>OY723405.1:44076482-45332611 GCA_963210345.1 Inga oerstediana
GGGATTTGTTAGTGTGAATTTAATTGTTAATGTATAAATTCTGTATGGGTGTCTGTGTGTGATATGAACTGCTGAATTCTTTTCTTGTTTTTGTTTGATGCTAGCATTCCATTCATTTTGTTCTTGTTGAAATCAAAACAATGTAATTGTATCCCTATCCCCCCCCCCCCAAATTGTATCACTATTTTGACGTACTCTATTATTGGCAATTATTGAAATGTAAGTGTATCCCTACCAAGAACTTATGTTTGCTATTTCGTAGTACATTATTTTATATACTTAATATTTATAAATGATTTTTCATTATACAATTTATTAATATGTGTGTGTGCGCGTGTGTTTGATACTTTTTTTTAATGTTACATAAATGACTAATGTTATAATTTTAAATTTTTCAGACAAATTTATTTCACTTTTGGTATTTATTATGAAATTTAATGTTAAATAATACACAAAATATAATCTTATATTTTATATGTAGTTATTACAAACGCTAATGTCCTTTTTAGTAATTTGACCATTAAAAAACTATTCTGGTCACAATATTCAAACACTTTCATTTTATCAAAATCACTTTTTTCTCAGAATTTATTTTACTCATAAGCTATTCTCTAAACTCACTTTTTCATTTTTTCTCTAGAAGCTAATCCAAACACACTCTTAATAAGTGACTTAAATCTCTTCAAAAACAAAGAGGAAACACATTTAAATGCTTTATGAATCTAATCATGAGTAGATATATTCTAGATCAAGAGATCTACTCTTTCCCCTCTTCTACGCTGACAGGGGAGTTTAGCCAAATAAATAGTCTTGCAAATTCAAACTTGTTGCATCAAATTCAAGTTTTCTTGCCCTTTTCCTTATCATATTGAAGTTCAAATTTCACTGGAAGTAACTTTGTCAATTTAAATCTAAATTGAGCAAATAACCTACTATTGGAAAGCTCTTTAAATCATGTAGTTTGCAATGAAATAAGACCCATTCAAAGAAATCTTTATATTTTTAAAGCTATGATCAAATTACTAAACAAAGGTAAAAAAACATTTGAGCTTTAACCTTTAATGAATAGCTACCTAAAAATAATGAATTAAAATTTGCAAGCTCCTAAGCTTCACGCAAAAAAATCAGAAAAATATTGTAAATAAAATAGAAAATATCTAAAATGACTTAAATAAATATGTATTCTTAAAATTTCTCTAACTCTCCCTATTATCCATTATCCCCTGAGCTATCATATCTACATCTATCATGATTTTTATATGTATTTTTTATATTTATATTTATTTATTTAAATTATATTTTTATTCATTTATTCTTTTTCTGAATTTAATTTTTAAATATTATTCATTAATAAACGAGCCCTTCCTCCCCCTTGCAGGTCTCAACATCTGATGTCCTCGCCTCCCTTCTTAAAACAAGAGTTTCTTCGATACTATTTCTTCAGCAAGGAACCCATGACATTGATGATGTAGGGCTCATTCCCCCATCTTTATTGTTCTTCCTCCATCAGCGACTACCGCCATAGGGTTTATTGTAGGCGAACTTCCACTTGCTAGATTTGATCGATTTCACTCGTTTCCACAACACTGGGTACTGCAATTAAGGGGCCGAGACTTCTATCTCTGATTTAAAACAAAATAATAAGGGAAAATCCCTGAAAAGGAACTTCAAAAGTGTGAAAAGACAGAGAGATGTTTCAAAATTGGAAAATTCTGCATAGGTGCTTTTGACTGATAAGGGATTTTCAATTTGGAGAGAAATGACCCTCTCTTTATCAACACACACTCTCTTCTCTCTCTCGTTCTTCTATCTCCTTCTCTCTCCCTCCCTCATCTTCTTCGTTCTTGTCCTCTAGCTTGTGGCAGGGTCAATTGCTATTAGTGGCGGTTTTTGAGGAGGAAAAGAGTGGTGGGGATCGGTGGGGTTGGTTGCATTGAGAGGGGGAGTGGGTCCGAAGTGGGTGTAGTCCATTTTAGGAGGAAGGAAGGCGTCGACAAGGCTTACAATTCTACCTTATTTTTCCATTGAAGCAGAGAAAAGGTGGACTGTTCTTCTTTCGCAAGTTTAGATAAGTGTTTCCCTATATTCCCTAGAATGTTTGTAAACGTAGTAGACAAAATCCCATGAAAATGTTAAGAGTCTTCCTATTTGATATAAGCGTTTATCAATGTTTTATAATGATTTCGTAAATTCAGACAAGTATTTCTGCAGGTTTCCCCACATTTTTCTCAGCTTGCTTGACAAAATCCCCTAAAAATCTCAAGGGTTTCCTCATTTGAGATAAGCGTTTATCAATGTTATATAAGGATTTAGCAAATTCAAACAAGCATTTCTGTAGGTTCCCTCTCATTTTTCCCAGGCTATCTAACCTGGACCGAACCGGCCGAATCGGACAGAAAATCGGCGACCCGGTCACTAAATTGGTCCAGTCCGATGATTCGGTCCGGGTCAATTTTTTTAATTTTTTAAAAATTCTTCCTTTAGAATTTCATACTATAAGTCTAAGATATTCCATTTCTCACCAATTTGGTCCCGGTTTGACTCTGATCTGACCCACTGACCCTTGATCTAGTACCCCCACCGGTTTATTGACCGGTCCGGGTTTACTTACCTTGCATTTTTCTCAACTTGGTTTACAAGATCCCCTGAAAATCTTTTTGTTTTTCCCATTTGAAATAAGCGTTTAACAATTTTCTTGGGTAGGGTTGGAGATTGAAAATTCCAGCATTGCCCTCCTTTGTTAACTTTCTCCCGCCTCAATTTATTTTGTTTCATTCCCTCTCCCGTGCGAAATCCCATTTTCTCTCATCTTGTTCGCGTGCTCTGCATTTGAGTGTTGTCTCCAACCGGTCCTCTAGCCTCCGTCGCCGCCGACTCCCTTAGCTGCCACTATCGTTGATCATCGAAGGTAGCTGCCGGTCCTTTTTCTTGTATCAAGTTGACTCCTTTGCCATTACTCGAGGGATCACTCGAGTAATGCTTCAAATAACTTTGCATATTACTCAAGTGATCCCTCGAGTAATGCCATTCTCACACATTACTTGAGTGATCCCTCGAGTAATGAAAGAAGAGTTGAAGGCATTACTCGAGGGATCACCGAGTAATGTTTCAAATAACTTTGCAGATTACTCGAGTGATCTCTCGAGTAACGTGTGAGAATGACATTACTTGAGGGATCACTCAAGTAATCTATAAAGTTATTTGAAACATTACTTGAGTGATCCCTCGAGTAATGCAGGATCGTTACTCCCTAAAAAAATTAAGGGTTTCCCTATTTGAGATAAGCATTTATCAATGTTATATAAAAATTTCGCAAATTTAGACAAGCATTTCCGCAGGTCTCTCTCAAATATTTTTCAACTTGGTAAACAATATCTCCTAAAGATCTAACAGTTTTCCCCATTTGAGATAAATGTTTATCAATGTTTTTTTAAGTGTTTCGTAAACTTGGATAAGCATTTCCACAGGTCCCTCACATTTTTCTCAACTTATTAGACAAAATCTCTTGAAGATCTAACGGTTTTCCTCATTTGAAATAAGCGTTTATTAATGATTTTTATGTGCTTTGCAAAATTGGATAAGCATTTCCATAGGCCTCCTAACATTTTTCTCAACTTGGTAGACAAAATCCCTTGAAGATCTAACAGTATTTCCCATTTGAGATAAGCGTTTATCATTGTTTTTTAAGTGTTTCGCGAGTTCACATTTCTCACAACTATCACAACAATGTCCCCTGACTCTTACGTGTTTTTACCAATTTCTTATTACCAGTTGTCAATTTTGTTTATGTATTTATCAAGTTTAGATTAGCATTTCCGCAATTTCCTGTACTTTTTATCAACTTGCACTACAAAATCCTTGATACTTGCATGATTTTTCACAATATTGCTTAAGTGGTCGCCATGAAATGATTAGATTTTCCCATATGTAGATAAGCATTTCACATGTTAGTTCACAACTTCTGCAGCTTTATTTTGTAAACATCAGCACGCTATGACAGTGCAATTGTTTTTTCAGATTTTATCAAAAGAGAACAATATCCTTCTTCCACCCTATACATTAGTTTCAAATTAAAGGAGTGAACAACCTACACCCAAAAACCCTTACATATTGACACCTAGGCCTCATAATAGGGTATGACCTTACATAAACAACAATGGAGAATAAAATGACAGTACACAAAAACCAGCAACAAGAAACATTGTTTTAACATTTTCAATGACAACAGGACATTAAGAAAGTGGTTTACCCTCATAGCTCTAACTCAACAAGCTGCAATTCAACATTCACAAGATTTGATAAGGGTTTTCACAAGTTCAGATACCAACAAAGTCGCCAACTGAAATCTCCCAACTTTCTGTCGATGATTTTATCGGTGATGATCCTTCCCTGCACTTTCTAGATAAGATTCAGAACAACAAAATTCTCCAAAATATAAAAAAAAAACCTGAAACTCTAAATTCAAAATAATCACCTTCAAATCCTTACCATAATTGGAATCCTCAGAATAACATCATTCCTCCTTCACTCCTTCAATGCCCTCGATTTTCTTGAATAGGACATTCAGTTGGTAGTTTCGAAGACGTCTTGCGCTATGTTACTGAACGAATTTGATGACAAGGATGAGATCCGACGGCTCACAAACTATTGCTGGAGACCCTGTCACAAGCTAGAGGACGTGGATGAAGAAGATGAGAGAGGGAGAGAGAAGGAGAAGGAGACAGAAGAACGAGAGAGAGAGAGAGAGAGAGAGAGAGAGAGAGAGAGGGTGTTGATAAAGAAAGAGTCATTTCGGTCATTTCTCTTCAAATTGAAAATCCCTTATCAGTCAAAAGCACCTCTGCAAGATTTTCCTATTTTGAAACACCTCTCTGTGTTTTCACACTTTTGAAGTTCCTTTTCAGGGAATTTCCCAAATAATAATAATAATAATAATAATAATAATAATAATTTTCATTTTCATTTTAAATTAATTTATTTTAAAAATAAAATTGGTATTTTTCATTAGGAGAATCCCTAAAAAAGAACTTGAAAATTGGGAAATAACAAATCAAGTATTTCCTAAAAAAAAGTTAGGAATTATTTATCAAATTTTGATATTTTTTAATCAACTCTTGATAAAATAACTAATATATCATTTCTCAATTTTTAAATTTTTTTCAGAGGTTCTCCCTTTTTCATTTTTCTCCTAGCTATCATTTTTCAACGTTCGTCCTACGAAACACAACAACACCCTCACCCCCCAAAATTTTCAATTCAATTCCCTTCAATTCCTTTCCATCAAGAAACTTTCATTGTACCAAACGAACGGGCCGGTAGATTTGTCCTTAATCTCCTCCCTGGTTCCTCCGCCAAATTTGTCTTTCCCGCGCGGCTATTGAATGAGGGTACTGAGGTACTTCTGTGATCATTCATCATTCTCATCGCATTGACAAAATTTAAAAAGTTCCTTTCATCACTGTTTAACGCAGGAAACCCATTCAGTGAAAGAAATAGAGGTTATTCCGCGGCCATTAATGCTGAGCTCAACCACCCACCAATTCACTCTTTGGAATTTAGAATTAAAAGCACTCTCGCTACAATATACACACCCACACTCTTTCATTCTTACTCTTACTACCGCAACAAGCTTCATTGGCTCTCCATTTCTCTTTCTTTGATTCTCATCTAAGGGACTGAGTGGTGTTTGGGGGAGACGGAGGTGCCGTAGATCTACGGCGGCTTCCATGTGGAACTCCGCCAAGAATGCCTTTGCCAGAGCGGCCTCTTTCAGCGAGGACTTGGACGATGAGGAGGCGCTCGAGCACGCAGAGGCATTTTCAAATTTCAAGGACCTTACTGGTGCGTACAAGGAGATCGATGTGAGCAAGCTCGAGGCACAGGAGCGGAGTCTTGTTCTTGAGAGATTAGCTAAATCCGTTGGCGATGACCTCGAGAAGTTCTTCGATCAGATGAGAAGCCGATTTGTCAAGTAATTTTCTCTTGATTTTTACTTGGTTAGTTTCCGGGAAAATACGAGATTTAGAGAAAATAATGCAAAGTCATTTATAATCTCTCAGTGTCGGAGCAATTCAACTGAAGATCATTGCCCGTGAACTTCTACAGTTCTCATTCAAGTGTTTAGAGTTCGAATTACGACTAGGGATTAAAGTTTTCTCTCACAATACGTTGGTTCTAAGGACTTCTTTGTTTTATACCTTTGCTTTAGCTCAATCGTACGTGGACATAAATTTTTATTATTTTCTTTTGACTCTATGCTGAGGTCTCCAAAGATTCAAATTCAACACTTGACAGTCGAAACCTATGTTCACGTTGGAAGCAGAGCCCTGTCTATGATTCCTAATGTTATCCGCAATATGACTGAAGTATTTTCTTTCCGCTTTCTCTAATTTTATCTTCAATATGACTGAAGTATTTTCCCGCTGCTTTTTTGTCTTGCGTTTTTATTTGGCTTCTGTTTAATCAGGGGTTGTTGTTTGGTCATCTAAACATGATAGTTCTGTAATGTTCTGTCCTACCATCATTTATGCTCGTTTAAGATAGTTGCGACCATACAGAAGAAGTAAATTTACAATTCCAGCTGACATTGGTGAGATGAATCAAGTTTGGTTTGTTTTTTTGCTGTGCTAGCTAGTCTATAATACTCCGTTTTGACTTGTGCCTTCTTTGTTATCCTTTCTTTTGCTTATTTATATTGGTATGCCCTTTGAAGATGTCAGGGAGCATCACATACAATGCACATTTAAATGCTGAATTTTAAATTCTCAACTCTTAACAGATATGTTACTGGAACTCGCTAGAAGAGAGAAGAATTCTGGGAGAAAACCTGACGAACATCTTGATATATTCATGAAGGTGCTTCCTATAATGTTACTTTCTTGGTAAATTACTTTCATACATGGAGTATAGAGATGATTGAACCATATTTTTATGTTGATTTTCATAGTTAAATTGGGATTTTGATGTATTTTCTGAGACATTATTGTTTGAGTAAGCACTAATTTTAGTTAGGGACAATTGTATTGAATTAACTGTAATTAGGGATAAAATAGTCATAATTTGTTAATTATGTTGTGCAGTTGTTTCTTGGACTTTTAATGCTGTCTTGTGTTTAATTTTGTATTGTAGGTGTTTTGGAAGAAAATTGGAGATTTTGAAAAAAAAAAAAAAAAGAAGCAAGAGGGTCAGAATTAATATTTTTGAAGACTGGGAAAAATTACAGACAACCCCATAGTTTTCGGAAATTACAAAGTAAAGAAGAAAATGGGCCAGGAAAATTACAATAGACCCATACTCTTTGAAACTTTTAGTTAGCCTCATAAATATTTTGAAAGGTCTCATTGCAATCCCTCAAGAAACTTTCAGGACTTCTCACTTTAGTCCCCGGTCAAAACTTAGGCTAGGTCTTCTTGCTCCGGAAGACCCGACGGTGAACAGGAGACCCAAAAGCTAAGATAAAGAAAAGGATCTGGAGCTCGGAGTGGGGGAGTTAGGAGGCGACACAGAGAGAGAGCTGAGAGTTTGGAGAGGGAGCTGAGGCGGCTGAGAGCTGAAGGGCGGAGGAGAAATCCAAGCTGAGGGGAGAGAGAGACGGTGAGCGTCCCCAACCTGTCCTTCGGTCTCACCGCCGTGGGCGCCTTCTTCATCGTGGGAAGAAGCTTCGAAGACAGACCTGGATAGACACCTTGAGAGCGCCAAGGATGAGAGCATCAATTTGAACAGTCACTCCCTCCACCTGAGTCAACCTCCGCCGCTGGTGGCCTTCACAGAGCTTAGAATTTGCAGTTTCCGGTGACCTCTACTTCTCTTCTCTGCCACACCTTTCACCCTCACTGTGACCGAAACTTTCAGAGCAGAGAAGAGAGTTGCAGAGTCGAGCTTCACACCACCAAGTGACCTCCATTATGAGTTTTCCGGTGAGCTCTATGAGGTCACGGCGGAACTTTGAATATTCCGGCGTCTATCTCCAGTCTCCGGCGAGCTTCTTTTTTTTCATAGTACCAGCGACCTTCTTTTTCATCTTCTCCAACCATTTCACCACCATTCTCCACCACCAACAGAACCCATTCTTTATTCCCTTTCGAATCAGACCTTCAATTTCAATGGGATTTTTGTGGTATTTTGAAGAAGCTGTGGTTAAAATTTATTCCATGAGTGGCTGACTCTGCTGTTCTTGGTGAAGAGGACATATGCTTGAGCTTCAAGAACTATGTAGAGGAGGCTTTTCTATTTCAATTCCTTTTCTCACTTGTATTTGAATTATCTAAATTGCGGAATTATCTCTATATATTATTAAGATTTATTACCGTTTGGATGATCTTGTGGATTAAATTTATATGATTGGACTGGATTTTTGTGGTTTGTTGAATATATATATATATATATATTTCTTTATTGATTCAACGATATTGTGTTATTTACGTACGTGTTATTGTTAGGTAGTATGATTGACTTGGATTAATTGAATATCATGTTATCACATTCATATCAAAAGGAAGTAAGTTATATTTATCCATTTTAATTGCATATTAATTGGGTTTAAACAACATCTCAAGAGATAGTAGTTAGCTATGTTTGTAAAAGCTACTATTAATTGAGAATATTGGATTCAAGTGTTATCTTGAGTTTTTCTCCCTTAATATTTAATGAATTTAAACTCTTAAAACCTTTTTGAGCAATGATAGTAGTCACTTTCTTCATCACCAAGAGCATCCATTATTTATATCTTCACTCTCAATTTAACATTTCTCATTATTTTCAAAAAATACCAAAAAGAATAGGATTAGCTTTATTTTCATGAATTTTAATTTAGAGAAAACAAATTTTAAAACCTCATTTCTAACTATGTTTTTAGCATTTAGTTTAACATAGGGAATCAAAATAAAAGACTCCTTGATAAAATAACGATCCCGAATTGTGTGTACTATATTACATTTAATTCATGATAAATTTGTGATTTGACCGTGAAACAACCAAAATTGTGTCAAATCAAGAGACTAGTTAAAGAATTTATGAACACGACGAGTACCGCCATTGTGAAAGCATAAGAGGTCTCTGCAATACATAGGAGTTAAGTATATAAAATCATTTTCAATGGCATTTGTATTATCACTATGTGCCAGCCAATTTGTGCATTTATTAACTTGTATGAAAGTGTGCTCTATAGGAACACTCTGCAGGTGGAAATAGATTTTCTCCCAGGGAAACAATTGTTCTGCAAACAGATATTATATATGATTCCGGAAAGAGTATTAACCCTGCTGTAGATTTCAGACAGGTGGGAAAGCTAATATTTATGTCCAGTATATTCTATCCACTATAATTTTCATTTATAAAATCTATAATAAGCTACATTATTTAAGTTATAAACAATGACATTCATCTCGAACTCAGTATTTTGCATGGGAAACCTATCTTGTTAAAAAGAAATATTAAAAAGCTTATATTTAAAATTTTTGAAATGCCTTTCACTAAAATATCTTTTAATTTGTTAAAAAGATCATATTTCAACAGTTTAAATTTATTTATTTATGTTTATAATAATAATTTTATAAAATAGTCATCCATTTTTTAATATAAGGGTGGATTTGAGATTTTAATAAGAAAAGTAGAAAGAGAAAAAAGAGAACCGAAAACCGTGGAAATAGGGTAAAATGAATATGATAACAAACTGACACCTTTTAATTTGTTTCTTTACTTAGGGCTTGTTTGGTTAAGGGGAGGGGAGGGAAAGTGGGCGGAGGGAAATTTTTTTTTTAGTTGAATTTAAAAAAATTAGAGAAGTGAGGTTAAAATTTTTAATTAATTTTTCTTACTCTTTTATCTTATATATTCTCTTTATTAAAATTTGGGTGAAGGTGCAAATTTGGCAATAAACAATTTCACTCGGAGTATCCATAAGACTTATTTTCGAGTGCAAAAATGGTAATAAATTATTTTTTTTCGGAGTGGATTTAGCAACAACGTTAAATCTACTTAATTGCCGTTACTTTTTGAAATGTGGATCCCAACATGCTTCTCCATTTGTATTATTTTAATATTTTTTTAATGAAAAAATATCACTTAGGCCACATGGAAATAATTTCATTTCAGTTAAGACCCAAAAGATTCTAAAATCTCACTGCAAAGCTTAATTTATTTTTACTGACAGAGCTTAATTTCATTTTAACCTAAGGGATGCAGTGATATTTCAGAATTTTTTGGGGGTTATCTGAAATGGAATTTTTTCCATGTGGCCTGAGTGATATTTTTTCATTAAAAAAATATTAAATTAATATAGAGAGAGAAGCCTGTTGGGACCCACATTTCAAAAAGTAACGGCAGTTAAGTGTTTTTTAACGGCGTTGCTAAATCTGCTCCAAAAAAATAGTTTATTGCCATTTTTGTACCTGAAAATAGATAAGTCTTATGGATGCTTTGGACGGAATTGTTCATTGCCAAATTTGTACCTTCGCCCTTAAAATTTTATTACCCCACTTCTTCAATCTTTTAAAATTTAACTCATAAAAAATTTCCCTCCCCTCCAAATCCCTCACACCAAACAGACCCTTACAGTTTTGTTAAAGTCTGTTGAACCTTGTATGAAGAAAAACATATCGTAGTGTTGGATTTGATACGTGAACTGCATTAAAGTCTGATTCATGGAGTCATACGTGCTAAATAAGTAGAGAACAGATCTTCTGAAGTTGAAGTTTGTGAAGTTAAAGTTAAATTGCCAGCATAATATGTATAATGCCAATTATTTATGTTCAACTTCATCATCTTCATAGATTCTCAACTTAAAGGATCTGAGTTCAAGTTGCATGTCATCAATTTGTTAAATGAATCAATTGTTACTGCTTCTAGAGTTGACTTTTTTTTGGAGATATTAAAGAAGTTAAATAACTTACTTTAAAATATTTATATTTATGATTTTTCTCTAAATTAATTTGCTTTATTTACAAACCGATATATAATCTAATAATAAACAATAAGAAACTTAGAAATCCAGATGCAAAGGAACCGGTGAGACTGGTTAATTAACAGGTTGCCGAATTTTGGAAATCTGTTGCATTGGGAAAAGCCTACTGCATAAACCATTAAAATAAGCATCGATGGTTCATTTGAATACCAGATGAAGAGAGCTGGGATTGGACTAGTGTGTAGGAATGATGAAGGCTTCTTCCGGAAGTGGTTGCAGAGACTCCGTTTATGGAGTGCCTGGCTTTAAAAGAAGCACTGTTATGCAGAAGCAAGTTTTCGGGTATATTGGTGACAATTGAAACAGATTGTGAGGTATTGTATCGTATGGTTATGGGGAAGACATTAGCAGGTTGTGAATGGCAATGCTGGGATTTAATGAAGGAAGTTCTGGAAATGGTGGAATCTGTAAAGGATGTTTCCTTTTCTCTTGTCTCTAGACAAGGTAACAAAGCTGTTGATTGTTTGGCGGTTGATGCAGCAAAGAAGATGATCCAATCGGGTTGGTTGGCTTATGTTCCATCTTCTTTAAGCAAAGTTTTGTTAGCAGATTCCAACAAGAGCTGGATGGACTTTGGTAAGGGTCACTTAGAATTTGAGAAGGATGGAAATGGCTGAATTCAATGGCATTGACAAAAGCTATAGGTAGAAATAGTATATGTTGTTTTTGTTGGTGAGTTGGTGTGTTAGGATATTTTGTTACTATTTTTGAGTGTTTTTTGGCTTCGATTATTGGTGTTTGTAATACTTTTTGGTCAATAAAATTTATATTTTTGCCAAAAAAAAAAAAAAACAACAGGCTTGTTAAATTTGGTCGAATAATTTACATCAAGGTAGTGGAAATAGGAAGAAGATCCTCTCTGAATTCTTTCTCTTCTTTTCTTCTAAGAATCCTATTTCTACCTTTAGATAAAACAATGGATGTTTCTGATCTAATGTTTTATAAATTATTTTTTTTTTAATTTTGTCGATATTGCAGTTATGAATTTTGTGTAGATTAGATTTTAATAATTTAAATTTATTTATGTTTATAATAATAATTTTATAAAATAGTAAATTTAAACCATCTATTTTTTTAATGTAAGGGGGGATATAAGATTTTGAGAAGAAAAGTAGAAAGCAAAAAGAGAGAACCCAAAACCATGGAAATAAGGTAAAATGAACATGTTAACAAACCACCTTTTTATTTGCTTCTTTACTTGGGAATTTTGTTAAAGTCTGTTAAACCTTGTATGAAGGAAAACATATCATGGTGTTGGATTTGATACGTGAACTTCTGCTTTAAAATTTGACTCATGGAGTCATACATGCTAAATAAGCAGAGAACTGATCTTCTAAGTTGAAGTTTGTGAAGTCACTACTACAAACAAGACCTTCTACGTCCCTAAAGGACGTCCCCTTTTTAAGTTAGGGACGTCCAAAGTTAAATATTTGGCGGGTGGATAAGGCGCTGGATGAATTTGACCAAAAGTGTAAAATTTCAACACTTTAGACGTCCCCAGTGTCTCTGGGGACGTCTAAAGTGGACTTTAGACGTCCCCAGGGAAACTGGGGACGTCTAAAGTGGGGTTTAGACGTCCCCAGGGAAACTGGGGACGTCTAAACTGCACTTTAGACGTCCCCAGTTTCTCTGGGGACGTGTAAAGTCCACTTTAGACGTCCCCAGAGACACTGGGGACGTCTAAACAGCCCAGAAACATCACCTCATTCATTGTACATGGAAGCTTTACCTTCTGTGCCAAAGCCATACCCGTTAATGTCCCCTGCTTCATTTGTTTTCTCTCTTCTCCCAAACCCGTGAGCTGCATTTCATTTCTGCTGCACTGAACAAATTCCAAAGCCATACCCGTGAGCGTCTCAGATTTGCATTTCCCTTGCTGCATTCGTTTCCTCTCTTCTCCCAAACCCATGAGCTGAGCTTCAGAACTCATTCACTGAGCAAAGGCGCACCTCCCCTCCCCTGCATTTGTCTTCCCTCTTCTCCCATTCCCCTGCCCGTGTGGGTCTTCCCATTTGCTGCTGCTGCAGCATTCTCAGAATTATTCAGGTGCGTTTCTGGGTTTCTTTTGATCATGTGCATATGAGGCGTGAGTTGGATTATTATGTGAAGCAATTAAGAATTTACTTTCTGCGTTTGTAGAATATTGTTGCTGCAATTGGATTCTGCCTTTCTGGATTGTTGGTGTGTGCACTTGATTCTGCGTTCTGGGTTATATTGTTGCTGCATGCACTTGGATTCTGCACTTGGATTTTGAGAAAATCAGGTGCGTGGGTTAACAATGTAAATAATTATTGTTAATGTAAATAATTAATTAATTTGGTGAACAGATGTTAATAATTATTGTTAATATTGTTAATGTAAATAATTATTCTGCGTTTGTAGAATATTGTTAATGTAAATAATTATTTTGGGGAACAGATGTTGTTATAATTAACAATGTTAGAATTGAATTAATGTTAGATTAATATGTCAAAGGTTATGTATGTTGGGGTGATTTATCATATTTGTTTAGACTTTTAAGAATCACTTGTGATCTAACGTAAGTGAACCCTTACAAAACCCTTACAAAATTGTTAAATTGTGTTTTTTTTAAGTTTTAAAAATTTATAACTAATACTATATATTAAGTTTGCATAACTAATTGTCTTTTTTGCTTTTATACATATAGAGAAATTGTTTTGCAAACTTTTGAACAAAAAAATTGCGTTTAGGAAGTTTGGATTTTGATTTATGAATATTCTAAAAGTTGTTTGATTTGATATTGAAAGAATTGAGTTTGATTAGGATTTGGTTCTATCTTGTTAGAGTGTTAGTAGGTAGACATAGAATTTGGCTTTGATAATTAATTGTAGGAAGCCAAAGACTAGTGAGGAATTGAGGCTAAATTTTTATTTCTTTTAAGAAAGGGTATATTTATTGGCACTAATTAAAGTATTCGTCCTTTTGTTTGGGTTAGAAGAATTAATATTAGCTTCCTGCTTTTTATTTATTGGCACTAATTATTGGCACTAATTAAAGGGGGACCTTAGACGTCCCCAGTGGACTGGGGACGTCTAAGGTCTAGCTTTAGACGTCCCCAGGGTACTGGGGACGTCTAAAGTCCCCCTTAGACGTCCCCAATTTTACAGACGTTAATGACGTTTTTTTCTACGACCCTCACATAGACGTCCCTCTGTTTTCAGACGTTGAAAGGCCAAAAAAAGGGACGTTAAAACCCTTTTTTCTAGTAGTGAGTTGAAGTAAAATTGCCAGCATCATGGTTATCAAATCGGGATATGAATTGTGAATTGGAAAGTTTATTTTTGGAATCGTGAATCAAAATGTATGGTGAATTGTAAGATTCATGATCACCTATTTAGAATGATATAAATGTAATATTCACATAAGAGAACATTAAAAGTTTGTAGATATTAGTAATTTAGCATTTTAATAAAAGACAAATAACACTTCAAGTTTCATAAAACTAACATTTAAAGAGCAAACATCAAAATGACAAATAGTCTTAAAGATCAATTGAAATCAGTTAAGTCACTGTTATACTTCAAAACCCTAATTTAAAAAAAAAACTTAACAATTAAACATATCATTCATCACTCTTGATTATTTATCTCCAAGATCAATGTCACTCATGGGATAATAGGAAATATATAGGACTCAATATCTTGATGTGATAAAAGGAAATACATATAATCTTTTTTCTACACAAAAGGATTAATTAATTAATTAATTAATTAATTAATTAATCAAAGATCCCATAAATCATAGAAATCGCTTAGTCTAAATAAAATTCGGTTGAAATATATCAAATATCATGAATTCTGTTGTGAATATTATATGATGTGGAACTAGAAGATTTATTTTGTCGCTTAGTCTAAAGATGACATGTGACATTCATTGAAGAACTAGAAGATTCTTCATGAATAGCCAACATATTATATAATTCAAGAATAATCATGTGCTGCTTGTTCTCAAAAAAATTTGATTATAAGAGTATCGCAAGTTATGATTTGGAATGAATCTCTATATTTCTGAAAATATATCAAACTCATATATGGGTTCATAATAGCATGTAAACCATATAAATGTTCAATAATTTTGATACATGCATTTATAAGATGGTTATATATGATATTACTATTAGTTTGCAATCTGAAGTTTATAAGAATCTTTGAATAAATTATTATGTTAAGCGCAATTTCCAGATTATACGATTCATTCATTGAAGCCTCCATAAATAGCTAGACTAATACTTATGAGAACAAAATATATATTTCAGTGTTGGCATATTTGATCTTACATATCGTAGCACTTATACTAGCCATCCAAATTCTCTTGATAAAATTGGCTTTTGGTCAGGAGCCAGGTATATTCCATCTTAAAAATTTTGAATGTGCATTCATATTGATCCACCACAATGCACATAGATGGATATTTAGAGGAAATTGAGATAAATTTTGGGTAAGAACCTCCTTCTTCTTGTTTGTCTCTAAATGAAACAAAAGGATATTTCTAATGGAAACAAATGGATTTAAGAGACTTATACTGCATGATTAGTTGATTGTCATTTAACAAAGTTGTCCTAATATGAGGGGGAGAAATTGAATAGCTAGAAAAGAAAACAAAAGGAATGCATTGTTACTATTAAGTATAGATCCTCAAATATAGCAATATGAACAAGAAGTTCATTAGGTGTTGCATTCATAAAATATTGCAGAAAATCTGCCAGATACAATTACTGACCTAAATGAAAATTACTAAATCTCATATTCTAGTTGAAAATGCTCTAATAAGCATAAATGAAAGTGAGACATACCCGAAGCATGAGAGAATAATTAGTTCAAAAAGAAAAGAGAAATGAGCAAACAGTCAAGATAATCATATAGGGGAGGCAGGTACTCCAGAAGAGGCCAAGACATAACTAATTGCAAAATTATCAAATGAGGTTCGGTACCTAAAAGTAATGAAGATATCTCAATGAATTATGTCATAGGAAAAATGGAACCGAAAAAATTAAATTATTGACAACGGTCTTGATAATAATTTTATGCGATCAATTGAAGATCTTATGCATAAATCTATCTTGCGAGTAGATAGAATGATGATTGGCCAAAAAGGAAAAGTAAAAGGGGGAAAAGGCGCAATGAAAATGAGATTACATTATTTCGATATGTGAAATTTATGGACCTGTAGTCCAAAACATTTGAAATATAAAGTTATTTGTGATATATGAATATTCATGTGAAAATAAAGATTTTCACAAGGTTCAATGATGATTATGATGAGGTACAACATTTGGTGGTGGATACAATAATTATTGCATATATTATTAGTCTGGCAGTATATGCAAATGAAATAATGTGTCGCTTAGATATCATTATATATATCATATGCCTATGGATAGTGAATATTATATGAGAATTCTTGAAGAGTCAAAATGTTGAAAGCATGTCTAAGAAAAGTATTTAGTATATAAAATGTCATATGGATTAAAATGATTTGAGTATATATATAATTGATTGAAAGTTATATTGAAAAGTGAATAATTTTACATATCAAGTTATTAGAAACCTTAATGATTTCAAAATCATATATTTTTGCTATGATGACTGTTTGCAAAAATTTATTGAATTTAATGGTCTATAAGTATCACATATTTATGAATATTTACATCATGTTAATATTGTAGTTATTATATTTTTTCTAGTAAAATCAAAATGCTGCAGGTACACTATAGATGCTATGAAACTGAGATTTAGTGTAGTAGTTTTATGAAACTATTCTATAAATGCATTTTGTTTATAACAAATTGAATATTATATGATGTGGATGTCCATAAACTATTCAACTCTTGACCTTTCATATGCCCTTCACTCCATAACCTCTCACTCTTAGAATTTCATGTGTTCAATGTTATAACCTTATAACTTCCCCAATGAATGGCTTACGGGAGTTTCTTATAATTAATACCATTATGCTCATCTTTATTTCTTTGTAACCATATGTATAGAATTCAATGGTTAGAGGCCTATAAATAGAGGTTATGTACAATGTATTGGTACCACCAACAATGAAGTGAATGAGAGCTTTTCCATATTTCTCCTCTAACTTTCTTTCAATATTCTCTATTTCCCTCATGTCAATCTCTTGTACTTTTCTTATTTTCATAACAAATTCATGATAAATATTAGATTTAGATATTTTATATATGTTATATCCCATATGTTTTGATGATAACAAAGATTAGATCAATAATATAAAAGAATTTGATAACAAACAAATGAATTTTTGAACAATGTAACAAAGTATTACTTGGAATAAGCACTGGAGTGATGAACCAATTTAGTGAAGGTTTACTCGAGTTGCAACTCGAGTAAGGGAAGCAATTACTTGAGTTGCAACTCCAGTAAGGGAAGCAATTACTCGAGTAGCCACTCGAGTAACCAAAGAAAATTTCATCCAGTGAAGTACTGCCAAATTTTGAACAAAGTTACTCGAGGGAGTACTCAAGTAATCTGCAAAGTTATATAGACCATTACTCGAGTAACCACTCGAGTAACATGATTTTCATAGGCATCACTCGAGTAGCCACTCGAGTAATCGGTTAAAAATCTTCCAGTGACCCTCGGCCAAGAAATGGAACACATTACTCGAGTAACCAGTGAGAAAATAGCATTACTCGAGGGACCACCCGAGTAATCTGTAGAATTATTTGAAGCATTACTCGAGTAGCCACTCGAGTAACCAGAAAGCAAACTCTCGGCCAAGAATTTGATGCATTTACTTGAGTGTGTAATCGAGTAATCTGCCGGGTTATTTGAAAGCCACTCGAGGGACCACTCGAGTATGGTGTGAAGAAACATGAAGGCCACTCGAGTAGCCACTCAAGTAACCAGATTACCACAGTGATCACCTGAGTAACCTGTGAAGGTAAAGACATGGCCACTCGAGTAATTAAGTATTTTCAAGGTTTGTAATATATCACTCCAGGTCTTACCCTAGTGATATCTAGTTTAAAATGTTGATTTGCTCACTGCCATATTTTAGACAAGTTTACTTGAGGGACCACTCGAGTAACAAACTTGACAACTCTAGTAGCCACTCGAGTAAGGTAATCCAGAAATTATGTTTTTGATTGAATGTTTATTAAATTGTTATCCACATGATTAACCCTTCATTGCATTAGTATCCTAAGTACATTTCCAGAGAAATAATGAAGAGATCATGCAAGAAGAGCAAAGTCAAATAAAGTGTCCGAACGTTCACCTACCACTACCTACCGTAAACAGATAGTTTTAAAATTCAAAGAACCGTTAACTGTTACTGTGCGACTCTAACGGACATGTTTGAAATGCTTCCAACGGATACTACAAATCATCTATATATATGGAGCATTAAGAAAGAAGAAAAACAAGACACGAACTGAGATTACACTGATAAACACATTCTTAGTACTTTGTTTACTTATACTCATTCATTGTACTTCAGTGATTACATATTTGCTCTGTGAGAGAGTTTTTCATTACAAACTCAATATTTGTTATTGAGACAACTTTAGGTAGTGGAACCTTGAGTTGGGGTTTTGATTACAACATGTAAGGGGGAGCGAGTGTCCAGGTGAAGGAACCTGCTTGTAGTGAGATGCCAAGAACCCACTGAATCTTGGAGAATATAGTAAAACTCTCAGAGACATTCTGAGTACTGGACGTAGGTCAAAGTGGTTGTGGCCGAACCAGTATAACTCCTGGTGTACATTTCGGTGATATTTATCCTTGCTCTTAACTACTTTTAATATTCCGTCAATTTCCTTATACGCAATAAAATTTCTGGTATCACCCAATTCACCCCCTCTTGGGTGAAACGCTTGCACTAAGATTTGGTATCAGAGCGTAGGTCTTCTTGTTAAGGTTTAATAGCCTAAGAAGGATCCAATGGCAAGCATGGGTGAAGGCATTCTTCTCGACAGAGCTTCTATCACAAGACCTCCGGGTTTCAACGGCAAACACTTCTCATTCTAGAAAGCAAAGTTTAGAGTCTTCATAATGGCTACTGAATATGGGCTATGGGATGTGTTTGAGAGTGGAAACTACAAACCCGAAAAGATTGTAAATTTGTAAAGAGTTCCCAAGACACTAGCAGAATATGATGAGAATGACAAGAAACTCATTACACTCAACAGTAAAGCAATTCTAATGATTCAAAGTGCCTTGAGTCAAAATGAGTACTTTAGAATCTGCACACTCCCAATAGCTAAAAAAATGTGGGAAGCCTTGGAAATAGCTCATGAAGGAAC
Source organism: Inga oerstediana (assembly GCA_963210345.1). Taxonomy (NCBI): domain Eukaryota; kingdom Viridiplantae; phylum Streptophyta; class Magnoliopsida; order Fabales; family Fabaceae; genus Inga; species Inga oerstediana. The sequence continues at coordinate 44,095,733 of OY723405.1, forward strand.
TTCGGGAATAAAAGAAAATCGGATCAATACTCTGGTTACGGAGTTTGATTTACTTCGAATGAAATTAGGTGAGTCGATAGCTGAATTTGAACTTAGATATACTCACCTTATTAATCAACTTGCAGTACTTGGAAAAGTCTATGATCAACATATCCAAGTACGAAAGATTTTAATTATTCTTTTTAAAGACTGGGAGGCAAAGGTCACTGCAATTGAGGAAGTAAAAGGCGAATCAATGCAATCAGTTACTTCTCTATTCGGAAGTCTTTCTAAATATGAAAGTAAATTAAAATTCAAACAAGAAGTAGATGATATTGGTGACAAGAAGAAAAGGGGTCTAGCACTAAAAGCAAAAGAAGAAGAACAAGATGAAGATGAAGAGCTTGATGATGATGAAATAGGCCTAATCATAAAACGATTCAGAAAAGAGGTGACAAGAAGTAGATTATATTGGTGACAAGAAGAAAAGAGGTCTAGCACTAAAAGCAAAAGAAGAAAAACAAGATGAAGATGAAGAGCTTGACGATGACGAAATGTGCCTAATCATAAAACGATTCAGAAAGTTTTATAAGAAGGGCCAAGGATTCAAAAACTTTCAGAAAGGAGGAACAAGCAATAAAGAACACATCATATGCTATGAATGTGGAAAGCCAAGGCATTTCAAATCAGAATGTCAAGAACTGATTCAGAAGAATAAAGAGAAGAGAAAAGGTAAATTCTACAACAAGAAGAAAGCCTTTGTATCTGCCATATGGGGAGATAGTTCTTCTGACGAAGAAAGCGATGAAGAGGAAGTAGCCAATATTTGTCTAGTTGCTCAAGAGGAAACAGAAGAAGAGATAACTGATTCTGATCCAACCTATGATGAATTACTTTCCGAATATAATGCTTTACATTCTGAATACATTAAATTAGTTAAAGAACTAGTTGTTTTCAAAAAAAAAACAAAGCTCTTGAAGTAGAGCTTAAAGAGAATTTTGAAAAGGATTGTGAAAATTGCACTTCTTTGAAAAAGAAAAACATTGATCTTACTAAATCTCTTGAAAAATTCACTAAAGGAAGTGAAATGCTAAATGTGATTTTAAAAGCTCAATGATTTGTGAATGATCGGTCTGGAATTGGATATGATCCAAAATCAGACAGAAGGAAAGGAAGAAAGAAAGCTGGAGGTAAATCATACTTGAATTATTTTCAGCATTCTATGCATACATCAAATCCTTTTGCATATTGTAATTATTGTAATAGAAAAGGTCATTATACTTCATCATGTATTCATAGGAAGAAAGGAAATATAGGAACCTACAAATGGATACCTAAAGGTTCATATGTCCCGAAAATTTTTGTACTAACCCAAAAGGACCCAAAAAGATGTGGGTACCTAAGACTTAATCGTATTTGATTGCAGATATGTCTTAAAGCATCCAAAAATAATAAGTGGTACATAGACAGTGGATGCTCTAGACATATGACCGGTGATTTCGAAAGTTTTACCACATTGCAACCTAAGGAAGGTGAAAAGGTAAAATTTGGAGGAAATCAATCTGGAAAAATAGTAGGAATTGGTGAAATCAAAAACGATAAAGGAATACAAGTCAAAGATGTATATTACATTGAAGGCTTGTATCATAATTTGCTGAGCGTAAGTCAAAGTGCAGATAAAGACAACTGGATAATATTTGATTCAGAGGAATGTTTGATTGTCAACAAGAAAGACTTACAACTTGATAAGAAAAATATCAAGGCAAAGCTCAGAGCAAAAAGGGAAGGTAATTGCTATACACTTGATATAAATAGAAATGATTCTGAAAATTGTTTTCTGAGTAATGCCGATGAAGGTTGGTTATAGCATAAGAGACTAGCTCATGTTAACATGCACCAACTAGGCAAACTACTTAAAAAGGATTTAGTTCTTGGTTTACCTAAAGTAAGTTTTAAAAACGATTTGATTTGCAACGCATGTCAAAAGGGTAAACAAACTAAATCATCTTTCAAATCAAAAAATGAGATTACAACAAATCGACCACTTCAATTGATACATATGGATTTAGTTGGTCCAGCGAGAGTTAAAAGCCTTGGTGACAACTTATATTCATTGGTCATTGTTGATGATTTCTCTAGATTTACATGGACTATTTTTTTATCATCAAAGGATGAAACCTTTGCAGAATTCATTGTTTTTGCCAAGAAAGTGCAAAATGAGAAAGGTATGTCCATTACAGGTATCATGAAAGATCACGGTGGAGAATTTGAAAATCAAGCCTTTGAAGAATATTGTGATTCTAATGGCATTGATCACAATTTCTCTGCTCCAAGGACACCACAACAAAACAGAGTCATGGAACGTAAGAATAGAGTGCTAACTGAAATGGCTAGAGCAGTGCTAAATGAAAAGAACGTGTAATATCCCGAATTCTGAGACATGAGGCTAGAGAATAAGCCTGAGATTAGTGGATTGCTAAGCCCCAGTTTAGCAAGATCCCAAATTGTGATCAAGGGTTAATGACTCCAAAAGTGGATGTCATTAGTGATAAATGAACCCTTTTGGAGATCATAGTGTGATTTGGCACCCGATGTGATTCGTATGTGTTCTGAGCAGCGCCGAAACCCTGTAATTGAGTTCAATTATGGATTAACATCTAAATTGAATGAAAATAAGGGGAAGGGCGTATATATGGTGTGAATGAATGAGAAAATGTATTTGGTGGTGATTCAAGAGGAATTACCGTAATCAGGGGCAAAATGGTAAAGTTACCGACCAATTGGTCAGTTACCGAAGAGAAAACTCATTGGTAACTTCAAGATCAATGGTTAGGATTGATTTGTGCAAAAGATCAAGAGGTGGAATCATGTGTGTGTGTGCCTATGTGAACTCATGAGAGATGTGATAAGGGTGTGACACTTGGCACAATTTGAGCCCTTAGATTTTGGTCAAATTGTCAAAGCTTTTCCTCCCTTCTCTCCTCTCTATTTGGTCGTCCAAGTGGCCTTCATTTTCCCAAAAATCTGATCTCTTCTTCATCTCATCCCTCTCTCTCCAAAACCTCCATTTTCGCCAAGCTTGGGAAGGAAAGAGGAAGAGAAAGGTGATGTTTTGGCCTTGTTCTTGTCCTCTAATGTTCAAACACTCTTTATTAATGTTGTTCATAGTGATGAGAGCTTCATCTCTATGGTTTTAGATTCTTGATTGAAGGTGTTTGATGGCTTGAGGAAATTTGGAAAGATGAAGAATCAAAGAATTGGTTTGGGAAAGAGGAAGAGGTGAGTATTTGAAGCATTTTAACCTAAGTTTTGTGATTTGTGGATGAGTATTGTGAATTTTGGTTTTTGCCCTGATTTTGGTGGAATTGTGAAATGCATGAATTGTCATGTGTTTTGTGTTGTAAATGGTGAATTGTGGTTAAATTGATACCATAATGTGTTTTGGTGTCATTGGAATTTATTTGAGAACTTGGAATGAAAAGAATGGCAATGTGGTATTTGTGTTGTGATTTGTGATGACATGTTGTGAATGTTGGTAAAACATGTCAATATAATATGAATTTGGTTGATTTGGTATTTCCAATGGATTCCTTGTGAAATTTTGTGTGAGAATGATGTTTGATATGAAAATGGAACCATTGGAAGCCAAATTGCAAAAACTGGAATTCTGTCTTTTGAGGTTCTGTTCTGGGCAGTAAGTTTGTGTGAGCGTTTTTAATAGACAAATGGTCTCTAAAAATTATGAAACTTTCCAGTCTTGAAGTTCACATCTTAAGCTTCAAAATGGACATATAAATTGTGCCATTTCGTTTTGTGAACTGGGATTTATGTTTGCCCAAAGTTTGAGGACGAAACTGGATTCTGTTTTGGAGCAATGTTGGATTTTGTGTAAATCTGGATTTGTTTGGTGATTTATGTTAATGAGACATATTTTTCCCATAAAGGGGACTTGAATATCTTTCAATGGGCTTTGGAATCACCTTGTTTCAAGTTTTCTAGACCAAGTTATGAATTTTTGAAGTTTCCTTGGCTGCAGCCAAAATTCTGGCTCCAGCGCAAAACTTTCTGTGTGTGTCCTGGCCGCAGCCAGAAATTCTTGGCTGCAGCCAAAATGTTTCTGTGACGTTTTTAGCCATTTTTGGCTGCAGCCAGAACCCAATTTTCAGCATTTTGAGATTTTGAAAGGTGATTTCCAACCTAGTACGTCCCAATCCTTTAGGCTTTCGTTGAGCTTATTTTAGCCACCTAAAGGGTGTGAATGGTAACCAACCTTAAGTGATATGAAATTAAAGATTTGGAATAGAGAATAACCCTATGTCTTTGATTTGATTATAGGGTTGATGTTCGCCCTGAATGTGGTTTGGTATTCGTTCTGATCGCGAGTAAGCGGAGCTGGAGCTTACGTGGAAAGAGTGTAGGGAACTTACCTCTTTTGCATGCTTTGATATTTGTGTTTGTGTTTTGATGCATGTATTGCTTTGCTTGATTATGTGAAACATGTATGAATGATTGTAGCTCTGTTTCTAGTTATGCTATGGCCATGAGTATGTTGTTGAAACATTGAGCACGCAGATATGTCATTATGTGAACATGAGATATGTATTGCAAGCATGTCATGCATTAAACACATATCATACATGCATTTAGGTATTTGTTTCCTGAATCTCACCCTCCCCTGCTAACCTTTCAGACAGGGTAGTGGATCAAGAATGGAGCATGCAGCTAAGGGCGATGAGGACTTCCTTCGGGTTGTCATTCTGGTAGTTGGTTATCATCCTGGATGGGATATTTGAATTTGGATGTGTACATATGGATGAGTATATTTGGTTATGTATTTGAAATGAGTTATTGGATATTTGTATATGAATGAGAAAGATTTGTGTAATCCCCATATGAGGGCTTGTATGGGCAATTGTGTCCTTTAAAGCTTGAGTTAATAAATGTAATCCGGAATTGCCGGAATTATTTCATTGCGTACTCTGATATATTTAAATGTGATTTATCATTGTGTAGTAATTGTATTCGGAATGTGAATGTGAGACCAGGTTAATTAGATTTCGAAAGTGATTTGTGAAAACCTTATCGTGAAGATGGGAATTTAAATAAATTTTGTTCTTATTGGTCTCTATTTCATTTTAATTGAGTATTTCAGCTATAATTACGGCAGGGGGTTACAGAACGTATCTCAAGTTTTCTAGGCCGATGCAATGAGCACAACATGCTATATTTCAAATAGAGCCTACATTAGAACAAAACTTGGAAAGACACCATACGAGCTATACAAAGGAAGGAAGCCGAATCTTGCTCATTTACTCATCTTCGGTTGTAAGTGTTTCATTCATAATAATGGTAAAGATAACTTAGGAAAATTTGATTTGAGAACAGATGAAGGAATTTTCCTAAGATATTCTAACCGAAGTAAAGCATATAGAATTTTCAATAAACGAACATGTGTTGTTGAAGAATCAATTCATGTTGTATTTGATGAATTTGAATCCTCTGACAAAACCATTGATGATGAGCAGGAAGTTATTTTAAATCAAGAAAATGGTCAATCTATTTCTAAATCTCTTATTCCAGAAGTTGATCAAACCAAGGAAGAAGATCAGTTACTAGGTCAACCTAAAGCCTGGAAATACAATAGGAGTCATCCCCTAGATCAAGTCATAGGAGATGTGAATGAAGGAGTCAAAACTATAAATAGAATTTTCAATGAAGTAATTTTTTCTGCATTCATTTCTGAGATTGAACCTTCTAATATTGACGAAGCCCTATCAGACAATGATTGGGTTATAGCAATGCAAGAAGAACTAAATCAATTTGAAAGAAATCAAGTTTGGGATTTGGTACCCCAACCTAAGGATCATCCAATCATTGACACTAAATGGGTATTCAAGAATAAACTTGATGAATCCACAATAATTGTCTGAAATAAGGCAAGATTGGTGGTCAATGGCTATAATCAGGAAGAAGGAATTGATTATGAGGAAACTTATGCTCCAGCGGCTAGATTGGAAGCTATACGAGTACTCTTAGCCTTTGCATGCATCAAAGGATTCAAACTCTATCAAATGGATGTAAAGAGTGCATTTCTAAATGGCTACATCATGGAAGAAGTATATGTAGAGCAACCTCCATGTTTTGACGATGTAACCCAACCTGACCATGTTTTCAAACTCAAAAAGGCTTTATATGGTTTAAAACAAGCTCCTAGAGCATGGTACGAAAGGCTCAGTAAATTTCTTATTGATCAAAGTTTTGTACGGGGAAAAGTTGATACAACACTTTGTACAAAACAAAAATGTGATGATATATTAATTGTGCAAATATATGTTGATGATATAGTTTTCGGTGCTACTAACGAAACTATGTGCAAAGAATTTTCTGAGATAATACAGGGGGAGTTTGAGACGTCAATGATGGGAGAATTAAATTTCTTTCTTGGGTTGCAAATCAAACAAAGAAAGAATGGAATTTTCATATCTCAAACAAAATATTTGAAAGAGCTATTAAAGAAGTATGGATTGGATGAAGCAAATGGAACAAACACACCCATGAGCTCAACCACATTGCTTGATGCGGATGTCAAGGGAAAAGATTACAATATCACAAAATATAGAGGAATGATTGGATCATTACTCTATCTCACTGCAAGCAGGCCTGACATTCAATTCAGTGTAGGTATGTGTGCAAGATATCAATCAGCATCAAAAGAGTCACATGCTGAAACTGTCAAACGAATCTTCCAATATCTTGCTGACACGCCAGAATTGGGTCTTTGGTATCCTAAAGGAAAAAGTGAATACCTAGTTGCATACTCAGACTCTGATCATAGAGGATACAAGACAGACAGAAAAAGTACAAGTGGACAAGGCCAGTTTCTTGGAGGCTCACTTGTATCATGGTTTTGCAAGAAACAAACTACAGTATCCCTTTCGTCAACGAAAGCTGAGTATGTTTCAGTATCAAGTTGTTGTGCACAAGTAATATGGCTAAAGCAACAACTCCAGGATCTTGGTATTTATCTGAAAGAAATACCAATATACTGTGACAACACTAGCACGATAAGCTTGGCAAAGAATCTTGTTCAACATTCCAAAACCAAGCATATTGATGTTAGACATCATTTCATCAGAGATCATGTCCAAAAGAAAGATGTCAAAGTGATATTCATTCCAACTCATCTTCAACTAGTTGATATCTTCACAAAACCTCTTGCAAAAGATCAATTTTTATATATTTGATGAGAATTGGGAATGGTAAATCCCAATGAGTTGTAAGTTATTTAGTGTTTACAAAATATTAGATAATATTATTTATTGATGTTTTGATGATTACTAACTTAAGCATCAGAGTTTCCAGCAATTTGTTTTGCAGGATCATAATATTCTGTTTAGGAGTATGAATAGCAGAGGTTAACAAAGGACAATATTACTGGAATGACAACTTCAAGTAATGAGCATCACTAGAGTAACAACTTGAAGTAATGGATACATTACTCGAGTACCCACTCGAGTAATGAACTTGGAAATGGGCTAGTGAAGCATTAATTTCAAATGAAACGCCACAACGGTTGAAAATGAACAGTCAGAAGGTAAAGAGATAGCTTACCCGAGGGAGGGCTCGAGTGATGTTCAATGTTACTCCAGTAAGGCCTCGAGTGAAACTAGGTGCAAATTTTAAATCATCTGTTTTTTAGTTCAAATCTGTTCTAAAGAGTCATCCCATGATCAAGGGAATATACATGGATAATTACAATATTATTCATGCCAGGTATGTGCTCAAATTTGCTGTATTTTAAAATTTTTCATATGATCACTCGAGTAGCTACCCGAGTGATGATGATGATCACTCAAGTAAGCCCTCGAGTGATGTCGGGTTCTAGGTTTTTTCTACTCGAAACTTGGTCATTTCTCATAAAATCTCCTCTAGTGATTCTTCTGTGCTCTCACAAAAATTTTTTCAAGGAATCTTTCTCTTCCTATTACCGTCAAAACCCATTGATTTACATCCTCAAAAACATCTCAAACATCTCTGAATCACTTCCCGAAACTTGCGACTTTCGTCCCTGTTTTCTTGAAATTTCTCATTTTCTAAAATCACCATGGTAAGAACAAAATCTCCAAATCCTAGCACTCCTTCTGAGTCTTCTGAACCATATCAACCCTCTTATTCACATTCCTCTCCTCCTACCAAGAAGAGGAAAATTTCTTCCAAATCAAATCCTAAGACCAAGCCGCAAGCCAAACCTAAAGTGAAAGGGGTTGTGATTAAGGAACCCACTATCATAAGAGCTCAATCCAAGAAGAGTTCACCTCCTGGAAGAGGGAAAACTACAAAAGAACCATCTCCTCCTTCTTCTGATTCATTTGATACACCAACCTTTTCTCCTAAACCTCTGAAGAAGCCCAAAATTGATGAGAAGCTTACCAAAGTCATGGTAGGCATGCTTGAGGAAGCTTTCCAGTCTAAGGAAACAAAGAAAGGGCAAACTTCAAAGCAAACTGAGGAGAAGGATGAAGAAATCACATTTCCTCTAAAAGGATTTAATGTGAAAAAGCTCGAGGAATCACAGAAGTACCTGAGTCATTTTGCAAGAAGGAATGTGTGCAAGATGCACTACATTGACTACAAGGTACTTTAAGAGGTATTGAAATTTGATCTTAGTCCTACCTTGATTCCTATATGCCCTGGTTATCTGTCAAGCTTCCTTTTTGCACCAAAATAATAAGACATTTCTATTGTAACCTCGAACCGATTAATGATCCCGTTAGGAAGTTTGTGGAAGAAGAGATGACTTCTGAGGTTAGAGGTTAAAGAATTATTATCTCACCCTCCCGAATCAATAACTGGTTAGGAATAGAAAATCCTCCTGATGATGATTACCCTAACCTTTCTTCAAACCAAATATTTTCTATTCTTAGACCTGGTGAGATTATGGGACCTCTCAACTTCAATCCCAGTGATATGAGTGATTTTCATAGAGTCCTATAGTATATCTACTCTAGAGCCATGGTAAATAAATCCAACAACTTTACTCATTTCATTGAGAGGGACTTCAAAAAATTGGCCTTATTGATCCTTAAAGAGCAAAAAGACTTGGGAGAGTATATCTTCAATGAGATCAAGAGGTATAGATATGAGGGAAAACCAACTACTCCAATACCTTATCCTCAACTAATTTCCTTATTTCTCAAGAAGAACAAGATTTGGTATTTGGAGAGTAAGGAACCGATTGAGAGATTAGCATCAATAGGAAGGAATCAAATTGGAAAGCTAAATATTGAGATTACTTTGAAGACACCACTAGAAGCAAGTCCCAAGAAAAAGAAGAAGACTGACACAGCAACAAGCCGGATGGATGACACACAGTCTTCTGCTCCAACCAACACATCTTCTCCATCCTTCTTTGGTGCAGCAATGCAAACGTTCTTAGAGAACATTCTAAGGAGCTTCCATATTGATATTGTGAATACCAATACGGAGTTGGTTACCCACATGAATGAGAAGATGGGGCAACGTGTGGAAAAGATAGACAAGAGGCACGAAGAGTTGCTTGCTGAACAATATGCTCAGGGTGAGCTTCTAAGATCTATTATGGCTAGACTTGATGCTATGGCATCTGGATCCTCTATTCCTGGTCCTTCTAGTATTCCTGAGCCCATACCTACCTCTGAGCCTGGACCCTCTATCCCTAATGAGCATAGACCCTCTGAGAGTGAATTGAGCAATATCTTATGTTAGAGCAAGCGTTTCACCCAAAAGGGTGGGTGAATTAGGTGATACTAAATTTTTCTTCGGAAATATAAAACTTGACAATGAAATTAAAACAGTAAAGAGTAAGGAGAAATATCACCGAAGTGTACACCGAGAGTTATACTGGTTCGGTCACAATCACTTTGACCTACGTCCAGTCCTCAGAGCTTCTATGAGAGTTTCACTATAACTTCCAAGATTCAGTGGATTCTTGGCACCTCAGTACAAGCAAGTTCCTACACTTGGACACTCGCTCCCCCTTACAGGTTGTAATTCAATCCCAACTCAAGGTTCTACAACCTCAAGTTATCTCAATAACAAATATTGAGTTTGAATGAAATATCTCTCTTACAGAGTAAATAAGAATCACTGAAGCATAGAAATATAATTTCAACGTGAAAAAAGAGCAATGAACTTGATGATTCGTTTGTGTGTGATCTTGTTGTTTTTCCTCTGTTTGGATGTTCCCATATATATAGATATGTTGGTGATGACCGTTGGAACATATTCTTTCGTCCGTTGGAGAGTGCGCAACCACTATTAACTTTTCAAGTTTTTGAAAAATATCCGTTGGTGGTGGTTGGCATTTGAAAGTTCCCTTTGACTTCTATCTCTTGACATGATTTCTTCATTGTTTATCTGTAAATAGACTAAGAATACTAATACAATGAAAGATTAATCATATAGGAAACAAATCAATGAACGTTTGAATGATTTCTAAATTTCTGGGTATGCTTACTCGAGTAGCTACTCGAGTATCCCTTGAAGTTTACTCAAGTACCTACTCGAGTATCATCGGGAAATCTTTGATTAACTGCAAGTCAATGAACAAGTATAGGATTACTCGGGTAGTGCATGGAGTAAACTAAATTTCAAACCTTTGGAAATAGTTATTTGCTCGGGTACCTACTCCAGTAATGCATTTACAACTTTATAGGTTACTGGGGTAACACCTCGAGTAATCCTTTAGATTGTTTTTGATTACTCGATGCTCTACTCCAGTAATGTTGGCAGGATTTCAAGGCCGAGAGCACTTACCATGTTACTCGGGTACTGACTCGAGTAATGCACTCATTTGTGCATAGGTTACTCGAGTACCACCTTGAGTAACTGTACTTCTTGTGTATGACTTACCCGGTTAATGACTTGAAGTTTACCTTGGAAATATTTTTGCATACTCGGGTACTTACTCGAGGAATCCACTTAAAATAGAACATTAAATACTTGCATATTAGAGTAAGGACTCGAGGAAAATGAGATAAAAAAAATCAAGTTAATCGGGTACCACCTTCAAGTTTTTACTTACTTTAGTGTGTTACTCGAGTAGCTCCTCGAGTAATGTTGGCAGTAGTACAAAGTGCCGAGAGCTCCATATTTTCAGAAACAAAGTTACTCGAGTAGCTCCTCGAGTATCATTGGCAGGCCGAGAGCAACTCTAAGTTTTTACCTGGTTACTCGAGTAGCTCCTCGAGTAATATTGGCAGGCCGAGAGCACCTTGAAAATACTTACACTATTACTCGAGTAACGTTGGCAGTTTACTAGAAGTTGTCTCTGGTTACTTCAAGTTTTGTCTCATTACTCGAGTAGCTCCTCGAGTAATGCCTTAGAAAATTTGCTTCTGATCAAGTTCCTCAGCATTTTCTCTTGGTCTTTCTTCATTACTCCAATGCTTACTTCAAGTGATGCTTGTTCCTGTTATTACTTTGTTCAAACTTGTTTATTAATTATTTCCTTTTCAAACCACTATTTTGTTATCATCAAAACATGAGATCTAACATTCTCCCCCTTTTTGATGATGACAAAACTTGGTGATTTTGAACATGATTTTTCAAATTGGATTTTCAATTAAATATGTCTTATTAAGTTTGAATTCATAGCATACACCTTGCATACACAATAACTTCATTAGTCCAAGCATGTATTATAATTTAAGGCTTAAATGAACTTAAAATGAAATCATAACTTAAACACACTTGCATTAAATTTAAAATTTTCAAATTACAAAATAAAATTAAAAGAAATTCAAAATGCTTCCTAAAAACCCATGTACAACCAAATACCCCAAAGTAAACTAGGACACATCCACAAAATCACTCTCAAGCTCTTCTCCCCCTTTTTGGCTTCATCAATCAATTGGAGGACTAGAAGGCTTCACCATAGAGATAGGCTTCACTGGAAGAACCAAGCCATCATGATCTGAACTAGATGAGTCAAAGGAACTGGAAGATTCTGGTTCAGGAAGATTGACTGGTGGGATATGGATGTCATCTCTAGGAGGGATAAGAGAAGGCTGGAAGACAACCATAGTGGTCTCAACCTCTGGAGGAGTATCCAATACAGGAGTGAGATGTTCAGAGGAGGAAGAGGGAGATATTTTCTCTGTTTGGGTAGGAGAGGGAATAGGTTTAGGAGCTGTTTCTGGCAGAGGTTTGGGAGGTGAATCATCAATGATGATATGTGTGGTCTCATGAGTTTCAGGATCGTCCACTGTGAATAGAATATCTTTGCCTTGGGGCTCAAGTGGATCAGAGACCAGAGGGGTAGATGGTTCATCCTCAGGAATAGGAGTGTCTGAAGGAGGGTTTACTGGAGGTGGTGGTGGTGGTGCAGAAGAGGAGGAACCGGCTGAAGGTCCTGGACCTAAAGAGTCCAGTCGTGCCAGAATCAATCTCAAGGTCTCTCCCTGGGCACGTTGCTCTGCTAGCAACTCCTCATGTCTCTTGTCCATTCTGTTAACCAATTCTCCCATCTTAGTATTCATGTGAGTTATCAATTCTGCATTTGTGTTGGTGATGTCCACATGAAAACCTCTGAGCATGTTCTCTATGAAGTGCTGGAGAGTGGCATTAAGAAAGGATGGCGATGATGTGGTAGCGGCTAGAGCCGATGACTGAGTGTCATCCAACTTGCTGGTCTCTGCCTCTGTGGTCTTCCTCTTTTTCTTGGACCCAGACTCTAAAGGTTCTTTGAGAGGGATGTCAATGTTTAATTTCTCAATCTGGTTTCTCCCAACCGGAGTCAACCTCTCAATTGGCTCCTTGCTATCTAAATACCATATTTTGTTCTCTTTCAGGATTAGAGACATAATCTGAGGATATGGCATTGGTGTTGTAGCCTTCCCATCCACCTTATACCTTTTCATCTCCGAGAAAATATATTCTCCCAGATCCTTCTGTTCCTTTAAAAGCAGTGAAGCAAACCACCTAAAATCCCTATCGGAGAAGTGGGTATAGTTGTTGGCTTTGTTCACTAGGGACCTAGAGTAGATGTACCATAGGACCCTGTGATGATCACACATATCACTTGGTTTAAAGTTTAGGGGGCCAACTAGCTCACCGGGTTTGAGAATAGTGAAGATTTGGTTTGGTTCTAGTTCAGAATAGATATCATCTGGGGGGGTTCTCAATTCCTAACCACAAATTAATCCTAGAGGGCGATATAAGTATCTTTTGGCCTCTAACTGTGGTGGTCATCTCTTCCTCAAATGAGGTTCGGTTAGGCTCATCTATGATTTCTAAGTTACAATAAAAATTAGTGATTACCTTTGTTCAAAAAGGCAATCTAATGGATAACCAAGGCATAAAAGGATCTAAATAAGGACTTAGGTCATGCTTCACTACCTCTTGAAGTAACTTCAGATCAACATAGTGTGTCTTACACACCTTCCTTCTGGAGAATTGAGACAAGTACTTCGGGGACTCCACCAATTTGCTAACATTGAATCCCTTTGGTGGGTTGGTGATCTCTGCTTCCGGTATTTTGGACTTCTTGGAAGATTGACCCTTCTCCATTTAATCAATGATTCCAGCCATAGCCTTAGCCACATTCTTGTCATACTTTGGCTTTTTGATAGGCTTTGGTGTGAAAGAAGGGGTAGAGGAATCAGAGGGAGGAGGTAAGGGAGATTTGGCACTCTTCCCTCTTCCGGTTGAGGTACTCTTTTTAGATTGAGCCCTTGTCACTATGGGCTCTTTGATCACCACTCCTTTGGGTTTCGGTTGAGATTGAGGTTGAAGAGGAATTTTAGCTTTTGGTCTTGGAGTTAATTGTCTTCTCTTTCTGGGAGTAGAGGAAAGAGGATCAGTGTGTTGTTGGGATTCCAAGGAATCTATGGGAGTAAGGTTCTTAGTTCTCATCTTTATGAAAGATTGAAAACTGAGATTTTTCAGAAAAAGAAGAAACAGTCGCAGGTTAGGGTACAGAGATTCTGGAAAAATAGGAGGTTTTTGGAACTGAAATCTCTTGGGTTTTGATGGGAATGAAGCAAGGAATCACTTGTGAAAAGTTTTTGTGAGAGAGAATAGTGATTTACTCGAGGAGATTTTGTGGAAATGACCGAGTTTGCGATAGATAAAGACCTAGAACCCGACTTTACTCGAGGCCTTACTCGAGTAACCTTCAAGTTTACTCGAGGCCTTCCTCGGGTGTTCATACAGAAAAATTCTAAAATAATTCATTTAAATTGCGTACCTGGTATGAATAATATAGTAATTATCCATGGATGTTCCCTCGATCATTTATAACCCATTTTGATCAGATTTGAGTCATTTTTCATCAATTTGAGAATATGAACTCCGACATTACTCGAGGCCTTCCTCGAGTAAGCTTCAAGCTTACTCGAGGCCTGCCTCGAGTAAGCTGCTTTTCAACTTCTGACTCTTCATTTCTTTGAAACTGAACCGTTAGATTCAAAAATCCAAGTAACTTGATCCGTTACTTCCAGTTTTGGGGGCCATTACTCGAGTACATACTCGAGTAAAGTGTTACTTCACTTCAAGTTGTTCCTCGGGTAATGCTTCACTGTAATTTGTTACTTCAAGTTGGTACTTCAGTAATGGTGTCCTCTGATAATCTCTGTTTTTGTTTCCCAAAACAGAGTTTCTTTCTTCCTGCAAAACAAGTTTCTATATACTCCGATGCTTAAGTTAGTAATCATCAAAACTTTAACAAATGACTTCATCTAATATTATGAGAAACTGAAATAACTTACAACTCATTGGGATTTACCATTCCCAATTCTCTTCTAATGTATAGAAATTGATCTTTTGCAAGAGGTTTTGTGAAGATATCTGCTAATTGAAGATGAGTAGGAATGAATATCACTTTCACTTCTTTCTTTTGAACATGATCTCTGATGAAGTGATGTCTGACATCGATATGCTTGGTTCTAGAGTGTTGAACTAGATTCTTTGCCAAGCTAATCGTACTAGTGTTGTCATAATAGATTGGTATTTCTTTGAGATAAATACCAAGATCTTGTAGTTGTTGTTTTAACCATATTACTTGTGCACAACAACTTGAGACTACAACATACTCGGCTTTCGTTGACGAAAGAGACACTGTATTTTGTTTCTTGCTGAACTATGACACAAGAGATCCTCCAAGAAATTGTCCTTGTCCACTGGTGCTCTTTCTGTCTGTTTTGTAACCTCCATGATCTGAATCTGAATATGCAACAAGATATTCATTTCTTCCTTTCGGATACCACAAACCCATTTCGGGTGTGTCAGCAAGGTATCTAAAGATTCGTTTGACCGTTTCAGCATGTGATTCTTTTGGTGCTGATTGATATCTTGCACATATGCCAACACTAAATTGGATGTCCGATCTACTTGCCGTGAGATAGAGTAATGATCCAATCATTCCTCTATACTTTGTGATGTTGTAGTCTTTTCCTTTGACATCAGCATCAAGTAACGTAGTTGAGCTCATAGGTGTGTCCGTGCTATTTGCTTCATCCATTCCATACTTCTTCAATAGCTCTTTCAAATACTTTGTTTGAGATATGAAGATTCCATTCTTTCTTTGTTTGATTTGCAAACCAAGAAAGAAATTCAATTCTCCCATCATTGACATCTCAAATTCTCCCTACATAATCTCAGAAAATTCCTTACACAGAGATTCATTAGTAGCACCGAAAACAATATCATCAACATATATTTGAACAATTAAAATATCGTTGTGTTTTCGTTTTATGAAGAGTGTTGTATCAACTTTTCCCCGTACAAAACCTTGATCAATAAGAAACTTACTGAGCCTTTCATACCAGGCTCTAGGAGCTTGTTTTAAACCATATAAAGCCTTTTTGAGTTTGAAAACATGGTCAGGTTTAGTAACATCCTCAAAACCTGGAGGTTGTTCTACATACACTTCTTCCATAATGTAACCATTTAGAAAAGCACTCTTAACATCCATTTGATAGAGTTTGAATCCCTTGATGCATGCAAAGGCTAAGAGTACACGTATAGCTTCCAATCTAGCCACTGGAGCATACGTTTCCTCATAATCAATCCCTTCTTCCTGATTATAGCCTTTGGCCACCAATCTTGCCTTGTTTCTGACAATAATTACAGATTCATCGAGTTTGTTTTTGAATACCCATTTAGTACCAATGATCGGATGATCCTTGGGTCGTGGTACCAAATCCCAAACTTGATTTCTCTCAAATTGATTTAGTTCTTCTTGCATTGCTATAACCCAATCATTGTCTGATAAGGCTTCATCAATGTTAGAAGGTTCAATCTCGGAAATGAATGCAGAGAAACTTACTTCATTAAAAATTTTATTTCTAGTTTTGATCCCTTCATTTACATCTCCTATGACTTGATCTAAGGGATGACTTCTATTGTATTTCCAAGCTCTAGGTTGACCTAGGGATTGCTCTTCTTCCTTAGTTTCATTAACATCTGGAATAAGAGACTTAGAAATATATTGACCATTCTCTTGATTTAAAACTGTTAGATCCCAAGTTTTGATGATAACAATAAGTCAATTATGTGCAAAACATGTTTTTATAAGGTTAAGAAAAGTTTCCAAGTTACCAAATGCATATTTGATGATTTGCTGACATCTGCTGTGATATTGCACTGGAGTGCTCGAGCAAGGATTTTGCACTCGAGCATAGATCTCCTCTGTGCTCGAGCAGGTGCGAGTGAAAGCCAGAAAGTGTGTACCCGAGAGGCATTCTCCCATTATGTTCACTGGATCACTCGAGCACTAAGGTGTGCACTCGAGCAGAGAAGTCATTCTCACTCGAGCAGGTGCGAGTGAGGGTCTGCGAGTGCTTGGCCGAGAGCAAGTAATAGCATGCTTCCTTCATTCACTCGAGCAGAGACATCAGTGCTCGAGCATGAGCATTTTGTGCTCGAGCAAGGGACTGCGAGTGTCTAGCCGAGAGTCATGAAGTACAGAGAAGTGCAAGTGTGCTCGAGCACACCCTTATATGCTCGAGTGACACATCAATGCTTGCAAGTGAAAATTCTATCCCTCTCCAGATCTGTTGCGAGCACTTGTTTAAAAGGTATAATTCTTGAGAATATTCTTCTCACTCGAGCAGGAGTCTGTGTGCTCGAGTGAGGGCCCACATCACTCGCGAGTGATAATTCTATCCCTCTGAAATCCTGATGTGAGTGATGGTATTGAGAGCATATTCCCTGAGAATATGCGTCTCACTCGAGCAGAGGTATGTGTGCTCGAGTGAGGGTCCATATCACCCGGGAGTACAAATTCTCACTCTTGTCAAAATGGTGTGCGAGTGATGACCCAAGAAGACACTCCCAGTTGAAAATGAAAGATCGCTCGAGCAGAGGAAGTTGTGCTCGAGTGAGACCCCTCTTCACCCGCGAGTGAAGATTTTGTCTCTCTGAAATTCTATGCAAGCACAACCCGATAACAGAGGCACATGAAGGAAAATAGGAGATCACTCGAAGTGAGCCTTTCATGCTCGAGTGATGCCCTGTCTGACCACCAAAAATGCTAAGTTTGACAACGATCATTCCGAATATGGTTTATTGTTATTTATTCATATCATCATTACTTATTATCATTGTTTAACATTGTTTTGAATGATTTAAAAGTATGATACAGGAATATGATCGTTTGAAATAAACTACATGAAGAAAGTTATACAACGGCAGACAATATAATTATAAACATGCTGGCACCTACCGCACTCAGATTGTTCAAACATGCTCGTGTCTGCCAATACTTTCAAATGTCTCGCTCCTCAAATGAAGAATTTCCAAACGGGCAAAAACTGGAGCAACTATATATATACAGAGACTCAAAGAGAAACAACAACAACGTAACACATGAATTCATAAGCTCATACCAAGTCTCTGCTATTTTTCTCTGTATACACGTTGATTTTTAGTGTTCATTCATTTGCTCTGTAAGAGAGTCTTCATACAATTCAAAATTCTATGTTTATTTGATCTCAAGGTATTGGGACCTTGAGAGGGGAGTTTTTCCTTACGAGAGAAGCAGTTGAGAGAATTCCTTGTTGTGTCTTCCACTCATAAGTCTTATAAGATACAAGCAGAAGAGAACGTTGCTGCTCGTAAGACTTACAGTGGTGTAAGCAGGAGAGAACGTTGCTGCTCATAAGTCTTGTATACATAAGCAAGTGAGAAGAGTCATAGGTTATTTTTCTGCACGTAAGACTTGTCGTAAGGGGGAGAGAAGTTTCTTCTTGAGAGAATATTTCTGCTCGTAGTCCGTTCGAGGACGATTGTTGTCTTGTGGCATTCTGAGAGCCCATTGAATCTTGGAGGTATAGTGAAAATCTCAGTAGGTCTTGATCTCTGAGGACTGGACATAGGCCCTGTTGTTTGGCCGAACCAGTATAACTCTCTGTGTTCAAATCTTCTCAACTCTACTCTATCTACTATATTTTTCATATCCCCACATCAAGCAAAAAATTTATAACATCACCCAATTCACCCCCCCTCTTAGGTGAAGCTTGCCTCTTACAAAAACAACTTCCTGTTCTTCATCAATGGTTTTGTCAAAGGATTCAAATTCATCAAATACAACATGAATAGATTCTTCAACAACACAAGTTCTTTTATTGAAAATTCTATATGCTTTACTTCGGTTAGAATATCCTAGGAAAATTCCTTCATCAGTTTTAGAATCAAATTTTCCTAAGTTATCTTTACCATTATTATGAATGAAACACTTACAACCGAATATGTGTAGATGAGCAATGTTTGGCTTCCTTCCTTTGTATAACTCGTATGGTGTCTTTCCAAGTTTCGTTCCGATATAGGCTCTATTTGAAATATAGCATGCTGTACTCATAGCATCAGCCCAGAAAACTTGAGACATGTTCTTTTCATTTAACATTGTTCTAGCCATTTCAGTAAGCACTCTATTCTTGCGTTCCACAACTCCATTTTGTTGGGGCGTCCTTGGAGCAGAGAAATTGTGATCAATGCCATTAGTATCACAATATTCTTCAAAGGCTTGATTCTCAAATTCTCCACCATGATCAGTCCTAATACCTGCAATGGACATACCTTTCTCATTTTGCACTTTCTTGGCAAAAACAATAAATTCTTCAAATGTTTCACCCTTTGATGATAGAAAAATAACCCATGTAAATCTGGAGAAATCATCAACAATGACCAATGAATATAAGTTGCCACCAAGACTCTTTACTCTTGCTGGACCAACTAAATCCATATGTAGTAATTGTAATGGTCTATTTGTTGAAATCTCATTTTTCAATTTGAAAGATGATTTAGTTTGTTTACCCTTTTGACATGCATCACAAATCAAGTCATTTTTGAAATTTACTTTGGGTAATCCAAGCACTAAATCCTTTTTGAGTAGTTTGCCTAGTTGATGCATATTGACATGAGCCAATCTCTTATGCCATAACCAACTTTCATCGGCATTACTCAGAAAACAATTTTCAGATTCATTTCTACTAATATCTAGAGTATAACAGTTACCTTCCCTTTTAGCTCTGAGCTTAACCTTGATATTCTTCTTATCAAGTAGTAAGTCTTTCTTGTTGACAATCAGACATTCCTCTGAATCAAATATTATCCAGTTGTCTTTATCTGCACTTTGACTTACGCTCAGCAAATTATGACACAAGCCTTCAACGTAATATACATCTTTGACTTGTATTCCTTTGTCATTTTTGATTTCACCAATTCCTGCTATCTTTCCGGATTGATTTCCTCCAAATTTTACCTTTCCACCTTCCTTAGGTTGCAATGTGGTAAAACTTTCGAAATCTCCGGTCATATGTCTAGAGCATCCACTATCTATGTACCACTTGCTATTTTTGGATACTTTGAGACATACCTGCAATCAAATGACTAAGTCTTAGGTACCCACTTCTTTTTGGGTCCTTTTGAGTTAGTATAAATGATTTTCTGAACATATGTGCCTTTAGGTACCCATTTGTAGGTTCCTATTGTTCTTTTCTTCTTATGAATGCATGAAGAGGTATAATGACCTTTTCTATTACAGTAATTACACAATGCAAAAAGATTTGATATATGCACAGAATGCTGGAAATAATTCAAATATGACTTACCTCCTACTTTCTTTTTACCTTCCCTTCTATCTGTTTTTGGATTATATCCAATACTAAATCGGTCATTTACAAATCGTTGTTCTTTTAAAATCACACTTAGCATCTCACTTCCTTTAGTAAATTTTTCAAGAGTTTTTGTAAGATCAATATTTTTCTTTTTCAACGAAGAACAATTTTCACAATTCTTTTCTGAACTTTCTTTAAGTTTAATTTCAAGAACTTTGTTTTTCTTTTTGAAAACAATTAATTCTTTAACTACTTTGATGAATTCAGAATGTAAAGCATTATATTCAGAGAGTAATTCATCATAGGTAGGTTCAGAATCATTTACCTCTTCTTCTGTCTCTTCTTGAGCAACAAGACATATATTGGCTACTTCTTCATCATCACTTTCTTCGTCAGAAGAACTATCTCCCCATATAGCAGATACAAAGGCCTTCTTTTTGTTAAAGAATTTGCCTTTTCTCTTTTCTTTGCTCTTTTGATTCAGTTCTGGACATTCTGATTTGATATGTCCTGGTTTTCCACATTCGTATCAAATGATATGGTCTTTACTGTTAGTTCCTCCTTTTTGAAAGTATTTGAAGCCTTGACCTTTCTTATAGAACTTTCTGAATCGTTTTATGATTAAGCCCATTTCATCATCATCAAACTCCTCATCTTCATCTTGATTCTCTTCTTTCGGTTTTAGTGCTAGACCTTTCTTTCTCTTGTCACCGATGTCATCTAGTTCCCGTTTGAACTTTAATTTGCTTTCATATTCAGAAAGGCTTCTAAATAGAGAAGCAACTGATCTCATTGATTCTCCTTTTGCTTCTTCTATTGCAGTAACTTTTGCTTCCCACTCTTTAGGAAGAATATTCAAAATTTTTCGTACTTGGGTGTGCTGATCATAGACTTTCCCAAGAGCTGCAAGTTGATTAACAAGGTGAGTATATCTAAGTTCGAATTCAGAAATCGACTCACCTGATTTCATTCGAAGTAGATCGAATTCGGTGACCAAAGTGTTGATTCGATTCTCCTTTATTCCCGAAAATCCTTCATGAGCTATTTCCAGAGCTTCCCACATTAGTTTTGCTGTTAGAAGTGTGCAAATTCTGAAATATTCACTTTGACTCAAAGCGCTTTGTAACATCAGAATTGCTTTGCTATTGAGGGTGATAAGTTTCTTGTCATTCTCATCGTATTCCACTGGCGTCTTTGGAATTTTCTGAGAATCTTCAATCTTTGTAGGTTGATAATTTCCACTCTCAATTACATCCCATAGCCTATATTCAGTAGCCATCACGACCACTCTGAACTTAGCTTTCCAGAAAGAAAAGTGTTCTCCATTGAAACCAGGGGGTCTAGTGATGGATGCTCCGTCGGGAAGAATTCATTCACCCATGCTTGCCATTAGATCCTTCTTAGGCTGTTAAACCTTGACAAGAAGACCTACGCTCTGATACCAAATGTTAGAGCAAGCGTTTCACCCAAGAGGGGGGGTGAATTGGGTGATACTAAATTTTTCTTCGAAAATATAAAACTTGACAATGAAATTAAAACAGTAAAGAGTAAGGAGAAATATCACCGAAGTGTACACCGAGAGTTATACTGGTTCGGTCACAATCACTTTGACCTACGTCCAGTCCTCAGAGCTTCTCTGAGAGTTTCACTATAACTTCCAAGATTCAGTGGGTTCTTGGCACCTCAGTATAAGCAAGTTCCTACACCTGGACACTCGCTCCCCCTTACAGGTTGTAATTCAATCCCAACTCAAGGTTCCACAACCTCAAGTTATCTCAATAACAAATATTGAGTTTGAATGAAATATCTCTCTTATAGAGTAAATAAGAATCACTAAAGCATAGAAATATAATTTCAACGTGAAAACAGAGCAATGAACTTGATGATTCGTTTGTGTGTGATCTTGTTGTTTTTCCTCTGTTTGGATGTTCCCATATATATAGATATGTTGGTGATGACCGTTGGAACATATTCTTTCGTCCGTTGGAGAGTGCGCAGCCACTATTGACTTTTCAAGTTTTTGAAAAATATCCGTTTGTGGTGGTTGGCATTTGAAAGTTCCCTTTGACTTCCATCTCTTGACATGATTTCTTCATTGTTTATCTATAAATAGACTAAGAATACTAATACAATGAAAGATTAATCATACCTGAATCATCATCTTCAGATCCTTCCAGTTCATATGGTTCATATGAGTCATTGGCCTTTCCTGTCACTCCCATCTCAGCCGCCAAGCCACATACTCCTCCTCATGATTGATTCTACCTTTGTGATGAAGACAAAAAGGGGGAGAAGAGCTTGAGTGATTTTGTGAAGAATGGCTGAGTCTCTATATTGGGATTTGGATGTATGGCGCTTTTGGGTGTCTTTCAATTTCTTTTAGCTTTGCATTCTAAGTTATGTATTGAATTCTTATTTATGCAATCTGCTATGCCATTAAAGTTAAACTTCATTATGAAATTTTATTGCATTATGGAACTAATGCGTTTTCAATTGTGTATGCAAGGTCATCAAGTAAATAACAAAATTTTTTGGAAAGATCTCTAATAAGTTATTTCAAAAGAGCTTTGAAGTTTAAATTCAACACAAGATTTCATATGAAAAGAATTTAACAAGCATATATTTCAAAACTCAATTTCAAAAACTTCGTTCAAAATCACCAAGTTTTGTCATCATTAAAAAGGGGGAGAATGTTAGATCCCATATGGTTTGATGATAACAAAGATTAGATCAATAATATAAAAGAATTTGATAACAAACAAATGAATTTTTGAACAATATAACAAAGTATTACTTGGAGTAAGCACTGGAGTGATGAACCAATTCAGTGAAGGTTTACTCGAGTTGCAACTCAAGTAAGGGAAGCAATTACTCGAGTAGCCACTCGAGTAACCAAAGAAAATTTCATCCAGTGAAGTACTACCAAATTTTGAATAAAGTTACTCGAGGGAGTACTCGAGTAATTTGCAAAGTTATATAGACCATTACTCGAGTAGCCACTCGAGTAACATGATTTTCATAGGCATCACTTGAGTAGCCACTCGAGTAATCAGGTTAAAAATCTTCAAGTGACCCTCGGCCAAGAAATGGAACACATTACTCGAGTAACCACTCGAGTAACCAGTGAGAAAATAGCATTACTCGAGGGACCACCCGAGTAATCTGCAAAATTATTTGAAGCATTACTCGAGTAGCCACTCGAGTAACCAGAAAGCAAACTCTCGGCCAAGAATTTGATGCATTTACTCGAGGGTGTAATCGAGTAATCTGCCAGGTTATTTGAAAGCCACTCGAGGGACCACTCGAGTATGGTGGTGAAGAAACATGAAGGCCACTCGAGTAGCCACTCAAGTAACCAGATTACCACAGTGATCACCCGAGTAACCTGTGAAGGTAAAGACATGGCCACTCGAGTAGCCACTCGAGTAATTAAGTATTTTCAAGGTTTGTAATACATCACTCCAGGTCTTACCCGAGTGATATCTGATTTAAAATGTTGATTTGCTCACTACCATATTTTAGACAAGTTTACTTGAGGGACCACTCGAGTAATAAACTTGACCACTCGAGTAGCCACTCGAGTAAGGTAGTCCAGAAATTATGTTTTTGATTGAATGTTTATTAAATTGTTATCCATATGATTAACCCTTCATTGCATTAGTATCCTAAGTACATTTCCAGTGAAATAATGAAGAGATCATGCAAGAAGAGCAAAGTCAAATAAAGTGTCCGAACGTTCACCTACCACTACCTACCGCAAACGGATAGTTTTCAAATTCAAAGAACCGTCAACTGTTGCTACACAACTCTAACGGACATGTTTGAAATGCTTCCAACGGATACTACAAATCATCTATATATATGGAGCATTCAGAAAGAAGAAAAACAAGACACAAACTGAGATTACACTGATAAACACATTCTTAGTACTTTGTTTACTTATACTCATTCATTGTACTTCAGTGATTACATATTTGCTTTGTGAGAGAGTTTTTCATTACAAACTCAATATTTGTTATTTAGACAACTTAAGGTAGTGGAACCTTGAGTTGGGGTTTTGATTACAACATGTAAGGGGGAGTGAGTGTCCAGGTGAAGGAACCTGCTGTGTACTGAGGTGCCAAGAACCCACTGAATCTTGGAGAATATAGTGAAACTCTCAGAGACATTCTGAGGACTGGACGTAGGTCAAAGTGGTTGTGGCCGAACCAGTATAACTCTTAGTGTACATTTTGGTGATATTTATCTTTTCTCTTAACTACTTTTAATATTCCGTCAATTTTCTTATACACAACGAAATTTCTGGTATCACCCAATTCACCCCCCTCTTGGTGAAATGCTTGCACTAACAATATATACTTTTTTTCCTTAAAAAACGTAATCCTCTTTGATTGAGATTCTTCAATTTAGGTGTTTTACTTTATTCTTAAAGTTGAAACGGGCAATATAAAAAAAATGGAAAGAAGCTGTGAAAGGGGGGGACGTTGACTGAATTCACGAAACGAACAAGGAAAATGGGGGTGTTTTTGAACCGGGTTGCGTACATATCCGAGTTGGATCTGACGTGACCCGTTGTCTACAACATCGCGTGATTCTCCTGGGAATCGTGATTCAAGCGGTTCTGGCAAGAATCACGTGATACAGGGCCGATTCAAGTCCAAATCGAAACAACCAACCAATTCGCATTACTGGAAGCATCTTTCGAATTGATTCCTATGATTCGAATCACGATTCTTCCGATTCTAATAATGCTGGCCAGCATAATAAGTATAATGCCAATTATTTATGTTTAACTTCATCATCTTCATAGATTCTCAACTTAAAGGATCTAAGTTCAAGTTGCCTGTCAATTTGTTAAATTAATCAATTGTTACTACTTGTGGAGTTGGCTTTTTTTTTTATAGAGATTAATGAAACTAAATAAATTACTTTAAAGTATTTATATTATCCATTTTCTCCAAATTAATTTATTTTATTTATAAACCGATATATAATTTAAAAATACACAATACATACTATTATTAAACAATTTATTTAGCTTTCCTAATCTCTCCAAAATAACCAAATGGATCTTATATTAAGGACCGAAGGGAGTATCATAATAAGCATACATTAAGATTGCTTGAACACCATAATTCCATAGAAGATATGAAATGTTTGCTATCATAATAAGCATAGATTAAGATTACTTGAACACCATAATTCCATAGAAGATACGAAATGTCTAGTGATCAAACATTTGATGCTGCATAGTCTAAAGTGGCTTGGCCATGAGCTGATTATAATTAAGTTGTGGCATGCATAGACTTGGTCTTTTTATTTATCTCTTACTACTATACTCTAGTTCTATGTTGAACAATGAATAGTTCCGTTATTAAGTTGCTTTGTAATCAAACTCCATTCAAAGAATATAACAATTAAATCAAGGTGTGGGTCAAGCTTCTATCCAAGGTTTTCGGTCCTGGCTTGTTCAGGTGAACTCAATGTTGGCCTACTTTGAGTACACTTGGACATGTCAGGACCATTTCGCATAGAGAGAACTCAGACCAAAAAGGTACAAGGAACCAATTTTAGCTTTTCTTTATAAGTGGTGATTTGATTTTACACTTTATGAGGTAAATATGTCATAGTAGTTTTGTCTTGTAAAGCGTGAAATTGATTAAAAAGAGTGCTCCCAAACTCCCTTGAATTCTTACACTAAATGATACTTAAAATCTTGTTTATGCAGCTTCCGGTGAGCCGCCACTAATTCTAGCAGCTGTGGTTCATTGCGCTATTAAAGAAGCTATCAAGGAGGCTAGAAAACAGCTTCATTCATGGAGCAAATCAGATGAAACTGATAAACCATTCCAGTTAGATGTTCCAGCAGCCATGCCTGTGGTAAAGGAAGCCATTGGACTGGACATTGTGGAAACATACTTGAAATGGAAAATGGGCAAAACTTAAAGATTCTCAATATCTTGGAAAATAAATTAGTGTGTATTTCATGTTTGGAAGCGGAAATATGTACTGGTTTAGTGTGTTGTGTTTCATATTTTCATTTATTTTAAATTACATAGTCCTAAAACATTATTTTGCTCTCCCTGTACATAAAATAATTGTGAACAACTACTAATTAGAATTTGTCATATAATTAGCTAAATCTTGAATTTTATAGTATTAATAGAATTAATTTTTTTCTATTACTAATTTGTTTGGTGGACAAAGGATACATAACGCACTTAGTCATATTTTGAATCTACAAGAGC
This sequence comes from Inga oerstediana, assembly GCA_963210345.1. Classification (NCBI taxonomy): domain Eukaryota; kingdom Viridiplantae; phylum Streptophyta; class Magnoliopsida; order Fabales; family Fabaceae; genus Inga; species Inga oerstediana. The sequence goes on from OY723405.1 coordinate 44,122,056, forward strand.
AATTAAACAATAATGAGCCAAAAATCCTCTAGAATCAAATGATAAATCATAGTGTCATACTACAATAAAATCCTTTAATTTTGAGATAACTGATTCATGCTTGTCTTAAATATTAACATTTCTAACTCATGTATGTATGCCTTGAGAATTTGATTTCCCCTACTTTTAGCTATATTAAATATGAGAAACTCCTCATGTTAATATCAACTCTCTAATAAACATTTGTTTCTCAAAATCAATTGCTCAAGACTTTGTAGGAAATTCTCCAGACGAATTTTATAACTTTCCATGCCACTAAACTTGTTTGCACATAAAAATTGATGAGCCTCTAAAAGTTATTATTTGATGAAATTGAGGAATTTCACCTTCAAAATGATTTGAGGACATTGATATAAAATGGCCTTCAACAAATTTCAAGGAAAATTGGCCAAAATTCGATGATTGGGAGGGAGGTACCCATAATCATGTGAAGGGCTGAGGTCCTTTGGGAGATATAAAAATGCATATGCAAAGATAAAACCGTCCTTAATGAGTATGAAGAAAAAAGAGAAAAAAAACTTGGACTACTTCACACAAAGAAAGATAATTTAAACGCCAGGGAAGTCATTTTGCAGATAAGGTAATTTGCACAAAATTGAAGTTATTTACACACAAGGGAAGGTAATTGAGTGTGTTCCACGTGACAACATTACTTTTGTGGGATCTTCCTTTCCCTCCCTTTAGAAAGAACAGGAACTTAGAATACTGATAATTGTCACTGTGTTGTAAAAGCCCTGAAAATAATAAAATAATTAAGTAATTTTCTATTAATATGTAATTTAATTATTGCAAATTTCTAGCAATGTTAAACTCGGTGGTTAATGGAATGAATTTGAGGCTATCATCTATTTTTGAGTTCGAATCCTAGCCAAGGCAAATGAAGAATTCTAGTTTGTTTTAACACTACAAAATTAAGTGTGTAGCATTGTTTTTATTCCTCTTTTTAATGGTGTACGTGTGAGAGATTAAGGCGTTTCTCTTCCCCCCCGTAACTGATCATTTGAGACTAGAAGAGGAATTAAAGTTTAAGTAAATAACTAGCTATGATTAAAGGATCATAGACCAAGTCATGGATTTAAGAAACCAATATTTGTTTCTTGAAGCGTGATGATTGGTAAATTATATATGAGCATGGTGCTGATGGCTATTTTCCTTCTGTTTTTCGAACCCACAGAGAAGTTAGAAGTAGGGAAATAAATCTAATTAACAAAGATTATGATTTAAATGCCTTGGGAAGCTTGCTTATAATGTTTGATTTTGGTTAGAAGGAGGCTCAAGTATTATGAAACTCATCTTGAATGTTAGATGGTACCTAAATTGTGCTCACTAAAATGCCCTTAAACGAGAACACACCGGTACCGTTTGTAGCTAATCGATAGGAGTTCCATTGTTGGTTAAACCCTATTTTGCATCATTTTTTATGTTATTATATGAAGAGTGGAATTAGTCCTTGAATTTACTAGTCCGATTAGTTAAGGTTGATATTATTGGTAATGAAATTGAGTGTGCCTCATGGAAATAGCTCGGAAGAAGAATCAATGTTTTAGATGGATGATTATAACGTTAAGAGATGTTATAGAAATATTTTATTAAAAAACAGATAGAGGGAGGGAGGGTGAGACAATATCACTTGTCTATTTATATTAATTTTAATGAAATAAATGGTGTTGAGGGAACTGGATGAGAAGAAAATTAAATAGAAAAAAACCTAGTTATTAAAAAGAAGATTTTGTTGGACAAGGAAAGGATTTGATATTTAATTTGATCGTTAATAATTAAAGAAAATATATGTTTCTATTTCATAGCTTTTGTGTTCTTGTTCTTTCTTAAACTCTTGTATATATTTGTGTGTGCGGGTGCGTGTGATGTCTTTGAGAGGAATTTGAGAATTTGTTTATAGAAAGTTTATAAAAAATTTATTTGTATATTTTTCCTCAGCAAACCTTCCATAAATTGGAAGAAATAGTTTTTTTTATAAGATTATGAACATTTTTATTAAAGGAACTAGACATAGCATGCTGGTTTTGTTTCTTACCCTTGTGGACTGTGTGTCCATGAGCACACCTGTTATTTGTAGATTTCAAACTGCGCCTGTTATTCGTAGCTTTTGAGTTGTGACTGTTATTCGTGAGCTTCCTGCTACGCTAGTTATTCGTGACCTTCGAGTTGCGCCGCTTATTAATTTGTTTTGTGATGGTTCCTCTGGTGAAAGAAGTTTTCGGGAAAAGGAAATGTATTCAACATTATTTATTAATGAAAATAAATTACTTTATCAAATTTTGTTTACATTGAACTTATGATTATTTTCTTAAATTTCTATTTTTTTCTAAATACAAGCACATGATTATGCTAAATCTGAAAACTACTTTTTATACATATTTCAATGATAACTTTTATCTCTTAAATAGTACGAAATTTTATAAACTAGTATACATCTGTACAAATTTATTTCAAGTATTTTAGTAATAAGTTTTGTATTGAGACTTCAATTACGTATCAACTTATTTGTGTTTTAGATAGTATAGATAAGCCAACTCTTTCATATGAATTGTAGAACTGAGCACTTATTATATGGTTGTATTAATTGATATTGTAAAGTTAATTTTAAAATGAATTTGAATTATTCATTTGTTGTAGAGAAAAGCCGTTCCAAAAATCTTTTAGACATGATGTTTACTCCCTTACTATGTGTGTATACATATTGAGAACAAGTCTTAATATTCCTTAGGAATTGGTTGTTTAATTGTTACAAATATATTTAGAAAGTCCAACATTTAAAGAGATATTTGTTCAATATTTACACAAAGGTTCATGTATAAATGTTATAATATCATTTGATAATCTCTTAATGAAGTATATCTTGCCGATTGTAAATAGAGAATATTAAATTAAATAGGCTTACAAAGTAAGGTCACCTTATACTTTATATCGGTCACACTTTAGTATGTTTGGGGCGGCTAAATCTTATTAAAAAAAACCAATGCATGTGAAGCTGAGTTAATGTAATTTATCACAGATTGAATAAGAATTATAGATAACAAGGATAATAATATAAAAAATACAAAGATAATGGATTGAGTCATATAACATCAAATAAACATGCTTGATATATTATCAACACCCATTTCTATTTTGATATGCGTAGAGTAATAAAGACCAAATTCCACAGACATATAAAAAAAGTACAAATGTACTGATAAAATTATTTGTTTACAAACATGAAACAACAATGCAGAATTCGATAATATTTACAATTTCGTCCAAAATATTCAGAAATAACTACACATAACCACTACTCCTCGCCTTGGGATCCGTGCTAGTCAATTTCCCATGTCGCACCCTTGCCTTTGGATCCACTAACTCCCATTGGCACATCTTGTTTATAAAAAGGGGTGAGATTTCAAGGAATCTCAGTAGCAACATACAATCAATTATATAAAATGCGAAAATTAAATTTGCTATGTACCATATAATGTAAAATAAAAATTCATAACATAACGTGTGTGTTCACAAAACTTAGGGCCAAATTGCTGTTTGGATCCCTTACATGTACCTCAGCTGGGCCCCTCACCATAGCTAGGTAATGTACCACAGGCGTACCTCAGCTAGGTACCTAACCACAGCTAGGTAACATACCTTAGGCACCGTGTTTATATCACAAAATAAAGTAATATACAATATATCAACAATCACATAGTGTATGAGAGATTATAGTTACCACCTCAACCCTTCTCCACATCGAAACACGTGCCTCGTAAAGCGTGCTAACGACTGGACTCTCAACTTGGTTCTAAATGTCAAATGTACAATAATTAGATTAAAATTCATTCATGTACTATTTTAGGCACTTCCATAATGTTTTTAATGGTTATATGAGTCTATGGTGAAAATTTACCAAAATGCCCCTGGGGACTCAGCTCGGCGGCATAGTACCCGGTTCGACCGTACTTTTCATGAAATTTTAACCTGAGCTATTCTAACATATTTTCCCTCGAGGAATCCATTTCCAGACTCAGAATTACCAAATTCACTTTCAAAATATCAGAATGCCCTTGGCAACCCCTATTTTAGGGTTTTAGGGGCATTTTGGTAATTATGTTTTTTAGAGTTTTTTCTGAATAAGTGTTCAACTGTAACCCTATCTAATTTTCCCTCCTGAACACAATGGAATCATGAGATTATTGAAAATCCAACTCCTAGCTCATTTTCTAGCTCTGGCCGAAATTAAGAGTTCTTTGGGAAAATTTGGGGTTTTTCAATTCTGGCTCTGCAGACTTGCTCCTTTGTACTCCTAATCACTTTATTAACTATTTAATTAAGTTATAACTACCTTTTAGACTCAATTTTGGCAGTATAATGCCTAGGACACCACATTTTCCAAATTTTGCAAGCACAACGAAACAGTCAGCAATTCAACGATTAAATCGTCCTAAACAGCCAGAATAACCAAAGATTGTAGTTTAGGAAGTCACCTTAACTTCCATCTGGCTTTTCCCTTTGTTGACCGAACCCTAGCTCTTCACAACTTCAAATTTGTGCTTCAAACACCTTAAATCATGTAGAAGAGAAGCTTAGAGGAAAGATTACGCAAGATATGAGCTAATTTACCGAAGAAATCAACCTACCTTATGAGATTTCTTTCTTCTTCTCTCTCTAAAAATATGAACTCTTTATCTCTCTTGGAAGGCTCAAAACTAACGGTTTTGGCTGATGGAGGAAGAGGATGATGTTTTTTATAATATATTATAAGTATTCCAAAATTTCCCTTCATTTTCGGATTATTGGAAATTTTGGCAGATTGTTTGCCCAAAATTTGAAAAATCATAAATAAATTTGTAAATATTTTATTGGAGTGATTCTTAAGGTTATAGAACCCTTAATGAGTCTAGTTTCAAGGAAAAATATAGCCTTTTTCCAATTGGAAACACAAAATTCTCAGAATTAAATTCTTTGGATGTTGTTCTAGAAAATAGGCAGTTTTTATGGACTAACTTCAAAAATTCACAACTTTTTATATACAGCTCCAAAAATTTCCCATTACCTATCAAATTAAATCTTAGGATGTCTACTTTTATCCTGTAAAATTTCTCATAATTTTTTTCCACCATTTGGTCATCCAAAATCATATAACAAACTCATTGCCTCACATACGATTTCACTGGAAGCATTGTTCACTTTTCAATTTCCAATATTTATTTGACCAAAATATTCCAAATATATATTTCTCCATAATTTTCCTTAATTAATTGAATTTAACTTCAATTAATTGGAAGATAATTTATTTTGTGCTAAATTGACAAAATTACAATTTTGCCATTGCCTTTTTAATTTAATTCATTTTCTTCTTTTTCTTTGGCCAATTTCCTTTAATTATTGGACCAAATATTTTTCCCTATTATTCCAAAAATTTTGGGCCTTAATATTGGGCTTTTTAAATTACCCAAATTTGTTCCATAATTATTCTAGCCCAATTTTCATGAGAATGTAAATTTATAGAATTCATAAATTTGAAATTCATAAATATTCAACATTTTATTGCATTTCTCAAATAATTACAATATATTTGGAGAATAAAATTTGGGGCATTACATATATCATTTTTAAATAATCAATATAATTACATATATTCTGTCAATCTTCCGTGCAAGAAGAAATGACTCTCTAGATGTCTCACCGGATGGAAACTAACTTTCCCTGTGTTTTTAAAGCTTTGAAAAATTAATAGCAAGTAGATGGACTAAACTGGTATAAATATGACTAATAAGTCCTTATCACTCTTCTGATATTAAAATTTTGAATGTAGACAAAACATTCAAAACTATCAATATATTAAGTTTAATTTCTTAAAATAACAACATAAAGAAAATAATTATTTGACACTAATGATGTTGTAGTTAGAAGATTTAAAAGATACAATACTTTATAAAATTAAGGGACTAAATAAAAACCTTGTATAAAAGTAGAGGACCGAATGAGAACTTTTTCCCATAGCAAAAACATAGGTGTATCCTAGTTCATTTATCAAATAGTTTAATTGTTTATTTTTTTAATTGTTCATATATATAGTTTAAATTAATAAGCCTTAAATCATAAGAATATGGATAACTAATCATTATTGGCAGAAACTTGTCATCACATTACGCATGGATATAGTAATGCATTAAATTCAATACCTTGTGATTCAAGCTCAACCTAGCTACTATGTATGTTTGAATAAAATTAGATAACTTGACGTATGGAAAATGGATTATACTGATGATATCGATCTTTATCCTATATCAAGAGTATACAATTTGGTCCTTAAAATTATACAACATTTTAATTTGGTTTCTTAATTTCATAAAATATCTTTTCAATCCTTTATAATCCTAATACTGTTAGTCTCAAATGATGATTTTTATTGACAATCATTATTTATGTTTTTAAAATTAAATTTAATATATTAGTATTTGATAATGTTTTGCCAACTTTTAAGATTTTAATGTTAGCAACTTGTATTGGCGGTCTAGATGTCTCACTAGATCAATTCTACTTTCCTTATGTTTTCTAAGCTTTGAATAATACCAGGTGGATGGACCGTAAATTGGTCTTCGTATGACCAAGTCCGTCACTCTACTGATATTAAAATTTGTGTTAAAGTTCAAAATTTTTTTGAAAGTTTTCGTGTAGGAGCTTTTTGTACCTTGAACTTTTTTTTTCCTTCAATTATGCCCCAAAAGTACTAAAAATGGAGCGAATTCGTACTAACCATTAAAAAGTTAAGGTTGATGTTAAAAATTAACATTGACCATTAACATTTTTAATGACCATTGGAACATTATATTGCTCAATTTTTTTTACCACTTCTAAGGCAAAATGATAAAAAAAAAAAAAAAAATTCTTGACGCTTGCAACTCCTACCTGAAATTTGAGGTAAAATTGAACCTTAATCCTTAAAATTTTGAATGTGGACAAATCATTCACAAATGTCAAAATATTAAGTTTAATTTCTTAAGATAAGACTGATTGACAAAACAATCATCATTTGGCACTAACAACATATTATAGTTAGGGGATTTATTGAAACTTTATAAAATTAAGAGACCAAACTGAAGCCATGTATAAAATTAGAGGACCAAATGGGCACTATTGCATATAATAAAATATAGATTTTTCCTATTACATTTTTCAAATATTTTTTTTTTGAATTTTTTGTTGTTAATAGTTGAAACTAATAAGCCTTAATCCATAAAAATATGTATAACAAATCGTTATTGGTAGAAAATTTTCATCATAATACGCTTGTGGTGGTAATTCGGGCTAGACCGTGGGTGGCGGGCCAGCCCGCCTTGGCTGCTGGTTGAGGCGGGGCGGGCTGGTGTAGCCCGCCCCCCTTGCAGTCCGGCATAGGTGAGCTGGGACAGCCAATTTTTTTTTAAAATTTCACTTTATTTTAAAATTTTTACTCTCTTTCTCTTTCACCTGCTTATATCACACTTTTTTTCTTTTATACATTTGTTATTTGTATTATGAAGTTAATTTCATTCTTACTTTTTTTTTCATCTATTCACATCACAAAACTATACAAACACATCTAAGGATATGAAAATAAATATCAAATAAAAAGTATGAGGAATTAATTAAACACATTATCAAAGGAAATGAGATAAGGGACTAAGGATATTTTAGAAAAAAGCTAAAAAAATAAATAATGCGGGCCAGCCCGCTAGCCCATTTAGCCTGTTTTTAAACGGGCTGGATTTCTCCAGCCCGAACCCGTTAACTTGGGCAGGCTAACGGGCCCAACCCGCCAGCCCGACCCGTTTTACCTGTTCTAATTACGCTTGTATATTATAACGTATTAAGTTTTTTTGGTCAAATATAATGTATTACGTTCAATACTTTGAGATTCAACCTCAACCTACTATGTTAAGTTTAAATATAAAAGGCAGGTCATATGATGACATATGGAAATGGATTATATTAATCTTTATCCAATAATTAAGAATGTAATTCTGGTCCTCTAAATTATACAAAATTTAATTTTGTTTTTATAAAATACTTTTTCAATCCTTGAATTTTAACACAATTAGTCTCAAATGATGATTTTTTGTGAGAATAATTATAAATTTTAAACTTAACCTTAATATTTAAGAATATTTTATCAATATTTAAAATTTTAATGTCAGCTACTTGTCCTGGCTGTCTAGACGTCCCACCGAATCAAAGCTAACTTTCCTGTATGTTTTTAAAGCTTTAAATAATATCGACCGTAAATTGGTAAAATTGTGACTTAAGTCCTTGTCACTCTACTGGTATTAAGAATGTGTTACGGCTCAATTCTGTACGAGAAAATTTTTATACAAGAGTAGTGGATATCATGAAGTTTGTTTTTACATCAATTATGTCCTATAAGTGTTAAAAATAGAGCAATTTCTTACTAATAATTAAAAAAAACTATGGTTGATGTTATAAAAATTAATATTGACCATTAATATTTTTAACAGGAAGGGTGACATTACTCATCATTTTTTTAACAATTCCGAAGTAAATTGATATAAAAACTTCTTGATACTCTTAACTCTTGGGTGAAAAACCTTTTGGGTCAAAATTCAACCTGAATCCTTAAGATTTTGAATGTAGACAAATCATTCACAAATGTCAAAACATTCAGTTTAATTTATAATTAAAGATGATAATTGACACAAGGAAAAGATTCATCATTTTAGCACTAATTAACAACATTATAGTTGGAAGATTTAAATGATACTTTAAAAAATTAAGAGACCAAACTGAAACATTGTATAAAATTAGAGGATCAAATGTGCACTTTTGCACATAATAAAATATAGGTTTTTCCTATTTCATTTTTCAAATAGTTTTTTTTTATTGTTAATAGTTGAAACAAATAAGCCTTAAACCATAAGAATATTTAAAGCTAATCGTTAGTGGCAGAAATTTTTCATCACATTACGCATGCATATTATAATGTATTAGGTTCAATACCTCGAGATTCAACCTCAACCTACCATGCTATGTTTGAATATAAACGGGAGATCATATGACATATGAAAAATGGATTATAATAATCTTTATCCAATCAATAGTGTATTTTGATCCTCTAATTTATACAAAATTTTAATCCGGTTTCTTAATTTTATAAAATATATTTTCTTTTCTGTGTTTGAGCAAACTGTATAAAATATTTTTTCAATCTTTGAATCCTAACATAGTTAGTCTCAAATAATGGTTTTATGTGATAAGAATTATTTTTTTAACAGTAAACTTAATATACTCGTATTTGAGAATATTTTGTTAATATATAAAATTTTATTGTTAACAATTTGTATTCTTTCTAGATGTCCTACCGGATCAAAGTAACTTTTCTTTTATTTTCAGAGCTTTGAATAATCAATAGCAAGTGGATGGAGTGTAAATTGATATAAATATGATTAAGTCTTCGTAAGACTACAGATATCAAAATTTGGGTTAATTAAGGTATGATTTTGTCATGAAAGTTTTTGAATAGGAGCGATCACTACTATAGATTTACGCATTTATAACACTTAATATATAACGATTACAGCTAATAAACGTCATGTATATTGAGGCAGAGGTCACACAAGGATATATAATGTTTAAAAGTAACAGTTAATTATACATACCATTATGTATTGTGAGGCGAAATTCGCAAAAAAATAAAAATAATGGTTGTAGTTAATAACCGTTATTTATTTAATGATAACTTTCGGTTCTTTTGAAACAACCGTCATATAACGCTTACAAACAATTCATCTTCCAATCCTTATATCAACGAAGACAAATCATAACGGTCTTCAGAAACAACCGTCATCTAACACCCCACCACCATCTAAGTCATAATTTAGAACCCTTTATAATCTGTTAGACCTTCATAAGTCCTAACTATTTCTAACCCTTGTCTCGTCGTAATCCGTTAGACTTCTATTTAAACTCACATATTATTCTTTGTAATTTTTACTATTTTTCTTTATCAGCTTCCTCCTTTTCCTTCATCATGTTAAGTTTCCAAGGAACTCCACCTCTGCCACGACCACCATGACCACCACCTCCACCACCACCTCCTCCTCCTCCTAAAATGGAGGCTCTAATGTAGATGTTGGCAAGCCTTGACAGAGACACAAGGCATCTTGCGGCATACGCTGATACGTTGAATAGGAAGTTGAACCACATACTTCATCATAATTATGTTGAATATGACTTACAGTCAAACCCGTTATCTCCATTCTCTGATGATGAAAATGAGGATGAGGATGAGGAAGAGGAGGATGATTGAACACCATCACTGTTTTCTTGCCTGCCATCCTCATCCTTCTCATCATCCTCTTCATTCTCCTCTTCCTCATCCTCATCCTCATTATCGGATCAAAGGGATATGAGTTGTAAAAAAAATATAATAATTCATGGTTATTAATTAAGAACCGTAAAGTATTCTTAACAATATACTTAATGGTTCTAACTTAATAAAATGTTAATTAAAGCTTTTGAAATCTTTCATTTTCCCCTTGTTGACTATGGGTGCCTCCTTATTATCATCCAATGCTAGTCAAAATGAGAATGAACTAGGTACTCTTTCATTATGCCCTATCTGTTCAACTTCCAACACGTGTAATGATGGTTTTTTCACATCCTTTCAAGATGTGTATTATTTAAATGATCAGTCTTAGACAAATTAATAACAGTTATTAAAAACCATTCGTTACTATTTATAAAAGATGTGACGACTCGATAATCCCTAAAACCCTCTGTATATAAATGTTTGAAAATTGAACACCACTTCCATTTCAACTTCTTATAGCCAACATCTTTACCAAACTTATGGATAAACGCAAGAGAACTATTGGCTCATCATCTTGGGACAAATAGAAAGAAGAACTCCCTCCACCAACTAACATTGAAGGGCTCATCCACGTGACCTATGAGCTTCATCATATGGTTCATGTTTACTAGTGAAAGCAAGGACACATAGATTAGTGCTTGAAGGGACTTACCACTCTCATTCGCTCATTGAACGAGAAGGTGGAAAAGTTAATTAAGAAGGAAGAATATGATCAAATGCATCAGATTCTTAAAAGATCTTTATAACTTTTTATTTTTAGTTTGTTTACAAACTTTGTCTTTTTGTTTTTTATTGTTTTGTTTTTTAAAACAGAATTTTAAAAAAAAGTAAAATACATAACAGTTAGTAAGTAAAACTCGTCGTCATTAGAATATCATGTGAAAAAAAAACGTGAATTACATAACAATTATTAACAAAGAATCGTGATCAATATAAACAAATAAGTAACAATTCTCTCAAGAGAACCGTGATATAAAGTCTTAGGCACAATAAACAAAAAAATCCTACTATTCCTCTTCTATTCAAATGTCCAAAATAGAATACACTTGACACTTAGTCTTTTCGAACGAAACCTACCAACATCTTAATCCTATGACTTTTGTTGTCTTTTTTGGTTGATGAGAGTTGTTTTCAGTCGAATCCCCCTATAAAAAGCCTTCATCCGATTTCTCAATGACGGCCACACTAGTGAATGCACTTGACCCTTGTCTCAGCGACTGCAGCATGAGTAGTTTTCGTTTGTGAGCCCTAGCCAGTCAGGCTACCTTTATAAAGTCACATCTTGATAAAGCATCCAAGGTGACGTTAAATTGCTTTTGTAAAGTTATGTTTTTATGGAAACCCTAATATTGCTCTCATCGAAGGTTCCTTTCCTATTATAGGAAGTTGTCAACCCATTATTACTCTGATCGAAGGTTCCTCTTGTGCTTTTGTAATTTAATGAATAGGTGGAACCAAGTTAAGATCTCTAAAATTCAACATTGTGATCAGTTTTAGACTCTTCAATGTCAGAGTTTTTGAGCTACTTGGTGTCGACTCTATCTAACAGAATAGTACTTCCCACATTGAGTAGCCATGCAATATGGGATGGATCCAAATTTCCTAGGCTTTATGGCTTGAATCAATCGCACTCTTAACCTATATATCTTGTAACATAAGTGTTCATTACCTATACTTTGCGTCTCATCAGCAATTAAGTCAGGAAAGAGTTGGGTTGATTGGGAAAGAAACACAAATATAATCCATATATAGGGGAAAAATGAATATAATCAGCAATTAATACGGATATTCATAGGTTTTTTCTCCAATCCATTACTTTCTAGGGTTAATTCCTGTGAAGAGACATAATTTATAGGTAAACAGTTGCATTATCACTTATTAGATAAGTCAATAGTTGCCATTGATTCTTCCCACAAAGCCTAGAATGTCCTAATATATCCTATATTACACAGAAACTCGATGTGAGAAGTATTGTTTCTATTATATATAGTCTAGTCCAACTAAATCAGAAACTCTCACTTGAAGAGTCTTATAACCATACGTTATGGTTATTAAATAACCATCATATATTATAAAAGTTCACAGTTCTTAGTTAGGAATCGTTATCCTTGTACCAAATACATAAAGGTTGTCTACGTGAGACCGTTATTTAGTGTTATTAAAAGTCATATTTCTTATAAAAGAGTCGTTATTTAGTGTTATTAAAAGTCATATTTCTTACAAAAGGACCATTATTTATGTTACTGAATAAATTACAGTTGTCAAAATGAGACTGTTATGTATCATGTAAGCATTATCATATATTATGACGATTTTTCACAGGTGCCCTTCCATTATTATCACAACAATATGTATATCATGGCCTCAACAAGCCTTAATACATATTAGGTGTTATCTTATAACTGTTATAATAGGTGAAGAATAAATAACGGTTAAGAATCATAATTTATCTGTGAGGAGCAAATATAGCGCCCGAATTCATGATGATTCGGAACCGTGAATTATGGAAGTTAATAACCGTCATGTATCATGATTTTTGCTGTAGTGTGTGGATATTTAGATTTTTTTTTTTTTGCATCATTTATATCCAATAAATATTAAAAATGGAGCAAATTCACCATAACCACAAAAAAGCTAACATTGGCTATTAGAAATTAATATTGACTGTTAATATTTTTAACAGCCACGGGTGACATTGCTCATTTTTTTAACACTTTCAGAGAAAATTTATTAGGAAAAATCCTATATAAAGCTATTTAAAATAAGACAATTTTAAATCAGGTTGGTAAATTTAACAAATCTCTAATTAAGTCATCAACCTAATTTAGGAGTTCAAAATGTGAGTAAAATGACTTTAATGTCATTTTCTCTCTATTCTTTAAAAAGTTTTATTACTTTGTAACTTATGTTTTTCTTGAATTAGTTTCATGACTTTAAACAACTTCCTTTTTTTTTTTTTTTTGCTTGAATTCTTTTTTATGATCCTTTTAGAGGATAAAAAATTCCTTTGATTTAGAAAATTTATATTTTGTTTGATTATATATTAATGTTGATATATATAGAGTAATAAAGTCATATAGCAATAAAACTCTTTTAAGAGGAGAGAGAAGAAAGGGGATGACATTAAAATTATTTTACCCATATTATAAAATCCTAAATTGGGTTAATGACTTAAGTAAGAATTTGTTGAATTTACCAACTTAATTTAGAATTTTTCTATTTTAAGTAGCTTTATATGGGATTTTCCCAATTTATTAAAAGAAACCTTACAAATACTCATAACTTCTACGCGAAAAGTTTTGGATCAAAATTGAACGTTAGCCCTGAAAAAATTGAATGTGGACAAAACATTAAAAAATGTCCATATATTAAGTTTAATTTTGTAAAATAATACCTACTGAGATTAAAAAATCATCATTAGTTGACACTAACAATGTTATTGTTAGAGAACTTAAATGATAATTTATAATATTAAAGAATCAAACTAAAACCTTGTATGAAATTAGAGCATTAAATGTGCACTAGTTTGCACATAAAAAATATTGATTTTTCCTATTTCATTTCTCTAATAATTTTTTTGTTTATATTTTATTATTCATATTTTAAACTAATAATCCTTAAACCATTAGAATATGGATAACTAATTGTTGTTGGCAGAAATTTTAATTTTCATCACATTACGCATGAATATAATAATGTATTAAGTTCAATACCTTGTGATTCAACCTCAACCTACTATGTTAAGTTTGAATTAAAAAAGACAGATCATGAAATATGGAAAATGGATTATACTAATCTTTATTTAATAGTTAAGAGTGTATTTTTTATCCTCTAACGTTATACAAGGTTTTTATTTGGTTTCTTAGTTTTATAAAATATCTTTTTAATCTTTTAATCATAACATCGTTGCCTTCAAATGATGCTATATTGTGATCATCACTTTTTATTTTTAAAATTATATGTAATATATTAACATTTGAGAATGTTTTGTAAACGTTTAAAATTTTAATGTTAATTTTTTTTGAGACACAATTTTATTAGCGAAATCAAGAGATCAAAATGAAACCTAAATATGCACTTTTACCTGTTCAATATACTTATGATGTTGATTAAAGCCGCCCATAATTTTCTAGGAAACATGCGGAGTTACGTTGCTATCAATCCACTTTGTATTTATTATTTGGTTGAATTTTCTTCTTTGCATGAATGTAAATTTCAACGGTAGATGAGAATGAAAGATCAACTCCTCATCACTCAGCCTACTAACTCTTTTTTTGTTTTTAAAATAAAGGATGAAATTCATTAAAATCAGGTATAAACGAACAAAAGGTCAAAAAAAGATGGTTAAGCAATTAAACTTAACAGGGACAAAAAACCACCCCAAATAGTCAATAGTAGTGTGCAATTGTTGATTATTCATAATACTAAAGAATAATAAAAAAAAATTTAGTGAATGCTACTTTTGATTCCGAGAAATTCTTAATTACATACTCCAGTATAATCTGAATTCTATATAATGAAAATATAATAACTTATATCATTTTATTAGTAGTTGGCTGATGATTTATCTGAAATAATTCATATTTTGTGTTTCAATAAAAATATTGGCTGATATTTTTTTTTCAAATAAAGATATATATTTTCTTTTAAAACAAAATATTATGTGAAGTGTTTTAGATGAGTTATTAGCCAATTAGGATTAAAATTATATGAATTGTTGTATTTCTCCTTGATTCCATAATTTTCAAGGGAAGGGAATCTGGTATTTGAATAAAATAATTATATCAGTTTTTGGTTAACGAATGAAATTATAAGTCAAGTATATAATTCAGACCCAAGAAAAAAAAAGAAGTAAGGTTGGAATATATATATATATATACACACTATATGCACATAGCATGTTGGATTGTATAATATTTGAAATTTATTTATGTACATAAGAATGAAAAATAATATTCTTAATTTTGTTAGCAACATATTGGCAATAATTATAGTCATAAAAAACGTTAACCCTTATCGTTTTTTTAAAAAATAGGACTATTAGTATTATATATTTATATTAATATTTAAAGACTTTTTCCGTCCTTTCCTCTCGAATATTTGTATTTATATCGTCACCTCACACGTACGCTTTCGAAACATTATCGTCACCGCACACGTACGATGTCGACACCAATGTGAATCCTGAGGGAGTTTGACTTGCATCAAAACAAATATATATATGAGAGCCTCACTTACAAGAATTGAAAACTGAAAAGGTTGGATCAAAGACTACCACCACCTGAAGGCACAGTTCATTTGTGAGCTTTGGGGTTCATCTGCGAGATGAAAGAGATAGACGAACGAAAAGAAAGTTTGGTTTTTGCTGTGAATGGAGAGAGGTTTGAGCTCTCAAGTGTTGACCCTTCAACTACTTTGCTTGAGTTCTTGCGTACTCACACTCCATTCAAGAGCGTCAAGCTAGGCTGTGGCGAAGGTCTGTCTCTTAGACTCTGTTCTGATTATCAACTTCTCCAGCTTTAAAATTTTGAAACTGATTAGTCTGGTCAACTTGGCCCATAAAAGGACACTGATAATATCTGCATCAAAGTTTTAGACATATAGGTGCACAACAATGAGAAAAGTTCAATCTGAGATTTTTCGTGAAGGTCTGTTTGGCAATAGGGATAAAGAAGGGAAGGAAAATTTTTATGAGTTAGATTTTAAAAAATTGAAGAAGTAGGGTTATAAAATTTTAATAAAATTAAAATGTAAAATAAAATAGTAAGAAAAATTAATAAAAAACTTTTAACCCCATTTCTTTAATTTTTTTTTTAATCCAAGTCCTAAAAATTTCCCCCCTCCAAATCCCTCATACCAAACAGCCCCTTAGTGTTAAAGCCAGTTTGTTTGAAGTGTTTCTAAGGCTTTGCAGCTGCTTCTTCATTACTATTGCTTGGACTTCCCTTCTTCTTTAGATTTTTCTTCAGTTACTGTACAGACTTTGACGATTGATATTAATGTAGGGAATTGTCTCTTCTCTGTTTATTTAAATTCCATTGTTTGAGTTTGTGATAATAATTCTATTCTATCCTATGATTGAAGTTCTTGATGGAGTTGATAAAAGAAAGTATGAACCCTTATCCATCTATTTTTATTGACAATTTCAATATTAAAATTATTAAATAAAATTTATTTTAATAAAAATTTTAATAAATTCTTTTTAGAATATTCTTAGTGATGTTAACCATTTAGATTTAATTATATTTTTAAAACAAAAGGAAGATTAGTGTATCCCAAGACTCTTAGTACTCTAAAATTTCACTGGGATAAAAAGAATGATTAAAATAAGTTTGGATTCTAATGAAATCATCTCTCACAAAATAACTATTTGTGCTATATAGAAAATAAGCATATAAATGACCATTTCCACAATAAACAAGAAAAACAATTATATTGAGAATAATCAGCATTTTCAAGCCAACCAGCATTTTCATTCCTTCGTCTCATTTCATCCACATGCATTTCTAATAAAAAACAAAGATTTGACAATCTATCACTAATTAAACAAATTAAATTATGTGAATAATCTATTTTTACATTTTTTTTAAAGATAAATAAGAAACAAGGAAAACAAAGCAAATCACACACTACAAAACAAAACAGAAATATTCATAAAACACAAACTTAAACTACTAATGCTTAATCAAATTCAACCAAATAGTGTGGGCACACAAGTCCCTAGTAACACTGTCAAAAACTTGATGAGGGCAAAATTTGTAACCCTTGACTCTGTTGATTGCGCGGGTCATATTAAGTAATATGAATTGAGTAAAGTATCGTTTTCATGAGGACTTTATACCCAAAATTTAGTTAAGCATTAATTTTACACTTTTGTAAGAATCGATAAAACGGGCTGAGCCCATTGAACTCGCCTGTTTAGGCCTTGAAGTTTTAAGGGCTGGGTTTGAAATTTTTGCCTTAAAAGTGAAAATAGACCTAAATGGGCCAGCCCTGTAGCACTAAGGGCCTGCTCATTTTGGCCCATTTTTTTTTATTTTTAAAAAATTATTTATATGATATTAATATTATTAATTTTTTATGTTTTATTAATTATGTTGCAAATATTAAGTTGTTATTATCATTTTTAGAATTAAGTTTCATAAGACATCTTGTATTAAGAACCTTAAAAATTTAAAACTTATAAAAGATATTTCTTATTTTATAAGTATACTGATTTTGAATTTTTTGAGTAACATTCCAATGCCTTGCTTTCGATATTATTCACTTTGAGTCCCTGTCACCCTTTCATGGCTTTAAAATGCATCGAGAGGGGAAGTTATCCAGACCCTTATAAGGCGTCTTTCGTTCCTCTCTCTAGTCAATGTGAGACATAACATTTTAACTTGTTTTCTAGTGATTATTTTGTTCATATCTTGTGCTATTTATTTTGTTAACTACTTACACTTTTCAAGATATATTTATAAGAAATGTTTTTTTTAAATTTTTTTAAGCATTCTCATTAATTTTTTGTAATTGTGGTATGTGAACAATAATTTATCTTTAATTATGATTTAGTGACTCTATTTGTTTGTACCATACACACTACAAAAAAAACGTGATTTAGTAGCGGTTAAAAATAGGTATTCGTAGCGGTTCTAACCGCTACAAACTATGTTAGTAGCGGTTAGAAAAACCGCTACTAAATCGTACGTTGCAAGCGGTTTTGTAGCGGTTCTATAAAACCGCTACTCAATCAAAAATAACCGCTACAAACTTTGTAGCGGTTAATAGTAACCGCTACAAAATCAAGAGATATTTGTAGCGGTTATATAACCGCTACAAATATAAAAAATTTTATTTACAGCTTTAAAAAGAATTTTTTTTTTGTAGCGGTTAAAAAACCGCTACCAATATATAAAAATGAAAATTTGTTAAAAATGACTTTTTTTATTTGTAGCGGTTAAGAAACCGCTACCAAATTTGAATTTGATGAAATTAGTAGCGGTTCTTAGAACCGCTACTAATTTCATCAAATTCAAATTTACCGCCAAAAAATTTAAATTTACCTTTAAAAAAGGCGCGTTATTTAGTAGCGGTTTAATAACCGCTACAAATATTTAAATTTTTTTTAAATATATACATTGATTTTTTTTCTTTTTTTTCAATATTATATTAAATAGTTTAATTTGTTATTATTTTATCTATTTCAATTAGTTTATTATTTAATAGTTTAACTTATTAATAAATTAAAAAGAAAAAAATGTAATTGAATATAATTAGTATAAAATTATATTAATAATATTATTAACGATAGTTAGGTAATAAGGAATTATTATGTTTTATAATATAATGTAATTGTATATGAAAAATAGATGAAAATGAGATAGAGTTAAGATATATCTAGAAAAAAAGATGTTTAGAATAAATTTTATAGAAATGAAAGAAGTATTCTAAAAGAAATTGAAAATCTTGTTACCATATTTGATCGTATTATTCAGCTCCTCTAGTCATACGAAAGAAGTTGTAAATGAGAGGAAATGAAAGAATGGTAAGGTGAAAAGAAATTGGGGAGTGTTTGAAATGAGTTGTGATAAGGGTATTTATAGGGATTTACGTATTATTTGTAGCGGTTAATGTAGCGGTTAATGTAGCGGTTACTAATTAGTAGCGGTTATTTATATTTTGTAGCGGTTTAATTAGTTGTAGCGGTTAATATAATTAGTTGTAGCGGTTAATGTAGCGGTTATTATTTAGTAGCGGTTATTTATTTTTTTGTAGCGGTTTAATAACCGCTACAAATATTATATTAATTTTTTTTTTAAAATTTTTTTTTACATTTTATTTTAACACAAATTTTTTTCATTTTTTGTAAAGAAAAATTTTTTACACTCTAATTCTACAAATATTATTTTAATTTTTTTTTACATTTTATTTTAACACAAATTTTTTGCATTTTTTTTAAAGACATTTTTTACAATTGAATTTGATCACTCATCGTCGCCGCCATCCCTACAGAAATTTTGTAGAAAAATTATTGTTATTGATGTATTATTAAATTTAAAAAATTTAATTGAAATGACGTGGACTTAAAAAAACTCACCGCAGTAGAGGTAAATTGTCATCGCCTTCAGGGAAGTAGTTTTCAAAACCAGCTGGCTGAAATGGCTCACTCTCGTAGGCGATGTTATCGCCTTCACCCATGTCGTAAAGGTCTCTTGGCTTTAAATGAACGACCATGTGCCAATCCCTATGCCGCTCGTCCTCGACATAATAAACCTGATGTGCCTCTGAAGCTAGAATATACGGCTCATCATCTTGAGAAATACCAGTATGAATCGGGCGTGAGAAATTGACTGATGTGATCCCTAGGTCGTCAGTTGTCAGTCCCCGAGAAGTCGTGGTATTTGCCCACAAACACTTGAACAGCGTCACGGTGAAACGGCCTTGATAATTAAGCTCGACCACATCAAGAAGCTTGCCATAGTAAGGGACGCCTCCGAACTGCATGTTGGCGTCACTGCTGCTCGCATAACTCCTTGTCCCAAATGTGCCATAAACACCCGAATTCTGTGTTTGCAATCCCTGATCCCGTGAAACCGTGCAAAACTTAAAACCATTGACATTGTATGCTGTAAACCGTTTTGCATGATCAAGAGGGCCGATTGCGAGAGCTCTGAAATCCGGTGAGTGTGGGTTGTGGTCATTTAGTATTCTGCGAGCAAACCAGCCCGGGAATTCTCTGTGGACCCTCCTATCAACTTCCGAGGATGTCTGTGTACGGATCCTGAGCTGACGCTTGACATGACTTCTGAATTCCCTGCAATTAATAATGGAAAGGCGTTAGTGAAATGAAAGTGAGAAATGTTACGAAAGATATAGATCGAATAACATACATGTGAGTGTACAATTCTTACCGTATGAAAGGCTCAACTTGAGTGCAATTAATCAAGACATGTCTATGTGCTTGGAACTTCTCAGTTGCCGTTAGTTTGAAGTTCTCAGTTGCTCCAACTGGTTTACCAACACGAGGGATAAATTCTCCTGATGTCGGCGCAGGTTCAGGACAATCGTCAACACGAGGCGGGCGGTTGAAAGCCGTCTCAAGATCATCAAAGTACCTTGAGCAAAAATATAGCACCTCATCCCCTATATAGCCTTCAGCTATACAACCTTCTGGCCACGCCTTATTCCTCACGTAAGATTTTAATTTCCCAAGGAACCTACGAAGTACATAAGAGAAAATTGATATAAAATGATGAAAAGGACGACGAGCAAACATTAAATACGGATAATAAATGAAAGCACATATTTAAAATGAGTACCTCTCAATCGGATACATCCAACGATATTGTACTGGTCCAGCGAGCTTTGTTTCATGAACGAGGTGGACTGTGAGGTGAACCATCACAGTAAAAAAGGACGGAGGAAAGATCATCTCCAAGTGACAAAGCGTAAGAATGATTTTCGACTGCAGCTGATCGAGCTCCTCAACGATCAAAACCTTAGAACACAACTTCCGAAAGAAAGAACAAAGTTCCACCAAAACGATGGAAACATCGGGAGGAAGTGTATTCTTTATAGCCAGAGGGAGTAACTGCTGCATAAGAACATGTGAGTCGTGACTCTTCAGGCCAGCAACCTTTCGAGCCTGCAAGTCGACACATCGAGAAATGTTGCTTGAATACCCATCAGGAACTTTTAATTTCTTCAACGTCGCGAGGAACACATCCTTGTTCGGTTTTGTGAGGGTAAACTTTGCCGGTGTAAATCTGTCATTCTCATCTGGCCAAGCGTCTTCACGAACTCCCATGTCGCGTAAATCTTTCCTAGCTTGAAGGTGATCTTTTGTCTTGCCGGGTTCGTTAAGCAGCGTATACAGCACATTGTCGCAAACATTCTTTTCAATGTGCATTACATCAAGACTGTGGCGAAGTAAATTAGATCTCCAATACGGAAGCGTGAAGAAGATACTTATCTTCTTCCACTGCTGAGGCGCCGAAGTCCTACGCGTATTTTGACGAGTTTGTGCTGAACCGTCGCTTTTTCCAAACTCGAAGTCAACATGCTCAAGCTGCTGTAAGATATCTGTACCGGACAAAGTCTGAGGTGGTCCTCTTTTCTCTGGTTTCCCATTGAAGCGATTCCGTTGCAATCTGAACTTATGCGTTCCATCGAGAAACCTCCGATGCCCCATAAAGCACCACTTTCGGCTGTGGGGAAGGCGCACTGCGTCAGAGTCGAAATTGCAAGCCGGACACGCCGACCCAGTGTGCACATTCCAACCAGATAATGTGCCAAGGCCAGGAAAGTCACTGATCGTCCACATCATGGCTGCACGCATGTTGAACAAAGTCTTGCTGTGAGCGTCGTACGTCTCCAAGCCGACATTCCACAGGTCAAGCAATTCCACAATAAGCGGTTGGAGATACACATCGATGTCATTGCCCGGTGCCTTTTTGCCTGGAATGATCATAGACATAATGAAAGAGCTTTGTTTCATACACATCCAAGGGGGTAAGTTGTAGGGAACTAAGACTACCGGCCAAATGCTGTAACTTGTGCTAAGATTCCCGAAAGGATTGAAACCGTCGGTCGCCAACGCAAGCCGGACATTTCTGGGGTCAGTCGCAAAATCTGGAAAGTCGTTGTCAAACGTTTTCCAAGCAGCTGCATCCCGCGGATGTCTTAATTTACCGTCTTCGTTTTTATCAACGGCATGCCACCTCATGTGCTCAGCAGTTTTAGACGACATAAATAATCTTTGGAGACGAGGTTTCAAAGGGAAGTACCTGAGAATCTTTGCAGGTTTCTTCTTCTGCTTTTTCCCCTTCCGAATTGTCTTGTACCTCGATGTGTGACATCTCTTGCACGTCTCCCTGCTGGAATCGTCTCCCCAATACAGCATACAATCATTTGGGCACGCATCAATCTTTTGATAATTCAACCCCAACCTGTTGATGATCTTCTTGGCCTCGTAGAAGGTTGTGGGAATCTCGGCGTCGGGGAATGCATCTTGTAATAAGTCGAGCAACATGGACATTCCCTTATCCGTGATCCCACACAAGCACTTGATATGATACAGTTTGATCAAGAAAGATAATTTAGAATATTTGTGACAACCTTGATATAAAGGACGATCTGCCTCATCCATCAAGCTGAAAAAATCCCGAGCTGCTTCATTCCCCATAAAAGCCGGCTCAGAGCCGTGCACTTCTTCGTTGAAGTTGTCGCCTTGAAATCCAAACGCATCACGCACGGCATCATTCACAGGATCATCTTCATCTACTTGAACGCCTACTTGAGAACTTCGAGGAAGAGCCTCGTCATATCTAACGCCGGCCTTCTCACCATGAACTGCCCAGAACGTATAGTCCTCAGGGAAAGGCTTCACAAGCAAATGTTCCATCACAACATTTCGTGCATGCCACTTCTTGAACTTGCATTTCCGACACGGACAGACGATCTTGCCGTTACAGCTGGCGTGAGTGAATGCGAAATCTAAGAAACTGTTTAATCCGTACAAATATTCAGGAGAATTGCGCGGCAACCTTATCCATGATTTATCCATAGCTACAAGTGAGAGAGAAGAAAGTATGTAGAAGAAGATGAGTGAGAAGATAATGACGAATGCGTAGAACCTTATATTCTGAAAATCCAACGTTTATAATTTTGTAGCGGTTATTAAACCGCTACAAGAACCGCTACAGAAATTCCAACGTTTATAATTTAGTAGCGGTTATACATATATAAAACCGCTACTACTATTCAAGCAGTTAATTGGAGGGAAATTTAAAATGTACTTGTTGGATATTAGTAGCGGTTTTATATCTATAACCGCTACTAATGTTAAACGTATTAGTAGCGGTTACATATATTAAACCGCTACTACTATTAAAGCCGTTGAACATTAAATATAAAAATAATTTTCTAATTTGTAGCGGTTTTACATAAGATAACCGCTACAAATGTGCACAAAGGCGGCAAATTTCAAAATTCAAATGATTTGAGTCTTTGTAGCGGTTATTAGTGTGTAACCGCTACAAACTTATATATTTGTAGCGGTTTCTGGAGGGAAACCGCTACAAATATATAAGTAAACTTGTAGCGGTTCTGAGCTAACAACCGCTACAAATATACATTTATAAATTATTTAGAAATGTATATATAATTTATTTTTTTTAAAAATATATTTAAAAAAATAAATTATATATATATTTAATTTCTAAATTATTTATAAAATTATTATATATTTGTAGCGGTTTCTGAAGGGGAACCGCTACAAATATATAAGTAACTTTGTAGCGGTTATAAGTTCAAAACCGCTACAAATATACATTTATAAAATATATTTAAAAAAATAAATTATATATATATTTAATTTCTAAATTATTTATAAAATTATTATATATTTGTAGCGGATATGTACTAATAACCGCTACAAATGTATAAATTTGTAGCGGTTTTGAGTTCAAAACCGCTACAAATTTATACATTTGTAGCGGTTTTAGGTTAAAACCGCTACAAATATATATATAATTTTTTTTTTTTAAATTTAGATTTAAATCATTTATCAATTATTTCAATGCGATATAATAATATAAATATAATTATATAAAACACAATAAGAAATTTCTGAAATAAAATCTCATAAATATTTACAAATGTTTAAAAGAAAAGAAAAAGTCCTAAACTAAGGAGCTGGGGGCTGATCCTCTGGTGCTCCCTCAGGTGGGGCTCCCTCAGAAGCCGCTGGATCGGGCCGCTGCGCAGACTGAACCGCACCATCCTCATCAGCAGGAGGAGGAGTAGTGGTCGGGACGACGTAGTGAGGGACAGGGGGGACCGCTGGATACTGCCTGTCCGGGAACAGCTGACCCCATGCTCCCTCGAGCATAGTGTTGGCGATCTCACGCCACTGCGTCTGCTGCGCGAATATAGCATCTGCGTGGATCTGCAGCTGCTGCTGCTGCTGCACCTGCATCTGCTGCATCTGCTGCGCCATCTGCTGCTGCAAATCTGACCGCAGCTGGTCAATCGACTCGTCCCTCCGACGTCTGACCCCTCTAGAGCTGCCAGCCTCAGAGGCGGCGCTCCTGCCGTAGATCATGCTGGGTCTGGCGCCTATCCCCATCCCCCGCACTCGTCCGGGGTGCTCAGGCTGAGCCAGACCCGCCTTCAGAGGAGCCGTCGGGTCCACTGACCCCTGTGACTCCTCAGGCTGGGTCTGTCGCAGCTCAGCCTGCGACTGCTGCATCCGCTCCTGCCATTTTATGAAACAATTAATAATTACCATTTTTCATTATTAACTTGGTTTTATAAAAAATATAATAATAAATTAACTTACAATCGCCGCCTCTGCCTGCTGAGAGGTCGCAGTCCCGTCACGGTGTCTGTGTGTGATGGCGTACAGCTCCGCATAGTCCGTCTGACGGTTCTCCTGCTGTGCTTTCGTCTCCTGAAACAATTACAAAACAATTAGTATTAATTATGAAATTATGAGCTAAAAGTAAGTGAAGCACTTGAAAAGTTACCAGCTCGCTGTAGGTCACAGCAAAGGTCTTCGATCCTGCTGTGTGGTGGATCGTCTGCTGCGCCCGGATCGCGGCGTTCCTCCGAGCAAGCTCCTGGAAAAAAAAATTAAATGTATTATAATTTAAAATTAAATACAAAATAAATTGATATTATAATTTAATATTTAACAATTACAAAATTATATATCAAAAATCTAATAAATACATTACCTGCGCCTCAGGGCTCCTCCTGAACTGGACAAAACGCGCCCAGTCGTTCGGCGGCACGCCGTCCGGGACGCTCTCCTGCAGCTGCTCCAGAGGCATCGTCCCGTCCCGATCCACGCTGTGGAAGAGACGGTTCCTCCTGTTCCTCCAGGCGTCGCCCATCTTCACGAGGGCGTACCTCTTCCGGTTGGCCCGGACGGCAAACCGCAGCTGAAAAAAATACATTTAAATATCAATAATTATAAAAACCATAATTTAAAACAAATAATTAATTATGAAATTAATTAAAAAAATATTAATTAAATAGTTTTAATTACCTGAACCGCCTCCTCCCAAGCCTGGTCCTTCGGCCCCTTCGGAATGTGCTTCCACGTCTGGAAGTGAAGGGGGAACCGCATCCAATTCGATCCCAGGTCGCTCAGGAAGCGGTTGAGCAGGTGACCCCCATTGTGGATCGGCTGGTCAGTGCCCTCGTTCCACGGCACTACAACTCGCAGGGACCGGTCCATGCTGTTCAGACCGGTCACATCCAGCCTCCTCGTCGACACGTTCCCCTGCTCATCTGCACAGTTGACCGCACGTTAGATAAATTATAATTCAAAGTTAAAAAGTTAAAAAGTTAAAAAATTAAAAAATTAAAAAATTAAATAATTTACCTTCGACCTGCACCTCAAACCCAGTGGACCGCGAAGACGACCCTCGTGGGTTGTTCTGCTCCCGAGCCTCTTCCTCATCGAGGAACTGCTCCATCTCCCTGAACCCACTAATCGGGATCTCGAACTCCTCCTCGTTGAGGAAGTCCTCAACGCTAATCTCTGGCACGTCCAACTCAGGCACCTCAGCTGAGGTCGTCGCCTGTGGGATCGTCTGCGGTTCCTGTGGAGGGATGGGCTGAGATGCCTCGGTAGCCCTGCCTGCGCGCTGCCCCCTCCCTCTGCCCGGGGCCCGGCTGCTGCCGCCCCGTAAATTCGGTCTGGGGACCTCAGGGGCCTTCCCCTTCCCCTTATCCTGTCCTGAAGCCATATCAACTGTACAAATTAAAAAAAAAAATTAGTCACATTATTATGCAAAAATATAATAAAAATACAAATATAAATAAAATACGTGTTATATACGTACCTCAAGTGTAAATACTGCGGAATACTGACCAAAAACTCCTATAGAGACGTCTGAACGCTCAAATCTCGAAGAAATCACTCAGAGAAACCTCAGGAAACAAAATGAGCAAACGGAGAAATGAAGGAGGTGGGGGGTTTAAATAGACCAGTAATTAGTAGCGGTTATTAAAAATAACCGCTACTCTAACCGCTACAAATAATTAAATTTGTAGCGGTTCTACAATAACCGCTACAAATCTTCACAACGGTTGAAATTCTGTAGCGGTTATTGCCCAGAACCGCTACAAATTTGGAGTCTCTTGAAATTCTGTAGCGGTTTTAAGTAAAAACCGCTACAAAATTCTGACCTTTGGTATTTTGTAGCGGTTTATGTGCATTAACCGCTACAAAATAACCGCTACAAGTTTTGGCGGGAAATTCGCGCCAAATTTGTAGCGGTTTATTATAGGAAACCGCTACAAATATTCTTGCTGCTACAAATTGGTAGCGGTTTAGGTAAAAACCGCTACAAATACTATAATTTGTAGCGGTTATATTAAACCGCTACAAGTGCACCGCTACGAAATACCTTTTTTTTTTGTAGTGACACACCTTAATTTTGACAATATTTATATGTTAAATTAGGATTTTAATGTAAATTATTTCTTAAAAAGTTGAAAAAAATAATAAAAGGTTGTTAAAAAAGTTTTTTCGGCCCTGTAGAGCTGGCTCTAGGCCTTATGTTTAAGAGCTGGGCTTTATAAAATAATTGTTTTTCTTTAGTCGGGCCTAAAAAGATGAGCTCGTTTAAGTCTTGACCCATGAAGGGTCAGACCTTTTTACTATAGCTCTAACTTTCGTTTAAGTTGAGTGAAACACAAGATGAGATAAAGAAAAAATGAGAACAAAGATTTAATTAAAACAAAAACTAAGGTTACAGATGATTTTGAATTACTTATATAATGATTTGGATTATTATAACATTGATTATCTCATAGAGTCCAACCTCTCCTTTTAATTACAATTAAAGCTACATTGGTCAGTCTAAAACTCTAAATTACCTAATAGAATCTTTTAATTCATTAAATCCAATTATATTAATATCTAATTCCTTAGGCGATTAATATCGAGCTTCAACTTCTCGCAATCCAACGGCGTTTGCAATTCCAAACGTAGGAGAAGAACAAATGCAGAGATGGCAAAGCAGAGTTCCTTCTGTCCTCACTCTGCTCGCATCTCTTTCTCCCAAGCTGTGCGGCTCTCTCTTCTCTTCTCTTTCCCCCCTCTGATTAGTTCTCGCTGGTTCAAATCGGAGGAAGATAATGAACAGTGCTATGCGGCTCCTCCTTCCTTGTCCCCCGATCGTGAAGCTTAGGTTTTCAATTTCTTAAAATAATCCAAATGAAGAAATCCCCTAAATGATGCTTCAAATTGATATATCATAAAATCTTGAGAAAATCTCTTAAATTTACCTTAAATGATTCTCTAAATATATTAAAATATATCTCAAATTTATTAAAACTGAAAGAGTCATCAGGAGGAGGTCATAATATTTTCCTCCACATTGTACGGACAGTTTCAATATTAACATGATGGTCAAGATTACTTTTTGTCCTCAAAATTTCATTAATTTATCTTTTCGTGGTTCAATCTGGCTGGCTTGCAGGTGGTTGTGGCGCTTGTCTTGTTTTAATATCCAAATATGATCATGTGAATGACCAAGTTGAGGATTTCACAGCAAGTTCTTGCCTCACACTACTTTGCAGCATACATGGATGCTCCATAACTACAAGTGAAGGCCTTGGAAACAGTAAGGATGGATTCCATCCAATTCATGAAAGAATTGCAGGATTCCATGCCACTCAATGTGGATTTTGCACTCCTGGAATGTGTATTTCTCTTTTTGGAGCTCTTGTCAATGCCGAAAAGACCAATCGTCCTGAGCCACCTTCAGGTTTCTCAAAAGCCACAGCTGCTGAGGCTGAAAGGGCTATTTCTGGGAATCTTTGCCGTTGTACTGGGTATCGACCACTTTCTGATGCGTGCAAAAGTTTTGGTGCTGATGTTGATGTGGAGGATTTGGGGTTAAACTCATTTTGGAGAAAAGGAGAAAGCAATGGTGTAAAGTTGAGTAGGTTACCTAAATATGATCATCACCACAAGAAGACTCAATTTCCTGAGTTCTTGAAGGAGATCAAGCCTGATGTGTCCATGGCCTCTGAAAGGCATAACTGGCTCAGTCCTACTAGCCTTGAGGAGCTTCAAGGCTTATTGGAACCAAATAATAGTACTGGAACCAAGATAAAGCTTGTGGTTAGTAATACAGGAATGGGTTATTACAAAGATATAGAAAGCTATGACAAGTATATTAATCTCAAGGGAATTTCTGAGATCTCAACGATAAAAAAGGATGAGTCAGGGATTGAAATTGGAGCAGCGGTGACTATATTTAAGGCTATTGAAGCTTTAAAGCCAACAGGCAGGTGTGAGTTTCTCTCTGACTTTGATACAATACTTGAAAAAATAGCTGATCACATGAGCAAAATAGCCTCAGGGTTTATAAGGAACACAGCCAGTGTAGGTGGCAATCTAGTGATGGCTCAGAAGTATCATTTCCCTTCTGATATAGCTACAATACTTCTAGCTGTGGATACAATGGTTCATTTAATGTCTGGCACAAAATTTGAATGGCTTACATTGCAAGAGTTTTTGGAAAGGCCACCGTTAGGATTGGAAAGTGTGCTTTTAAGCATTAAAATCCCATGTTGGGAATCTAGTAAAAGGGCTTCTCCAGAACATAGAAGTAAAATTTTCTTTGAGACTTTTCGAGCTGCTCCTCGACCACTTGGAAATGCACTTCCTTATTTAAATGCAGCTTTCTTGGTTGAGGTTTCTCCTAAGGAAGATTGTGAAGCAATTTTGATGATAGATAACTGCAGGTTTTCTTTTGGTGCTTATGGAGCTAAACATGCAATAAGGGCGACAAAAGTTGAGGAGCTGCTAGTAGGAAAATTGTTAAATTTTGGAATTGTGTATGAAGCTGTCAACTTGATGGGAGCTGTTGTTGTACCTGAAGACGGAACTTCAAAGATTGCTTATCGGTCTAGCTTAGCAATTGGTTTTCTCTACAAGTTTTGTAGTGCTTTGATTGACCATTCTATTGAAAATCTTATTAATTGCTCAAATGGTTACACCGATTCCTCGGTCGTGAAGACATCTGACTTTAAAGAGAATAATGGGAAAGCTCATCATGATAAAGTTCCTCCTTCACTATCATCAGGAAAGCAAGAGATTCCAGTAGGAGAGGAGTATCGTCCCATTGGTGAGCCAGTTACAAAATCAGGAGCTACATTACAAGCTTCAGGTTTGTTTTGGTCCATTCAAGTTAGAGAACAAATTTATAGCCTTTTTCACTTCATATTTATGGCATTTGAAAGTTGTAAATCAATTATTATTTATCAAATAATCTATCATATTGTTTTGCAAAAACATTCATTCCTTCTTTGACATCAAGGATTATGTCATGATCAAAACAGATTTTCATCCCTACAATTCTTCTGCAATGCAATCTTAACATTCTATCATGGATTATCAAATTCATTTACTTGGAAAACTACTTGTGAATTCATGTTTCAAGCAACTTATTTACAAAAATGTCATTGTGCACAATTTTTGCACAGGTTTCTTTATAACCAGTGTAAAAAGCATTATTATAATAATGATTACTATGATTGAATTATATATCTTAGGCTCCTAATTTGAGGCAACTTTGTATTCTCATTCTTGCTTCTTACCTTATTGACTATTATCTAGAGTATGCAAGAATCAAGTTGATTACTATTAAAAAACCAATCCTATAGTTCCATTTCAATGCTTCAACTTGTCCTTTTCCAATAAACTAAGCTTATTCTCTCATTTTGGTTTTCTATCAACTGTATGTGTTATGTTTTCTAATACATTTTTATTAAGAATAACATATTTTGAAAAATGAATTGTAGGTGAGGCTGTGTATGTGGATGACATTCCTTCACCAACAGATTGCCTTCATGGAGCATATATTTATAGCACAAAACCTCTAGCAAGAGTAAAGAGTATAAAGCTCCAAAAACGAGATGGAGTGAGGGCAATCATTTCAAGTAAAGACATCCCTAATGGTGGCGAAAATGTAGGGTTTGTTTCTGGATTTGGCATTGATCGTTTATTTGCGGATGGGGTTGCTAAATGCATTGGTGATTGTATTGCTTTTGTGGTGAGTTTTTAACTACCGTATTTCGGTCCACCAAAAATAAGGGCAATGTTTGTTTGATTCATTCACTAGTGCGAAAATAACTTTTTAGACTTGATGAAACTCGCTTTTTAGATCAGTTCTGGAACCAGTTTAGATACAGCCAGTTTGAAAAGTATGATAATTTTTAGATCAAAATTTTAAGATAAGGTCTAAAAAATTTGACCTTTTACATTTCAGTTGGCCTATATTAGGTATAAAAAGTATGGCTTACATTACTACATGAATATATTTAGGTTGCAGATACTCAGAAAATTGCAGATATGGCTGCAAACTCTGCCATTGTTGAGTATGATTGCGAGAATCTTGAAACACCTATTCTATCTGTTGAAGAGGCTGTTGAAAGATCTAGTCTTTTCAAAGTTCCTCTACTAGGTGATCCACAACAAGTTGGTGATATAACAAAAGGAATGGCTGAAGCAGATCATAAGATTCTTTCTACGGTACGTGGAATAATTTAATTCTTCCTTCATCTAATCATTTTCCCTCCTATCTAACACAAACTTGTCACAAAAGAAGAATACGATGATTTCATTGATGACAGGTTATGCATATTTATAGCTTAGATACATGACATACTCCACAAAAATACATTCATAGATAAGAAAACAATTAATTTATGGTATAAGAAAATATAAATATTTTCTTTAATATCCTCTATTACCATATCACCATTTTTTACTACAATTATGAATAATTAATTTTTTATTTGTTACATATATCAAGCATATTCTTTATCATTTACATATAATTTAACATTTAATGATGTATTTCTTTGGATAATGTGAAATCTAGATCAAGCTTGGGTCTCAATACTACTTCTATATGGAGTCACAAGCTGCACTTGCTATACCGGATGAAGATAACTGCTTGACGGTTTACACTTCAAGTCAATGCCCAGAGTTTCTAAATCCTACTATTGCAAGATGCTTAAATATTCCTGAGCATAATGTCCGTGCAATCACAAGAAGGGTTGGTGGTGGTTTTGGTGGAAAGTTCACAAGAGCCAATCATGTGAGTATCCGGTTTTATATTATACACTACAAAAAAAAAAGGTCAATTAGTGACGAAATTCTGCCGTTTAATTAGTGGCAGTCTATTTGACGATGATATCATCCTGTTCTGTCACTAAATTCTATCACTAATCTACTATTACTTCCGGTCCTAAATATAAGACAAATTTGACTTTTTTTTTTTGGAGCTATTAAGGAAACTAAATAAGCTACTTAATCATATCATATATTATGACTTCTTGTATTATATATTAGTTTATTAATCAAACTAATTAGTTTGGAGAAAAAAATAAAAATAAAAATACTCTAAAGTAATTTAATTAGTTTCCTTAATTTCTCCAAAAAAGTCAACTTTGTCTTATAATTAGGATTGGAGGGAGTATTTTTTTTAGTGTTATACTGCCTCTAGCCCTATTTACAAACATCTATTAACAACTTTATGTAAAGAAAGTTAGTTAAGATTAGTTATTTCTTTCACAATTTCAAAATTACCCCTCAATAAAGTTATTATATAGAAAAAAATACTTCAAACAAAATATGTCACATTAAGAAACATGTAGGAGGCAAGACCGGAATATGTAACTTTTTATATTCTTTGTACATAAGTGCCGCTATCTAGAATAACTCACTTAAAAAGGCTGGTGATTAATGTAAATTGGCAGGAACAGAATGGATGTCTCCTAGTTTTCTTTACAAGATATAAAGTTGATTGTTTTACATCTCCTAGCAATTGTGCATCAAACAAGTTTTGATGCAAGATATATGATACTCCTCTTGTCCTAAATATAGGTTCTACTTTGTGGGGTTTTTTGTCCTAAATTTAAGATATATTTTCATTTCATCTCTTATATTTATCATTTTTCTTCAAACTAATTTTTCTAGATTATAAACTAATATATAGTCTATTATACAGAAGCATTTTAAAGAGACTAGGTCATATATTTTATTATTAAGTAACTGATTTAGCTTCCTTAATATCTCAAATTAAATAAACAGGTATTACATTAAGGGCTAGAGGAGTATTTTTATAAGGCACAATAATACTAATATTTCAAATTACGATAGAAATGTATGTTTTAGCAGTAACATTATATATGTAGTGTTTATAAATGTTTAGTATAAGTACTTAAAGTCAAATCTTTCAGGTTGCTACATCATGCGCACTTGCAGCACACAAATTACGCCGCCCGGTCAGGATATATCTAAATCGTAAGACGGATATGATAATGGCTGGAGGAAGGCACCCTATGAAGATAAATTATAACGTGGGATTTAAGAGCAATGGGAAGATTACTGCTTTAGAACTCAAGATATTGATAGATGCAGGGATATATGATGATGTATCTATAGTAATTCCACATGCTATGATTGGTGCACTTAAGAAATATGATTGGGGTGCTGCATCTTTTGATGTAAAATTATGTAGAACTAATCTTCCAAGTAGATCTACAATGAGGGCCCCTGGGGACGTTCAAGGATCATATATTGCTGAAGCTATAATAGAACATGTGGCATCTACACTTTCAATAGATGTAGATTCTGTGAGAAGTATTAATTTCCACACATACGAAAGTCTTTGTACTTTCTACAATCATTCTGCAGGTGACCCTATTGACTATACATTGGCATCAATATGGAATAAGTTAGCTGTTTCTATGAGGTATAACCAGAGAAGTGAAAATGTGAAAGAGTTTAACAAGAACAACATTTGGAAAAAAAGAGGGATATCTCGTGTACCTGCCACATATGAAGTAGGAGTGAGACCATCACCAGGAAGAACAAGTATTTTAAGCGATGGGTCGATCGTTGTTGAAGTTGGAGGAATTGAAATAGGCCAAGGTCTTTGGACCAAGGTGAAGCAAATGGCTGCATATGCTTTGAGCTTGGTACAATGTGATGGATCTCAAGTTCTTTTGGATAAAATACGTGTTATACAATCTGATACATTGAGCATGATACAAGGAGGGATGACTGCTGGTAGTACTACATCAGAGTCAAGCTGTGAAGCAGTTAGGCTTAGCTGCAATGTCTTGGTTGAGAGACTAATGCCACTCAAAGAAAAGTTGGAGAAGGATATGGGTTTTGTCAATTGGAAGACACTTATTTCTCAGGTAAACATATACTTGAAAGTTTAAGCCATCCTTACTTTCCTTGTTATAATGATAAAGTGGATGTGGCTTTCTTACATACATGTGGTGGCTCTCCTTGTATATGTTATCATGCTAAGTTCGCTACATACTTCTTTTCACCTAAATATATATATATATATATATTAAGGTTCAATTTTACCCCGGAAGTAACCACTTAGGAGTGCTGGATATCCGGAAGTTTAGAGTAGCAATTTTCCCCCATAAATGACCAAAACATAGTGGCTTTGCCCCTCGCCATTAAAAATATTAATGTTTAATGTCAATTTTTTAACGGTCGACATTAGTTTTTTAAAGGTTAGAGTGAATTTGTTCTTTTTTTAACACTTCCGGGTGAAATTGCTCCTAAAAAAATTCTGGATACCTACCACTCCTATGTAATTAGTTCTAGAGCGAAATTGCACATCAACATTGTTAAATAAAAAGCTATGAAGTATACCATATAGGGATCAGTTCAGTTGTGCATGAGCATGACACTCATCGCATTTATCCAAGTATAATAAGATGTCTCTTCTAAACAAAAGAGTTTCATTTAGAGTTTCAGAATAAAAAATCACATTCAATGCATGAGTATTACATATTGTTGATGAATTTTCATATTCAATAGCCTGAAAGTGTCTCCTCCATTAACACACTGATCCACATAAGCAATTCTTTGATTAATATCCTCAATAATATTAATCAAGAGATGAGGTCTAGAAAGTTCTTTATTTATGAATTCATGAGACTTTCACATAACTTGTACAAGAATTCTTTTTAGTTTAAAAACCTTCTTACTATGCCATGTAATCAACAATATATATATGTCTCCTTGTGCAGGCACATTTACAAGGTGTGAGCTTATCAGCAACTTCATTTTATCACCCAGACTTTACCACCATGTACCTCAATTATGGTGTTGCAATGAGCGAGGTAGGCTTATTTTTATCCAATTTCTTATTTAGAAAGTTTATCCATATTCATAAAAGATTCGGCATAGTTTTACATTGACTGTTGAAAACCTAACACAACCCTCTTCCTTTACCTGAGCTTGGGACTAGCTATAAAACATTGGCAGAGTTCATATTGAAATGAGGTTATAAAATGGAATCTTTTGGTTAATAATCTATCCAAAAATTTGGTTTTCAACAGAGCATATGCGATTTATGTAGTTGACCTCGCCTAGTGGGATAAGACTTTATTGTTGTTTTTATTGTTGTCCTTATTTAGAAAGTGGTATTTTTTTTTATAACAAAAATTAAGTTTGTGAATGGGGCTACATTGCTCAAATGTATTTGAAATTTTTGTGGAAGTTTGTTGTTGCATCAGTTTATCAATAAGGAGAAACTAAAAGTTAAATAATACTATTTTGCAGGTGGAAATAGATCTTCTCACAGGAGAAACCACTATTATACAAACAGATATTATGTATGATTGTGGGAAGAGTCTCAACCCTGCCGTAGATTTAGGACAGGTATGGGTGAGCTAAGATTTTTTTCCCTACTCTCTCTCTTTCAAAATATTGGTTTGTTTAAAGTAATGTACAAAAAATCAATATTAATATAAAATCCATAGCAATCAACTTTGTTTATATATGTAAAGACAAAAATTAAATATAATTTGAATTGTATGTTTATTCATGTACGAATGAGATGTATATATAGATAAATGGAGGAGCCTAGGTATTAATGGCTCATAATGGTAATGATTCCCTAATAACTCTTTTTGACTATTATTTCTAATTGACGGCTATATTGATTGATTACATTAATGGTAATTCCTAACACTTACCCTTAAGTTGAAGCACTGATGTTAATTAAACCCAATTTGTTATAAAGATAATCAACACAAGTCCCATTCAAGGTCTTAGTTAGTAGGTCACCCAACTGATCGCTAGATCTTACCGCCCATACCCTGTAAAGATAAATTTCTCCTTGTCTTATCTCGAACAAAGTGGCAGTTAATCTCTTTCTTAATTGAACATAGAGTTGGAGGCTATGTGTAAGGCAACTTTGTTATCACACCACAACTTTGCTAGTAATGATGTGATGAAGCCAACCTCCTTCAACAACTGATGAATCCACACAATCTCACACATTGATTGTGCCATAACTCTATGCTTAGTTTTTGCACTAGATAGAGATATCACATCTTGCTCCTTACTTCTCCATGAAACCAGATTTTCACCCACACAATACCCTATAAAGGATCTTCTGGTAGCTTTTGACTCACCATGATCTGTACCACAAAAGCATTTAATTTCTATGTGGCCATGATTCTTATAGCATACCATGACCAGGTGACCCCTTATGGTCGTGTAAGAGAAGCTAAAAGGTTTCCCACTAGGCAGCCATCGACACTGACATGAACTAGATAAGCACACTGACAGGAAAAGTGATATCGGGGCAAGTCACAGTAAGGTAGTTAAATTTTCCAATTAGTCTGCGGTATCTTTTAAGATTCTTAAATGGCTTGATCTTCTCAAGATCAAGCTTGCTCCTCTTATCTTCGATTAGTTCTTCAAATGGCATAATTCCATCAACATCTAGAAATGGATTAGGAACCCAAGGAAAACTATCCGATACAGCTCCAAGTTTCCATGTTTCCTCTAACAGATCAAGAACATATTTCCTTTATGTCAAACCAAGAACGCAAATTCTACTTTAGGCCATAAAGAGATTTCTGAAGATGACACATCTTCCCACGCTCCACTTGAGCAACAAAACCAGGTGGCTGCTTCATCTACACTTCCTCATGAAGTTCACTATTCAAGAAGGCATATTTGACATCCAGCTAATGAAGTTCCCAATTGTAGGTGGCTGCCTTAGAAATAAATAGACGAATAGAGGATAATTTTGCCATAGGTGAGGATGTCTTAGAGTAATTAGTACCATACATTTGGGCATATCCCTTAGTAACAAGTTGAGCCTTCAGATGTTGCCTTCAGATGTTTCAAGTTACCATCGACATTTGTTTCAATAGTGAACACCCAGTTACACTCAATTGCCTTTTTCCCACTTACAGGCTTGGTGAACAATTTTTGGGATAGGAATGGAGTCTAAGGATGCTAAGGAGTACAAGGCAAGAGATAAATGGTTATAAGAAATATATGAAAAAATAGGATAGGTGCAAGTACATTTACCTTTTCGAAGGGCAATAGGAAAATTGAAGGAAGGATTAGAATCAAGCGTAGTGACAGTTTTTGGCTCAAGGATAGTCTCAACGAAAAGGTTCAGGTTCAATTGCATTTACAATAATTGGATCAGGGAACATTTCTGACTCATATATAGGTTGATGGCAGGAATGGTGACGTCATGTGTCGGATCAGATGACGAAGTAGATTATGGAGGGACATGAAGGGGATCAACCACATTATTTTCCCTAGGACATTGTTAATAGATATGATTGACATGTGGCTGAACATTTACTTGAACCAGTGGTGAGTGAACCTGATACACCAAGAGATTGTCGAGATCATCCTCCTTGGTGGGAGAAGGAGGAGAAGACAGAGATGAAAAGAACAAAGAGGATTCATGAAAGGTGACATTTGTAGACACAAGATATTGATGAAGAGTTGGGTAAAAACAATGATAACCCTTATGAACCTTGGAATACCCAAAGAAGACACACTTAAGGGATTAAGGATCCGGTTTAGAAATAGTAGGTCGAACATCATGAACAAAATAGACACAACAAAAGATTTTTGGATCAATAAGAAACAAGGGTTTGGAAGGAAAGAGTGTGGTGTATGGAGAATCACCATTTTAGGATGGAGGAGGGCGTACGGATGATAAGAAAACAAGTGGTATACATAGCATTAGCCCAAGAAGGCCTAGGAACATGTATTTGAAACATAATGGCCCAACCTACTTCAAGTAAATGCCAGTTCTTTCGTTCTGCAACACCATTTTGAGTTGGTGTCTCCATAAGAGGACTGATGAAACATTTTATGCTGAAGCATATAAGACTGGAATTGTGTAGAAAATTGTTCGAATTTTAGCACAAAAATTACAAAAGTGAGAAAACAATTCAAAACGATTTTTCATTAAGTAAAGCCAGGTAGTACATGAATAGTCATTGACAAACGTAACAAAGTACTTGAAACTAGTCATGGACTCAACATTATACGGAGGCCATACATCAAAATGAACTAACTCAGAAGAGATACTGCCCTTTTATTGACTCAAGAAGCTAAAGGGATACAATGATGTTTGGCAAACTGATAAGACTCACAATCAAAAGAAGACAAATAATGAAATTGAGGATAGATCCTCTTCAAAGAAGACAAAGACAAATGACCCAAATGACTATGTGCTTTACAAGGGGACAAACCACCGGAGCAAGCAACCGAATGAGGCACCCGATCATCAAGAAAGTAATGCTCGCCAGATTCATTCCCTCTACCAATAATTTGCTTTGTCATGAGATCCTATATTAGACAATGGTTAGGAAAAGTGAGACAAAGCAATTTAACTGGGAAGTAAGTATGCTAGGAGAAAAGAGATTAAATGCAAGATTAGGAATGTCAAGAACATAGGATAAGTGGATAGAGGAAGTAGGTCTAATAATTCCAAATCCAAGAACATAGGAATAAGAGCCATTGGCAATAGCGATAGTAGAAGGATTGGCATATGGTGCATACAGAGAAAAAAGATTATGGTTACCTTTCATATGAACAGTGACACTGAAATCGATGATCTACTTCGAGGAATAAGAACCAAGGCAAGAATCAATGTTACCTATAGCACCATAAGTAGTATCATTAGTGGATAGAGCCATGTTAGTAGAAACAATTTGGGTGTGCTTATTCTGCTACTTGTGACAGTGCCATTTAGTATGACCAAATTCCTTGCAATAGAAGCAGACAATTCTACTAGAATCCTGAGTAACATTTCCTTGTCATGAGAAACTTTAGTTCTAATTATCAGTAGAGCCACCACTAGCTATAGCACTGGCATTGGGGTTGGAAGACGGTTGAGCCATGTTGTCAGTACGTAGCACATGAAAGTACACATCATGAAGCGTAGTGATCTTAGAGCTAAACAAAATTTGAGAGCGAACCATCTCAAATGCTGGTGAAAGGCTAGTAAGAAAGTTTATAATTGCTTGTTTCTCCAGATTATCCACATGTGCCTTAAGATCAGTGGTAGGTGGTGTTAATAGCTTCATCTCTTCATACATGTGTTTAAACTCCATAAAGTAACTCTTTAGAGGATGATCCTTCATATCAACAAGATAAAAACATTTGCAAACCTCATAAATATGAGTGATATTGCCTTTACCAGAGTACAAGAACCCTAAATAGTCCATAATCTACTTAACCGTATTGCAATGATTGATGGAGGGAAGGATGTCGTTCTCAATAAATTCTTCATTTGCAAGGATAATTAGGCATCCGCCTACACCGAAGCTTAGGATCATCCTTAGGAGGAGCCTTAGTCAAATGGTTCTCCTTCTCAATACTCAGCAAGTACATACGAACAGTTTTTCTACAATCTAGATAGTTTGTCCAATTCAACTTTTGTTCAATGATTTTATTAGCAACATCAACAACCTCATTAATGACACTAGTCTTAGAATCTACCATGGAGAAGAATAGAGTGAATAGAAATCACAAAACAATATTACTAGGACGAGAAATAATAAACAGCCACAAGCGAGACCAAATAGCAATAGCAAAGAACCTGCAAAGAAGCCACCAAGAGAATGTGCACACCAGTTTGCACAAGAAGAACTAAAACAACCTCATATTGCGCCAAATATTTTCACAAGATTGTCTCTCAAAGACAAAATATGATCTCTGACTCATCAAAGAAAATAAAACGTACCAGCAAAAGCCAAAACAAAGAACCAAGAATATGAAATCCACAAACCAGAACACGATCACCACAGGGGACCACTGGAAACAACTAGTCGACGCCAAACGAATCATAATGTGATGGAAACCTCACTGGAAAGAGCCCTCACGCATTGACGCGTGGATCATACAGCTAATGGCAAGGAGGTGTGTGATCCTCACACACAAGCCGGAAGGTCATCAGATCATGGGGAAAATGCCGATCGACGACCTAGAGGCGGAAGAGGTGGCACGTGTGACAAATAGGGCACAGTAGATGTCCCTCACAAAAAACACTCTCTTTCTCTCTCTACAGTACCAGACGAAAGCAACGAAAAAAACCAAGGGAGGAAAAGAAACCCTAGAGTTCTCATACAATATAAAGACATGATTTAAATATAATTTGAATTGGATGTACATTCACGTACAAATGAGATGTATATATACATAAAAATAGGAGCCTAGATATTAATGACTCATAATGATAATGATTCCCTAATAACTCTCTAA
Organism: Inga oerstediana; assembly: GCA_963210345.1. NCBI lineage: Eukaryota > Viridiplantae > Streptophyta > Magnoliopsida > Fabales > Fabaceae > Inga > Inga oerstediana. The sequence goes on from OY723405.1 coordinate 44,162,039, forward strand.
TTATAATCCCTGGTTGAGAGCCATATTAATTGATTACATTAATGGTAATTTCTAACCGTTTATAAGTTATGAATTATGCAATTCACATTCTCTTATACTTATTTTTTCGCTCAAACACATTCTCTTATACAGAATAAACAGAAGTTATCAGATTTTGAAGGTGTCTAATTTGACATAATTTTTTTTTTCGTTGTTGTAGATTGAAGGAGCATTTGTGCAAGGGTTGGGTTTTTTCATGCTTGAAGAATATGAAACAAATGATGAAGGATTAGTGTTGGCGGATGGAACATGGAATTACAAAATCCCCACATTAGACACAATACCTAAACAGTTCAATGTTGAAATTGTCAACAGTGGACATCACAAGCATCGCCTTCTCTCTTCCAAAGGTATTGCTTATCAGTTGTTATAAGTCTCAATTTTAAAATTTTCTAAAGTTTTTGTTACTAAAAAAATTGTAAAAAATGAACAAAACCAAGGATAGAGCATTCCAATGTGGAAATTTCCTTTTATTGCTCTTTATTTTGTGAGCTGGTTCATCTGTTGGCATTATCTTTTATGTTTATATATGTCCTTAGGATACTAACACTGAATAAATCAAATAATTGATTATAACAACCAAAATAGACTTGTAATATAGTTTTAGTTTCACATAATCTCAACTTGACAGGATTTGGGTTCAAGTTGCATGTGAAAATAAGTATACATTAGGAATAATTGTACACTAATTCCAAAGAAGATATGAAATGTGCGGTGATCAATCATTTGATGGTGAATACTAGTATTTAAGTAAAGTAGTAGCTTGGACAAATGCATTGCCTTTGTAACAGTCTAAAAGAATAACATAGGACTCCTCTGGTTCTATTTTTAGGACAGATAGAGAAGAAAATTTTTGGTCTTGTTTATAGGGTAGAGATAGAAATTTTTCATATGAATACACAATTTTATCCTTTATTTATTATTTGTACTGACTTTATTTTCATGAGGTATAATATACATTATATAGGGATAAAGTTTGAAAGTTTGAAAGTTTTCAAATTTTATGGAAGAGTTAATAAAATTTAAGATTTTTTTGATATGTGTGCAATATATGTTGGAAATGCCCGATAAATAGGATGAAATAAATAGTAACAAGTAGCTTGTGCCTTGTTAATTTGGAACAATTAATTGTTAAAGAAACCAATGCACCTCTATCTAAAGGAAAGATCAAAAGAATTGGTTATAACTGTTTTTTTTGTATGTGGTGAGAATTGTTTTATCTATCTCTTACTATTATTCTTTAGTTTTATTGTGAGGATTGAATGGTTATCTGGTATTAGATTGCTTTTTAATCAAACTCTTTTCTAGAGTACATGTAGTTATAAATAAAGGAAAGGTATATATGGGCACGTCAAGCTTCTCTAGAGATCTCTAGTTTTTTTTTTTTTTTTTAATTCACTTTATTTGTTTAGGTACATAGAAGAGGTCAACTTTGTATGTACGTATGTGGATAAGTCAGGATGGAAAGAACCTAAATTTGGAGGGGCGGTTTACTTTAACCTTTTAATTTATCCCCATTTTTTTTTCTTTGACACTAAATAAATGAGTTCTAATACTAAAAAACAACTGGAAAATTTGTTTATGTAGCTTCCGGCGAGCCACCACTACTTCTAGCAGCTGTGGTTCACTGTGCAACTAGAGCAGCAATCAAAGAAGCAAGAAAACAACTTGCTATATGGAGCAACTCAGAAGAACTTGACAAACCATTCCAATTAGATGTGCCAGCAACTATGCCTGTGGTGAAAGAACTATGTGGATTGGACATTGTGGAATCATACTTGAAATGGAAAATGGGCAAAATATGAAGGAGTTTGATATCTTGGAGAATAAATTAGTTTGTGGTTCATTTTTTTATTTTTCTTATAATTATATTTTGAAAACATTTTTTGCTTACACCTGTATTTTCAGAATGATTTCATATCTTAAATTAGCAGCACTATGTTAGAGATACTTGGAAGCTCTGGTTTTTCCTGTGTTTCTTGTAAATTTGTTTTTTTGGTAGCAGATGAGAGTTAAAATATATGTGTATGTGGGTATCAGTTAGATGGTGAAAATAAAACCTTTCAACAATCCGAGAACAAAAGGCAGGAATTTTTTTTTTAATGAAAAAAGAAGGAATTAAAGATGACAACAATTGTTTCCTTGAAGAAAAAAGTATTCTATTTGTTTGAAAAGATGTCAAGGAAAACACACTAGTACAAAATAGAAGATTTAGACCGGTACATTTAGACCGGTTCTAGGGGGATAAGGTCTAAAAGGTAAGTGCGGTGGCAATTTTGTAATTTTAAAGAACATCTGAGACAGGTTCAACTAATATAACGTCTAAAATATATCATCTAGACCGGTTATAAATACAACCGGTCTAAAAAGATATATTTTCTAGACCGGTTCTATTTATAACCGGTCTAAATGAATTTTTAGTATTAAAAGTAATTTTTTTAACCGGTCTAAATGAATTTTTAGTATTAAAAGTAATTTTTTAAAAACAAAATTCAGCACTTGTTAGACCGGTTATCCCTTACGACCGGTCTAAAAAATGTAACTTTTTATACCGGTTATTAATGGAAATCGGTCTAAAAAATGTAACTTTTTAGACCGGTTATCAATGGGAACCGATCTAAAATATTCATTTAAAACCGGTTATTTTTTATAACCGGTCTTAAATGTGTTTCAACCCTATTTACATGGATCAATTTTGCTTCTGAATCTCGCTCCCTCTTCGCGCCTAGAGCTCTGCATCTGGAAGTCTCGCTCCACCATCTCACCTCGCTCTCAATCTCGGCCGCACGTCGCTCCTTGGTCTCCGTCGAGTGTCTCTGTTGCACCTCTCTCACTCCGGTTACGTAGCTGACGGCTACACTCACTCCCATGGCGTCGGTGCTTGTGTCGTCGCTTGGATCGTCGGTGGTCCTAACACCAACAACTATGGCACCAACCGGATCATCCATCACACTACAGGTTTGCCTAATTTCAGCCAAGAGCATGAATGCTTCTAGACTGTCACTTGCTACCAGGTACTAATTTCACTGTAATTTTCGATTTTATTCTTAGTTATTGACGGTGCCCTTGTTCTTCTTTTGGTTTTGGGGAAGTTTGCATCTAAAGTCCTAAGCTTAACTGTTTTTGAAGAATAGATTTTTTATTATTATTATTGGAGGGTTTTCTCCTTTCTGTTCTGTATCAGTTCCGTAAATCTGCTGCTTTAATCATTTGTCAAGTCTTTGATTTTGCCTCAGACAACACTTTATTTTACTTCATGGCAACTATCTTATATTCTGTGCTTATAAATTATGGGTTCAATTGGAAGCATTTTGTCAATTTTATGTTTTAGTGATGCTAGTTTGACAAAGTATTACAGATTTTTAGGTCAATGGATTCCTCATAACTTTGACCAAACAACTTTTATGTTCTCTTTTTTGTTTCCAATCTTAGTAATTTATATTAACATAAATTTTGTTCTGTATCAGTTCCGTAAATCTGCTGCTTTAATCATTTGTCAAGTCTTTGATTTTGCCTCAGACAACACTTTATTTTACTTCATGGCAACTATCTTATATTCTGTGCTTATAAATTATGGGTTCAATTGGAAGCATTTTGTCAATTTTATGTTTTAGTGACGCTAGTTTGACAAAGTATTACAGATTTTTAGGTCAATAGATTCCTCATAACTTTGACCGAACAACTTTTATGTTCTCTTTTTTGTTTCCAATCTTAGTAATTTATATTAACATAAATTCAAAACGAGGCTTGTTTGTCTTTGCATGATGGGTAAGCTTGAAGTATCTGTTAAATCATGACTTTCTCTTTGCAATCAGGCAATATCATCCATGATAATGCTTATGAATAAGACCTGGTTTTTGGAAGGGATGTTGTTACTCTCTTCACTGTGAGTGGAGAGCAGACTTATGCTCCACATATGTGACCAAATTTACCCAAAAGGTAAGTGTATCATGTGGAACACTAGAGCACCTTTGTTTGATGCTGAAAGTCAAACTCTATGTGGTTGGAATTGCAATTCCAGCATCAAAGTAGAAAGAAACGAGTTGAACAACGGCCCCACATTTGTGGACAATTTGTTTACAAGTCCACAAATGAAAATGCACCAGAGGCAGAATATAACTGATAGATGACATTTGTCTGAGTGGCATGATGACAAGGTTATACGTAGATAATGGTCAAGAATCCTTCATGTAGAATGTGAGTATTCATGCCTTTCACCCCATGTGTTAATGCAAACTAGATTACTGCCATTTCATTTTTTTCATTTGATATCTGCTGTTCAATTTATGTGAATGAGTCTTTTTATAGACATTGTTATGATGACTGGATACTAAGATAACTCCTCAGCATCTTGGTCATTTCGTTTAAAAAATTGACAGGAGGGTCTTGTTCTCTTAAGTTTCAAGCAGCAAGTTACAATAAGTGCCATAGCCATATATACTTGAATATGAAGTTCTAAGCATATCACAATGATATATACTAGACAAGTTAAATCCAGCTCTTTTTAACGTATATTGTCGTGTTCTTTGTTGGGTATTTCTATATGATCTAATCATAGCTGCATTCCCATAAAAAAGGGGGCTGAATTTCATGAAAATGTTCTAACAATGGTATTAGATCCTGTTCATATTTTTAAGTTCTTTGTGCTTCTTCTGCTATTGTAGGCTCTCCATTTTTTAGTGTATGTTTCCAAACTAGGAAGCTGCGTTGCATAGCGATGTTGATCATTTTATTTCATTATGTTTTGTATTTTTACCCCTCATATACTTGGCATTATAGCACATGGTGCTTGTTCTTTAAAATATCATCTTTCCCAGTAACTCATTGTAGTTCTTCATGACTATGTCTCTACTTCTACCCTATCTAATTTTTTGGTTTTTCTTACGCCATATCATTTAGGTTGATCTAATTATTTGCTTTTAATATTGATAGTGCTTTACTTTTCTTGATTTGCTGAACTAAATACAAGTTTCCTTTTACAGGAGCTGTATATTCTCATCGAGTGGCCTCTATATCACAAATATGGTCATGCTTTTGAGGTAAGGAAGTTTGTTTTGTGTGTGTAGTTTTCTCTGAATTATGCGATTCCTATATGTTACTCGTTTTGTGCAGGCATTTAAAATAATTCTTACTGATCTGGATTCAGTTTTGAGTTCCCTCACCCGTGAGGTCAAGGAGGTTGGCCCTGATGGGCAACAGGTAAATATTGCTGTCATAGACCATTTTTTCATAGAAGTTCTATAGATTACTTGAGACTTATTTTTGTTTTTCTCTTTTAAGTGACCAAAGTGGTTCCAGTGGTGTCGGAAGCAGTGAAGGATGCTCTAGTAAAGAACATCGGAAGACGAATGAGCCCACAGCCCTTGAAAATTAGGGCATATATTGAAATGAAGAGTTTTCAGTTTGATGGAGTTCTTCATATTAAGGTCTGAATTGTTTCTTTTTCCCCATATTCTTTGGGCTGTACTTGTGTTTCATAATATTTGCTTATCTTCCCATAGGCATAATTGTATGACTATGCAGGAAGTAATGCGGAATGCTATAGCTGCTGGAAATAATGATTGCCCAGTGAAGATTAAACTTGTTGCTCCCCCACTTTATGTTCTTACCACTTAGACTCTTGACGAGGTTGGTGTGCAGTCTTCACAAAAACTTTGATCTGACGTGTGATAATAGGCCTTGTAACTAAAGTAGCTGTTGATCTTACTCTGTGACTTTGTAGTGCCTATTTTGATGCTTTTTCTTAGAAAAAGCTATTATGTTTTTTCTACGATCTAAGAATCAAACTTGTAGAAAATAGTTAATTACTTATCTAGTATGCTGGAGGCAGTTTTATATTTTATCAGAACGTCTAAATTTGTAAAATTTGTAAGCAGTGACTTCAATACTGAAACTACTTTGGGTGTTTCTTCTTTGTTCACAGGAGCAAGGAATATTGGTTCTCAAGGAAGCTATCGATGCCTGTGAAAAATAGAAATGTTCCTCCTTGCATGAGGTAACAGTTCCCAGGAAGTTTGAGTATAATGAGTGTCAATAATCTAAAACTCAGAAAGAATTCAATCCGGTCATATTTAGTAATATGAAAGTATGTATACTTAGCTACATAAACTAATTTTTTCTTATGCAAATCATTTTACTCTGACATGCATTTCATTCTATTTAAAAATGGGTTTAAAACAAATTAAGAACTTTATGATGTTTATAGACAATCAACCTTTGTAATACTTGGAGATGATTTAGTAAGTCCTTGGTCAAGATCAATTCAAGTCTGAGGATTAAAATAAGTTAGTTCTAACAATCTATATTAAGTGAAAGAAAACTATTTATCTAAATAAACCAATTTCCATATTTTCATTAAAAGGCATTTTTTGAAAAATTCTCATCATTTTAAGCTTATTTGACAATTTGCTATAGTTCAACTTGTTTACTAGATTTGATACTCATTTGTTTGGATCATGATTCAATAGAGGTATTACTATAATCCTGCAATTTTAAATAATTTGTCCATTCACAAAGTCTGTTACTTTTACCAGGAGCAAGCTCGGAAAGAGAAAGAAGAGCTTGGTGAAGGATGCATGAGGAGAACCGGAGGAAGGTTGAAGAAGTTCATTGAAGGAAAGCTTTTGATCAGCAGAGGAGAGAGGAGGAACAATATAGAGAGTTAGAAGAGATAAATGAGACATAATTTACATTAAAAGATATTTGAATGGGAAGATTGTTGGTATTAAATTTCATTTTTAAACTTTTAAATTGTTATTTGAAAATATTGAGTTGCAGGAATGAGAATGTTGAAATTATAGATTGAATTATACTCTTAAAAATGTTGGGTCTCTTCTCAAGTGTTGGATAGTGGGTTAGAAGAAGAAATAATGTAGATATTTGAAAAAAAAAATACTTTTTAGACCGGTTGTGTCTATAACCGGTCTAAAAACTCTTATTACACAACCGGTCTAAAAACTCTTATTTTTTAGACGTGTTGTAGACACAACCGGTCTAAAAGGTCACTTTTAAGACGTGTTGTGTCTACAACACATCTAAAAAATAAGAGTTTTTAGACCGGTTGTAGACACAACTGTTAGATATGATTAGTTTTGATGATGTCAAATATAGATGTGAAATGATAAGAGCAAAAAGTTTATATAATGTATTTCTTTGACTAACTATTATATTTAATGTTACATATTTTGTAGATTAGTCAAGCAAAGAATGAAGAAGATTGAATTAATGAAAATGAACAAGAGGAAGAAGAAGAAGAGAAATTGTGTTTAGTCAAGGAGATGCCTACTCGGATTATGAAGAATTATTATCAAGAGGAAAACCAAGAAGAAAGATATTGAAGAATGAAGAACTTGGAAGATCTATCATGAATATCAAGATTCAAGTTGTTAGATGTGATATTGGAGGTTTCTATAGTGATACCGGAGGTTTCTATGATCAAATGATGGTTGGAATAGGTTAATACGAAGCTAAGATGACTTATATATGAGTTTTGGCACTTCCAGAGGTGTTATGCTCGAGCACGAGGTGTTTCACTCGAGCACAGGAAGAACTCACTCGAGCACAGATGAATTCACTCGAGCACGGGGTGAATACTCTATTCTACTCTGTTTTACGTTCAGCCTGAGCAAGGTCTGGTATTTTGGTCATATCTCTTAAACCACACATCAGATTGACCTGAAACTGGTGGCATATGAAAGAAGACTCCTAACACGTAAAATTGGCACCAGGATCACATTGAAAGAAGATCAAATAAAGGAGATATGATTCATCAAAAATGAAACTGAAATCACCGTCACTTTTCGATACAGGTTCGGTATTTTGCATGTAACTTCCAAACTACACATCGGATTGAGATGAGACCAGTGCCAAATGAAAGCAGACTCAAAGAGATGTCCATGGATAGGTAATTTACCTAATTTGAACGTATATTCTAGGAGCTATGCCTTCTGGAAGTTGATGCTTGTGCAGTCTAGCGAAATATACACTCTTTCGATCATAACTTGCAAAATACAACGAGTTTGGAGCTGATTCTTTTTGCATTGGAATTCATATGGCAAGAGCTTTCTTATGATACATCATTTGAATCAAATGGACAAAATTTTTCTAAAGTGGCCCCACATCACCCGCGAGTGCAAAAACTTTCTCTCTGAAAATATTGTGCGAGTGATGTCCAGAAGCAGCTGAAACGTGAAGAAAATTGCATCACTCGAGCACTAGGGTCCATGCTCGAGCATTGGATGATTTCTCACTCGAGCACATGCAAGTTTTGTCATGGAAGTGATAACCCGAGAAAAAGCTTGTACGTGAAAGCATGAAAACGCACTCGAGCATGACTGGTTGTGCTCGAGTGATTCGAGAATTCACTCGAGCAGATGCGAGTGAAGTGCAGCGAGTGCTTGCCCGAGAAGAAGTCAGAACGTGAAAATATGAACTGCACTCGAGTGAGCCATATTGCACTCGAAGTGAGGTCCTGACAGAACGTGGTAGAATGCACAAACAAAACAGAGCTTCACAGCCATCAATCCAAACATGGTTAAATGTTATACAATCATTATGTTTTCACTTGTTATTGTTCCTAAACATTAACTAACATATTTTTCAAGTGTAAAACAGGAGATTAAATATTTGGATTGTATCTTCAAGAACAGAGGTCACGGAGAATATATTCACTCAACGTGATGAGTCACAGAAGCCAGAAATTCAGCTTTTGACCAATGATCCAACATACCCATGACTAATACTTCATCATATTAGTGATTAAATATTTTGCAGTGTGAAACAGGGTATTAAACGTTCGGGTTGCAGATTCAAATAAAAGTCAACTACGGTGAACTTCATCATTACACACCGAATGGCGGCTACCAACTACGACAAGTAACTGACCCACCATGAGAGATTGTCTGAAACACAAAACGCTCCACAACGTGATGTACAGCTCAAAATAAATCTTCTTGCTATTCAACGAGACGCTCCACTTTGTTCCACAACGGACAGTAGCTTGTTTTTAAAATATGCTCAAACGTTCAAATGAAGCAACGGGACTCCAACGGACGAATGCTCACAACGGTCATCATCTTCATCAACTATAAATGAGAAAGCATTCAACATCGATGGGTGACAGAAAAAGACAGAGAAAAAATAGAGCAATGACACCAACATGCGAATAACATGAATTCTCTGCTTCTACCCAAACACTCTCTATTTTCCAGTTTTTGTATTACTTATCATTGAGAGAGTGATTATTTGTATTGTACTTCAGTGAGGTTATATCCACTATGTGAGAGAGTCTATAAACACCTTCAACTATATTTCTGAGTTGATCTCAAGGTAGAGGGACCTTGAGAGGGTTGATTTTCTTAGGGGAAGTAGTAGAGAGAATTGCCGTAAGACATTCTGCTCGTAAGACTTACAAGGTGCAAGTAGAGAACGTTGCTGCTCATAAGACTTACAGGGGTGTAAGCAGGAGAGAACGTTGCTGCTCATAAGACTTGCATAAGTAAGCAGGAGAGGAAGATCTTCGGGATTTCTCTGCTCATAAGACTTGCCGTAAGGGGGAGTATTTCAGTAAGAGATTTGTAAAAGGTTTCACAAGTACCCGGCTAAACTTGTGGGATTGTAAAGGCTTTTCTTGTACCCGGATTAAACAAGAAGATAGTGGATTTGAAAATCTCAGGAGGAGCCTAGGGACTGAACGTAGGCCATCACAGATTGGACCGAACTAGGATAAATCACAGTTTGCATATTCTCTTCCCTAAACTCTTATATTTCCAGCATATATTATTTAACATAACTGTTGATTTATAAACCTTCATACTTACTACCTTCGTTTAGATACGAAAAGATTTCTAAAGTTCTTAAGTTTTTATTATACACCCAATTCACCCCCCCTCTTGGGTAATAGCCGGTTCTAACAACAACACATCTAAAAAGTGACCTTTTAGACCGGTTGTGTCTACAACATGTCTAAAAAATAAGAGTTTTTAGACCGGTTGTAGACACAACCGGTCTAAAAAAGTGACGTTTTAAACCGGTTGATACAATCGGTCTAAAAAGTAACAGACTTTTTAGACCGGCTGTATCAAGACCTAATCCAGAACCGGTCTAAAAAGTCATTTTTCCACTGGTGACATATGAGCTCATAAATCATGGAAAGCCTTCGCAAATTGTGTACCATGTTTTGCTGATTGCTTGAGTAATAGATTAGTTTTCTTTACTGTTTTGAATTATATATTCCTAAACCTGTGTTTTCAAGATGTTTTCATATCTTAAAATATGAATTCAATTAGTAGCATACTGTTAGAGATATTACAGGGAGTTCTCTTTTTAGTTTGTTCCTTGTAATTTTGGCGCTATGTATCAGATGAAAAATTATATATATATATATATATAGAAAGAAAACACGTTTCAAACAATATATTCGCTCTAATCCTTATAAGTTCATTTTAACCGAATACGATGTTTAAGAAATTGGTTAAAGCTAGTTAAAAATAATAAATATGTAAGAAGTGAACTTTTTTTAAGTACATGCCCTTATTTTTATAAATAGCAAGTAAGAGAGAGAGTAATAGGGAGAAAAAGAATGAAGGTAATGAAAGAGGCAAGCTTCACCCAAGAGGGGGTGAATTGGGTGACGTGATAAATTTTTGCTTGATGTGGTGAGATGAAAATAGAGTAGACAGAGTAGAGTTGAGAAGATTGGAACACAGAGAGTTATACTGGTTCGGCCTAACAACCAGGCCTACGTCCAATCCTCAGAGATCAAGATCTACTGAGATTTTCACTATTCTTCCAAGATTCAATGAGCTCTCAGAATGCCACAAAACAACAATTGTCCTCGAACGGACTACGAGCAGAAATATTCTCTCACTAAGAAATTTCTCTCCCCCTTACGACAAGTCTTATGTGCAGAAAAACAGCCTATGACCTTTCCCACTTGCTTACGTATACAAGTCTTATGAGCAGCAACGTTCTCTCCTACTTACACAACTGTAAGTCTTACAAGCAGCAACGTTCTCTACTGCTTGTATCTAATAAGTCTTATGAGTGGAAGGTTTAACTAGGAATTACTGCTTCTCTCGTAAGGATATCTACCCTCTCAAGGTCCTAATACCTTGAGATCAAATGAAAATAGAATTTGAATTGTATAAAGACTCTCTTACAGAGCAAGTAGATAAACACTGAAGATCAATATGAATACAGAGAAAATATGAATAACAGAGACTCGTGTATATGCTTGTGAATTCTTGTGCTTCGTTGTTGTTGACGATCTCTGGATCTCTGTATTTATAGATGTTCAGTTTTTGCCTGTTTGAGTAATGATCATTGAGGAGCGGGGCTTGTTACTGTGGAATGACACGCGCATATTTTGAAAACTCTGAATGCGGTAGGTACATGCTTGTAATGATGTTGTCTGCCGTTATTTGACTTTCTTCGTGTCTCTTTATTTCAAACGTTCATCCTCCTGTATCACACTTATAATACATCCAAAATGATGTTAAATAATGATAATAAGTAATGATAAGATAAATAAATAACATTAAACCATATTCGGATTGAACGCTGTGAGACTTGGTGCATTTAGTCTTCTGGCAGAGTATCACTCGAGCATGGATGGGCTTACTCGAGTGACATTGCTATTTTTCTCCTTGTTCTTCAGTTTTATACTTGCACTTGCATAGGATTTCAGAGAGATAATTTTCTCACTCGCGAGTGATGTGGGGCCTCACTCAAGCACAACTCCTTCTGCTCGAGTGGCCTTGCATTTTACACTGAAAGACTCTTCTCTGGACAGCACTCGCATACCATTTTAGCAAGAGTGAGAAGAATATTCTCATGTAATATACCTTTGTTATCAGCATTGTGCTTCTCTGACTTTCATGACTCTCGGCCAAGCACTTGTAGTCCCTCACTCGCTAGTGCTTGAGTACAAAGTAGCTTCATGCTCGAGTATTGATTTCTCTGCTCGAGTGCATCAAGGAAGAATGACATGAATTGCTCTCGGGCAAACACTCACAGTCTCTCACTCGCATGTGCTCGAGTGAGAAAGACTCTTCTGCTCGAGTACTATCTCCAGTACTCGAGTGAATTAGTAAGAATGACAATAGCATGCTCTCGGGCAAACACTTTCTGGCTATCACTCGCATGTGCTCGAGCATAAAAGAGTTCCATGCTCGAGTGCTAGACTCATGCTCGAGTACACCAGTTAATTTTGACAGCAAGCACCACAGAACTTTGCTATATGCATTTGGTCACTTTGTAAACATTCCTTAAACTTATAAAACTATGATTTGCTCACAACTGTCTTTTGTTATCATCAAAACTTGGGATCTAACAGGTAAATGTATGGAAAAGAATGAGGAGAGAGAATATAACTAATTAGAGGTAAAATAGGTACACATGCATTTAATGATGAGACAACTTCAAATCAAATTTTATAAAAAGGACCAAATCAATTCAAAAATTAGAATCTTATGTAAAACAGATAAGAGAGGGTATTAGTTTGTCTCCTATTTTCGGTAACCGGTCTCTGGTGCTGGAGCTCCGACGGCCGGCGGCCAACAAGGGGCTTGAATTTTTTTTTGTTAAACTAATACTAAGGGTAGTTCAGTAACTTCTCAAATTTTGTAACATTTCAAAATTCCAACTCATTCCTTTTAAAATTATTGAAATTTAATATACTTTTTTGTCTTTTGCCAATTTTGATAGTTTTTTTTTTTGTCAATATGGATACTTGAATTGTTAATATCAAGGTTCTGAAATCTAGACCGATCAGTGAATCGGTCAGGCTACTGGGTCAAGGGTAAGTGGGTCAGATTAGAGTCAAACTGGGCTAAACTGGTGAGGAAGTGAAGATTTTAAGGTTATTTATATGAAATTATGAATAAAATGTTTTAAAAAAATTTAAAAAACCAGTTGAACCACCTAAAAACCAATCGAACCGCACAAAACCCAATCGAACTGGGGTCAACCACCAGACCAGACTGGTCGGAGCACCAGTTGACCGATTTCGGCTCAAACTGAATTGGCCGGTTTGCAGTTAATGACACTTTTATCATTTAATATGCGGTCAAATTTGAGTTTCTTCAAATTTCTTGCTTTGACTGTCTCATTTTTTTTAATTTATCAAGTAAAAGTTGTCAATATTAATACTTAAGTTGTTATTTACGACTTTAGTATCTACATTAGTAACTCCAGTTTCTATATTTTTTACCTGAAGAGGAAAACATGCATCTGCTATATTTGACATTTCCTACAACATTCAAATAAATCTTTTATTATGGTTTTTACAAATGTACGGGTTTCCCTATTTCTCAGTTGCATGAAATTCATAAACTTAAAAAACATTAAAGCTAAGACCGAAAATATGTGAAATGAAAATAAAAAATACAAGAGGTGGATAGAGAGACAAGACAGAGAAATGCAAAGATTGAGATCCTGAGGAGTAAATAATGAGAAAGAGTGTTGGAAGGGAAAGATTACCTTGAAGAACAACTGAGGAAGAACGAATGAGAAGCTCCCAAACATGCAACCGATACGGTCTAATCTTCACATAAACCCGTTCTTTGACTTCAAAATGAATGTCCTGTTAGTGCTTATCAACTTGCTCCTTCATCTTGTGCTGCGCCCAAGACAAGTTCTCTTTCAGTGTAGAGATGATTGCATTCCGAGCTTGGATTTGCTCATTGACTTCCTCTATGGCGGATGGTTCATCTTGAAGCTTAAAGAACATTGGCGGGCCTCTCCCATAGATTGCTTTGAAGGGTGTCATGTTGGCAGCACTATGGTGGGAAGTGTTGTACCAATACTCAGCCCATGATAGCCATTAAGCCCATTGCTTAGGCTTTTTGCTGGTAAAACAACACAAGTATGTCTCTAATCCCTGATTCAGGAACTCGGTTTGGCCATTCATCTCCAGGTGATAAGCAAAGCTAAGACATAGGTGGGTACTGGCCTGTTTGAACAGTTCCCTCCAGAATTGGCTGATAAATACCCTATCTCGGTTGGAAACAATGGTTTTTGGAAACCCATGCAGCCTCACTATTTCCTGTATGAACAGATCAGCAACTTCCTTTACGGTAAAAGGATAGGAAACGGCCAAGAAGTATGCATACTTGGTGAACCTATCAATAACCACCAATATAGTATCATACCGATGTGATTTAAGGTGCCCCGTAATAAAATCCATGCTAATACCCTACCAAACATTGTGAGGAATAGCAAGAGGTTGCAACATCCCTGCTGGCGATAAAGCTTGATATTTGTTGTGCTGACACACATCGCATTGTGCTATATATTTCTAAATAGTACTCTTCATTCTCTCCCAATACACCACATTAGCTAGGCATTTATAGGTGCGGAGGTAGCCAGCATGTCTACCTACCGGAGAGTTGTGATATTCCTTAAGTAGCAAGGGAATTCGAGTTGAGTTTTTTGGTAGAACCAATCTGCCCTTGTACTGAAGGCACCCCTTCTGTATGCTGTACCCTTCTACACTCCCTAGGTTGACAATAATTTGCTGAGTTATGTGACTGAGTTTTGGGTTAGCTTGGATTTCCCTCTCCACTCTTTAAGATCATCACTCTGCCATAGCAAAAACCCTTTTAATTCCATGGCCCCTTGTCGAGACAATGCATCTGCTACTCTATTCTCCTTCCCAAGTTTGTATGCAATTTCAAATTTGAATCCCATTAGTTTTGAGATCCATTTTTGCTGGTTTTCCTCCACTATTCGCTGTTCCAGAAGATATTTCAGGGCCTTATGATCTGTGCAAATGATAAATTTCTGTCCTCATAGGTAATGCCGCCATTTCTTGACTGCCATCACTATAGCCATGAGTTCTCACTCATACATTGAGCTCTGCAGGACTCTATTGGATAATTTCTGGCTATGGGCCTCCCTGTTGCATTAGGATTGCCCCCACACCAGTCCTGGAAGCATCTGTCTCCAGCTCGAAAGGTATTGTAAAATTCGGTATAACCATCACCAGAAGTGAAGTCATGGCTGCCTTGAGTCGTTTAAAAGCCCCATTAGCCTCTGGTGCTCATTTGAAAGCATCCTTCTTAAGTAAGTCAGTGAGGGGACAAGCTATTTTACCATAATTTTTCATGAATAAGCGGTAATACTTGATCAGTCCTAAGAAACCCTTCAAGGACTTCACATTGGTAGGTTTGGGCCATTTCACCATACTGTCTATCTTGGCCGGATCTGCCTGTACACCCTCTTGGGAAATAATATGGCCAAGATACTCAATTATTGACCAGGAAAAACTGCACTTCTTCAAATTGATTACTAGCATATTTTCTTTCAAGCAAGTCAATAAAATACTGAGGTGCTTTAAATGAGTTGCTAAATCGCTACTGTATATGAGTATGTCATTAAAGAATACTAATACAAATTTACATAAGTATCGGCGAAATACCTCATTTAGGAGTGACTGGAAGGTGAAGGGTGCATTAGTGAGTCCAAAGGGCATAACCTTAAACTCATACTGGCCCTCATGAGTCTGGAAGGCAATCTCATACTCATCCCTAGCTTTGATTTGAATTTGATGGTAGCCGGATTTGAGGTCCAATTTGGAGAAGACAGCGGCTCCCTTGAGTTCGTCTAACAGTTCATCAATAACAGGAATGAGGAATTTGTCTAGAACAGTGATTTTGTTTAAAGCTCGATAGTCAACATAAAACCTCCAACTGCCATCCTTTTTTTACTAATAACACAGGGCTCGAATATGGACTGGTACTTGGCCGAATGATCCCACTTCTTAACATGTCCTGTACCATATTTTCAATTTCATTCTTCTGCATGTGAAGGTACCGATATGGCCTTATGTTCGGTGGTTGCTCCCCTAACCTAACAGTAATGGCATGGTCACAGGATCGAGATGGGGGAAGCCCTTTTAGAGCCATGTAGACTTCAACAAATATACTCAAGAGGTTTTGAATCTCGAATGGCAGACATTTTAAGGTCTTTCCTTCACCACTAATGCCATTAAACTCAATCAGGTAGGCTTCTCCTGACTTCCTTAAAGTACGCACCATGGATTTGAGGGTGATATGTGTCTTAGTCAATGAGGGGTAACCCTGCAAGCATATTGGCTCCTTCTTCATACAGTATTTCATGGTCAATAGACTCCAGTCCATTTTGACTTCACCCAGTGACTTCAACCATTTTATGCCCAACACTGCACCAACGCCGTTCAAAGGGAAAGGGTAGAAAGTCTGAATGATTTCGAAACCTTGTACCTTAAATTGCAAGTCTTTGTATTGCTACCGTTACGTGAAGGTGTAACCTTTACCAACTGTGACTCTATACTCGGCAATCTCATTAGTTGGTAGGTTCAAGCTTTTCTGTAACTCCTGGGATATGAAATTGTGTGTGGCGCCGCTGTCAATGAGGATCACCACTTCTTGTCCCTTAATTTCTCCCCTAACCTTTATAGTATGGGCGTCACTGAAGCTGGTGATCGAATTAAGTGAGAGTTCCATCTGAGTTGTCGAGTCGATGCACTCCAGAAATTCCTCCTCCCCTTGTTTGGTCATCTCTCCTTTTACCATTCACTTCTCGTCTTCCTTCTCTAGAATCAACACCTGCAGGCTTTTGTTTTTACAGGTATGATTGGGGCCGAATTTGTCTCCACACTTGAAGCATAACCCGAGCTCCCCCCTCTGACTGATCTTAGCTTCAGGTAGTCGATGTGATCTCCAGCTTTGTTTGACTGAAATATTTCCGGATGTGTTACTTTTGGCTTGAAATTCTCCTGGGCGTGATTCATTTTTCTTCTGGTATGAACTTGTGTTGGTTGAAGGTGTATATATGAGTCGGGTCAGTTCGTTGGGCTTACTGACTCAGGATTGGGCTGTTTGGGTCGGATCGGGCCTTGGTCCACCACCGAAACGCTGGTTCTTACTCACCCTGTTCTCCTTCACTTGGTCAACCACGATATTCTTTTCTTCTATACAAATGGCCGTCTGCATCACCTCCTGCATAGAGGTCACGTTCAATAGTCGTAGCTCTACTTTGAATTCTGGCCTTAAGGCATTTTTGAAGGTGCCTATCATGCATTCCTCTGGCACATCCTTAAGAGGCTCTAATAGCTTATCATATTCTTCCACTTACTTTGGGATCGATCGCTCTTGCTTCAGAGCTAGTAGTATCTCATATTCATCTCCCAATTGAGAGGGATGGATATGGTATAGAAGATCCTGCTTGAATTCCAGCCAGCTACGGATTGGAGTTTGGCCTTCCATCCACTAGTACCAATTGAGGGCTCTTCCTTCGAGACATACCACCACCGCCTCAAGCTTCAGAGGTTCCATTACTACATTGACATTAAAATACCTCTCAACCTTAAAGATCCACCCCAACAGTTCATCCCCATCAAACACAGGTAACTCTAGCTTCCTGAATTTGCTCTTCTCTTTTCCTGCTGCGTGGTGAGTTTCTGAACTCTCTTCTCCGTTTGGTTACCCCAGGGGGCCGACATGGAATTCTTCAACATGTCTCTGCTTTTCTAATAGATGTCCCAGTGTGTCTTGCATCCTTTGCATCATGCCCTTGACCCCATCCATTTCTCTGGTTAGCCATTCATTAATTCCGTCTACGCCCTATGAGGCCCTATCATTTCCTTGAGCTCCTGCACTTCATCTACAAATCGCCTCTCTATCATGTAACCCACAGAGCCTGAAGATCGTGCTTCTCTGATAAGTAATAAGGGCAAATATGAGGAGTTGTATTAATGGAAATCACAAAATAGAACATATAAGGGAAATATCGTACCCGCAAGGTTGTACCCCCTTATGTGCAAGGCAGAGACAGAAACAGAAAAAAGAAAATACAGGCAACCACCTGGTGTTTCGAGAGACTAGCCCCTCCTAACTCTACTCTCAATACAAAAATAATCCCCCCTCCACAAGAGCACTATTCCTTAACTATTACAAAAGGTGCATGCCATTTTCCCCAATGCAGTTTAGCCCAAACAGCTACAACCCTCCTACTGCCATCTAGTTGTTTAAATCTTTCTCCAAAATGTTAGGAGTCTCCAAGTCAATGGTCTGAGCATCCAAAGGCAGTGGTCCATTTTCATGAATCTGCCTTGATCTTCGTTTATATGTGTGGGCAGTAAAAGTAATGTTATCATAGTACCAAACCTCTGGCAAGGGTAAAGAGATAAAGCTCCAAAAACAAGATGGAGTGAGGGCAATCATTTCAAGTAAAGGCATTCCTGATGGTGGGGAAAATATTGGTTCTAAGTCTATGTTCGGTGTTGAGCCTTTATTTGCTGATGAGATTGCCAAATGTATTGGTGACTGTATTGCCTTTGTGGTAAGTGCATGACTCCCCCTTTTGGTCTAGTTAAAGGGGTGATCCTATTTTACCTATTATTTACTGCATGAATTTATTTAGGTTGCAGACAGTCAGAAGGTTGCAGATATGGCTGCAAACTCTGCAGTTGTCGAGTATGATTTCAAGAATCTCGAAACACCTATTCTATTCATGGAAGATGCTATTGAAAACTCTAGTCCTTTTGAAATTCCTCTTATGTTGAATCCACAATAGGTTGGTGATATATCAGAGGGAATGGCAGAAGTAGATCACAAGATTCTTTCTGGTGAAGTGCATGGATTATATTTATTTTTTTCCTTTGTATAATCGTTCCCCCTTCTATGTAATACAAACATGCTGCTGAAAAAGAATGAAATGATTTCATTGAATTATAGTTGCCCTGAATTTATATCTTGGACATATCAGATACTCCATTTTACATTAGCTAGCCACCAACAATCTTTGCACGGAAATATAGACATAGATAACGGATTAAGTGTCTTTTAGGCTTAAGAAAGTTTAAGTATTATGTTCAATAGCTTCTATTACTTTGACCTCCTGATTTAACCGTGTCTTTACACCTTGGGGTCAAATGCAAAATATTTTTTATCCAAGAATTGCAGTACAATGCAATACTCGGGTCGTCTCACTTGAGGAGCTTTTTATTGAACTACCTAAGTAAACTAATTATCATGCAAATACAATTAAAACAAGGGGAAATGAGTTTGGTTTTTGAAATTAATAATTAAAAGAAAGTGCAATTTTTAATTAAAAGCTAATCTAATATTTTTGGTATTTTGGAAAATAATAAAGAAAATGAATTGGGCTAAAAAGAGATTATATGATAAAATGAACCTTGGTGACAAATTTGGTGGCTTTCCTAGCTCATTAAAATAATTTGGGAGTTACTTTCACATCAAGTCTAATTAAAACCCTAAGCAATCGCATTAGGTCCAATCTACCTAATTAATGACTAATCTTACAATCGCATTCTTAGTCACCTCTTAAGCAAATTGTTAAAAACCCACTTGATGTGTATTGAAAATGGATTAATGCACTTAGTTCCTCTTAATTGAAAGCACAATCGCGACATTCAAAATTAAATTAAATCCATCACACAATCTAGATATCACATAGAATGTATAACTTCATTAATCCAATAGGAAAATAAATCCAATAAAATTCAAATGCACCAATACCAAATTCAACACAAGATATTAACCAACATAGACAAATAATCACTTATCTAAGTCTCAAGACATACATATCCCAATACAAAATTAATACACAAAGACATAATGTATAAATTGAGCAAATGGAAAATAATAAACTCCCCTTGTAGAATCTTGAAGCTCTAGCCACTTTGTTTGCCACCAAAACTCAAGCAGAAATCAGCCCCTCATTGATTTGAATTAACCACTGTTTGTTCAAGACTTGGACCCATAGAAATTGAAGTGAAGACAGAGGTGACTGCCGGTGGTTGGGGAAGAACGATGGTGTCTGGAAGTGGAGGAAATAGTGAAGAGGAACAGAACGGTGCTGTGTGACTGAGGAAGGCTCGCCGGAACTGAGAAGACAGAAGTGGTGGCTGCGGTGCTTGAAGGTGAGAGAGGAAGCTCCGACAAGACGAGAACAGAGGAGAATCGACGCTGTGATGGTGCTGGTCCGAACGGAGCTGTTGTGGTGGTCCGAGAAGCTCACCGGGGAGGTCCTTGATGGTGGTGGTGGCTGTCCGTCTCTTCCCCTCTCCTCTGAAGTTATCTCCCACTCTCTCAAGCTCTCTGGTTCGCCCTTCTTCTTTGTTCCGCCGCTGCTTCTGTGTCTTCCATTCTCGTCTCCGTTCATGGTGGTGATGTTGTGAATGTCGCCGGTGGCTTTGGTGGTGGAGGTGGAAGCCACCGGCGACGATGATGGTGATGCAAGGTCAAGATGATCCTCTCCGATCTGTTGCGGCGCCCTCCTCTTATATTCTCAGCTCGCATCTCTGTCGGGTCCCCCTATGTCCGAATCCCATATCCACAGCGCCCCCAAATCGGATCTGTCGTGCTCCATAATCCAGATGCAGTCAGCCCAAGACATTAGCCCTGGTCAAAACGCAAGTTTTGACCAGGGACCAAATTAAAATATTTAAAACCTTTGATTAGGGATTATATTGAAACTTTTTTTGAAATCTTTTGAGGCTCAGCTGTATTTTCCAAAAATTCTGGGAAATTTTCTGTGATTTCCCTGGGCCCTTTTCTTCTTTCACTTTTAATTATCAGAATTTCTTGGGACCTGTTCTGTAATTTTTCCCAGACATCAACATATTAATTTTGACCCTCCAAAATCTCCAATTTTCTTCCAAACCACCTACAACACAATATTAAACACCATGTAGCATCAAAAGTTCAAGAGACAATTGTACAAAAATAATTAATAAATTATGACCACTTTGCCCCTGATTGCAATTAATTCAAAACAATTGTCCCTAATTAAAATCAATGCTTAATCATGCAATATTGTCCCATAAAATCCATTAAAAATCCCAATTTAATTATGAAATATTATATAAAAATATGGTTCAATCACCTCCTTCTCTTTCTTCACCTTTCATCTAAAATTTGAAGCTTAAGTTTGATTCTGAATTAATGAATTGACTGCCTTATATATATGAGGCATATTCCTTGTTACCTTATAAGTTTATTTATTTTTTCTTTTCCATGTCAAGCGTCATTTTTCATATTTATCTTTGGCATCCATATTTTGACAAATTTTGTGTTTTTCTTAAAATAATTTAAAATCCAGATTAAACTTGGGTCTCAATACTATTTCTATATAGAGACACAAAATGCACTTGCTGTGCCAGATGAAGACAATTGCATAGTTGTTTACACTTCATGTCAAGGGCCAGAGGAGGCACATTCTGTGATTGCAAGATGCCTAAATATTCCTAAGCATAATGTTCATGTAATTACAAGAAGGGTTGGTGGTGGTTTTGGTAGAAAGTACATAAAATCCTTTCCTGTAAGTATGTATTTTTATATTGTTATTTTTTTTCATATATTCTTTCTAATTTGTTGCCTTTATATCTTAATTATGCTCAAGCTGACCATACATTTCAATTTGAATAGCTTATTCTTAAAAAGCAAGCAATGAACGTGAGAATTGGTAGGAACAACAAGGGAGATTCTTAAGTTGCTTTAGAATAAATAACTTGCAATTGTGCATGATGTAAATTTAGATGCAAGATATATGATTGTTTTTTTGGTAAAGCAAACTAATTATAACATTTCAGGTTAAAATGAATTGTATTTGTGGTTCAGCAGAAGAAAATGGATATTATATGCATAGTGGTCATGATTGTTTAAAGTAAGTACTTAAAATTAAATCTTTCAGATGGCTAAGACATGTGCACTTGCAGCTCACAAATTATGCCACCTCGTCAGGATGTATATGAATCGTAAGGCAAATATGATAATGGCTGTAGGAAGGCATCCTATGAAGATTACTTATAATGTGGGATTTAAGGGTAATGGGAAGATTACTGCTTTAGAACTTAAGATATTGATAGATGCAGGGATATATCCTGATCTATCTCTATTAATCCTAGCTGCTATTGTTAACTCACTCAAAAAATATGATTGGGGTGCTCTATCTTTTAATATAAGAGTATGTAGGACTAATCTTCCTAGTAGATCTACTATGAGATCCCTCGGGGATGTTCAAGGATCATATTTTGCTGAAGCTATAATAGAAAATATGGCATCTGAACTATCAATAGATGCAGATTCCGTGAGGAGCATTAATTTCCACACATACAAAAGCCTCTGCACTTTTGACAAGAATTCTATAGGTCAACCTATTGACTATACCCTAGTTTTAATATGGGATAAGTTAGCAACTTCTGTAAGGTATGACCAGAGGAGAGAAACAGTGAAAGAGTTTAATAGGAATAACATTTTGAGAAAAAGAGGTATATCTCGTGTGCCTGCTGTGTATGTACTGAATGCGAGACCATCACCCAGAAGAACAAGTATTTTAAGTGACGGTCGATTATTGTTGAAGTTGGAGGGATTGAAATAGGTCAAGGTCTTTGGACTAATGTGAAACAAATGGCTGATATGCTCTGAGTTTGATCCAATGTGAGGGATCTCAAGACCTCTTGGATAAAATACGTGTCATACAAACTGATACATTGAGCATGATTCAAGGAGGGTTTATAGGTAATAGTACTATATCAGAGTTGAGCTATGTAGCAGTTAGGCTTAGCTGCAATGTCTTGGTTGAGAGGGTTATTCCTACTCAAGGAAAGATTGCAGAAGGAGATGGATTTTGTCAAATGGGACACCCTTATGTCACAGGTATATATTGGATGATTAAAAAGAAAATTCATCCTTATTTTTTATCTTGTGGTAATAATGTATGGATGAGTTATCTAACAATCATGTGGTGACTGTCTATATATACTTTCCCTCTCTAAGTTTGTTAAGACACCGATGCAATTTAAGGGAAACAAATAAAATCTTCGAGTAAAATATAAAGACCTCTCTTGAATTTTACCAAAATTATAGAAGTACTGTAATATCCCAATTTTTGATTATGGATTAATCATGATTATTGTGGATGATTATGGATTTAATGGGAATTATTATGTGTTTTATGGCTATATTAATTAATATGCCATGATTAGTGGAAATTGAAAGAATGAAATTGTTGGGCAGTTAGTTGGTCATTAATAGAGAAATTAATTACTAGCTAAGAGAAAATGAGATATGTGATTAAGTGGCTAATTGGTGACTTAATTTGTGGAGAGCCAATAGAAATGTGACATGTGGCAAAAATTTGGTATGATGAGAGAGTGTAGGAAGAAAAGTCAAATGACATTTTTATTCATTTCTCTCTCTCTCTTCCCTCCTCTCTTTTTGCTGAATTGGCATGGGAGGGAGTATCATATCATTTCATCTCATTTCTCTCTTCTCTCTTTTGTTCGGCAGCCATGGAGCTTGGGAGAGAGAAAGGAAAAGCTGGAATTTAAGTTAAGCAAATGGCTTCTATTGCTCAAACTCTCTTCTCTAATATTAATCCTTGAGTTGAGAGCTTCCATTTGATGGTTGTAGTTTCTCTATTGGTGGTGGTTTGAGAAATCACGAAAATTGGAGGTTGGAGAATCAAAGAATCTCTTTGAGAAAGTTGTTAAAGTAAGTGAACCCAATCTTTCTATCTATGTTTCATGCCATTGTATGAAGTTTGGAATTTTTGGTATTTATAGCCTTGAATTCGAAAATGCTGATCATTGGGTAGTTTGGCATGTTATTGGCATAGAAATGGGTGTTTAGTATGAGTTTTGGATAGATAGATGGATTTAGGATTGAATGATTAAGTTCGTTAAATTTAGAATTTTAGATGTTTATATTGCCCTAAACCAAACATGTTAATGGAATGGGATTTTGGTAATTCTGTTGATTCTATTGAATTCCTTGGGTATTTTTATGTGAGAATAGCTTTGGTAGAAGTTTTGAGTCCATTTGGATCAATTGGACAAGTGTTAGGAAATGTGGTCAATTTAGCTGTGTTTTTTGGTTTCTGATAAGATCACTCGAGTGATCTGGGATTCACTCGAGTGAGGGATGAACATCACTCGGGTAGGGTTGAGCCATGCTTTAGTGTTGTGCATAAATTCTGTTTCTCTTCAATTTTTCCTGTTGTACTTTCTGAAAAATCCAAGAGTGCATAGTCTCACTTGCGAGTGCAGTGGGACATCACTCAAGTGAGCCTCCTTATGCTCGAGTGATTGGTGTATTTGACACCAAGGACTTGCCTCTCGGGTTGTCACTGGCGGGCATGGTGCAATAGTGTGCATTCTTACTTGCGGGTATGGGGTATCTGCTCGAGTATGATGTGTTATGCTCGAGTGCAGTGAGCCATCTAGGCTACTGCCATTTCTCTTGTGCTCTTGGGTTCTCACTTTCTGGACTTCACTCTTAGGTGCTCAAGTGAGGCATTTGGCTTTCACTCAAGTGAGGTCCAGTGTGCTCGGGTGTTGTGGTTTGTGAAAGTTCTTTGTGCTCTCGGGTGTTCACTCACTGTTGTTCACTCTTTAGTGCCCGAGTGTTGATCGTACCATCACTCGAGTGAGGTCTCCTTCACTCAAGTATCCGTACAATATCACTCGAGTGAGGCCATCTTCACTCGAGTGTCTTAGTGTAAAATGTCAGCTTTGTGCTTCCAAAAGGGGAAACTTTGTGATAGTTCTTCTAACCTTTAAGGGCTTGTGTTAGAGCCAATGGTGAGGGCTTGAGGGGCAATAATGGCAACCAACATTAAGTATTATGGAAGTGAACTTGGAATGGAGAATAATCTGATGTCCTTGATTTAGTTATAGGGTTGGGTATTCGCCCAGATCATGGTTCGATATCCGCTTGGATCGCGAGTAGCCAATGCTGGAGCATACTTGGAAAGAATAAGTATAGGGAACTTACCTCTCCTGCATGTATTTGATAATTGTGTTAGTGTATTGATGCATGTTATTGCTTTGACTAATTATGTGAAACATATATGAGTGATTGAAACTCTGTTTCAACTTCTACTATGACCATGAGTATATTGTGTGAACATTGAGCATGCTGATATGTCATTGTGTGAACATGGATTATGTATTGCAAGTATGTCATGCATTAAACACTTATCTTGCATGCATATTGGTATTGTTTACCTACTGAGATTCCTCAGAATCTCACCCTCCCCTACCAACAATGTAGACAGGGCAAGTGGATCAAGATGGAGTAAGTAATCAAGGGCGGCAAGGACTTCCTTCAGGTTGAAGATTCGGTAGTTGGTTATCATAGTTAGGAGGTTTGTGTATTGGATATTTGTATAAGTGGATGAGGATTTGACTGTGTGTGTGAGATAGATATGTGTAATCCCAGTATGAGGGTTTGTATGGGCGATTGTGCCCTGTAAGACTTTGATTAATATATAGAAACCGGGATTATTATATTGTGTACTTTGACATATTTAAATGTGATTTATCTTTGTGTAGTAATTGTATTCGGAATGTGAATGTGAGACCAGGTTTTAAATGATTTCAGAATGTATTTGTGGAAACTCTATCTGTTAGATGGACTTTTGAAATGTTATTTGATTGTTATTAGTCTCTATTTCACTTTTATCGCATAATCCGAATATTAATTACGTCAGGGGGGTTACAAGTACTGTATTTCAAAACAAAGACTATTTTTTCTTAAAATTTGCTATAATTATACATAATTCTTTTTATTTTATTTTTTGAAGGTTTTGGAATAAGCCATACAAAGACGAGTTCATGATTTGTGTTAAGAATAATAAAATCATTGTCAATGGCATAAGTAATTATCATTTTGCGCCAGCAAATATATGCATTTATTGACTTCTATGAAAGTGGGCTCTTAGTAACACCAATCCGTTAATCAGTTATTTGTGAGATTCATGGCTTCAGCAAAATTTATACAAAGTATACGTTTATTTTTGAAACCTCTACAAACCCCCAAGAACATTATCTAACTACCATGTAATCAACAATATCTCTTTGTGCAGGCACACTCAGAAACTGTGAACTTAGTTGATAGGTCCACTAGTTAAGGATATATAAATATATAAAGTTAATGATTTGCACTAGAAGAAATGATGTGGTTCATTTTGGGCTTTGTGTAAATGCATGGAGCCCTTGTCATTTAGAAGGTAAGGGACTAGTATAAAATGAAACAAACTTAAATATAGGCTTGATTGAGTTTTTCTCATGCAGATAAATAGTGAAGTTATTAGATTTCGAAGTTGCCAATTTTGTAACCATTTTTACTTGATGCAGATTGAAGGAGCATTTGTCCAAGGAGTTGGGTTTTTCATGCTTGAAGAATATGAAACAAATCCTGAAGGATTAGCGTTAGCAGATGTAACATGGAATTACAAAATCCCTTCATTAGACACTATACCTAAGCAGCTCAATGTTGAAATTGTCAACAGTGGAGATCATCAGCATCGTGCTCTCTCCTCAAAGGGCATGGCTTTTTAGTTCAAATACTATTTGCATATAGCTGTTTCTATGCAGCACAGGCTTGTAAAATTGTTTCCTTTTTGTAGACTAATTTGCATCAAAGTAGTGGAAATGGGGTAAAATGAATCTATTAAGTAATTAACACCTTTCATTTGTTACTTAGATTCTTAGAATTTGGTTTATATTTGTTGAACCTTGCATGAATGAAAACATATCATGGTGTTGGATTTGATCTGTGACAACTTCTCTAGAATAGAGAACAGATCCTCTGGAGTTGATTTTTGTTATGTTAAATTGCCAATATATTAATTATACTATCGATTCTTTATGTTCTTTGCCAAAAAAAAATCAATTCTTTTTCTTCAACTTTACCACCTTCATAGATTCTCAAATTAAAGGATCTGAGTTCAAGATGTCTGTCATCAACTTTTTAAGTTGCAAAATGCATATACTTAAAAGTCTCTTGCATACCTCTTCGTACTATACTCTAGTTTTATTTTGGAGGTTCAATATTTCTGTTATTAAATTGCTTTGCAATCAAACTCTATTCAAAGAATATAATAAATAAAGCAAGGTATGGGTCATGCTTCTCTTCAAGTTTGTTGGTCTTGGTTTGTTCAAGTGAACAGTGTTGGCCTACTTTGTGCACACTTGGACATGTCAGGACCGTTTCACATGGAGAGAACCCAAACCAGAAAGGTACAAGGGCTAAATGATGCTATTCTTCAACCCTATATTCTAGGGGGAAGGATTCTTACACTAAATGATGCTTCAAATGTTGTTTATGCAGCTTTGGGTGAGCCGCCACTATTTCTAGCAGCTTCAGTTCTTTGCGCTATTAGAGAAGCTATCAAGGAAGTTAGAAAACAGCTTCATTCATGGATCAACTTAGATGAAATTGATAAACTATTCCAATTAGATGTGCCAGCAACCATGGCTGTGGTTAAAGAAGCCTGTGGATTGGACATTGTGGAAAGATACTTGAAATGGAAAATAGGCAAAATGTAAACATTCTCACTTTCTCAGTATCTTGGGAAATAAGTTAGTGTGCTTTTCATCTTTGGATGAGGAGGAAATAGATGGACTGATGTTTCAAAGTGTTATGTTTCATATTTTCATTTAATTTAAATTATATATATATTTGTAAGGTACTCTTCGGTTCTTAATGTATGATCTGATTAATAAGTTGATCTAACTTTAAATGTATGACATTCCCTATACTTATTAGTTTTTTCCTCAAATTACCCCCTTTTATACTTCCTCAATAATAATCAAGTAAGAGGGGAAAATTAAGGAAAATAAGTAGTGTTCTAAAAAAAAATCATGACATATTAACTAATTTAATTTACTTTCTTAATTAAATCAAATTAATTAATTAGATCTTACATTAAGGGCTAGAGAAGTACTCCCTCCGGTCCTAAATATAGGACATGGTTTGTAGTGCAAATTGCACTACAAACCATGTCCTATATTTAGGATCGGAGGTAGTAATATTTTGCTCTCCTTGTGTTTTCAAAATGTTTTTATATCTTCAAATATTAATTTAGTGGCACTATATAGATGTTATAGGGAGTTCTCCGTTTCCTTTGTTTCTTGTGGATTTGGTGTTTTGTGTACCATATGAGATATTGTACATATCCAAAGAGAACTTGGTTACCGAGACTGCCAATATACGGTCCAGAGCCGAGGACGGCGTCTCCAGGAGTGACAGAGGTTAGAGAGACCGGAGATGCACCAGAGGAGTATGATTCTGACTACGAATCAGAGGAGATTCTGTTGGACGAGGCAAGTGACCGTGAGTCTTAGACAAAGCCGGTACATGTGCTGTATAACTTATGGCTGAACCTCGAGTGTTGGCATTACCTGCAGGGTCGATATATCCGAGCGGTGCTAGAGTACAACACTCTCCGCAGCTGGTATCTTATGTTTTTGGTAGGCGTGGGAGAGATGTATAAGCTTCAGATAGAGATGGGAGTAGGGTTCATAAATAAGGTCTGGGTATATACTACTATGGGTTTATTCCCAGAATCAGCATTCTGGAACAGATAGAAGAACCTTATCATCGAGCGGGGCCCTAAGGCAAACTTCTGGACTTCCCAGAAGCATATCAGAGTGTCAATGCGAGATTTCATGTATATTGAGCTGTTATGTGGGGCCTACGATAGCTATTTTGGTGACCGGAGATAGCTAGCACATCTTTTGAGATAAGGGTAGTCACGGGGTAGCCGTGGATGGAAGCAGTGGAAGCTGATATCTGTGTTTGGGCATGGGTACATGAAAGTTAAGCGTGCTTAACCCAGGAAAATCTCAGGATAGATGACCAAGCGTTTTAGTGTCCAATGGTACCATGTCCCTTGGGCCTGGATTGGGCTTACTGACAGGGGGTGGACTTACCGAAACTGATGAATCAGGAACCATGTCCCTTAGGCCTAGATTGGGCTTACTGACAGGGGGTAGACTTACCAAAATTGATGCATAGTGCCTACGGGTACATCGAACATAGTACCTACGAGTACACTGAACTGAATTGAGTGCCTATGGGTACACCGAACTACATATTATCAATAATAAGTGGTATGTAATGATCAAAGATCATAGTCATAAGCTATGAGAGATGCAGTAAAACACAGACTAGGAAAAGATTAGGAATTCAATATTATTCAGGAAAGGTCAATGTAGTAACTTCATCCTTCATACACTATGTGAATATTTATATGCTTCGTATATGTCATCTTTTGCAATATGTATGATACACAGTGCCTCCGGGTACACTGATGAATAATGCCTTCAGGTACACTAATGAATAATGCCTTCAGGTACACTAATGAATAATGCCTACGAGCAGTGCCTTCAGGTACACAGATATGCCTAGTCGAGAACTGAAGTACGGAATGTGTAGGGGTTGCAACAATGGTTGGCTTTGAACATATTTCTGACTGAATCAAGTTATATGTTAGTAAAATATTACATTATATGGTGCAAGGCGGTACACAGATATGCCCAGTCGAGAACTGAAGTACGGAATGTGTAGGGGTTGCAACAATGGTTGGCTTTGAACATATTTCTGACTGAATCAAGTTATATGTTAGTAAAATATTACATTATATGGTGCAAGGCATATACATTATCGCATTCTCTATAAACGATTGTGTGTTACTACAAAGGTTAAGTGGAATCCAACTAAGGTAGTAAGTAGATGTAGGATTTGGCTTCCAGAAGTTAGACTTTTGGGCCATATAGTCCCACAGCAAGGAGTCTCAGGGGATCCTTGAAAGGTAGAAGCAGAACTAAACTGAAAAATGCCAAAGATTGTTTCTGAAATATGCAATTTTCTGGGTCTTACTGAATATTACAAAAGATGCGTACTGAATTTCTCCAGAATAGCTTTGCCTTTGACAAAGTTAAATCAAAAAAGAAAAGAAAAACTCAACATTATCTGTGGACTGTAATTGGAAGAAGAGCTTCATTAAGCTGACACAAAAATTAACATCAGCATTGATATTGATAATCCCAGATCCACTGTGGACCTTTGTTGTCTTTATTGATGACAATAGGCGGGATTAGGAAGTGTTTTAATGCGACATAGTCATGTATTGGCTTATGCATCTAGAGGATGGAAGCCTCATGGAAAGAAAATTAAAAAAATTAATTATTATCCCACACATGATCTTGAGTTAGCAGAAATTATGTTGCACTGAAAATCTGGAGACGTACCGTTATGGTACGACTGTGGTGCAGTACTGTGACCACCAAGATTTGAAGTATTGATATAATCAAACAGAACTGAATATGAGGAAGCGTTACTCAGAATTTATGGATGTATATGTGTAACAAATTTCGGAGACAAAATTTATTTAAGAGGGGGAAAATTGTAACACCCCAAATTTTATATTCACAAAAAATATATTATAATTCAATGAGAAATTCAATAAAATGATGGATATTCATGAAATTTGGAACTTATGAATTTTGAAATATTCATATTCATAAGGAAATGGACAAATTAATTCAAGAATTGAATTAATTAACAAAGGTGATAGCAAAATCATAATTTTGCCAATTTAGCCCAAGATTAATTATTTTCCAATTAATTGGATTTAATTTCAATTAAGCAAGAAAAATAAAAGAAAATGTATAAAGAGGATTATTCCAAATGGTATAAATTAAGAATTTATAAAATTAGAGGAACTTGGGCATAAATCAATTAAGGGACTTGTGGAAATGTTGAAACCATTTTTCTTCCCTTCTTTTCAATAATTTCACCTAGCATGAAATGCATGCGGGGAAAGTTGATTTAATGAAATTTAACAAGCTAAGCACCATTATCATATGAAGAGGGGATTAAATGATGATTAATTTCATGAGCACATGTCCAAAATGATACAAGAAAAGAATAATGATGACAATGGTAAGGTGGGTATGACATGAAGTATGGACATGATGATCATGGTAGAGTGATGGTAAGGGAGCAAGTATGTCACATTATTAGGGAAGTATGGAGCAAGTAAGGCATAAAGTGAGTCAAAGTATGGGTGAAGGTATGGAGGGAGGTATGGTGAGAAATATGTGTCACCATAACAACCCTTGATGAGATCAATGGTGTAGGATCAAGGGAGCATTTTTATGAAGCTTTTCTCTTCCCTTTCCTTCATTCATTTCGTCCAAGCCACAAGAGAAAGAAAGATAAGAAGTGCCTTGGAGACTTTGAGAGCTAGAGAGAAGAAAAAGAAGAAATCTTAAGGTAAGAAGCTAAACTCTTAAGGTTTCTTGTGATTTTGTCCTAGACCCTTCTCTAAACCTTGATTCTTCATGCATCCGTGATCTTGAAGACACCATTCTTAGCTCAAGAAGAGAGAGAGGATTCAAGATCTCAAGAGGTAACCTCACGAACCTTAGATATAAACTAGTACGGTGTTGTTGTTAAGATTTATGTTTGGATTTGGTGATTTTTGTCAAGTTTGTAAATTTGGAAGATGCCTTACCCTAAGGGGTTATGCTACCCAAATTTCCTTGAATCATGATTAAGAAGTGTTTAATGAATTAATAAAGGATTAGAAGTGGAAAAGTACAAGTTTTGGAAGCTGAAACACAAAACTACATTTTTGCATTTTTTCTTGAATATTTCGGCCAGCACTGTTTCAAGGGATAATAACTGATTTACTTGAAATAAATGGTTCCATTGGATTTAGTGGCCAAAAATAGGTAGGGTTAGAGTTGGTCACTTTCTCGGTAGAGGCCGAAAAAGTGTAATTACGAAAACACCCATAAAACCCCAAATTGGGGCTGTCAAGGGTATTTTCATAATTTGATAGTGAATTTGGTAATTTCGAGCCCTCAAATAGATTCCTTGGGCGAAAATACGTTAGAATAGCCCTAATCAAATTTTTGGGAAAACGTGCCATCGGGCCGAGTACGATAAGGCCAGGTCAAGGTCCTGGGGCCATTTTGGTAAATTTTCACCATAGACTAATATAACCACCAGAAACAGTATGGAAGTTTCTAAACTGTACATTTGATGTTCTAGGACCGAGTAGAGACCCCGAGGGATTGTCATGCAAATCGAGGCACATTATTCGAAGATTAGAGAAGGGCGATTGAGGTAGGGAACTTACCTCTCCTATATGTATTTGATATTTGTATTGGTGTATTGATGCATGTTGTTACTTTGCTTGATTTTGTGAAACATATATGATTAATTGAAGCTCTATTTGTGTTTATGCTATGGTCATACGTATGTTGTTTGAAACATTGAGCACGCAGATATGTCATTGTGTGAGTATGAGTTATATGCTGCAAGCACATCATGCATTAAGCACTTATCTTGCATACATATTGGTATTATTTTCCTACTGAGATTCCTGAGAATCTCCCCCTCCCCTACCAATAATTTAGACAGGAGAAGACAGAACGTATGCTGAGAATAAAGAAGAGAACCGTACGAGAGGATTGCAGTGGTAGAACGAAGGCGGGAAGATGCCTCCATTTCACTGAGATGGATTTAGACACCCACGTAGTGCTGCGAGGCTACATTAATTATAATTATCAAGTATGAACCCCTATGGGGAATTTCCGTAATAGTGCACATAATATCAGTATAATTATGCTATTCCTGTGTTGCCCACTGAACTGCGTATCGTTTTCCGCAAATACTCTAAAATAGATTAAAATAAGATATAGGTGTGACAAATAGGGATGACATGAATTTAAGATTTGAGATCCAGGCATGAATTTATTCTTAGATAGATAAATCACATAAAGATAAGAGGAATTGAATTTTAAAGAGGGTTATGAAAGGACTATATTGATAAATATTAATAAATGTTCTTTTTAATTTTGAAAATTTTTATTAGAACATTTAATAATAATATTCTTTTTGAATATAATATTATTTGTGCAATATATTTTAACTTTTATTTGTATTGAAGTTATATATTATTAGTTTAATATGTTAATAATTAATTAATTTATAAATATAAAAATAAGAAAATTCATATACAATAAATAAGAATAAATGAAAACCATTATACATTGCATTATATGCATTTTTTTAATTTGAAATTTTATTTTCATTGAATAATAATAATTCTTTCAAAGCTATTCATAAACTTGTACATATATTATATTCTCATTTTTTGTATTATTTCTGAAAAATTACCTATAGGTCTTTATCCAAAAAAAGAAAAAAGAAAAAGAAAAATTACCTAGAGGTCCTAGGTAAGAACACTAAATACCAATAGGTTCTTCCAGTTTCATTTAATACTATAAGGTTCTCATGTATAAAAAACAATTTAATGTTGACAAGTTTAACTTTCATATTTACAATTAAGTTGCATCATTTAAAAGTTATTAAATTTGTAAAAGGGTAAAGGTTCATTGTGCATCCTAAAATATTTTTTCAAATGCGTCAGGTATCGTAAAATATTTTGTTATTTATGCATCACCCTAAAGTAGTCCCTTTATTTATTACTCTAAATTACAGAGACCTCATTTCTATTTTGTAAATTTATATGAACCTCCCTTAAAATTAAAATATACATTGTATAAATATCCATTCTAGTTTTGAGTTTCAACTCTTATCCGCTTAATTGTTAGTTAACAGTTAAATCAAAGCATTCGCCCATCATTTTGACCAAAATGCCCTTTCTTAACATAAATATTACTTAATAATCATTTAATCATTATAATTATCTAAAATTTTAAAATAATTTAATATATAATTTAAATTTTTTTGACATACCTTTAAATTGATATAAATTTCTATTTTCTAATATAATTCAAAGTTAAATAATTTTATAAATATAAATTTCTATTTTTTAATAAATTTAAATATTTAGTCTCGTTTATTTATTAAAATTTACTTATGATGTAATGTTTTAGAGTCCGAGTGCTGCCCAATATCTTCTAACTCTAGGTTATCCATGTCACAGACAATAGCCACGTCCTTAGGGGCAGGTCCTTATATCACCAGAATTCTAACTCTCTTTCTTATAGTACGTATCACTCTTGGTCCACCCCCTCCACGCACCCCTCTATTAATGATTACATAGAGCTTACCTTCCGATATGCGTTCCTCTAGAGGTGGCTAGTTAATCGATTGGGGTGACCTACTCCTCTACCTTCTTCTACCGCTCATCATTCCTATTCACAAGACCACTATTCAGGAGTGAGTAACTTATCTAAGCAGGGAACTTTATCCTAGAGCCAAGAATTTATGCTCTGATACCAACAAATGTAACACCTTCCTTTTCAAAGCATATGTTCGGCTTAAGTGCAATAATATCTTTTAAAAATAGAGACTGGTAATCTTGTGTAAATAGCATGAGTCCCAACTTCATGCAAAGAGTGGGTTTTCAAAAATGTTTTTGAAAAATCGTTTTCAAGTTTGGTCTCATATTATTTTACTATTCATTTTAAGCCATCAGTTTTAGGTTCATTTCTTCAAATCAAATTTTTTTTACCGACATGTTCTCTGATGGAATCCAAATTACTATGATTAATTAATGGCCCTTGATGGACAGTTGTTATTATCGGTTCTGATGTCACTATACGTTGCCCATATACAGGCATTTTGCTTTCATGTCTATTGATTTGCCAGTACGAAACTGACTTCACTTAGATACAGATTAAGTAATATTTCCAAAAATAGATAACCAACAGGAAAATTAAATTCTAATTCCTTCACTTCACTCGCTCATGATTACCTTCTTGCCTGAGGAACTACCTGCCCGAGCTGAAAATTTAATTTGGAAAAATAGGGTGAGATTTAAAGAATCTCAGTAGTAACAGATATTACTCATATAAGATGCATACATATAACATGCCATGTCAATAAATGTTTCAATACAATCAGCATATTCGACATTCAGAGATAAATTCACAATATGTGCAAGTATAAAGTTACCAATTCACGTTATGCAGTAAACATAAAGTTTGGATAATCAAGAACTTTCATCCCTTGCCACAGCACTTAGAAATTCTATTAGGCCTAGGCTCTTCTCATCTGAATGCTTAAAATTTACAATGATACAAGTATGATATAACATATCACATAATATGTGAGGGATAAGTTACTAGTTGAAAATTTTTCCAAATTTTGACCTCGGTTGATGTGATTCGGGTGACCCGGGTAGATGTCAAATCCTATAAGTTATAATTTACAGACAATGAGTTATTACTTAGTTCAATTCTTTCATAAATCATTATCTTATATTGGTTTATTAGGATCCTTGCATTAGGCCCAATGTGCAGCTAATGGGCCCACGCTAATTCAAGTGCTTGTCTTAACTTTTGGAAGTTAACTTTATTACTAAATGACATTACTTTTTCATTTTCGCATTATTACCTAAACGCTGATGGAATTTTCAATTAACTTTGAAAATTCATATGTTTTTCTAGGAAACTCTGATTGGGGTAGTTCAAAATTTTATGTGTCACTTATTAAGTCTATTTTAAGGGAAAAATGCTTTCCATCGTCTCCTGTCCACACAAAATTCTCAGTTTCCATGTTTTCCCATACTACTAGAAAATCTTTTCAGCTTTAATAGTATAACTTCAAACACTCATAACTCCTAGTGTACTAATCCAAATCCTTCATATTACATATCAATTTAAATCTCATTATGTCTACTTTAAATATGAAAATTATCACCATCAATAAATGAAGTTTGAATAGTCAAATTTTTGTCACAGAGAATGTGCTAGAAAAATGCAATACTGGTAGCAACTATAACAAAGTTTTAACCTTTTGATTTATCTTTCTAAATCGTTCAAGATTATAACTAGTAGCTATTCCCACACCATTTTTTGTCTAGAATCTAATGGAAACCTCAGAAATACTAAAATCACACTCCCTCTGCCAATTTTCACCTTTAACCAAAATCTGACCCTCAATACAAGAAAAATCAAGTTTGTGTTTTTACCGCCAAGTCTAATACCTCATTAATCATCGTATATCACCTTATATATGATTAAAACATAATTTCCCTTCAAAAAAACCCCTCTGGCCAAAATGTTAGGGGAAACCAAAAGCCAAGCAAACTCAACAAAAACACAAGGTAATCGATTTAAAAGGAAGCCGAGGTTTACCTTTTTGCGTTCGTACAATCGGTTCGGTATTCAGGCGGCACTCCAGCTGACTAATTGATACAAAATAACTCAGATGAGAAATCTGAGACCATAGAATTGAATCTTACAATGAGTAGAAGAAGTTTCATGAATGGCTTACCGGACAATAACGGCAATTCGGGGTTGAAATCGGCTCCAATACTCAGGAAATGTTACTATTCCTCCTCCTTCTCTCTTCTTTCTATTTTGTGTGAATTTTTTTTTTCAGATTTTCCCTTCTCTTTCCATGATTGGCCGAAATGTCACTTAAAGGGGAGAGAATGGTTGAGATTTGATCTTGCAATTTGAGCTCTCATTAGCTTGCCAATTATCAAAAGATTAAAGTACAAGATTGCTATGTGTCCAAAAAGCAATTGGTCTTCTTTTTCTCTCTATTAGGTGGCCCCTTTTTCTGGCCAGGGGAAAGGAAGATTGATGAATTCCCCCACACCTTGGGTTTAGAGTTTGAGAAAGTCAAGTACCCGACTTGACCGGAGACTTGAGGGTTCCCCAGACTCAGGCATTAGGTGGCGTTCTCCGGGAATGCCAACACAGAAGGCATAAAGGTGAGTGTAATAATGAGGGACACTTGTCATCGTCTTGCTTAGCTAACATAAAAGTTATGCCATCATAAGTCATCATTGCTTAATTTATTAAAGTTACTTTAATAAAGTTACTTTATCGGTGCTTACTTAGGATTCTACTTAGGACTTTGACATGCATATCGAGGCTTATCACGCGACCTCCTTATCCCTTAAATCTCAAAAATGGTGCCTCTGTTCCATCACTGACAAATTTGTCCTCCAACTACTTACACTCGTATTTTACAATCCCGACTTCTCAATTTTTACGAATGACGCAATGGATATCTTGGAATTTTAAGAGTGGCTCTACCTTTATTTATAAATTTTGAGCCACATGGAACAGGTGAAAAGATTCTCTAGTAGTTTTCAGAAGGGATCACTCGAGTAATGACCCTTCATCACTCGAGTGACCACTCGAGTGATGTGTGCCAAAAAGACCCAAAAGCTCTATGCCAAGATTTATATTGTGTCATTCGAGTGATGATCAAGTATCACTCAAATAACCACTCGAGTGATCAGGTAAGAAAAAATGCAATTAACTCTTTGCCAAGTTTTGGAAGGGATCACTCGAGTGATGTCCCTGAATCGCTCGAGTGACTACTCGAGTGATCTGGTCAGAAAACGTTGACTTACTCTTGGCCTTGTTTGGAAGGGACACTCGAGTGATGGCCCTGGATCACTTGAGTAACCACTTGAGTAATATAGTACAGAAGCATGATTTTAATCTGTTTGATTATTGTTTTGTTACATATATGATTAACCTTTTAATTGTATTAGTATGTTAAGCATATTTGCAGGAAAACAATAAAGAGATCATGCTTTGAGGGAAAAGTCAAACATAACGTCTGAAACATTCACCAACCACACAATGACTATTTTTCAATTTCAAAGAACGGTCAAGAGAAGCTGCGTAACTCTAATGGACATGTTGAAATTGCTTCCAACGGCTATCACAATTCATCTATAAATATGGAAGATTCAACAAAAAATAGACACAACTGAGATATCACGAACATACTTCTATCAACGTATTCATTATGCTTTGTTTCATATATTTCATTCTCTGTACTTCAGTGATTATATATTTGCTCTGTGAGAGAGATTTTTATTACAAACTCAATATTCAGTATTGAGACAAATCAAGGTGGTGGAACTTTGAGTTGAGGATTTGATTACATCGTGTAAGGGGAAGTGAGTATCTAGTAAAGGAACTTGCAGTATACTAAGGTGCCAAGAACCCACTAAATCTTGGAAGATATAGTGAAACTCTCAGAGAATCTTTGAGGACTGGATGTAGGTCAAAGTACTTGTGGCCAAATCAGTATAACTCCCGATGTACACTTCGATGATATTTCTCTTATCTCTTTATTATGTTTTAATTTAGTCAAAAATTGTTTATAGTTTTTAAAATATCTGTGACCACCCAATTCACCTCCCACTTGGGTGAAACGCTTGTTCTAACATTTGGTATCATAGCTTAGGTATTCTTGTCCAGGTATAACAACTTAAGAAGGATCCAATGGCAAGCACGGGTGAAGGAATACTTTCTAATGGAGCTTCTATCACCAAACTACTAGGTTTTAGTAGCGAACACTTCTCTTTCTGGAAAGCAAAGTTCAGAGTATTCGTAATGGCTACGGGATACGGTCTATAGGAAGTGATTGAGAATAGAAACTATTAACCTATAAAGACTGTAGATTCATAGAAATTTCCCAAGATGCCAATAGAATACAATAAGAACGACAATAAACTCATTACTCTCAATAGCAAAGCAATTTTCATGATCTAAAGTGTCTTGGGTCAAAATGAGTATTTCAAAATTTACACAGTTCCAATAGCTAAGCAAATATGGGAAGCTTTAGAAATTTCTCATGAAGGAACTTCCAGAATAAAAGAAAACCCGATCAATACTTTGGTTCCTGAATTCGATTTACTTCGAATGAAATTAAGTGAATCAATAGCTAAATTTGAACTTCGATATACTGACCTTATTAAGTAGCTTGTAGTACTTGGGAAAGTCTATGATCAGAATAGCCAAGTAAGAAAATACTAAATATACTCTCTAAAGAGTGGGAGGCCAAAGTCACTATAATAGAAGAAGTGAAAGGCGAATCAATGCAATCAGTTGCTCTCTATTCAAAAGTCTCTCTGAAGATGAAAGCAAACTAAAGTTTAAATGTGAACTTGAAGATATTGGTGACAAGAAAAAGAAGAGCTTCACACTAAATGCAAAAGAGTAAACTCAGGAAGATGATGAAGATTTCAATGATGATGAAATGGGGCTAATAATCAAACGATTTAGGAAGTTCTACAAGAAAGATCAAGGATTTAGAAATCCTCAAAAGGGAGGAGCAAGTAGTAAAGAACACATCATCTACTACGAATGTGGAAAACTAGGACATATCAAATTTAAATGTCCAAAACAAGTTCAGAAAAAAAAGATAAGAGAAAAGGCAAGTTCTTCAATAAAAATAAAGCTTTTGTATTCATTATATAGGGAGATAGTTCCTCTGACGAATATAGCGATGAAGAAGAAGTAGCCAATATCTGTCTGGTCGCCCAAGAGACAAAAGAAGAACAGGTAAAAGATTTTGATCCTACCTATGATGAATTACTTTTCGAATATAATGCTTTACATTATGAATTCATCAAAGTAGTTAAAGAATTAGTTGTTTTCAAAAAGAATAACAAAAGTTTTGAAGAAAAACTTAAAGAAGTTTTAGAAAGAGATTGTGAAAATTGTCCTTCTTTGAAAAACAAGAACATTGATCTCACTTAAACTCTTAAAAAATTTACTTAAGGAAGTGAGATGTTAAGTGTTATTCTAAAAACTCAATGCTTAGTGAATGATCGATCTAGTATTGGAATGATCCAAAATCAGATAGAAAGAAAGGTAGAAGGAAAACCGAAGGTAAGATATATTTGAATTATTTTCAACATTTTGTACATAGATCGAATCCTTTTGTATATTATAACTATTGTAATAGAAAGGAACATTATACTTCGTCATGCATTCACAAAAAGAAAGAAAAAATAGCAACCTATAAATGGGTACCTAAAGGTTCATACACTTAGAAATTAATTTTTACTCACCCAAAAGGACCCAAGAAGATATGGGTACCTAAGACTTGACTATATTTGATTGCAAATATGTCTTAAAGCATCCAAAGGCAACAAATGGTATATAGATAATGGATGCTCTAGCTATATGATTGGTGATTTAAAGTTTTACCACATTACAACCTAAGGAAGGTAGAAAAAGGTAAAATTTGGAGGAAATCAATCCAGAAAGATAATAGGAATTGGTGAAATAAAAAATGATAAAGGTGTACTAGTCAAAGACTACACTACATTGAAGGCTTGTGTCATAATTTGCTGAGCGTGAGTCAAAGTATAGATAAAGATAACTGGGTGATATTGACTAAGAAGAATGTCTACTTATAAACAAGAAAGACTTATAATTAGATAAGAAGAACATCAAAGCAAAGTTCAAAGCAAAAAGGGAAGGTAACTGTTATACTCTTGATATAAGTAGAAATGTCACTGAGAATTGTTTTCTAAGTAACTGCGATGAAAGTTGGCTATGGCATAAGAGATTAGCACATGTCAATATACACCAACTAGGCAAGTTACTCAAAAATGATTTAGTAATTGGTTTACCTAAAGTTAATTTAAAAAATGATTTAATTTGTTATGCATGTAAAAAGGGTAAACAAACAAAACCATTTTTCAAATCAGAGAATGAAATCTCAACTAACAGACTGCTTCAATTGCTACATATGGATCTAGTTGGACCAATAAGGGTTAAAAGTCTTGGTAGCAATCTATGTTCATTAGTTATTGTTGATGTTTTCTCTATATTTACATGGACTATTTTCCTATCATCGAAGGATGAAACCTGCAATGAATTTATTGTTTTTGCTAAGAAAGTGCAAAATGAGAAAGGTATGTCTATTGTAGGAATCAGGACAGATCACGGTGGAGAATTTGAAAATCAAGCATTTACATATTACTGTGATACTAATGGCATTGATCACAATTTTCTGCTCCAAGAACACCTCAAAAAAATGGAGTTGTGGAACAAAAGAACAGAGTACTCAGTGAAATGGCTAAAGTGATGCTGAATGAAAAGAATGTGTCTCAAGTTTTTTGGGCTAATGCGAAGAGCATCGTATGCTACATCTCAAATAAAGCATACATCATAACAAAGTTTGGAAAGACACCATATAAATTATACAAAAGAAGGAAGCCAAACCTTGCTCATCTATACATTTTTTGTTGTAAGTATTTCATTCATAATAATGGTAAAGATAATGTAGGAAAGTTTGATTTTAAAACTAATGAAGGAATATTTCTAGGCTATTTTAACTAAAGTACAGCATACAGAGTTTTCAATAAATGAATATGTGTTGTTGAAGAATCAATTCATGTTGTATTCAACGAATTTGAATCCTCCAACAAAACTGTTGATGATGAAAAAGAAATAGAGATAAATCAGGAAAATGAGCAATTTAATTTTACCTCTTATCACTCTGGTAATGACCAAACCAAAGAAGAAGAACAACCATTAAGTCAATCAAAAATACAATAAGAGTCATCCTCTAGATCATGTTATAGGAGATGTAAACAACGGTGTTAAAACTAGAAACAAAATCTTTAATGAAGTTAGCTTTTCTGCATTTATTTCTGAAATAGAACCTTCCAACATTGATGAAGCCCTATCATAAATGTTTGGGTAATAGCAATACAGGAAGAACTCAATCAATTTGAAAGAAATCAAGTTTGGGATTTAGTACCCCGACGTAAAGATCATTCGATCATTGGTACTAAATGGGTATTCAAGAACAAATGTGATGAATCCATAATCATCATCAGAAATAAGGCAAGATTGGTGGCCCAAGGCTATAATCAAGAAGAAGGTATTGATTACAAAGAAACATATACTCCAGTTACTAGATTGAAAGCTATACGAGTACTCTTAGCTTTTGCATGCATCAAGGGATTCAAACTTTATCAAATAGATGTGAAGAGCACATTTCTAAATGGCTATATCATGACAGAAGTATATGTAGAGCAACCTCTAGGATTTGAAGATGTAACTAAACTTGATCATGTTTATAAACTAAGAAAAGCTTTATATGGCTTAAATCAAGCTCTTAGAGCTTGGTATGAAAGGCTTAGTAAATTTCTCATCGATCAACGTTTTTTATGAGGAAAGGTTGATACAATACTGTTTATAAAATGAAAAAAGAAATAATATTTTGATAGCTCAAATATATGTTGATGATATCATTTTTTGTGCTACGAATGAAAGTTTGTGCAAGGAATTTTCTGAGATAATGCAGGGGGAGTTTGAGATGTCATTGATAGGAGAATTGAATTTATTTCTTGGTTTGCAAATCAAACAAAGAAAGAATGGAATTTTCATATCTCAAACAAAATATTTAAAAGAGCTGTTACAAAAGTATGGAATGGATGAAGCAAATGGAATGGACATGCCAATGATCTCAACTACATTACTTGACGTTGATGTCAAAGAAAAGGATTATAATATCACAAAATATAGAGGAATGATTAGATCATTACTCTATCTTACTTCAAGTAGACCTGACATCCAATTTAGTGTTGGTATGTATGCAAGATATCAATAGTACCGAAGGAATCATATGCTGAAACCGTCAAATGAATCATCAGATATCTTGCAAACACAACAGAATTAGGTCTCTAGTATCCTAAAGGAAGAAATAAATACCTAGTTGCATACTCAGACTCTAATCATGAAGGCTATAAGACTAACCGAAAGAGTAGTAGTAGGCAATACTAGTTTCTAGGAGGCTCACTAGTATCTTAGTTCAGCAAAAAACAAAACACAGTGTCACTCTTGTCAACGGAAGCTAAGTATGTTGTAGCGTCATGTTATTGTGCACACGTGTTGTGGCTGAATCAACAACTACAAAACCTTGGTATATACTTAAAAGAGATACCTATCAACTGTGACAACACTAGCATGATAAGCTTGACAAAGAATTCGGTTCAATACTAAAAAACCAAGCATATCGATATTAGACATCACTTCATTAGGGATCATATTCAAAAGAAGGATGTCAAAGTAATATTCATTCCAACTCATCTTCAATCAGCTGATATCTTTACAAAACCTCTTATAAAAGATCAATTTTATTTATAAGAAGAGAATTAGGAATGGTAAATCCCAATGAATTGTAAGTTATTTAGTGTTTTTAAAATGTTAGATGATGATATTTAGTAATGTTTTGATGATTACTAATTTAAGCATCGGAGTGTATAGAAATTTGTTTTACAGGATATAATACTCTGTTATATGGAAAGCAATACAAGGATAAAT
Organism: Inga oerstediana; assembly: GCA_963210345.1. Lineage (NCBI taxonomy): Eukaryota > Viridiplantae > Streptophyta > Magnoliopsida > Fabales > Fabaceae > Inga > Inga oerstediana. The sequence goes on from OY723405.1 coordinate 44,204,958, forward strand.
AAAGGGACGAATCACTCAAGTGATAATTTCAAGTGATCAACATTACTCGAGTGATAACTAGAAGTGATAGTAAGCATCACTTGAGTGAACACTCGAGTGATGACCAGGAAATATGGCAGTGAGGCATTTAATTCAAATAAAAACTCATAATGGTTGAAAATAAACAGACAGGAGGTGAATAAACTGATCACTCGAGTGATGTCTCAGAATTGCTTGAGTAACCACTCGAGTGATCATCAAAGCATATTGCAAATCATTCAGTTTCAACTCAAATCTGCCTTCAAAATGCCATTAAATCATCAAGGGAATATACATGGATAATTACAATATTATTCATGCTAGGTACGCATTTAATTTAATTTATTTTAGAATTTCTTGTATGATCACTCGAGTGATGCCTCAAGATCACTCAAGTGATGTCAGGCTAAGGTTATATCTGTCAGGACTCTATCATTTTTTCAAAAAATCTCTTCTAGTAATTCTCCTAGTGCTCTTATAAAAAATTTTTCACAATTATTTTCTCTCCTTATTTCCATCCAAACCCAAAAAATTTCACCGCCTAAAACCTCTTAAATCACTCAAATCTTTGTAACCTAGTCTCTCATCTGTCGGCACTTTTTTCTCAAAAAATCACTTCTTCTCTCAATCAAAATGGTTAGATCCAAAATCCTTCTTTCTGAATCTCCTTCTAAGTCCATTGAGCAACCTTCTGAGTCACCTTCATCTCCTCTAACCAAGAAACAGAAAATAACCCCCAAACCAAAACCCAAGCTACAGACTAAATCAAAACCCAAGGCTAAAGGAATTGAGATCAAGGAACCTAGGGTGACAAGGGCTAAATCCAAGAAGGCCACACCTCTAGGCAAGGCCAAGGGCACCAAATTGCCAACTCCTCCTACCTCATATTCTTTAGACATACCATCTTGGACTGAGAAAAGGACAAAATAGTCTAAATATGACGAGAAACTTTCCAAAGCCATGGCAAGTATGCTTGAAGAGGCCTTACAATCCAAAAGGGGAAAAGAGGGACAATCCTCCAAGTATCTAAAAGAAGTAATCACATTTTCACCCAAAGGGTTCAATGTGAAAAAGCTAGATGAGTCACAAAAGTTCAAAGATCATTTCTCAAATAGGAGAGTATACAAAATGCACTACATTGACCTCAACCTTCTTAAAGAAGTATTAAAACTTGACCTTACTCCTTTCTGATAGTAGAGATTATGAATAAGAGGCATGAAGACATATTGGCAGAGTAACGGGCCCAACGTGACCTCTTGAGATCCTTACATGCCAGATTAGATGTCTTAGCCCTCAGTTTATCCATACATACCTTGGCTCCTGTTACTGATTCAGTTCCTACATCTAAGCCTGGTCCTTCTTCTATCCTACCTAGTACTATCCCCAGCAACCTCCTCTTTACTATGATAGACCTATCAAACATAGCTGAATAAGTCTATATCACAATTGATGAGTCTATTCCCCCAGTCCAGCCTTAGTCAGTGCCAACTCCAATTGCTTCACCTGCAGGCACTAAGGATATATAGTTTCCTCACAACAATGCTCCAGTGATCATCAGTCACTTACTGCTATAGGAGAAGTGGTAGTCACCTCCCAGCATCACCACCTCAAAAACCTCCAGAGGATCCATTCTACATAAATATGGAAGATTCAATAAAGAAACAACTGAGATATCATGAACATACTTCTATCAACATATTCATTGTGCTCTATTTCATATATTTCATTCTTTGTACTTCAGTGATTATATATTTGCTGTGTGAGAGAGATTTTTATTACAAACTCAATATTCAGTATTGAGACAACTTAAGGTTGTGGAACCTTGAATTAGGGATTTGGTTACATTGTGTCAGGGGGAGCGAGTGTCCAGTGAAGGAACTTGTAGTGTACTGAGGTGCCAAGAACTCACTGAATCTTTGAAGATATAGTGAAACTCTCAGAGAATCTCTGAGGAATGGACGTAGGTTAAAGTGGTTGTGGCTGAACCAGTATAACTCCCAATGTACACTTCTGTGATATTTCTCTTAGCTCTTTACTTTGCTTTAATTTAGTCAAAAATTGTTTATAGTTTTTAAAATATCTGTGATCACCTAATTCACCCCCTCTTAGGTGAAATGCTTGCTCTAGCATTAATGTCATACAAAATTCCCAAAGTGATTGCGCTAATATCGTTTACACTTGCTTTTTGGATTCTCAACTTGTATATGAATTTTGAGATATTACATTAATGGCCAAGTAAAACATGCACATGTTAATTTTCATTAAATAATATTAACCATAAAGCAAGGAGAGATAATTTGATAAAGCAATATCCCTTCTCTTTCCTTCTTTGTTTTGGCCAAAACACAAAAGAGAGAGAGAGAGAGAGAGAAGAGTTTGGAGAAAGAAGAAGAGCTAGGGTTTCAAGAAGAAAAATATAAATAAGAGGTTTGATTCAAGTGCTTATACCTTCAAAATCACTTGGGAACCTCTTATAACCTCTTATTGTTCTTGAAAATCATGGTTAGCAAGCAAAATCAAGAGGGAAGAGAGAGAGAGGGCAGAGACTCCTAGAGAGAGAAAGAGAACAAATCAAGAGGTGATCTCCAAAACTTTGATACTCAGGCCTTATGTGTTGTTGTTGTGGTAGTTGTTGTGGATATTGGCTTGGTTTTGTTGTTTTTGTGAAATAGGGAAGATGAATCCCTAAGGGGTTATGCTACCAAAATTTTTATAGATCATGCTTATTTAGAGTTTATATGGTTAATCATGTGATTAGAAATGATAAGGAAGGTGTTTGAGGGTTTAGATCATGAAAACACATTTTCCCTTTTCCCTTCCAATGTTTCGGTCATGTGCAGAAATAGGGGAAGGAGTTTGAATTTTGTAATTTTGATAATTCCATTATATTTAGAAGGGAAAATTACAAACGAATATATGTGTGAATGAATTTTTGATAATTGTATGCAAATCTAGAAATTATTGAAGTTATAGGGAAATGCTATTTGATTTGATTCCTAGAGGTAGTGTTGTTGTGAAATGAATTGTTTTAGTAAAACCTAGTCCAAAAATTATGAAATTTGACAAGATTAAAGTAGACATCTAGAGCTTTAGTTTGATAGGTGGATCATAATTTTTGGACTAGTAAATTAAAAGATATGGATATTTGAAATTGAGCCCTATTTCTGAAATGCAATATGAGAATAAGGGAGTTTGGTGAATTTCAAGAAACAATATGGTTAAACTGGCTAGATTTAAGTATTCTTCTATAAAAATACACTTAAAGATCTTCACTTAGGCTTTGGAATTAGTCAATTTAGAATTTCCTAGAATTAATTGTGATTTTTCAAAGTTGACTGAAAATTTGCCAATTTTATAGAAAACTGTAAAACTGCACTATGTAAAATTGTATTGTGCAAAAATTGTTGAAATTATGATAAATAACGAACAAACTATAATTAAAGGTAGTAGTAATACAAGTAATATCCAGTTACTTGTTAACTTTAATTTATAGAAATTGGAAATATCCCGAGCCGAATCAAAGGTTTTGGAAGGTAGAGCAGAAAAATGACTCTAGGAGTAACTCTATCCTTTATAGTCTATGTAAACTTATATGTGCTTTGTGTATGCCACTTTTGTGATATGTATAATTCACTCTTTAACTGGTGCAAGAAAATCACAAGTACCGTCTAGGAGGAAAAGCACCAATACCCCAACGGCCCCAAAAAGGGGATCCAATTATGAGAATTTAGTTCCAAAAAGGTACACTACCCAGTCTGTAACACCGCAAATTTTATATTCACAAAAAAAAGATCGTAATTAATTGAGAAATTCAATAAAATGGTGAATATTCATGAAATTTGGAACTTATAAATTTTGAAAAATTCATATTCATGAGAAAATGGGTAAATTAATTCAAGAAAGGAATTAGATTACAAAGATAATAGCAAAATCATAATTTTGACAATTTAGCCCAAGATTAATTATTTTTCAATTAATTGAAGTTAATTTCAATTAATCAAGGAAAATAACGGAAAATGTGTAATTGGAATATTCTTGGTATAATAAATCAAGAATTGTTAAATTAGAAGAAATTATGCATAATTCATTTAATTGGATTATGGAAATGATGAAAACAATTTTATTTCCCTTTTCCCTTGAAATTTTGCCTAGTATGAAGAAAATGGAGGGAAAAATAATCTTTGGGATTAAATATGACAAGTGTCATTATCCTATGGAATGAGATTAGTTTATAATTGATCTTCCAAGAGCACATGTCTAATTGCAATTAAATATTGCTTCTTAGACAAATAATGATGATAATGGTACACTACTTGAGTGTATGGTTGAGTGCAAGTTTGGATTAGTTGGAAGAGAACTCATTTAGTTAGAAGAGCAAGAAGGGGACAGTTTTATGCTAACTAGAAGAAGAAGAAGAAGAAGAAGTTAGTTCAAATCCAACTAGAAGCCTAATGACATAGTTAGGACAAGACAAGATCATTTTCCATGTGTCAACACAAGATTGAATCTTGGAAATCAAGGGCTAAAATGAAAGAAGAGAAATTAGAGATATTTTATTAAGCACATTTCTCTTCCTTTCCCTTTGTTCATTTTCGGCCAAGGAAAGAAAGAAAGGAGAGAGAGAGCTTGAAGAACTTGAAGAGTTTTAGAGAGAAGGAAGAAGAAACCTAAGGTAAGAAGTAGATTTCTTAAGCTTTTTCTTGTGATCTTGCTTAGAAACCTTCTCTAAACCTTTCTCTTCATGGAATCTATAGTTTTAACACACATTTTGAGCTCAAGGAGAGAGAAAGTTTAAGATCTCAATAGGTAACTTCATAAATCTTATATCTATACAAGTATGAAATTGTTGTTGAAGCGTATGGTTGGTTTTTGTAATTTTTGTCAAGTTTGTAAATTTGGAAAAGCCCTAATCCTAAGGGGTTTTGTTGCCAAAATTTCTTTGAATCACGGTTAGGATGTGTTTAAATTAGTTAATAAGGGATTAAAAGTGAAAAATTACAAGCTTTGGAAGCTAAAATACAAAAGTCCATTTTTCCATTTTTTGATCAAGTTTCGGCCAAAACTAGAACTGGGGTTAGAAGCTGGATTTTCATGAAATAGATGGTTCTATTGGATTCAGTTGGCAAAAATAAGTGGGGTTACAGTTAGTCACTTTTTTGGAAAAGGCCGGAAAAGCGCAATTACGAAAACGCCCCTAAAACCCTAAATCGAGGTTGTCAAGGGTATTTTCATAATTTGACATTGAATTTGGTAATTTAAAGCTTGGAAACGGATTCCTTAGGCGAAAATCTGTTAGGATAGCCCTAGTCAAAATTTTGAGAAAACGTGCCATCGGGCCGGGTATGGCAGGTCCGGGGGCATTTTGGTAAAATTTCACTATAGACTAATATAACCACAATAAACACTATGGAAGAGTCTAAAATGATACCTGGATAGGTTATGACCTATTTCTTGTACATTTAATATTTTAGGACCGAGTTAGAAGCCGGAAGCGACACGTTTTACGAGGCACACTAAAAAGGGATTAAAAGCAAGGTATTAAAACTCGGACCGGGCACTGAACTGGATGAGACAATGGGTCAAGGGTTAGTGGGTCAGATCGGAGTTGATCCGGGGGTCACATCAGAGTCAACCCGGGAGTCAGACAATTTGAGGAATAAAAAAAATCTATAGAGGTTAATGAGCATTGTAGTATCAAATTGCAATCCAATAACATCAAAAACAATAACCAAAATAAACTCACAGTAATAGAGGTTCCTTCCACCCACAATTATTTAATCACTTAGCTAATCATCAATTAATACCATAATCTTCGTTAACAGCATTCAAATCTGCAAGTATTGCAACATCAAGAGGTGTAGCTGAAGGAGGAAAACCAAAAGCACTAGGACCAACATCATCATCAGCATTCAAATATGGAGGTTTAGGAATGGCCACATATTCATCACCTACATATGAAACATTGAAATGAATTAAATTCTTCATATTCATAGTTTTGTGAAGAACAAAACATAGTTATATACTATTATATAAGAATATAATCTTAATAAACCTTCATAATTCCTTGTAATTTCTTCAAGTTCAAAATGTGCCACATATAGATTATCAAACTCAGGAGTTGGATCATCTTCAACAACCTAAAAGTCCACTTTATCTATTGAATCAAAATCAATCAGATCGTAACTTTCCTTCTTTGCCAATGTATCCCTTTAATGACGAAATGAAAGAAGTTCAATATTAGTAAAAGGTATATTAATTAAGTTGTATAAAAGCAAATTAAGTCATAAGTTTTAGGATTACCTATACATTAACCTCATATTGTAATTTGTGAAAACCAAGTCATTAAACCTTTGATGTTCTAATCGGTTTCTTCTTTTTATGTGGATGCGCTCAAATAAACTTCAGTTTCTTTCATAACCAGAATAAGAAGTTTGGCTAAGTAGACGAATAGCAATATGTTGCAACTCCATAATTGAATCACCATAATAGATCCACCACTCATATGCAGAAAATAAAATACATTTAGTTAAACACAGTATGAAATATCGAATATGTATTAATATGTCCATTAAAATTAAAAAATTAAATATTCTTACAAGGATTTAGTTTTTGGGCAGCTTTTTCACATGAAACTTTATTAAAGGATTCTTTACAATCACAGTAGATACTCATTTGCTACATCATTGTAACACAACGATCCATATCATCATGTGAGTGGGCCTCCAACACATCGATCAAAGATTGCATTAATTTGTTCCTTGTAGCAAGTTCTGCATTGTAGAAGAAGGCAGGATTCAAAAGATAAGCCGCTGCATGAAGTTGACTCTTTAAATGTTTATCCCATCGAGCTTGAATAATGCTAGTGTATGGCTTGTACAGCTCCTCCTTATTCTGAAACATCTCCTTGATTGCTGTTTTAACCCTTTGCATGCCTTCATAGACATAAGGCATTAAAGGCTTGCCATCAACATCAACAATCCTCAATAGTTTAATAATCGGGGAAACAATCTTGACAAATTGAAAACATTCGTTCCAAAACCGATTATCAAGGATGATAACACAAAATGTTTTCTTAGGGTCAGTGTTAGCCAATTTGTGTTGCACAAAATGCTGATCAACAACTAGAGCTTGCAAGTCATGTTTGTGCATAAATATGCTATGCAAGGTAATAAATGTGGTAGCAAACCTTATAGCACCAGGACGTACAATTTCCTTCCAACCAGGTCTTTTTTGTAACCATGACAAGAAGACCATATGATTATAAGCAAAGATAGTGATTTTAAAGGCCTTTTTTGCAAAATCACACACATGAGGTATGGAAGCAATATCTCTCAAAACAAGATTCAAATAGTGAGATGTACAAGTCGACCAATAAATGGTTTTATACTTTTCTTTAATCAGTCTGACGTATACTACATAGTTAACAGCATTGTTAGTAACCACATGGACTATATTCTTAGGGCCAACCCACTCAATAACTTCATTGGACAAAGAAAATAAAGTTTTTGCATCTTTAACTACATCTGAGGCATCAACTGATTTCACAAACATCATTCCTTGCACTGAATATACTAAGAAATTAATCAAAAGTACGTTCTCGAACATCAATCTAACCATTAGCCATTAGTGTACAACCATTTTCTTTCCACTTAACTCAATAACTATCAATCAATAATTGACATTCTTTTTTACAGTCTTTCAACAAGGTAATTCTATACTCATGAGCACTAGGGGCCTTAAACCTAAGACCAATGGCAATAATAACATCAACAGTTTTTTGAAACAAAGGACAATTCAATGCATTAAATGGAATGCAATTCACATAAGCCCGTCAACAATAACATCCTTAGCAGCATATTGTGCTTCTTGACTTGCCCAAGCACTCTTGATGCTTGGTTGAGCATCTGAGGTTGTTCTAGGTGCAAAATACTTGTCAACCCTTCCAACCCCAACTGCTTTCCTCTTTGTACCACTACTCTCATTGGATGTCTTAAGTGGATGTGAAGCTATTGGCTCCTCAATTTCTACATCATCAATGTCTTCTACATTGTCATTAGCAATAGGTTTTTTCTTTGCACCCTTTATCAACGATTCTTTCATTCTAGCACGTATATCATGAGATACTTTCTTACAAGAAGACACTTGAATACTTACATCAACTAGATGTTGCTTTATGTAATATCCCAAATTGTAATTAAGGGCTAATGGCTTCAAAGTGATGTAATTAATGATAATTAAGCACTTTTGAAGTATATGTTGTGCAATGTGATATAAAGGTGCTTAGTGATGATTTATTAAGCATTGTGACAATCAGGGGCAAAACGGTAAATTTACTGACCGATTGGTCAATTACCGAAGAGAAAACTCCCTGGTAATCAAGATCAATAGTTAGAATTGATTATTATGAGATCAAGGAGGTGGAATTGTGTGTGTGCATGTTCAAGTAAGTCCAAGGAAGATGCCTCAAGATTTTGACACTTGGCATCATCTCACACCCCTTTGACAAGTCAACAATTGCAACTCTTTTTTTTCTCTCTTCCCTCCCATTCTTTTAGGTCGGCAAATGGTCTTAGTAGAGACCAAAAATCTGATATATCTTCATTCATCATCATCATCATCTCATCTCTCCTCTCACCTTCATTTTTGTCTCAAGTTTGAAGGAAAGAGAAAGAAGAAGGCTCAAGTTAGGTGAGGATTTATTCTTGTATGCTCAATTCACCTTCATTAATATTGTTCATGGTGTTGAGGGCTTCATGGTTATGGTTTTAGGTTTTTGAAAGGTGGTGTTTGAGAACTTGAGAAAAATTGAAAGTTGGAGAAACAAGGAAGTTGCTTTGGGAAGAAGAAGAGGTAATAATTTAACACATTTTGAGCTAAGTTTTGTAACCATTGATCAAGTTTTGAGAATTTTGAATTTTTGCCCTGATTTTCATATGATATTGGTTTGGAATGTTGGTTTGGATTGGTTTGTAATATGGTGGTTTGATTGAGTTCTTGGTAAGACATGTGATGGTCATTGTTTAACATGTCAATGGAGGTTGAATTGGGTTGTTTTGATGATTTCAATGGATTCCTTGTGCAAATTTATGTGGGAATGGTATTTGATATGAATTTGGGAACCATTGGAAGAATTGGTGCAAAAATGGAAATGTTGTCCATTGAAAGTTTATTCTGGGCAGCCAGGTTGTCTGGATGTTTTGAATAGGCAAATGGTGTCTAAAAATTCTGAAACTTTCCAGATTTAAAGTTCACATTCCAAGCTTCAAAAAGAACATAAATATTGTGTCATTTCGTTTTTTGAGCTAAGAGAAATGACTGTCCAAAGTTTGGGCTTAAAACTGGAATCTGTTTTGTAGTGGTGATGAATTTCGTGTAATTCTGTACTTCTGTGGTGATTCCCAGTAATGGCCAATATTTTTCCTAGGAAGAGGACTTAAAGAGCTTTCATTTGGCTTTGGGATCACCTCATTTTAATTTTTCTAGAATTAGTTATGAGTTTTCAAAGTTTCCTTGGCTGCAGCAGAAAATCTAGGCTGCAGCACAAAACTTTCTGTGTGTGTCATGGCCGCAGCCAAAATGTTTCTGTGACGTTTTTAGCCATTTTTGGCTGCAGCCAGAACCCAATTTTCAGCACTTTGTGAGTTTGCAAAGCAATTTCCAACCTAGAATTCTCCAATCCTTTTAGGTTCTCTTTGAGTTTGTTATAACCATTTAAGGGACTCATATGGAACCTATTCTAAGTGTTCGAAAGTAGGAATTGGGGGTAGGGAATTAATCCACCATTCTTGATTTTGTTTATAGGCTTTGATATTTGCCGCCCTCGTGAGCCAACTACGCCGAAGAACGTCAGGAAGGAACGAGGTAGTAACTTTTCTTTCATACCATATGTGATGCATTATATATGTGTATTATCATTGATTTGTGATAAACACGTATGCTGCAACATTGTGAATATGTGTAAACACCGTCATACCAATAGTCCCTGAGTAGCTAACAACAGATCGGGCAAGGGTTGTATGCCTTCCCGGCGGAGAAAGGGGATGAGGATGAGGTGTGATATGTGTGATTATGTGAAAAGCCGAAAGGCTATTTGTGAAGGCCGACGGGCCGATTGTGAAAGCCAGATAGCTATATGAGCTATAAGGCTATGTGTATGCACTGCCACGCCAATAGTCCCTGAGTAGCTAACAACGGTTCGGGTTAGGATAGTGTGCCTTCCCGCCGGAGAAAGGGGATGAGGGTGGAGTGTGATTTGTACTGCTGCTGTATGATGATTTGCTTACATGTTGTGTGCTTATGTGTGGTATAAATGTTTTGTTACTACTGGGATTCTTTTGAATCTCATTCTTTCCTTTAACTAACCTTTCAGACAGGGCGAGTGGCTCTAAGGAGAAGCGTACGACCCGGAGCAGTTAGAACCCTATAGGGACATTTACTTTTGGATGTGTTGGTTAAACCTGTTAGACAGGGATCTTGTAAATTATTTTTGGGCTGTATTTAGTAACAGAATATAGTTGTGTAATCCCCTATATGGGAATTGTAAACTTTCTAGTGGATGAACGGAACCCGAGGGTTGCCGGGATTGCTATTAGATATTCTGATATGAATGAATGTAAATTAACTGCACAGGTGATTATATTCGATAATTGAACTTGAGACCGGAATAGGAAAGAAGTTTTGAAAATTTTGTAAAGTCCCACTATAAGAGGGAGTTTTAAATGAGTTTTGAACTATTCGACGGTCTCTAAACCAATTTAATTATGTGATATCGAATTATAATTACGCTAATTAAGGCAGGGGGTTACATTTTGGTATCAGAGCTGTAGTTCCTGGCAAGGGTAGAGGTTGCTAGGATAGACCCCTTAGTTGGTTGTAGGGATAGAGGATTATCTATGAATGATTGTTGTGTATGCACATGTATGTTTTATTGACATGGATATATATATGAGTTTTGTGACTATATGTGCATACTATCTCTGCTAAATTAATGGGGCAAGTTGTTTGTAGAATGAAGAAAACTAGAGGACGCCCCAATATTCCGCGTGTAGACCCAGATGTGGAGGTCGTCAATGATAATCCACCAGATCCAATGCAGGAATTAATGGGTCTAATCAAAGATCAGCGGGATATGATAACTGAGCTGAGAGAAGAACTCAGAACAGAGAAGGCGAAGAACAAGGAAGGTCCAGTTCAGTCTACTCCAGTGGAAACTCAAGAAGAAACCCATTATGACTATACTGCTGAAGGGTCAGCACGACCTCTGGAGTCCCCACCTCATGTTGCCCCAAATCAAGAGTCTCATGGGGTGCCAGCTAAAGAAGAGAGAGATCTTCAGTTTTGGGTCACCAGATTCTGTAAGCATATGCCTCCGGTGTTCAGAGGGAGGTTTGATCCTCAGGCAGCCGAGGATTGGTTGAACAGATTAGAGAAGATATTTGAGGTCCTTGGGTGCCCGGATGAGGTGAAGCCACGCCTGGCAGTCTACAAGCTCGAGGGTGATGCGGACCGTTGGTGGAGAAATATCTCTCTTACTCTGCGCAGTAGAAATGTGCCACTGACTTGGGAATTGTTTCAACAAGAATTCAATGAGAAGTATTTTCCCAAATCAGTGCGGCTTGAGAAGGAAACAGAATTTCTAAATATTAAACAAGGGGACACAGAGAGCTTCGATGATTACTTGTCCCGTTTCGTTCGATTGGCTCGGTACTCCTCCTACCTCCGGTTCAAGGATGATGAAGAATGGAGTTCTGATATGCTCATTCACGGTCTAAGGCGAGAGTTGAGGAAATGCCTAGCTACTCATCAATTTACCAAGTTCAACAAGGCGGTTGAACAGTGCAGGATTACAAAGAATAACTTGAGAGAATTGTATCCTGCCAGGGTTACTGGCCACCACAATGAACCTAGTAAGGGTAATGTTTCCCAGAAGCGGAAAGGCCAAGGATCATCTTCATTCAAGGGCGGTGATAAGAAGCTTTATCAGCCTAGAGATCGTGAACCTCAGAGATTTGCGACCGAGTGGAAATGTCCTCGCTGCAACAAATCACATTATGGCCAGAATTGTCGGGTAGAAATGATATGTTTTAACTGTAAGCAGCCAGGACATCTTTCCAGAGATTGTCAACGACTGCGAGTCGAGCAGAGACCGAAAACACAGGGCCGTGTATTCGCTATGACCCATGAGGAGGCCCGCAAATCACCTGAGCTGATACAAGGTAAAATTCTACTTCATGGCCATCTGTTGCAAGTTTTATTTGACTTGGGTGCAAGTCACTCCTTCATTGCCTATGATTGCGTGAAGCGCCTGGGATTGCATGTGAACAAACTGCCTTTCGAATTAGTAGTGTCAACTCCAATGGGTATTAAGGCCTTAACCACAGAAGCTTACTTGAATTGTGTCGTAACTGTGGAAGGGCACCAATCTGTTGTAGATTTGATATGTTTGCCGCTTTACCAATTAGAAGTCATTTTAGGTTTTGATTGGTTAACGGCAAATAATGTGTTGCTTGATTGTGGAAACAAGAGGATAGTATATCCTGTTTCTCAGAGGGTCGAAACTGTGAGTGCCAGTATGAATTTTCTTTCTATGGCTAAAGCTGAAAAGTATCTTAAAAAGGGTTGCCAAGGGTATGTGGTGTTTTTCTCTGTGCAAGGGGAAACTGGTGAGATTTTGAGTAAAGTACCCATGGTAAATGAATTCCCTGAGGTATTTCCAGATGATCTTAGTGGATTGCCATTGAAGAGGGAAGTTCAGTTCCCAATTGACATTGTACCTGGAGCTGGTTCTATATCTAAGGCCCCATACCGCATGGCCCCAAACGAAATGGCGGAGTTAAAGAAACAAATAGAAGATTTGCTTGAGAAAGGGTTTATTAGACCCAGTGTGTTGCCTTGGGGAGCTCCAGTGTTATTTGTTAAGAAGAAAGACGGGAGTCTTCGATTGTGTATCGACTACAGAGAAATGAATAAAGTTACTATCAAGAACAAGTACCCTCTTCCCCGAATCGATGACCTACTAGATCAACTATCTGGTTCGTGTGTATTTTCGAAGATTGATCTAAGGTCAGGGTATCATCAGCTGCGAGTGAAAGCAGAAGATGTTCCGAAGACTACTTTTCGGACTAGGTACGGTCACTATGAGTTTTTGGTGATGCCATTTGGGCTAACCAATGCGCCTGCGGTTTTCATGGATTACATGAACCTTATCTTTCGACAATATTTAGATCAGTTTGTTGTTGTGTTTATCGATGACATTCTGATATATTCCAAGAGTATGGAGGAGCATGAGCATCATTTGAGAGTTGTATTGAATACATTGCGTGAGAAACAACTATATGCTAAATTGAGCAAGTGCGAGTTCTGGCTATCAGAAGTGAAATTCTTAGGCCATGTTATCTCGCAAGAAGGGGTCTCTTTGGATCCCAGTAAAGTGGAAGCAGTACTGGACTGGAAGAGGCCAGAATCTGTGGCGGAAATACGCAGTTTTCTGGGTCTTGCTGGTTATTATCGGAGATTTATCCAAAATTTCTCCCGTATTGCGTTACCGATGACCAAGCTCAAGAGAAAGGATCAGCCGTTTGTGTGGGATAAGAAATGTGAAAACTGTTTTGTGGAGCTGAAGGAGAGGTTGACGACGGCACCTGTGTTGATTTTACCCGATCCCAGTTTGACATACGTTGTGTATTCTGATGCTAGTAGGCAGGGATTAGGGTGTGTTCTTATACAGCAGGGACGTGTGGTGGCCTACGCCTCTCGACAGCTCAGACCTCATGAATTGAACTATCCCACTCATGATCTGGAGCTTGTGGCCATTGTATTTGCTTTAAAAATTTGGTGTCATTACCTGTATGGTGTGACTGTGGAATTGTACTGCGACCACAAGAGTCTCAAATATCTGTACGATCAAAAAGAATTAAATATGAGACAGCGCCGCTGGATGGAATTGCTTAAGGACTACGACCTGGAAATAAAATATCATCCGGGTAAGGCAAATGTAGTCGCTGATGCTCTTAGCCGAAAGACTGTGCTTGTTGCAGCTATGATGATACAAGAAAGGAAATTGATTGAAGATTTTCGAGATTTAAATTTGACAAACCAGATCATCTGTGCCAATTACACTGTTTCTCAAGAGGAGAGTGATCTAAGGGCGGAAATTGAAGAAGCTCAGAGTGAAGATGACTGGATACAGCGCAACCTGGCTCGAATTGTACAGGGAGAAATTCCAGGCTATGACCTATCGCCTCGTGGATTGGTTCATTATCAGAAGAGAGTTTACATGCCACTTAGGGCGGAGTTGAGGCAGAAGATTCTGGATGAGGCGTACAAGAGCCAATATACTCTCCATCCTGGTATGACCAAGATGTATCATAATTTGAAATTGGTGTATTGGTGGCCAGGTATGAAGAGTGATGTGACCAAATATGTAGCAAGGTGTCTCACTTGCCAGAAGGTAAAGATCGAGCACCAGAGACCGCCTGGTTTACTTCAGAGTCCTGAGATTCTAGAATGGAAATAGGAAAGCGTGACCATGGATTTGGTTATGGGATTGCCCAAGATCAGAAACTATGATGCGATCTGGGTAATTATGGATCGGTTAACGAAGTCGGCACACTTCATACCAATCAATGCTGGTTATTCTCCTGATAAACTAGCGGAGATTTATATCCGAGAGATTGTCAGACTTCATGGTACACCGAAGAATATCATTTCCGACCGAGATCCGCGATTTACTTCAAGATTCTGGAAAGCATTGCATAAAGCTTTAGGTACTCAACTGAGATTCAGTACGGCTTATCATCCTCAAACGGATGGACAATCTGAGAGAACAATTCAGATGCTGGAAGATATGTTGCGAGCCTGTGTTCTCGACTTTAAAGGAAGTTGGGATCATTTCCTTCTACTTGTTGAGTTCGCCTACAACAATAGCTATCATGCGAGCATCCAAATGGCTCCGTATGAAGCATTGTATTGAAGACGGTGTCAATCACCAATATGCTGGAATGAGTTATCCGAAAGAAAGCTTTATGGGCCAGATTTGGTTGATCAAACCTCTGCACAGATTCGGATTATTTGTAAGAGGTTGCTTGCAGCGCAGAGTCGACAGAAAAGCTACGTTGACAAGAGAAGACGGCCTCTAGAGTTTGAGGTTGGAGATCATATTTTTCTGAGAGTATCACCAGTTACGGGTGTTGGGCGAGCGATCAAGAGAAAGAAGCTGAGCCCGAGATATATAGGACCTTTTGAAATCCTTGAGAGGATTGGACCTGTTGCGTACCGAGTAGCACTACCTCTGAGCTTGAGCAGGCTCCATGACGTATTCCACGTTTCTCAACTGAAGAAGTACCAACCGGATCCATCCACATAGTTGAGTATGAGGAGGTTGAGCTACAAGACAACTTCACATATGCGATAGAGCCAGAGCAGATCATAGATCAAGAAGAGCGACGGCTCAGACACTGAAGCATTCCATATGTGAAGGTGATCTAGAAGGGAATGACTCAAAGAGAGGCAACATGGGAAGCGGAGGAAGATATGCGAAGACGATATCCGGAGTTTATGGCTCAAGTTGTGTAACAATTTCGAGGGCGAAATTTAATTTTCGGGGGGAGAATTGTAATATCCCAAATTGTAATTAAGGGCTAATGGCTTCAAAGTAATGTAATTAATCATAATTAAGCACTTTTGAAGTATATGTTGTGCAATGTGATATAAAGGTGCTTAGTGATGATTTATTAAGCATTGTGACAATCAGGGGCAAAACGGTAAATTTACCGACCGATTGGTCAATTACCGAAGAGAAAATTCCCTGGTAATCAAGATCAATGGTTAGGATTGATTATTATGAGATCAAGGAGGTGGAATTGTGTGTGTGCATGTTCAAGTAAGTCCAAGGAAGATGCCTCAAGATTTTGACACTTGGCATCATCTCACACCCCTTTGACAAGTCAACAATTGCAACTCTTTTTTTTTTCTCTCTTCCCTCCCATTCTTTTAGGTCGGCAAATGGTCTTAGTAGAGACCAAAAATCTGATATATCTTCATTCATCATCATCATCATCTCATCTCTCCTCTCACCTTCATTTTCGTCTCAAGTTTGAAGGAAAGAGAAACAAGAAGGCTCAAGTTAGGTGAGGATTTGTTCTTGTATGCTCAATTCACCTTCATTAATATTGTTCATGGTGTTGAGGGCTTCATGGTTATGGTTTTAGGTTTTTGAAAGGTGGTGTTTGAGAACTTGAGAAAAATTGAAAGTTGGAGAAACAAGGAAGTTGCTTTGGGAAGAAGAAGAGGTAAGAATTTAACACATTTTGAGCTAAGTTTTGTAACCATTGATCAAGTTTTGAGAATTTTGAATTTTTGCCCAGGTTTTCATATGATATTGGTTTGGAATGTTGGTTTGGATTGGTTTGTAATATGGTGGTTTGATTGAGTTCTTGGTAAGACATGTGATGGTCATTGTGTAACATGTCAATGGAGGTTGAATTGGGTTGTTTTGATGATTTCAATGGATTCCTTGTGCAAATTTATGTGGGAATGGTATTTGATATGAATTTGGGAACCATTGGAAGAATTGGTGCAAAAATGGAAATGTTGTCCATTGAAAGTTTATTCTGGGCAGCCAGGTTGTCTGGATGTTTTGAATAGGCAAATGGTGTCTAAAAATTCTGAAACTTTCCAGATTTAAATTTCACATTCCAAGCTTCAAAAAGAACATACATATTGTGTCATTTCGTTTTTTGAGCTAAGAGAAATGACTGTCCAAAGTTTGGGCTTAAAACTGGAATCTGTTTTGGAGTGGTGATGAATTTCGTGTAATTCTGTACTTCTGTGGTGATTCCCAGTAATGGCCAATATTTTTCCTAGGAAGAGGACTTAAAGAGCTTTCATTTGGCTTTGGGATCACCTTATTTTGATTTTTATAGAATTAGTTATGATTTTTCAAAGTTTCCTTGGCTGCAGCAGAAAATCTAGGCTGCAGCACAAAACTTTCTGTGTGTGTCCTGGCCGCAGCCAGAAATTCTTGGCTGCAGCCAAAATGTTTCTGTGACGTTTTTAGCCATTTTTGGCTGCAGCCAGAACCCAATTTTCAGCACTTTGTGAGTTTGCAAAGCAATTTCCAACCTAGAATTCTCCAATCCTTTTAGGTTCTCTTTGAGTTTGTTATAACCATTTAAGGGACTCATATGGAACCTATTCTAAGTGTTCGAAAGTAGGAATTGGGGGTAGGGAATTAATCCACCATTCTTGATTTTGCTTATAGGCTTTGATATTTGTCGCCCTCGTGAGCCAACTACGCCGAAGAACGTCAGGAAGGAACGAGGTAGTAACTTTTCTTTCATACCATATGTGATGCATTGTATGTGTGTATTATCATTGATTTGTGATAAACTCGTATTCTGCGACATTGTGAATATGTGTAAACACCGTCATACCAATAGTCCCTGAGTAGCTAACAACAGATCGGGCAAGGGTTGTATGCCTTCCCGGCGGAGAAAGGGGATGAGGATGAGGTGTGATATGTGTGATTATGTGAAAAGCCGAAAGGCTATTTGTGAAGGCCGACGGGCCGATTGTGAAAGCCAGATAGCTATATGAGCTATAAGGCTATGTGTATGCACTGCCACACCAATAGTCCCTGAGTAGCTAACAACGGTTCGGGTTAGGACAGTGTGCCTTCCCGTCGAAGAAAGGGGATGAGGGTGGAGTGTGATTTGTGCTGCTGCTGTATGATGATTTGCTTACATGTTGTGTGCTTATGTGTGGTATAAATGTTTTGTTACTACTGAGATTCTTTTGAATCTCATTCTTTCCTTTAACTAACCTTTCAGACAGGGCGAGTGGCTCTAAGGAGAAGCGTACGACCCGGAGCAGTTAGAACCCTATAGGGACATTTACTTTTGGATGTGTTGGTTAAACCTGTTGGACAGGGATCTTGTAAATTATTTTTGGGCTGTATTTAGTAACAGAATATAGTTGTGTAATCCCCTATATGGGAATTGTAAACTTTCTAGTGGATGAACGGAACCCGAGGGTTGCCGGGATTGCTATTAGATATTCTGATATGAATGAATGTAAATTAACTGCACAGGTGATTATATTCGATAATTGAACTTGAGACCGAAATAGGAAAGAAGTTTTGAAAATTTTGTAAAGTCCTACTATAAGAGGGAGTTTTAAATGAGTTTTGAACTATTCGACGGTCTCTAAACCAATTTAATTATGTGATATCGAATTATAATTACACTAATTAAGGCAGGGGGTTACACTTTAACCTATTAATTCCATATCCCATGTAACTTGATTCACATAAGAGGAAAATAAAAAAGGTTAAGTAGCAAATCTGCCCTGGAAGTATGGGTTCAAGAGCAATTTTGCCTTGGAAGTTTTTTGGGGATCAATTTTGCCCCGGAAGTTTCAAAACGTACCAATGTTGCCCTTTTCCATTAAATAACAAATGTTGACCATTAAAAAATTGACTTTGACTGTTAATTTTTTAACAGAAAAGGGCAATATTGCTACTTTTTGAAACTTTTAGGGCGAAATTGATCCCCAAAAAAGTTCCAGGGCAAAATTGTTTCTAGACCCATACTTCCGGGACAATTTTGCTACTTAACCCCAAGTAAAAATATTAACTCTCCCCTTTTTTTTGACAGACACATATTGCCAATTGGATCAGTTTTTTTGACACTTCCTGTTGACTCTGTGGGATCAGATACATTCAAGTTAAAGGGGTTGGTAGACTATTCTGTAGGGGCAGTGGTGGTAAGGGGATTATCACTTCCTTCACCTCTTCTGACCGCCATGAGCAAATAAGGAAGCAAATCCAAAAATAGGGTCTTTTCAATCAACAAAGGAAAGCAAAAAAGAAACACCCAGTTCGATCACAAGAAAGCTACAAATTAATATAAAAACAGTCTCAAGCACCCACAAGCAAGAAAACAATCAATCCTTAATGTGCATACAATATAAAAATCCAATAGAGGTGAAGGAAATAAAGAAAGCAAACTGAAATCAATCTCCACCACTCAAGTCTATAACATCGTTGGCTATGTCTCTCCCTGTTTACCACTAACGACAGTCACGTAATCAAACCAGTGACAAGGAACAAAGTCCAAACCAACACAATCTGGGACCGGTTGGATCTGGGTCATATCGAGTCGCACCGGTTCGGAATAGTAGCGACCAAGCGACTGAACCGGACCGGCCAACTGGCCAGTTCGTTGGGTTTCGATCCAAACTGGCCGGTCCTATCCGGGTTCCTCAACCATGATTAAAAGAACTTTGAAGTAGGAACATTATCCTTCATACATCATGCCATAGTTATGTGATTGTGTGGATGCCATTGTTTGTAAATGCGCTTTATTAATTAAAATGGTTTGCCTAAAGAGCGGTATTTAGTGCCTAGGTGCACTTACACTGGGAGTTGGTGAGAGTCCAATCGGTGTAGATTATGGGGCTGGGCCCTATACATGTATACATGATGATGATATGTCTATATTGTGCATACCTTGGCGCATATCATATTTACTTTTCGCATTTTCTATGAATGATAGTATGTTTCTACTAGAATTCTTTAGAATCTCACCCTTTTTTTTAAAATAATCAAAATGCTCTTAATTTACCCCTATTGATGCTCTCTAAACAATATCAATAATAATCAAGAAAGAGAGGGAATAAGGGAATCAACGAAGATGACTATAGTATTTTAAAAAATAAGTGTCATATTAATTAATTTCTTTAATCTAATCAAATCTGGTTGAAATGTCTTGTATTAAGGACAAGGGGAGTATCATCACGAGACAAAACTTTCACACATATCTACCTTCAGTTAATTCGAACACTCATTGATTTATATCGTGCTTCCCCAAATTAAATAATAGAAAATGAAGGAAGAAAAATTTAAAGAAAAAAGTTGTAATGATTATTTCATTTTTAAAGAAAGAAAAGTTCAGATTCTAATACATTTCACTTGTAAATTTATGAAAAGATTAGTTGTGATTTTGAAATGATGCACTCAGCATTTAAATGCTGACACTTAAGTTTTTAATTTAAAATATGTAAATTAAACAATATTTAAAATAAAACCTAATTAAAACCTATAAAACCCTATTGCCCTTGAACGAACAACCCTTCTTGTATGAATTCTCTATCCTCCCATTATAGTGCCTCAACACCAACAAGAAAAAAGACCAATTTTTCGGTAATTTGGAAATCGGCTCGTTGGCTGCAGCTGACCAAAGCTAGGAAGAAGAATGACAACAGAAATAATGCTAACAACGGAATGAGTCGTCAAGGTCTTCCTTATGGTTCAAATACTACAAAAAAAACATACTATTAGCGACAGAATTACCCATGGAATTATTTTTGTCGGTAATTTCCGATGAATTACTGACGGATTTTCAGTCGGAAAAATTACAGACAAATTTTTGATGAAAAAGTTTTGTTCGTAAATTCCATCAGAAAATAAATTTTCTGATGGTGTTATCAAAGGAAAAAAATTCCTTCTCTAATTTCCAACAGATTAAATATGGAAAAAATTCCGTTAGTAAATACTGATGGATTACCCACGGAATTTTTTCTTTCAGTAATTACCAACATTTTACCCACGGAATTCCATGGATAATTTTAGTGAGAAATTACCAACGGAATTCCGTGGGTAAAATCAATAAATTTTTTATTATCTTTTAATAATTTATATAAAATAATAAAAATAAAAATAATCTATAAAAAATAAAAATTTAAATATCATAAAATTAATATTTAATATAATATATTAAATATATAATATATATAATAAAAATTTTAAATGAAATAAGAAATTAAAATTTTTAAATTTTATATTATAAAATATATGTATATATATATAATTATATATAAATATATATTTAATATTTAATATTTAATATATTTATATTAATATTAATATTAAATATTTAAATGAAATAAGAAATTAAAAATTTTAAAATTTTATATTATAAAAAATTATATATAAATATACATGTAATAGATATGTAATATTATATATATTTATATTAATATTATATATTTAAACAAAATAAGATATTAAAAAAATTTAAATTTTATATTTTAAAAAATTAAATATATAATTATTTATAAATATATATTTTATATTTTATATATTTATCTTAATATTATACTTGCTTTTTAATTATTACATTATATATATTATTACATGAATAAATAATTCAAGGTCAAAGCAACTCAACTGGTAAAGGTATCAGAACACGTACCAGAGGTCCAAGGTTTGAATTCCACCTTTGTCATAAAACGCAACAATTATCTCACAAAGACACGTGGCGCAAGGTTAGAGGGATATGTGGCGGGGCTAGATGCCGGGTGGGCAGTGGGGAGCCTCTAGTGATGTCTACGTGGCCTTTTTTAAGGGCGCCATATGGATGTTTTTTTAAAAATAATAATATTAAATTATCGACGGATCACCCATAGAAAAATTTCGTCGGTAATTACCGACAAAAAATGTTTCATTGGGAATCCATCCTTCATTATTGACGGAAAATTCCGTTGGCAATTTTTTCTATGGGTAATCCGTCAATAATTTCCGACAGAATAAAAATTCCGTTGGCAAATCAATTTGCCACGTACTTTTTAGAGATGGAACTTATTTCCGTTGGTAATTCCATTTTTGTCCCTAATCAGTCGGTAATTCAGTCAGAAAATTGAAATTCCATCGGTAATTCTGTGGTAATTCCATTAGTAATTTAATGGTTTTTTGTAGTGAAATCTAATTTCATTAGTTGTGTTGATTTACAAGATGTTTAGTGTGGCCTTGCAATTGGGTTTTTGGTGGATGTTGTTGCCTCAATGTTTAGTGTCCCCATCGAAAAAGGTGCCCACATTTAATATTCGATAGTACCTTAAATATGATTGCCTTCGATAGAAATAAACATAGGCTTATAAAATAAAATAAAAAAAAGAAAAGTCATACATTCAAGATTCAATGTACTTTATTAATAGGTGACAAAGTCATCTCAGGTAATATGTATGAAACAAAGAAAAAGCCAACAGCTCCAAAAAACTGTTTTGTCATGATTACCCATCCAAGCTTTAGGGTGCAAAAGATTTCAGCTTCTTTAATCAAGTGCACTTATTGAGATTTAAATTTGTATTCTCATTCTTACAAAGGTGAAGTCGCTTATCACCTCAACCAAAATGTTTGTTAGTAAAGAGTATGTCTTTCATGTTAAAATAGAACATTCAAAACTGAGAAGACCTAATGGAACCTAAACATATACTCCCTTCAGTCATTTTCATAAGCAACTTTTTTTCTATTGGGGCTAATTTTAAATATAAGCAACTTTTTTCTTATATCTCAAAATTTAAACTACTTTGTTCTTTTCTATCCCCTATTAAATACATATCTTTATATTAATTATATCTCACTCATCACTAATTCTCTTTCATCTAATCATTTATTAGTCATTCTCTCTCATATTTTATACTCTTTCTCTCTCATATTTTTTTACTCATTCTCTCTCCTATGCTCTTTTTATAAATATGAATATATTTGGAAGAAACATGACATTTTTTACACATTTTTTGTTTTAAACTAATCTTAACCACCAATTTGTTTTGTGCAATTAAGAAAAAAGTTGCTTATAAAAACATCTGGAGGCAGTAAATATTAAAGGTCAAACATTGACACAATGTTTTGATGGAGAAAAAGTTAGAGGGAGGAGAAAAGTAGGGAGAAAATGGTGGACAAGAGGAGAAAAGTGAGAGAGAAAAAAATAGTGTATGTCCTATGTGTTTTTCTCCCCAATATTGGAGAGATTTTGTGGAGAAAACTAGTTTTCTAAAATTACCCCAATCTATCAACAAAGAGTTGGTCTAACAGTGTAAGACCTCACTAGATTCTTCTAAATCTTGAGTTCGAGTCTCAGAGGAGATACTTGTGTTAGGAGAAGCAAACGCAAACCCTAAACTGGATACTAGTTGATAATATTAAAAGAAAAAAAATTTACCCCAATCCAACGGCATTAGCTCACTCATCACCGAACCTAACCCAACTCAACTGCAAACCCTTCTGGACGTAAATTTTCTTGCTATCCCCAATAAAGTTTATTGCTCACCAATTTTAGTAGATATAGTTTTAAACAAAACAATTTTGTGGGCCTGTGTGGTTTTATATCATTTTTATTTTTTTTATATTAATAAAATTTTCATATAAATATTAATTATTTATATTAGAAATAAAATATAAATAAAATTTAAAGAACTTGAGTTTCTTTAAAAAATTTATTTTGATTTTAATAATTTAAAATATAAGTATATTATTGTCATTATTATATGTTTATTTTTATTCTAACTTTTTTTTTTTAAAATTTAGCTTGTGACGGAATATATTTTTCTTAATATTTTAATTTTAAAATAAAATATAAAAATAATTTCATTTGAATTTGACTTTAGTCTTTAATTTGATGGTGTTATTTTTCTACTTAAATTTTATTTTCATGGAAATGGATTAAAAATAAGTAACGGATTAGTGTCATTAAAGATGACATCCATTATCTCTCCACTTTTCAACCCCTCCTTTTTTTCCTTCTTTAGTTTTCTCGCTTGTAAACAGACACAGAACTTTCTTACTAGCTTGCGTATTAAAGTGGATACTATTTATAGTTCCTAGGGTGAAAATAGGTCAACCATTTGACAAGACATATGACCTGGCCTAGTTAGGCCCGATAAAGTCGGGTTTATTTAATAGAGGTTAGGCTTTATACCGATTTAAAAACTTGCTTATTGAAATAGGATACATCTTATTTAGGTTAAAGTATATTTTTTAAGTTTTAAGGTTTTATTTTGCTCCTTTAAGTTTATAAAATGCATTTTTAGTCCTTAAAACTTAACATCGTTAATGTTATTAATAGACAATGCTAACTAATCAAAATTAAGTGGTTTAAGTGATGACTCTGTGCATGCCAAAATACAGTGGTGATTGTGCAATGTTGACGAAGCAAGCTTATGTGAGATGAGATAAAGAAATCTAGGGTTAGTTAGGAGAACTAGGGTTATTCGTTATAATTATTAAATAAGGATATTTATCTAGATTTGAATTTGATTTTAGAATTTAGGATTTAGATTTGAATTTTGAAATGTTATTTTATTATTTCTAGGGCTCTATAAATAGAGCTTAGGGTTCTCTGTTGTAGATAGTTTTGATTGATTTGTTAATAAAATAATTCTTTTACCCCTCAATATTCTTTCTCCTCCCTCAGTTCGTCTTATTTCCCCCTTCTTCTTGCTATCCTCCCTCCTCTAGACCCTCTCTCCTCCACTTCCCCAACCCATTTCGCATCAATTTTGGTATCAGAGCAATGTTCCCTTCATTGCTTTTACTGCTCAATTTCTAAAAAAAGAAAACCTTACTTCCACTAGATGACTTCCCATTTTTATTAGATTTCATATATATTTTGATCACTATCTTGAATCACAAGAAAAGAAAAAGAAATGAGTTCGAGTTTTATTCTTCTTCTTCTACACAGGAGGACAAGAGGACTGTGGAGAAGAGAAGATATCATAGTAGCCCTTGGATAAAGGAGCAGCTGGAGCTTAAAGATGGGGCTTTGAATCAATGCTCTATCCTTTTTTTTTTCCTTCTTTTTCTTGAGATTTTAGATTATGAACTTGTTGCTGTCTTGCTGAGATTTTGTTAGTTATGCTTAATTAGTTTGCTTTACAACCTAGAGGAACTATGAACATGTAGGTGGATTATATTTTGTTTTCCTTTATTAATTATGTTTTAATATTTATTTTGGTTACTTAATCTTGTCTATTTCTTTTCTACTTAGTTCTTGATCACTATTAGGTATAAATTTGGAGAATTTAGATTACTCTTGGAAGAGGGATTTTAATTGGACAATAAGATTGAGTAATGTGGGATTACAATTTATTCTGACTTGCCAATAGGATAAGAATGCAACCGTATTAGAGTGAAATTGAATTATTATTGTCTCTTGGGTAACTATGTTAGGAATGACAATTTTAACTTGAGAAAGGGGTGTAAGTAATAGGGAGATACTTATATTTATTAATACTCTAGATTAACAAAATTGATATTAAGGCTAATTAATTAAGTGAAAACAAGGTTTATGAAGCTAATAAGGGATTAGTGACTCTGGGTTGCTCGTTTGATAATTGTGGTAGTTTGTTTTAATTTTCTTTTCACTCATTTGAATTCAATTTGGTTTGCGCAAATTAAACAAAAGTATAAAGTCAATGCTCAACGGAGTTTAGGTACCAAGTCTTCGTAAGAACGATACTTTTCTTATCACTTTATTACTTGATGCAACCCGTGCACTTGCGGACTCTTAGGTTATAATTTTTTACTATCAAGTTTTTGGCGTTGTTGCCTGAGACTTGTGTCTCAACACTATTTGATTGGATTTGATTGAGCATTAGTAGTTTAAGTATGGGTTTGTAAATATCTTATTTTGTTTTCTTGTTTTCTTTTCTTAAAAAATTGGAAAACAATATGGCTTTCACTTGGCAACCAATAGTTTTAATATTGAGAAAAAATAAATTACATGTCTTCAACACAAGGTGAACTGATTGTTTTTATAAATTCTTTGAATGAATATAGGCAATATAAAAGGAGCATAAATTATGGTTGTATTTTATATGTTGATTCTTCTCAATATGTTTACATGTCATGTGCTTATTGTGAATGAAGTTATTTATATGAGCATTGTCCATATAGTACAACTAAGCATTATGTGGGAGATGATTTTACTAGGAATCAAACTTGTTTTGACCATTCATGTTGCCCTAGTTTTGAGCAACAACAATTTTGGAATCCACATGTCAACTATTATTGTCAACACCCGTTTCTATTTCCATAATTGAAGAGTAATAAAGACGGAATTCCATAGGCATACAAAAAAGTGCATTTATACAGATAAAAGTATTTGTTTAAAATTTCAAGTCGTTCGTCAAAAAAATACAAAATACAGAGGAAATTTCAATAATTACAAGATTCCCCAAAATATCTTAAGAATAAACTAATTAGAACCACCGTCTTTAACCTTGCCTCGCGACACGTGCCAATCACTTTTCGGCGTCTACGCCTTTGCCTTTCATCCTACTGGCACCCACTGAGATGTTTATTTTTCAAAAAAGGTGAGATTCTAAGGAATCCCAATAGAGACATACAACCGACATATAAAATGTGCAAATTAAATATGCAATGCACCATATTAGGCAAAAAAGTTAGTTCGATTTGATTCACATATAAGTACCTCAGACGAGTCACCGACTACAGCTAAGATTTTTGATATACCTTGGTTGGGCACCGAACCACAGCTAGGATTTTTTATAGTGTACCTCAACTGAGTCATCGACCACATCTAAGATTTTCGATATACCATCGTTGGGTACTGAACCACAACTAGGTACTGTGCCTCTAGCACACAATTATATCACAAAATATAGTAACAAATACATACAATTATTCACATAGTGTATGAAGGATGGTAGTCCCTACCTCAAGTTTTATCAACCCCTTTTTAATGTGCCTCGTAAAACATATCGCTTCCGGCTTCCAACTCGATCCTAAAATATTAAATGTACAAGAAATAGGTCAAAACCTATCCAAGTATTATTTTAGACTCTTCCAAAGTGTTTCTTGTGGTTATATTAGTCTATGATAAAAATTTACCAAAATGCCCCCAAGACCCCGGCACGGCCCCCGTACCCGACCCGGTGGCACATTTTTCCAAAATTTTTACTCGGGCTATCTTGATGTATCTTCGACCATAGAATCCATTTCCGGGCTCAAAATCACCAAATTCAGTGTCAAATTACGAAAATGCCCTTGACAGCCCCGATTTTGGGTTTTAAAGACGTTTTTGTAATTACGCCTTTTCGGCCTTTTTCGAAAAAGTAACCAACTGTAACCCCACTTATTTTTGCCTCCTGAATTCAATGGAACCATCTATTTCATGAAAATCTAGATCCTTCCCCCTGATCTGGTCTTGGCCGAAACATAGGTCAAGAAAAAGGAAAATGCTCTTTTGTGTTTTAGCTTCCAAAGCTTGTACCTTTTCACTTCTAATCCCTTATGAACTCATTTAAACACATTCCAAACATGATTTAAAGAAATTTAGGCAGCATAACCACTTACGATTAGGACTTTCCAAATTCACAAACTCAACCAAAAATCACCAAATCCAACCATACACTTCAACAACTACAACATACTAGTAAGGATAATTTGAGTCTTGTGAAGTTACCTATTGAGTTCTTAAACTTTCTCTCTCTAGACGTCATCTTTTCTCTGTCCTTGAGCTCAAGATATGTTTTCTAAACCATGGATTCCATAGAGAAGAAGAGTTTAGAGAAGGTTTCTAGGCAATATACAAGAGAAATGCTTAAGAGACCAATTTCTTACCTTGCTTCTTCTTCCTCCTTCTCTCTAGAGCTTAAGACCTTCAAGCTCTCTCTCTCTCTTCTTTCTCTTGTTGCTGGCTGAAATGATCAAGGGAAGAGGAAGGAAGTGTGTTTTATAAAATATCTTTCCTTTCCTTTAATCTCTTGATTTCCAAGATGGCATCTTGTGGTGACACTTGTCATTGATATTTTCTCTTTCCAATTGTGTCATAATGCTTCAATTAGCTTTGAACTAGTTTCCTCTCCCTTTGGTTAGCTCAAAAAAACCTTCCCCCCTTATGTATCCACTAACCAAATTGCCTCTTCCAACTAATCTAAATAGATACTCAAGTGTTGTATCTTAATCATGATTACTTTGTCCAAGAAGCAATATTTTAATGCAATTAGACATGTGCTCTTCTTAATCAATTATAAACTAATCCCTTTACCATAGGATAATGAAACTTGGTATGTTTAAAGGCCAAATAATTAATTCCCTTCCTATTTTCTTTATTCCACAATTGCCAACACTTTTTATTTTCAATTTTTGGAATAATGCCAATTTTGGCAGATTTTCTGCCCTAACTTTCAAAAAATATAACTAAATTTGTAGACATCATTTTGGAACCATTCCAAAGGCTATGGAACCTTATTGAGTCTAGTTTCAAGGAAAAATATGGAATTTAGCCATCTAGAAGCATATAATTCCCAGATTTCATTTCTTTGACCACTGCTCCAGAGATATTTCAGATTTTCTGGGCTAAATTAAAAAATTCATAACTCTTTGTACATAGCTTTAATTGATTCATATGACCTATCAAATGAAAGCTTAGGATGTCTACTTTCACCCTGTAAAATTTCATAATTTTTTCTCATCATTTTTCTTCCAAAACCACATGACAACTCACTGCCTTGCAGGCGATTTCATTGAAAACATTGTTCACCTTTCAATTTTCAATATTTAATTCCTTTGGCCTTCAATATTCACCATTTTATTGAATATATATAAAATAATCACAATATACTCTTGGTGAATAAAATTTGAGGTCTTACAATTATTCTAATGAAATTACCCCTATTTTTACTCTTATCCACATATTGAAGAAAACACCCTTGAGTATAAGGAAAATTCTAATTAGAAAGATTATTTGAATAGTATGTGGAATCATTGGAGAGATTATTTAGTCATCAATAATAAGAATTTGCCACTAGAGTTGAGTCAAATATCCAAAATATTAGAATATATGTAAGTCGAATTGTTTCATCCCTGGAGATTATGAGAAGATAATTCCTTAAGTATGATTATCACTTCAATCCTTTTATTAACCAATCAATTAAAGCTACCTACAACAGAGAACTCTAGGCTCCATTTATCACTAGTACAAAATATGTGCTTTAAACTGGCTCATTTAGACCGGTTATATAGGGATAAGGTTTAAAATGTATGACCAGTGACATTTTTGTAATTATAGATAACTTCTGAGACCGGTTCCCTGGATATAAAGTCTTAGAGATACTATTTAAAATTTATTTATGAGTAATCGGTCTTAAAAGGATAAAAATAATTAAAAATAAATATACTTTTTAAACCGGTTATTTCTATAACCCGTTTAAATAAAATGCTCTAACAATATTTTTTTCTACTTTTAAGACCGGTTATATCTTATAACCGGTCTAAAAGTTGAAACTTTTTAGACCGGTTATTTTTAAAACTGATCTAAAATATATATCTAAGACCGGTTGTTTCAAACACTGGTCTTAAAAGTGCACGCCCTAATGTGTTCGTGTGTCTCTAAAACCATGGTTTCAGAAGTACTTTTCCTCAAATCGAGACAAAACTCCTCTCACATACTTACCTCGTAAATCGTAAAAGTTATTCTCCAAAAGCTAATCAGAACACTAAGTCAATTGCTCTTTGAAATCACTTTTCCTTGAAATTTTTTCGACGGTGTTCTTATTCACAACTCCGCCATTCTCTTTCTCTCTAAATATAGAGCATTCTTTCTCTCTAAACCTAATATCTCACAATCTAACCGACAGTGTTCTTATTCACAATCTCAGGGGTGGCATAGGGGTAAGTCTGTATTACCTAAGGAAGAGTCACTACCCATACCTTACCAATAGTCGACTTTCATTTCACCGTCAATCGATAATATTCCAGCTCCGACTCCTCCTCCCTTAAAAGCTTCCAAACAGGAGCACAAAGAGTGACTACTCGTGAAGCAACTTTCTATGTTTGTTTTGATTGTTGTTAATAATTTGAACTTGATCTTTTTTATATTATTTCAGGTGAGTTTAACCATATCTGGCATCAGATTCTGATATGCTTGAAGTAGGAAATGGCAGTGTTCTATTTTATGATTATGGCTTTGTTTGAATATGCTTAATGTTACTCTCTATCTTACTCTCGCCATTGAACTCAGTGATGATAACTTCAGATACTAGCTTAATGATCACATTATGATATTTTATTTATACTTTCTTGTCTTATATTTCCATTAATGATCACATTATGATATTTGCTATGTGGGTTTGAATTGAATATAAAGTTATGAAAATTCTAAATAGCTTTGCAATGCAAGTTTTAAAACTTGTATCTATATACCTTTATTATGAAATATTGCTTGGTTCTTATCATGCCATAATTTATTGGTATATTTCTACAAGTGTAGTTATTATCTCCTGGTATGCATGCTTCTTAACTTCGTTGAAATCTCTAAAACTCTGTGGTTGTTGCTTTGTTGTCTATCATTTTGCTGTTGGATAGGGTGCTATAAGGTGTTGAAATATATGGATCATAGTTCGATAAAAGCAAAACTGATGAGTGTTGAATATGATGTTGGGGTGAGGGATTTTTTTAGATTGTGCTAGAAAAAATGCTAATGATGATAGTGGGATGTTTTATTGCCCTTGTGTAGTATGTTTGAATGAGAAGCGACTAAGTGTTGTAAATATATACACATTTAATTTGTGAAGAATTTTGTAAGAGTTATATAGTATGGGTATGGCATAGTAAAGAATTAGAAATGCCAAGTACATCTCAATAAGGGGTGGCCTTTGATGATAATGACATGGATATGGATGATCAGATAAAGGATATTATTTGTGATGTAGGAGAAGAGGCTTTTAAGCAATCACATGCATATGGTAATATATGCAATGATATTAAGAAGCCACTGAACCAGTGGTGTAAAAATACCAATTGTTGAGAGCAGTATTGAAATTGGTAAGCTTGAAAGCACGGCATGAATGGAGCGACAAGAGTTTTTCAAAACACTTGAGGCTTTTAAGGATATCTTCTAGATGATAATGTGTTGCCTTATCGATACTATGATGCTAAGAAAATACTCTATCCAGTAAGGATGAAGTATAAAAAGATCTATGTATGCCCTAATGATTGCATATTGTATAGAAAAGAGCATGAAGAGAAAAAATAATGTCAGATATGTGAAACCCTGAGGTACAAATCAAATAACCCTGATGAATTGCAACAAGTCCACTTGTACATCTTGAATAATGTTGATGAAGTTTAAGATTATATTAATACTCATAAAGAAATTGTACAAAAAGAAAATAGTCGAATGATTGAACAAGGTTAATTAGGGAGCATAACAAAACTTTTGCACATTGGTTCAAACAAAAGGTTGACAAAGAAGAATGCGTTTCTGATACAATTAAATGGTTAGCACATGGTTCTGAGATTGATGTCATAAGTCAGACTTTGTTTATGATAAATGGTTGTATGTTTTACATGAAGTCTCTAGATGATAGTAGTACCATCCAGAATAGTGGCTTTATGTTAGTGGCTAAATCTATGCACTTCTCTAGTTCTAAAGATAAGAACCCTAGATTGGCACCATACCTTATTATGGGATTAATGAAAAGATTAGGGTGGTTGATTATGTTAAAATTAAATTTTCCATTTTCAAATGCAAGTAGGTTGATGTCAACAATGGTGTGATGATCAATCAGTTAGGATTTACATTAGTTAATATGAATAATAAAAGTTTTAAAGATGAACCTTTTATTATGGCATATCAGGCGAAACAAGTGCTCTATATTACTAATCAGAAAAATAAAATATGGCTTGTAGCTCTCCAAGGAAAAAGGGTCATTGATATTAATGAGGAAAGTCATTCAATGAATGATCTTTCTGAGACTCCTTCTTTTGCTCAGGGTCTTCCATAATTGAACGAAGAAGATGTAGCAAATAATGAACACGACATAAGAAACAATCATCATGAAGGGGTATAGGAGGATATCCCTTTATAAAACTACTTTAAAGATTAGCTAGCTAAAATAATTATCAAAAATTATATTTGAATTATGTTTATAGTTATTTTATATATAAAACTACTTTTTTTGTTAGCGTCACAGGAAAATGAAGGATTTGAGGTGTCCTAGTGTGAATGCTCAAGAGCCAGCAAGTGATCATCAGCGATGGATTACTGTCCGCTGGGTTCTTTCTTGGTAGATTCCTCTATCATCAATTAAAGTGTTTTGATTCTATTACTAGATAAAGTTTTGATTTTTTTTGTCAAACTGTAATATTAAAATATGGGAATTAAAATGTGTAGATGCATACCTTAATTTTCCAATTGTGTGTGATAATGTGTTGATTTTTAATGATATGTTGCTTCTATGGAATGTGGGGTATAGGAAGAATGATGTAAGCTACACTAGTTGAAATTGTGTTTTAGAATGCTTGATGAAATGAGAATGTGTAAGAGAAGAATTTATTTGGGGTGTAGGAAGAATGATTTATTGTTGCTGCTCTGTGGAATGTGGGGTGTAGAAAGAATGATATAAGTATTACACCAGTTCAAATTGTGTTTTAAAATGCTTGACGAAAATGTTTATGTATAAGTTGTTAGTTATAATGTGTACGAGAAGAATTTATTTGGATGCTGTAACACCACAAATTTATATTCACTAAATATATTGTAAATATTTGAGAAATCCAATAAAATGGTGAATACTTATGAATTTGGAATTTATGAATTTTATAAATGCTCATTTTCATGAGAAATTGGGTAAAAATAATTATGGAATTAATTTGGGTAATTTAAAAGGCCTAATATTAAGGTCCAAAAATGGAGAAATATTATAGAAAATATTTGGTCCA
This sequence comes from Inga oerstediana, assembly GCA_963210345.1. Lineage (NCBI taxonomy): Eukaryota > Viridiplantae > Streptophyta > Magnoliopsida > Fabales > Fabaceae > Inga > Inga oerstediana. The sequence continues at coordinate 44,237,500 of OY723405.1, forward strand.
AAAATAGGTAGAAATTGGACAAAGAAAAATAAGAAAAGAAATTGGAATAAAAAGGTAATGGCAAAATCGTATTTTTGCCAAAATAGCACAAAATTAATTATTTTTCAATTAATTGAAGTTAATTTAAATTAATTAAGGAAAATAAAGGAGAAGAATATATTTGGAGTATTTTGGTTAATGAAATATGAATTTATGGACGATTTGAGCAAAAATGCAAATTTGACCAAAATTGGGATTTTACGTATATACGTAACTAGAACAAGTTGTGAAGCCAATTGAGACCAAAGAGAGGGACTCTTAGGTGTCTCCTACATGTAGCATGAAGAAGGAAATGCTACTTGGGCTTAATGACATAGTTACATGTACATAAGGATTTATATACATAAAAGCCAAAATATTGATTTTTGGAATTATTGGGAAATTGCATAATTAAGCACTTATGACATCATCCTAATGTTAAAACATCATCTTCCTCTTTTCATCAATCATTTCCAACATTCAGCCCCAAAAATAGAGAGAGGAAGTTAAGAGAAAATCTAGAGAGAGAAAGGCAAGAAAATCTTGCAAAGGTAGGTACTTTCTTCGGTAAATTAGTTCCTAACGCGTATAACTCCGTTCCTAAGCATCTCTTTCATGTGATTTAATGTTTGGAAGCTCAAATTGTTTGTTGTGAGGAGCTAGGGTTTGGTTACATAAGGGAAAGCCAGAAGGAAGCAAAAGGTAACTCCCAAACCTTTATTATTGACTATTCTAGCTACTATGGACAATTTAATCGGTGAAATTTTACCGGATTGTCTTTGTTTTGTAAAATTAGAAAATGAAATAGCCTAGGGGTTATGCTGATGAGATTTAGTCCAAATGGTAGTTATAACCCAATTAAATAGTTAATAAAGTGGCTAGGAGTAGAAAGAAACACGCATATGCGGAGTCAGATTTCGAAAACCTCAATTTTTCCCAAGGAATTGCATATTTTGGCCAGAGCAAAAGATAGGCCTTAGAGTTCAATTTTCAATAATTTGATGATTCCATTGAGGTTAAGAGGAAAAATCATGTGGTATTACAGTTGGTCACTTTTTCAAAAAAGCCCGAAAAAGCATAACTACAAAATGCCCCTGAAACCCTGAAATAGGGGCTACCAAAGGAAATTTTGTAATTTGGCATTGAATTTGGTAATTCTGAGTCTTGAAATGTATTCCTTGGGTAGAAATATGGCAAGAGAGACCATGTCAAAATTTCAGGAAAACTATAGTCGAGCTAGGTATGACAGGGCCGGGCGAGGGTCCTGGGGGCATTTTGGTAAATTTTTACCATAGGCTAATATAACAAAAATAAACACTATAGAAGTGTCTGAAATGATACATGAATGGGTTTTAACCTAATTCTTGTATATTTTACATTTTAGGACCGAGTTTAGAGCCTGAAGTTGGCACGTTCTATAAGGCAAGCATTTCGAGGTTAAACAAGGTTAAGGTAGGGACATTATCCTTCATACTTCATGTATTAGTCTATATGATTGTGTGGTTATCATTGTTTGTGCTTTTATTAATTAACATGGTATGCCTAGAGGGGGTAGTTAATGTTAGAATTGCACTTACACCTGGGGGTATTGGATGAGAATCCAATCGGTGTACGATTAGTGGGGCTGGAGGCCTACTCATGTACACATGATGATGTGTTTATGTTGTTCATTAATTGGTGCATACATGGTACTTATCATATTTACTTATTACATGTTATGTGAACGATAATATGTTTCTACTAGGATTCCTTGGAATCTCACCCCTTTTTCTAATTCAAAATATCTCAGTGCGTGCCAGCGGATTGAAAGGCAAGGATATAGATAAGGGAACTAACGAGCACATTTCTCGAGGTGAGAGCTGTGGTTATATATAGTTTGTATTTGGTATAGTTTTGGGGATATTCTATACATAATTGTAAATATTCTTGAATTTTGCATTATTGATGCCAGTCTGTAAATGAGTCATATTATCAGTATAATTGTACTTTTCTGTTTCCCTATGGAACTTATTCATTATTGCCCTGTGCATATCAAAAAGGAAATGGGTGTTGACATTTTTGGTATCAGAGCCCAAAGCAGTTCCGGAGAACCCAAGTGGTTCTGGCAGAGTTAATAAACGATTCTGGCATTATCAGAATTATATACTGATATGGTTTTATTTGCATGATGGCAGGATCATGAGCAGTAATTCGAGCGAGGTATCTGCAAGTGGACCATCGGTAAACTAGGGTATATCAGAGCAGCGTATCCCGGATGGACAGTGGTACTAGGAGTACTACCTACCAGAAGGTCTTTGCATGAGGCATACAGCACAAAAGAGTGTTCCGATACTGCAATTATATGGACCAGAACCCAAGCTGACATCTCTAGGGCAATCTTAGGTAGGAGAGAAAGTGCTTTGAGGTGGACTTCGAGGAGGATCCAGAGTGGGAACCCAATGATGATTTGGTGGAGATCCTCGAGGACGAATCGAGCAACCCTGTGTCTCAGGCAGAGCCAGTACAGGTGTCGTATGATCTGCAACCGGACTTAGAGCGGGGGTATTATATTCAGCGCAAATACCAAAGAGCACTGCAGGAGCATGATACACCCAGAGGTCGATATTTGGCATTTTTGAGGGGTCGAGTTTTTGGATGAGTTCTGGGGTTTTCCCATGATGTACTTCTTCTCGGATACAGCATATTGGAACCAGAAGAAGAACCTTATAGTAGAGCGGGGCCCTAGAATGAACTTCTGGATGTTTCTAAGGCACATCACTGACCTAGTATGGAGGTTTATGTACGTCGGGTGATGTGGGGTCCACGATGTATATTTTGGTTGTTGATTGGTACGCATTACGGACAAGGTCAGTCAGGTGGAACCGATAGACAAAAAAAGTTTAGCCAGAGTCGATGTTTTGGGAAGGTACAGAAAAAGTTAATCGTGCTCGAACCAGTGTAATGGAGGATGGGTGACCCCTTGGGAAGTTGCATGACTTTTGAAAAATGTAATATAAAAAGGACTAATATGTTATGTACAATAGTTTATAGGTTATCTGTAACCCCCCCTCTGTAATTATATCCGAAATACGTGATTAAAGTGAATTAGAGACCGGCGGATAAACAAAACTCATATCATTCCCCATCCTTGAGATAGGGTTTTCACAAATAGCTTTCGAAATCTAATTCACCTGGTCTCATATTCACATTTCAAATACAATTACTTTGCGAAGATAAATTACATTCATATAAATATCAGAGTGTATAACATTAATCCCGACAATCCCGGGTTCATATCTTCACTAATAGGTATACAGGGCATATTCGCCTATTTACAATTTCCCAAACAAATAAGGGATTACACAATATCTTTCCACAATATACATCCCAAATCCAAAGGCGAATACAAATTATACAATACTCCTAATCTATGATAACCAACTACTAACTAATGCTCCTAACTAGGAGCTTAACCCGTCCTTGATTGCTTGCTTCTTTCTAGAACCACTTGCCCTGTCTGAAAGGTTAGTCAATAGAAAGAATGAGATTCAAAAGAATCCTAGTAGGAACAAATCACTCATACCACACATAATCACATAGCATGCAAGCATATCAACATACAGCATAGCAGCACAAATAGCCTTTCAGCTCACATAGTCAATCTACCTTAAACTACCTCCCCAGCGAGACTGTCCTCCGCCATAGGAACCCCCCATGTGGCCGCAGGTGAAAGACACAAATACACAAGCTTCACAGCATCCGCAACATCCCAAACAATGATAACACATATATACATTGCATTTACACAGGGTATAAGGGAAGAGTCACTACGTTATTCTTTCCACGTGTGCTCTGGCACAAGTAGATCATGATCAGGGCACAGACTGAATCTTGATAATCAAATCAAGGATATTGGCTTATTTCCTTTTCCAATTCCTTAACTTCAAACACTTAAAGTTAGTTATCATTTGACACCTCTAGGAAGCCACTAGAAGCCTAAACACATGCCTAAAGGATTGGGAGAAACTACACCAAAAACCACCCCTCAGAAGTTCAAAATACTGATTTTTGGGTGTTGGCCGCGGCCAAAAATAGGTCAGAAACATTTGGGTCGCGGCCAATAAAATCCTGTTTCTTGGCTGAACTTCCAAAAATCATAACTAATTCCAGAAAAATTGAAATGAGGTTCTTCCAAAGCCAAATGAAAGATATTTAAGTCCTTTACACAAGAAAAATATGCACCAAGGATGCCCATAACTGTACAAATACAGAATTACACAAAATCCAACACTGCTTCAAAACAGATTCCAATTTTAACATCAAACTTTGGACAACCATAACTCCCAGCTCACAAAACGAAATGACATGAATTATATGTCCATTTTGAAGCTTGGAATGTGAAATTTAAGATTGGAAAGTTTCATAATTTTTAAATACCATTTGGTCATTCAAAAATTTTATGCAAACTGACTGCCCAGCATAAAGTTTCAATTGACAGAATTTCCATATTTTGGTCATTTGTCCCCAATGGTCCCAAATTCACAACAAACACCATTTCCACACAAATTTTCACAAGGAATCTATTTGAAACACCAAATCAATCAAATTCACATTACATTGACATGTTCCTCAATATCCACAACATGTCAACACAAAACTCGACATTGTAATTCCTTTCCAATCAAAGTTTCAAACCAATTCCAATAGCCAAATAACACAACATGACATCAATTGCACCACATTATGTAATATCCCAAAAAGTGATTAAGGGCTAATGACTTCAAAAGTGGATGTAATTATTGTTGAATAAACACTTTTGAAGAATGTGTGATGGGAATTTGGATATTTTAATGATTCCAATGGATTCCTTGTGAAAATTTATATTGGAATGATGTTTGGTATGAAAATGGAACCAATGGAAGCAAAGATGCAAAAATCTAAAATTTTGTCCAGTGAAATTCTATTCTGGGCAGTCCGTTTGTGTGAACGTTTTTAATGATCAAATGGTATCTAAAAATTCTGAAATTTTCCAGTCTTATAGTTCACATCTCAAGCTTCAAAATGGACATATAATTTGTTCCATTTCATTTTGTGAACTAGGAGATATAACTGTCCAAAGTTTGGGATGGAAACTGAACTCTGTTTTGGGGCAGTGATGAGTTTTATGTAATTCTGGAATTGTGTGGTGATTTTTAGTAATGGCCAATATTTTTCCTACGAAGAGGACTTAAATATCTTTTATTTGGCTTTGGAATCACCTCATTTTGAGTTTTCTAGAATTAGTTATGATTTTTCAAAGTTTGGGCAGAAAATCTGCCAGAAAATCCGAAAATGGGAATTATGACATCATCTCATTAAAAGATGATGTCAGCATGGATTATTAATCAAATTGCTCATCTTCTTCAGCCATTTCACGCCATTTTCAGCTGAAGTAAGAGGAAAAAACGTGAGAGAGAGCTTGGAGAAAAATAGAGAGAAGGAAGGAGAAATCTCACAAGGTAAGCCGATTTCTCCGACGATCTAGCTCCTAATGTGTATAATCCTCCTCCTAAGCTATTCCTCTATGTGAATTAAGGTTTTGAAGCAAGGAATTTGGTGTTCAAGGGGCTAGGGTTTTCAGCCACTCTTGAGAAAAGCTAGAAGGAGCTTGAGGTAACTTCCAAACTCTTGTATATTGCTTATTCTGGCTGCTGTGGGCAATTTAATCGGTGAAATTTCGCCGGATTGCCATTGGTTTTAAATTTTGGAAATTGAGTTTCCTAAGGGTTATGCTGCCCAATTTTGGTTCAAATGGTAGTTATAACCTAATGTAATAGTGAATAAAGTGGTTAGGAGTATAAAGGAACGCGTTTACGGAGCCGAAATCGTAAAACCCCAATTTTTCCCGGAGAACATGTATATTTCGGCCAAGGCTGTAAATGGGTCTTAGAGTTGGATTTTCAATGATTTGATGATTCCATTGGATTCAGTGGGTGAAAATAGGTGGGGTTACAGTTGGGCACTTTTTCAAAAAAGGCCGAGAAAGCATAATTACGGAAACACCCCCTAAAACCCTAAAAGTAGGGCTGCCAAGGGCAATTTCGTAATTTAACATTGAATTTGATAATTCCGAGTCCGGAAATGGATTCCTTGGGCGAAAATATGTCAGGATAGCCCATGTCAAAATTTCAAGAAAAGTACAGCCGGACTGGGTACGGCGGGCCCGGGCCGGTCCCCAAGGGTATTTTTGTAAATTTTCATTATAGACTCATATAACCCCAAGTAACACTATGGAAGTGTCTAAATGGTGCATTTGGAATTGTAGGATTCGACATTTGCCGTCCTCGTGAGCCGCAGTGCCAAGAAACGTCGGGAAAGGATCAGGTAGTGACTCTCTCTCTTATACTATGTGTAATGCTATGTATGTGTGTGTTATCACGGTTCTGTGATGATTTCTTTGATGCTGCTGCGGTTACAGCTGGTGACAGCTGTCGTTTACAGCGCAAGCTGTCGTTTACAGCGCAAGCTGTCGTTTACAGCGTAAGTTGTCGTTATTGTGATTACAGCGTAAGCTGTCGTATTTGTGATTACAGCGTGAGCTGTCGTGATGAAAATTACAGCGAGAGCTGTCATATTGTGTATACAGCCGTGAGTGCTGTCGTTTGTGGTGAAAACCATGTATATTTGAGATTGATGCTGCTGTTGATGCTGGTTGTGATTTATGTGCATGCTTGGTATTTATACATTGTATGAGTGGTTTGTTACTACTGGGATTCTCTCGAATCTCATTCTTTCCTATGACTAACATTTCAGACAGGGCATGTGGCTCAAAGGAAAAGCGGCCAACCCGGAGCAATTAGGACCCTTAGGGGTATATGCGATTTTGGAGACGTTGGTTATCCTTTTAAGACTTGGTTATCCATTTAGAACTTGGGATTACTGTATATTTTGAATTAGGAATATTATATTTGATTTTAGTTGTGTAATCCCCTAGTGGATACTTGTAACCTCTAGATTATATATGTATAGAACCCGGGAGTTGCCGGGGATTTGGTTATACACTCTGTCATACGTGAATGTAGATAAACTGCACAGGTAATTATATTCGAATTTTGAAATGGAGACCAGGAACAGGAAGAGATTTTGAATGTTTTGTGAAAACCCTACTACAAAGTAGGAGATTGAAATGAGTTTAAGTTATCTGAAGGTCTCTAATCGTGATTTAATTATCTAATATCGAATTATAATTACGTGATTAAAGTCAGGGTGTTACACATTACACCATCCAATTCCACCATTTTGAAATTACACCAAATCAGGGAAAAATTCCACAAATCACAAAAGTCATCCACAAATCACAATAGTTAGGTCAGAGTGTTACACATACTCACCTCTTCCTCTTTCCCATGCTAATTCCTTGATTCCTCATCTTTCAACTTTTCCTCAAGCATTCAAACACCTCCTTTCAAAAATCTAAAACCATAGAGATGAAGCTCGCATCACTATGAATAAGATTATAGAAGAGTATTTGAGTATTAGAGGACATCTATAATGCTAAAATCTCACCTTTCACTTTCTCTTTCCTCCTCTTGGTTGGGCGTCCATGAAGCTTAAAGAGAGAGGATGTGAGATGAAGATGATGAAGTGAGAAATCAGATTTTCCTTGCCCTTAACCAAAATGAGAGAAGAGAGAAAGAGAATTTTACATAAAATAATAAATTGGACTTTTTGACTTTAATCTCATGGAGCCACTTGTCATGATCTTAAAGCTTCATCTCCCTTGAGCTCATATGGGCACACACACATGTGATTCCACCCTTTTAATCTCACAACAATCAATCACAACCATTGATCTTTGAGTTACCAATGACCTTCCTCTTTGGTAACTAACCAATTGGTCAATATCTTTACCATTTTGTCCTTGATTATGACAATTACTCTTAAATCACCACCAAACACATTTTATATCACATTTCCTCATACCATGCGCCCTACCCTACCCTTATGATACATTTTAAGCTTTGGCACACAATTATGCTTAAATGTAAGGCTTGGGCACCGATTACAACACATTCGAATCACAACGTATATCGTATTCTTCAAAATTCACCATTTTACTTTCTTTAATACCCCAAAGATAACAGAATTACTAGGGAATAAATTTGGACTCCTGCTAAACCAGAGCTTAGCAGTCCACTTATTTCAGGCTTATTCTCTAGCCTCAAATCTCAAAATTTGGGGTATTACATTATCTGATGTTTTCCTTTCTCTATAACTACTGTAAATAGTTGTTGTATGCTATGTATGACATATCTGAGTACCCTGACTTTTATAAAATGATGAAAATGCCCTTTCTCTTATATGAAATGTAATTTTTCTCTATTTTCATGTAGTTTGAAACATAAAGATAGCAAGACCCGATAGACCACGTGCAAGACACCATAACGTTGCAAACAAGCCAAGGCTGGATCCTGTACAGTAGAAAATATAAGATATGCTAGAATAACAACAAAATACAATGAATGATATAAGAGGTGAACTCAGGGGTACAGCAAAGGCAAGGTCGCCTGGAGGATTACTTGGACTAATATATGAGGGGTAACGATGAAGAGGTACCAGAGGAACTTTAACCGGAGGATGTCGTACCAGATCATAAGGCAGAAATCTAGACCTAGTTGAGTAGATTCAGTAAGCAATAGTCACCTATATTTCGGGCAAAGTTTGACCCATAACTGGCTGAGAATTAGCTATCCCGTTTGGACAAGATTTTTAATATGTTGTGATGCTTAGACGAGATGAAGGTTCTGCTAGCCATTTACAAATTGGAAGGTGATGCATACCATTGGTGGAAGGGCACAGAGCTTACCTTGAGGGGAAGAAATGTTCCTATCACCTAGGAATTATTCTAGGAGAAATTTAATGAGAAATATTTTCCCCCATCAGTTAGAAGAGAAAAAGAGAAAGAATTTCTGAGTATTAGACAACAAGATCAGGAGAGCTTCGACGATTATCTATCTCGGCACATCCGATTATCGTGGTATTCGGCATATCTCAAACTTCATGATAATGATAAAGAGTGAAGTTCTGACATGATGATTGAGGGACTGAGACCAGAATTAAAGGAAAAATTGGTTACACAATACTTCACCGAATCCAATAAAGTGATAAAAGAATGCCAATATATTGAGAAGCGTATATCGAGTTTGGTGACCCAAACTAATAACAAGGGTGCTTCTAGGATTAGTAGTTCGGCACAGAAGCAAAAAGAACAGGGTGGACCTTCTAGGGGCGACACTAAAAGACCGAATCAGTCTAGGGGCCAAGGTTCCTCTAGAACCAGAAACTATTGGCATTGTCGAAAGCCACTTCACCATGGTAGACTATGTGGGGGATTCCACTTAGATAAGATCCAAACAAACCATTCACATGCTTTAATTGCATTAAGCTGGGACATCTTGCAAGGGATTTTCTGTAAAAGCAGAAACCGGAGGAGACTAAACCCAGGGTTCCAGGAAGGGTCTACACATTGACACAGGAAGAAGCCTAAAAGTCTCTGGAGCTGATTCAAGGTATGATTTTTCTCAACGACAGTTTAGTGCATGTTATGTATGATTCTGTTGCCAGCCATTCATTCATTGCATATGACTACGTGAGATGATTAAATTTGCATATGCATAAATCTCATATGATAGGTTGTATCTACGCCTATGGGTACACAAATTGAGACAGTTAATGTTTGTTTGAATTGTGGGGTAAACACCGAGGGGTATAAGTCTACTGTAAATCTGATATGTTTGCCACTGCAAGGGTTAGAGGTAATTTTGGGGATTGACTGGTTGACAATGAATAGTGTGTTATTGGATTGTAAACAGAAGAGAGTTATATATCTGAATCCACAACCATGAGCTGATACAGAAATCACTCTTAATATTCTCTCCGCGGCTAAGTTTGAGAGATGTTTACAGAAGGTGTCAGGGGTACATAGTATTTTGTTCTATGCAGTCAGAGGCCAGTGTAGCCTTAGAAAGTATCCCTATAGCAAATAAGTTCCCTGATGTGTTTCTGGAGGATGTTGATGGACTACCTCCAGATAGGGAAGTGGAGTTCTCAATTGATTTGAGGCCTAAAGTAGGTCTAATCTCTAAAACCCCATATCGTATGGCTCCGAGCGAAATGGCGGAACTAAAAAAACCAGATTGAGGAGTTACTTGATAAAGGGTTCATATGTCCCAATATTTCACTATGGGGTGCTCCAGTGCTTTTTTTCAAAAAGAAAGATGGAAGCTTGCATTTCTATATTAACTATCGAAAGTTGAATAAGGTGACCATTAAGAACAAGTATCCACACCCTAGAATTGATGATATACTCAATCAGTTATCTGGTTTATGTGTATTCTCGAAGATCGATTTACGATTAGGATACCACCAGTTGAGAGTTAAAGTAAAAGATATATCGAAGACTGCTTTTAGGACTAGATATGCCTATTATGAGATCCTTGTAATGCCATTCGGGCTGACCAATGCACCTGCCGTGTTCATAGACTACATGATCGAATATTTCTTTAGTACCTGAACCAGTTCATAGTAGTCTTCATTAATGATACATTAGTATACTCACAGAGAAAGACTGAACATGAGCAACATTTGAGAATGTGTTGAACATATTGTAGGATAAGCGACTTTATGCCAAGTTGAGTAAGTATGAATTTTGGCTTTCAGAGGTAATGTTTTTGGGCCACGTTGTCTCACAGCAAGGGGTTTCTGTTGATCCTAGCAAAGTGGAAGCAGTATTGAGCTGGAAGAGGCCAGAGAATATATTTCAAGTACACAGTTTTCTAGGTCTAGCTGGCTATTAAAGAAGATTTATACAGAATTTCTTCAGAATTGCTTTACCTTTGACAAAATTGACACAAAAAGCTCAACATTTTGTGTAGGACGAGAATTGTGAACAAAGCTTCTTAGAGTTAAAGCAGAGGTTGACTACAACACCAATGCTAATGATCCCAGATCCACAGTTTACATATGTTGTGTATACAGATGCCAGTGGGCATGGATTGGGATGTGTGTTGATACAGTATAGCCAAATGGTGACATACACACCTCATCAACTGAAACTCATAAATTGAACTATCCCACTCATGATCTTGAGTTGGCGATAATTGTGTTTGCTCTGAAAATCTGGAGAGACTATCTCTATGGTGAGACCATAGCGTTATATTGCGACCACAAGAGCTTGAAGTATTTGTATGATCAGAAAGAGCTGAACATGAGATAGTGCAGATGGATGGAGTTGCTAAAGGATTACAATCTAGAAATTAAATATCATTTTGGAAAGGCTAGTGTCATCATGGATGCATGAAGCTAGAAATCAGTACAGGTGGTAGCTATAATGATCTATAAGTAGAAATTGATAGAGGATTTCATAGAATTAAATCTGTAATATCCCAAAAAGTGATTAAGGGCTAATGACTTCAAAAGTGGATGTAATTATTGTTGAATAAACACTTTTAGAGAATGTGTAATGGGAATTTGGATATTTTAATGATTCCAATGGATTCCTTGTGAAAATTTATGTGGGAATGATGTTTGGTATGAAAATGGAACCATTGGAAGTAAAGATGCAAAATCTGAAATGTTGTCCAGTGAAACTCTATTCTGGGCAGTCTTCTCGTGTGGATGTTTTGATTAGGCAAATGATGTCAGAAAATTATGAAACTTTCCAGTCTTAAATTTCACCTCCCAAGATTCAAAATGGACATATAATTTGTGCCATTTCGTTTTGGGAAGTGGGAGATATGACTGTCCAAAGTTTGAGGTCGAAAATGGACTCTGTTTTGGGGCAATGATGAAATTTGTGTAATTCTGGAATTTTGTGGTGATTTCTGGTAATGGCTCATATTTTTCCTATAAAGAGGACTTAAATATATTTCATTTGGCTTTAGGATCACCTCATTTCGATTTTTCTAGAATTAGTTATGATTTTTCAAAGTTAGGGCAGAAAATCTGCCAAAATTTCAGAAAAATCCGAAAATGGGAAATTAAAAATTATGACATCATCATATTGTAAGATGACATCAACATGGAATTAAAAGCAATTCCACCATCTTCATCAGCCATTCCCGACCCCATTTCAGAAAACAAAGACGTGAGAGAGAGCTTGGAGAAAGAGAGAAAAAGAGGAAGAAATCTCGCAAGGTAAGCCGATTTCTCCGACGATCTAGCTCCTAACGCGTATAACTCCGACTCTAAGCTACTCCTCTTTATTCTTTAAGGTTGTGAAGCTCAAAATTTGGTGTTTCAAAGAGGCTAGGGTTCAGCCAAATTTGGGAAAAGCTAGTGGGAGCTTGAGGTAACTTCCAAACTTTCGTATATTGCTTATTCTGGCTACTGTGGGCAATTTAATCGGTGAAATTTTGCCGGATTGCCATTGGTTTTAAATTTTGGAAATTGAGTTTCCTAAGGGTTATGCTACCCAATTTTGGTTCAAATGGTAGTTATAACCTAATGTAATAGTGAATAAAGTGGTTAGGATAGAAAGGAACGCGTTTACGGAGCCGAAATCGTAAAACCCCGATTTTCTCCGAAGAGCTCATAAATTTCGGCCAGCTCTAGAAATGGGTCTTAGAGTTAGATTTTCAATGATTTAATGGTTCCATTGAGTTCAGGAGCAAAAATTAGGTAGGGTTACAGTTGGTCACTTTTTCGGAAAAGGCCGAAAAAGCATAATTACGAAAACGCCCCTGAAACCCTCAAAGTAGGGCTGCCAAGGGTAAATTTGTAATTTTACATTGAATTTAATAATTCTAAGTCTGGAAATGGATTCCTTGGGCGGAAATATGTTAGGATAGCCCATATTAGAATTTCATTATAGACTCATATAACCCCAAGTAACACTATGGAAGTGTCTAAATGGTGCATTTAGAATTGTAGGATTCGATATTTGCCACCCTCGGGAGCCAACTGCGCCGAAGGACGTCAGGAAAGGACAAGGTAGTGACTCTCTCTCTCTTATACTTTGTGTAATGCACTATATGTGTGTTGTATCACTGTTTTATGATGACTTCTGATGCTGCTGTAGTTACAGCTGGTGATAGCTGTCGTTTACAGCGCAAGCTGTCGTTTATAGCGCAAGCTGTCATTTACAGCGTAAGCTGTCATTATTGTGATTACAGCGTAAGCTGTCGTGATGTTGATTACTGATTACAGCGTAAGCTGTCGTGATGTTGATTACAGCAAGAGCTGTCGTATTGTGAATACAGCCGTGAGTGCTATCGTTTGTGGTGAAAACCATGTATCTGTGAATTGCTGCTGCTGTTTCTGTTTGTGATTTATGTACATGCTTTGTGTTTATGCATTGTGTGAGTGGTTTGTTACTACTAAGATTCTCTCGAATCTCATTCTTTCCTATGACTAACATTTCAAACAGGGCGTGTGGCTCAAAGGAGAAGCGGCCAACTCGGAGCAATTAGGACCCTTGGGGGTATATAGTTGAATTGGAAATGTTGGTTATGTATTTTGAACTCGGGATTACTGTATATTCTGAATCAGGAATACTACATTCGATTTTGGTTGTGTGATCCCCTAGTGTATACTAATAAACCTTCAGGTTTTTATGCATAGAACCCGGGAGTTGCCGGGGATGCGGTTATACACTCTGATATGATTGAATGTATATTAACTGCACAGGTAATTATATTCGAATATTGAAATTGAGACCTGGATGGGAAAAAGAGTTTTGAAAGTTTTGTAAAAATTTTACTGTGAGACAGAAAGTTTAAAACGAGGTTAAAGCATCCAATGGTCTCTAATCCAATTTAAATATGTGTTATCGAATTATAATTACGTGTTTAAAGTCAGGGGGTTACAAAATCATTCTAATTAGATTCTGTTGAACAGTGGTGTTAGTGAAGTCTATAATAATTTGAGGGTAGCAATTGAAGAAGCACAGCTGCTAGATAGGTGAGCTTTATCTATCAGAGATATGATTGCTTAAGGTCAAACTCAGGAATATGACTTATCACCCAATAGACTAGTCAGGTACAAGAAGCTGATTTATGTACCACCGCAACCAGAATTGAGATGGCAAATCTTGGAGGAGGACCATAAGAGTAAGTACACTCTGCTTCCAGGAGCTACAAAAATGTACCATGACTTGAAGGCCTAGTACTGGTGGCCAGGGATGAAAAGAGATGTGACTAAGTTCATCGCTCGTTGCATAACATGTCAAAAGGTGAAAGTTGAACATCAGTCACCATCAGGGCTACTACAAAACCTGAGATTCCTGAGTGAAAGTGGGAAAGTGTTAAAATGGATTTTATGACAGGTTACCCAAGGTCAGAAACCACAATGTTATATGGGTTATAGTTGACAGATTCAGAAAGATAGCCCACTTCCTGCCTATCAGCGTCTACTATTCTCCTGACAGATTTGTAGAAATTTACATTAAGGAGATTGTGCGACTACATGGTATTCCAAAGAACATTATTTTGGATAGAGATCCACGGTTCACTTCCAAGTTTTGGAAGGCGATTTATAAAGCTTTAGGTACTAAGCTCTGATTTAGCATGACATATCATCCTCAGACAGAAAGGCAGACGGAGTAAACCATATAAATACTTGAGGATATGTTGAGGGCATGTTCACTTGATTTCAAAGGCAGTTGGGATAAATTCCTTCCATTGGTAGAGTTTGCCTACAACAACAGTTATCTTTCAAGCATCTAGATGGCTCTATATGAGGCACTGTATGGGAGGAAATGTAATCACCCTTATGTTGGATAGAGTTGTCTGAGAGACATCTTCTGGGGCCAGATATTGTTGATCAGACAATGGAGCAGATAAAGTTAATTAAGCAGAGATTATTAACTACTTAAAGCCAACAAAAGAGTTATGCTGATAAGAGGTGAAAACCTCTGGAGTTTGAAGTCGGCAACCATGTATTTATGAAAGTATTACCAGTTACGGGTATCGGCAGAGCATTGAAAGTATGGAAGTTGCATCCAAGGTACATTGGTCCGTTCAAGATCTTCGTGAAGATTAGGCCAGTGGCATACTGCATCGTTTTGCCACTGAATCTGAGTAGGTTATATGATATTTTCCATGTTTCCCAATTGAAAAAGTATCAACCTGATCCAAAACATGTGATTAAATATGAAGACATGGAAATGCGTGATGATTTGACGTATGAAGTCATACCTGACCAAATCATCGATCGACAAGAAAATCAACTCAGGAATAAAAGCATTCCATTTGTCAATATTGTCTGCAAAGGTTATCACCTAGAGAGGCTGGGAAACAGAAGAAAATATAAAGAAACGTTACCCAGAATTTATGGCTGTATAGGTATAGCAAATTTCGGGGACAAATTTCTTTAAGTGGGGGAGAATTGTAACACCTCAAATTTATATTCACTAAATATATTGTAAATGTTTGAGAAATTCAATAAAATGGTGAATATTCATGAATTTGGAATTTATAAATTTTATAAATTTTCATGAGAAATTGGGTAAAAATAATTATGGAATTAATTTGGGTCATTTAAAAAGCCCAAAATTAAGGTCCAAAAATGGAGAAATATTAGAGAAAATATTTGGTCCAAAAATAGGTGAAAATTGGCCAAAGAAAAATAAGAAAAGAAATTGTAATAAAAAGGTAATGGCAAAATCGTAATTTTACCAAAATAGCACAAAATTAATTATTTTTCAATTAATTGAAGTTAATTTCAATTAATTAAGGAAAATAAAGGAAAAGAATGTATTGGGAGTATTTTGATCAATGAAATATGAATTTATGGAAAATTTGAATACAAATACAAATTTGACCAAAATTGGGATTTTATGTATGTAGGTAACTGGAACAAGTTGTGAAGCCAACTAAGACCAAAGAGAGGGACCCTTAGGTGTTTCCTACATGTAGCATGAAGAAGGAAATGTTATTTGGACTTAATGACATAGTTATATGTACATAAGGATTTATGTACATAAAAGCCAAAATATTGATTTTTGGAATTTTTGGGAAATTACATAATTAAGCCCTTATGACATCATCCTGCTATTAAAACATCATCTTCCACTTTTCATCATCCATTCCCAATCTTCAGCACCAAAAATAGAGAGAGGAAGTTGAGAGAAAATCTAGAGAGAGAAAGGCAAGAAAATCTTGCAAAGGTAGGTACTTTCTTCGGTAAATTAGTTTCTAACATGTATAACTCCATTCCTAAGCATCCCTTTTATGTAATTTAAGGTTTGGAAGCTCAAATTGCTTGTTGTGAGGAGCTAGGGTTCAGCTACAGGAGGGAAAGCCAAAAGGAAGTAAAAGGTAACTCTTAAACCTTTGTATATTAACTATTCTGGCAACTGTGGACAATTTAATCAATGAAATTTCGCCGGATTGTCTTTTTTTGTAAAATTGGAAAATAACATGGCCTAGGGGTTATGCTACTGAAATTTAGTCCAAATGGTAGTTAAAACCCAATTAAATAGTTAATAAAGTGGTTAGGACTAGAAAGAAACATGTCTGCGAAGTCGGATTTCAAAAACCCCAATTTTTTTGGGGAATTGCATATTTCAGCCAGAGCAAGAAATAAGCCTTAGAGTTTGATTTTCAATGATTTGATGAGTCCATTGAGTTCAGGAGGGAAAATTAGATAGGGTTACAGTTGGTCACTTTTTCGGAAAAACCCAAAAAATATAATTACAAAAACACCTCTTAAACCCTGAAATAGGGGCTGTCAAAGGTAATTTTGTAATTTGGCATTGAATTTGGTAATTCTGAGTCTGGAAATGGATTCCTTAGGTGAAAATATGTAAAAATCGCCTATGTCAGAATTTCAAAAAAAAGTACAGCCGGGCCGGGTACGACGGGGCTGGGCCGAGATCCTAGGAGCATTTTGGTAAATATTCACCATAAGTTAATATAACCATAATAAACACTATGGAAGTTTCTAAAATGATATATGAATGGGTTTTAACCTAATTCCTGTACATTTTATATTTTAGAATCGAGTTAGGAACTTAAAGTTGGCACGTTTTACGAGGCAAGCATTTCAAGGTTAAAGAGGGTTGAGGTAGGGGCATTATCCTTCATACTTCATGCCTTATTCTATATGATTGTGTGGTTACCGTCGTTAGTGCTTTTACTAATTAACATGGTGTGCCTAGAGAGGGGCAGTAAGTGCCGGAAGTATACTTATACCTGGGGGATAGGATGAGAATCCAACCAGTATATGGTTAATGAGGCTAGAGCCCTGCTCATATATACATAACGATGTGTTTATATTGTTCATTAATTGGTGCATACATGGTGCATATCATATTTACTTACAACATGTTATGTAAATGATAATATGTTTCTATTGGGATTCCTTGAAATCTCACCCCTTTTTCTAAATCAAAATGTTTCAGCAGGTGCTAGTGGATCAAAAGGCAAGGATATGGATAAGGGAAACTAACGGGCACGTTTCTTGAGGCAAGAGCTATGGTTATATATAGTTTGTATTTGGTATATTTTTAGGGATATTCTGTACATAATTGTAAATATTCTTGAATTCCGCACTGTTGATGCCTATCTATAAATGAATCCTATTATCAGTATAACTGTACTTTTCTGTTTGCATGTGGAACTTGTTCATTATTGCCTTGCGCATATCAAAATGGAAACAGGTGTTGACAGATGTCGCTGGAAATGGCTTGTGGGTAAAATGTTTTAATAGGGGAAATAACTTGCTAGGTAACCGGAATATTTTTTTAAAAAATGGCAACTTGAACAACCAGTTTTAAAAATGTCATTTTAGATCGGTTGTTCATAAAATCGGTCTAAAAAGTCATACTTTTTAGACCGGTTATGTAATTAACCGGTCTTAAATGTTATACTTTTTAGACTGGGTTTATCAACATATCTTAAAAGTATGACATTAAGACCTGTTATTTCAATAACAGGTCTTGAATGTTGTTTTTTTAGACCAGTTGTTTATACAACCGGTTTAAAAACTTATTTTATAGTAACCGGTCTAAAAAGTAACAGAATTTTTAGATCGGTTGTATCAAGACCTCATCCAAAACCAGTCTAAAATGTTGTTTTTACCAAGTCTAAAAATTGGTTTTTTCCACCCGTATATAGAGCTCTTTCAAAATTTAAATATAAATCCTAAATTCAAAATTCAAAATCATGAAATATAGATAAATATCCTTATTTAATAATCATAATGAATAACCCTAGATTTCCGAACTAAATCCTAGATTTCCTTGTCCTATATCACACCACGAGCTTAAAATTTAAATTTTAAGTTTAAAAGGAGATATACTTAAATACTCACTCTGGTTCTAAATATAAGACTTAGTTAATTTTTTTAGAAAGATTAAGAAAGCTAAATAAATCACTTAATTATAGCATTTGTGGTGTAACATTAGATTATATATCAATTTATAAGTTAAATAAATTAGTTTAAAAAAATTAAATATAAATACTTTAAAGTAACTTATTTATCTTTCTTAATCTCTTCAAAAAAGTTAATTAAATCTTATACTTAAGACTAGAAGTAGTGTCATGGGATTGCAACTTCATATGCTCTGCCGAAAGAAAAACCTCCAACTCATATAGTTTTGACTTTTGATGCACTAGTCATCCTACTTAAATTTATTAATGTGTTGTTTAGAGAAGGGATAATTAATCGATAGATCCTTATAGTTTCAACCAATTTTTAATGGGTGAAAGTGCAAATTTAGCAATTATTAATTGCGTTAGAAGCATCCATAAGACTTATCTATTGTCGGGTGCAAAAGTAGCAATAAATTATTTTTTTCTGAGTAGATTTAACAACGCCGTAAAAAAACAATTAACTGCCATTACTTTTTGAAATGTGGGTCCCAAAAGGCTTCTCTCTTTGCATTATTTTAATATTTTTTTTAATGAAAAAATATCACTTAGGCCACATGGAAAAAATTTCATTTTAGATAACCTCCAAAAGATTCTGAAATATCACTGCATCCTTTAGTTTAAAATGAAATTAAGCTCTGTCAGTAAAAATAAATTAATTTTTGCAGTGAGATTTCAGAATCTTTTGGGCATTAACTTAATTGAAATTTTTTCCATGTGGCTTAAGTGATATTTTCCCATTAAAAAAATATTAAAATAATACAAAGGGAGAAGCCTGTTGGGACCCACATTTCAAAAAATAATGGCAGTTAAGAAGATTTAATGGCGTTGCTAAATCTACTCCCAAAAAAATAGTTTATTGCTACTTTTGCACCCAACAATAGATAAATCTTAAGGATGCTCTTAGTGTAATTATTGATTGCTAAATTTGCACCTTCACCCATTTTTAATTAGGTCCCAATAATTTTTTTTCTTTTTGTTAGATCCTTAGAATAATGTGATCAATTATGAGCTGCTAAGGTTGAACTCTGCCTGCCACAATACCGCTGTGAAGTTACTGCGTTACTTACTGTTCTCGCACTGAGCTTATTTGTAGAGACAAAGCATATCCTCATCAACAAAATTATGCATAATTGCAAAATAATTGCCAAGTGCCATCATCTGTGGCTTCCATCGACATCATCAGGGTTGCGATTTTTTACTTTTTCTCGATATACTATAGATTGGGTTTATAACAAATGAAAATATTATTGAGTATTGAATTTTTTTAAGGAGAATTGTGAAAAAAAAAACATCACTAGCAAATTAATTGTCAAATGGAACCTGGGAAGATCGTCTGCACATGGGGGGAAGATATTGTACATATTGGGGAATATCTTCTGCACATAGGGGAAGATGTTTTGCACATGCTTAGGGAAGAATATTACACTCAGGGAAGATTGTCTTCACATAGGGGAGATATTCTGCACACCTGGAAGATCGTCTGCACGCGAAGGTCCCATTTTGTAAATAAGTTGCTGATGAGGTATTTTTCCACAATTTTCCCTTTTTTTATTGTTAGCTACAAAGGAGGGAGTGATTGAGGAATGCATTAGGGCCCGTTTGATTTAACCTCATTGCATGCCTGCAATGGTAATCATGATTGCATTATTAAGATAAGAGTATTTGGTTGCTTTTTAGATGGTAATAGGGTTTACCATGGTAATAATGATTACAAAAAAATTGATAATCCTCATTCATACCTCTCCCCTAATGAATACTCATTAACATCATATTGCATGGTTGAAAAAGTCTAATTTATCCTGTAGTTTCATTTGTCTTTGTTTCACTTGCCTCATTTCACATGTCACATCATGCCACAACTGTCACTGCTACTACCTCCTTCTCTTCCACCTTTGTCTCCGACACCCCCCGTCGTCGTCGCCGCCGCCGCTACCATCACCTCCACCATTGTGGCCACCGCCACTACACCACCAACCCACATCATCGCCACCACCCCACACCACCACCTCCACCTCCACCTCCATCATTATGGCCGCCGCAACTACCTCCTCCTCCTCCTCCATTACCATTGTCACCAACCCACATCACCATTCCAACATTGTGGCTGCCACCACTACATCCTCCTCCTCCACTGCCGCCATTACCACGCTTGCCATTGCCTCTACAGTTGTCATGCTATCGCCTCCATCGTTGCTGCTATTGCCGCCATCGTCGCCACTACGTCCTCCTCTACCACCATCGCCGCCACCCCTTGCCACTACCATCTCCACCATTACCATTATCACCACCACTACCTTATCCTCCTCCACTATTGTCACTACCACCCCTGCTGCCACCACCTCTACCCTTGCCACCACCACCACATCACTGTTATTGTTGCCTCCACCACCATAACCATCAACATCGAACAATTCTCGGTGAGATAGCGTGATGGTTATTATAAGGCAACTCAATGTCTCTTAACTATTTTTTCTACAAAGACTACATTAAAGGTAAAATAGACTTTGTATCATATATTAATTTTAAATAATTATTAAAAAAATTAACTCATTACATGTTGCTTAAAAATCAAAACAAACACTAGTCATGTAATTAATATTGCATTGCATTACATTGCATTGTAGGTTGTAATGGGATCGAACCAAACAAACCCTTAGTTGCATATGTAGAAGATTAAGATGCATGAGTAAAGGCTTCCATCTGATTTTCAATTTTTCTTTTTCCTTGTGGCAATTTTAATTTCAGTCAAACTCCATGTTTACAAAGTATTGAAGTTCTCGCCACACATTTTAACGAAACTATTAACACCGTTAGTTTTTTGTAACTGAATGGACTAACGGATCTAACTACACAAATTTAAATGACCCAAAGAAAAGGGGAAAAAATGTCTAGGAACCTTGTAACCCCTGCCATAATTATATCCGGATTACGCAATTAAAGTGAAATAGAGACCAATAACAATCAAATAACATTTATAAACCCATCTACTAGACGGGGTTTTCACAAATACTTTTCGAAATCATTTATAACCTAGTCTCACGTTCACATTCCAAATACAATTACTACACGAAGATAAATCACATTTAAATATATCAGAGTACGCAAAACAATTCCCGGCCAAACCTGGGTTCCATATATTAATCAAAGCCTTACAGGGCACAATCACCCATACAAGCCCTCATATGGGGATTACACAAATCTTTCTCATACACATAATCAAATCCTCATCCACATATACACAACTAAATCCAAATACAAATATCCCAACTATGATGATAACCAACTACCAGAATGACAACCCGAAGGAGTCCTCATCGCCCTTGGCTGCATGCTCCATCCTCGATCCACTACCCTATCTGAAAGGTTAGTAGGGGAGGGTAAGATTCTAGAGAATCTTAGTAGGTAAACAATATCAATATGCATGTACGATAAATATTTAATGCATGACATACTTGCATCACATAACTCATGCTAACACAATGACAATTTGTAAGCTCGATTCTTCGAACAATATACTAATGGCCATAGCATAAATTGAAACATAGCTTCAAATTAGACATAATCATGCAAAGCTATGACATGCATCAACACACTAACTTATATATCAAATACATGCAGAAGAGATATGTTCCCTACACTCTTTCCACATAAGCTCCAGCTCCGGCTGCTCACAATCAGGGTGAACACCAAACCCTATAACCAAAACAAGGACACAAGGTTAATCCCTTTTCCAATTCCTTAACTTTTAGACACTTAAGTTGGTTATCATTCACGACCTTTAAGTGGCTACCCAAAGTCTAAACTCAAACCTAAAGGGTTGGGAAATACTTAACCAAAAACCATCTTTTGAATCCTCAAAATCCCTTTTCTTGACTGTAGCACTCGAGTGAAAATGACCTCACTTGAGTGATGGATGCCTTTCACTCGAGTGATAATCTCAACACTTGAGTGATACCTCCTCAAGCACCCGAGTCCTACCGAGTGAAGCTCCAAAAGTGCTTACCCGAGAGCACAGAAATCCTAGAGTCAAAAGTGCACTCGAGCACTCGAGTGATAGCTCAACACTTGCGAGTACTAGCTCACACTCTTGACAAACCAACTGCGAGTGACAACCTGAGAGCAACCTCTTAGCACACAACACACATTCACTTGAGTGAGCCATGGTGCACTCGAGTGAAGACCTACATCACTCGATGTGAGGAAGTGCACTATTGCTACTTCCATGCATAAGTGCAACCAAAACCGAAGGGGAAAAGGAAAACATCACGCTGTACTCGAGTGAGACCCATGTTCACACGAGTGATGCTTATCAGAACCCAGAAAAACGCAAAAAACCAGAATTCTCCCAAACTTAACCAATATGTCTCTAATGGTTCCCAAAATCTAACACAAGGCTGTTTCCACATAATTTTACTCAAGGAATCCATTGGAAACCTCAAAACACCCAAAATCCTATTACAATAACATTTTCCCCTATGGTCACACTTATCACACACATTACCCAAATTTCATTACTTTACACCCAACGCTCTAAATCAATTCCAATGACACCAAAACACACTATGGCATCATTTAACCACAATACACCACCATTCCACAATTATACCAAATTAAGGCAAAAACTACAAATCACAAATCTCATCAAACAATCACAATATATAGATCAAAAGGGGGATATCACTCACCTCTTCCTCTTTCTCAAAGCTAATCCTTGATACTTCATCTTCCAAGATTCCTCAAGCTCCCAAAACACCTTCTTTCCCAAATCTAAAACCATAGCAATGAAGCTCTCATCACTATGAACAACTTTAAAGAAGATTATTTAAGCATTAGAGGACAAGAAGCCAACAAAAAACCCACCTTTCAATTTCTCTTTCTTCCCTTCACTTAGGCGAACATGGAGGCTTGCAGGAGAGAGAGAAGAAATCAGATTTTAGCTCCCCACACACCCACAAACTAATTTGAGGGAGAGAGGAGAGAGGAAAGAGTGTTGAAATCTTGACCCAATCCAATGGCTCATATTATGCCAAGTGTCACCATCTCAATACGCCCCCATGAGCTCATATAGCCTCAAACACATGGGATTCCGCCCCTTAATCTATTGCACAATTCAATCCTAGCCATTAATCTTGAAGTTACCAATAAGTTTCCTCTTCGGCAACCGATCAACTGGTCGGTAACTTTACCGTTTTGCCCTTGATTATGGTAATTCCCTTGGAATCACCATCAAACTCATTTTCATATTTCTTAATCCAAATTTGGGATCCTACTAAATCAGGGTTTAGCAGTCCACTAATCTCAGGATTATTCTCTAAGCTCAAGTCTCAAAATTCGGGGTATTACAAACCTGATTCAAAATTAAGGAAAACTACAACGACCTCCAGATTAATTTTTTCAATAAAAATTTATCAGATAATTGTTAACGTCAAGAGTTTCAGAACTTAGACCCAAGAAACCTACAGCAATACTAATGGTCATAGACTCATACGTAGCCAGCCAGCCAACCAGCCAGCTTGCATTACAGTACAAGATATTTTACACTTTACCATGTAACACATGTCATTTGTATATTCATCATTATCCTTTAAGACTTTATCTATATAAGGCTGTAATACCCTACCCACTGAGTAATTGTCAGTTACAAAATACCAAGAAAATTATTCACTTCATTTATTTTGTAATTTACATGCTTAACAGTAAAACTTGTAATGTGGAACTTTTTTTCCAATTTTCCTATTTTTCATTTATTTTATCGTAGTTCTGAATAATTCACATAAAATATTAGGAATTTGGATTTATTTACTTTAATTTCATAGTTTCACATTTTAATAAAAAATTTATAAAACGATAAATTGGGGCCTGGAGGATGCTTAGAGTTCTCTCGTGCTAAAACTTCAATTTTCCTTCAAAAAATCCTCAATGACCCCCCCAAATTCATGAATATTTCAACAAACCATTCAAACTCTAACATATTATTCATTCTATCTTCATATCAGCAAAGTTTAAAACAACTAAAACTAAGCAAAATAAGGGCAAAACAAGAGTCTCCCAAGCATTTTTATTTAAAGTCAAAGGCGTGACATGTTATTAAGGCAAGTATAGAACTAGGGTTGGTAACTAATTGCAACAACTACAATTAGCAAATTAACAAGTACATATGAGAGAATTCACAAGATATAAGTAGGAA
Organism: Inga oerstediana; assembly: GCA_963210345.1. NCBI lineage: Eukaryota > Viridiplantae > Streptophyta > Magnoliopsida > Fabales > Fabaceae > Inga > Inga oerstediana. The sequence goes on from OY723405.1 coordinate 44,262,037, forward strand.
TTAGGATGTAAATTATGAACCTAATTACAATTTTTACACACATTCACACACACATATTTCTTTACACCATATGATTAAGTTGATTTGATGACTTGGTGGAAATCAATTTTTTGGTGTGTCAGCCTAAGGGATCATGGCTTTAAATTGGAGCTCCGGCACTTGTGGATATTAAATTGATAAAAGGGGTAGAGTGAAACTTTTCCCATGCAATTTCTCCTTTACTGTCTCTTAGGCGTTGTTTGATATGAGGGATTTGGAAGAGAGGGGGTGGGAGAGAAAATTTTTATGACTTTAATTTTAAAAAATTAGAGAAGGGGTTAAAAGTTTTCAATTAATTTCTCTTACTCTTTTATTTTACATATTATCTTTATTAAAATTTTATAACCCCACTTCTCCAATTTCTTCAAATCCTACTCATAAAACTTTTCCATCCCCTCCTTTCCCCTCCATTTCCCTCCTGCCAAATAGACCTTTTAATGCTCAAGTTAGGAAACTTTATAATTTAGAGCATTTCATGAGTATTTCAACAAACCATTCCAACTCTGAACAATGGAACATATTATTCACTTATTCTTTGTTTAGGAAAGTTTACAACAACTGAACTAAGCAAACGAGGCAGAACGCTTAAAGTCACTACGAGGCAACTTGACATGTTATTCAGGTAATTATAGAACTAGGGTTGATAACTGATTGGGATTAGCTGGTGACAAATTCCCATTTTATTATATATTTTCATATTTTATTTGGGGTTTTTGTCATAATAAATGAGCTTAAAATACCTCTTTTGTAATTAATTGTGATTAAAGGAGTTTGTAAGAAATTAATGTTGAAAAAGGGTAAAAATGGCATATATGTTATGAATTGCCTTAATTGATTAATTTTTAGAATATGAGGTATTACATTTTGAGTTTAATTTATTTGTAGATCAATTTGGTGAAATTGCAGAAAAGAACCCATTATTTTTGTAAATTACGAGCTAATGAAGAAAAGACTTAGAGCAAATTACAGAAAATCCCAAATGTTTAGAAAATTTTATTTAGACCCACAAACGTTTCCAATATTCTAACTTTAGTCCCTCATGAAAGGTTTAAAAATTTCCATTTTGATCCCTTGGTCAAAAAACACTACTTTGACCAAGGGATTCGAATGTTGCAAGACCCGACTTGGTCATGGTGTGGGCATTAATCATAGAGCTGAGGGGAATTTTGGGGGAGGGAGACACGAGAGACAACTGACAAACACAGCTGTAAGCTTCGATCATCTTCATCACCTTCCCACTACCATCTTCTTCCTCTCTCACTGGCGGCATCATCATCCACCATAACCGTCGGTGAGTATCATCTAAAGAGGGGAGGTTGAGAACAGGGGAGAGTTGAAAGCCAGAAGGAGGCTATAACAGAGAGGAGGGAGGACCTAGAAGCAAGCCTTAATCATCACTGCCCCCCATCCATCTTACCTCTACCATCATCACCTACCTTTATCGTCGTTACAGCCGGTAGGTAGAGAACGCAAAAGCTCGTGATACAAGAGCTTGGAGCATAGTGCGAGAGGAGTGGTGAGAATCATAGAGCTCTATTGCCACCACCACACCTTCATCCTTCCATTAACCAGACTACTACATCCCACCTTCACCAATGTTGTCACTCTCCTCTCCATAATTCCAGCGACTCCTTTAACTACCCAAACAGTGGCTTCCCTGAATTTTATAATGGGAAATTGACAGATAGGTCCCAAGGTACAGAAAAATATAAAAAAATTCCCTTTGAAAAGTCAATGGTCAGAAAAGTCCCTAGGGACTTTTCTGACATGAATTCCCAAAGTCAATTTACAAAAATAACCCCCCGCTGAAATAACTAAATAAAATGCACAGAGGGGAGGAGGGAAGCACGTTTTTGTGATTAAGCCATTAAGGAGAAAGAGAAAAATGCATGAACGAAGGGTGTAGGAGGTGTAACCTTAAAGGGACACAACATGCTATTAATGTGGTTGGGAACTTCTTCTTCATCATCCTTGTACGGGTAGCAAGGTACAAAAGTGAACTAGAAATTTTTTTTTGTGTGAAAGTTGGTTAGATTGAGAATGAGGGGTTAGGCAAAGGTTGGATCTTGGGATGAAAAATGGAGTAAGTGGTATGTAGTAAACAAGAAATGCTAAGAATTTGGTACATATATGATCTTGATCATCGAAGTTAGGGTTTCACCTTGGGTGGGTTGTGTTTATGTTAAAGTGCTCTATTTTTGTGGCATGGTAACAGAGGAGCTGTTGTATTTAAAGTGAGAATGATGAATGTAATTGGTATTCTTTGCTGTGAAAATGCTAAAATGAAGACCAAAAATTGTTGTAAATTTGTGCATATATAGTTGTTAATATGGCAGTTGTAGTTCTTAATACTGAACATGTGCTCTGTTTTAAGTCAATATAATATAGGGAATGCTCTATTTTGGGGAAGCAAACAGAGGTTTGGACTTGTTTGAAGTCGGTATGATTGAATATTAGTATGTTTTGTGTTATTAGAAAATGCACATGTCTAGGAAAAAAAAGTGTTGTTAACGTGTTGTTAATATATGCATATGAAGTTGTAAATATTGCTGTGGAAATTGTTAATACAAAGTTTATGTTGCAAATTCTCATGAAAGATAGGAAGTTGTTCAGGGAAGAATCTATTCTGTTTCTTTCATGTGGGGGGATTTTTTAAATGGTGGAGAAGATGAAATGCAATATGTTGGTGGTTTAGTAAGAACAAGATGCGTAAAGGAAGGCACAACATATAAGGAGTTGAGAAGAATCATATCATCCATAACGGGAAAAGAAAGGAATAAAATCCAAATGAAGTTCAAAGTTACCCTTGATACATCAACATTTATGGATCTTGTAGATGATGAAAGGGTGGATCATTTAATAAAATTTAATGAACAATATAGTCATGTGTATATTGAAAAGGATGGTGATAATGATAGTACAGAACTAGCAATGAATGGTCAAATGGAAGAGCAAGAAGTGTAAGTTTAGTTGTCCTAAGAAAAGTAATTTTTTCCAATGTTAGTATGTGTAAGAGCACTCAAACTTGTAATTTCTTACAGGATTGATCATTTGTTTGGAGGTGAAGGAGGAATGTGTACGTCCCCATATGGTTTGTTAAATGAAAGTCAAGTGATCCCATTATTGACATGTGCTACGCAAATGGTGCCAACGCCCGTACCAGAAATGAATCATGGAAAATGGAAGGATTTGATTATTGGAGAAGGATAGATTTTTTTGAATGCTGTGAGCCTTCATCAAACGTTATACAAATATAGCATTGCACACAAGTTTTCATACCAATTTGTCAAGAACAATCAACACAAGATGATTTTGAAGTACAAGGTTGATGATTGTCCTTGGTACATGGGTGCATATTCATCAAGAGAACATCAAGATACAAAGTTTATAACCATTAGAACACTCAAAAGTGAACACATTCACCAAGCACAAGATAACCTAATAGTTTGGCATCCATACAGGTCAAGCTTGACATCATCAATTGTAATGTATAGTTTGAGGTGCAATATTGACAAGACTGCTAATGTAATTCGATCAGACATGTACAGAGAGAGTATGGGGTGCGGCTGAACTACCGTCAAGCATATAGGGCAAAAGAAAGAGCATTAAGGGAATTACATGGTCGAGTAGAAGAATCTTACATGGTAATTCCTTAGATAGACACAGTTGTAAAATGGGAAGGCTCATCTAACAATAGATTTCATAGGGTATTTATTGCTTATGGTTGTTCTATTAAAGAATTTTTAAGGGGTTGTCGACCCATACTTTATTTAGATGGTTGTCATCTAAGTGGCCCTTATAAGGGAACAATGTTGTCAGCTTGTGCATACGATGCAGACAACCAAATGTATCCCCTAGCATATGCCATTGTTAGCGGAGAGACTATGATGAATGGTCTTGGTTTCTATCCAATGTGAAAGGCATAACAGGCTCAATGTTGATAACAATTGTCTCATATTGCAATAATGTGATTATTGGTGCTGTAAAAGAAATATTTGGCAGCGAGAGACATGCTTTTTGCTACCGCCATTTGAAGAAAAATTATAGTGCCGAGTTCCTATGAATCAATAGAGGTTAGAGTCGAACATTGGGGAATAGCAAGGAGAATGCACTCCTACTTCTTGATGCAATTGCATATGCAAGGTTGGATGAAGACTTTACTAGTGCAATGGGTAAATTAAGATTGTTCAATCCACAATTGGCAGATTGGGTAGAGAATCATGGGGATGTTGACAAATGGGCTCTAAGCAAGTTTCCTTTCAAAAGGTAGGATAACATAACCAGTAATCTTGCAAAGTCATTTAATGCATGGATGTTGACAGAAAGAAAGCACACCGTGTCAGTTTTAATTCATGAACATCGAGAGAAATTGGCACTAAAATTGCTTGCAAGCAAGATGGCTATGGACAGTTGGAAAAACGGAGTGGGACCCAATATTGAAGGAAAATTGCTGCAACAAGTTCAACATGATGAAAATATGGAAACAACATATTATGGAGATAATTAGTTCTCGGTTCAAAGTAGATGTGGAGATTCCATCATTTATGTGAATGTAGATCTTGGTGAAAGAAAATGCATATGTCTAGTATGGCAAATGAGTGGAGTACCGTGCGCCCGTGCATGTGCAGCTATTAAGGTACTTAGCGGTAATGTGAACATATTTGTAGATGACTGGTTCAAACTAGAAGCACAGGGAAAAATATATAAAAGTTCCATAAGGCTAGTTATGCTCATGATTGTCCACGGGTTGAGTCTCCGATGAACCATATGCTAACACAGACATTCTTAGACCCTTCAATAACTTCAAAGCCGCCAAGGAGACAAAAAAAAAGAAGGGAATCTCAGTTTCAAAACAAGAAGATGTATCATTGTGGGAGATGCAATGAGGCTGGGCACATAGTCAAAACTTATAAAAATCCAAATCCAAACTAAAAACAAGGAGTACATGAATGTAGATGCTTTTGATAGTAACTTTTTTACTATGTATATATAGACCATGAACTAGTCGTATTTGCTGACCCCTTTTGCTTGTTGAATGCGTCCCCAACTTGATATATCTATGTAAATAGCATATCATATTAAGTGGAATGAGTAAGTGAAAAAAGGTACTTACTCATAGTACTTAATATTGTATTGTCTTAGTCTATATGAAAATGATAAGCTATTCTGTTGTGACAGTACAAGTATTATGTTATAACAAATGGGTACAAGATGTTGTTTAAATTTATGTTGTGTTGTTGTGACAGGGGGCACATGAAATTGTACAACCATTAGAGGGTTGGCCAATGACCTTATGAAAACAGCATATTTTTGTTGTGAAAACATATATAACGGGTTGTGAACAAGGCCTCATGATGTTGCAAGTGTGGACTGAGGATTTTTATGCAAATTGAGGTATTACTGGGTTCAGTTAATAATAAGGCTATGTGAGATTGTCAAAATTTAAATGTAACTGAAGGAGTTGTTAATATGCCTGATAATGTTGTAAATACAACATACCATGTTGTAAAAAATTATATTGTGCCAGAAATGTGGTGTGTATGTTGTAGCTTCTTGTACAAGCTATTGCCCTGGTACTACAGCTGAAAATAGTTGTAAACATAACTTAAAGACTTGTAAAAATAACTTTCTATGTTGTAAAAGTAGCCGCATAAGTTGTAAACATTGCACAAGCCTCTACTGTTTTTTTTCACTTTTTGAACGTAACTTAATGAGTTGTTAATATGCCTGATAATGTTGTAAATACAACATAACATGTTGTAAACAATGACAAAAGTGCCAGAAATGTGGTGTGTATGTTGTAGCTTCTTGTGCAAGCTATTGCCCTGGTGCTACAGCTGAAAATAGTTGTAAACATAACTTTAAAGACTTGTAAAACTAACTATACATGTTGTAAACGTAAATGAATATGTTGTAAACACTATTTGAGATTTTGAGAGTTATAAACATCATATGAACATAGTTGTAAACATAACTTAAAGACTTGTAAAAGTAACTTTCTGTGTTGTAAAAGTAGCTGAATAAGTTGTAAACATTGCACAAGCACGCATTTTTTTACACGTTGTAAATGTAACTGAAGGTGTTGTTAATATGTCTGATGATATTGTAAATACAACATACCATGTTGTATAAAATTACTAAAGTGCCAGAAATGTGGTGTGTATGTTGTAGCTTCTTGCACAAGCTATTGCCCTGGTGCTACAGCTGAAACTAGTTGTAAACATAACTTAAAGACTTGTAAAACTAATTATACATGTTGTAAACGCAACTGAATATGTTGTAAATGTTATTTGAGATTTTAAGAGTTGTACACATCATATGAACATAGTTGTAAACATCACTATAAGACTTGTAAAAGTAGCTGAAAAAGTTGTAAACATTGCACAAGCACGCTTTTTTTTACACGTTGTAAACATAACTAAAATAAGTTGTAAAATTAACTGTATAAGTTGACGAATTAGATCAAGAAGCTATAAAATCAATGTTCATGTTGGTCAACGTTCATAATCAAACAATTGTTAAAATGACATCAACTATTGCGAAAACATGCATATCCACTTGTAAACAAAAAAACACTGGTTTGGTTACCTTGTTGTCTAAATACGTTGGGCCCTTCACATGTGAAACAACTTGATTAAACGACTAAAAAACATATTGCACAAGCACCTATAATGTGTTGTCAATGTCCACAATTGGCAATCTTGCAAGTAAATCATTCCATACATACATGTTGTCAAACTAACTGATTATGTTGCCAAAATAACTCATGATGTTGTAAACTAACTATACATTAGTGCCTTTTGCTGCAAGAAGGCATTCCTACAAAATATCAATACAAGTACACTACAACTAGCCATATCCATAAAAGAATATGTCAAATGCTATACGTCTTTCTTTCTCTTTATTTGTTGACTTCCAGTGAGAAGGGACAACACCTTTTGAGCATGTATGTTCTGCTCATGTGTCACTAGCCACCATAAACAATCCACCTTTAGCTACCAAATCTGATAATTAATAAGCTTAGGCATGGTGTATCCCTCTTTGTCATATGTAGAGCCATCCCAGTTATGTAACCATGACAAAACATGAACACCACATGAATCGCTGCAAAACAAATTGCCATATACTCAGTTCCAATGTTATAACAATGGAATGGTTCAAAAAAAATAAAGTTCAGAGAGTTGGAGGAAAAAATGCAGTACTAACGTATAAGCCTGGACATGCACTTTTGGCCAATTAACTTCCTTTTCTATTTCTTGTCCTTTGTCATATACTTCGGGTTCAACTCGACGAAGTATGTTAATAATGCAATCTCTCTGGAAGTTGTACAAAAATTGTGTCATGTCACAAAACAACTATGACGACTGAACAAAAACCATTTGAGAAAGAAACACTTACACACTATAGTGCCAACCGTTCTTTAGCTCAAAAATCTTCTTTTTGCTTTTTGCTCAATATCTTGGGTTTTTTGGATGGTCAGCCACTAAACATGTATCTTCTTCTACCTTTTGTGCCCTTGTATATGTTAATTGGTCAACCAATAAGTCCAGCACATAGAAGCGCATTGTCTTCATCTCTAAAATGTAACAGAACCAATTATCCAGGCAGTGTAGGAGCAAAAATCAAATCGCAATCGCTAATGTTGTATCCAATATGTTCAGGCATGATCTCCGCTGCATGCAATTCCAATGACCAGTTCTTTGGATTCGCTGCCATTTTTTGCATCATTTCTGTGGAAAATATGTGTCTAGTCACCCGGCTACTCTTGTGTACTTGATCCCCTACCAACGTCCTCATAACCATGGACATAAACTATGCACTATTACAAAAGGGTAAGTAATTCACAGAATTCAATTAACATAGTATGAATTTATTGTACAAATAGTTTACCCTGTTACTAATCCACCCCCTTGGACGAAGACAATATAGTTCATCACATGTTAAGAAATAATCATACATATCCACAAACTCCCTAATAGAAAAACAAGCACACAAAGTCAGTTTTTGTGATTCAACTCAATTGAGATTAAAGAAGTGTAATTACTTACTCCTGCTCATCCTCTGCTGAATTAGATCATGTGGTGCACATTTGATATAAACCTTCCTTATCATTGTCATCTTTTCTTCTCTTCTTACCCATTGTTGTCACCCAAGGAGAGGCAATAGCAAGTTTCTTAACCCTTGTAGATTTCCTCAATTGTGCCTTTTGCTTTCCTTTCGATTCCACTTCCTCTTTATCTCCCATAGCATCTACACCTCCTAGTTCTTCCTCTGACCCTTCTACTTCATTGCACTCCATTGTCTTCTCCTATTCTTGTGTCACCCCCTCATCTTCACTTGGTAATACAGGTTCTTCATCTTCACTTTCTAATGAAGATTTTATGTCTTCCGCCTTCTCATCCCCTTCATCGATGTTTCCCCCACCCAACAGCCTCGCCTAAAGGGAAACGAGTTCCTCTTGCACTATTGACACCACCCTTAACATAATTTGATCATATGTTCTCTTGATTTCCTGCAAATTAGATATGACAAAAAATTAATTCAATACTTTGGACTGAATGTGTAACTGACATCAAATTTCACATCTTACTGGGTGTGTTAGCATAGTTTGTTGATGCAATTCAGAAGAGGGAGATCCAACTACATTACTCCCAGAATGTAGCAAACCTTGGTTTCTTTCCTTCTCTATTTGTACTCTACTCCTGACATTATTGTCATTCCAATATGAAATCGCAATGTCACTTATAGAGGCATGTAGTTAGCCCAAGGGAAAATGTTGCAAGCAAAACACCTATATAGAAATTAAATAACAACTTATCAGCAGCAGATTTCAACATATAATGCAGCAATTTACAACTAATTAAACAAAGCCAACAAAGGTTACATAGATAAAACTTGCACTTACTATTAGAAAATATATACATCCTCCTACATTGATTCTACCTGCATCTTTCCCTTTCATGACCTTTTTCTTATATTAAGTAAGTGAATTTGATTGTTCATTCAACACAAAACTCGACCAATCGTACTCCCTAAGAGTTCCTTTTGTTGCCGCCATCACCTTCAACACTCTATCACTCACTTTAATACCTGCTCCGTGACACAAGAGAGTTCCCAACGCATACATAACAAAGAGGAATTCAAATTTAGGATCCTCCTCTCTCTCAGTTAGCCATTTTTTGATCGTCTTGTATGACACTATCCCGTACAACGTCTTCAATTGTTCAAAACCTTCTTCTTCTTTATTGAATTTTTCCTCAATGTCCCCCCTCACATGGTAAGCCCATCAATTGTTGTACATCTTCCCGGTGGATGTTCAATGACCTCCCTCGAATCGAAACATTGTTAATTGGAGGGTCAAATGCAGACATAAACTGACCACATAAATCTCGGGGTATTTGTGAGCAGCATATGTTACTAACTTATCAAATCCAACTTTCTTTAGCTAATCCATCCTATCTTCTCTATTCTTCACACTTTCATAAACTGATTAGGAGCACATCGAGTCAATAATGGAACCATATTTTTTGTCCATTTTGCCTCACTCCCAACTCTAAAAAACCTGGTGGTCCGATACAATCTAGTTCGACCTGAGCTGGTCATATCTGGTCTGGTCTAGTCCAAATAAGCAATATAATGAAATCGAACCAGACTAAACCAGACTGATTGGTCGAGTTGGACCGACTTGCAGACCAGGGGACTAGAGCAACTGGACTGGTCCGGTATGGTCCAGGTCAATTTCTTAAAAGATATTTTTATAATTTAGAGGTTATTTTTTATTTTTTATTTAATGTTGTTAGAGTTTTTTTAAGGATTTATAATTATTTTTATTTTTTATGATGATTTTTATATGATTATAGGTATTTTTATCATCTTAGTTATATTTATCATGTTTAATTCTTTTTTCTCAAAATATTTTTTTATTGTTGTTGAATGTTGTTGGATATTCTTATAGATTTACTATGTTTTAATTTTTGGTGACACATTTTATATTATTATAGGTAATTTTTTTGTTCTAATTGTGTTTAATAGGTTCAAATTTTGCTTTCCAAAGAGGAAAAAATAAAAATAAAATAGTACAGGTAGTTCACTAGACCCGGTCTAGTCTAGCCCGACCTCGGGTTATTGCTGGACTGGACTAGACCACGGGCTGCCTTGTGCAACCTGATATCCTGTCCAAACCAAACATTAGGTCTATGTCAAACCCGATCCAGTCCAGTCCATGCTCATTCCTACGGGCAGCTAAAGTGGTGATTAGCTCTTAATACTCATCATTGTGATAAGTAGGGGTGTTCACTTCTGTCACGTCCCGATTGTCCCGTATCAATGCTGGTCATTTTGGGATGGGACAATCTCATCCTGAAAAAATTCAGGATGGGACAAAAGTAGGACGAGACAAAATTATTATCAGGACGGGACATGGGACAGGCTTTGTTCCATCCTATCTTTTTATCCCGTCCCAAAATCATGTTGTTATTAGTTTAATATATATAATGTATCTAATATTTTTTATTTTTTACTATAATATCTAATATTTGTATTAAATATATAACTAATATTTTTTTAGATAGATGTTAGTTATATATATATATATAATATTATCACATAATCTTTTGTAGACAAATTTTAGTCATATAAAAAGATATTCACGTATGTTGGTTATATTTTAAATACAAAATACTATAAATATTTAAGAAAACCCTCACAGTCATTAGCATGGTGTTGTCGTCTTCGTTCACTCTGCTCCCTCTTAATCTCTCTTGCACATGCTTGCATAATTCTCTGCAAAATACTATAAATAATATTTATGATCATTACTCTTATTAGGTTTAAGTTTTAATTATTTCTTCTTTTTTATTATGTTTTGGATCTAAAAATAATAAAAGAGGATAATTACATATTTGTATTATATATTTTCAATAATCTAAAGTTAAACGTTCAACTCATACCCATATATCTTACTTTTTACAAGTTCAAAAAGAAAAATAAAATATGATGTTGTAGATCCTCCAAAAATAATAAATGGGATGTCCTATTCCCATCTCAGTTATGTCCCAATCCTAATCTTGTCCCATCCTGGTGAGAACAGGATGGGACGTGTAATATCCTGAATTTTGGGATTGGAGGCTTGGGAATAAACCTAAATTAAGCGAACTACTAACCCCCGATTTAGTAGATGTTCCAAATCTATTATCTAATGTTCCTTATATCTTTGGGGCATTAAAGAAAATAAAATGGTGAATTTTGGAGAATATAAATATGTTTTCAGTGAAATCGCCTATGAGACAGTAAGCATGTCACGTGATTTTGTATGATCAAATAATGAGCAACAATTATGAAATTTTACAGGATAAAAGTAAATATCCTAAGCTTTAATTTGATAAGTCATATGACTCAATTAGAGCTATATACAAAAATTTATGAATTTAGCTTAGAAAAACTAAAAAGTTTTTGGAACAACAGGCAAAGATTAAAATTCAGGGAATTTTGTGCTTCCAACTAGCAAAAGCATATGTTTTTCCTTGAAAGTAGACCCTATAAGAGTTCCATAGCCTTTAGAATCACTTTAATTTTATTTTTCTAGAATTAGTAATGATTTTTCAAATTTTGGGCAAAAAATCTGCCAGAATTTTGTAAAAATCTGAAAATGAGAAAAATTTTGGTGGCAATTTGGTAATTAAGGAATAAAAATGCATCAGCCTATTTTGCTATTTTAATGGACCCTTAGGCGTGTCTTGGGCTGACTAAAATGGGAGAGGAGTTAGTCCATCTATAATTAAGCTTTGTGACATGTTTACATGTTGTTAGGGTCCAATTAGCTTTATGTGCACCAAAGCCCAATTTTTGGAATTTTGGGTAATTAAAAAAAATGGACCAAAAATAGGATATCATATAAAACATTTCCTTCATCCTTTTCTTCCCAAAACTGACTCAAAACAGCTCTAGAGAGAGAGAGAGAGAGAGAGAGAGGAAGTTGCAGAATTTGAGAGAGATGAAGGAGCAAAAGTCACAAGGTAAGTCGATTTCTTCGGTGATTTAGCTCCTAACTTGTATAATCCTTCTCCTAAGCTTCTTCTCTACTTGATTCAAGGTGTTTAAGAAGCTAAATTTCATTGTTGAGAGGCTAGGGTTTTGGCCAAAGAAGGAAAAGCCAGAAGGAAGATGAGATAACTTCCTAAACTTCAAATATTGGTTGTTCTGACTGCTGTGAGTAGTTTAATCGGTGATTTTGTGGTTATTTCTTGTGATTTGTGAATTTGGGAAATATGGTGACATAAGCGTTATACTGCCAAAATCGAGTCTAAATGGTAGTTATAACGTAATTAAATAGTTAATAAAGTTATTAGGAGTAGAAAGGAACACGTCTGCGGAGTCGGATTTCAAAAACCTCAATTTTCCCCGGAGTTCCTATAAGTTTCAGCTAGCTCTAATTAGGTGCTAGAAGTTGGATTTTCAATGATTTGATGATTCCATTGTGTTCAGGAGGAAAAATTAAGTGGAGTTACAGTTGGTCACTTTTTCAAAAAAGCCCGAAAAAGCTTAATTACAAAAACGCCCCTGAAACCCTTAAAGTGGGGCTGCCAAAGGGCAATTTCATCTTTTGGCAGTGAATTTGATAATTCTGAGTCCAGAAATAGATTCATTAGGCAAAAATATGTCAGAATAGCCAATGTTAAAATTTCAGGAAAAGTACAGTCGGAAAAGGGTATAGTGGGGCCAGTCGAGTCCCGAGAGCATTTTAGTAATTTTCATAATGGGCTTATATAACCACCAAAAATACTATGAAAGTGTTTAAATGGTACATTTGGAATTGTAGGACCGAGTTGAGAGCCTGAATTGTTGGCACGCAAATCGAGGCACACTATTTGAGGTGGAAAAGGTTTAAGGTAGGGAATTTACCTTTCATGCATGTATTTAATATTTGTGCTGGTGTATTGATGCATATTATTATTTTGCTTAATTATGTGAAACATATATGAATGATTGAAGTTTTGTTTTTGTTTTGCTATGGCCATAGTTTTGTTACATGAAACATCGAGCATGCAAAATGTCATTATGGGCCGTGCATCTAGATAAAGCTAACATGTCATACACATAGCATCTATCGTGCATGCATTGTGGTAACTATTTCCTACTGAGATTCTCTCGAATCTCACCTTTTCCTACCAACAATTTAGACAGGCGAATACATAAGGTACGCGGAAATCAGAGAAGAGAACTGCACGAGAGAGGGTTGCAGTGGTGGAGCGAAGATAGGAAGAAGTCTCTGTTTTCACCGGGATGAGTTTAGACACCCTAGTAGCTTTTTGCGGCTACCTTAATCGTAAATATCATATACGAACCCTTATGAGGGTTTTCTATAATCATGCACATATTATCAGTATATTTATGCTATTCCTATGTTGTACAATGAACCACACGTTAACATGCCGCTGCAAGTCAAAATAAGATAAAGATGTGATAGCACGTGGGACAGTTTTGTTGTCTCATACCCTTTTGAGGGACAAGACGTAAAATAGGCATGTCCCATTCTAGTCCAGTTCCATGAACACTCCTAATGATAAACACTGAAACTTGTTCCCTACTATTTCTTCAACTTGCCCCCTTCTTTAAATATTTCATTAGAATGAATTTGGCTACTCATCAAGAGTGATAAACACCCAAATTCTTCAATATGAACCATCTAGATCTTCTATGGATAGTCTAGATTTAATTTTGTTTACTTTATTTTTTTTAAAATTATTTTAATGGTTGCAAAATTCACAATAGAAAAAATCGTTTAGCTATCATTTAAAATAATAATAATAATAAAATTAGCAGCTTAAGATTTTAAATTTGGGCGGTGAGATCATACCTAGACCATCCAGAACACACCTCATAGATGAGGACTCAAACTGGGTAAAAAATAAATAAGATTCCTAATAAACAAATAGGAAAAGAAGTTGAGAGGTGGCATCCATAAAAAATATATATATATACAAAATTGTGTGATATTTTCCAAACATCCTTAAAGAAATGCCATTGGCCGGGGGAAAAAAATAAATCACAAAGGGCAGAAGTACGATGGCAAAAAAAAAAAAAAAGGGAGAGAAAGGGCATGAGTACGTTCTTTCTGTCCTTACCTTTTTCACAGACAGTAAAAAAGAACCAACTAGCCGCCAGCTTTATTTCTACCTAAAAAACAGAAAAAGCAAGCCACCAGGTTTATCCTATTCTTTCCGAATAATTTTCTTTTTATTGGGTAGATGGAAAGGATAGTTAAAAATAATAAGTGTGTCAAAAATATCATATTTTTTTATATATGCTCCTATGTATGAAAAAAATATAAGAGAGAGAATAGATAAAAAATATGAGAGATAATAAATATAAGATATAAAAAAGAATAAATATTTAATAAGGATAAAATAAAAAAAAAACTTACATTTTCAGATTAAAAAAAATAAAAATTGTTCCTAACAGGAACGAGCCTGTAAGAGAAAAAGTTAGTTTATAAATAGTACAGCAGGAGTATGAGAAAACTGTGAGGAGCTGGCACGATCTTCTCTGAAGACAGTTCATTTCTGATCTTTCGGGTTCATCTGCGAGATGGAGAACGGAGAAAGAAGAGAGAGTTTGGTTTTCTCGGTGAATGGAGAGAGATTTGAGCTCTCAAGTATCGACCCTTCAACCACTTTGCTTGAGTTCTTGCGTACTCAAACTCCATTCAAGAGTGTCAAGCTCGGCTGTGGCGAAGGTCTGTTCTCATAAACGACTTCACTAGCTTTAGAATTTCGAAACTGCGTGGTAAAAGATGACAGTTTTATAATTATAGAAGCATTCACAATAATGATCAAAATAAAAGATCAACCTGAGATTTTTCTTTAGCGTTAAAACTGATTTGTTTGAAGTGTTTCTAAAGGCTCTGCATAGCTGTTCCTTCATAACTATTGCTTGAACTTCCGCTCTGCTTTAGATTTTTCTTTAGTAATAACAGTACAGCACAGACTTTGTTGATAGACATGAACTGTAGAAATGGGCTGAACTTGCACATAATTGGCCAAGAAGTTTAGGCCGAAGGGATGGATTGAACCCAATACACTTGAGGAAAATTAACTATATAAAAGGAAGTTATGAATTGAGTAGTGCATGGAATTTGTACCCCAGTATTTTCCCCCGTTTCCTTCTTCTACCTCTCTGGTCCCCTGTGAACTTTTCTGCTTCTTTTCTGAACTTTTCTTTTCCTACTGCTATTAATTTTCCGGAACTTACTTCCTCAAGCCACTATTATCGAAATATATATCTTTACACTCACACCCCTGTATATTCATTGCTAGCGTAGAACGCAAATTGCATTGAGAATCAGAGTTTCATTTTGCAATTGTCCTCGGTCATTCCGTGATTACGTTGGGTGACCATAACAGGTTTCTTCTCTGTTTATTTAGATTTCATTGTTTTAGCTTGTGATAAATCTATTCTATCCTATGGTTGAAGCTCTTGATGAAAATTTTATTTCTTAATTTCTCTCGTCTTTGAAATTTTTCATCAAATTCTCATTCCATGGTCCAATCTGGATCGTTTGCAGGTGGTTGTGGTGCTTGTCTTGTTTTAATATCCAAATACGATCCTGTGCATGACCAAGTAGAGGATTTCACAGCAAGTTCTTGCCTCACACTACTTTGCAGCATACATGGATGCTCCATAACTACAAGTGAAGGCCTTGGAAACAGTGAGGATGGATTCCATCCAATTCATGAAAGAATTGCAGGATTCCATGCCACTCAATGTGGATTTTGCACTCCTGGTATGTGTATTTCTCTTTTTGGAGCTCTTGTCAATGCCGAAAAGACCAATCATCCTGAGCCACCTTCAGGTTTCTCAAAAGCCACTGCTGCCGAGGCTGAAAGGGCGATTTCTGGGAATCTTTGCCGTTGTACTGGGTACCGACCGCTTTCTGATGCATGCAAAAGTTTTGGTGCTGATGTTGATATGGAGGATTTGGGGTTAAACTCATTTTGGAGAAAAGGAGAAAGCAATGATGTAAAGCTAAGTAGGTTACCTAAATATAATCATCACCACAAGAAGACTAAATTTCCTGAATTCTTGAAGGAGATCAAGCATGATGTGTTCATGGCTTCTGAAAAGCATAACTGGCTTAGTCCTACTAGCCTTAGGGAGCTTCAAGGCTTATTGGAACCAAATAATAGTGCTGGAACCAAGATAAAGCTTGTCGTTGGTAATACAGGAATGGGTTATTACAAAGATACAGAAAGCTATGACAAGTATATCAATCTGAAGGGAATTTCTGAGCTCTCAAAGATTACAAAGGACGAGACAGGGGTTGAAATTGGTGCAACAGTGACCATATTTAAGGCTATTGAAGCGTTAAAGTCAAAAAGTGGATGTGAGTTTCTCTTTGACTTTGATACGATACTTGAAAAAATTGCTGGCCACATGAGCAAAATAGCCTCAGGATTTATAAGGAATACAGCTAGTGTAGGTGGTAATCTAGTTATGGCTCAGAAGTATCATTTCCCTTCTGATATAGCTACTATACTTCTAGCTGTGGATACAATGGTTCATATAATGACTGGTACAAAATTTGAATGGCTTACAATGCAAGATTTTTTGGAAAGGCCTGCATTAGAGTTGGAAAGTATGCTTTTAAGCATTAAAATCCCATGTTGGGAATCCAGCAAAATGACTTCTCCAAAACATAGAAGTAAAATTTTCTTTGAGACTTTTCGAGCTGCTCCTCGACCGCTCGGAAATTCTCTGCCTTATTTAAATGCAGCTTTCTGGCTTGAGGTTTCTACTAGTGAAGAGTATGAAGGAATTGTGCTGATTGATAACTGTAGGCTTTCTTTTGGTGCTTATGGAGCTAGACATGCAATTAGAGCAACAGAAGTCGAGGAACTACTAAAAGGAAAGTTGTTGAATTTTGGAATCATACATGAAGCTATCAACCTGCTTATGAGTATTGTCGTACCTGAAGATGGCACTTCACATATTGCTTATCGGTCAAGCTTGGCAATTGGTTTTCTCTATAAGTTCTTTAGTCCTTTGATTGACCATTCTGTTGAAAAACATACTAATTACTCAAATGGGTTACCTAGTTTGTCAGTCATGAAGGCATTTGACTTAAAAGAGAATAATGGGAAAGTTCATCATGATAATGTTCATCCCATGCTATCATCAGGAAAGCAGGAGATTCAAGTAGGCGATGAGCATCGTCCCGTTGGTGAGCCAGTTACAAAATCAGGAGCTACATTACAAGCTTCAGGTTTGTTTCTGTACACTCGAGTTAGAGAATAACTTTATAGCCTCTTTTCTTTCATATTTATGGCATTTAAAAGTAGTAAACCAATTATTTACAAGTAATCTAGCTTGTCTTTTTCAATCATTTAGTTCATTTTCAATGCTTCAACTAGTCTTTTTCCAATAAACTAATCTTATTCTCCCCTTGGGATTTCTCTTAACTGTATGTGTTATGTTTTGGAGTATCTTCTTTATTTAAGAATTACATGTTTTGCAAATAAACCATAGGTGAGGCTGTGTATGTGGACGACATTCCTTCACCAACAAATTGCCTTCATGGAGCATATATTTATAGTACAAAACCTCTAGCAAGGGTAAAGAGTATAAAGCTCCAAAAACAAGATGGAGTGAAGGCAATCATTTCAAATAAAGACATCCCTAATGGTGGTGAAAATGTAGGGTCTGTTTCCAAATTTGGTATTGATCCTTTATTTGCAGATGAGGTTGCTAGATGTATCGGTGATCGAATCGCCTTTGTGGTGAGTTTTTTAACTACCTTTCTTTGGTCCACCAAAAATTAGGATAATGTTTTATTATTACTTCAACTACATGAATTTGTTTTAGGTTGCAGATACTCAGAAACTTGCAGATATGGCTGCAAACTCTGCCATTGTTGAGTATGATTGTGAGAACCTTGAAACACCTATTTTATCCGTTGAAGAGGCTGTTGAAAGATCTAGTCTTTTTGAAATTCACCCTATGCTCTATCCACAACAAGTTGGTGATATAACAGAAGGAATGGCCGAAGCAGAGCACAAGATTCTTTCTTCTAAGGTACATTGAATAAATTAATTCTTCATTCCTTCATTTAATATATTTAGCACAGACATGCCACGAAAGAAGAATGAGATGATTTCATTGCATTACAGGTTCTATATTCATTCATCGCTTAGATACATAACAAACTCCACAAAAATACAAGCATATATAAGAAATAAACTAATTTTACGGTTTAAGAAAATATAATCATATTTTAATATCATATATTACTATCCCCCCTTTCTACTTTGATTATGACTTGTTAATCTTTAATTGGTTATAATCCATAGCTAATAAACTATAGCTGTATACATCAATCATATTCTTCATCAGCTATAGTTTTACAATTTTCCTTTATCACATACAAGTGTCAACTGCCACACTTTTTTTTTTTTTTGTTAGGCATAGATGTCCTCCTACTGTAGACAATTCTACTCAAGGCATGTTGCACATATATTGTGTGTCCATATTTTAGATAATTTGACATTTCTATGTGTATTTCTAGATCAAACTTGGGTCTCAATACTACTTCTATATGGAGACACAAACTGCACTTGCTATACCAGATGAAGACAAATGCTTGATAGTTTACACTTCAAATCAAGCCCCAGAGCGTTTACATTCCACTATTGCAACATGCTTAAATATTCCTGAGCATAATGTTCGTATAATCACAAGGAGGGTTGGTGGTGGTTTTGGTGGAAAGCTCACAAAAGCCCATTTTGTGAGTATCCAGTTTTGTATTATACTCCTTCAATCTTGTTTATAACATCAATTAACAACTTTATACAACAAAGTTAGCTAAAATTAATTTCTTACAAAATTTCAAAATTCAAAATTACCCTCAATAAAGTCATTAGGTAGAGGAGTTTGTTTAATTAGTTAGGGATGCTAGGTGGAAAAATAGTTAGTACTTTAGACAAAGCATGTTTTATTAAGAAAATATTTAGGAGGTCCTTATAATAAGGATAAGAGGGAGTAACGTTTTATATTCTTTTTGCATATTGCCTCTATATATAAATCATTCTCATGTTAACCATACATTTGAAGTAGAATAGGTCACCCATAAAAAGGCTGGTTATTAATGTAAAATTAGCAGGAATAACATGGGTGTTTCCTACTTTGTTTTAAAAGAAACAGGCATAGAATTGTTGAAATCATCTAGCAACTGTACATCAAATAGATTGAGATGCAAGATATCTGATATTTTGTAAATCAAAATAATACTAACGTATCAAATTACAATAGAAATCTATGTTTTAGTAGTAACATTATATAAGTAGAGTTTAGGAATGTTTAGTGCAAGTACTTCCAATCAAATCTTTCAGGTTGCTACATCGTGTGCAGTTGCAGCACACAAATTACGTCGCCCCGTCAGGATGTATATGAATCGTAAGACAGATATGATAATGGCTGGAGGAAGGCATCCTATGAAGATAACTTATAATGTGGGATTTAAGAGCAACGGGAAGATTACTGCTTTAGACCTTCAGATATTAGTAGATGCAGGGATATATCACGATGTATCTATAATAATGCCAGATACTATAATTGGTGCACTTAAGAAATATGATTGGGGTGTTCTATCTTTTGATGTAAAATTATGCAGAACTAACCTTCCCAGTAGATCTGTAATGAGAGCCCCTGGGGAAGTTCAAGGATCATATATTGCTGAAGCTATAATAGAACATGTGGCATCTACACTTTCAATAGATGTAGATTCTGTGAGAAGCATTAATTTCCACACATACCGAAGTCTTTGTACTTTCTACAAGCATTCTGCAGGTGAACCTATTGATTATAGCTTGGCATCAATATGGAATAAATTAGCTATTTCTTCAAGGTATAACCAGAGAAGTGAAAGTGTGAAAGAGTTTAACAAGAACAACATTTGGACAAAAAGAGGTATATCTCGTGTACCTGCTTTGTTTGAAGTGGGAGTGAAACATGCACCAGGAAAAACAAGTATTTTAAAGGATGGGTCTGTTGCTGTTGAAGTTGGAGGGATTGAAATAGGTCAAGGTCTCTGGACTAAGGTGAAGCAAATGGCTGCATACGCTCTTAGTTTGATCCAATGTGATGGATCTCAAGACCTCTTAGATAAAGTACGTGTCATACAATCTGATACATTGAGCTTGATTCAAGGAGGGACGACTAGTGGTAGTACTACATCAGAGTCAAGCTGTGAAGCTGTTAGGCTTAGCTGCAATGTCTTGGTTGAGAGGCTCATGCCACTCAAGGAAAAGTTGCAGAAGGAGATGGGTTCTGTCAATTGGAAGACACTTATTTCTCAGGTATTTACACGCACACACACTTTGAAGTTTAAAACATCCTTATTTTCCTTGTTATAGTGATAATGTGGATGAGATTTTCCTACATGCCTGTGGTGACTTTCTTTCTTTACATTATCTTTCTAAGTTTGTTTAGGAACCATCATTCTTTAATAGAAAATAAATATAAGTTTATTTAGACACCCCATTCTGTAATGGGAAATAAATAAATTTTTTAAGTAAATAATAGAGACCTTTGCCACCTAAGGTTGGCTCAGGAGGGGTGGGGTGGGGTCAAGGGTTCAGACTCTCCTTAAATACATAAAATAAATTATAGTGACTTCTCTTAAATTTCACTAAAATTATATATCTGCCCCTCTATTCTTAGAACTAAGACAATCACTTTCAATGACATGGGTGTTACTTATTGCTAGTGAATTTTCATTTTCATTGGCTTGAAAGTGTGCCCTATATTAACACTAATCCCACATAAGCAATCCCTTCATCTACTCACTAATATCAAAGAAGTAATGAGATCTAAAAAATTATTGAGACTTCTGCCTAACATGTACAAGACTTCTTTTTATTTTAAAAACCTTCTAACTGCCATGTAATCAACAATATATTTCCTTGAGCAGGCACATTTACAAAGTGTGAACTTATCAGCAACTTCAATTTATTACCCTGGAGATACTACATCAAATTACCTCAACTATGGTGTTGCAATGAGTGAGGTTGCTTTATTTCTTATTCAGAAAATGACATTTTTTCTAAAGCCCATGAATGGATATCTTGCTCAAATGTACGAGTTTGTGGAAAACGTCATATTGTTGCATTAGTTTATCAATAATGCTAAACTAAGGATAAAAGAATATTTTGCAGGTGGAAATAGATCTTCTAACAGGAGAAACAAGTGTTCTGCAAACAGATATTATATATGATTGTGGAAAGAGTCTCAATCCTGCTGTGGATTTAGGACAGGTGGGCCAGCTAAGATTTCTATCCACTACACTCTCCATTTCAAAATTCTATAATTTTCATTTGCATTAATGTACAAAAATCAATATAAAATATAAACTTGATGGCAATAAACTTCGTTTATTAGTCATGGATAGTGAAATTCACATTCTGGTGTAGAATAAACAAAACTTATCAGATCTTTGACATAATCATTTTGGTTGTTGCAGATTGAAGGAGCATTTGTGCAAGGATTAGGGTTTTTCATGCTTGAAGAATATGAAGCAAATCATGAAGGATTAGTGTTAGCAGATGGAACATGGAATTACAAAATCCCCACATTAGACACAATACCTAAACAGTTCAATGTTGAAATTGTCAACAGTGGACAACACAAGCATCGCGTTCTCTCTTCCAAAGGTATGCCTTATTAGCCGTTAGAATTCTTAATTTCAAAATTTTTCAAATTATTTGTTTGTTGTAATGCATCCTCTTTCTGTAACACCTTACTCTAAGGCCACTTATCAAAGTTATTTAGCCATTGAAGAACCACATGCGACCCAAATACTACTCTTGGTTAAGCTAAAACCTTGAAACTCTCTCAAAATTTGGGTACCAGGTGATAATGAATTTTCCTGAAACTTTGGAAATTCATAACTAATTCAATATATCTCCAAAGTTAGTGGTTCAAAGCTCTATTTCTAGATCTTAAAGAGCATTTAGAGGTAACATTAAGACTCGGTTCATTTCTGTCCCATTAGGTCTAAAAATACCCATTTGTCAGAACTGGACAGGGTATTTCTGCAGAACTTTTCCAGGTTGCTGGATCATAATAGAAAAATCATATCTTTTAAAATACACATCCAAAAATTATGAAATAAGAGTCATTTTAAAGGTCTAGATGTTTACTATAACACTGCCAAATTTCATAACCTAGTTAAAAGGTTTGCCCTATCAAATTGCTCTCCCAAAATCTTGCCTAATCAATAAAACAGCAGATAACTAACGTACATCACCTACTTCATACGTTTTAGCTATGCTTTAATATAGTACTTACCTTGACCTTTGTTTGGCTCACATGCTCCTCCTTATGGAGGTTATATACATACCAAAGTATATAATTAACTTAAGAAAACCTTAGATAAACATTTGCAACAGCCATTAAACAAAATCAACTTTAATAGCATAGTAATCAAAACAAGCTTCTCAGGAGCTTCCACCTTCAAGCTTCCTCTACTAGCTTGCTCTTTCCTTCAGAAGTACTTGCCCATACTATTGGGGCATGGAAGAAAAAGTTGTGAAATTCGAGAGAATCTCAGCAACAAAACATCAACTCAATATATAATGTGCAATGTTAATTAACTAACCATATACATAGCCAAGTAAAAACGACACCTTACAAGCAAATACAATGGCCATAGCACAAACTCAAGTAAGGATATTACATGTTTAAAGGCCTAGCTACGACAAACATGGCAAATAAACATACAAGCAACCAAGTACAAACTATATAATAGTAAGTTTCACTACCTTTTGAAACTTCTCCCTTATCCCTTACTCCTTTGCTTGTTCTTTCTGATTGCGCTTCTTCCTTGTTTGTGATGTCCAACCCTATTAATTATGTATATAGTGTTAGGTTAATACTTAACATTGATACATTTTAATAGCATAATTAATCTTTTTTCTTTGCCTGCAGCATAATTAATCTCTCATATAGCCCCAAATTCTAACTCTTTCAATTAACTCTTTAACTTTGCTATAAAGTTTCATTTCCAATCCCAATGGGTCTAAACTTGTAATAGAAGCTTCATCCCACACTAACTCCTCTTCTAAATTCATGGGATATTCATTCTATTCTTCTCTCCCTTTGAAGTATCTACCTGGATAGTTCAATTATCTTTCACTTGCATATAACTTTAGCCCATGCCAAGACATTACAACAATATACATAATGGCACAGTTTTAGACTGCACAATTCGGACAGCAACATTTGAAGTAATTAAATCACCCACAGTACCCTTATCATTGCTACAAGCTATAGCTCATATCTAGCTCTACTTACTTTAATTAAATATAAGTCCAAAACATAATTTAATGTCAAAACAGTGAGTTCCTTCCAATTTTTATTTCTAGTTCCAGTTTATCATGTTCAACATCTAAATACTTAATATTAGTTGTACCGCACAGTACCCTTTGCCTGCCCTTTGATGCCATTATTTTTCTTGCCTTTCAGACAGCATCACTTTTAAAATTCTGAAAGTTGCAGCTTTACTAATTTTATTCTATTCATCATTTTGAAATATCCAGACACGCTTTAGCAATTTAAAATACTTAACATTTTAGAACATCACACAGTACGTTCCCTGTAAATATCTTGCCTTAAAAATTCTTCGTACCATGCTACAATAGCATACACAGACACATAGGTTCTATATCTCTCATTTTCTTTATTATTATTCAAACACTTCTTACATCCTTTAGGGACGTTAGTTATGGGTTAAAATCAGGAAATTTCCAGATTTGAGAACCATGCTCAAACATTTCGCTCATCAACATATAAAGGCATCTTAGCGCATGTAACATCAAATATTGTGTACACAATCTTCAATCTACACTTAGATACAACTATCCTACGTGATCGCTAACTTTTCCTCACTAACCATCCAGTTCCAATCATCATCGTCTTCCCCAAATCGAAACAATAACAGTAAATGAGGGTCAAATGATGATTAGGAGACTTACTTCAAGCTTTTTAATCGGTGTGCATTTGATGATCCCCTTCTACCCCCTTCAACCTCTGCAACTCCATCTTGGCCTCTTTAGTTTCTCTCAACTCCCTCTCCCTCTTATAACTAGAGCAAGGTCGAAAAATGAAGAGTGTGCAAGCTGCTGGGTGTTTCATTTAATGGGGAAGATGGATTATTTTATTGCTCCCTTTGTCCACGAAAAAGCTTAGAGCTTGGGTTTAGGTTTCTGTTGTAAGTAGTTTTAATTGATTGGTTAATAAAGAATTCGTTTTTTCCTCCTGATCCTCCTCTTTCTTGTTGTCCTCCCCTTTTCCCAACCCGTTTCACATCATATTCCTTCTTAACAGTCTAAAAGAAGAATAAGTAGCTTTTGGCCTTGTTATCTCTAGTTAGAGGTAAGAGACCAAAGCGTGAATTGGTTATAATTGTTTTTTTGTCTCTCACTCTTTAGTTTTATCGTGAGCGTTGAATAGGTATCTGTAGAAAATACTTAAATAAATGTATTATTCTGAATTTATTAGAATTAACTTATTAGGGTTAGTTAGAGAGGATTTTATAGATAACAAACTAGGAGGATTATTTGGATCTAAGTGTAAATAGATTAGATTTTATTTCAATATAGATTAGATTAGATTTTATTTCAATTGTTTCAGTTGTAACCTCCCTAGATCAGCGGCCTCTAAAAAGCACTGGCCAAATATGTATATATACTACACCTATCTATCAATAAGACTATCGGGTGAATTCAGATTACTCCAATAGCCATTATAATCCTATATGGTATCAGAGCTTTCATAGGAATCAATCTTAATGGCAGCTTCATCCGAGTCTGAGTTGGGGTCGAGCCCTCGGTCGGAGACACGTCCACCTTCGGCGACAGGAGGCTCCCTCGAAAACGGCGTACAACGCCTTGCAGCCGCTGGACTTGAAGGTTCAGCAATCCTAATCGTCCCTGAAAAACTCTCCAGCGACGGCGATAATTATAGACAGTGGGCACGGTCGATACGTCTTGCAGTAGATGGCAGAGGTCGACTTGGGCATCTCACCGGTACTGCCGTTGCTCCTCCGGTGACTGACGAGAAGGCTCACCAAGCATGGCAGTCCGAAAATTCCATGGTATCATCATGGTTGGTCAATGCAATGGCACCTGGGATCAGAAAAAGCTTTATGTTTCTTCCATCTGCACGTGATATTTGGGAGGCAGCCAAGGAAGCTTATGGAGATGGTGCAATCGTCCCTTTAATTTTTGACTTACAACAAAAGGTATGGGACCTGAAACAAAACTCCCTTCCTCTAAGTGACTATTACTTGGCCAAAACTACTCTTTGGCAAGAAATTGACCTTATCAATGATGAAGAGGAGTGTTGTGCTACTCATGCTGTCAGCCGCCAAAAACGCATTGCAAGAGAACGTCTCTTTGAACTTTTAGCTGGTCTCAACCCCTCTTTTGATGATGTTCGAAGCAGAATATTGTCCCAGGTTCCCCTTCCATCAGTCCGTGCTGCCTTTGCTATTCTGCGAGATGAATGCACTCGTAAGAAGGTCATGCTCAGGGGTGTATGGGTGCAAACAGAGTCGTCTGCCCTTGCAGCCAGGTCACAAGATTCACGGAATACCAAACCCCGACCCACATGTGATCACTGCCAGAAAATTGGTCACACAAAGGACACTTGCTGGGAAATTCATGGTAAACCAGCAGATTGGAAACCGAAACGGGGTAAAGGTCGCGGCTATATGGCTGAAATTTCTGTAGATACAGCCACTGACTCTATGACACCTTCTTCAGGAGAAACATTAAATCTAATTCTGGAACGACTTGCTGCATTAGAAGGTAAACGCACACAGCCAAGTGCTACCGTAGTCAAACGAGGTAATTT
Source organism: Inga oerstediana (assembly GCA_963210345.1). Taxonomy (NCBI): domain Eukaryota; kingdom Viridiplantae; phylum Streptophyta; class Magnoliopsida; order Fabales; family Fabaceae; genus Inga; species Inga oerstediana. The sequence goes on from OY723405.1 coordinate 44,287,981, forward strand.
TTCTAAGGCATTGGCAATTATTGAAGGTATGACTTCTAAGAATTGTTGGATTATTGATTCGGGTGCCTCGGATCACATGACCGATGACATCTCCTTATTCTCTAATTACATTCCAACTACAAAGCATCTTACTGTCAAAATAGCTGATGCTTCTCATTCAAAGGTTGCTGGTATTGGAAGTATAAAATTATCAACTATATTGACTCTACATGAGGTTCTGCATGTACCAAACTTGAAATGCAATCTATTATCTGTGCATAAATTGACAAGAGACGAGAAATGTCATGCTAATTTCTTTGCCACTCATTGTGTTTTTCAGGATTTGTTGACGGGGACGACGATTGGAGTTGCTAAGGAGTTTGATGGGCTTTACTACTTGGATGAATGTGTTAATAAAGGAGTTCGTAATTGCAATAATGTGTCTCTCCCTAGGTCTAGTAATTTGGAATTGTTACACAAACGTTTTGGACACCCGAACTTTCATTATATGAAAAAATTGTTTCCTTCCGTTTATTTTAATAAAATCTCTACTGAATTTCGTTGTGATTCATGTGAACGTGCTAAACATCACCGCACTACTTTTCCTAGTGTTCCATACAAAGCATCTAAACCATTCACAACCATTCATAGTGATTTATGGGGACCCTCTCGAGTTTCAAACCGATCACATGCAAAGTGGTTCATCAGCTTCATTGATGACCACACCCGAGTCACCTGGGTTTTCCTACTCAAAGAAAAAACGGATGTATACCAAACCTTCATTGATTTCTATAATATGATCCATAATCAGTTCAAAACATCCATCCAAACCCTACATACAGATAATGGCACTGAATACTTTAACCAAGCCCTTTCCAACTTCCTCAAAGACCATGGCATTGTTCACAAAAGTACATGCCCACATAGCCCCCAACAAAATGGTGTCGCTGAAAGAAAAAACAGACACATCCTTGAAACAGCTAGGGCCATTATGTTCACCAGTAATACCCCTAAATTCCATTGGGACGATGCTGTCCTCACAGCCACCTTCCTTATCAACCGTATGCCAAGTAAACCCTTATCCTACAACACCCCTCTTCAAGTCCTTCACCGCCACTATAATCTACCCTACCTTGAAAATACTCTACCTCTCAAAATCTTTGGCTGCACAACCTATGTCCACCTTCATCACACAAATAAGTTAGACCCCAAGGCAGTTCGGTGTATCTTTCTTGGTTACTCAGGGACACAAAAAGGCTACAAATGTTATGATCCTATCCATAAACGCATCTATATCACTTGCGACGTTACCTTCCATGAAGATCTTCCTTTTTATCCTCAGCCTGAACTTCAGGGGGAGAATTGGAATGAATCTCAGCCTAAACCTAACCAAGAACAAACTACAATGTCCCAATCAGAACCTATCCACTTCCTTGAATATATACCCACACTAACCGAACCTATAACACTAGTGTCATCCACACCCAAGCCTACCCAAACTGACGAACCTCCTAGAAATAATGAAGGAAATACTAGTTTAGGGGGAAACAATTCCAACATCTTGAAAGTGTATGAACGTCGACACAAGACAAGTATTGCCCCTCAAACAAATTGCAATATCCATGAATCTGACCTAGAGACAGATCCACAACCACAACAATTGAGTGAAAAAACTCAAGTACAGAGTGAGCTTGATGTCCCCATTGCGGTCCGGAAACAACCCAGAACATGCACAAGGCATCCGATTGAGAGGTTTGTATCATACCAGGCACTTTCATCAAAATACTGTACTTTTATATCTCATCTTGACAGCATTAGGGTCCCTAATAGCATAGAAGAAGCACTGGCTATTCCTGAATGGAGACAGGCAGTCATGGAAGAGATGAAAGCTCTAGAAACAAATGACACCTGGGAAATAGTTGATATGCCTAAAGGAAAGAAACCAGTGGGATGCAAGTGGGTCTTCACCCCAAAGTACAAATCTGATGGAAGTCTTGACAAATACAAAGCAAGGTTGGTGGCCAAGGGATTCTCACAGGTATATGGTACAGATTACAATGAAACATTTGCTCCGGTAGCAAAGTTAAGTACCATAAGGATATTACTTTCACTAGCTGTCAATCTAGATTGGTCACTCCACCAAATGGATGTAAAAAATGCCTTCCTTAATGGAGATTTGAAAGAGGAAGTATATATGAAATTACCGCCAGGATTCCCAGGAAAAAGTGGTGATCAAGTATGCAAACTAAAGAAGTCACTATATGGCTTAAAGCAGTCTCCAAGAGCCTGGTTTGAAAGGTTTACAAGAGTATTGAAGAAGCAAGACTATACACAGGGACAAAGTGATCACACACTCTTCTATAAACATATAAATGGAAAAATAGGGATCCTGGCAGTATATGTAGATGATATAGTTCTCACAGGTGATAATGAAGAGGAAATTGACAAAATAAAGAAGGCTCTAAATCAGGAATTCCAGGTGAAAGATCTTGGTGAAATGAAATATTTCCTTGGAATGGAAATTGCCCGTTCAAAAAGGGGGATTTACATCTCACAAAGAAAATATGTTCTTGATCTCCTTAAAGAGACAGGTATGTTAGGGTGTAGACCAAGCAACACACCAATCAAAGTTGAGAAGATAAACAATGATGAAGACTTAGGGGGAGATGTTGATGTGGGAAGATACCAGTGCATGGTAGGAAAGTTGATTTATTTGTCACACACTCGTCCTGACATTGCCTTTGCAGTCAGTATGGTAAGTCAACATTCACATGATCCTAAACAAAAACACCTGAACGAAGTATACAGAATACTCAGATACTTGAAGGGTTCACCGGGTAGAGGATTACTATTCAAAAAATCTGAGGAGAGAAATGTAAAAATGTTCACTGATGCCGATTGGGCAGGAGATAAAGAGGATAGAAAATCCACATCCGGATACTGCACATTTGTTTGGGGAAATTTAGTTACTTGGCGTAGTAAAAAACAGAGTGTGGTGGCTAGAAGTAGTGCTGAGGCAGAGTTTCGAGCAATAGCACTCGGAATTTGTGAAGGTATTTGGGTGAAACGAGTACTTGAAGAACTAAGAATGATTGTAAATCTACCTATAAGGATGTACTCTGACAACATGGCAGCAATCAACATCTGCCACAACCCTATTCAACATGATCGAATGAAGCATGTGGAGATTGACAAACACTTCATACGTGAGAAGATTGATGATGGTATAATCAACCTTCGATATGTACCCTCAAACCAGCAAACTGCTGACATTCTTACAAAGGGGCTTGCAAAAGACAAATTTGAAGTTCTAGTTGGCAAGTTGGAGATGATCAACATCTATGCTCCAACTTGAGGGGGAGTGTAGAAAATACTTAAATAAATGTATTATTCTGAATTTATTAGAATTAACTTATTAGGGTTAGTTAGAGAGGATTTTATAGATAACAAACTAGGAGGATTATTTGGATCTAAGTGTAAATAGATTAGATTTTATTTCAATATAGATTAGATTAGATTTTATTTCAATTGTTTCAGTTGTAACCTCCCTAGATCAGCGGCCTCTAAAAAGCACTGGCCAAATATGTATATATACTACACCTATCTATCAATAAGACTATCGGGTGAATTCAGATTACTCCAATAGCCATTATAATCCTATAGTATCTTTTGCATTGCTTTGTAATCGAACACTTCTCAAAAATACATGTAATAAATAAAAGGAAAGGCATGTGCAAATCTTCTCTAGAGATCTCAAGGTTTTTCTATTCTCATGACTTGTTTAGGTACACAGAGCAGGCATCTTTTGTATGCAAGTGGATATGTCTGGCGGATTTAACGTTAAATTCTTAGAAAAGAATTCTTATACTAAAATCAGGATACTTTTGTTTATGTAGCTTCTGGTGAGCCGCCACTGCTTCTAGCTGCCGTGGTTCACTGTGCAACAAGATCAGCGATCAAAGAAGCCAGAAAACAGCTTCTTTCATGGAACAACTCAGATGAACTTGAGAAACCATTCCAATTGGATGTGCCAGCAACTATGCCTGTGGTAAAACAACAGTGTGGATTGGATATTGTGGAAAGATACTTGAAATGGAAAATGGGCACAATGTGAGTGAGTTTAATATATATCTTGGAAATGTGTTTCATGTTTCCATGTCGAAGAAATTAATACGTACCAGTTTGTCAAAATGTTTTGTAATGTGTTTCATGTTTTTATTTTATTATGAATTATATTTTGAGAACATTTTTTGTTGCTCACGCCTGTATTTTCAAAATGATTTCATGTCTTAGAGTTAGAGATATTTGGAAGCTCTGTTTTTTCCTCTGTTTCTTGTAAATGTGTTTCACATTTTGTACCAAATGATTTCAGGAACTGAGTGCATGGCCTTTTTGCACTTCGTGATCACAGAACTTAACCTCTATTTTTGCTTATTTGTTCGAGACAGTGGTACCCAAAACAACTTTTAGTGTGGGGCAACCCCACACACAAACACATAAAATATTTATATAATTTGTAGTAGTGATTAAAAGTTTTAAACTTGAATTTTGCCCCTCAAGTTTTGGCAAAGAAGTTGTGAGTATTTAAAAGTTTTTCAATTAGTTTTTGCCCAAAAGTAATAAAAAAAAAAAAAAGCAATGTGTCCGTACAAATTTTAATGGTCAACACAAACTTGTAGTTAATCATATAAACAAATGAAATTATCAAATATTTTAATTACTAAATTTTAAAAAATTCTTAATTATATTATTTTCATATAATATATATGTTATGTTTTCCATCAAAAACAGTTTTTGAATACTAGTTTCTTACTTCAGCTTGCCTTTTTCACTTAAAGATAGTATTTTTTTTTTCTTAGCTGATATTGACAATTTAATTGAATACAATACATATATTACAAGAAATGGATATTTTTAATTATATATTGGAATAAATAATTTGTGGGTCGTTACCGTTCAACTGATTTTTAAGCATGTCTTTATACTTTTTACATCGAGTCCTTATAATTTTACTTTTTTTTAATTAAGCACCTATATTTTTTTTTTATCATTATATTATAATTCTAGAAAATTTTATTATTATAATTCAAAAATTTTAATTATAAAACATAGAATTATAAAATAAAACGTATAAATAAATGTTTAATTAAAAATTTTAATAGAGTATTATAATGAAATTATTCTAATAATTTATTATTTATATAATAAAGAAAAAAAAACTACATGAATTTGATTAAAAATTAGATGAAACTATATGTTTGGCTCAAGGAGGCCAGGGGAATAGCTTTATGATCCCTTGTTTGTATTGATGGGAGGGGATGGATTCTAGTGATATCTTGTTTGGCTCAGGAGAGATAGGAAGCTAATAGAAAATAGATTTTTTTTATCCTTATAAAAGTTAAAGGAATTTTTTCTCTTTTATTAGTATATAAATATGTATTCCTCCAAATCCTGATAAAAAACTTAATAATCCAATAAAAAATGACTGACTATTTTATGAATCATTAATCAAATCCATAATTATAGTTTCATTAACATTATATTTGGTATATTTGGCATGATGTTTTTGAAAGGGAGGGGAGCAATGAGACATTTCTAATACTGTGTTCGATGCTAGGTTTTTGGAGGAGAATGGAGCATTTCACTGTGATATTTTTTTAAGACGGGGAAAGGAGTTGCTTCCCTCCCTTCATTTAGCTAAGGCATATTTTAGGGGTGTTCAAAGTGTTTCGGTCCCGAACATCTTGATCCTGAAAATTTCTCATCCCGGCTGAGACCTGGACTAAGATCTATTGGAACTAGGACTAGGAGGTGTGATCCTGGTTCGGTCCCAGTCCCGGTTTCTTTTAATTGTTTCCTTAAAAAATAAGTTATTCTTTTATTTTGTATTTTTTCACCTCATAAATTAAGTTATCATTTGATAAAATGTGTATTACATATTTAGTTGGAGTTGAACTGTATATAACGTGATACTAATCCTAACTATTTAATGTATAAAGATAATAACGAAAATGATAAAAGTGATTATAATAATAATAATAATAATAAAATGTTATTCTTTAATTCTATATTAATTTGTGTGATTATTATAGCCTTATTAGGTGTTAAATGATCACTTTAAACACTATATTATAGAAAAGTTAACTAATATAATAATATATTTTAAATTTAATTTTTTTTAACAAAAATTGAGATTTCCTGGTTTGGTCCCGAGATTACAGGACCAGGACCAAACTGGGACTAAGATCGGGATGCAATTTGCATCATTGCCAAAAACCGAGACCGGGACCGGGATTAGGGAATCTCGGTCCCGGTCGCGGTCCCATATTTGAACACCCATAGCATATTTTAAAGAGGGGCTCCCCTGCCCTCCACTCTCCCTCCCCACCTCCCCTCTTAAAGTGGGGTTTCTTTATGAGAGATGAGAGAGAAAATATTTTATTACCTAATTAACCTTAGTAAAAAAAAAACGGCATGTTTACTTATATTTTCTATTTTTTGTTCTCAAAAAGGTTTTATATGATTATTTCTTAAAACAAGTTTTTTTAAAAAAAAACAAAAAAGAAAATGTTTGGATGGTTGTTTAATGAAAATTTGTTTAAAATAGTTTTTCTTAATTTCAACTTAGATAAAAAAATAAAAGAATTATTTTATTTGATTCACTTATTTTATAAAATTAATATTAACATTATTTTTTTTTATAATTACCTAACATCTTATTACTAGTTTAATAAAAAAAAAAAACCAAATAGAATGACCCATAAATAACACAAAAATGATTTACTATTACCAAAAATAATATTGTTAAAATTTAAATAGATATTGTTTTAAACAAAGTCTCAAAAATAACATATAATTGTATCAAATGACATCTAATCGGCAAAATTGTGATCATGCAACCACATCCCAACAAAAAATTGTTCACGAAGTGTTGACATGTCTACTCTGCTTTGATAAGATACTTTGGACAAGTTGTTCAAATTATAACTTGTACTTTCTGCATTCGTGTTTCCTATCAAACTTTTTGCTTTTAAATTGCATTTGCAGTTAAATCCTCTACTTGTGTCAAACCTATATGCTTCCATTATGTAAACAACAAATTATGCTAGTTCACTTATGTATATAGTTATAAATAGCACAACATGATACAATATAAGATGTTATTGTCTTGAAGGCTTATATGATAACATTAATTTTAAAATTAGAAATCGAGCTTCCAAAACTCTGAAACAACGCTCAACCGTCATTCTTTATTAGTTCCCTTCCCTTCCCCTCTAATCAATCTGACTAAGGGAACATTAAAATCAGTCACTTCCCCTTCCCTCCAATCTATATCTCGTCTCCACTCCCCTTCCATTCACTCCCCTCCATTAACATCCCCTTTTGTCAAGACAAACACATCATAAGAAACCATTCTTTGATACCATGTTTTGATACCATGTCCCAATATTATATTTTGATATCATACAATGATTTGGTTAAGGGTACATTGTTTTCTTGAAGATTTCTTGTAACCCCCTTCACGGTCAAGGCCGAGATTAAGTTCATAATCAAGATTAAGTGAAATTAGAGACCATGATATAAATTGGGACTTAGAAAATACACTTTTTGCCCAACTCAGGGTTCACAAAAAAAATTTTCTAAAACATGTTTAACAATGGCTCATATTCATATTCGAATACACAAATGGCCTGTACCGGTTGATTTCATTCATAAATATAAGAGTACAAAGTAATTTCTCGACACACTCGGGTTCCTTTCACTAAATAAGGGTCTAAAAGGTACAATTACCCATAGAGTTTCCCATAATAAGGAGATTACACAAATACTATCTAATATGTACATGTAATACCCAACAAAATATATCCAAATGATTTACAAAATGATAACCAATTTTCCAAAATAAAACTCCTAGCCAGGAGCTCTATCCACTCTTCGTCGCCCGCTTTCCCTTGGATCCTTTAGCCCTGTCTAAAATTTGTGTTTTTGGGAGAGTGAGATTCTAAAGAATCCCTGTTGTAACAAATCACTCATAATATGCACAACATCAAAGCATGAAAGTAAATCATTTATACAACACACAACAATCACAACAACAGTTGCAACGACTGGGGTAGGTATCATGGGCATCGCCCCTATGACGGCTCACGCTGAACTACTTGCTGTACTGCACATCCACATGAACATATCACATATATCACCATAGCTGGGATCTATATAAAACATTTTACAACATGCAGCCCCACGAGCTGGATACTCAAACAGGAATCCATGATTCCATAATGCAGCCTCGACACTTACAACGACAGATACAACGACCGGGGTAGGTATCATGAGCATTGCCCCATACGACGGCTCACGTTGAACTACTTGCACTGTAATGCCCTATGGCCGATAACACATTCACAATGATAAACATGCATACCAAGTATCATACACAACATGAGAGAAAAGTTACTACCTTGATCTTTCCGGGCGTGTCCTGGCGTCGATTTCTCCTGAGTAGGGCAAATGTCAAATCCTATATTCATAATTAGGGATGAAGAGTCAATTCTCTATTCCAATTCTCAATGACTTCTTAATACTTAATTGGTTATCATTATTGCTCTTTTAGAGTCATTAAATACCCCTAACAAAACTCCTAAAGGGTTGGAAGAACTATCCCAAAGATCCCCTTTTGGAAGCATAAAAACTGATTTTTCACTTATGCACTTGAGTGAAGATGGCCTCACTCGAGTGAAGAAGTCCTCACTCAAGTGATGGTACGGTCTGCACTTCAAGTGCTAGAAAGTGAGGACGGAAAGTGTTTGCTCGAGAGCACAAGAACTTTCAAAGAAGGGGAGCACTCAAGTGAAGAAGACCTCAGTCGAGTGACAACTTAACACTTACAAGTGTTAAAGCGCACTCTTGAATTTTGGACGCGAGTGAAAACCCGAAATGATAGATCATGCTGTCAAATTCACCCGCACTCGAGTGAGAGGGGGCTCACTTGAGTGAGAACCCACAACACTTGCAAGTGAGGCAACACTCTTGCCTTTACACATGGAGGTGTAACACAGAAACTGAAGCAGAAAAGGAAATTACACTATCGCACTTGAGTGAACTCACCCTCACTCGAGTGATGTTCATCCCGCACTCGAGTGAACCTCATATCACTCAAGTTTCTAGTAGACTCAAAACCTCAACCAAAGCTACTCCCACACAAAAACATCCAAGGAATCCAATAGAAACATCAGAATTACCAAATTCCTACTCCATTATCATGCTTTTGTTTTGGGCAACATAAAACACCAAAATCTCTACATCACCAAACTTAACATTTTAAGCCCAAATCATTTCTATCTATCCAAAACTCACCACAAGATACCATTACTATGCCAAAAACATGACAAAAGCCTAGTGGTCATCATTTTTGGATTAAAGGCCAAAATTTCCAGATATTTCAAACTAAACCATTTGGCATAAAACTTGGATAGATTAGTCTCACTTACCTCTTTCACTTTACCAAAGAGATTTCTTGATTCTCTAACTCCCAACTTCCTTGTGGGCACAAATCAACACCAATGCCCAAACTATAAACATAGAAATGAAGCTCTCACTCCAAGGAACAACATTAATGAAGTAAACTTTTGCATTTGAGGTCATTAGCTTACCTCAAAATCAAGCTTTTCCTTTCTTTCTCCTAAGCTCCAATGGCGCCGAAAATGGAAGAAGAAAGAGAGAAAGAAGAGTGTTGGAGAAGGAGTGAAATGATGATAATACTCCCTCCATGCCATCTCAGCGAAAAAAGAGGGGGAGAGAGAGATAGAGAGAGAAAGAGGAAAACATTAAAATATTTCATTGGACTTTTACTCACTCTCTTGCTTCATCTCCTTTTGCCACATGTCACAAGCATATTAGTTCCCATAAAGTGAACACCCAATCAGCTTCTCTAATCCCTCCATTAACCATATAATCACATTTCTCATTTTTCTTAGTTAGTAATTAATTTCTCCCTTAATCACTAACTTATGGCCAATAATTCCATGCTTTCAATTTTCCACCAATTATGGCATATTAATTAAAAATTGCCACAAAATACATAATAATTCCAATTGATTCACAAATAATCCACAATAATCATTATTAGCCCTTAATTAAAAATTTGGGGTATTACATTTCTATGATGACATTAATTCTAAAACTGAAAATAGAGCTTTCAGAACTTTGAAACAATGGTCAACCATCATTCTTTCATTAGTGGAAAAATCACTTTTAAGACTAATTAAAAACGACATTTTAGACTAGTTTTGGATGAGGTTTTGATACAGCTGGTCTGAAAAGTCTGCTACTTTTTAGACCGATTAAGGAACCGGTCTTAAAAAAAAGTTTTAATTAAGACTAGTTATTTAAACAACCGGTCTTAAAATAATTATTTTTAAACTGGTTATTGAAAAAACCAATGTAAAAAGTGTAACTTTTTAGACCGGTTGTCTTAAAAACCAGTCTAAAATTAATACTTTTAAGACCGATTGTTTAGACAACCGGTCTAAAATGTAATTTTAAGACCGATTGTGGAAAGAACCAGTCTTAAAAGTTTCATTTTTTTTAAAAAAGAAAATTTTTCCTGTTAAATCATTTACCCAATAAGTCATTTCCCCTGTTAAAACATTTCACTCAGCAAGCAGCCATTTTAGCGACATCCAAATAAATTCTTCTCTTACATATTATACAGAAGCATTTTCATCAAGCATTTCAATTGGATGGTGCAATACTTACATCATTCTTCATATACCCCACATTCCACAGAAGCAACAATAATAAATCATTCTTCCTACACCCCAAATAAATTATTCTCTCTTACACATTCTCATTTCGTCAAGCATTTTAAAACATAATTTCAAATCGTGTAACTTACATTATCATTCTCCCTACACCCCATATTCCACAGAAGCAACAACAATAAATCATTGAAAATCAATACATGATCACATACAACATGAAAATTAAGGTATGTTGCTAAACATTTTTATTCCCCTGTTTTAATATTACAGTTTGACAAAAGAAATCAAAACTTTAGTTAAGATCAGAATATAATCAAAACACTTTAATTGATAATAGAGGAATCTATCAAGAAAGACATAGCAAACAATAATCCATCGCTGATGATCACTAGCTAGCTTCGGAGCATCTACACTAAGACACCATATATCCTTCATTTTCCTATGACAACAACAAAAAGAGTAGTTTTATATATACCAATAACAATATACATAATTCAAATATAGTTCATGATAATTATTTTAGCTAACTAACCTTCAAAGTAGTTTTATAAAGGGATATCCTCCCATATTCCTTCATGATGATTGTTTCTTGTGCCGTGTTCATTGTCTGCTTCATCTTCTTCGTTCAATTCTGGTAGACCCCTAGAAAAAGAAGGAGTCTCAAGAAGATCATTCATTGAACGACTTTCCTGATTAATGTCAACGACCCTTTTTCCTTGGAGAGCTACAACCACATTTTATTTGCCTGATTGGTAATATATAGCACTTATTTTGCTTGATATGCCATAATAAAAGGTTCATCTCCAAAACTTCTACTATTCAGATCAACCAATATAAATCTCAAATGATCAATCATCATACTATTGTTGACATCAACCCACTTGTATTTGAAAATGGGAAATTTAATTTTAACATAATTAGCCACCCAAATCTCTTCATTACCCCTTAATAAGGTATTGCTACCAATCTAGGGTTCTTATCTTTCGAACAGAGAAATGCATAAATTTAGCCACTAACATAACACCACTGTTCTAGATGGTGCTCCTATCATTAAGGGATTTCGTGTAAAATGTATAACCATTTATTACAAATGAAGTCCAAGTTATGACATCAACCTCAAGACCACGTGCTTACCATTTAATTCAGTCAACCTTTTGTTTGAAACAATGTGCAAAAGTTTTGTTATGCTCCCTAATTAACCTTTATTCAGTCATTCAACTATTTTTTTCCGGATAATTTCTTTATGAGCATTAATGTAATCTTGAACTTCATCAACATTATTCAAGATGTATAAGTGGACTTGTTGCAATTCATCAGGATCAACACTTTTTATTGTAGCCCTACATCTACCCTCTTCTTCTTCATCATGATATTTAGGAAGCCCAATATGTCTTACATTTGACACGTAATCTTGATAAAACTACATGGCTTCTTTAGAAACATATTTCTGAACAATAGATGCTTCAAGCCGATTTGCATTCTTCATATACCCTTTTAGGATTTTCATAGTTCTTTCAATTGGGGTACATCCATTGTAAATAGATAAGGTCATACAACTTTATCTCCCTCACTAGATAAACAATTAGATGTACCATGATGTCAAAAAAAGAAGGAAGAAAAAGCTTCTCAAGCTAGCACAATATTAGATATCCTTCATTCTCTAGTTTATCCAATCTTTCTGTCTCACTGACTTTACTACAAATAGCATTGAAGAAGAAACAAAGTCTAGTTAAAATATGTTGAAGATCATATTGGACAATGCCTCAAATAGCTACTAGGAGTAGTTGTTGTATTAAGACATGACAATCATGAGACTTTAGCCCTACTAACTTCAAGTCTTTCATCGACACAAACATCCTAAAATTTGAAGAATACCTTGAAGGAACTTTGAGGCCATGCAAACACTCACAAAAATTTCTTTTCTCATCCGTAGACAAAGTATGAGCAGCTGGAGGATAGAAATTTCTCTTACCATATGGCTTTAAATGCAAGTTTTCTCGTATCCCCATTTCTTACAAATCTAATCTTGCCTTCACGCCAACCTTAGAACTACCTTGTATGTTAAGCAGTGTCCCAACAATACTATCACATACGTTTTTCTCCACATACATGAAATCAATACAGTGTCTCACATCAAGATTAGGCCAATATGGAAGATTGAAGAAGACATACCTCTTTTTCCATTTATTTTTTTCATTACTATTCTTTATAGTCTTAACAAAGGTAACATTGATATTTTTCACCTTTTCATAAACTTGCTCCCCAGTCAATGCCTTTAGAGCATCTTCAAACTCTTATCCAGCAAAAAAAGCTTTCTTTAATCTACGATATGGGTGGCCTCATCCAAGAAATCTCCTCTGGCCAAGATAAACTATCTTTCTTCCATGTTGAAGTTGATGGTAGCATGTTCCTTCTTCACAAATCGGACATGCTTTATGGCCTTTAACACTATATCCTGACAAGTTTCCATATGCAGGGAAGTCATTTATAGTACAAAAGATCATAGCTCGCATTTTAAAAACCTCCTTCTTGTTCGCATAAAAAATATTAACACATTCGTCCTACAACTCTTTCAAGTCTTCAATCAAGGGTTCTAGGCAAACATCTATATCATTTTCGGGTTTTTTTGGTCCTAAAATTAATATAGACAACATGATATACTTTTGTTTCATGCATAACAAAGGAGATAAGTTATAAATTACCAACAGAATAGACCATGAACTATGTATACTGCTCGAGCTACCAAAAGGATTCATACCATTCGTGCTAAGCCCAAGCCTAAGGTTCCTAGGTTCTTCACCGATGGTAGGAAATAATTGATTGATCTTCTTCTATTGAGAAGATGTTGAAGCTTTCCATCGGATATCCTCTTATCCACATGCCATCTCAAATTTTTTGCATCATTTTCATTAGCAAACAAGCACTTGAACCTTGATATGATTGGAAGATATCACAACACTTTTATAGGGGCGTTATTTGATTTATGCCTCGAAATTTCACATATCGGACACTGTTGTTCATCTTCATGCTATTTTCTATACAATATAAAATCATTAGGGCATACATGGATCTTTTTATACTTCATCCTTAGTGGACACAGCATTTTCTTAGCATCATAATATTGAGAAGGCAACATATTATCATCTAGAAGCATGTCCTTAAAAGCCTCAAGTGTTTCTAAAAAATTCTTATCGCTCCATCCATGATATGCTTTCAAGCTTACCAATTTCAATACTGCTTTCAACAATTGGTATTTTTTACACCGCAGGTATAGCGGCGTCTTAGCATCACTGCACATATTACCATATGCATGTGATTGCTCAAAAGCCTATTCTCCTACATCACAAATAATATACTCTATCTGATTATCCTTTTCTGTGTCATTATCATCAAAGGCCACTCCCCCCTGTTGAGATGAACTTGGCTTTTCTAATTCTTCACCATGCCATACCCATACTGTATAACTCTTACAAAATCCTTCACAAATTAAATGTGTATATATATCTACAGCACTTAGTTACTTCTCATTCAAACATACTACATAAGGGTAATAAAACTTCCTACTACCATAATCGGCATTTCTTCTAGCGAACTCTTAAAAACCCCTCACCCCATTATTATATTCAACACTCGTTCGTTTAGCTTTTATCCAACTATGATCCATATATCTCAACATTTATAGCACCCTATATTCAACAGCAAAAAGATAGACAACAAAAAAACAACCATAGAGTTTTAGAGATTTCAACGAAATTAAGAAGCATGTATCAAGTTTCAGCTAATTATAACATGCACCATTTGAAACTAGTATTGTTTCAACAAACCAATAACACTGATAATCAAACAATCACAATAAATTAAAACAGAACTTAGAATGGTATTACTTCAAGCCAAATATCACAGGGATGTACAAGTTAGAACATCTAACCTAACTGTGCAGATTTTCTTTCTAGATTACGTTATCACAAAACAGTTGGATTTCCAATAAATTATAACAGCAACTTATGGGAATTAAGTGCTCAAAACAACAACAAGAGCCATTTTCATAGGACATTATTGATTATTGAATAACAACGTAACTAATAAATAACAGAACACTAACCTGATTGAAGACCAAGGAGTAAGCTTCTACCCAAAGTCATGGTGGCATCGATTGAGGTTAAAATGAAGTCCTTAAAGTCACAGCACTGACAAAGGGAAGTCACAGCAGAGAAGAATGGTCACTGTAGAGAATAGAGGTGGCGGTGGAGGAGAGTGATGATGATTAAAGAAAAGCGACAAGGAACACAACAATGACAACAATAATGATAGAGGAGAGTTGAGCAAATCAAGAATAGGGAGCGATGGAGAGTTCAGAACAAGTAGGGACAAAGCTCACAGAGAAATGGCAACAAGAGAAGAAAGGGTTTATAGAGCGCAGGATCTAAGCGAGAGAGTAAAAATACGGGCCAAAAAGCTCACCTTTTATGCCAGTTTTCGATAAAAACCGGTCTTAAAAGGGTGAAAAAATTAATTTTAAATTTTTTCATATTTAAGAACTGTTTTTATTAAAACCGGTCTTAAATTTTTGATATTTAAGATCGGTTATTTTGAATAACCGGTCTTAAAAGTTTAAAATTTTTAATTTTTTTAAATATTTTGATATTTTTAGACTGATTTTATTTATAACCGGTCTAAATAATTTTTTTAAGACTGGGTTTTTGGATAATTGGTCTTAGAAGTTTTATATAATTACAAAATAGCCACCGGTCAAATTTTTTAAACCTTATCCGCTATAACCGGTCTAAATGTGGCGGTCTAAAAAGAAAATTTTGTACTAGTGTTTATTAGTTTCCTTCCCTTCCCCTCTAGTCAATCTAACTAAGGATCATTAAAATCAATCACCTCCACTCCCCTTCTATCTATATCTCCTTTCCACCCCCCTTCCACTCACTCCCCTCCATTAACATCCCCTCTTGCCAAGCCAAACACATCATAAAAGACCAATATCTGATACTATGTTTTGATACCAACTCCTGATACTATATTTTGATATTATCCTCTAATTTGGTCATGGTTTTCCCCTTTTAAGGATTAGGGTATAAAGGATTTTCACTTCTCCCAGCAAATGTGCTTCTCAATATTCAAACTTGTGTCCTCCTACTTTCGGGGTGTGGCCGCTTACCACCTCAACCAACAGCTTATTGATTAAATCATGAATATTTTAGTTCGTATGGTTTTTGGAATATTTTAATTTTTGAACAAATATCTTTGAAGAGAAGCTGAATTAAATTTTCTCTATTTAGATTTAAGCTTCCCTAGCACTATACATCATAAGGAAAACCAATATTCTCCATTCAGTTATATCAAATAAACCAATATTTTAATTTGTGAACAAATATCCTTAAAAGGAATAAATTTGTAAGATATACTTCTCTTTCCAATTAGACCCTTATCTATAAAGAGAATACATGTCAGATAATGAGTAGAAATTTATTGTAGAGATAATAAATGGCGTGTATTTATCTATATATATATATATACATAAATTCAAAAGAAAACAAATATAATGAATGTTGTCTCTCTTGTTGGTGCCTTTGTAATGTTTTTCCGGCATCCTTCTGACGCTTACCACCGTTCTCAAGTCTGACAGCTCTATTCCACACTTGTTTACCTTTGCTGAAGAGTTTGATCTCTCTTTGTGTTTTCATTTTATTTTCACTGACTCCATCGCCTTCTCTTCCTACTATCAAGGACTCCACAAGGAAGTTTTTCCATTTTCTCTCCCCTCTTCATAATCTGTTGATTCCATCGCCTTCCATCCTTGTAGTTCTCAATTCTTGTCCTATTTAGTCTTCTCCTTTAGCTTGTATCCATCATCGTCTTCTTCTGTTTGGCTTGTCATCTTCCTCTTTTGTTTCCTGTCTTGTTTTTTTTTCATCTCCATCACATTTTCTTTATCTCCACTGCCTTCATACTATCTCCTTCCTCTTCGATGACTTATTCCATCTCATCTTTAATACTTATTGCACCTATGACTTTTCTTCCTTACCTTATTTTTACTCTATTAGGGTTAAGCCCTTGGTTTTCTTTGTGCTGAAAGCTTGTTATGGTTTCCTTTTGGAGTAGGAAGCCAAGCCTGGGTTTGTTGGCCTTTCTAAACTCATAATTTTATTTGACAGCTTTTTCTTATTCTATTTTTGTTTGGAGTTCTATGCTTTTAGTTTGTTTGCTTATGTCTATGGTTTCTTGTCCTATTATGTGTTTTCTTTTGTCTTAAAGAGCTTTCTTTCTTTGGACAACTTTCCTCTCCAGCATCACTCTATCAAGGTTATCGCGATGTTCTATGTATAGCTTTGATGCCTTCTTCATATTCCTAATAGGGTTGTGTTAAGAACCTTTTCAATAGCTCAAATGCTATTAACGTCTTGGGTCACTGGTATAAGTTGGTGGTCTGTGATGGAATCCTCTCATGTCTCTTATTTTATCGATGTTGTCAAGTAGTATCTACTCCTACCCTTTAGGACTTCGAGTGGTGTCAAGTTTGGTTGTGTTGTAGCTGGTTTTAGATGGGTCTCAAGCTCTAGAATGTCCTTGAAATGCTTGTCTTTTGGACCTTCTAGTTGCGGCTTCGTGTTTTATTTGTTTCAAATGTTTTTGTGTTAGTATTTATGTTATTTTGTTGTAATGTTTTATGTTTTTAGACCTTAAGCCTACAATATGGTCCTGAGCTAGGATCTGTTGGTGGTTTTAACTATACATATATCGTTGTGTTGAATAAATTGTCTTTTAGTAAAAAAAAAAAAAGAAACAAATATAACCTGATCAACTTTAAGAAAGGAAAGGAATGAAAAATGGTTCGAAGGAGAAATTTTTTCACACTAGGCTTCTACTTTTTAGTTTTTTTCTTTTTATCACTCTATTCTTTAAGTCCGTTTTTAAAAACAATTTTGATTCTAAGTGTAAGTCTACTAATGAATCTTTTTCAATTTTGTCTCTATTGAAAATGTAGCTGAGGGATTTTTTTTTTCCAATTCTCATTACTAAGAGTAAAATTAGACAAATCATTCCATTTAAGGCATCTTAACTTTCATTTCTTGGTCATATAATAAGATTTGATCAAACTATTGTAATTATAATGAAAACAAAATGTTATCACTAATCACTCCCTTGCTTTTCATGACTTAGGGCCCGTTAAAACTCAGAATGTCAGGCAAAGGAAAAGGAAAATAAGTATTTTCCATAGTGGGCACATTTAGTTGCCAAATTTTCCAGCAATCTATTTTCTTGCAGCGATTGATTTTCCTTCAAAAATGGGAAAATGGGTTCCCGCCTATTTTGGTGGTAAGTTATTTTCCGTCATGGTGGCAAAATCTAAAAGATAGATTTACCCTAAAGATCTAAAAAAAACTCTGGAGATGGACCATGTTGGAGACGAGATTTAAATGGTAGTTGAGTAGATCTCATCAACTTTCACAAATCTCTAAAATGATCTCCTTGTGTTGCTAATTTATTGACCAAGAAGACCCCAAACATTGTCGAGGGCATGATATTCTTCACTACCCCGCCAGAATTTTTTGTCAAAGTTCTTTGCCTACCTCGCTAGAATTTGTTGTCAAAGCTCTTTGCCTGGATAGTTATAATTCCTGTCAAAAAAAAAATTCAAAAATCGTGGTCAGAAAACATGGAGGGAAGCTGATTATTTGGAATAAAAATTATTAAATTCTTCATTTTGTCTCTATTAATTTAGTTTCTTTTTTTTAGATTATCTGTTACTACATTTATTCCAATCCATTATTTGTTGCTGCTTTAATTTCTAATTTGTTTACATTAATTCATTCCATTATTTATTTATATCATTATAATCAAAATTATTATAATTGCAATAAACAAAATTCACAACACATTTTAATATTAGAAAAAAGGCTTTAAGGTCGGTTGAAATTGACTTTTTAAACTAGGTTTATGACTGATCTTGTATCGACCAATATAAAAAGTTTGTCCTTATTAAGACCGGACCAATGACCAGTCTTAAAAGTTACTTTTTCAGAGCGTTTGGTTAGATTGCTGGTGTTAAAAAGTTTCAATTTATAATAAAAAAATGCACACTCTTTAGATTAGATAATTTCATACCCAGTCTGAAAAGTGGGCATTTTTTTTAAATGCATGCTTTATTTTGTTTCACAGAAGCCCTGTTGGATATCATTATACCTAAAAGCTATATTATGCAATATAAATTCTATAGATAGCCCTAAAAACAAAACTGCAATTGACACGAAAAATAATTAGAAGTAATAACCATTAATCTAAGTCTTGTATTATTAGGTAATTATTGAATCTTAATTCCGACATTTGTTTTTTTCAAGATTTACTTTCTTTGCTTGCATTTTCCCCATTTCGAAAGGAGTTAGATGATTTTTAAGTGTTGGATTTAAGGGATGCAATTTCAGGCCCGTCATCTGCATGTTGTTTACGCATTATTCATATTGTGAGCATCCCTACAATTGAATGCAATTACCCACGGATTGACTGCTAGGTTACCATACTTATGCATTGTGATCATTCTGGACCTTAAATATGAAATGGCTTTGCCCTACACCAGTCTCAGGTGATAAAGGAGAAGATTTTTATTTAATAAACCTGAGTATAATAGAGTAAATATACAAGTATAAGAACTAGATTTTGTACATGTGACTATGATCTCGTGGGGAGGTATTGGTTGAGAAGGAAACTACACTGAAGGCGAATAATAATGAAGTAACCGATTAGATGGAAATACTAGTGACGATAAAAAATATTGACTAGATGATCATCACTTGAAAGGATAAATTTGTTGGAATGGGTGGTAATCCAATTCAACAAATTTTCCCTTTCAAGCATTGATCACCTGGCCTACATTTTGCATTGTCTAATTAGATGCCTTAATCATCAACCCATCACTAGTAACTCCACCTAATCAGGTAGGTCTTTATTATTAGGCTTCACTTTGATTTCCATCTCAACCAAGACCTCATCACACGACCAAATTCAACCATACAAAATAGAATTCTCAAGTTTATATATCAACCATGTTAGACTCAGCTTCATTAAATAAGATACTTCACCTTTATCACCTAAAACTAAAGTAGGCCAGAGCCATATTCTATTTGAAATCTTAAAAGAACCAAAATGCCTAAGATTATTAAACTTAGCACTCAATCCAAGGGTGGCTGTATTCAACTCTAAGGATAGCCCATGATACATACCACACATCTACAACTCCCACACGTCGGATTTAAAATTACAATCAACACTCCCACCTAATACTCAATAATGATCTAAGCCCTTTCAAGGAGGGGGCATCCAAAAGAAATTGAAAAGAACAAAGGCATGGCAAACAAGATTCAATTAACATACGTGTATGCAAACTTTTGTCTGTGGAATTCGCAATGATTGGATTTGTGAAACTTGCCATTATAAGAATGATACAATGAAATTGCATTATTGTCATAGTCACAAGTTTCGTAATCCCAAACATAACAGATTCCGTAGACAAAAGTTAGCATACATTAACTATAACAACTATATACACCCGCATAAAAAATATAAACTTTCATGCATCACACAAAGTACATATAAGAAGGCAACAAGCACAAAAGGAATATCATATTTATACTCGTGGAAGAAAGGATTTTTTTTTTGTTTTCCAAGTCCTACTGGAAGGGCTTCCATGTATCTACAACCTCAAACTGTGTTAATCTAATCCCCTATTTTCTATTACAATAAGTTACATATTAGGTTAAATTATTTAATACTCTTCACATGTGTGCAAAAACATAAGTGATAGCTATTAAAAACCATTAAATTTGGTGCTCTTTACATGTATTTTTAGCGCTCTTTATTCTCCTTTCTGTAATTAAAAAGAATAAATTTATAATAAGAAAATTAAATATAAATCCACTATAAATAGATCAATATGATGATGAATGATAATTATGAGAATGTTACAATTTCATTAAGCATAAACATATCAATTAGATGCTCTTGAAGATGTAACAAAACATTAGATAACATGTTATCTGATATTGATGTCGTGTTATATCATGAGAAGCACTAAGATATGTTCATGTTTAATGAAATTGTATGATTCTCATAAAGTTCATATTGGTATGTCATGAGCATCAATATTTCTATAACTACAACAACTACAAAGAACATACAAGAAGGCAACAAGCAGAAAAGAAATGTCATATTTATACCTGTGGAAGGAAGGCTTTTCTTTATTTTCTAAGTCCTACAAGAAGGATTTGCGTGTATCTGCAACCTCCAACTATATTCATCCGATCTTCTATGCTATGCATGCAAATGTAACATAGCTGAGAGCATGTGTACTACATAACATAATTACAACATATGTTCATGAACTACATTGCATTTGGCGCAAGAAGCAAATAAAATAATACTATCCTAATAAAATAATACTATCCTCTTCATAAACTTTTTTACACTCATGAATATATGATATGTTTGGCACTCATTCCCACTCAAATTTACTATCGCTTCAAGTGCAATGCAATTCATGAATATGTATTGTACATAACAAAATCACTGCATATTACTACTACAGAAGGGACTTTTAACGTCCGTTTTTATGCCCTTTAGACGACTGTTTTTGGAGGGACGTATATGTGAGAGTCGTTGAAAGTTTTAAAATAGACGACCGTTTTAAAACAGTCGTTGTAAGAGACTTACAACGACTTTTTTTGCAAAAACAGTCGTTATGTGTTGTGACTTACAACGATTGTTTTTGCAAAAACGGTCGTTGTAAGTGACATACAACGACCGTTTTTCCAAAAACGGTCCTTGCATGTGACAACATACAACGACAATTTTTTGTAAAAACGGTCATTGTATCTCTCTATTTTTTAAAAAAAAAATATTATACATAACTTAACTTTTGGGATAGAAATTTCTAACGAGCAACATTCAAAACAAATTTCAAACTTTTTGTTTCAAGAAGTAAACCCCAAATATAATTGCAATTCAACTTCCAAAAATGATAACAAAAAAATTAAATATAAAAAGGCAAGGAGAAAAACCTCAAGTGCTTTGCAAACACTCTCAAGCTCAAGGAAATACTTAATCTTCTGGGTTGTTATTACAACCTCATTAACACCCAAGCAAATGTTGCTACTTTGCTAATTATACTTTTGAGAATGGACTGAGCATGTTCTTGATTATCGAAATGAGGCCGAGGAGAAGAGGGTTCACGAGAATGCTAGCAAAGAGGAAGGTGAAGGTCGCGATTGGGTCAAAGAATAGGCTGGAGGTTGCATCTGGGGTCAGAGAGAGGCCAAATGATGTGATTGGAGATTGGACTAGGGCTCAGAGGTGGATTTGAGAAGAAGAGTAGAGGAGATACAATTGGGATTAAAACATATCTGAGACACTTTTAACGACTGTTTTTCAAAAATGATAATTGAAAGTGACTTTTAACGATTGTTTTCAAAAAACAGTCATTAAAAGACAAGTCAAAATTTCAAAAATGTCACCGCCTCCTTTTCAACTACTGTTTTTTAAAAGCGGATGTTAATTAGTGATGTTAAAAGTACTTTTTGTAGTAGTGCATGTAATGTACTACATATGTTTACAAGTGCATCGCATTTTAACCAAGGAGCAAAGTAAATATTTTTGATAACAACCATAGAGAATATTGATAAAGTAGAACACTTTCATTTATGTGGATGTAAGAAAAAAGTGAACTTTCAACCACGGTTTTGACAAAGAAGAAAAAGGAGTATCATGGGTTTATGAAAGATAATGATTAAAAATTTTATGCAAACAAAGACAATAAAAGAAAATACTAATAGAAAGCAAGAGCAAAATATCTATCGATGATTTGTAAAAAGCAACGATTTGTACCAAACTAAAGAACGAAACAATGATGACAGAGAGGGAGAGCCCAACGGAGAGAAATAGCAAGCCATCCTAATTGTGAAGAGAGAGGAATCATGATGGCCAGAGGTGATTGAGAGAGTAAGAGCATGTTGTTAGAGCAAGCGTTTCACCTAAGAAGGGGGTGAATTGGGTGATCTAAAATTAGGAACAACATTTTGTATGTACGAAAATCAGAGGCAAGGATGATAGAATTCAAGAAAAGGGTTGAACAAGTTGGGGGTATTGACACTTCTATGGGTTTAAGGTATGATGTCCCAACTAGATAGAATTCAACACATGCAATTCTTGAAAGTGAACTTAAATATTGTCGTGCTTTTGCTAGCTTAGTCTTGAATGACACAAATTACAATCATTGTCCAATAAATGAAGAGTGGCCAAGACCAGAGGCTATGTGCGCATTCTTTAAGTTTTTTGTAGTGATAACAAACTTGATGTCTAGATCATCATATCCCACTTGTAACATGTATTTCACACATATATCAAAGATTGAGTTGCTGCTGAAAAGACATTTGAATAATGAGAATTCTGTGATTTGGGATATGCCTCAAAGTATGCTTGACAAGTTTGACAAATATTAGACTGAATATAGTGTTATTCTTGCATTAGTGATTATCCTTGATCCTCAGATGAAGCTTGATGTCATAAAGTTTACTTTTACGAAAATAGATCCCATAAATTCTCAAGAGAATATTGAAAACGTAAGGAGCAAGTTGTACTATGTTTTCAATGAGTATAAAAATATGGGATCATTTTCATCTTCCACCCCAATTGGTGGAGCTGCTTCAAGCTCAAATGCCAACATGGTGTTAATCACAGAACTGATTCCTAGCTGTAACTCAAATGAAGTGGATAACTATGAAGTTTTTGATGCAAATTTGAAATTATTAAATAATTACATGTTCATATTTCATTTGAATTTTCATTGGCACTTTCCTCTATTCATTTAATTTGACCCTTTTATTAATTTTTCAATGGCGTAGGATTTTTTTTAATTCAAGTGTCAAATGAGTCAACAATTGAAAAGTATAAATTGGACTATTATTTGGAAGAAGCGACACTTGATAATAGATTGGCTACAAGATTTAATGTCTTGGATTATTGGAAAGCTAACTCAGCTCGATTTCCTTGTCTTTCAAAGATGGCATGTGATATTCTTAGCATTCCAATTACTACCGTTGCCAATGAATCAGCTTTAGCATAGGATCTCAAGTTCTCACAAAGTGTCGATCTTGTCTTCTTCCAGATAATGTTGAAGGTCTCATTTGCACTCGAAATTGGCTTCTTGGTTTTCCATGGGATGGTAATATTTATAATCATATTTGTTCATTTATCTTTTTTTATATATCTTTTTAATAAATCTTTTATGTTTATGTCACTATGTGTGGTAGAGGATTCTGAGATAGAGAAAAGGAAAACTGCTCCTGTTCCTGTTTTTGCAACTTCAGACAATGCTTTGAATATAATTATTGTTGATTGCAGAATAAGGAAAGACAATGATAAGTTTTTTTGTTGTTTTGAAGAATTAGATCCAGGAATATTACAACTTTCTTGCTAATTGTTATTATATTATATGACTTATATCCCTCATTCCCTTTGAATGTACTTATGCTATGTCCTGCCTGATGAGTAATGCATGAATAGATAGCCCCAAATATTATGAAATTCATTTATATGCGTGAAGGAGATGGTCAGATCAGATGGCCGGATATGAGATGACTTCAAATAAGTGACTTATTGACCTATTTATATAATTGGAAAAAATTAATGGTAAGGTTATGTAAGTACAAGATGAAATTAATATTGGATGCAAATGATTTATCGAAAGGAACAAATGAAAGGTCCAGAAAGGAAGGGGAAAGCAAGCTGGGCCTACAAATAAGGGTATATAATATAGCCCAAAACCAAAAAAAATTCTAGCACAATATACTGAAATGTTGGGCAAGCGGGTTAGTCTAATTGAGCTCGGGTTGCCATATGTAGGAGGTGGGTTGTGTGATTAACCCTTAACCCATGACGGGCTAGCCAGTCGGGCTTGGGCTGGCCTGAATTCCCAGTTCTATATGCAGATATGCACATGACACATATATGGTGCCATTGGGTTGGTAGAAAGACGCCACCTAACTATATCATGAGGTATGGGACTGATTAGTCGAGTGAAATATGACCGTGTAGATGTGCACATGGCATTTTTAGGGCAAACATATGTACCCTGCATTTATGGAGTAGACGCCGAGATGTGGCGCCCACACATACACTCTAACTTGGCATCATTTGGCTGGCCTCAGTATAAGTGAAGCAATCCCGAGTAAGGCCCGAGTAGAATCTCAAGTATGCACCGATAAAGTAACTTTAATAAAGTAAGCAATCATGACTAGCTTTTGAGTTGACTAAGCAAGAAGATGACAAGTATCACTTAATCATGACAAAGGACAAAGCCACTTTTTGTTGGCCAAATAAGGAGGTTACAAGTGTCCCTCATCATTATACCATCTTTATGCCTGTTGTGTTGGCGTCCCTGGAGCGTACCACCTAGCGCCTGAGTCTAGGGATTCCACCGGTCCCCAGTCTGGTGAAATTGTCAGGCCCCTTCCTTCCCCTGACCATTTTAGCTCCACCTAAGAGAGAGAAAGAGAAGATGTGAGCTTTAGATGACACATGGCAATCTAAGGCTCTAATCTTGTGACACTTGGCAAGTTAAGATGAGATCATTTTGTAAGATTTAATCACAACCATCCATTCCTCTTTAAGGCCATCAAATTCGGCCAAGTGGAGAAAGAGGGAGAGAAAATTTGAAAATTCATACAAAAAAAAAAAAGAAGAGAGAAGAAGGAGGAATAGTAACATTTCCTGAGTACTAGAGCCAATTCTGACCCCGAAACACCGTTATCGTCCGGTATATCCTTCAAGAAACTTCTCCTACTCACTGTAAGCTTCAGTTCTATGGTCTTAGATTTCTCACTTGAGGTGTTTTGTGTTAGTTAGTCAGCCGGAGTACCCCCATAATACCGAACCACTTGCAAAAATGTGAAGAGGCAAGCGTAAGCTTCCTTCTGAACTGAATACTTTGTGATTTCATTAAGTTTTTCTTGACTCCTAAACCACCCTTAAGTTTTGGCCAAGTGGATTTTTTTTAAGCAAGATGATGTTTTTAATCATATATAAGGTGATATATGATGCTTGTTGATGTATTAGACTTGTTGATGGCCAAAAACACAAATTTGGTTTTTGTTGTTTGTGGGGAGCACTTTCGGTCAGGAGCAAAACTAGGTGAGGGAGTGTGATTTTGGTATTTTTGAGGTTTTCATTGGATTCTACATGAAAAATTATGTAGGAATAGGCTTTGATTATAATTTTTGATAGACTGGTTTACAAGCTCAAAAATTGGAAATTAAGTCTATCAGTGTGATAAAGTTGTCAATGTTGCATTTTTTACTGGCAGATTTATTGTGGAAAAAATTTCACTATCCAAACTTCATCTATTGATTATGAAATTTTCTAGATTTAAAGTACACATAAAGACATTTAATTTGATAGATATTATGAAAGATTTGGAAAGTACACTATGAGTTATGAGTGTTTGAAATTAGACTATTAAAACTAGTCATATTTTCTGGCAGCAATGGTCAGGTGGCTGCTGAAAGTATTTTTTCCTTAAAATAGACTTAATAAGTGACACATAGAATTTTGAAGCACCCCAATCAGAGTTTCTTAGAAAAAGATATGAATTTTCAAAGTTAACTGAAAATTCTGTCAGCTTTTAGGTAATTATGAGAAAATGAAAAAGTAGTGTCATTTTGTAATAAAGTTAGATTCCAAGGGTTAAGTAAAACCCATAAAGTTAGTGTGGGCTCATTAAATACTCATTGAGCCTAATGTGTTAACTTTAATAGTTAACCAACCAAGGTGTCTTGGGTTATTAAAATTGGGGACAAGTATGGGCGCAAAGAATAAAGGCAAGTCATAGAGGCTAGATATTTATTTGTCATGGCTCTAATAATATAGCCATTTATCTAGTGCCATGAAATGACAAAGAAGAGGCAATGGAAGTAACTTCAGTAGTTGGAAGAAAAGGTACAAAAAGGGAACTCGAAGACAAAAGGTAGTGAACTTACTTGCATGTATGTGATGTTTATGTTGTGTATTGATTTGATATATTGCTTTACTTGATTATGTGAAACATATATGATTGAATGAAGCTATTTTCTATTTTTCTTGTGGCTATAAGTATGTTGTATGAGACATTGACCATGCAGAATATCATTATATGAACATAAGCCTATGTAAGGCAAGCATATCATGCACTATTATTCATCTCACATGTATTGTCTGTAATGTTTGCTACTAGATTCCCCCAAATCTCATCCTACCCCCACCAACCATGTAGGCAGCTGAGCACAGAAGAGGAGTGCAAGACACTGTTTTAGGGAAGAAGTTGCAATGAAGAAGAGAAGAATTATTCACATACTAGTCCGTTATGTAAATTAATATATTTGCAATGGATAACTATATAACTTACATGATGAATGAATTAATTATCCAAGTGCGATAATTGAATTACAAGTGAGTAATCGCATGATATGAGCCCATTAGTTAAGAAACCTTCCACACATAAAAATGAGTAAAGAATCACTTTAATTATGATAATAAAGAGAATTAAGAAACGATGAGTTACGAAGAAATTAGAACCACTTTATGATAGTTTGTGAAAAGTTTTAAAATATTCAGAAAAGCCCACTCAACCATAGGTTCGAATCCTGTTTTTGGAGTTGGGATTTGAAATTGTTTACTAAGAAATATCACTTAGTGGTTTAAATTTACTACAAAAGACTCATCAAAACGATAATATAACTAGGGTGTTACACTACCAAAGTGTTAAAAATGGAGCAATTTCAAACTAACAAATAAAAAAAACTATAGTTGATGTTAAAGATTAATGTTGGCTATTAACATTTTTAACAACCAAGGTGACATTACTCATCTTTTTTCTAACAATTTTGGGGCAAATTGATACAAAAACTTCTTAACACTCACAAATCCTGCGTAAAAAAACTTTCGGGGCAAAATTTAATCCTTACCCTTAAGATTTTGAATATGGACAAATCAATCACAAATGTAAAAAAAAAAAAAAACATTAAGTTTAATTTAGTAAGATAATACTAATTGACACAAGGAAAAAATTCATCATTTTGGCACTAACAGCATTATAGTTAGAAGATTTAAATGATATTTTATAAAATTAAGGGACCAAACTGGAATATTGTATAAAATTAGAGGATCAAATGTGCACTTTTTCACATAATAAAATATAGATTTTTCCTATTTCATTTCCCAAATAGTTTTTTTCTAAAAAAAATTCTTGTTAATAGTTGAAACTAATAAGCCTTAAACCATAAGAATATGTGAAGTTAATCGTTATTGGCAGAAATTTTTCATCACATTACGCATGCATGTTGTATTGTATTATGTTGAATACCTTGAGATTCAACCTCAACCTACTATGCTACGTTTGAATATAAAAGGGAGATCATACGACATATTAAAAATGCATTATACCAATCTTTATCCAACAATAGGGTATTTTGATCCTCTAATTTATAGAAAATTTTAATTTGGTTTCTTAATTTTATAAATATATTTTCTTTTCTTTTCTTTTAGCAAACTTTATAAAATATCTTTTCAATCCTTGAATCCTAACACAGTTAGTGTCAAATAATGGTTATTGATTTTTGCATGTTATTTCATTAATTTTAAATATGATGAAATATTTTAGTATACTTTTGATAACTCCTATTTTTAGTAGATTTAAGATATATTTTAATATATTTGAGGATTCATCAATACTAAAATAGAGGAATTTATTGAAAGTCTTGATAAGATATACATTTGGTGTATTATTTTAATAATAATACTTTAATGTTAAAGAAAAGAAAAGAAACGAGACTTTCAATTGTGATCATCACTATCAAAAGGCTTGGTTCAGAAAAAAGGGAAAGAGCATGCCTCCAGGAGGAAGAAGGAAAAAGGGGGGGCGACATGTTTTAAACCAGGGGCAAGCTTTGAAATATTAAAAAATGGCTAAGGATATTTCAGTCAAAGTATAACACAATGTTTCTCTCCTCTCCAAAAAACCCCTAATTTTAGAGGGTGGAGAGAGAAAGTGAGGGAAGAAGAAAAGGACAAATTTTTTAACCTCCCCTCTCCTCCCCTTCTTCCAACCAAACACACTTATACTCCTTACCACCACCCTCACATAATCTAACCTCCCCTCCAAAAACCTCTGACCAAACAGACCCCTAGACAACCAATACAAATTGTTAACAATAAAATTTTAAATATTAACAAAATATTCTCAAATACTAGTGTATTAAGTTTACTTTTAAAAAATAATTATTATTATCACAAAAAAAATTGCATAGGCGGATTACTTTTGTATCTATTGCTTGTAAAGATGTTGCTTACTCTTTCCAAAAGCACATTATGACAAATGTGTAAAACAAGTATATATAATTGTTAGAATAATTATTTTATAAATAATAATTTTACAAATAATAATTATTAATACATTCATTGTAAAAGAAGAAGAAAAATATGTAAAAGGGTATTTTTGTCCACTTATAATTAACTCTTCTCACCTTTCCTTCTAAACCAAATAAGATACCAAACCCCTCCTCCCCTCTTCTTGAACCAAGCAAAATTATAACATCCCCTAACCTAAATTAAATAAACCTCACATAACCTAATCTCCGTTGAACCAAATACACCCTAGATGTCCTACCTGATCAAAGTAACCTTTCTTTTATTTTTAGAGCTTTGAATAATCAATAGCAAGTGGATGGACTGTAAATTGATACATATATGATCAAGTTTTTGTAACAATACAAATATCAAAATTTGGGTTAATTAAGGTATGATTTTGTTATGAAAGTTTTTGTATAGGAGCAGTAACTACTACAGATTTGCATATTATAACACTTAATATATAATAGTTACAACTAATAAATGTAATATATGTTAAGGTGGAGGTCATACAAGGATATATAACGCTTAAAAGTAACGGTTAATTATGCATATTGTCATGTATTGTGAGGCAAAATTCATGAAAACACAAACATAATGTTAATAACCATCATTTACTTAGTAACAAAAGTTATGATTCTTTTAAAACAACCATCATGTAATATTTACAAATAATTCATCTTTCAACCCTTATTTCAGCGAATACAAACCATAATGGGCTTCATAAACAATCGTCATCTAACACCGCACCACCACATAAGTCATAACTCAATACTTCGGAA
The DNA here is from genome assembly GCA_963210345.1 of Inga oerstediana. Taxonomy (NCBI): domain Eukaryota; kingdom Viridiplantae; phylum Streptophyta; class Magnoliopsida; order Fabales; family Fabaceae; genus Inga; species Inga oerstediana. The sequence continues at coordinate 44,317,937 of OY723405.1, forward strand.
TATGTTAAGCCTTCATAAGTCATAAGTCATAACTACTCATAACTCTTGTCTCTTTGTAATCCTTTAGACTTCTATTTAAACTCATCTATTTATTGTGATTTTTACTACTTTATTTTATCAGCCTCCTCTTTTTCCTTCATTATGTGAAGTCCCCAGGGAGCTCCTCTGCTACCACCACCCCTCCTCCCCCCTCCCCGGCACCACCACCACCTCCTCCTCCTGAAATGGAGGCTTTGATATAGATGTTGGCAAGTCTTGACCATGACACAAGTCATCTCACAACATACTCCAATACATTGAATAGGAAGTTGAATCACATACTTCATCACAATTATGTTGAATATGTCTTGTAGACGGACCCTTTATCTCCCTCATTTGATGATGAGAATGAGGAAGAGTATGATGAGGAGAATGAGGATGGCAGTGGTGGTGGTGATTGAACATCATCACTATTTTCTTGTCTGTCCTCCTTATCCTCCTCTTCCTCATCCTCATTCTTATTATCGAATCAGAGGGAGATGAGTTGAAAAAAACTTAACAATTCAAAGTTATTAATTAAGAACCGTAAAGTATTCTTGCCAACATACTTAACAGTTCTAACTTATAAACATTAATTAAAACTTTCGAAACCTTTCCTCTTCTCCTTGCTGACTATGGGTGCTTCCTCGTTATCATCCGATAATCATCATCATAAGAATGAACTAGGTACCCTTTTATTATGCCTTGCCTGTTCAACTTCCAACACATGCAATGATAAGTTTTCCATGTCCCTACCAAATGTGTATTTCTTAAATGATTAGTCCTGGACAAAATTAATAATAGTTATTAAAAACAAACTGTCACCATTTATAAAGGATGTGATGGCTTGATAATCCCTGAAACCTTCTCTATATAAACATCTAAAACTAAACTCCACTTCCATTTCAACTTCTCATAGCCAACATCTTTACAAAACTTATGGATAAATGCAAGAGAACTGCTAGCTCATCATCTTGGGACAAACCGAGAGATGAACTCCCTCCTCCAACAAGCATTGAAGGGATCATCTATGTGACCTACGGCTCCATCATATGGTCCAAGTTTACCTGCAAGAGCAATGACACATGGACTAATGCTTGAAGGAAATTACTACTCATGTTCACTCTTTGAACAAGAAAGTGGACAAGTTATTGAAGAAAGAAGAATATAATGATGCATCACATTTTTAAAACAACCCCATAACTTTTTATTTTTAGTGTGTTTATAAACTTTGTCTTTTTGTTTTTTATTATTTTGTTGTAAAAAAAGGTGGTTGCATAATCAACCATCAAATTTTTTTAAAAGAAAGTAAAATACATAATGGTTATTAACAAAGAAACATGATAAATATAGACAAATAAATAATAGCTCGTTCTAGCAAACTATGTTGTAAAGTCTTAGGCTCGATAAACCAAAAAATCATACAATTCTTTTTCTATTTAAAGGTTTAAAATAAAATACACTTGACACTTAGTCTTTTTGAACGAAATCAACCAACATCTTAATCATATAACTCCTATTGTCCTTTTAAGCCGTTGAGAGTTGTTTTCGGTCCAATCCCACCATAAAAAGTCTTCATCCGAATTCTCAATGATAGCCACACTAGTGAATGCACTTGACCCTTATCTTAGTGACTGACGCATGAGTTGCTTTCGTTTGTGAGCCCTAGCCGATTAGGCTGCCTCTGTGAAGTCATGTAATGATAAAGCATCCAAGGTATCGTTACATTGCTTTTGTGAAGTAATGTTTTTCTTAAAAAACCCATTGTTGCTCATATCAAAAGTTCCTTAAATTGCTTTTGTGAAATTATGTTTTTTTTTAAAACCTTAGATTGCTCTGATAGAAGGTTTCTTTTTTGTTACAAGAAGTTGTCAAGCCATTACTTTGATTCACGGTTCATACTCTCTTGATTTTTTTTTAAGTGATTTTCGAAGATATGGATCCCTAAGCAAATACTTTTCCTTTCTTGAAAGTATCCATATCTCTAGAAGTCACTTCGGAAAGATCAAAAGGGATGTGATGAATGAACTAGTTCAGTTGTACCAAGAGGCGATAAAGCATTTAAGGTGATATTAAATTGCTTTTGTGAAGTTATGTTTTTTTTTTTTTTTACAAAAACACATTATTGCTCTCATCGAAGGTTCCACACCTATTTTTGTATTGAGCAGGCGGCATCAAGTTACGAGCTCTGAAATTCAACATTGTTATTAGTCCTAAACTCTTCAATGTAAGAGTTTATAAGCTACTTGGCCTCGACTCTATCTAATAGAGTAGTATTTCCCATAACTAGTAGCCATGCAATGTGGGATGTATCAAGATTTTCTAGGCCTTGCAGCTTGTATCAATCGCACTCTTGACCAATATATCTTATAATATAAGTGTTCATTACATATACCTTGTGTTTTATTAGCAATCAAGCCAGGAAAGCAACAGGCTGGTGGAAAAAAATATGAATATCATCCATATATATAAAAAAAAAAAATGAATATCATCGGCAGTTAATACGAGTGTTATCTTATAACTGTTATAATAGGTCAATAATAGATAACGGTTAGAAATTGTAATTTATTTGGGCATAGCAAATATAATGCCCATGTTATGACAATTCAGAACCAAGAATTATAACAATTAATAACCATTATGTATCACGATTTAGTAGTGCGTGGATATTTAAAAGCTTTTTTCTGCATCAATTATGCCCCATAAATATTAAAAATGGAGCAAATTTACCATAACCACAAAAAGCTAACATCAGCTATTAGAAATTAATATTGACTGTTAATATTTTTAACGACTATGGGTGGCATTACTCATTTTTTAATACTTCATAGCAAATTTATTAAAAATAAAAACCTTACGAATACTCATAACTTCTATGCAAAAAGTTTCAATTCAAAATTGAAATTTAACCCTAAAAAAATTTGAATGTGGACAAAACATTAAAAAAATGTCCATATGTTAAGTTTAATTTTGTAAAGTAATACTGACTGAGATTAAAAAATCATTATTAGTTGACACTAACAACGTTATTGTTAGAGAACTTAAATGATTCTTTATAATATTAAATAATCAAACTAAAACCTTCTATAAAATTAGAGCATTAAATTTGTACTTTTGCACATAAAAAATATTGATTTTTCCTATTTCATTTCTCAAATAAAATTTTTGTTTATGTTTTATTATTCATATTTTAAACTAATAAGCCTTAAACCATAAGAATATGGATAACTAATCATTATTGGCAGAAATTTTTCATCACATTACGCATGGATATAATAATGTATTAAGCTCAATACCTGGTGATTCAACCTCAACCTACTATGCTAAGTTTGAATAAAAAGAAGACAGATCATGAAATACAGAAAATGGATTACACTGACCTTTATTCAATAGTCAAGAGTGTATTTTTTTTATCCTGTAATGTTATACAAGGTTTTTATTTGGTTTCTTAGTTTTAAAAAATATCTTTTTAATCCTTTAATCATAACATCGTTGCTCTCAAATGATGCTATATTGTGACAATCATCATTTTTTATTTTTTAAAATTATACGTAATATATTAACTGTTGATAATGTTTTGTAAGTGTATAAAGTTTTAATGTTAGCATTTTTTGAGACACAATTTAATTTATTAGAGAAATCAAGATATCTAAATGAAACCTAAATATGCACTTTTACCTATTCAATAAACTTATGAGGTTGATTAAAGCCGCTCAGATTTTTTTAGGAAACAGGCATAGTTACGTTGCTATCAATTCATTTTTTTATTATTATTATTATTTGGTTGAATTTTGGTCTTTGCATGAATGTAAATTTCAAAGGCTGGTGAGAAAGAATGATCAACTCCTCATCATTCAGCCTATTAACTCTTTTTTTGCTTTTAAAATAAAGGATGAAATTCATTAAAATCAGGTATAAACGAACAAACGGTCAAAAAAGGATGGTAAAACAAATAAACTTAACAGCGGCAGAAAAAAGAAAACCACTCCAGATATTCAATAGTAGTGTGCAATTGTTGAATATTCAAAATACTAAAGAATAATAAAAAAAATATTTTTAGTGAATGCTACTTTTGATTGTGAAAAATACTTATATACTGTAGAAGTGCCACAAATAACATAAAATCTATCCAATGAAAATATAACAAGTTACATCATTTTATTAGTAGTTGGCTAATGATTCATTTGAATATTTTGTTTCAATAAAAATATTGGCTGATATTTTTTTTCAAATAAAGATATACATTTTTCTTTAAAAACAAAATATTAAGTGAACTATTTTAGATCAGTTATCAGCCAACTACGATCAAAATGATCCAAGTTATTGTATTTCTCCTTGATTCCATAATTTTCAAGGGAAGGGTATAACATTTGAAATTTAGAGTGAAAAATAATATTCTTAATTTTGTTAGCAACATATTGGCAATAATTCTAGTCATAAAAAAAGTTAACCCTTATCTATTTTTTTAATAAAAAAATAGTATTATTTTTATTATATATTTATATTAATATTTAAAGACTTTTTCCGTCCTTCCCTCTCGAATATTTATATTTATATCTATATCGTCACCTCACACGTACGCTTTCGAAACAATTATCGTCACCGCACACGTACGCTTTCGAAACCAATGTGAATCCTGAGGGAGTTTGACTTCCATCAAAACAAATGTATATAAGTGAGAGCCTCACTTACAGGAATTGAAAACTGAAAAAGGTTGGATCAAAGACTACCACCACCTGAAGGCACAGTTCATTTGTGAGCTTTCGGGTTCATCTGCGAGATGAAAGAGATAGACGAACGAAAAGAAAGTTTGGTTTTTGCTGTGAATGCAGAGAGGTTTGAGCTCTCAAGTGTTGACCCTTCAACTACTTTGCTTGAGTTCCTGCGTACTCAGACTCCATTCAAGAGTGTCAAGCTCGGCTGTGGCGAAGGTCTGTCTCTTAGACTCTGTTCTGATTATCAACTTCTCTAACTTTAAAATTTTGAAACATATTAGTCTGGTCAACTTGGCTCATAAAAGGACATTGATAATATCTGCATCAAAGTTTTAGACATATAGGTGCACAATAATGAGAAAAGATCAATCTTTGATTTTTCTTAGTGTTAAAACCAGTTTGTTCGAAGTGTTTCTAACTTCTAAGGCTTTGCAGCTGCTTATTCTTCATTACTATTGCTTGGACTTCCCCTCTTCTTTAGATTTTTCTTCAGTTACTGTACAGACTTTGATGATTGATATTAATTAATGTATCAATTGTCTCTTCTCTGTTTATTTAGATTCCAATGTTTGAGTGTGATAATAAATATATTCTATCCTATGATTGAAGTTCTTGATGGAGTTGATGAAAGAAAGTATAAACCCTTCTCCATCTACTTTTATTGACAATTTCAATATTAAAATTAGTAAATAAAAATTTTAATTAAAAATTTTTTTAGAATATTCTACACGGTGTTAATCATCTAGATTTAATTATATATTCTCAAAATAAAAGGAAGGTTAGTGTATCCCAAGACTCTTATTGCTCTAAAAGTCCACTGGAACAAAAAAAAATGATTAAAATAAGTTTGGTTTCTAGTGAAATTATTTCTCACAAAATAACTGGTTGTGCTATATGGAAAATACGCATATAAATGATCATTTCCACAATAATAAACACAAGAAAAAGAATTATATTGAGAAGAATCAACATTTTCAATCTAACCAGCATTTTCATTCCTTTGTCTCATTTCATCCACATGCATTTCTAATAAAGAACAAAGATTTAACAATCTATCACTGATTAAACCAATTGAATTATGTGAATAATCCATTTTTAAAATTTTTTTAAAGACAAATAAGAAACAAGAAAACAAAGCAAATCACACACTACAAAACAAAACAAAAATATTTACAAAATGCAAGCTTAAACTAGTAATGCTTAATCAAATTCAACCAAATAGTGCCCCATAACGGTGCTAAAAACTTGGTAGGGGCAAAATTTGTAACCCTTGACTCCGTTGATTGAGTAAAGTATCGATTTTACAAGGACTTTGTACCCAAAATTTAGTTAAGCATTAATTTTACACTTTTGCTAGAGTCAGTAAAATGGCTGAGCCCATCTAGCCAACCAATTTAGGCCCTAATTTTGTAAGGGTCAAGCTTAAGATTTTTTCCTTAAAAGTGAAAATGGGCCAGCTTATAGGGCTAAGGGCCGGCTTGTTTTGGTCTATATATATTTTTTTGATTTTTTAAAATTATTTATATAATATTAATATTATTAATTTTTTATGTTTTGTTACTGATGTTGTAAATATTAAGTTGTTATTATCATTTTTAGAATTAATTTCATAAGATATCTTATATTAAGAACCTTAAAAATTTAAAACTTATAAAAGATATTTCTTATTTTATAAGTATTCTTACTAATTTTGTATTTTTTGTGTAACATCCCGGCGTTTTGCTTTCAATATTGTCCACTTTGAATCCTCGCTCGCTACCCCTCACAGCTTTAAAACACGTCGAGAGGGGAGTTATTCAGACCCTTATAAGGCATCTTTCATTCTCCTCCCCAATCAATGTAGGACATAACATTTTAACTTATTTTCTAGTAATTGTTTTGTTCATGTATTGGGTTATTTATTCTGTTAACTATTTAAACTTTTCAAGATATATTTATAAGAAGTGTTTTATTTTTTTTAAGTCTTCTCATTAATTGTTTGTAACTGTGATATGTAGACAATATTTTATCTTTTTTTTTTTTTTGGCCAACAGATAATAGTTTATCTTTAATTATGACTTAGCGACTGTATTTATTTATACTATATACACCTTAATTTTGATAACAATTATGGGTTAAATAAAGACTTTCATTGTAAATTATTTCTTAAAGAGTTGGAAAAAATAACAAAAGGTTGTTAAAAAAGCTTTCGGCCCTATAGAGCTAGCCCTAACCCTTATGTTCGAGCGCTGAGCCTTATAAAATAACTATTTTTATTAAGTTGGGCGTAAAAGGGCGTGGCTATTTATGTCTTGGCCCCTGAAGGGTTGACTCTTTTTATTAGCTCTAACTTTTACTTAAGTTAAATGAAACAAAAGGATGAGATAAAAATAAAATGAGAACAAAGATTTAATTAAAATAATGAAACAAACAAATCTAAACAAAAACTAAGGCTATAGATGATTTTGAATTACTTATATAAACTATCTTTAGAATAACTCATTTTTGGGATATAAATGTTTATTATTTAAGTAGAGATAAAACTTCTCTCACATATTTACCTTGTATATCGTAAATCATGATTTATAAATACTTATAAATAAAACATAAGTTATCCCAAACAAACATACAATGATTTAGATTATTATAGTATTGATTATTTTATTTTATAGTGTTTAACCTTTTCTTTTAATTGCAAGTAAAGCTATATTGGTAAGTCTAGAACTCTAAATTACTTAATTGGATCTTTCGATTTACTAAAGACATTCCAATTATATTAATATCTAATTCCTTATGCGATTAACACTTAATTTAATTAATTTAAGTGTAAATTTAATGAGATAAAGTAGAGTCGGTAGATATATGTCTATCCTACAAACAAATTAAATCCTAAAACTTAATCCTACATAACTAAAATTAGGGTCTATTCTAAATTTCCTATCTCTAGGTTCTTTTAAGAAATAAATAAGTTTCAATCAAATTTCTCATCTCTCGTAACAATAACAATTAAGCTATCATTTGAATCAACAAATATAATATTAAAACAGATTGAAATTATCATCACTAATCCATAATCAAACTACGACGGAAATCCAAAGTAAAAATTTAGCAACACATAAATTTAAACAATCTCAAACCCTCAGCAGCGGGTTCAGAATCAAATGAAATAATTAAAAGGAATAAGAGAAGAGCATTGGAACCAAAACACTGTCCCTAAATGGAATCAAATCAAGCAATCACAGCATCAAAAAAATGAAAGTTGAAGACAGAGATGCCGATGGAAAGTGAAGATGGTCCAGCGGTGAAGTAAAGCTGTGAACGTGTGGCAATAGCGAGACCCACAACTAAAGCAGAGATCAGCAAAGATGGCATCTAGCTCCAACTTCTCCCAATCCAATGGCGTTTGCAATTCCAATCGGAGGAGAAGAACAGATGCGGAGATGGCAAAGCAGAGTTCCTTCCGTCGTCACTCTGCTCGCATCTCTTTCTCCCAAGCTGTGCGGCTCTCTCTTCTCTTCTCTTCTCCCCCTCTGATTAGTTATCGCTGGTTCAAATCCGAGGAAGATGATGAACAGTTCTATGCGGCTCCTCCTTCCTTGTCCCCCATCGTGAAGCTTAGGTCTTCAATTTCCCAAACTAATCCAAATGATGAAATCCCCTAAAATGATGCATCAAATTGATATATCATAAAATCTCAAGAAAATCTCTTAAATTTAGCTTAAATGACTCCCCAAATATATTAAAATACTTCTCAAATCTATTAAAACCGGGGAGTTATCAGGAGGAGGTCAGTATTTTACTCTACATTGTACTGTACGCACAGTTTCAATATTAATGTGATGGTCAAGATTACTTTTTATCCTCAAAATTTCATTAATTTATCCTTTCGTGGTTCAATCTGGATGGCTTGCAGGTGGTTGTGGTGCTTGTCTTGTTTTAATATCCAAATATGATCATGTGCATGACCAAGTTGAGGATTTCACAGCAAGTTCTTGCCTCACACTACTTTGCAGCATACATGGCTGCTCCATAACTACAAGTGAAGGCCTTGGAAACAGTAAGGATGGATTCCATCCAATTCATGAAAGAATTGCAGGATTCCATGCCACTCAATGTGGATTTTGCACTCCTGGAATGTGTATTTCTCTTTTTGGAGCTCTTGTCAATGCCGAAAAGACCAATCGTCCTGAGCCACCTTCAGGTTTCTCAAAAGCCACAGCTGCTGAGGCTGAAAGGGCTATTTCTGGGAATCTTTGCCGTTGTACTGGGTATCGACCGCTTTCTGATGCGTGCAAAAGTTTTGGTGCTGATGTTGATGTGGAGGATTTGGGGTTAAACTCATTTTGGAGAAAAGGAGAAAGCAATGGTGTAAAGTTGAGTAGGTTACCTAAATATGATCACCACCACAAGAAGACTCAATTTCCTGAGTTCTTGAAGGAGATCAAGCCTGATGTGTCCATGGCCTCTGAAAGGCATAACTGGCTCAGTCCTACTAGCCTTGAGGAGCTTCAAGGCTTATTGGAACCAAATAATAGTACTGGAACCAAGATAAAGCTTGTGGTTAGTAATACAGGAATGGGTTATTACAAAGATACAGAAAGCTATGACAAGTATATTAATCTCAAGGGAATTTCTGAGATCTCAAAGATAAATAAGGATGAGTCAGGGATTGAAATTGGAGCAGCGGTGACTATATTTAAGGCTATTGAAGCGTTAAAGCCAAAAGGCAGGTGTGAGTTTCTCTCTGACTTTGATACAATACTTGAAAAAATAGCTGATCACATGAGCAAAATAGCCTCAGGGTTTATAAGGAACACAGCCAGTGTAGGTGGCAATCTAGTGATGGCTCAGAAGTATCATTTCCCTTCTGATATAGCTACAATACTTCTAGCTGTGGATACAATGGTTCATTTAATGTCTGGCACAAAATTTGAATGGCTTACATTGCAAGAGTTTTTGGAAAGGCCACCATTAGGATTGGAAAATGTGCTTTTAAGCATTAAAATCCCATGTTGGGAATCTAGTAAAAGGGCTTCTCCAGAACATAGAAGTAAAATTTTCTTTGAGACTTTTCGAGCTGCTCCTCGACCGCTTGGAAATGCACTTCCTTATTTAAATGCAGCTTTCTTGGTTGAGGTTTCTCCCAAGGAAGATTGTGAAGCAATTTTGATGATAGATAACTGCAGGTTTTCTTTTGGTGCTTATGGAGCTAAACATGCAAGGGTGACAAAAGTTGAGGAGCTGCTAGTAGGAAAATTGTTAAATTTTGGAATTGTGTATGAAGCTGTCAACTTGATGGGAGCTGTTGTTGTACCTGAAGACGGAACTTCAAAGATTGCGTATCGGTCAAGCTTGGCAATTGGTTTTCTCTACAAGTTTTTTAGTCCTTTGATTGACCATTCTGTTGAAAATCTTATTAATAACTCAAATGGTTACCCCGATTCCTCAGTCTTGAAGACATTTGACTTTAAAGAGAATAATGGGAAAGCTCATCATGATAAAGTTCCTCCTTTACTATCATCAGGAAAGCAAGAGATTCAAGTAGGAGAAGAGTATCGTCCCATTGGTGAGCCAGTTACAAAATCAGGAGCTACATTACAAGCTTCAGGTTTGTTTTTGTCCATTCAAGTTGGAGAATAACTTTATAGTCTTTCTTATTTCATATTTATGGCATTTGAAAGTTGAAAATCAATTATGATTTATCAAATAATCTAACATATTATTTTGCAAAAACTTTCATTCCTTCTTTGACATCAACGATTATGTCATGATCAAAATAGATTTTCATCCCTACAATTCTTCTACAATGCAATCTTAACATTCTATCATGGATTATCAAATTCATTTACTTGGAAAACTACTAAGTTTTTAAGCATCAATCCTATTTTCATTGTTTGAACTATTTGTGAATGCATGTTTCAAGCAACTTATTTACAAAAATGTCATGTGCACATTTTTTGCACAGGTTCCTTTATAACCAGTGTAAAAAGCATTATTATAGTAATGATTACTATGATTGAATTATATATCTTAGGCTCCTAATTTGAAACAACTTTGTATTCACATTCTTGCTTTCTTACCTTATTGACTATTATCTGGAGTATGCAAGAATCAAGTTGATTGCTATTAAAAAGCCAATCATATAGTTCCATTTGAATGCTTCAACTTGTCCTTTTCCATTAAACTAAGCTTATTCTCTCATTTTGGTTTTCTATCAACTGTATGTGTTATGTTTTCTAATACATTTTTATTAAGAATAACATATTTTGAAAATGAATTGTAGGTGAGGCTGTGTATGTGGATGACATTCCTTCACCAACAAATTGCCTTCATGCAGCATATATTTATAGCACAAAACCTCTAGCAAGAGTAAAGAGTATAAAGCTCCGAAAACGAGATGGAGTGAGGGCAATCATTTCAAGTAAAGACATCCCTAATGGTGGGGAAAATGTAGGACTTGTTTCTGGATTTGGCATTGATCGTTTATTTGCAGATGGGGTTGCTAAATGTATTGGTGATCGTATTGCTTTTGTGGTGAGTTTTTAACTACCGCATTTCGGTCCAGCAAAAATAAGGGCAATGTTTGTTTGATTCATTCACTAGTGCGAAAATAACTTTTTATTAGACCTGATGAAAATTGCTTTTTAGACCGGTTTTGGAACCAGTTTAGACACAGCCGGTTTGAAAAGTCTGATGATTTTTAAATCAATATTTTAAGATAAGGTCTAAAAAATCTGACCTTTTAGATTTCAGTTGGCTTATATTAGGTGTAAAAAGTATGGCTTACATTATTACTACATGAATATGTTTAGGTTGCAGATACTCAGAAAATTGCAGATATGGCTGCAAACTCTGCCATTGTTGAGTATGATTGTGAGAATCTTGAAACACCTATTCTATCTGTAGAAGAGGCTGTTGAAAGATCTAGTCTTTTCGAAGTTCCTCTACTAGGTGATCCAGAACAAGTTGGTGATATAACAAAAGGAATGGCTGAAGCAGATCATAGGATTCTTTCTACGGTACATGGAATAATTTAATTCTTCCTTTATCTAATCATTTTCCCTCCTATCTGACACAAACTTGTCACAAAAGAAGAATACGATGATTTCATTGATGACAAGTTATGTGTATTTATAGCTTAGATACATGACAAACTCCACAAAAATACAGTCATAGATAAGAAAACAATTAATTTATGGTATAAGAAAATATACATATTTTCTTTAATATCCTCTATTAGTATACCGCCATTTTTTACTTCACTTATGAATAATTAATTTTTTATTTGTTACTTATATCAAGCATATTCTTTATCATTTACATATAATTTTACATTTAATGACGTATTTCTTTGGATAATGTGAAATCTAGATCAAGCTTGGGTCTCAATACTACTTCTATATGGAGTCACAAGCTGCCCTTGCTATACCGGATGAAGATAACTGCTTGACGGTTTACACGTCAAGTCAAGGCCCAGAGTTTCTAAATCCTACTATTGCAAGATGCTTAAATATTCCTGAGCATAATGTCCGTGCAATCACAAGAAGGGTTGGTGGTGGTTTTGGTGGAAAGTTCACAAGAGCCAATTATGTGAGTATCCGATTTTATATTACACTACAAAAAAAAAGTCAATTAGTGACGAAATTCCGCCATTAAATTGACTTAGCGACAAAATTTTGTTGCTATTTAATTAGTGATAGTCTATTTGACTATGATATCATCCTATTCTGTTGCTAAATTCCATCACTAATCTACTATTTGTTTTAGGTTATATTGCCTTTAGCCCTATTTACAAATATCTATTGACAACTTTATGCAAAGAAAGTTAGTTAAGATTAGTTATTTCTTTCGCAATTTCAAAATTGCCCCTCAATAAAGTTATTAGATGGAAAAAAATACTTTAAACAAAATATGTCACATTAAGAAACATGCAGGAGGCAAGACCAGAGTGAGTAATTTTTTATATTCTTTGTACACAAGTGCCTCTATCTAGAATAGCTCACTCGTAATTAATGTAAATTGGTAGGAACAGAATGGGTGTCTCCTAGTTTTCTTTACAGATATAAAGTTGATTGTTTTATATCTGCTAGCAATTGTGCATCAAACAAGTTTTGATGCAAGATATATGATACTCCTCCGATCCTAAATATAGGTTCTAATTTGTGGGGCTTTTCGTCCTAAATTTAAGACATTTTTCCATTTCATCTCTTATATTTATCATTTTTCTCCAAACTAATTTTCCTAGGTTATAAACTAATGGGTCAAGGTACTTAAATAACCATGAACTATTTTCAAAAGTGCAAAAATAACCATGAACTATTTTTTGGAGCAAAAATAACCATGAACTATGTAAAATGAAGCAAAACTGTTAAAACCCTTAAAATAAGAAACGTTGACCGTTAATTATGATGTTGAAGTGTGTGTTGACCGTTAATGGTGTTAATGGTTTTGCTCCATTTTACATAGTTCATAGTTACTTTTGCTCTAAAAAATAGTTCATAGTTATTTTTGCACTTTTTTATAGTTCATGGTTATTTAAGCACCTAAAGAGACTAGGTCAGATATTTTATAATCAAGTAATTTATTTAGCTTCCTTGATATCTGAAATTAGATAAGCAGGTATTACATTAAGGCCTAGAGGTGTATTTTTATAAGGCACAATAATAATAATATTTCAAATTATGATAGAAATGTATGTTTAGCAGTAACATTATATATGTAGTGTTTATAAATGTTTAGTATAAGTATTTAAGGTCAAATCTTTCAGGTTGCTACATCATGTGCACTTGCAGCACATAAATTACGCCGCCCGGTCAGGATATATCTAAATCGTAAGACGGATATGATAATGGCTGGAGGAAGGCACCCTATGAAGATAAATTATAATGTGGGATTTAAGAGGAATGGGAAGATTACTGCTTTAGAACTCAAGATATTGATAGATGCAGGGATATATAATGATGTATCTATAATAATTCCGCATGCTATGATTGGTGCACTTAAGAAATATGATTGGGGTGCTGCATCTTTTGATATAAAATTATGTAGAACCAATCTTCCAAGTAGATCTGCAATGAGAGCCCCTGGGGACGTTCAAGGATCATATATTGCTGAAGCTATAATAGAACATGTGGCATCTACACTTTCAATAGATGTAGATTCTGTGAGAAGTATTAATTTCCACACATACGAAAGTCTTTGTACTTTCTACAATCATTCTGCAGGTGACCCTATTGACTATACATTGGCATCAATATGGAATAAATTAGCTGTTTCTATGAGGTATAACCAGAGAAGTGAAAATGTGAAAGAGTTTAACAAGAACAACATTTGGAAAAAAAGAGGGATATCTCGTGTACCTGCCACATATGAAGTAGGAGTGAGACCATCACCAGGAAGAACAAGTATTTTAAGCGATGGGTCGATCGTTGTTGAAGTTGGAGGAATTGAAATAGGCCAAGGTCTTTGGACCAAGGTGAAGCAAATGGCTGCATATGCTTTGAGCTTGATACAATGTGATGGATCTCAAGTTCTTTTGGATAAAATACGTGTTATACAATCTGATACATTGAGCATGATACAAGGAGGGATGACTGGTGGTAGTACTACATCAGAGTCAAGCTGTGAAGCAGTTAGGCTTAGCTGCAATGTCTTGGTTGAGAGACTAATGCCACTCAAAGAAAAGTTGCAGAAGGATATGGGTTTTGTCAATTGGAAGACACTTATTTCTCAGGTAAACATATACTTGTAAGTTTAAGCCATCCTTACTTTCCTTGTTATAAGGATAAAGTGGATGTGGCTTTCTTACATACATGTGGTGGCTCTCCTTATATATGTTATCATGCTAAGTTCGCTACAAACTTCTTTTCTCTTCTCTATATATATATATATATATATATATATTAAGGTTCAATTTTATCCCGGAAGTAACCATTTAGGAGTGCTGGATATCCGGAAGTTTTTAGAGGAGCAATTTTCCCCTAGAAGTGACCAAAACATAGTGATTTTGCCCCTCGACATTAAAAATGTTAATGTTTAATGTCAATTTTTTAACAGTCAATATTGGTTTTTTAAAGATTAGAGTGAATTTGTTCTTTTTTTAACACTTCCGGGTGAAATTACTCCTTAAAAAATTCTGAATACCTAGCACTCCTATGTGATTACTTCTGGAGCAAAATTGCACGTTAACACTGTGTTAAATAAAAAGCTATGAAGTTTACCATATAGGGATCAGTTCAGTTGTGCATGAGCATGACACTCATCACATTTATCCAAGTATAATAAGATGTCTCTTCTAAACAAAAGAGTTTCAGGATAAAAAATCACATTCAATGCATGAGTATTACATATGGTTGATGAATTTTCATATTCAATAGCCTGAAAGTGCGTCCTCCATTAACACACTGATCCACATAAGCAATTATTTGATTAATATCCTCAATAATATTAATCAAGAGATGAGGTCTAGAAAATTCTTTATTTATGAATCCATGAGACTTTCACAGAACTTTTACAAGAATTCTTTTTAGTTTAAAAACCTTCTAACTATGCCATGTAATATATATGTCTCCTTTTGCAGGCACATTTACAAGGTGTAAGCTTATCAGCAACTTCATTTTATTACCCTGACTTTACCACCAAGTACCTCAATTATGGTGTTGCAATGAGCGAGGTAAGCTTATTTTAATCCAATTTCTTATTTAGACAGTTTATCCATATTCATAAAAGATTCGACCCTCTTCTTTGAAAACCTAACACAACCCTCTTCTTTTACCCGAGCTTGGGACTAGCTATAAAACATTGGTAGAGTTCATATTGAAATGAGGTTATATAATGGGATCTTTTGGTTAATAATCTATCCAAAGATCTGGTTTTCAACGGAGCATATGTGATTTATATAGTTGACCTCACCTAGTGGGATAAGGCTGTATTGTTGTTTTTATTGTTGTTCTTATTTAGAAAGCGGTATTTTTTTTATAAAAAAAATTAAGTTTGTGAATGGTGCTACATTGCTCAAATGTATTTGAAATTTTTGTGGAAGTTTGTTGTTGCATCAGTTTATCAATAAGGAGAAACTAAAAGTTAAATAATACTATTTTGCAGGTGGAAATAGATCTTCTCACAGGAGAAACCACTATTATACAAACAGATATTATGTATGATTGTGGGAAGAGTCTCAACCCTGCCGTAGATTTAGGACAGGTATGGGTGAGCTAAGATTTTTTTCCATATTCTCTCTCTATTTCAAAATAATGGTTTGTTTAAATTAATGTACAAAAAATCAATATTAATATAAAATCTATAGCAATCAACTTTGTTTATATATGTAAAGACAGAAATTAAATATAATCTGAATTGTATGTCTATTCATGTACAAATGAGATGTATATATAGATAAAAGGAGGAGCCTAGGTATTAATGGCTCATAATGGTAATGATTTCCTAATAACTCTCTGACTATAATCTCTAATTGACAACTATGTTGATTGATTACATTAATGGTAATTCCTAACATTTACTCTCAAGTTGGAGCATAGATGTTAATCAAACCCAACTTGTTACAAAGATAATCAACACAAGTGCCATTCAGGTTCTTAGTTATTAGGTCACCCAACTGATCACTAGATCGTACTGCACATACCCTGTAGAGATAAATTTCTCCTTAATCTTATCTCAAACAAAGTGGCAGTTAATCTCTTTCTTGAACACAGAGTTGGAGGCTATGTGTAGGGCAACTTTGTTATCACACCACAACTTTGCTAGTAATGATGTGGTGAAGCCAACCTCCTTCAACAATTGATGAATCCACACAATCTCACACATTGATTGTGCCATAGTTCTATAATCAGCTTCTGCACTAGACAAATATATCACATCTTGCTCCTTCTCCAAGAAACCCGATTTTCACCCACACAATACGCTATAGAGGATCTTCTGGTAGCTTTCGACCCACCAAGATTTGCATCACAGAAGCATTTAATTTCTCTGTGGCCATGATTCTTATATAGCATACCACGATCAGGTGACCCCTTAAGGTAGTGTAAGAGAAGCTACAAGGTTTCCCACTAGGCAACCATCGGCATTGACATGAACTAGCTAAGCACACTGATAGGAAAAGTGATATCAGGGCAAGTCACAGTAAGATAGTTCAATTTTCCAATTAGTCTGCGGTATCTTTTAAGATTCTTAAATGGCTTGATCTTCTCAGAATCAAGCTTGCTCCTCTTATCTTCGAGTAGTTCTTCAAATGGCACAGTGCCATCAACATCTATAAATGGATTAGGAACCCAAGGAAAACTACTCGGTGCAACTCCAAGTTTCCATGTTTCCTCTAGTAGATCAAGAACATATTTCCTTTGTGTCAAGAAGATACCTTTATTGCTCCTTATAACCTCTATTCCCTGAAAATACTTAAGCGACGAGATCTCTAAGGTATTACTACATGTTATCACTATGTCATCAACATATACAACCAAGAGAATCATGCCTACATTCGTCCATTGATAAAACACAGAATGATCACACTTTGACTCATACCAAATTTCTTAACCATAGAGCTAAATCTGTCAAACCAAGCACGCAAATTCTGCTTTAGGCCATAAAGAGATTTCTGAAGATGACACATCTTCCCACGCTCCACTTGAGCAACAAAACCAAGTGGTTGCTTCATATAAACTTCCTCACAAAGTTAACTATTCGAGAAGGCATATTTGACATCCAGCTGATGAAGTTCCCAATTGTAGGTGGCTACCATAGAAATAAATAGACGAATAGAGGATAATTTTGCCATAGGTGAGAACGTCTTAGAATAAGGAGTACCATACATTTGGGCATATCCCTTAGTAACAAGTTGACCCTTCAAACATTTCAAGGTACCACCGGCATTTGTTTCAATAGTGAACACCCAGTTACACTCAATTGCCTTTTTTGCCACTTACAGTAGGGTGAGCTAAGGCTTGGTGAACAATTTTTGGGATAGGAATGGAGTCTAAGGATGCTAAGGAGTACAAGTCAAGAGACAAATGGTTATAAGAAACATATGAAAAAACGGGATAGGTGCAAGTGCATTTACCTTTTCAAGGAGCAATGGGAAATTTGAAGGATGGATTAGAATCAAGTGTAGTGACACTTTTTGGCTCAAGGATGGTCTCAACGAAAGGTTCAGGTTCAATTGCAAGTACAATAACTGGCTCAGGGAACACTTCTGGCTCATGTATATGGTGACGTCATGTGTTGGATCAGATGATGAAATAGATTTTGGAGGGACATGAAGGGGATCAACCACATTATTTTCCCTAGGACATTGTTGATAGATATGATTGACATGTGGCTGAACATTTGCTTGAACTAGTGGTGAGTGAACCTGATACACCAAGAGATCATCGAGATCATCCTCCTTGGTGGGAGAAGGAGGGGAAGATAGAGACGAAAAGAACAAAGGGGATTCATGAAACGTGACATCTGTAGATACAAGATATTGATGAAGAGTTGGGGAAAAACAATGATAACCCTTTTGAACCTTGGAATACCTAAAGAAGACACACTTCAGGGATTAGTGATCTAATTTAGAAATAGTAGGAAAAACATCATGAACAAAATCGACACAACAAAAGATTTTTGGATCAATAGGAAACAAGGGTTTGGAAGGAAATAGAGTGGTGTATGGAGAATCACCATTTCAAATGGAGGAGGGCATACGGTTGATAAGAAAACAAGTGGTAGACATAGCATTAGCCCAAAAAGGCCTAGGAACATGTATATTAAACATAAGGGCCCGACTTACTTCAAGTAAGTGCCGGTTCTTTCGTTCTGCAACACCATTTTAAGTTGGTGTATCTCCATAAGAGGACTGATGAAGCATTTCATGCTGAAGCATATAGGATTGGAATTGTGCAGAAAATTATTCTTTAGAATTATCACTTTTTAAGGTTGCATAGATCTACCAAACTGAGTTTGAAGTTTAGCACAAAAATTACAAAAGTCAAAGAACAATTCAAAACAATTTTTCATTAAGTAAAACCAAGTAGTACATGAATAGTCATTGACAAACATAACAAAGTACCTGAAACTAGTCATGGACTCAACATGATACGTAGCCCATACATCAAAATGAACTAACTCAAAAGGAGATGCTGCCCTTTTATTGACTCAAGAAGCTCAAGGGATATAGTGATGTTTGGCAAACTGACAAGACTCGATCAAAAAAATTCAAATAATGAAATTGAGGATAAATCCTCTTCAAAGAAGACAAAGACAAATGACCCAAATAACTATGTGCTTTACAAGGGGACAGACCACCAGAGCAAGCAACCGAATGAGGAACCCGATCATCAAGAAAGTAATGCTCGCCAGATTCATAGTCTCTACAAATAATTTTCTTTGTCATGAGATCCTGTATTAGACAATGGTTAGGAAAAAGTGAGACAAAGCAATTTAACTGGGAAGTAAGTATGCTAGGAGAAAGGAGATTAAATGCAAGATTAGGAACGTCAAGAATAGAGGACAAATGGATAAAGGAAGTAGGTCTAATAGTTCCAAATCCAAGAACATGGAAATAAGAGCCATTGGCAATAGTGATAGTAAAAGGATTGGCATATGGCACATACGTAGAAAAAAGATGATGGTTACCTTTCATATGATCAATGACACCGGAATCGATGATCTACTTCGAGGAATAAGAAGCAAGGCAAGAATCAATGTTACCTATAGCAAGGGCACTCGATGTGGAGGCAGCAAACTTAGGAGATTCATGATGCTTAGAAATAGATCCATAAGCAGTATCATCAATGGATAGAGCCACGCTAGTAGAAACAGTCTGGGTCTACTTATTCTACAGCTTGTGACACTGCCATTTCATATGACCAGATTCCTTGCAATAGAAGCAGAGAATCCTCTCCTGAGTAACATTTCCTTGTCATGAGAAACTCTAGTTCTAATTATCAACAAAGCCACGACTAGCTATAGCACTGGCATTGGGGTTGGAAGACGGTTGAGCCATGTTGTCAGTACATAGCACATAAGAGTACACATCTTGAAGCGTAGTGATCTTAGAGCTAGACAAAATTTGAGAGCGAACCATCTCAAATGCTGGTGAAAGGCTAGTAAGAAAGTTTATAATTGCTTGTTTCTCCAGATTATCCGCATGAGCCTTAAGATTAGTGGTAGGTGGCGTTAACAACCTCATCTCTTCATACATGTGTTTAAACTTCATAAAATAACTCTTTAGAGGATGATCCTACATATCAACACGATAAAAACCTTTGCAAACCTTATAAATATGAGTGATATTGCCTTTACCAGAGTACAAGAACTCTAAATAGTCCATAATCTACTTAACTGTATTGCAATGATTGATGGAGGGAAGGATGTCACTCCCAATAGAATTCTTCATTTGCAAGAATAATTAGGCATCCGCCCTCACCGAAGCTTTCTTAGGATCATCCTTGGGAAGAGCTTTAGTCAAATGGTTCTCCTTCTCAATACTCAACAAGTACATACGAACAATTTTTCTACAATCTAGATAGTTTGTCCAATTCAACTTATGATCAGTGATTTTATGAGCAACAGGAACAACCTCATTAATGACACTAGTCTTAGAATCTACCATGGAGAAGAATAGATTGAATAGAAATCACAAATCAATATTACCTAGGACGAGAAATAATAAACAGCCACAAGCGAGACCAAATAGCAATAGCAAAGAACCTGCAAAGAAACCACCAAGAGAATGCGCATGCCAGTTTGCACAAGAAGAACTAAAACAACCTCATATCGCACCAAATATTTTCATGAGATTGTCTCTCAAAGACAAAATATGATCTCTGACTCAGCAAAGAAAATAAAACGTACCAGCAAAAGCCAAAACAAAGAACCAAGATTACGAAATCCACAAACCAGAACACGATCACCAGAGGTGACCACTGGAAACAACTAGTCGATGCCAGACAAATCATAATGTGATGGAAAACTCACTGGAAAGAGCCCTCACACACTGATGCATGGATCATACAGCTGATGCCAAGGAGGTGTGTGATCCTCACGCACAAGCCGGAGGGTTGTCAGATCATGGGGAAAATGCCCATCGACGACCTAGGAGGTGGAAGAGGTGGCACGTGTGACAAATAGGGCATAGTAGATGTCCCTCACAAAAAACTCTCTCTCTCTCTCTCTCTCTCTACAGTACCAGACAAAAGCAACAAGAAAAAAACCAAGGGAGGAAAAGAAACCCTGGGGTTCTGATACAATATAAAGACATAATTTAAATATAATTTGAATTGTATGTATATTTATGTACAATTTGAATTGTATGTATATTTATGTTCAAATGAGATGTATATATACATGAAAGTAGGAGCCTAGGTATTAATGGCTCATAATGATAATGATTCCCTAATAACTCTCTAATTATAATCCCTGGTTGAGAGCTAATATTAATTGATTACATTAATGGTAATTTCTAACCGTTTATAAGTTATGAATAATGCAATTCACATTCTCTTATACTCGTTTTTTTTTTTTTTGCTCAAACACATTCTCTTATACAGAATAAACAGAAGTTATCAGATTTTGAATTTGTCTAATTTGACATAATTTTTTTCCCTGTTGTAGATTGAAGGAGCATTTGTGCAAGGGTTGGGTTTTTTCATGCTTGAAGAATATGAAACAAATGATGAAGGATTAGTGTTGGCGGATGGAACATGGAATTACAAAATCCCCACATTAGACACAATACCTAAACAGTTCAATGTTGAAATTGTCAACAGTGGACATCACAAGCATCGCCTTCTCTCTTCCAAAGGTATTTCTTATCAGTTGTTATAAGTCTCAATTTTATAATTTTCCAAAGTTTTTGTTACTAACAAAATTGTAAAAAATGAGCAAAACCAAGATTAGAGCATTCCAATGTGGAAATTTCCTTTTATTGCTCTTTATATTGTGAGCTAGTTCATCTGTTGGCATTATCCCTTATGTTTATATATGTCCTTGGGATACTAACGCTAAATAAATCAAATAATTGATTATACCAACCAAAATAGACTTGTGATATAGTTTTAGTTTCACATATTCTCAACTTAACAGGATTTGGGTTCAAGTTGCATGTGAAAATAAGTATACATTAGGAATAATTGTACACTAATTCCAAAGAAGATATGAAATGTACGGTGATCAATCATTTGATGGTGCATACTAGTATTTAAGTAAAGTAGTAGCTTGGACAAATGCATTGCCTTTGTAACAGTCTAAAAGAATAACATAGGACTCCTCTGGTTCTATTTATAGGACAGATAGAGAAGAAAATATTGGTCTTGTATAGGGTAGAGGTAGAAATTTTTCATATAAATGCACAGTTTTACCTTTTATTTATTATTTGTACTGACTTTATTCTCATGAGGTATAATGTACATTATATAGGGATAGTTTGAAAGTTTTTGAATTTTATGGAAGAGTTGATGAAGTTTAAGGTTTTTTTGATATGTTTGAAACATATGTTGGAAGTACCCGATAAATAGGATCAAATAAATAGTAACAAGTAGCTTGTGCCTTGTTAATTTGGAACAATTAATTGTTAAAGAAACCAATGCACCTCTATCTAAAGGAAAGATCAAAAGAATTGGTTATAACTGTTTTTTTGGTATGTGGTGAGAATTGTTTTATCTATCTCTTACTATTATTCTTTAGTTTTATTGTGAGGATTGAATAGTTATCTGGTATTAGATTGCTTTTTAATCAAACTCTTTTCTAGAATACATGTAGTTATAAATAAAGGAAAGGTATATATGGGCACGTCAAGCTTCTCTAGAGATCTCTAGTTTTTTTTTCTAATTCACTTTATTTGTTTAGGTACATAGAGTAGGTCAACTTTGTATGTACGTATGTGGATAAGTCAGGATGGAAAGAACCTAAATTTGGAGGGGCGGTTTACTTTAACCTTTTAATTTATCCCCATTTTTTTTTTCTGTGACACTAAATAAATGAGTTCTAATACTAAAAAACAACTGGCAAATTTGTTTATGTAGCTTCCGGCGAGCCACCACTACTTCTAGCAGCTGTGGTTCACTGTGCAACTAGAGCAGCAATCAAAGAAGCAAGAAAACAACTTGCTATATGGAGCAACTCAGAAGAACTTGACAAACCATTCCAATTAGATGTGCCAGCAACTATGCCTGTGGTGAAAGAACTTTGTGGATTGGACATTGTGGAATCATACTTGAAATGGAAAATGGGCAAAATATGAAGGAATTTCATATCTTGGAAAATAAATTAGTTTGTGGTTCATGTTTTTATTTTTCTTATAATTATATTTTGAAAACATTTTTTGTTTACACTGGTATTTTCAGAATAATTGCATGTCTTAAGTTAGTAGCACTATGTTAGAGATGCTTGGAAGCTCTGGTTTTTCCTCTGTTTCTTGTAAATTTGTTTTTTTGGTAGCAAATGAGAGTTAAAATATATGTGTATGTGGGTATCAGTTAGATGGTGAAAATAAAACCTTTCAACAATCCGAGAACAAAAGGCAGGAATTTTTTTTTTAATGAAAAAAGAAGGAATTAAAGATGACAACAATTGTTTCCTTGAAGAAAAAAGTATTCTATTTGTTTGAAAAGATGTCAAGGAAAACATATGAGCTCATAAATCATGGAAAGCCTTCACAGATTGTGAACAATATTTTGTTGATTGCTTGCGCAATAAATTAGTTTGGTTTAGTGTTTTAAATTATATATTCCTAAAACAATATTTTGCTCAACCTGTGTTTTCAAGATGTTTTCATGTCTTAACATATTAATTGAATTAGTTGAATACTGTTAGAGATATTACGGGGAGTTCTCTTTGTTGTTTGTTCCTTGTAATTTTGGCGCTGCGTATCAGATGAGAAATTATATATATATATATATATATAGAGAGAGAGAGAGAGAGAGAGAGAGAGAGAGAAAACACGTTTTAAACAATATATTCCCACCAATCCTTATAAGTTCATTTTGATGTTTAAGAAATTGGTTAAAGTTAGTTAAAAGTAAAAAATATGTAAGAAGTGAACTTTTTTTTTTAAAATACATATCCTTATTTTTATAAATGGCAAGTGAGAGAGAGAGAGAGTTAATGGGGAGAAAACGAATGAAAGTAAATGTATGGAAAAAAAAACAAGGAGAGAGAATATAACTAACTAATTAGAGGTAAAATAGGTACACATGCATTTAATGTGGAGACAACTTCAAATAAAATTTTACAAAAAAGGACCAAATCAATTCAAAAATTAGAATCTTATAGAAAAAGGATAAGAGAGGGTATAAATTAGTTTGTCTCCAATTGTGTTTTGGGAAAAAGACAGAAAAATACTATCAAAATTGGTAAAAGACAAATAAGCATATTAAATTTCAATAACTTTAATGGGTATGAGTTGGAATTTTGAAATGTTACAAAATTTGACAAATTACTGAACTACCCTTAATATTTTTTTAACAAAAAAAATTCAACCCCCTTATCAGCCGTCGGCCGCCGAAGCTCCGTCTCCAGCGACTGGTCACTGAAACTCCAATGGTCTTATAAATTTTTTTTGAATTTCTCAAGTAAAAGTCGTCAGTATGGATATTTGAGTTGTTAATATGGAACTCTAGCAGTTTCATATATATATATATATATATATATATTTTTTTTTGAGTTTTTCAAGTAAAAGTCGTCAATATAGATACTTGAATTGTTAATATGAATACTAAAGTCATAAAAACTATATGAGACCACTGGAGCTCCGGTCGACCTTATTTATGATTTTAGTATCTATATTAGTAGAAACTCCAGTATCCATATTGATTACTTTTTCTTGAGAAATTCAAAAATCATATATGAGACCGCTGGAGCTTCAATTGACCCTATTTACGACTTTAGTATCTATATTAACAACTCAATTATTTATATTGACGACTTTTACTTGAGAAATTCAAAAAAATAAAAATGAGACCATCGGAGCTCCAGTCGACCGTATTTACGACTTTAGTATCTATATTAACAACTCAAGTATTCATATTGACAATTTTTACTTGAGAAATTCAAAAAATATATGAGATGGTCTAAGCTCCGGTTGACCCTATTTATGAATTTAATATCTATATTAACAACTCAAATATTCATATTGACGACTTTTGCTTGAGAAATTGCTAGCAAAGGCACCGAAGCTCTGGTCAAAGGGGTTGAGGATTTTTTATTAAAAAAAACTAAGGGTAGTTAGGTAATGTCTCAAATTTTGTAATATTTCAAAATTTCAAATCAGTCCCTTTATTATTATTGAAATTCAACATACTTGTTTATCTTTTATCAATTTTGACAATATTTTTTTTTCTTTTTTCCTGTTTTTTAATTTCTTATTTTACCCCATTTAATTAATCATATTAATATCATTGTATTTATTCCCTCTCACTCATCACTCAGTCTCCATTGCACATTCTATCTCTTCTTTGTTTTTTATCAAATACATTCTCTCTCTTCCACGCACAACTTTTTTCTTATCATTTGCTTATTCTCTCTCAATAAATAAAGATTTCTTTTTTTTACAAAAAAAGAGTTACATTTTTTACTTTTTTTTTTTTTTTTGTCTCCAATTGATTTGAATTAATCTTTTTATCAACGCCATTCAATTAGTTGTCTTTCGTAAAAAGTAACGGAGAGAGTATCATAGGGAGTTCTCTTTACTCTTTGTTCCTTGTAAATTTGGTGTATAGCAGATGAGATATTATAAAAATCCAAAGGGAACAACTTTCAAAGAGTACTTGGAATGAAGATCTTAGATCCAAAAGACTCTACTGAAGAGGGAAATCAAGGATCTTTGGGGTAATTACATTCAAGTCCTACACAAGAAAAAATAATGAAGAAATGGTCTCTGATGTAAAGTTGTTAATGACAAATCAATGGGTGTTCATTAACAAGTTGGTGGGACATTACAACTTCAGGGATCATTTCTTTATTTTTTTTTTACGTGGGACTTGAATGTAATTGCCCAAGATCTTTAGATATTGGTCCTACTCAGCAAATTTCGTGAAATGTGTAATGTATCTAATTGAATATTTGAATGTGGGAAAAAGGCCAACTAGCTATATTATGTCATTGATTTGATTTAAAGAATTGATAGAAGGCCTTCACTCATCCAATGGTTAAATCTAACTCATAAAAGTTTGTCAACCCCTCTCCTCCCCGCCCCTCTAAATCCCTTATACCAAAGGTCTGGATTCAAACAAGAAAAATTCATATGATATGTTCTATTCAAACAAGGTTGAAGCTAATATTATTTGTGATGCCACTCACCTCCACTACTAGTCTTTTTGGTCAATTTTTTTTTTTTTTTGATACAAAGGCAAGCAAAGCTTGTAGATGACAAAATCTATAGGCTAGGTCCTACAGATTGTTCTTGTGATAATAAACCACAATCCAAAGCAAAAAGATGAATACATTCAATTGGGGAAATCCCAAGTTCCTCGTAATCCTGTGGAATCATGTGTGCTGTTCCTGCAAGATAATCCGCACAACGAATACTTTCCCTATGAGTGTGGGAAATTTCTACCTCCCAGTCGCTGTAAACAAGAGATCTGGTTTCTAAGATAACGTCATACAAAGGATGATCAGAATCACAATGAGTGGATAATAGGTGGACTGCTTGTAGTGAGTCGGTGAACAACTTGATTTTCTTTAGCCCCATCTGTTTACATAGTAGAAGGCCACGTCGGATTGCATGGATTTCAGTAGCAGTTGGGAAAGTATGTCCTAACTTCTGTTGAAATCCTCGTATCCAGTTACCCTGGTGATCACGGATAACACCTCCACAAGCAGCCTGACCTTCTCTAACAACTGAACCATCAACTTCTAGACGATGAAAGCCCGGATCAGGAGGTTGCCAGTGAAGTACTCCTCGTTCTAGGACTTGGAATATCTGATGTCAAAACCTGCCGTTCTTCACACCTTCCGAGAGATGATATATACATCTGTGAACTATCTCTTTCGGACTGTCTGATGACCCTTCAAAAGCTTGGCTGTAGCGGTTCTTCCATAGGAGCCAACATGCAGTATTGAAGACATTTTGCCATGGCCATCTAGCCATCTTGTTGTTTCCTGGTGAGTGATGTAAGTTCCAATTGAGCCAATCCTACAGATTACCAGAAAAAAACATACTATAATATAGAGGGTTAGTTAAAGCTAACCACACTCTCTGAGCTTGCTCACAATCTCTCAATATATGAAGAATGCTCTTCACACTATCACACTGAAAAGGACAGGTGTTTAAGATGCTCGGGTTGTGTCTCACTCTAATCTCATTAGTTGGTAGCCTTTCATGGAATACTTGTCACAAAAAGAGTTTGACTCTTTCAGGAATTCCCCAGTGCCATAGAGTCTGCCAGTGACGTTGGTGACTATAGTTGTGCTGATGGAAGATTGCGTCATATGCTGATTTTACACTGAAGTTCCCATCAGAAGCATTTCGCCAACATATAGTATCATCTTCAATTCGCCAATTAGGAAGGAAGGTTTCCCATTTTGCTCTATCCCAATGCCCCGATTGAGTCCTAAAGGAACGTATATTGGCATTCATATCAACTAGATGCCTGTTTTTATTAATAAGGAATTTAAGAGGCTTATCCACTGAAGTCCAGCATTCCTGCCAAGCTAGTGTATTTCGGCCACTTCTCAGGCATTTGCCAAGGCCCCTTTTGAAATCATCCCAGACGGCCACTATTCCACACCATACAGCCGACTAGTTACGCCACCTCTGAACTTGAGGATCTACAGCAGATCCACATGAGTATTTCGCTCATAAACATTTCACCCAAAAGGCATCCGGTTTTTTGATAAGACCCCAGCACAACTTCATGAGAAAGGCTTTATTTTGATAATGCAAGTCTTTTATTCCCAAACAACCTTCACACTTTCTTCGTTTTAGAACGTCCCATGAAAGCAAGTGCAATTTCTTGGATTCATCGTGCTGGTTCCAAAAGAAGTCTCGACTGAGCTTTTCAATTATTGATAACACCCCTTTCGGAACAAGAGATTATTGCATCTGGTATTGAGGAATTGTCGATAGGACAGACTTGATGAGAATCGATCGGCCCGCCATACTCAGGTATTTTCCTTTCTAGTTAGCCAATTTCAATCTCACCTTCTGGAGTAACGGAGCAAACGTCCTCTTAACCATCTGTTTATGTAGGAGAGGAACGCCCAAATATTTCCCAAGGTCAGCAGTCAATCCAATCCCTACAATCTGGCTCAACTCATATGCCTTGTTGAAATGGACATTTCTAGAAACGAACATTTTAGATTTATTCCGATTAATCTTATGACCAGAGACTCAGCAAAAGAGAGCCATGACATTGCGAATCTTAGTCATCTGCTCGTTTGAAGCCTCTCCGAAAAGGACAAGGTCGTCAGTGAAGAAAAGATGGGATAAATTAGGACCAGAGGAGCTCAATTTTAGAGGATGCCAATTCCCTATTTCAACTTCTTGGTGGATAAGTTGGCCTAGCAGTTCCATACATAGGACGAACAGATACAGGCTCAGAGGATCACCCTGTCTCACCCCTCTAGAAGGACAGAATCGTTCTGAGGCTATTCCATTCCAGATAATGCTCATGGAAGGGGACGAAACACAATACATAATCAGCTTAACAAAGTCAGCTCCCAAACCTAAGCTGTTAAGAGTGAATTCAAGAAAGCGCCAATCAAGTCTGTCAAAAGCCTTTTCCATATCAACTTTCATGGCAATATATCCCTTATTACCTCTCTTGTTTCTTATGGAGTGGATTGCCTCCTGGGTTATAATGATATTATCCACACCCTGTCTTCCTGCGATAAAGCTACATTAGTTTTCTGCTACCAGATGGCTCATGACGCTTTTAAAGCGGTTGGAAATTACTTTGTTGACAATTTTGTAGCTTACATTGCATAAAGATATAGGCCTGAAGTCCTTCAAAGAAGTAGGATGATCAACCTTAGGAATTAGGGTGATGTTCGTATGATTTATGTCTTGGATAACCTCCGGGTTTTCAAAAATCTTGATCACCAGGTCACACATCTTTTGCCCAATAAGATTCCATTAGGTATGGAAAAAGTGGGGATTCAAACCATCCGGCCCAGGAGCTTTAAAAGCTCCCATCTCAAAGGCTGCATTTTTTATCTCAGTGGGTGATACAAGTCTTTGTAGATGGTCCAATTGTAGATCATCGAGAGGTGGGAAACTTGCCCTTCAAGGAGAAAATGGAGAAGATAAATTCTCAGCCGAGTAGAGATTCCGAAAATAATCGAGGGCCATGCCTCTTAACCGCGTCTCATCTGACACCCAGTTTCCATTATCATCTTGTAGAGCCTTAATTTTGCCTCTTTTCCTTGTCGCAGATACACTTGCATGAAAGAATTTCGTATTTTTGTCTCCACCACTAATCCACTTACACCTTAATTTCTGGAACCAAATCAATTCCTCTTGTAAAGCGATTTTATGATACAGGTCCCAGAGCTGCCTCTCAATCTTGAAAAGTCCATTAGGACCACCGTCTCTACTCCTGGCACGATATATCCCTTCCAGCCTTCGGATGATCTCGACCACTCTAGAGTTCTACACCGAGGCATCTTTTGTGAACTGCTCTTGACCTTGAAGCCAATTTTTCCCCTGCCATGCTTCTTTGACGACATCATTAAAGCCATCTTCAATGCACCACGCTGCCTGGTAGAGGAACTTTCTTCCCCTTTTACTGCCTGCATTATTATTTCTGTCCGCAACAACAATCACCCGATAGTCAGACATGAACCTGAGATTGTGATAAGCCTTAACCTGAGGGTTAAGAAAATCCCAATCGAAATTACAGAACACCCAATCAAGTCTTTCCTTTACCCCGGTTTTTTCCCAAGTAAATTTGTCCCCAACAATTGGCACCTCAATAAGATTACAACGGTCAATACAATTTTGAAAGTCCTTCATTGAGCTGTGAATAGGAGCCGCTCCACCTTCTTTATTACTAGGATTAAGGAAGGCATTGAAATCACCTAAAACCAGCCAAGGGGTGGTCACTGTCTGCTTAATAGCATGCAACGACTCCCACAGATTCCTCCTCATCAGAATACTAGTGTCCCCATAAACAAAAGTCACATTTTTGGTCAATTTTGATATCACCTTCAACTACAGCAAAAAGCTTTTACTGATTCAAGAGGTTCCAAAGTTGATAACGTATTTCTTCGGCATGTCTAGTTGGTGGAATAAGTGAGAATAATGTAGTATTATGGTTGAGAATCTAATGTAACGATGGAAATTATATCATTTTCTTTGGTAGGGTAATTTAGAATATGAGAATCAAAATCTTACTCCTACAGCCCTTAATATAATATATACTTGAGGAGTTGATCTTAGTCCTAAATATAAGACATAGTATCATATTTGTTAATCTTTTTCTAATTTATCTCTATTGATGCTTTTTCAACAATAATTAAGGAGGAGAGGAAATAAGGGAATTAAGGAAGATGATTAAGGCGTTTTACAAAATATATATCATAATAATATAAGACAAAAGTATTTATGTTATATTTTATTAAATTTAAGTAAAATTTAAAATTTATTTTATGGACGACAATGGTGAATATAGTCAAATACGTGGAGGAGGTAAGGACATATAGGGCTTGTTCGATTATGTTTTATGTTCTCACAAACAGTTTTATGAATAGTTTTTGAAAGTAAGTTTTAAAAATACAAAAACAAAAAAAAATTGTTTGAATAGATTGTTTTGAAAAATATATTTTTTAACTGACGTGGCAGTGCGGTCGCCGATGGTGACGTAACGGTGTTCATCATTGGTAGTGTAGTGTCACAAGTGGATAAATGATAATTTCAAAAAATAAAAAATATGAAAACAAAAACAAGAAAACAACTAAAAACTGTTTTTGTTTTTTTGTTTTTAAAAACAATTTTTGAACAACAGTTTACCAAAAAGCCTTTATTATTTTTTTGTATTTGAAAAAAAAAACAGTTTTTAAAAACAAAATCAAACAGCCCCATAGTGTCTTTTTTTTTTTTTAAATATTCTCATATGTTGTAACCCTCATTCATATGTTCCAGCCAGAAGTGTAATCTTGATGTATCAATTTAAGGGAGTCTTGATTACAAATTTTAATCTTCTTTAATACATAAACCCAACCAAATATCTAAGTCAAACCTTTACATTAAGATTACATATAATTCCCTTTTATGTAATCAAACCCAATGGGCCTTCAACGTGGCATAATTTCTACGTCAAACCGTTGAAAAAGTACTACTCCCTCACTCCGGTCTTAAATATAAGACAGAGTTGATTTTTCTTGGAGAGATTAAAAAAGTTAAATAAGTTACTTAATCATATTATATGTTGTGTATTCTTATATTATATATTAGTTTATCAGTCAATCAAATTAGTTTGGAAAAAAATATAAATATAAATACTCTAAAGTAATTTAATTAGTTTCCTTAATCTCTCCAAAAAAAGTTAACTTTATCTTATATTTAGTACTAGCATTATCAAGGCTTATGTCTGGTTTAGTTAGCTTGTCTCTTTAATTTCTGCAGGCTATTTCATATATATATACACACACACACACACACATACTCCCTCTGGTTCTTAATATAGAACATATTTGAGGAATTATTTTTGATCCTAAATATATGAAATATTTTTTATATTTATCAATATTTTTTTTTATTGATCTCTCTTGATACTCCCTCAACAATAATCATTAAGGAAGAGAGAGAAAGAGGGAATTAATAAAGATAACTATGATGTTTTAGAAAATATATGTCATATTAACTAAACTAACCTCCTTAATCTAACCAAATTAGATAAATATATCTTATATTAATTATCAGAGTGAGTATAATGTATTTATGTTTTTATATTTCTTTGTTTTACAACTATTTGTATTCTCTCATCATCGTCATCTTCAGGCCTAACATAAAGACAGAAGCCCCATCCATTACCTTCCATCAATGTTCGATTTTAGTTGATTTCACTGAATATCTTTACTAATTTACTTATTTTTCTCATGTTAGTGATTTACAACTTCCTTCCAGAATGTAAATTATCACTTTTTATCATTTGCAAATGTAGTGCTTAATGTAAGAACCATTTTGATAGATTAAAAAAGATAATTAAATTAGTTAATTGTTTTGGGGTGTGTACTGTTAGCAGGTTGATGCCGATATGCATGTGATTTATTTTCTTGTGGATGCTTAATGACTTTTGAGACACTTGGGGGCTTTTGATATTTTCGGAAAGTTATGAATGGAAGTTATTCATAAATGTGTTTATTATGGGCTCGAATGTGATATTCCGAGTTTCGAAAGGCCTAAGACTCAATTATTGTGCTTTGATGTGATTCTGAGGTTTGATTTAATAACCATGTTAGAGGAGTTGTGTCATTTTCTAACTTGATTTGTATGCGATTGATTTAGTAAAGCTTTATTGTCCATTATAGCCTTTAGATTACTAACCTTTTTTCTTTTTTATCATGGATAAGTTGTTAAGAATGAGTTTAAATCTTTTAACCATTATATATGTTTTTGAAGTTAAGATCTATCATTTTCTATTATGATTGAGCCTTTTTGTTAATCAAGATAGTTTTTATAACCATAGCAGTATTGTTAAATGATTATTTGAGCTCTTTTCTTATGGTCAGTATTAGAAGTTGATAGTTCACTCTTACTCTGGAGGGGAGATCAAAAGAAGAGATGAGAGAGAATCCAAGTGAAAGAAAGTGTGTGCACACAGATCTGGTGAACAATAGTGGGAAATGAAGAAAAGGATTTTGACAAGAGTCTTGAGTAAAAAATGAGGGAATGGCTACAAGATGAAGAAGAGACAACGCTGGCGTTGACTGAGGAACAAAAAAAGATGATAGGGTTTCTACCCAATATGAATGTATCAATTGAAAGACTCACAGAACTCTGCAGATCGTCGAAAGATGCTCTTATTTTGACTGTTTTGGGCAAGAAGACCAACCTTAATATGATGAAGATCACATTAAGTGGCTACTACGTTCTGAAAATTTTGAACTGATAAATCTTCCAAACAATATTATTTTGTTTTCAAAACAGTGGAAGAAGCTTTATGCACTAAGCTACTATTTGATGGACCTTGGCTCATTCAAGGACACTACCTAGCTATTCAGAGGTGGAGTCCTAATTTTAACCCCCATTATAACAAGGTGCAAAAGGTTGCGATTTGGGTGAGAGTCCCAACCCCCACCCAATGCATATTTATTTGGAGGGATGTATGATGAAGACAGGGAATTTAATCAGTAGGGCTCTCAAGGTGTGTGACACCCTTATTTCCAAAGTTATCAGATGAGCTTTTATACAAAGAATTTGAACCACTAAGCCAGTATTCAATCATGGGATAAATATACCTTTGAAAATAATTTAAAATTCCAACTTCAAAATAGGGTTCGAACTTGTAATTGAATAGCCTTTTTGAAGAATTCAAGACTTTCAAAAACAGTTATATAGTGGTTGACAGTTTCATTATATATATGACTCATCAACTATTAGCTCCATTTATTATTATCAGAGTGATTCTCTACTCATTTTCTACTAATTTGATGATTAAACTATGGGCCTTTGACATACAATTGCCCAATCCTAGTTCAATTATCATGCTAGAGGTAATTACCATTTTGTTATGTATAATGGATCAACTAAAACAACCTCGTGCCATGCGTGTTATGCTACCGCTACCACTACAACTACAAGTACTAGCTTCACTATGATTATATATATACATATATATATATATACACACAACCCGCATAGCCACACGAGGCTACCAAAGTTCCTAAGTCTAATCCAAAATAGTATACAAATAACCAACATAAAACAAACTCTTCTCCTTCACCTTCTTATTTCTCCTAAATCACTACATGCTTGCCTCTTAAGCTACTTGCTTTATCTGTATATCATTAATGGAAAGGATGAGATTCGTGAGCATCTCAATAATAACAACAGTTAATCATAATATATGCAAGTTCACAAAGCATGCTAAATACATTATCATATGATTAAGCATTCAGAAATCAAGATGCAGCACAACATCAATCACAGTACACACAGTTCAGTACAACACAACTGGTATAAACATGTCATCTAGCCCAGGGATACACCCCATGCCCTAGGCACATCGAGTCTTGTACCCTTATTCTGAATGCATATCAGGTCTTATAGCCCAGGGTTACGCCCCATGCAACAATGCATATGGGAACTTATGACCTCAGGACTCACAATCCAATATCATTCCATATATTCATAAAACGAATATAATCAATGGTAAAACACATACATGTATAACAATATATAAGATATGAGAGAAAGAGTTACTACTTGACTGCCTTTCTTAGATCTTACCTTCTTTAGTTTGAGTCTTCTCAGGGCTTGAGCAAATATCATATTCTTTAATTTGAATTTATGAAGAGTGGGGTTATTACTTATTCCAATTTATCAACATAAGAAAGATTATGTTATTCTTGACCCACTCATAATTCTTGTGCTTCAATTTTGAATTAGTTGGTTATCATAATTACTCTTTTGTGCTTGTACCTAAAGTATTCCTAAATTATGACTTTCTATATGCTCTTCACATACTGTAATTTAGGTACTCAATGTGGTTCAATTGATCTATCAAGCATGTTCCTAATCCTCAAATTATATTTCCCTTAAAACTAGAAATTCCAGAATTAAACTCAATTCTGCTTCAATTTTTTAAGTAAATTCAAAAAATCATATCTTAGGCTAAACAATTCCAAATGAAGTGGTTCTAGCTTCTTTGTGAAGCTCTTGAAGTCTCCTATATAGGAAAAATACTACCCAATATCAATTTAAGGTTCTAAGTTCCCAAAATCCAGAACTAATCTGACTGCCTTCTTAAGAACTCATGATTTTTCAGATTTTGTACCTAAACTTTAAAAATTCATAACTTATAAATTACACATCCAATTCCTAAGTTTTAATACTCAATGGAAAGCTATAAATACCTATTTTAAGGGGAAAGTGATCACACAACTAATTTACTAGATTACCCCTTATGAAATTCATCCATTTTCCCATTGCCAGAATCCTAAAATCTCATAAGGTTCCCTGTTTCTTGACCAAAGTTCCAAAAATCATAACTTTCTCTCTAGATATTCAATTGACACGTTCTAGGACTCATTTTAAATTTTTGGATGTGTAATATTTCCCTGTAAAATTTCATAAACATTGGACATGTTTTGACTGATCTAAACAGTGCACAAAACTGAATGGCTCTCTGGAACACTCATATTCGATAATTTGACTTCAACACTCAAGAACTCTATCATTTTCACTCCAAATTGTGCTCTTATTGATTCTATAATCTACTACACATCCTAAATTTTCAATACATTAAAAGAACCCAAAGAAAATTCCATCTATGGACTCTGTTTGAGTTTCTAAAACTTTCCGGCAGAACCTCTATTTTTCCTGCGACATGACAAAGATGAAGAAGCCAACATGCAATCCTAGTTTTAGACTCTAAATCTCCTGAAGTTTGACCCTACATACTCCTAAACATATGTCCTGTGTTCGGTGACCCAATTATAGAACCAAAGAAGTCCCAAAATTCCCCTGAAACCGACATGCATGTTCTGGATTTTACATTTGCCGGTGACAGTTTCTTGTTCCAGTGCCCTCTCTTATTTCCAGCCACTAAACAATGATGTACAACCTCAAATCAATCGGAAAAACTTGGAAATAGGTGTAGAAGACTTACATATACACAAATCTGGCTTTGCATGTGGAAATCGTGCTCTTCCTCTTCCTCTTCTTCGGCAAGAGTCACTCTCACTCTTGGTCTCTCTCTCTATCTCCCTTCTATCTTCTTTCTCAGGCTCTCTCTCTCTCACTCTCTCTTCTGGCCGAATGTGAAATGTTGAAGGAATGTGAGGTGAAGTTGAGTGTTTAAGTGAGGTGTGTGTGCGAGTGTGGGTCAGTTTATTGTGGGTATCCGAATTGAGAGAGGAGTTGAGGTGTTGTATGAGTATATATGAAGCATGTGTCCAAATAGCTAATGAGGTGAGAAGGATTTGTTTGAATGGTTAAATGTGCGTGTGTGTGTGTCACTTATTCCGTGAGTGGTGTATGAGTTGGCATGTGTGTGTATTTTTAATATATATAGGTATATTTTTATCCTATTAATCTCACACACTAGGCTCTAAATTTCCCCTTCAGTATAATTTAAAACTCCTTAAATTTTTAGGTTTCATAATTTGGCTTAGCTTTAGTCTAATATCGATTTTTTGATTCGAATAATAAAGTTACTAACTTTTCTTAATTTCTAGATTGGTATTGGCTCATTTTTCTAATTCCATAAATTAATCCTTAATAATTTTTAAGGAGTTTC
This sequence comes from Inga oerstediana, assembly GCA_963210345.1. NCBI lineage: Eukaryota > Viridiplantae > Streptophyta > Magnoliopsida > Fabales > Fabaceae > Inga > Inga oerstediana. The sequence goes on from OY723405.1 coordinate 44,354,043, forward strand.
CTCCTTAATTAGCTTCATAAAGCCTTGACATAATTTTCTTAAACTTCTTGAGCCAAATTATGATCTCTAACTATTTTTCCTCAAATGTTCGGGAAAATAGGCCCTTCAATTCCCAAAAATTGATTTTATCAATAATTAAATTTCTTTTTGAGAAATTTATCCTTTTTTCCAATTTTAGGGATGTTACAAGGTGGACCTCAATACATTGGCACAAAAAGGTGATCAGCAACATGTATGAGAGAGGGGCAAGTTGGCTAGAGTGAGTGTGGAGGTGGACCTCAACAAACAACTCAAGTCCAGATTTTCACACCAAAATCGCATTTATGCAGTGGAATATGAAAGGTTTGATATAATATGTTATAACTGTGGTTTGTATGGGCATATGCAGGAAATTTACCCTTTACTTGCATAGAAGCAAGATTCCACACCAGAGCAGAGGTTGTTAGAGACTTCTCCACCACGCCGGAGAGCAAAATGGAGGGCAAGCATTCGGTGGTTAGCATACTTGGTATTCCGGTGGAAGAAGAGTACAGTGCGTAGATGAAGGTCAAATCATTAACTAGGTACCATACCCAAAAAGCTAAGACAGAGAAGCAACAGTCCTCCAAGCCTGCAAATAACATTTGGTCAACAGGGAAAAGCGCAAAAAATCTGCTGGTTTTCATTTTGATCTTCTGCGAGAAGTAGATGTGGAGGTCCCATCGAATGAAAAAGTAATCTCTAACAAGAAAAAGGTCTCTGCCACCCAATGGAGGAGGAAAGAAGCAACCGAATCTTTCGAAGATAAATCTGATCTGCGGAATCTTAAGGAAACTGTGGATAAAACATCTGTTTCCAAAAAAAGCGCTCAGAATGAAAATAATAGTACAAAAGAATAGAGAAAAAGTCAAAAAGGTGAAACAGTAAATGCTCCACATGGTAAGACACTAAAAACACCATCTGCAGCTAAGGAACACGTGGCTATTACCCAGGATGAGCCAGGCCCAAGTAGTAGTAAGAGCCCAATAAAGATGAAGGAGGGAAGTAAAAAAAGAGCACCCATATTGAGACATAAAATTGTGTCCCCCATTCTTAAGAGAAAACAAGTTGGGTAAGCCCACCAACTTGTTTTTGGATCAATAATAAAAGATGAGCCTATGATTTTTAATCAAGTATATGAGTAGGCTAAAAATAAAGGTGCTTCTCGAGTTAAAGATCAAGGGAGGACAGACCCAAGACTTACTTCGCTACTTGCTACCCCGGAACAACACCATGATTTAGCAAACCAAATGCTAGAAACTCCTAAGCCACCAGACTCCACTGTGAATCAACAGGAAAATCAACTTAGTGGTAAGTAAATTGATCCTAATGACATGTGGTTTGAAACCCAAGATGAAGTCAAGGATGAGCTACTGGGTGATAATGAAGTCATGGAGCTTTCCAACTTGGAACAGTAATTCCTTGGTTCAGGTTCTTATTTCTTTTTTTTTTTTATTTGCCAATGTTCAGGTTCTTATTTCTATTGTTTATTGTTTAATTATGAATATATTATCATGGAACTACAGGGGCGCAGCCTCAAAATCTTTTCCAGGAAGAATTAAATATGTGATCCATGGAAGGAATGTTAAAATTCTTATTCTAAGCTAGACGCTTATTTGTGGCAGCAAAGCAGACATAGTTATTTGCAGGTTGGGTTTTAATACTTGGTTAAGAATGGAAGCTACGGGTTACACGGGCGACATTTGGATTCTTTGGAATGCAAAAGAAGTGTCCGTTCAATATGTCTCTTCCTTTACCCAAGTTATTCATCTAAGAGCGATGCCATCTAATAATAACATGGAGGGATTTATGTTATCTAGTGTGTACGTTGAACCAAATTGCCTCCTTCATCGCAATCTATGGAGGGAACTCAATGCGTATTTATCAATGGATGATAAAAGAGGTGGATCTCATCAGAATTTCATATCCATGAGATAATTTGGAGAATGTATTTCGCAATCTCACTTGATTAAAACTGATGTTGATGGGGAAAGATACACTTGGAAACGTGATTTGCTTAAAGAAAGGATTGATTGGGCTTACACAAACACTAAGTGGAGCAAGTTACATCCTTTCATTAAGGCGTATCATCTCAATAAGTTTGGATCGGACCATAGACCAATCCTTCTCAAAAGTTCACCAGAGATAGCAAGAGCCTCCCTTTCAATGTCAAGCTGCTTGGTTTCTTGCAGAAGGATTTGATGATGTTGTAAGACAGTTGGAGCATGGAGCATTGGAATGGTAAAATAGAAAAATTTGTCAATATTGTCAGGGCATGGAATCGGAATAAAGTGGGAAATCTTAATATAAAGAAGAAGAACATCCTTAAAAGAATTGAAGGAGTTGAACAAGGAAAGGGGTGATGGGATAATCAATATCTAGTTCAGACAGAGAGAAAGCTTTGGAAAAAATACTACAAAGTTTTAGCACAGGAAAAATGGATATGGTACCAAAAATCAAGATACAATTGGATGAAATGGGGGGATAAAAATAGCAAACTCTTCCATACTACTATTGAGATGAGAAGGAGACGGAATAGAGTTGAGGGCCTTAAGAAATGTAATGGGAATTAGGTGTTTGATCAACATGTTCTAAAAAATCTAGCTCTAGTATATTACAAGGAGCTCTTCAGAACGGGGAACAAGGAGTTGCATGAGTTCAATACTAGATCTTGGTTTCTTATGTTGAGTCAAGTAGAGTTAGATCCGCTTCAAGCATATGTCACAAATGATGAAGTTAGATATGCCACTTTCAATCTTAGAGTTTTTAAAGCTCTTGGGAAAGATGGGATATAAGCTGTGCTTTATCAGGAGTATTAGAGTTTAGTGGGGGACTCAATTTGTAAGTTGGTGAAAGAGTTCTTCGATGACCTATCCAGAGTAAGGGACTTAACAACACCAATATTATTCTTATACCCAAGATAGAGAACCTAGAGACCATTAAGGCATGCCTATTTCTCTATGTAATGTGAGTTATAAGATTATTATAAAGATTCTAAGCCCTCATCTTTGAGCTATAATGGGAAAGATTGTGGGAGATTATCAATGCAGATGAGGGATTATATTTAATAAATCCTCCTGACCCACATCTTGTGGTCTTATTTGGTGTCAGGGTATTTTTTAGGGAAAATTCCAAAAAATTATATTGGAAATATCAAAAGGACAAATCAGTACATTGAAAATGGGAAAAGACGAATCAGGTGGGTGTCAAAGATGTGAGGAATCTGTCCTTTTGAAATTTCGGTCAAATGACGAAAATGCCCTTCAGCACTTCATCCCCACTTCGGAATAACAACATGATCCTCGTAATTAACAACTCTGGATTCGATATTAACAACTTCAATTCTTCTTTTACAATTAACAAGTTTCAGGGTCAATAACAACACATATATCTTAATTAACAACTCTGGATTCGATATTAACAACTCAAATATCTTCTTTCACACTTCATCCCCCACTTCAGAATAACAACATGATCCTCGTAATTAACAACTTCGGATTCGGCATTAACAACTTTAATTCTTCTTTAACAATTAACAAGTTTCAGGGCCAATAACAACACCTATCTCTTAATTAACAACTCCTGATTCGACATTAACAACTCCAATTTCTTCTTTCACAATTAACGAATTTCACGGCCAATAACAACACCTATCTCTTAATTAACAACTCCGGATTCGACATTAACAACTTCGGATTCAATATTAAGAACTCCAATTTCTTCTTTCATACTTAACAAGTTTCAGGGCCAATAACAACATTTATCTCTTAATTAACAACTCTAGATTAGAAATTAACAACTCCAATTTCTTTTTTCACAATTAACAAGTTTCAGGGCCAATAACAACATCTATCTTGCCATTAACAACTCCGGATTCGCCATTAACAACTCCTATGTTGTTATTGCGACTGAGGGCTGAAGGGCATTTTTGTCATTTGGCCGAGATTTCAAAAGGACCGATTCCTCACATCTCTGACACCCGCCTAATCTGCCTTTTCCCATTTTCAATGTACTGATTTGTCCTTTTTATATTTCCAATATAGTTTTTTGGAAATTTCCCTTGTATTTTGCTTCTAGGACATCCAAGATACTTTCAGAAATTTTGGTTTTTGATAATAGAACAATGGTGTGTAACCAACCCCATTTCGTATTTGGTAAAAAAAAAGGGAGAATTATACTTAGGTCCCAAGAAAGAAAATAAATGAAGAAATGGTCCATGGAGATTGTAAAATGAAAAAATGGTCATATTAACAACTCCAGGAGCCCGTATTGACAACTCGTTAACAATTCCATGAGCCTGTATTGATAACTTCATGGGACCATTTTTTCATTTTACAATTTTCAGGGACCATTTCTTCATTTCTCTTCTTCCTTAGGACCTGAGTGTAATTCTACCCAAAAAAACCCCCACTTGGTGTAAACTGTAAAAAGGAATAAGCAAAGTAAAAGAGAACATATTCTCTCTGATTCTTAATCTCTCCAAAAGAAAAAAACCAAATAACTCATATATTAAAGACATGAGATAGTGTGTGTGTGTGTATTTTTGAAAAACAAGCCAAGCCCAAAATAGTTTATTAATTAGTTTCATATTATTTGTTACAAAAATGTTTTCACGTTTCATAATACAAGCCAATCCGCCATGTTGTTTGGTACGAGGGATCTGGAAAGGTGGAAAAATTTTTATAAATTGAATTAAAAAAAATTAAAGAAATGGAATTAAAAATTTTTAATTAATTTTTCATATTTTTTATACTATATTTTCTCTTAATTAAAATTTTATAACCCCACCTCTTCAATTTCTTTAAATTCAATTCATAAAAAATTTATTTTCCCTCCCTTTCGTTTCCCTCCTCTCATACCAAACAGCCAATGCTCGCGATCCTCAGGCTCTCTGCTAGCTTAATACCATAGATAACTCCCTGCAATTCAGCTTCAATAGGGCTACAAATACCAAGGTTGCACATGAATCCCTTTGCCGAAAGAGAGACCAAGTGTGGTCCCTATTAGAAGTCCAATTTAACCAAATCTCGAATATCAAGAAATAGAAATTAAGACATTTAATATATCTTTAAGTTAATTGACTTTTCCAATTTTATACTTGATGAAGATTGAGAAAAGACGATATACATTTTCTCTCCCCTATTTCTTTCAATCAATACGAATAAAATTGAAAAACAATTATCACTAACTTTCAGGGTGGATTTATATTTAGAATAAAAAAATTTTTACCAACTAAACTTAGAGTGGCATATATAAATATATACCCGTATATTAAAGAAACTATACTATTCACAAACTACTAACAATACAATTTATTCCTTAGACTCCATGAAAGATAATAAGCCAAATGGAAAAAAAAATTTATAACAAGTCACATCATTTATGATTTATAAATAAATATAACTCATTTTATCGTGCTCTCATACAATATAAATGAAAAATATCAAATTAGGACCATGCTTCATTAACATGAGTGAGTAAGAACTAATTCTGCATTTAGTAGCTCCTGGTTTGAGAACCAACACAGATGCGTAGAGTTCAGCTTTGCTGCTAATTCAACTACCAAAAAATATTTTAAAAAAACAGTGCGGTAACTATAATGTTAGCACTCCAGCAAATGAGGAGATTTTAAAGTAATTAATTGAGTACGGGGTAAATTCATAAGGATGCTTGACCATTCTGTTACAAACTAAACTACTGCTTAAATGGCAAATGGCTTAAAAGGCCACCTTTCTCGGAGGAATGACCACATTTTTGTTTCCAGGGAAAGCATTTCGAGAAATATCAACCAAGGCCTTAAAGCTATATGGTTCATGCATGGAAATCTCAGACAAAACCTTTCTGTTAAGTTGGATATTCTCTTTAATCAGCCCGTGCATGAAGTTCCCATAGTTAACCTGGTTCACAAAAGCAAGGAAACAAACGACTAAGTGTAAGAACATTGAAAACTCAAGATGGTTAATAAAAGCAAGGAAACAAGTGATGAGTCAGAAAAATGAACAGAGCTGATGCAGGAAGATATATCTAATACCGCTTTAAAAATACATTAAACCAAGCATAGCATACGGCCAAAAACATGAAGAGAAATGTGCAAGTCAACATGGTTTAATGTGCAACGTGTAAAGGAAAAAAGTACCAAGCCATGAGCCCAACTGGACTTCCCAACTCCTACCCATATGTAGTACGGATTTCATCACCGGTTTACCCAAAACCAGTAGATATGACACTATTATGGTGGTAGTTGATCGGCTCACTCATAGGCAAAGAAGAGGGCTGCACTGTTAATGAAGGAGGTGGTAAGACTACATGGGAACCCAAAATCAATAGTTTCAACCAGAAAACAAATTAACCAATTTTGTAGGTGACTTGTTTAAATTGGCAGACACCACACGTAAAGAGAATTCAGGATGCCACCCAATGTCAGATGAACAAAATGAAATTGTTAACCAATGCTAATAGATTTATTTGCGTTACTTTGTGGAAGGGAAAACTACACAATCGAGAAAGTGGTTATCCTGCATAGTTTGGTTCAATACCTCATACAATTGCTCCTCTAGTATGTCACCATTTTATGATTAATATGGGAAGGATCCACTACATTACTCAAGGAGAAAGACAGTTACTTCGCTGTGGAGGAGGTCAATGTAAGTACGAGGGAGAGACTTTTTGCTCTTTAGCGCCCAGCATCCAGAGCCATTTGGACTTTGCCTACTCTGGACTGAGTCGGGTGGAACCACAGGAGTGGCAAGCTCTCTCATTAAGTATTTAACACAGCCACATACCATAGGCTTGAACTCAAGATAAAAAATTTAACTAGCACAGCCCCCTTACTAGCTGAGTGAAGAAGCCATTTAGAGAAAGCTCAAATATATGAGAGAGAATGAGCTGACAAAAACATAGAACCACAATTGGTCCTAGTTTGAACAACTATAAATTGGCATCCCTCGTTCTCTACTCATATTCCTCTCATGCTGTGGTTTCTTCACTATCAGTAGCAAGTGAGGAGGTATGCCTTGAGAATTTTTATTAAACATTTCAATGCAATCACATTCAACCCCCTTTTTTCAAAATTAAGATAAAGCAAAATGCTAATAACATTTAATATTTCTCCACACATGATTAAAGCTGCAAGCACCACATGTACTGTTTGATCACGCAAAAAATATTATGCATAGCATTTTTCCTCAGATTCTAAGAAATGCAAAATTGCTATACGAAGCCAGACTTGATCATGTGTGGAAAACAGAAACTTAATAGCCACAAGCATTGATAAAGGCATACCTTGAGTTCAAAAGCGAGTTTGGAAAACAGAAACTTAATAGCCACACGTATCAATATAAATCATTGGATAAATCTAGTGAATAATATGTGATTACTGCACCATGCAATCAAAAAACTGACTGCAGGGGATCCACTCTACACTACAGAGTAGGGAATCATTTTCTGATTTACCAACATCTAACACTAGTGCATACAATTTTCTTGAATAACCCAACGTTCCAGATGAAGCAATCAAGAAGCAAACAAGAATAGAGATAGCTTAGAAGCAATTCACACTTTGAAATGGATGGAGACTTGGGAAAGCTAGGGCATTTCTAATCACAAAAGCAAATGAGAACCATATTTTTATTAAACATAGGACTGAACAAAATTCAATCTACTAGAATAGTCTGTGGACCATAATCTACAAGTTGAAAAAGAGAGCTGGCATAAACCAGAAAGTAGAGAAGTCAGTCCGATAATATATTAAGAAGCGGTCTGGGAAAAAAAATTCTGAAGCAAACAAGATGATAAATCTAGAAAAAACATTGGAATATCACTATGACCTTGAAATACTCATGCAAAATATATAAAGAAGTGGTGCATCTAAAATAAGACAGCAGTCAATGCTTCCAGTGCTCTCTGCATTGCATTTCAAATACCATATGAAACAATAACATTGAGTGGGAAGTCCAAAGGAATTTCATGACACTTGAAATATCAATGCTAAACCTAGATTATATGTGATTGATCAGTACACGCACATTTGCAAGTCACACAATATGAAAAACAAACGAACACAGAAGATAACAAGATTGATGAGTCACAGAAAGCTTCATAATGACAGCCCATTCAGATAAATATTATACAGAATTTGGTTTCAGCATAAAGGGAAGAGATTAATCTCTTTAATAAGTAAGAGGACCAATCCTCTGCTAACTTATAATTAGCAAGTGGAAAAAGGAGGGTAATACATACTCCATGAATGCGGGTGCCAGCATTAATCCGTTGTATCCAAAGGGAGCGCATGTCCCTCTTTTTGTTGCGACGGTCCCTGTAGGAATATTGCAAGGCCTTCTCTACCCTTTCCCTAGCTATCCTTATGCAATTCTTGGCTCTTCCACGGAAGCCCTTTGCTAGCTTGAAGATTTTATCCTTGTTCATTTTCTTGTGTTAATTAGCTCTGCAATCACAATTCCACTCATTCAACATAAGATATCAAAATAAAAGTCCTATTTCTATCGCTGTATGATTTTTTTCTTAATATAATTACATTCTTATCAGTTTTGGAACCAAAGAGAAGGTAAGAACTGTTTTATAAACTCTTCTTCTCAGGAATCCCATTATTAGTTCCTAGGGCCAAGGGAGAAAGAGCTATCATAATATGAAGCAATTTAACACAGACAATAAGCTCAGAAATGGAAGTAAATGACTAGTTTCAGAAATTGGAGCCTACAATAGCATCATTTCAGCAGCTAATACAGTAAGTGCCTTAGTAAGCCGATTGATTCAGGCAACTCCTTCCAGCCCCTGAAGAATCACAATGATAACACTCTTACATTTTATGATCTTCCAATGAATTAAAATGAACAAAAGGATTCAAACAAAAAAAGAAACGGGTCGAGACGCAGGGTTGACAATGAACAGATGACGCGGGGAACAAATTCCTGTCGAGATTCAAAGTCAGATTAAACAAATTAATCTCATCGGACTCTGAGAGAAGACAAAACCCTAGGGTTCGTACCTTCTTCAATACTTGACGGAGATAAACCACGCAAAGCTGACAACGGCGACAGCGTCCGACGGCGAGCTCGACTAAAAGAAGTGAATCTGCCACCCCAAAGCCCCAGCCAGACGAGAGTGTATTTGTTTAATTCATTTTGTCGTCTTTTACGACGAGAGGGTGTTTGTTGAGTGCCCAATCAATTCCATGCTTTTAATAATTATCAAAAACAAAAAAAAAATATAAATTCATTCTGAATTTAAATTTTTAAATTCATGCTGAATTTAAATTTTTACTGGATTGATAAAATTAAATTCAAAGAAAAAAGTAAAGAAACTATAATCACACCAATTGTTAAAAATTTAGTGTACTATCTCTCATAAGCTTAAAATAGGGATAAGGTGTAAATTTAATAACAATGTTTTATTAAAAATGCCTCTGGCATAATAAAGTTTTGTTGGATACAAAATTACACATGAATAATTTAAAAGGGGGTAAAAATAATAAAATCATTAACTTATATATAGGGTTAAGAAGCAAATTTACCAGCAAAGTTTTAAGAAATGAGAGCCTGGTACAATTATGTTTTAAAGGGGGCAAAAATACACATAAGGAATTAAAAGTGGAGTATCCAATACAAAATCGTTAAATTTGATCTAACGGCATTAAATTATAAAAAAAGAAAACCCCTAACGACATTAGGTCAAATTTAACGATTTTGTGATAAATGCTCCACTTTTAATTCCATATTTGATTTTGACCCCCTTTAAAACATAATTGTGTCATACGCTCTTTCCTTAAAACTTTATTAGTAAATTTGCTCCCTGACCCTTATATACAACATCCATTACTTTATACTTGTGGGGTCTACGAAGTCAGTGAAATGATCTCCTCCCTTGTCCATGTCAACACTCTCACCGTCGCCTTCCTCTCTTTCCCTCTCTCTCTCTCTCTCTCTTCTCTCCCTCTCACCACCGGCCACACCTTTCATGTAGAGCCGGGAATTCGGGCCAAGTCCATCGGGCCGGCTCGAGCCCTTTAAGGGCTGGGCTTATGATTTAGAGACTAAAAAAGGAAACGGGCCTAAAAGGGCCAGGGCTGGCCCTTTTAGGCTCGTTTAATATTTTTTTAAAATAAATTAATAAATGTAATATCATTATATCAAATTATCAATATAAGAGACACCTAAGTACATAATAGAGTATTAATAACAGGCAAACACCTATTAATTGGTTTGATTTATTTTATTTTCTTCAATGGTTTATTAATTTAAAATTAAAAAAAAGGCTAATTTGGATATTAGATTATTATTTTAACTAACAATGTATGAGTTTTAAAAATAATGTATCTCAATTTAAAGCAAAATAATAAATAAATTGTAAAGCTTGAAAAAGAAATTTTTTTGAATTAAAATGAGTTTAAACCCGTTTAGACCCAAGCCTGTGAAGGGCCGCGGGCCTAAAAAAATGACACTTTTTAACAAACGGCCCTAAACGGGCCGACCCGTTTAGGCCCAAACCCGTGAAGGCCCGACCCTACAGCTCGTATTCCCGGCTCTACTTTCGTGCAAGCAAGAGAACATTTTGCAGTCCATTGGATACTACAATAGCCACCAGAGCTTGGGCTTTGAGCATGGTACAACATCTCAATTTTTACTCATATTATTTAACTTTATTAGGAAGCAATTTATTAAGTCACTTGAGGTGTAGAGTAAACTAATGCGTTCCTTGAGAAAAAAAATATAGGAATAATAAAATATGATTGGAAATTTTGAGTAGTATATTTATTAATAATAAGTTGAATTTAATGAGATTAGTTTATGTGAATGAGAAATTACCATATAATTATTTGAGTATAAAGAGTTTATCATAAATGAATTAAATTTTATGATAATAATCCCATATTATAAATTTAGAAAAAAAAAGGGAGAGATAAATTAATAAGATGTGGAGAGATTAAATAAAGGTATTTAAAAAACCTTAATACCAAAATGATTATGATTATTTTTATGTTGTGAAGATTTTATTTGAGAAAAATACACAAATATAACTTAATCATTGGTACTATTCTTAAAGATTCAATGGGTTATAAATAATTTTCTATGTTATGTTATGAAGAAAACGTAGAAGTGGAAATTAAAAAGAAAAAAAAGGAGAAGAAAGTGAAAGAATAAAATAAAACAAACAACAAAGAAAAGAATTAAAGGAGAATGAAATAATATAAAAATAAAAAGTGGGACCAACATCATTATTTTATAATCATCTTGTTAGTTCCTTCACCGTGGTGCGCCTCACTGCCCCGTCTGTTTCGTTATTCGACCAGCAGCTCCATTATTCCATTAATGGAGAAGTTGAGATGTTTTTTAGCTTCATTTCTTCCCCATAAAATCGCCCAATCACCACACTTATTTCTCAAATATTTTTCTGTTCATTGAGAGCTTTCTAAAAGTATAGATTGTGATAGGAGAAAAGCAAGTTTGAAGATTATGGCTTAAAGCAAGTATGGGGTTTCAACAAATAGAAACCATAAACTTGTAGAGGTGAGTAAATATTGACATTTAATCTGTTTAGAATTTTTATATTACATTAATTGAGAGATTTAGAGTTAGGGTTTGATTGTTAAAGAAATGTTATGAATGAAGATTATAGTTTTACATATTAAGCTTGAGTTTAATGGTTGAGTTAAGTTTATTTGAGGTAGAATTGATATTTAATCGGTTTATAATGTTGTTTAAGCTTGTAAAATGGAAATGAGTATTTTGGTTGGAACCCTAAGTTGGAGAAATTGGGGATTTTGATCAATTTGAATTATTTTGAGTTAGTTGTTGGTTCAAATGAATTATTGGAATTAAGAAATGATGGGATTGACATTAGAATGAAGAATTAGACATTATAAGTGAGATTTAAAAGTTAGAGGTAGAGTTAGAGACTTTAAGTCTATGTAATTATCTTGAATATTTATTTGGCAATTTGAGTAATGAGAAATTGTATAATAATTATGTAGATTGAAGTTAGATTGTTTGGTGTTGGCAAATTGGAAGCACTCAAGTGTTGGTAATAATAAACTTGGAGTGTAGAAGTAACCTTGGTTATTCTTTTATATACTTGTCAACTATATATATACACTAAATTGTTTTGGGATTTGTTGTGTCTATGGAGGGTTTGATTTGAAGTTGTATATTTAACAGAAACTAATATTATACTTAGAAACAATTCAAGCATGCTTCTGTGTATTAGAACTCATGGATTTGTATTTTGGAAATTGTTTAAGCATGCTTGTGTGTGATAATGGAAATATTTGGAAATGATGTTATGTTTTAGATGATGAACACATTTGTTATGATTCCTTAAGTTGAAATAGTAATATTATCTTCATGATTATTGAGATGATGTATTTTTTTTATTAATATTGTTTGGAGCCATACTCATGATTTGGAACTCAAATATACATGCCATGATTGTGATTGATTGCCTTTGATGCAAGTGGATGGTTGTGGAGTTGTGATGGGGGATTTTGTGTAAGTTAATACCACATGGTATGCCATCACTCGGTGCACAGTGGATGGCACTTGTCAGGGCCCCTTCTTCCATATTTTCCTTTGGCCGAGATTGCATTGGAGCTGTGGGACATGTGACACCTCCTTAGTTTTGTTCTTTTAAGGAGGGGAGCCATAATCCAGACTTGAGCTCTGCACCTTTATCCAGGTACATCTTAAGAACTGGTGAGCTTGGGACAATCCAGTTAAATTGATGAGTTTCTATTGGACTATGTGTTAGTCTATGGCTCCAGTCAGTGGTTATAAGGTTGGTCCAGGGTAATAAGGATGATATGTGCATCAATCACTTGCTTGACATGTTATATATGTGATTCATAATTTGAATATGATAAAGTTTTTGTATAATTATTTTTTGTGACAAGTTTGACACACGTTTTTGTGAAATCTCTTGTAGACGATATTTGAAAAAATGAATTGTGATTTGCAATTGTTTTGGAACCTATTTGGAAGGGGGTTTTGATAACCGAATCGAGAACTAGTTTGTTAAATGTTTTATATAAAGAGTAATATAAATTAATTATTGTAAGCTGAACTTGATTTTAGAGCTGTATGTTCTCAATCTTAGTTTGCATGTATATTTCTGAATAACCAATGTTTACTGAGATCTTTGAATCTCACGGTTGCTATATTTACGTTTTGTTTTCAGGTGAGATATTAGTAAGGCTGCAGGGAAGCTGGTAAGAGGGTGAGTCTAGTTGTAGGCTCTCATTAAGGTTCCTCTTACTTGCATATGTCATCATTTGTCATTCCTATTTACATATGTAATGCCATGACCTAGGAACTATTTAAATCATGATTTGAGAATTCTCTATAAATTGAGTATTGTGAACTCTGGTTTTGGAAATGATTGGTTTTGGTGTTTGATTGAAATATTCGATAAATGTTTGTTATTATTGAGCAGAGCCCCCAATTATTGTGATTTTGTGATAATGGATTTGGATTAAGAGATTTAATAAGTTGTTATCTGGGCTTGTGAAAGGACTGTTGTATAGTTGGATTTCAAATGCCCGAGGCCCAGTTGTTTATCGAGGATCCCTAGTACTTACTTCCGCTGTGTTTAGAAAATGATTTTTCAAATTATTTTTATTACATTCTATTAATCGGGGTTGATATTCTACTGTTAAGTTTTCCCTTTTTCTACCTTGATTAACTTTTCAAACTATTGTTTAGAACTTTCTACCATGGAATTTTTTTATTGTTTAAGTTTTAAATTTTTATTATCATGATAGGTTACTTAATCGATGTGTTAAATTTGGTTTAAAAAGATGGAATGTAACACATGGCGGCAGAGACACTGTCGGTGGGCTTGAGTGCCCAGGTGACCCATCCTTTTGGTGGAGACACCACTGTGCCGGTAAGCGACATCGAGCTTTACGGTGGACTGGTTGTAAGTCTAGTGGAGGTAATAGCTCAATTGAGAGAGATCAGGCAAGTTCTGAAGTTTCTTTTTCGGGGCAGAGCTAGGGGGTTCCACAAGTTTGAGCAGAGGATGAAAGAAACAAAGAGATTAAAACAAAGAAGCACAACACAGACTTTAACAAGGCATCCATGGTTTTCACCTCTGGTAAGGGAAGGACTTTTCTAATAAAGGTTTTAACTTTGAGATGGATTGAGAAAACCCAGAAGAAGAAAAGTGTTAGGGATGGCTATGGCTAGAGGGAAGAGGAAGAAGAAGGGGTAGAGAGAAAGAGAGAGTTGGTGTTGGGGATGGCTATGGTAGCTGGAATCCACCTCAAACCCTTCCTAGAAACGCTGCCATTTCTAGAGGCTACAACTTCGCATCCACTTGGGAACCAGTCATCCTTCTCCTTCTTCATCCTGCATCCTTTCTAATGTTTGGTTCAATTGATTTTGAGCTCTCTTTTCTTCTGTTCTTCTGTCTACCATGGCTGAATTTTGTAAATCTTAGTACTTGCCAAGTTCAATTGAATTTACTTTTACTACAATACATTTGCTTTGCATCTTATTCAATCATATTAAATAAATCTCCTATGATTATTATATTGAATGTTATTTGTTGTGTGCTTGCAAATGCCCCTTTGACAGAGCTACAATAGACAGCAATTATATCCCTTCAGTTTGATCCATGAAAGTTTTGAAGAGCTTGGCGATGTAGTCGACAATGGCCGGACCAAGCTTGAAGCCGCCTTCGGCAATGGTGATGGTGTCATGGGAGTCGCAGTCCATGGACTCCCACGGCTCATCGGAGTGTAAAGTGGGCGGCGTCTGTGATGAGAAGGAAAGAAGAAAGAGAAAGAGAGAGGGAAAGAGAGGAAGGTGACAATGAGATGTTGACGTGGACAATAAAGCAGAACATTTCAACTAACTTCGTGGGTTCCACAAGTATAAAGTAATGGATGTTATATATGTGTTAATGGTTTGTTGTTTTTCTCCCTTTTAAATTGTTTATGTGTAAAATTGCACCCAACAAAATTTTATTGTGCCAGATGTACCTTTGATAAAACATTGTTGTTAAATCTGTACCTTAACCCTTTAAAAAATTTGGCTAAAGTATAGGTTAGTCTTTTAAGTTTATATAAAGTATATTTTTTGTCGTTTAGTTTTATTAAATATACTTTAGTCCTATATTTCTAACATTGTTAATGTTGCTCACGAAAAATGTTGATGTAGTAAACTCAAGTCATAAATGTGGAGTTGACAAAACATATTTAAGTTTTAATTTTTTTAATAAAATATATTTATGTTATTAAACTAAAATAATCTAACAAATCACTGCCAATGAAACCGAGGTTTTAATATTTAAATAATTAAACTAATATATTTATATTATTAAACTAAAATGTTTTAATACAATTAAGGTTTTGATATTTATATCTTCATTAGGTTTTTAGATATTTTTCAATTTACACATATATTAAATTTAATATTAATAACATTTAATTAAACAATTGTCACTTAAGTTTACATAGTTATCATTTGAGTTTGTTGCGTCAGCGTTTTTCATTAGCAACATTAACGGTTTTACAATTATAGAACCAAGGGTATACTTTATAAAGTTAACGGATCAAAATTATACTTCATATAAATTTAAAGGACTAAAAATATACTTTAGTTTAAAAATATTTATGTTTATATAAATATAATAAATATTTAAACCATCAACTTTTGTTATACCTCATTTTACAAAACAAGTACCCACTTAAGATAAAAACATAAAGGAGGATTATTCATATTTATAAATTTACTTTCTTTTAAAAAAGACCTTGTTCGATTTTTTTTTTTAATTTGTTTGATTCTAGTTTTAGTCTTATGTTCTTAGTATAGTCTTATAAAGTTATTTTTAAAAACAAGTTTTTTCCCATGTTCTCAGACCTGGACCAGACCAAAAACTGACCAATTGGCTAGTAGATCGGTCCGGTCCGGTCCAAGTTTTTTATTTTTAAAAAGAAATCAATTTTTTAAAATTTTCCTTTAGAATTTCACATTAATAATCTAAAATTTTTAATTTCTTACTGGTTTAATGCCGGGTTAGCTCCGGTTTGACTCTAATCTGACTCACTGATCATTGACCCAGTACCCTGACTGGTTCAGTGATCGGTCTGTGTTTAATTACCTTGGTTTTTTCTGATTCCCTTGAAGCTATTAACATGCTAATCAGGGATAGTAGCACTGATCGCCCTTTTCAAGCTGAGATTAACGAAACACGAAATCTTATATATGAGAGTTGGACCATTGAACTGTTCCACTATTGCATAGAAACTATAGAATGTGCAAACATACTAACAAGGGAAACTCATGAGGTTGGGAGTTAAGTGTCCATGGTGCCAAAAGTCACTATACTCTGCTCTACAAGGATAGATTTCTTTTGGATTGTCAATATGTAGATGAGGTGTAATCTCATATCTTTTGTATTCCAAGTATTAAGCTAGCCCTTCTTATCCGGGAAAAAAAAAAAAAGTTTTAGGAAAAAAAAAGTTGCTTGAATAATTGTTCTGAAAATTGTTTGGAAACGAGTCGTCCTTGACTCTTGGAAATTTTCAAGAGACAAGAATGAAAGATCTTTGGTTGCTCCTACAAAATAAAAAACCCGAACTAAAAAAAGAATGGGTAGAGCCCTCCTTTTCACTTGTACTCAAATCATCCTCAACCATCACTAGTGCAAAAAGTTAATTTGGCATCAGTTAAAATTACATTTTCGCCACAGTATTTAGGGTGTAGTGGAATTAGCCGTAGCAAAAAATATATATTATGGCGTCACTTGCTTAAGATATGTCGCCGTAAATGAATATATTATGGAGTCAGTTGCTTAAGATATAACGCCATAAATGAATATATTACGGCTTCGCATTGTAACTAAACCGACGCCACAATAGATGTGTGACAAATGAATTTTCAAATCTAATGGATATTTTTTTATTTTAAAATTTTCAAATACCATATGTCACGTCCGTAGGAGGCCACATCATCGTTGGTTCAGCCACGTGTCTCCTCCTCACACTACCACGTGTCACCTCCTACTGCTGCCACATGTCTACCCTCCTTGCAATGCACCACGTGTCCCTCCTCGAAGTGCGCCAAGTGTCTCCTCCTTGCAGTGCGCCAAGTGTCACCTCTGAGAGCTGCCACGTGTCTGCGCCTCTTAAATCTTGAAAATGCCTCCCTTCCTGTTTGAACCCGCGAGCTCATGCTACTGGTGCCTTCACGCTCGAGCCTTTGCCAGTTGCGCCAAGATGAACCTGCATTATTTAATTACATAATGTTATATATATATATATATATATATAATATTATCATAATATAAAATTAATAATATATATAATATTATTAAAAATAAAGTAAAATAAATAAAAATTCCAAAAAAAAATATTTATATATTTATGATTAATTAATTTCAAATTCAATAAATTTAAAATATTTAATAAATATTTTTATAACTATATTTTAATCAATTTTCTAAATTTAAATATATTTTTAATTTAAATTAATTAATAACAAATAATTTAATATTATAAATATTATATAAATATTATTTTTAATATAAAATGATAAATATAATATTAATAACTAATAATTTATTTTTAAATAAAATTAAATAATAACTAATATAATAATATTAAAAATATTATTTTAGTCAAAATTTTAAATATAGTATCAATAAATTATAATAAAATATTCATTAATAATAATATTTTATTTTTAATTAAAAATATTTAATAATTAATTTAATAATTTTATAATATTATTTTTAATATAAAATTTTATACATTTTAAAATTTTGCGACGGAATGTGCCACGGAAAAGTTCCATGGCACCATGGCAAAAAATTTTTTCGCAAAATCGTCAGTTGTACCTTATAGCGTCAGTTACATGTAAAACAGAAGCAAAATTATGTTATATGAATTATCACTTCTATTCTTCAAGTAACTAATACAAAATCGTGTAGTTAAATTAGTATTTTGTACTAGAGAATATAATTATATTTTGGAAAAAATTATTTATAGTATTTAATTACAATTATGACATGTTATATTTTAAATTTTTTTTGTTTCACAAGTAAATTCCAAAACTTTATATTAATTATTAGGGGTGTTCGGGATCGGGATCGGGATCGGGAAATGCCATTCCCGATCCCGATCCCGAGAAGGGTTCGGGAATGATTTTCATTTCCGATCCCGAATTTCTTTTATTTTTTTTTAAAATTCCTATATTAATTTTTTTGTTTTATTTTCTTTAGTCTAATATAAATATATAATTTATCTAATATCATATTGTATCAAATTAGTCTAATACAAATATATCATTAGTCCAATATATACTTAAAGTTGTCGATTTAGCTACAAAAAGCACAAAGACAAGAACAAAAAATTAAAATTATTTAATAAATAGTAAATAAAATTAACTAAATTAACTAAAAGAATAGACATTACCTTGAGGGTGTTAGGAATTTTCACATTTTATTTTGCATTTGGTCTTGCTTTCTTAAATATTTTAAAAAATTATACATAATATATATATATATATATATATTTTTCAGGATCGGGAAAAAGTCGGGATCGGGAAGTCCCATTCCCGATCCCGGAAAAAATTTCCCGATCCTGAACTTTTCCCGTCCTGAAATTTTTGAGACGGGAAAATCCCGTCCCGATTTATTCGGGATCGAGACGGGAAGACCGAGACGGGAAAAACTTGCACACCCCTATTAATTATGGCTTAAGGTGCTCAATAAACTGATCCCATAATTATTATTATTATAGTATCTTAATTACGATATCAGTTGATTATACAACTGATATCATATTGTATATTACGGCGTCAGTTACACTTAAAACAGAAGCGAATGTATGTCATATGAATTATCACTTCTGTTCTTCAAGTAACTGATGCCATATTGTACATTACGGCGTCAGTTACATGTAAAATAGAAGCAAAATTATGTCACATGAATTATCACTTCGGTTCTTTAAGTAACTGATGTAAAATCATGTAGCTAAATTAGTATTTTACACTAGTGCATGTGCTCTGTGATCACCTTCTTTTTCTTTTTCTTTTTCACTCTCATCTTAAGAAATATCTACACTATCAATTCTCCTTTCCTCTTTCTCTATTTTTTGCTCTTCACTCAATTTTTCCCTGCGTTTACTGTCTCTAAAGATTTTAATTCCATCTTCACATGCTTGCTCATAACTAAGAGGAGACAAAATAACTTTTTTGTTGTTGAGGACAAAAAAAAAAAATAATTCTTATAATTATCATACCCAACCTTCTTATCAAATTGTCACATATGACTAATTAAAAGATGATAAGTTTATATTGGCACCACATCACAAAGTAATTCATCGCTATACTTGCCAATGTAAAAAGATATAATTACTTGCTTAGTCACCTAAAATTATATACATTCAACCATTGTAAGGTATATGGTTTAGGATGCTTAATGGTAGGCAACTTCAACTTCTCCACTAGCAAGCTGCTGGCAATATTAGAACAGATCCCACCATTACGCTACAAATTTTATTGTTGATGTAGCACCTTGTATGGAATATATGCTCTGGTTGCTCATTTCTCTAGACACATTCAAACTCATTAACTAAAACTCTTGCAACCTTTGTGTATTCTATCCTGGCTACACACTCACAAGTTAAACTTGCAAAAAAGAAAACTTTTTATTCCAAAATCTGCCAATAACCGAGTACAATTCAACCATTAAATAAAGAAACTTTCTAACCCTAATACTACGCAAAAATTTAAAAAAGAGATATCTTGGGATATTGAAAATAACATGCCACCTTAAAATAATTAAATCACAGATAATAATAAGATATCAATAATTATCTTGAGATTCCTATTTGGTAACTCATATATCTAGAATAATATCCTAAAAATAAAAATACTAATAAATTTAAAAAATTCTTAGGATAAATTAAAATATCTAATAGATATATCAAATCTTCCTAATAATCTGAGAAATACAAATTGACTTTCTTAAATAATAAAATTACATAGAAAATAAAAAAATAACTTAATTGAGATCCCCTTTGTGTTGCTCCACTTGCACCTCTTGAAAGTTGCATCTTGCATGCTTCGCAAAATGCCAAACGAGATTGAAAAAATTACCTTTTGGATTCCTATCATCTAGACACTTGCATTTTCCCTCCATTATAACTTGCAAATATGAGTTGTTATTGAGCTTATTTTCTTTTTGTTAATCGCCTAATTTTCGTTGCTAATCCCCTTATTCTAATTGTTCATGCAGACATGGATACTTGCATTTTTCTCTACCTCGTAATTTGAAAATGTGGGTTGTTAATGAGCTTATATATCTTGCTAATCACCTCATTTTCATTGTTAATCCCTTGTTTTGGTTGTTCACGCAGATCTGGACATTCTGCATTTTTTTTCTCCATCATAACATTTTTCTTGTTAATTGCCTAATTTTTCATTATTAATCCCCTTATTTCAATTGTAGACCTGGTCATTTTTCTCTCCATCATAACCTAAAAATATGGGCTGATAATGAGTTTATGTTTTTTTGCTAATAGTCTAATTTTACTGTTGGCCCTCTTATTTAAGTTGTTCATTTAATTTTTGTTACATATATTTTTCTTTATATATTGTGATCCAATGCATTTTTTTGGCTTTGTGGCCATCATTCTTTAGGTGTGCCAAGGGGTCATGGATTCAACCCTGGGCCACCTTCTTGGCAAAAATACTCTACTAATTTTCTGGTGTTTGTAGCTCCACTGAAATGCTGGTTATGGTTGACCCCTTTTTTAAAAAAAAAAAAAAAAAAGCAAAGGCATCAATGTTTTTTCATCTAGAAAATTTTATTTCATTCTGGTTCAAGAAGTTATACTAAAGTTTTAGAAATTTTTTCAGGCTACTAGATATTAAGTTGCTACAATGGGATGAGATGCATTGAAATTTTTCATATAAATTGTCATAGTAACACTAGTTCTGCCCAAAATTAAATCTGCAAAATCAATTCTTCCCAAACATCATTTTGACCAGGGGTAGTTTATCATCTCTTTGGTTTTATATGATGTCCTCTCACTCCTGTTTATTTTAATCTCCTCTTAACCGGAATTTTGCTTCTCTCTTGATCATTTAACTAAAGATCTAATACATGAACTAATTTATCGGTTTAAAGTTTATAATAATTGATATTGTTATTATTGATAATTAATGCATTAATAAATTTTATATCAAACGGACTACTGAAAAAGTTTATAATAAATCACTCATTTTGTAAGAAAAATGATTAGAATCATCCAACATATTTCATCTTTTTAAAACCGCTTTGCAATAACCATCCAAATGATCATAACAGAATTCATTGCAAAAAAAAAAATAAATAATAAAGTTTGTAAAACTGATTCTTCTCAGTTAATTTTACCTACCCAAATCTAGACATAACATTGGCTAAGTCATTAGTAAATATCTCTTTTAATAAGTCGGAAAAAACCCAATTACACATCTCCAGCATTGACACTTTTAAAGATAACAATGAGGTTTAAAAAACCATAGAGGTTACAAGTTAATGTGAATTTTATCTTATGATATATATATCAAGGTTCACAAAACAGTCACTGAATTAGTCGGGACATTGGGTTAAGGGTCATTGGGTTAAATCGAACTCAAACCGAAACTAAACTGAAACCAATGAGAAATTAAATATTTTAAACTTATTAATATGAAATTCTAAAGAAAAAATTAAAATATTTTATTTTATTTTATTTTTAAATGCTGACCCAGACCGGTTTCCCGGCTAGTTCGCCAGTTCCCGGGCAGGACCAGCCGGTCCGGGGTTCAAAACACTGATGTATATAGACGCACTCCTATTTTATATATTGAAGAATTTATTACATAAATGTCAAGCCCGAACTTTTTATAATTTTTCCGGATCCATATACTACTCCCTTAGTACCTTAGTATCAACTTCTTTTTTATTTTCTACTTCAGAATAAAGGGGGGAAATTGGAAAAAGAAAAACCATTTGTTGGTCTAACAAAATTGCCCCCAGGGGAAGATTAAAAAAATAAGAACCGCACAACAACAATATTAGAAATACATGGTTCACTTTTCTCCTCACTTCACTTGAGAGCCATATCCCTCCAATTCATTTCTTCTTCTTTCCTTTTTTTTTTTTTTTTTCCTCTCATTTTCTTTCTGATCCTCACTTTCCCTGTTCCAGACTATTTTAAAACAAGTAAACATTTCCCTCCAAAAATGTCACTGACAAAAGCTTACCTTCCCTTTCCTTTCTTTCCACGTCCACCACCACCCTTTCCTTTTTTCCCATTTTTACCAAATTTGTTACCCTTTTTAGCAGACTGGCTCTTCAGATATGAAAGTCTGTCGGCCTTCTTCTGCCTCTCCTTTCGGATTTGATCTAAATCTTTGATCTCTGAACGCACATGAGCATTTGGCGTTGAATTCTGCTTCTTGCCGCCCTTAAATTTCCGGGCACCGCCTCGGAAATGCCCTGAATGAAGGAAAGAAACAGTCAAATGATGTGAATTTTCGATCTATTTAACATTCAACTTGTCAAAGCATCAGCACTTCACAATATCGGTAAATGAATGGACAGATAAGAGCTCCTATTTACCAGCATAAAATTGATGTTGTTTAACATTACAAAACAAGAGTCACCATCAGCAAGCAATGAACGAGAGATTCCTTGGGTAAATGTTGTCTTTAAAAAAAAAAAAAAAACCTATTTGATCAAGCCAACCATGATCGAACATAGAATAGAAGCACGGGAAACAAGAAAGACACAAAAGTCTCCTAATATGCTGACGAGTTTACTCATGACTGGGGATTGGTCAACTAATTTTTTTTTTTATAAACAGGATCTATGTAAGAATATTTCTTCATTCAACAGGAAACTTTACAAAAATAACTTCTGAAAAATGCAACAATTACAAAGAAAAACTTGAATTTTACTGAGATAGATCTGATTTTAAGCCATAAGTGCAAACTCAATCCAAAATGGGAATAGTCACCGAGTACTCATGTATTGACCTACAATTGACTCATTCCTTGAAGTTTTTGTTTTCAGTTCTTCATAGAATGATGTGTGTCATTAGATAAATCTAATGACAAGATGTGGAAACAATGAATTACTCCTCCGGTCCAAAATATAAGAACCAATTTGAAGGTTAAATTGGAACTACAAAGTGGGTCATATATTTAGGACTGACGGGAGTAAAATCTAAAACAAGTCAATGCTCATAACTATCGTATAATGAAAGCGAACCGGTTCATGTTACTTCTAAAAACCTATTAAACTAGCCTGATAGTAGGTTGATAGCTTTCCAATCATTTTAACTTCGGCTCATTCCATTCCACGGTTTACTAGAAAAAGCCAACGCATTTTCTCAGAGAAGTTGCAGATAACAGCATTCAAGTAAGCTAGAACATATTTACACACATTTTACAGCAATAGCTGCAATAATCCTTTCTAGGGAAACAAGGTAATACCAGCCCATGTAGCCGATAGCAGATAATCTTCAACATACAGGAACTCAAATAAACATAGAATATCAAGAGAAAAAGCAAATTCATACCTGCCGAACTCGTGGATCCATGAGAATCACCTTCATTATCCATACCCCTAAGACCTATCTTGTTGTGCGAGCGTTCTTTCCACTTCTTATATATACCAGTCTTGTTGGCCTTCACTTTTGCGCCACCCTCTGTCTTTATCTATAATCATGTATAGAACATAAACATGAGGCCATAAGCAATTTAAAAGAAGAGAACCCCATATTACAGAGTAGACAACCAAAGATGAGAGAAAGTATTACACAAATAAGGTACCTTTCCATTTGCAGCAACACGCTCACCATTGTTTAGCTTGATATACTTTTTACTTTTCTGAGAATAAAAAGTATTACTGAGATACATAGGATTTTGAGTACAACGGCAATAACATTAATGCACAATTGTTTCACATACCTTATCCCAATGATATACTGACTTTTGTTTCTGAATGCCAGCACTGTCATCTGCAACTAGATCGAGGACAGCTGATTCCAATCTGAAAAATTAAGTCTCATTAGGGCAAAGAATATAAATAAGAGAAAAAATGTAGGGAGGTGATACTGATAGTAGGTTGTAATATGAATCTTGAGGAATTGGGAATTAGGGTAGAAGAGAAGAGAAAGAGAGGATTGAAGCAGAAGTAGAAGAGATTAGAGAGAAAAGAACACAGAGAGAGAGAAGGAACCGGGTATACTTCTATGTTCTATCATTCACATTGCAAAAACCCTGATTACAATAGGTAGGAGCCTCAATTTATAGGCTTATACACAGCCCTTCTAACTCCCCTTCTAACTAAACCAATGGCTACCCTTCTAATTCCCTAACTAACAACTATCATTAGCCTAGCGGCTATATCACTTAACCAACTCTAACCAACTTATAAATCTTTATTATGTTTACATATCAGATACATACGACTTCTTGCTTTTTGCTTCAGAAGTAGCAGAGCAATTATGGGGGACAAGATCTGGCACGTTTTATATATTCCTCCCAAAGACAAACCCCTCCCATTACTGCAAAACACAAGGACATTGCTGATCAGTAGAGTGAGTACCTATTTGAAGAAAAATCTCCTTTAGCCCTGACTGAAAGACCTGCTTCCGTATGCTGACAATGATATCAGAACACAACAAATACAGTTAGCCAACTTTAATGTCAGTGACGCAACCACATAGTAAATGACATAGTTGTACTCGAAATACAGTGAATGCACAGGAAACATAGTATGGCATACATGATTTTGGGGTATTGAACTTATGTAGTATTCCTCATCCTTGAAACTTTGTGGCTTTCTCTTAGAACCAGACAGTGCTGAAACAAAAAGAAGCAGGATCAGATATGAATAACCTTGATATATGCTTCTCTAATTATGTGATCCTTGTTTCAAATTATAATCCAAAAAGCAACTCCAAGAAGCTAAACCTTCAAATTTTAATAATCCTAACCTTCTAATTCTTACAACTGCCAAACGAACAGAAGACAGGATGCCTTTTCTATAATGAAAGTAAACCATAGTTTGAAAGAAAAAGCTGGGGGGGGGGGGGGGGGGGGCCGCATGACTTTGACAATTCCATATTTATACAACACATGACGACAAAATATCAAGCTGAAATAAAATTAAATAACTAACACAACAGGGACAAACCTTTTTTTCCTTTCTCCACAGAAGGAGTTATATCCAATTGAATTTCCCCCTGCAAGGAGACAAGAAATATATCATTCAAATAATAAGTACCAACAAAGAATAAAAGCTAATATAACATTATTCCACTGATTCTACTGTTATTCAAGCATGAAATAATAGAGTTCACCTCAAAGAAAAGTAGTCAAATTGTAAGGAGCACAATTACAGCATTAATCACATTCACATACCTCTTCTGCCTTACTCTTAGAGCGCTGCTCATGGACTAAACTTATAATGTTCTCATGAATGGCTCTTTTTTTCTTCATCACATCAACCCATTGACTAGCAGGCCCCTGCAAGTGATCATGTTTTTATGTAAGACACAAGAGGAAATCCAATTATGATTATGTGGATTATATCAAATAATTCAGGAACATATATTGAAGTTGGCAGCAAATTTTCATTGAAGAAACTAGAATCCTTAAGGACCCAACAGGCAATTGATGTAGAAGATGAATTTTAATGCATCACACTATCTAACATCCATAGAGACAATATGTTGTACAAATATAAATAAATATAAGGAGTAGTTAAGTCAGTTAGGGGGATAGAAGGTAGCTTAAGTCTACAAATAAGACCCCTAATCAATTGTAATCCCTCAGATTTGCTATGTGAATGCCAGTGCATGTTATTCAGTTCCTCTGGTCCCTCTCTACTGTTCTCTCTATCTCTCTCAATCCTCTGCTTCTTCTCTTTCCCTCTCTGTTCCCTTTCTCTCTCTTGTCTCAATTACAATCATTCATCACAATGAGATGTATAGGATTATAAGAAAAAATTTCTATTTTCAAATACAAATGATTAACAGATTTCCAATATATTCTGATAAAAAATGTACAAGGTGTGTGTCTCAACATATTTATACATTAAGAGAAGTCATCATGACTGTTACAATTCTGGAATATTTGACCAGAATTGAGAAATAGAATGGAGTAGAAGAGAAGAGACAGGAATATCGAGCAGAGGAGAGAAGAAACAAATTCTGAGAGGCAAAAGAGAGACATGTGGGCTGCTGAATAACTCTTTCTCATTAAGATCAGTCAACAACAATGAATA
The DNA here is from genome assembly GCA_963210345.1 of Inga oerstediana. Classification (NCBI taxonomy): domain Eukaryota; kingdom Viridiplantae; phylum Streptophyta; class Magnoliopsida; order Fabales; family Fabaceae; genus Inga; species Inga oerstediana. Next base: position 44,380,341 of record OY723405.1, read on the forward strand.
ATGGGAACAGTAGCCCTTATATAGAGAGCCGTGGGATTAGGGGCAGAACTGTAATTAATGCTATGCTATAATCACTAATCCTATCTAATTAGCTTAAGGGATACAATTAGGGTGTGTTTGGCTAGTGCTATTCTAAAATAGCTAATGCCACTCTCACTTATCATTGCTCTTCCCTTAACTAACTTAACTAACTAATCTAACATTCTAAAATTAGGGTTCACAAATAGGGATTAGGGATTTACATTACAAATTCATATCAATTACCCCCCCCCCCCATTTTGACATCCTTGCCCTCAAGGATGGACCACAGTGAAATCTGGAAATTGTTCTTGGAAACAGGATAATGGTATCCAAGAAGCTTCTTCATCCGGCAATCCCTTCCACTGCACAAGAACTTCAGTAATCAACTGGCGTCGTCTCTTAATAGACGTTCTATTCAAAAGTTTCTCCGGAAACAAAGAAGGTAGAGGCTCAGGGAAATCCGGAGGAGGGTGTCTCGGCTGTAACGCAGGGTTGGGACACAATTTGAGCTGTGAAACATGAAATGTAGGGTGAATCCCCGAATCAGGGGGCAACTCTAACTTATATGCAACCTGACCCACCTTTTCTAGCACTTGATAAGGCCCAAAATACCTTGGAGCCAACTTTTGAGAGCTCCTCACAACAGCTGAAATTTGTCTATAGGGCTGCAATTTCAGAAATACCCATTGTCCAACCACAAATTCCCTATCAGACCTATGCAGATCCGCCTTTTGCTTCATTCTATTAGAAGCACGTTGCAGATGGTACTTAAGCATAGCTAGCACCTGTTCCTTTGCTTTAAAGGTTCTATCAACAGCTTCCAAAACCGAGTTATGAAGCAAATAGGAACAATGAATAGGTGGCTTTTGACCATACAAGAGCTCATAGGAAGAGGCTTGAGTGGAGGTGTGAAAGGTTGTGTTGTACCACCACTCAGCTTGGGATAACCATTTACTCCAATCTTTGGGCTTTTCCCAACACATACACCTCAAAAAAGTTTCGAGCCACCTATTGAGTACTTCCGATTGCCCATCGGTTTGTGGGTGATAGGCGGTAGATAACTTTTGCTCAATCCCCAAAACTCTCAAGAACTCCTTCCAGAAATTACTTACAAAGAGCGGATCCCGATCACTAATAATTTCAGTAGGAGCTCCATGTAGTTTGTAAATATGATCCAAAAAGACTCAAGCTAGTGAGGATGCTGTATAGGGATGAGAAAGGGCCACAAAATGGGAGTATTTACTCATCCTATCGATGATAACCCAAATAACCTCCTTACCATTGGATTTAGGAAGACCCTCAATAAAGTCCATGGTAATCGATTCCCATACACGACTAGGAATAGGTAAAGGTTGTAGAAGACCAGGAGATGCAACAGTTTCATACTTACACCTTGCACATGTGTCACAAGTCTTCACATAGGAGGTAACATCATCCATCATCTTTCTCCACCAAAAGAGGGCTTTAATTCGGTGATAGGTGGCTTGGATGCCCGAATGCCCCCCTTGGGGACTTGAATGCAACCAATCAAGGATCTTCTTTTTTAAAGTGGCATCATTGCCTACCACTAGCTTACCTTTCCTTCTTAAGAGCTCATTATTCCATGTAAAGTGGTGGAGAGCTCCCTCCGTAGCTTGAACTTGAGGCAATAATTGCTGCAAATACTCATCATGTGCCCAGCTTTGCTTAATATGCTGCAACAGATCAGGTGAGGAAGTATCAAATATCATCTGTAACAGCTACAATTTAGGCATTCGAGAAAGTGCATCAGCTACCGAGTTGTCTTGCCCTTTCTTATATTGAATCTCATAATCAAAACCAGCTAACTTGGCCACCCATAACATCTGAAATGAGGCTTTGTTGGTCTGTACATATGACAAAACGGTTCCTTTCCAAATATTGATGCCAATGTAACATAGCTAGAACTACCGCCATAAGTTCTTTCTCATAAACAAATAATTGTTGATGTTTAGGAGATAACCCCTTGCTGAAATAAGCTAGAGGCCGCCCCTCTTACATGAGAACAGCCCCAATACCAGAGCCACATGCATCAGCCTCAACCACGAATTGCTTTGACAAGTTAGGTAGAGAGAAGACCGGAGCTGAAGTGAGTGCCCTTTTTAATTTATGAAAAGCATTTGTAGCCCCTTGTGACCATATAAAACCATTCTTCTTAAGTAGGGATGTGAGGGGTCCTGTTATAGTACCAAAGTCACGAATGAAACGCCGGTAGTAGCCAACAAGCCCCAAAAATGCCCTTGCTTGATGGTAGTAGGTAGAGGCCAATCAGCAACTGCTTGTATCTTCTTAGGGTATGTAGACACTGTTCCCGCCCCAATTATATGCCCCAAATACTCCACATCGGCGGCTGCAAAAATACATTTGGACATCTTTACATAGAATTGGTTGTTTCGCAATGGGTCAGCACCTCTTCTAAGTGTGTAGCATGATCTGCAAGAGTAGAACTGTAGATTAAAATGTCACCAAAAGATACTAACACAAACTTATGTAGGTGTGCCCTAAAGAGGTCATTCATAGCTCCTTGAAATGTAGCCGGTGTGTTGGTCAAACCAAATGGCATTACCAACCATTCATAATGTCCCGAATGTGACTTAAATGCTGTCTTATGTACATCAGCAGGCTCCATTTTGATCTGATGGTAACCAGCCCTCAAGTCCAGTTTGGTGAACCATCTAGCATCACCCAATTCCTCAAATAATTCTTCTATTAAAGGTATAGGATATTGGTTCTTGACTGTTGCTTTGTTAAGCTCACGAAAATCAATGCACATGCGTCATGTGCCATCCTTCTTCTTCACCAACACAATAGGAGCCGAGAAGGGTGAAGAGTTGGGTTGAATAACCCCATCTTGCATCAGCTCATCAATCAGCTTTTCAATAGTGTCTCGTTGGGCTGCTGGGTAGCAATAAGGTTTCAGGCTAATGGGGTTTGTGCCTTCTTTAAGGATTATAGGGTGATTATGGCCTTCCTTAAAGGCTGGAAGGCCCTTAGGTTCTTCAAAAAGGTCTTGAAACTTACTAAGGATCCACTGTATCTCTGCTGGAATGGCAGTTTCAGAACAAAAATTATCAGAACCAAGGTCACAGGAAGGCTGTTTTTGGACCAACTGCAGAAGGAATAATTGGTCTTGTTGGATGGAGTGAATTTCAGGTTTATCGGGGTGCATTACTTGCCAAACATTTGGTGGTGCAGCCTGCAACTTTCTGAGATCTCCTTTATACCAAAAGTACATGGTCAAAGAATCATAATCCCAGAAAGCATTCTTAATGCTTTTCAGCCATTGCAGCCCCAAAACAATATCATAAGTATTGAGCTCCAAAATTCTGAGATCAAATCTAAATTCCAGACCCTGCATTTTCCACTTAAAGCCCTTCCACACACCATGTACCTTGAGGGTTCTACCTCCAGCGACTTCAACAGAGGGAAGAATAGAGTTATCGCCCTTCCATCCTAATTTTCTAGTCAACCCCAAGTCAAGGAAATCATGGGTACTCCCACTATCAATCAAGACTTGAATTAGCTTCATACCAATTTGTCCTGGGACTCTCATCGAAGTAGTATTATCAACCCTTGCAATTGCATGAAGAGATAAGCAGGGTCGCATTTCTTCACTGACCAACATGTCAGAACCATCTTCACCAGAATCTTCAGGTTCAGAATCATAATCAATGTAATGAAGTTGAAGTTTCTATCGCTGGGGGCACTTATGCTCACGAGAGAAGGGTGCATGACAATAAAAATACCAATTCTTTTGTCGATGCTCAATTTCTTCCTCTGGTGTAAGTGGTTTGTAAGGCTTATTTGAAATCTTGGGAATCAAAACTTGAGTCTTGGGAATAATTCCGGTGGACTTATCGATGGTGGTTGGTTTATTAGCATCAGTGGATTTGGCCGTTAGTAGAGCCGACCGATAGGAAAAAGAAGAAATTGACGGATTCAAGTACCTGGTCGACGACAATGAAGAAGAAGTAGATAACGCCCCTATTGAAGCCAAGTTTCGAGTATAATGGTCGACCAAAGATTTAGCAATGGCACTGGCAGTGATAATTTCCTGCATTCTGGCAATCTTGTGAACTTCCGTCAACGTTCTTGGACTGAGGAGGTGAACCGGTCCAGCCAATTCGATTCTCAAGCCAGCCACATACCAGTCAACCAGATAATCTTCTGGTAGGTCCAGTTTAGCTGATATCAAATCAAATTCAGCGTTGAAGTTGGCTAAGGACCCGGTTTGACACAAGTGAGCAAGATCGCTCATCGGCGTCTCAAAGGGAGGACTGAAATTGTCTTGAAGTAGCACAGCATACTCCTCCCACGGTGGTAGACGTCCTCGCAGGCGGTGTTCCAAGGCACGATGCCACTGAAAGGTGTGATCGTCGAGACCCATCGACGCTAATTTAACCTTGTTGGCTTCCGGTGTCTCATTGATCTCAAAGTATCTTTCACAATGGAGGAGCCAAGTAAGAATGTCGTCACCATTAAATCTTAGGAATTCAAGTTTCGTGAATTGGGTCGGTCTCTGATATGCATGATTATTCGGATGTGGCTGTCGACGATCACCATTACGTGGGTTGTTTGGAGGAACCTCGGCACGTTCTTGCATTTCCAGACGCAAGGTAGTGATGCTGGCATTAACTCCGGCAGCAAAATCTTGAAAACTAGTCATTAACGCCTGTATCTGTCTTTCCATCATTTGACATCGGCCATTCTTTCGTTTTCTTGGCTTCTTGTCTCAACCATGCAACGGGTGACGCGTTGGCAAAGGAAAGAGATTCTCTGATACCAATGTTACAATTCTGGAATATTTGACCAGAAATGAGAAATAGAATGGAGTAGAAGAGAAGAGACAGGAACATCGAGCAGAGGAGAGGGAACAGAGGAGAGGAGAAACAGAAATTCTGAGAGGCAAAAGAGAGACATGTGGGCTGCTGAATAACTCTTTCTCATTAAGATTAGTCAACAACAATGAATAATGGGAACAATAGCCCTTATATAGAGAGCCGTGGGATTAGGGGCAGAACTGTAATTAATGCTATGCTATAATCACTAATCCTATCTAATTAGCTTAAGGATACAATTAGGGTGTGTTTGGCTAGTGCTATTCTAAAATAGCTAATGCCAATCTCACTTATCATTGCTCTTCCCTTAACTAACTTAACTAACTAACCTAACATTCTAAAATTAGGGTTCACAAATAGGGATTAGGGATTTACATTACAAATTCATATCAATGACATCTTTGAGAATAGTCTTATTTTCTCAAAACATTCAATAACGTCTCTAGCTTGGGAAGTACAAGCATCAAACAAACATACAAGTTTATGCCCAAGGCACATACTTGCAGGACATTTCATCAGAGTTCAAACCCCACATGACTCAAGCATGTTGATCAGTAATACTTTAGTCAAAATGAAACAAGAAAAGAAAACCCACGCCCTATATGCTGAAGTGAAAGGAGAGAAAAAAATGACAATGAGGAATTTCAAATGTTGGCAACACTATCCAGATATTTACATCAACCCAGTGAAGCAATATATGAATAAATAGATCAAGCAGAAGCATTAGAAAAATAATTTCAGCTAACATAATGAACTCAATGCGATACATGGTGTATTTTAAAAATGAAAACCTTAAGTTCGTCTAATCAACAGCACAAACAATAAAATTAATGAATTAGACCAGAACATGGGTTTTTTAAATAGAACAAAGCAATGGCATGAAGAAAATGAAATTACCTGTAGATGCTTTGATTTAGCTGCTTCACCTTCAGTCTCCAAAACAGTCTGCTTTGGCCTAATATAATAAAGATTAAAATAATGCAATTTAACAATCTATTGAAGTAGTAATTTACCTTTGACTCCACTACTCAAATATAATATTGCACTAACCTAAACTTTTTCAAGTGCTCTGAAAAAGCAAGTGCCATTAATTCCCCAGTTTCCAATACATTATTGAAAACTGGATGCAACCCCTCACGTGGCAAATCTTTTACTCTTCTAATAGACTCCTTTGCAGGCAAGGGTTTTGTCTTTGAGTATAAATGAAATGCGTTTTGACATGTCTTCTGCAATGATGTTAGTTCAGCAGAAGTGTCAATGGTTTCCCGAACTCTGTCTAAAACAAGGTCTAAGACTTTTTGAGGGAATCGACCATAAACAGTTTCTCCCTTAGCTATTGCCTGGTCAATTTTGGAAAATGCTCCCTGCATATCCTGCAGAACTTCTTCTTCAGTTGGAGCAGCTCTGATTGGTTTTGAGAGGAACAAGTGAAGATCCAAAAGGTATGGCATATCCTCCGAAGTCACAAAAGAATAGGCAGTACCAGTGCGACCCGCTCTTGCAGCCCTTCCAACTCGATGAACAAATATTTTAGGCTTGGGGGGGAAGTCCCAGTTGATAACATTATCAAGTAATGGAATATCTATGCCCCGAGCAGCAACATCTGTCACAATCAACAGCATTGTCTTCCTTGACCTGAACCTTGATATATGAATTTTGCGAGCATCTTGATCCATATCACCATAACATACAGATGGCTCAATACCCTCTTCCCTAAACAACGTGTTAAGAAATTCAACATGATGTTTTGTGGATACAAATATGAGTGTCTGCTGATCAGAGCTAATTTGCTCCCTAATCAAATACAATAATGCTGCATATTTTTCTTCCTGCCTCAAGGTGAAAAAGGCAAGCTTCAGGTCGGGACTGATTTTAGTTTCCAAATCCAGACGAACAAGCTGAGGGTCACGCAGTCCAGCCTTTGCAAATTCAGCAAGGGCACTAGGTAAAGTGGCACTGAAAAGCAAGGTTTGACGATTCTCACCTAGCTGTGTAAGAATTTGATGCAATTGCTGAGCAAAACCCATGCCGAATAAACAATCTGCCTCATCAAAAACAACATATTCCACAGTGCGCAGCGACATGTCATCAATTTCAGACAAATGGTGCATAAGCCTACCAGGCGTTGCAATTATAATGTCTGGATTTTGAGCTAGCTCCTCAAACTGACTTTCCATACTATCACCTCCAACTAATAAACTAACACGAAGATCTGAAATAAGAAAACCGAATCAACCGTGTCAAAAAACAGCACAAAGGCCAATTTTTCTAGGTAACAATGACAAGAACAACGAGCTAAAGAATTTAAGCTGAACAGTAGAAGAAGCTAGTAGAACTTAAGCTATAAATTATGGGTTCTAACCTGTGAAGTGGCCAAGCTCTTTGGTGAACTTCAATGTCTGAAGCGCCAAGTCTCTTGTAGGGGACAAAATGAGAGCTCTAACACCACCCTGAGGAAGATGCTGATTCAAACGCTGAAGCATGGGGACGAGAAACGCAGCAGTTTTCCCAGACCCAGTACGAGCCATGGCAACAACATCAGCACCCGAAAGAATGATTGGCATGGTCTTCCTCTGAATTGGGGTGGGCACCTTATAACCCTTGCGCTTGATTCCTCTGTACGCATTGGGGCTAAGACCAAGGGACTCAAAGCCGCCAGACTTGGCCTTCTTCTGTTGCTTCTCCTTACGTTTCAACTCTGCCTTCGAACTCACGAGAAAAGCACCTTCTTTAGCCATTTTTCTTAACCTCAAAAGTCGTGAAATCACTAAATTCAAAACTCAAAGGATCTAAAAGTGAAAGGTCTATGGAAACTAAAGAGAAGAAACCCTTGTGTTGATCGGGAAAAGGAAGAGAACCAGAGGGATGGGTGGCTACTGAGTTTCAGAGCCGTCATGGAAGAGGAGGGAAGAAGGATATTATCGCGCCTTTCCCTAGTTTCCTGAAAAAAAGAAAATGCAAAAAAAATTGTTTTTTTTTTTAATCACAGAGACGAGAGTTTACTCTTGAGTTTTTTTTAGGATTCAAAAAGAAAAAAAAAGCAAAACAAAACAGAGAATCAAACCTAACGATTATTCAACATCAACGATCAACACCGGCAAAAAAGCATCAACGATCAGAAGAAGAAGAAGAAGAAAGGGAGGCTGACGTCGTTGGCAACAAAATAAAAAATAGGTTAAGGGCATTTTTACTCCTAAGTTTTTCAGTCTAACCTGGACCGGCCCGGCCGAACCCGACAGGAAACCAGCGATCCAGTCTCTAAATTGGTCCGGGTCAAATTTTTTAATTTTTTTTGTTTAAAATTTTTTTTTAAATTTTTCCTTTAAAATTTCATATTATAAGTCTAAAATTTTCCATTTCTCACCGGTTTGGTCCCGATTTAGCTCCAGTTTGACTCCGATATGATCCACTGACCCTTGACCCAGTACCTCGACCTGTTCACTGACCGGTCCGGGTTTAATTACCTTGGTAATTTGGCTTCAGAAGTATAAAAAATGAAGTAACTTTGTCCTATCCGTTATCTCAATTAATTTTGATCATTAGCTAACCAAATATACTAAGATGACAGTTCATATGTCATTTTTATTTAGGTGCACATTTGCCCCAAAAGTTTTAAATATAACTTTGAAAAAAGATAAAGTAGATGACACATAGACTTCCGGCATAGATTTACACCTTAACAAAAACAACGTTGATGGTATGTGGACTGTCAGCTTAGTATATTTCGTCAACTAATAATTAAAATTAACTAAGATAACGGCCGGGGCAAAATTGCTTCCTTTTTTTATACTTTCGGGGTAAAATTGCCCTTAGAAAACTTTTGGACAACATTGTTCCTCAGTGAAAACTTCCGAGACAAAACTGCTATCAACCCTAAAAAAATAAAAAGGAAGGGAGAATGATGTCTATTATCAGGTTTTCAATTTTTCTCTTCAAATTTCTTAACAAAAAAATCACTCCTTTATTTTGATTTTTTATAATTATTCACATACATACATACAATTCCCATTGTTATAATTTTTTAACTAATATTTTCTCTTAATTCCTTTTGGAGGTTTCTTTTCCCTTCATAATAAATATTTATTCTACTATAAAAATTTATATACTGAATCTTTCAAAAAATCTCATAACTCCCTTCAGCCACTCGAGACCCCAGATAACTCCCTTGTAATTTATTTTTTCAAGTTAATACTGTCTTTAGTCCTTATAATTTACAGTCATTTTAGTTTTGGTCCTTCAAATTTACTCTATTTCAAACCGTTAGTTCCTAAAGTTTTAAAAGAACTTGGAGTAAAAGTTAACACTGTTAATTAAATTTAAGTAGCACTAATACCATTAAATATGCTTATGTGGATGCTAATTGGGCAAACTGAGAGGGAAAAATAAATTATAAACGTATATTTTTTAAAAGTTTTTATGTAATTTAAAAAAGAATATATAAATATATAAATTTATTTATTTATTTACTAACAACAGATGGGCACTGACGCCATAGCCTTCTTCCCCACCGCCACAGCCACACTGAGTTCCTCCATTTCTCTCTTTAGAGCTCCCAGGCTCAAGCATGCTTGTGCTTGTGGGTGTGTGTTTGTGTGCTAATATATTGTGAGCTTATCATTTGATCTTATTAAAAAAATATAAAGGTATCAAAGAGACCGTCCCAATTTGACTTTTTTTACCTGATGCCAATTTCGTTTAAACAAACCAAATCTTTCAAAATTTGAGATTCAGAGTCCAATTCAAAATAATTTTTTAACTTGATTTTTTATCCTATTAATAAGGTTTAAACTTATTCAACTCAGCTATGGCTGGTACATTCTGAAATTTTGATTTTAATATTTAATGTATCTACAATATTTTTGGTGAACTCCAAGGCAATTTTGAATTTCCCTTGTAATTCTTAATTGAAGCTCACTTCTAGCGGAACAATACAAAATGAAACAATCACTTGCCTCATAAATTACAATAATAGACAAAATTTGAACTGTACCGATTATACTTGGACAATCTCTAGCTCCTGCTGGAAAAAAAAAACACCAACAGGAAACCTGAATCCTCCTGGCACTTCATCTCTCATAATAATTATCCATAAAAAATGAGTATTGATTTTTAAAAATACCCCTCCAATCATTTGCACCAATAAACCCTCGTTAATGAAAATTCTCTTTACATATGCAATTTTTAGTAATAATATAAAAACACTATAAACTGACAGGCAAAGCATATTGAATCTTATATTTAGGACTAGATTACAACTCCAACTAGCACCTACGTTTAGACTTGGTGGGAGTACTGTCCTTTTTTTTAAAAAAAAAATAATGATTGACACTTTTCTTTTAGAATTTTACAAATTGAAAAAAAAAAAAAAAAATCATGAGACCCGTAGACAAGATCAAGAGACGACAGCAATTTGATCAAATTGTTATCATATAACATTGCTTTGGCAATTTCCTCCCACGTCCGTGTGTCAATAAGTTTAATACATGAATTAAAACACACCAGAACAATCAATCAGATTTACCTGACAATTAAAAATTCAAATATAATTTAGAGTAAGAGGAATATAATTGTACAAACACAGACTTCTTTCATCAATGTCAACACCATTCTTCCATTAAAAAAGAAAAACCAAAAAAATCCATAGATGCTGAGAGAAGCAACTTCTGGCTCTGGGTTATTCCAAGACGGACACAGGCAAAAAGTTAGACCATGTATACAAATAAACCATAATAATCAAATAAATTATATCTGACACCATTAAAGATTCAAGTAGAATTTAGGGTAAGAAGAAATACTACTGTACTGAAAACGATTTCCTTCGTCAATATCAAACAGTATTCAAAGTTTATCTCAAGGATAGCTACAAATAGGTATAATATATTGACATATAAACAAATTGAGAAGGATATACAGAAATATATGGATAAGGAGAGAAAAAGTAACTACTGGGTTATTCTAAGACATAAGTAGACGTCAGATGAGTTAACACATATCATACAAATTAAGTGCCGGCTCATGGATTTGAATGAACTGGAATTTGCTATCTACTTCATATCATCCTCGACCGCAATGATACACTTGTTCTACGAACTTTATATAAGACCGTCATGGGAATCACAAGCACCTAACAACACAAGAACTTCAAAACATCTACATCACAGACAAATTTTATAGGCTAAATAACACATAATCCCCTGAACTTTGGACTAAGTACAAATAACCCCCTAAGCCTTTAAAACTTAATACTCCCTCCAGCCCTTTTTATAAGCAATTTTTATCCTTATTGTGCAATACGAATTGGTGGTTAAGATTAGTTAAAAACAATAAATGTGTCAAAAATATCATATTTCTTCTAAATACGCCCCTATTTATGAAAAGAGTATAGGAGAGAGACTGAATAACAAATATGAGAATGAGTATAAAATAGGAGAGAGAATTTATAATAAATGAGTAAATGAAAGAGAATTAGTGGTGAGTAGGGGATAATTAATATAAAGATGTGTATTTAATAAGGGTAGAAAAGGAAAAAGTAGTTTAAATTTTGAGATAAAAAGAGTTGTTTAAAAAAAAAAACCAACCCCAAAAAAGAGAAAGTTGCGTATAAAAAGGACCAGAGGGAGTAATAAAGGTCTCATCATTTAAGTCTGTGCGGATAAACCCCAAAGGTCAACGCCCCAACTATCAATTATATTTCCCCTTAAACTTTATTTTTCTATACATAGAACCCCTTAAACTTTGATTTATATGTAAATAACCCTCTAACCTTTAAGTTGTGTAAAGACAAGTGATACACAAAATAATTTGTATGGGAGTTATCTGCATGAATGTCAAAGTTTAGGGGGTTCAAGGTCAAATTTCAAAAGTCAGGGAGATTATATGTATACAATCTAGACTTCAAGGAGTTTATGTATAATTTAGCCAATTATATTAAGGATGAGGTAGTATATGTGATTCATCTAGCATAATACCAACCACCACCCAAATCATACGTCTAACATCATTAAAGAGACATGAAAACTTTTGATGGTTCTCTAACCTCATTAGGCATTGTGAGTCTGGTCATGCTCAATAAACTCTAGTGCATCATCCTTGGACACGACGTTGACACGGCTGACCCTGTTTTTATGTGTCACCCCATATAACTGGTCAGCAACTTTTACAAGCTCTGGTCGGAATGTTGTTGTAATAAATTGAGTGTTAGCAATGTCAGCCAGCCGTCGAATCATATCTGCTCAAGTTAAGAAATCCAAAGGGCACAAAAGGATGCAAGAACCCAAATGCTGCTGAAAATATAGCAGAAGGCCCTACTTGTCTCGAATGCAATTTGTTATAAATTCTTCAAACATCAGTGTCAGCCCAAAACTCAATAGATTTATTTCCATGGATTTTTTCCAACCACCATTCCATCTAGTTTACAAGTTTGCTAGTTAGTATAGTTAAACCCCAGCCTTCACGACTTCAATGAATCAACAGAAGCTTGGTTGGAAATTAGCACCAAACCCTAACCAAAACAATTATTAGCAAGCAAACACACCCTTTGTAATTCCCAGAGACAAGAACCACTATACTGTACGTTAAAGAAATGGAGAAAAATAGATAAGGTGCTTTAGCTCAGCTACGATAAAACAAGTGAATTTTAAATTTAGAATAAAAAATAAGCTAACAATTTAGTGCCAGGGGAGATGATGCATTAAAAAAAATCCACCTAGTATAATATACCTATATACAAAAATCCTAACAAGTCACACTATTCATGAACCACAAACCATGAATAGTAGAGGCTCATTTCTCAAAACTCCATGCAACACACGGCCCATACTAGTTTCATTGGAAAACATTACCTGAAGCATAACTTAGGTACCTAAGCATTTTCCAAAATGAATTGTTATTAAAAAAAATTCCATTCCAAAGGCTTTAAATTATGGATCCCAAATAACAACTCAACCAAAAAGCTGAAACAGATAAAGAAGGGAGAGCCAAAGAAAATCACTACAAATATATGCTAGAATATAACTTAAGGAATTTGCGAAAAAGATGATGCAAAGCACTCATTTTGAATTTGAATCATGAACAATTTTTAAAAAAAGGATACTCCCAACAGCAGTTCGGTACTGCGGATCCAATGCTGCATCAATCTCATCAAAAAGATAAAAAGGAGCTGGATCACATCGCTGTATGGCGAAGATCAGGGTAAGGGCAACAACAGTTTTTTGACCCCCTGACAACTGCTTCATGGACTGTGTCTCTCCTTGTCCGGTGAAAGACACCTGTAATGCAAATGACTATCAGAAGAACTGTTTGGAGAGATGCCCGACAAACTCCAACTAAAAGGGGCGGAGGGAAGCAAATATGCATGTTTCACAATCAAATAATGGATCAGAACATATATGTTTAGTTGGGTCAATTGGTTGGACATTTCCTTTTGTTTGGTTTTGCAGGAAATGACTGTAACTCTGAAGGAAGCCTGATTTTATATGTTTTATCATGCAACAGAAGGGAGTTACAGCTCAGGGAAGCGACGAAATGGTTGGGCCCCATTTCTTATTAACAGCATCAAGAGCCTCATTGGGCCTCCTCATATGATTAGCTTGGCCCAAGACATTGTTCGGTTCATCAAACTCCAATCTAAATTCCAACCAGAAACTAAAAGAAACGAGGATAAGCTACAGGTATAAATAATGACACATCCCAACAGCAAATCATTCACTCGGACCCCAACAAAATCAGAAGCATTCAGATAGAGGAAAGAAAAAAAGATTCAGCAAGAAGCCAAGCATGCACTTGCCTTTACTTTCACTCCAATATATTTTTCTACCCTCCCCTCTGGATCAGCTTCACGAGGACCATCCTCATCTTCATCATCAGCAACAGGATCACCATCCTGTTGAAAAGAAATCAGAATGCACAAACCAAAAAAATAATACACGACTTCCCCAGAAATGAAGCAACAAAAGCACAATCAAGCACCACAATATCTTAAACGAAAATCTGTTTGATATAAGTTTGACATTTAAGAAAAAACATTAAAATTATTATGAAGCACAAACCTAGATGCAAAGTTACAAGGCACCATTTCCCCCATCAAAATCCCAATAACTCAATGCAGAAGCTATTAAGCAAAAGATGTTGATCAATCATTACAAACCTTCTTCTTCATCATAACAAGATGACCATGGCCACCTTGCACAAGTTCAGAAAAGACTTCTCGAAAGTGCCTTGCAACACCTTTGAAAGTTCGTTCTATGGATTCATCCTTCCGCTGATCTAGAACTGATATTAATTCTTTAATTTTCTGCAAGCATTTATTGACAGAAATCTACTGAGTTACTGTTGCTAGATAACTTATTATCACAGGATAAGGTCAGAGAGGAATCAGTCCCACAGGCTAGATCACGCTCAATATCAGAACACACATTAAAACGTTGATACACAACAGCGGATGGCACTCCAGAAAGTAAATGATGTAAAGTCAATAGATAGAACTTATATAGGTGTTGTTAAGAAGACATAATTCAGTGATGCAGAAACGAAGCAACGTCGAGTGCCAAGAGTACACAATTGTTTCAATTGCAGAAGATAATATATTCCACATCCAACAATGCATGTCACGCAATATACATACTCAATTATCAAGGAATTACCCAACAAACAGAACAGCAATTAAATACCTCATCTCCTGCATCAAGTTCAGCTTGTCTTTTCTGAAGTTCTTCTCGCTGTTCTGTGAAGTTTATGTACTGATCAAGTGCTTTTTTGTTCACGTGACTGAATTGCTGCAACTGCTCATTGCACCTGTGCAGCATTTTGTGCAATTCTTTGATGTTCCGCCGCTTGTACCTAAACATTCCAATACAAGAGGTAGAGAATGAAATTCTTTTCAGAGATATTCAAAATATAGAGGTCAAGAAATATTGCAAAATAAAGCAAGCATAAAATACAACAGTTTCCCATCTTTGGGTAATTACAAACAAAATGAAAAAATTTTAAAACAAAAATCACATTGAAAGGAAATTAATTGAACCAATAAGACAATAGAATAAGTAGCATGAAGCTGGAGGGTAAATTATATTGACACTGTTTAAGCAAATAAGCAAGGGCAATAACCATGCATTTTAGACTCTGCAATAAGCTGTTTGCTGTCGGTTTCATAAATACAAGGCAATTCAGCACAACTTCAAAATTTTGGCATGCCATATAAAAACCCTTGGAATCAGACAGAAGAATTATATCATAAATATATGCAAATTGCTGTAGCTTTAGCTTGGAATGTTTAACAAAGAAAGTGCAAAACTATAAATATCTTATGACAAACTGTTCCAGGAAAGAATGATAGGAACCCACGTCTACTCCTAGTCTATACTAGGAAGAAACGTGGCCAGAAGTAGAAATATTATGTCTTGGTGTCTGATTTTATGTTTAAGTATGCAGGTTTATGTGTTTTACGTCTATTGTGGTATGTGTCAGTTATAAAACGTGGGGTGGCAGTCTTTAGGTATTAGGAGAAGTTATTGTCAGTTGTGGTTAGTATTTAAGAGCTTGCTGTCTTGTTTCAGACTTATGGTTAATTATGTATGAAAGTATTTCCTTTTCCCCCAGTCTTGAGTTGCAGATCCTGGGTCTAGGCTTTCTCCTTCTCACTTTCTCTTCTATTTCTAACTAATTCACTCAGAATCTAACAAAGAAATTCAGCGTTACCTTTTGTGATGAAATGCAGCTAATTAAGGATAGTCCCCTTAGCAAATAGTTAGTTAAAGAACTCTGCCATGTTATGTAACAGCCATCTCTTGCTGTTTTTCTGGACAAAAATTTTCAGTTGCCTAACCCTCAAAAAATGTCTCTTGTAACGGAAAAAACAAAATAAAATAAAATAAAAAACAGGAAAACAAAAGAAACAATATAAGATGACTTACGTCTCAAAAGCATCTGATGACAATGGGCCCAGTTCCCTGATTTTCTTGGTACATTCATCTTCTTTAGCAGAATATATATTTTTTTTGCTCAGCAATTGCTCTAATTCTTTAGCTTCTTCCTGAAGTTTCCTTTCATAATCATCCTCCAAAGCCTACATCCATAAGTAATCCTTAGAGGAGCAGCCACAATCACCACCACCAAACAATTTATAAGAGAGATTCTACCTTCAATTTATTCATCTCATCTTTAATCTTTTTACTTTGCGACATTCGATCATTAATACTACCAGAAACTCCTGAGGAGGATAATTTGGTCAGAAGGAAATAAAAATTGTGCTTCAGATATAACTAAGAGACAACAGTGATTGAAGGCCTCACTTCTTAGCTGCTCTGTTGCATCTTCAACCAGTAGTTTAGCATCATTAAGTTCCTGACCCTTCAATTCAGCATCAACAACCAGAGAGTCAGCTTCCACAGATGATATTACAGCCTCCAACTCTTGCTTCCTTCTCCTAAGGTTAGTTGTCAGATTAGTTTCCAGCTCTGCCTTTCTTGCTTCAGTCTGCAAAGTTTAAGTTAATATAGGACCAGGGACCACTAAAAGATTTCAAGCATCAGACAATTCAAACATCAACCTCAACACGATCAGTCTTGCAAGCAACGAGCTTCTCTTTAAGTTCTTTGATTTCAGGATTCAAATCTGACAAGAGCTTCTTTTCCTCAGGCGTTAAGTGATCAATGAGCTCTGTGCCCATCTCCGCCCTTTTCATTCCCATACTAGCTCTAAGCTGATCAATTTGATTCTGGACATCTCCAAGTGACTTCTCCTACAAGCAATTAAAGCAAAGCTTTAAAAAAATCAAAAAGAATTCCACAAGCAATGACAGATATAAGTTCTCAAAATATGGGTATAAATAATCTATAACGTAGTAACACCTTATTTTCAAGTGCTTTAGAAATTAGTTTCTTCTGCTTGTTAGTGTTAGCAATGTCCTGCTTAAGTTGATCCAGTTGTGATTTATCATGACCCCGCTCAGCATCAAACTTCTGCTGCTCAGCAACAAGTTCAGTGATTTTCTGGTCTATCTGTAAGATTAGTTAAGCGGAGACAACAGATGGAAAACCCCTCTTGCTATCAACATCATTGTCACCAGAAATGTATTTACAAGAATTTATTCATATATTATAGTTCACATTCTCCAATAAATAGTTGATAAGGTACTGTCTCCCATTTTAATAACAAAATTAAATTGATGAATCAATCAATATGGGAAAAAGAAACGGGAAACCATAAATAATCATAGATAACAAGCAGAGTCACCAACAAATCATTAGACTTCAGAAAATGCTTCTGGAACCCTTACAAAGTGCTATAAAACACATTGTGTCAATAGAATGAAATTCCAGTAAAGCTTCTCATTGTTGCTAATTTCAGCTGTCACGCCTATTTCAAAATATTTTGATTGTTATGAAGCAATGTAACTTGATCAATTTTAAAGGTTGTTTCAAGAAAGTGATATGAGTATGACCAAAGCCAAGATAAGTATCAACAGTACCATAGTTTTTTTTCCCCAAAACTCGTAGATGAAGCTGTTATAGCCCTGCTGATTAGAAACAGAAAAATAATACAAGGACGGCAGAAGAAACAAATGAGGGAAATCCTTAGGTTTTGATATTCAATGCTGCAAAATACCGCATCAGTGTTATAATGGGACTCCACTGATTCTAGTCAAAACCCCATTCCCCTGTTACGCACAGATATCTCAAAGAACAGAAATTAGTGCTCAAAGTCAAACCACAGAACAACTCACAAGAACATAAGCCACTGGCATTCTAGAGGCCAGTCTCTCCTCATTATACTCAAAATACAAAATATGGCCTGCTTCTGCTAGGAGACTCCAACCATTAATATAAGCCAAAAGGTAACATTTACAGTCCGCAAAACTACCCTCACCTAGACCAGGCCTATAGCAACTGCAATTCTTTGTTTCCTTCTCATTAACATTTGGAATCTCAAGGTCAATGCTCTGATCATTAGAAAGTTGATTTCCCTTTTTTTGGCATCTGCCTAAGCTTACTCTTATAGGTCTTTGTGACAAAAGCGGTTCTATCAGAGGCCCAGAGCCATCTAAACATCCCAATAAATGCATGATAACACATTAAAACCAAAAATAAATATAAAATCAGGGGGAGAGGGGGAGAGATCACGGAAAGGTCTTTTTCTTTATTGGGAAAATTGGAGAAAAGTCCCCCATTAAAAATTTTATTGGTGAGAATGACCTAAGCCAGGGTAATGTTACTCTGTATAAAAATTTTAAAGGTCCTTCTCACCAATAAAATTCCCAACGCGGGACTTTTCCCCAATTTTCACTTCTTTATTTGAGCCCTATAGTCAAGTCAAAATCTGGATTCACATTCCTTCTTTTAACCCCCGGTTGGATTGGAAGAAAAGTTGAGGTAAAAAAATGGGAGGAGAGAAAATTGGAGAGAAAATATTATCACCCCTACTGTTTGGACGGACAAAAGAAAACAAGGGGAAAAGAAAATGATTAAATATTAGAATGACTAAAATATCCTCATTATAAAGAGAGAGAAAACAAATAATTTAGGACAAAAATTATTTTCCAAGGTAAAAAATAAGCTAGCCTCCCTGATCTTATACCTCTAGCAATCAAAGAAGCAAGAGCCAGCCTTCTATTTGAACCAATAGAAACTCAATGAGTATAAATAGATTTTGTTATAAGCATAATATAAAACACAGATAACAAGTGGGACTGTGGCCTCAAGTGGGATATAAATGTAACGGAGAGACTAAATGGCTATCTTAAAAAGGGTTTGCATAGAGTTCTTGTCCATAGTAATTTGATTTGATTGAGGAAATTAGACAATGGATGGGACGCGATTGGCGGAGCATTGACCATATGTTATGTTGCGCGAGTCAAGTGTAGAACACTAGCGAAACCTTGCAAAGCCCTCTTCCTTAAACCGTTCTCAAATTAAAAAATATCCAAGATCGAGGAAGAACAGACCAGGAACAGAGCAAGCTGGAAGGAAGCTTGTTTGGTAATGGAGGAAATGGAGATATTTGCAGGTGACCTGCGTGCAACAGGGGCAAGCACAAAAATGAGATTTTCCTCTCAAAATCTCTCCACTTGCTGAGAGAGCATTTTGCCCCCACCCCATTTTCTCCCCACTTCTCCTTCCTCTCACATTTTCCCTCCTATCCAAATAGGGGAAAACTAATTTCCCCTCCCATTTTCCTCCCTCGTTTTCTTTCCTCTCCCATTTTCTCTCCATCCAATCAGAGCATTATTGTTCTCTTCTATAACTTCTATATAAGCATCTTGTGCTCTCATTGAAATTTGTGAGTACAATAAAAAAATTAATTTAATAAAAGATCTATATCATAAACATGAAAGGATATTTTGAAGCTCCTTTCTAACTTTCTCTAATTCCTCCTCCTTCAAGTGAATAGAGTCTGTATTCTGCTTAATATTATTCATAAACTTCAATCTTGATCGCCTATGATCATAAAATCCCCCAGTCATGCTACCTTTCTTGCTTACTTGATCACCTGAAGCAGGGATGAACAGCAACTTTTTAAGGTAAAAACAAGATAAAATAATGAATACAGACGTGTTCAAACCCAACCTTCCAGTGTTATGCAGTCCAGACCATCAGTGCGAGCAACTCTTGAAGCAACATCAATATTTTTGCATATAACTGTTCTAGCAAATACCTAAGAGAAATGTCGGAAGCAATGTTAAGGGAGATCTGACAATTAACATGGCTAAATGGAGGCAGCTACCTAATAAATGAACAATAGTATATGCAAATGTCCAATTCCAAGTAAGGATACTAATTATTTCCACGAATAGAACAAGAAAAAGGCACAGAAATAACACAAATTCGAGTACAAATACAGCAGATTTAGCATCAGAAAACGCAAAAAAAACAAACGTAAGATACAAAAACCTATAAAGCCAAGGAAAATTTCTGCCTGCTACACAGATATAGAACTGAAACGTATTGAAACAAGAAGCGCCCTGAAACAGTTTGACCACAACGTTTGACACAGCTTCCTCAAGTTATGTTGAAAATAAAACAGAACAAGACATGGGGTATCAACCAGATAGAATCTGAATAGCAGTATTCACATTAAAATAAGAGACAGCATTTGCAATGAAGCTAACCTGACTGAATGCTGGAGTATAGTCAAGTTTAAAATTCAATTTCTTTAGAAGCGGTATCACATCAGAACTCTGAGGATAAGCTACACTTGGAGCCTTCACTCGATTAAGTGGAATAAAAGTAACACGTCCACCTTTCTGAGAATTAAGATGTCTGATTATCTGTGTTGACTTGTCATCGCTTTCGACAACCACATGAAACAAGCTGTTCAAACAAGGATGGTAAGCGGAAACATCAAAAAAGACATACAAAGAAGGCCCAAAAGAACAAGGCATACAACAATATGAAACCAGTAAAGAGACAATAGCAAAAACAATTACAAGATCAATAAAAAACTAAGTAAAAGCAAACTTTCTATCCTGCTGCCCCATATTTCTACTTGGTGAAGCCTACATATACATGTACCAGGGACAAAAATAGAATTGTCACTCACCTGTTTCCAGCAGTAACTTCAACTGCAGTAAAAAACTTTTCATCGCAATTCAGCAACTCAATGATTGGACCATGAACTCCTGAAATTTTATACTCTCTGCAGATTTTCCGAACTGAATTCAGCCCTCTTCTCACATCCTGGGGATTAAAAGAAAATGTCAATTTCGAAAACCCAAAACAAAAAAATTGTCATGTACCATGAATATATTTATTTGATTTAATATACTAAGGCAAATCAATTGTGATCAGTACTAGATGGAAAGAGTATACAAGGAGACAGATGGAAGCATCATGCATAATTATCAGGACTCTGTCTCACTTCAAAAGTTCTGCCATGTCATTGAAATGTTATCTTTCATCATTTCAGTTTTATACTGTTCCTGACACGAGTAAGATCACCAAAATCAAGACCTAAACAGTGTCTGTATATTTATGTCTAAGAGAAAGTTGTAATAACGTGTTCAGGTCAATGTAAATGCATTCAAGTGGTAATTTATTCTAAGAATGTAGATCGAATGGCACAGACTTACATCTATTCAGGAAGTTTTTGCAAATTAAAGCGGGGTATCTATGTCATGAAAGGTGTTATCTTGTCAGAAATTAACTTTAAAATAACTTGTCAGAGGCTCTGCACCTTGGGTTCAGGTTTCTCCAATGAATTCCTCAGTCAAGAGATAAATAGTCTAGTTACTTTGTTCGCATTTTAAACTAACCAAGCAAACAAGTGATGTTAACAAGAAAATTCAGAAATAATATACTAAAACTAAAACAAGTTTAAAAGATAGATTGCTCACTCCAGGAATCGCATGATCAAGGCTCTTTTCAGCTTTCTCAACTTCTGCTTTCAGCTTATCAATTTCAGAAGAAAGCCCATTCTCTCTGGCCCATAGAGACCTACAATACATCAAATCATAAGAACTAGATACTGGAGTCTGAACTGAGTAATTTTATGATACAGAACATACTTCCGCTCGTCATGCAGCTTGTCTCTTTGTACTCTGTGATTATTAAACTTTTCACGTGATTCTGAAATAACGGACTCCAATTCAGCAATTTCTGATTTACGACTCTCAATGTACTCATCACAATTATGTAATTCGCCATTTAGCCGATCAATTTCTTCTCTAAGTTTTTGCTCCTGTTTTCCCAAAAGAAAATCAACAAGGGGGAGAGCAAGAGAGATATCAGTCAATCAAAAGACATAGAGAAGTAAACCAATTTGAGACGCAGTAAATTATTTATTGATATTATCTAGAATTATATTGTAAAGAAATGTTTATTAAGCAAAGCAAGAAATACTAAAAGAAATATGGAAAACAACGTTAAGGATCATTCAACACATATGGCCTTAAGAGGAGACAGCAAAATAATTCATTTAAATATAAAGAAATTCGCAAATGTAAGTACAATACAATCCCTTCATATTTTACTCCTCTAATAACAGGTCAGTTAGACAAGTCTTCCTTAAAAATATGCTCAGATGATGGGCAAAGACGAGCAAGCTTTTGCTTATATGATCTCTTTTAACTGTGTTTTGGATTTTAAATATTTTAATTTCTTCCCAAGTGAATACCTTATCCAACGGATTGTTCCTTCATTTTCTTACAACAAAATATATTCAAAGACTCTACAATATAACATATTAACACGATTCAAACAACAAAACAACACCTAGAAATTGATAGAAAAAGAAAGATTGACACCCAAGACAAAGATGATCATTTTATGTATGAAAAAAGTCTATTCAAGTGTCCATTACAATATTAGAAATATTAAATACTCAAACAAATAAACGAACCCATACCTGCCCTAAGTTCAAAGAAAGTACTCGCTCAAGATCATCAATTTCCTTTTGAAGCCATTTATCACGAGCAGCTTTACTGGAAAACTGAGTTGCACGTCCTTGCTTTTGGTAAAGGATACTCAGCTTCTTCTCACGCTCCATTATTCTTATTTTTTTTTGGGAGCATTTTCATGAGAAATAAACATTAGAGCAAATACAGGATCAAGTACGTATAAGCAGAATACATGTAATGCATTAGCCGGTTAATATAAGTAAGATGCAAGCGCATATATATGTAAATTAAGATACAGCTTTATCAACATACCACCAATCCATATATCTTTCTATCAACCAAAAGAAGAACAGAAAAATGAACCAGTTATGATGAACAGCAAATAAAACACAGGACAGAAGTCAACTTTAAATGACTGACGCTCCCATCATTATGGACCAGAAGCTCTTAAATAAATTTGACATAACAAATCATAAATGATAACAATTTTATATAATGAAAGGGATACAACAATGATAGATGAGAAAAATAAATAAATGTATATCACAAAGGGAGTGTCACAGGCAAACAACTAAATTGAATCATAAAGCAGACAAGTATAATAACAGCATACCGCTTGGTAATGTCTTTCTCTTGTATAGCTTGATTCTCATATAAAGGACTGATTTTGTCAAGCTCATCCATTGAGTCCCGAATTTCTTTCTCAAGTATTTTTAGTTGTCTTACAGCATCTTCCTGAATGCATGAAGGCAAACATGGATCAGATACAAACTCATTACATTCAAAAAATTCACAATAGGATATATCAAAATAATACTTTGGCTCGGATATTTCCGGAGATCTTCTCTTGTAGGTCTTTGGCATCAAGCTCAAGCTCAGTGTGCTTCTTTAATGCCTCTGTTCGTCTCTTCTCCATAATTTCTTTCTCTTTATTTAAACTTTGAAGTTCTTTTGTTACGTCTTTCAATGTATTTTCTAAATCTCTGGACCTCTCATTTGCATCAAGCACATCATTATACTTCTTTGTTGATAACTCAGAAACCTTTGCTCGAGCTTCTTCTATCTAAAACAGTCCAGTGTCAGGATTCCAAATTCTAAAAGAGCACAAAAGAAGAAAAGGGAAAGAAAAAAGTAAACAACTGTAAATTACTAGTCGTCAAGGACCATTTCAAGTGAAAAACATAAGCTGCTAATTAAAGACCAATGATTAGTTTTATTGAAATCTTCAAATACACCCCTTTTGCATGAATGTCCTTTGGGCTTGAAGTATGGCCAAGCACATTTCCACCATACCTAAAAATAATATCTAATTTAATAAAGAAAGCAGGGAAGTGAAGGATGCCTCCAGACTATTTGGTCATAGGGGCTCAAATACCACACATAGGGTAATCCAATACCAAAGCTTAAACTGTCAGTAGGTGAAGACCCCAGACTGATTTGGTTAATATAATCCAATCTTCTTTAACCCGTGCAACAAGAATTGATATGCACATACAGATTTTTCCACATTTAAACATAAATAGAGATTCCAGAAACTTTGGTTGATTGAGCCAGACTACGTTGAAATTAGTATTGAAAGGATGGTAATGGGGAAGTAATCGACAGTAGGACTTCTAGTGACTGTACTAATGCTGCCAAAGTATGCACTGTCATGTAGTTCAATGCAAACCACCATAAGGAATTATACCCAAAATGAACGATGAGCACACTAATGGACCCTGCCATTCCATAAAAAAAGATACTAATCAGAGCTAAACAACACAACATTTAGAACACAAATACGTACACAAGGCACTCAATGTAACAAAACATGATTTGATGTGCATATGTTTCGCTAAACAAAACAATAAGGTTAGGAAGAAATTCTATACTTAAAACAAAATGCAAAATTTGAAACATCTACTTGATGTGGAATCAAAATGTTCAAAATTTGTCCTTAAACATACGTTCAATATTAGACATATGAAATAATTATCTCATCAAATCACTTGGTTTTTGCCCTCTTGTTATCTCTTTTCTGTATCTTGCTAAAAGTGTAGGGAAAGACATGGGATGTACAGCCAAATAGAACATACCAAAACCACTGATTCTATTATTTCATTATATGCTCACAGATTAGTTCGTCTTTGCATTTCCTCTACTTGAATAGATTAACCATTCTTTAGAGAAAAAGGAAATCCAAGGCCTCTCTAGGACCTGGAAGACATAAATTACAAAATCTCAATAAAAGATCATGACTCTGATGCCTCTATAATGTCAAGTTCATCTTATATGCCAGAAGATCTAGGTTCTATCTTGACAATGTCATTCATCCCCCCAGCACTCAAGTACATTAATGACACGAATAAATCTAGATGCGGTTTTCCAAGTCCTCAGAATGAAAACATTTTAAAGAAAACACTGATATTTGCATCTCATCAATTTAAAGCAAAAAAGATGACATAAAAAATACTATACCTCCATAAGAGTAGTTTAAACATTTTGTTTTTGTATCTCAACAGATATCACATAGATTTAGAACAAGCATTTAAACTTCACCCAAAATGATTGACAATTTAATTATAAAACTAGAGGAAAAAAAACAAACAAATAGCACTAGAGGAAGAAAATATATAATGTGCACAAATGCCATGTCATATAACATAGATAACCTCTGCCAGTTTTTGCTGAGCATCTTGAATTTCTTTGTTATAAATAGCATATTCCAAGGATTTTCTCTGCTTGTCAAGCTGCTGATATTTTCTAAGTTCCTCTTTCTCCTCATCTAGCTCCTTCAGCCTTTCATCTAAATACTGGACAACTTGAATGATCTGCCTTCTTTTATTTCCTGTTTAACAGGAAAATCTAGGTTATCATCAAAAGATTGATTAATAAATATTGAAAATCAATGCCCAATGAAAGACTTGCCAGTTTCCTGCATTATTTTCAAACTTTCACGGCGCCTCTCCTCATAAACTCGAGTGCCACCAATTTCCTTTAGTAAATCTAGTCGTTCAGAGTCTTTCATTAAAGTTAGTGATGCTATCTGCACAAAGGTATGACAGAACAAACTTACATATCAAGTCTTCAAAATCCATCAATACAACAATATTCAACTCCAACCCAAATTTGACAAAAATGCACCAATACCTTTCCTTGCTGAACAACGTAGTAAGGGTTTGAGCGAGAGAAACCAGCACTTTCAAGTAAATTCATCACTTCAGTTTTCCTGCGGATCATTTACCATGTTTTTTTAGGGACCAGGGCATAAGTTAGAATCAGACAGCCTAAACTATAATATATTGTTATCCAACAATAAAATGTAAGAATAAAGAAAATGCTGTAATATAGTAATCTAAACTCACGTTATGTGTTTTCCATCTAGAAAATACTCATCCTTTTTCAAACCAATTGTCCGGCGTAGGCGCACTTCCTCTTTGTCAACCTGTCGAGAGGATTAGATATAAGCCAAGATGGTAAGCAGACAAGAATAACACAAATATATGGCTATAATTCATAATAAGGGAGAATGATGCTTGGGTCCCAAAAAATCAATTTAATGACAGTTTGGTCCAAAAAAATTTGCTAGAAGATGAATTGTAAATGTTGATTCAAATAGTTGCGAATATGGGAATCTCAGTTGCAAATCAGGCATTTAGGTCTCATAGGTCACTGCCAAATCATGTTTTATTAGAAAAGGTTTAGGTAAGTTGGGGTCATGGGGCTCACCAGAGCCAAGGCGTGCCTCAAGGCTCAGAGTGCTTACAAATCGCTCACTAACAAGATCCTCACGTCGACGGGATTTAAACTCACAACCATGTGGGTTATGAGCCAACTCCTTAGCAATTAGACCAACTTTTGTAGGCAGATCACTGCCAGTTCTTTGCAACTAAGAATCCCAAATTCGCAACTATCTGAAAATATCACATCGTTCAACAAAATTTTTTGGGACCTATCATTAATTAGATCTTATAGGACCTAACAGTCATTGCCCCTTATAATAACAATAACAAAGCAAAACCACAAAGTAATTTAAACAAATTAAGTTTAAATAAAGTACAAAATCGTCCAGCTAATGCCCCCCTAATAAATAAATCATTAGCCTTAGAACTATACCGGTATGCGATTGTCTGAATTATCAAATACAATCTCCACGAATGCAGATAACACTTGGTGTCCAGCTCCCTCCTGTATAGGGAATTGTTCGCTTAAGCTTAATTAAAATCCTATAAATGATTAGTGATGGTAAAAAACAGCCTGAGAAAGAGATATGAACTGGATCATACATGGAGTAGTGCATGCCTATCTTCACTGCGTAGGTTCTGAAACAGATCGCTCAACACAAAACGAATTGCTAGAAACGAGAAAAGAAGAGAAAAAAGTTTCCAATCAGAGGTGAGAGATCTAACTTGAGTTACTTTCACCAATTAAAAAAAAAGGGGTCCCCAAAAGAATAGATGAAATGAGAAGAAAAGGGGGGAGAATTCAGCTTACCATGGAAAAAGTTTGTCTTCCCAGATCCATTAGCACCAACTGTAAAGAACTCAATTAGATTATCATTTACTTTACTAACTTGTATCATTAATATGTCCCTAAAAAGGTAAAAGGTGCAAAATGGAAAATGATATTCAAGAGTAATTCTTACATTTAATGGGGTGTGATGAAGAAAGAAGATAAGCTAAAGTACAAGTAATGAAAATAAGGAAAATAAAGCGAACAAAGGGTCACTGCAGTCAAAACAGTTTTTACAGTCATTTGCTTCATGAATGAAAATAGGCAGCAGCTAAAATATCAATTCTAGCAAAATCACGTCATGCTTTGCAGTTAACTAAAGCATTCTATCTCCCTAATGCTCGGAGCATATTTTGACCAGTAACTTCAAAAGCTGATGAATTTACAATACTAGATTTATTCAGGATTCCCTACGGTTTCTTCGAGCAACATGGAACATTTTATAATAATTATCATGAAGCCTCTCAATATTTTTCATATTGAACAAACATGTCACTTTATGCAAGCATATCCATATAAAACTTCACCAAATATATACATACATGCATACATATAAATAAATAACAGCCAACTAAAAGGTTCACTCCAAATTGCCTTAATTTTCTACTGATCATGACATTTTTGCATCCCATGTCCACACCATGCATCATGAATTATTATCTTGCAACAACAGATAAAAATAATTCAAAGGTTTTAGATAGGACCAATACCAACACAATTAACTTTGGGGCTGAAAGGTTCTGTGGCAATTTGCTCTCTGTAACTCTTAAAGCCTTCAATTATAACCTGGATAAAAAGACCAAGAAAACATCTCGAGAGAGAAATTTAGCAAAAAATCATTTCAGAATAGGAGCCATATAAAGTAGTATGAAGAGCCCAAAAAATAAAATAAAATGAAAAGATTCAATTCATAAAAAATTTCTTCACAATCCTACTAGGTCCAGCCATGTGCTTATAGCAGCACTCAGCACAAGGGACATTGGTCGTGGGCCAGACCTCTCTCTCCAACTAACTACGACTAATAACAGAAAGAGTAAATGCTCTTAACAACAAAACGCTAAAAAAGACATATCTGCCATCAAATTACAGTCTCAGCCATGATACATTTGTTTGAGTATCAAACTACAATATCTCTCCTTGGCAAAATCAGAGACTTCTACTTTCTAGTATTCAGGTTTACATAATAATTAAACTATGCCACTAAAAGATTTATTAACCCAGAGGCAGACAGATCGTTAAAAAGGTAGTCTACAATTCTTGTTACATCATTTTTATATAGGTTGGAGTAGTTGCAATAGTGGTACAAGAATTGATTGAGAAAATTGCATGCCAAAACAATGTAGAACCTCTCGAAGAGAATCGGTCTGTGTGATATAAGAAGTGAACCAGATTTCTTTTTTACATCAAATCCACCAACTAGGATCAAATCAGAAAAAATAGATAAATAAAATCAAGATTGAAGAAAGCATTTCCCAGTAAAATTACCTGTTTTATGTGCATCTTGAAAGTGTCATAACCCAACCTATAGAAGAAATAACAAAATCCATCAGCAACGTTTTTAAAAATGCAAAAGAAACAGTTCAGAATATCAGGAATCACAGCACTAGAATAACAAGCATTGTTTGATTGGATTTCGGAACTTCCTTGCTGTTGAGGAACAGCCTCCAAGATAACTACAAACAAATTCAACGAACCAAAAGATGCTAAATCATCACAGTACGTTAACCAGTACTATGAATGCAATTGTATGCCCACAAACGAACAATCACCCATTTCGCAACTGCTAAGTAAAAGTTTTCTAAAAGCCAAGTAATTTTACGTTCTCAAACCAGAAAGAAGGCCATTCCCCGGATGATCAGTCTAACCCAAAAATCACAACATTTCACACTACAATACGCTGACATAGCACATGCCTTTACATTTCAGCAGCAAAGCCAAATACTAGAACATGCAATTCACAGTAAATCCAGCTCAACAAATTTTCTAGGGTTACAAAAGCTGCAAAACCTCCAGCCCCTAAGACTCATCAGTTGAAGTCAAAACTACAGAAAACTCGCTGCAAACAGAGAAAAAAGCAGAAATCTAGAAGAAATAAGATGCAAATTGAGGTTGCTGCACAAGTTCACCTGTTGCGCAGAGACAATCTGGAAAGTACCTCAGCGTACGGAACAAATAGAAGATTCAACCGACACAGTAGCGAAGAAATGAAGTTGAAGCCAGCTCCTTTTCCAGCAAGCTAGTTATTCTTGAACGGGGTGCGAAGGATAAGGCGTACGCTCCAGTGGCGAAGTCTATCACCGGGAACTTCGGGCGGACATGAGGGAAAGTGGAGGGAAGAAGGCGGCAAAAATTGAGAAACTTTTCGATTTTTTGTTTTCGCACAAAAATCGGGAAATGAGAACACGTGGTTACCTGAAATCGTTCAACATTTTTCAAAGGGTCCACGTTCTTTCAACTTACAGTTTTTTGGCCAAGGACTTCATTCCATCTAAAAGATTATTGGATGAGCGGCAGTAAAAAATAGCTTCTTGTTCTTTCTTTTTTTTATTTGACTTTTATAAATTTAAAATAAGATAAAAAATATATTATTTAATGTGATTTATGTTGATATTAAATTTTTAAAAAATATCAGTTTGACTTTAGACAATTAACGTAGTAGAAAAGTTTATATGTAAAATGACTAAGTTTTACTATCTCAACTCTAGTCATTAAGGTAAGAGTAAATAGATAATTAAATAATTAATTTGGGTAGATTAAAGAAAATAGTTATATTAGTTATTGTAAATTGTCACAAACATATTTTGCTTTTCTTAAAATATCACCTTTTATTATGCCTATCGTTAGATGAAAACTCTTTAATCTATGCAATTAATAAAATACTTTAAGGAAAAAATAAAAATGTGAAAAACAAAGTAGATTGAGGTCAACTTACAATTAACTCTTAGATTAAGCATTGATGTAGTATTAAATAATACATATTTATATTATAGGTAAATAATTATAAATCAAAAAATTCATAATACTCAATATTACTCATACTCTTGGGTACAAAATTTGCATATAGTCATATGTAGGAAAATTTAGATTCTTCTCACCAATTTCTAATGGGACTGTTCTCTAATTTTTTCTAAAATTTATTTTATTGTGCAGATAAGGGAAAGTGTCCATGAGGAGGCTGGACGTGGCCGGTCTGAACAGCATGGACCGGACACTACGAGTTGTAGTGCAGTGGAATGAGGCCACGAACCAGACGATTGACAACGGCGGTCACCTGTTCAACCGCTTCCTGAATGAGCTGGGCTCGAATTGGATGCGGTTCCCCCTTCACTTTAGGACGTGGAGGCACGTTCCGAAGGGGCCGAAGGACCTGGCTTAGGAAGAGGTGGTTCAGGTAATTAATAGTATTTAATTAATATTTTTTGTAATTAATTATATTTAATTAATATTTTTTAATAGGATTTTTGTAATTATTGATATTTAAATAATTTTTTTGCAACTACGGGTTGCCGTTCGGGCCAACCGGAAGAGGTACACCCTGGTGAAGATGGGTGACGGCTGGAGGAACAGGAGGAACCATCTCTTCCACAGTATGGATAAGAATGGGACAATGCCTCTGGAGCAGCTGATCAAGAGCGTCCCGGACGGCGTCCCACCGAACGACTGGGCGAGTTTCATCCAGTTCAGGAGGAGCCATGAGGGGTAGGTAATGTATTTACTCCCTCCGGTCCTAATTATAAGATAGAGTTGACTTTTTTAGAGAAATTAAGGAAGCCAATTAAATTACTTTAGAGTATTTTTATTTTTATTTTTTTCTCCAAACTAATTAATTTGACTAATAAACTAATAAATAATTTAAAGATACTAAAAATATAAACACTCTAAAGTAATTTAATTGGCTTCCTTAATTTCTTCAAAAAAGTCAATTCTGTCTTATAATTAGGACCGGAGGGAGTATTATATTATTTATATATAATTTTGTAATTGTTAAGTATTAAATTATAATTTAAATTTAATTAATTTTAACTTGAACTTTATTAATTTTAAATATTTTATATTTTTTTAATACATTTAATATTGTTTTTTTCCAAGCGCTTTCTCAGAGGAACACTAGGTGCCGTGGGCAATAGACAATCCACCACACAGCAGGATCGAAGACATTTGCTGTCACTTACAATGAGCTGGTAACTTTTCATAATATCACTGACTTTTAACTGGTTATTTCATAATACTAATTGAATTTTGTAATTGTTTTAGGAGAGGAAGGCACAGTAGGAGAACCGTCAGACGAACTATAGGGAGTTGTATGCTATCACACACAGACACCGTGGCGGGACTCTAACATCTCAGCAAGCAGAGGCGGCCATTATAAGTAATTTCATTATTACAACTTTTATATAACCAACTTAATAATTTAAAATTTCAATAAGTAATTGTTTTATAAAATGGCAGGAGCGGATGTAGCAGTCGCAGGCTGAGCTGCGAGAGACCCAGGCCGAGGAGTCACAGGGGTCAGTGGACCTGACGGCTTCTTTGAAGGCGGGTCTGGGTCAGGCTGAGCACCTCAAATAATTGTGGGGGATGGGGATAGGCGCCAGACCTAGCATGGTCTACAGCAGGAGCTTCGCCTCTGAGGCTGGCAGCTCTAGAGGGGTCAGACGTTCGAGGGACAAGTCTGTTGAGCAACTGTGGTCAGATGTATAGTGGACACAGGTTGCAGTGGCACAGCAGCAGCAGCAGATGCAGCTGCA
This sequence comes from Inga oerstediana, assembly GCA_963210345.1. NCBI lineage: Eukaryota > Viridiplantae > Streptophyta > Magnoliopsida > Fabales > Fabaceae > Inga > Inga oerstediana. Next base: position 44,411,786 of record OY723405.1, read on the forward strand.
GCTAATTTGATCTACGCTCAGCAGATGCAGTGGCGTGAAATCACAAACAAGATGCTCAAGCGGTCATGGAGTCGCCTGTTCCTGAACGAGCAGCATCCACAGGTTCCCCCTATCCCTCGGTACATCGTCCAGACTATTACTCCTCCTCATCTTGCTGATGATGATGATGCGATTAACTTTGCCTAGGGCCCCGATCCAGTAGCACTTGAGGGAGCCCCACCTGAGGGAGCACCAGATGATCTGCCCCAGCTACTTAGTTTAGGACATATTTATTTTTTGTTGTTGAAACATTTGTAAATAAATATATACAATTTTATATTTTAGAAATTATATTCTTATTGTGTTTACCATAGTTATATTTATATTTTTAGACTACGTTGTTGAATTTTTGAATTAATTACGACAGTTATATTTATATTCTTAGACCGTGTTTACCATAGTTATAGTTATATTTATATTTCAAAAACTTAAAAAAAATAAATTATATATTATTGTAGCGGTTATATTATAAAACCGTTACAAATATAAAGAGTTTGAATTTGTAGCGGTTATTTAATTAACCTCTACTAATATATATATTTGTAAAGATTATTCTTATTAACCGCTAATATATATATATATATATAACGGTTATATTATAAAACCGTTACAAATATAAAGAGTTTGACTTTGTAGCGGTTATTTTATTAACCTCTACTAATATATATATTTGTAAAGATTATTCTTATAATCTAAATAAGAATAATCTTTACAAATATATATATTAGTAGAGGTTAATAAAATAACCGCTACAAATTCAAACTCTTTATATTTGTAACGGTTTTATAATATAACCGCTACAAATATATATAATTTATTTTTTTTTAAGTTTGAGAAATATAGTTCCATATTTGTAGCGGTTAAAGCTGAAACCGCTACAAATTGAAAGACATGAGCTTGGCAAAATTCAAAATTGAATAGTTGACTATTTGTAGCGGTTATATAAATAACTGCTACAAATTCAAACTTTCCAAATTTGAATTTCTCTCCACTTTTTGCAAATTTGTAGCGTTATTTATATATAACCGCTACAAAGTATTATTAGTAGTGGTCATAAGCAAAACCGCTACAAGGTTAAAACAAATTTTTCAATAAGCTTCCCAACGGCTTGATAATTAGTAGCGGTTTTATACATATAACCGCTACAAATTTTTATCACAATAGCGGTTACTATAACGGTTATGAACCGCTACAAAATATTAAACGTTGGAAATTCAGAATATAAGATTCCAAGCACTCGTTATTCTCTATTCACTCATCTTCTTCACTATACTTTCTTTTCTCTCACTAATAGCTATGGATAAGTCATGGATCAGGTTACCACGCAATTCTCCGAAATATTTGTACGGATTAAACAATTTCTTGGATTTCGCATTCACTCACGCCAGCTGTAACGGCAAGATCTTCTTTCCGTGTCGGAGATGCAAGTTCAAGAAGTGGCATGCACGAAATATTGTTAAGGAACATTTGCTCCTGAAGCCTTTCCTAGAGGACTATACGTTCTGGTCAGTTCATGGTGAGAAGGCCGGCATTAGATATGATGATGCTCTTCCTCGAAGTTCTCAAGTGGGCGTTCAACTAGATGAAGATGATCCTGTGAATGATGCTGTGCGTGATGCATCTGGATTTCAAGGCTACAACTTCAACGAAAAAGTGCACGATTCTGAGATGGTGTTCATGAGGAATGAAGCAGCTCAGGATTTTTTCATCTTGATGGATGAAGCAGATCGTCCTTTATATCAAGGTTGTCGAAAATATTCTAAATTATCTTTCTTGATCAAATTGTATCACATCAAGTGCTTGTGTGGAATCACAGATAAGGGAATGTTGATATTGCTCGAATTATTACAAGATGCATTCCCCGATGCTGAGATTCCCACAACATTCTATGAGGCTAAGAAGATTATCAACAGGTTGGGGTTGAACTATCGAAAGATTGATGCATGCCCCAACGATTGTATGCTATATTGGGGAGACGATTCCAACAAGGAGACTTGTAAGAGATGCCACATATCGAGGTACAAGACAATTCGGAAGGGGAAAAAGCAGAAGAAGAAACCTGCAAAGATTCTCAGGTGCTTCCCTTTGAAACCTCGCCTACAAAGATTATTTATGTCGTCTAAAACCGCAGAACACATGAGGTGGCATGCCGTTGATAAGAATGAAGACGATAAATTATGATATCCCCGGGATGCAGATGCTTGGAAAACATTTAACAACGACTTTCCAGATTTCACAACTGACCCCAGAAATGTTCGGTTTTTTTAAGTCCATATCATTTAAATTAAATTTTTTAAATTTAATAATACATCACTAACAATATTTTTTCTACATAATTCATGTAGGGATAGCGAGGATGAGTGTTCAAATTCAAATTATGTTTTTGTCTTTAAAAAAACTGGAAAAAAAAATTTTAAAAAATAAAATAATATTTGTAGTGGTTCTTTAACCGCTACAAAAATACAAATAACCGCTACTAATTAAAAACCGCTACAAAATGGGAACATTAACCGCTACAAATGCTACGTGGATTCCTATAAATACCCCTATCATATCTCATTTCAAACACTCCCCCATTTCTTTTTACCTTATCCATCTTTCATTTTCTCTTATTTACAAATATTTTTGCATGCGTTGAGGAGCTTAGCATACGATCAAATATGGTAACAAGTTTTTTAATTTTTTATTTCAATACTTCTTTCCTTCGAATAAAAATTATTCTCACAATTTTTTTTAGATATTTCAGAGCTTTATCTCATTTTCATCTATTTTTCATACAAAATTACATTGTAGTAGACAACATAATAGTTCCTTATTACCTACGTATCTTTAATAATATTATCAATATAATTTTTATACTTATCCAACTAAATTAAATTATTCCTTTTAATTTATAAATGAGCTAAACTATTGAATAATAAGTTAATTAAATTAGCTAAACTGTTAAAAAAATAAAATATTTAATTTAATATCAAAATAACATAAACAAATGATTGTATTTTTTTTTTTAAATTTTCTTAATTTTGTAGCGGTTATTAAATCGCTACTAACTAACGCGCTTGGTTCAAATCAAAATTAATTTTTTTGCGGGAATTTTGAATTTTGATGAAATTAGTAGCATTTTTAGAACCGCTACTAATTTTAGAAACTTCTTATTAGTAGTGGTTCTTAAACTGCTACAAATGAAAAAAAAATCATTTTTCTTTTCCAGCCTTGAAATTTTCTTTTTGATATTTGTAGCGGTTATATAACCGCTACAAATATCCCAAAAAGAGCTTTCGGCTTGTGGTGATGTTGTAGCGGTGGGATTGAACTGCTACAAATAAAATAGCGGTTATTTTGATTGAGTAGCGGTTTTTTATAGCCACTACAAATGCACTTACAACATGCGATTTAATAGCGGTTTTGTAAACCGCTACTAGTGTTTCTTGTAGCGGTTAAAACTGCTAATAATTACCATTTTTAATGCTACTAAATCACGTTTTTTTGTAGTGAGTTAAAGTGATGAAAAAAATTACTGCCCACTCTGCTATAGGGACATTTTGGAGAAAATCAAGAGTGGAGAAGAAGATGAGAATTTTGAGTTCTATTTTGTTCTGTATACCTTGGGAACTTTTATTTGTCGCACTGGGAGTACACATGTGAGTGAAAGGTTGCTAAAAGTAACAACTTTCACAAAGAACAAGTGGGAAGAATATGATTGGGCAACATTTGTGCTTTATGAACTTAATTTTGAAGTAGAACAATTTAAGGTAGTGAGAAACAAAAGAAAGTCATAGAAGTCAAAAGCTGTCAGAGGCTGCATTTATTTTATACTGGTAATTGTAATGCCCCAAATTTTGATTAAGGACTAATGACTTCTAATAAGGCTATAAGGAATGTTTGATAAATGCTTTTGTGAAATGAAGTACGGATTGTGGCCGAATTCGTAGTAGAAAATACCCAAACCTTGTATTTATGTTTAATTATGTGACAAAGTCTTTATTGAACTTAAATGAGAGGGGAATGGTGCTTGGAGGAGGGAAAAAGAAGTTAAATTATGTGTCATGTGGCAATTCAAGTAAATGTATCATAATCAGGGGCAAAATTGGAAGAATGAAATTTACCGGCAAATTAGTCAGCCACTGATGAAGAAATTAATTAAGAGTTAGAAATGTGTGTTGTAACTACTTGGCTAATGGATTTGGTTAGTGTAACTTAGTGGATAATTACTTTTAATGGAACCATAGAGATGTGGACAAGTGGCACACAATTGATCAAGCATGAGAGTAAAAGTCCAACAAACATTATTTTAATCTTTTCTCTTCCTTCTCCCTCTCTCTTGGTCGGCTAAGTGTGTGTGAGGGGGGCAAAAATCTGTTTTTATCATCATCATTCCATCTCTCTCTCCAAGCTTGGACGCCATTGTTGTAGAAGAAAGAGAAAGAAGAATTTAAGGTAAGTGAGCTCCATTTGACCTTGAAAATGGCTTCTATTGCCAAAACTCTCTTATTTAATCTTGTTTCTCTTCTTGAGAGCTTCATTTATGTGGTTTTAGATTTTCAAGAGGAGGTGTTTGAGTACTTGAGAAAACTTGGAAGTTGAGAAATCAAAAAACAAGTCTGGGAAAGTGAAAGAAGTGAGTGATAGCTACCTTTTGATATATATGTTGTGACTATTGGTTTAGTATTAAAGTTTTGGAATTTTGCCCTTATTTTCATGTGATATTGGATTGTATGAATTGCATGTTGTTTTGTGATGGGAATGGTGTGTTGTTGTGTCTTTTAGACAATAGAATTGGTTTGGAACATTGAATGTGAAGTTGGGCAAAATTGTGGTTTATGTTGTAATGTTGTGGTCAAAATAAAACATAATGATGGGATGTGAATTTAGATGTTTTGATGTTGCCATTGGATTCTTTGTGAAAAATTGCGAGGGAGTAGTATTTGTTGTGCATTTTGGAACCTTTGTGAACAGTTGGTGAAAAATTAGAAATTGTGGAAAATGGTTAAGTGTAAAATGCTATGTAGGGGACCCACTTTGCATGGTGATTTGAAATAGCAAATGGTATTGAAATATTGTGAAACTTTCCAGTATTGTAGTTCACATTACAAGCTTTCCATTAATATAAAGTTTGGGTCGTTTTGATATCTATGCAAGAAGTTATGGTCATTTGAAAATCAGCTAGGAAACAGGCCAAAGGTTAGCCGTGGCCCATGGATGTTAGCCGTGACCCAAAACCTTTTGACCAGTTCTTGGGCGTCGCCCAAAGGGTGTTGGCCGTGGCCCAAAACTCTCGGACCTATTCTTGGCCGTGACCCAAATCTTCTTGAGATATTCTTGGCCACGGCCCACGGATGTTGGCCGCAATCTAAAAGTTTCTAACCTGTTTTTTGCCGCAGCTAGTAGATCTTGACCATAGCCCAAATCTTTCTAATTATCCATTGGCTACGGCTAACCCCTGAAAAATTGTGTTTTTCATTTTTGAAAGATGGTCTTCAGTCAAGTTTTTTTCTAACCCCTTAGGCACTTGTTTGGGTTTCTAGTAGCCACCTAAAGGTCTCAAATGATAACCAATCTTAAGTGTTGTGAAGTTAAGTATTGGAATAGGGAATAACTCTTCCTCCTTAATTATAGTTTATAGGATTTGATATTTGCCTTGCACGTGATAGGCCGGTGCCAGAGCACGTGTAGAAAGAATAAGGTAGTGACCCTTTCTCTTATATTGTGTATAATACATTGTATATATGCCTTATCATTGAATAATGATGAACGGAAATGCCGTTGTGAAACATGCCATGATGGAACATGCCATTGTGAATACAGCAAAAGCTGTTGTGAAACATGCAGATGCGAAATATGCCGTTGTGAAATGCCATTATTGTGTTGCTACATTGTGATTTGCTTGCATGTTATGTGATTGTACATGTTATGAGTGAATGGTTACTATCGGGATGTTTTTGAATTTCATTCTTTCCATTAACTAATCTACAATCAGGGCAAGCAATTCTAAAGAGAAGCAGGTGACGAAGAGTGACTAGAGCTCCTAGCTGGGAGTTTTAGTTTTGGGTAGTTGGTTATCATATTTTCGATTATTGCATATATTGATAGGTATATGTAATCCCCCATATGGGAAATTGAGAGGGCAAGTAAGCCCTATAAACCCTTTGATGAATGAATGAAATCTGAGTGTTGTTGGGAATTTTTGTTACACTCTGATATATATGAATGAAACCAAACTGCACAGGCCAAATATATTTGAAATGTGAATGTAAGACCACTTTGAACTGGTTTAGAAAATTTTTTTGAAAACCCTGTCTTAAAGATGGGATTTTTAACAAGTTTTAAATTATTCGTTGGTCTCTAATTCAACATAATTACGCATTTTTGAACTATAATTTCGACAATTAAGGTAGGAGTTACATTTGTGGTATCAAAGCTATATTTCCTGGGAAGGGTAGGATTTGCTAGGATAGTGGTCGTAGTTTGTTGCCTTAGTGATAGAATATGACCCATGATTGTTTTTTGTATGCACATAAATGTTCCTGCTATTTGTTGATATATGAGTTTTAGGGACTATGTGTATACATTAACTATGATATTGACGTGGTGAATCATTTGTATAGTTAAAGGACACAATGGTTCGCCCTAAAGTCAGAAAAGTTGAACCAGAGGTGGAAGAAATTCATAACAATCCACCTGTTCCTATGCAAGCAATGATGGGAATGTTGCTAGAACAGCGAGATATGATTCATGAGCTAAGAGAAGAGCTTCAGGAGGAAAAGGCCAAGTGTAACCCTGATAGGGTCTAGTCTACCCATAAAGAGACCCAAGAGGAGACACGTCAGGATGAAATAGCTGAGGGGTCATTTCAAGCTAGGAGTCCCCACCTCATACTATATCGAACTAGGAGTCACAAGGAGTACCGGCCCAAGAAGAAAGAGATCTTCAATACTGGGTTTCAAAATTTTGCAAACATCTACCTCCGGTGTTTTGAGGGAGGTTTGAAACCTAAGCAGCTAAGGATTGGTTGAACCGGTTGGAGAAAATCTTTGAAGTCATAGATTATCCAACTGAGGTGAAGGCACACTTAGCCATGTACAAGTTAGAAGGAGATACTGATCGATGGTGGCGGAATATCACCCTGACATTGTAGAACCAGAATGTGCCACTGACCTGAGAACTGTTTCAAGAAAAATTCAATGAAAAATATTTCCCTAAGTCAGTGAGGCTCAAGAAAGAATAAGAATTCCTAGCCATCAAGCAGGGGGATGCAGAGACATTTGATGATTACTTGTCTCGCTTCATCCAACTGGCCAAATACTCCTCTTATTTGCGTGATATGGATGATAAGGAGTGGAGTTACGACATGTTAATATGGGGTTTGAGGCATGAGTTGAGGAACAGATTAGTCACCCATCAGTTTACCAAATTCAACAAAGTAGTATAGGAGTGCAGAATCACTGAAAATAATTTAAGGGATTTGTACCCAACTAAGGGTGGTAGCAGTCGCAGTAAGCCTGGTAAGGGGAATGCTTCCCAAAAGCAGAAGGGACAGGGGTTCTCAGCTAGGGACAGTGGAAAGAAGCCCTATTATCTTGAAGGTCGTGATAATCAGAAACCCCCAACAGTATTGATATGCACTCATTGTGGGAGATTACATCCTAGCAAAACTTGTACAGGGCAAGTAGTGTATTATAATTGTAAATAGCCAAGACATCTCTACGGAATGCAAACGGCTGCCGATAGAGCAAAGGCCTAGGAATCAGGGTAGGGTGTTTGCGATGACATACAAGGAAGCTCGAAAGTCACCCGATTTGATTCAAGGTAAAATTCTTCTCAATAGTAGTTTAATACAAGCTTTATTTCTATTCGGGTGTAAGTCATTCTTTTATTGCCTATGACTATGTAAAGCACCTGAGATTGCATGTTCATAAACTGCCATTTGATTTGGTTGTATCGACGCTAATGGGTGTCAAGGCTGTGATGGCCAAGGCTTGTTTAAATTGTGTGATAATTGTTGAGGGACGTGAGTTTACTATCGATTTGATTTGCTTGCCACTTCACCAATTAGAAGTTATATTGGGTTTTGATTGGCCGACGGCAAATAATGTGCTGCTTGATTGTGGGAATAAGAAAATAATTTTTCTTACTACACAGAGGAAGGATGATGTGAGTGTAATATCCCAATTCGGGATTAAGGGCTAATGCCTTTGAGATTAATTGTAAGTTTGTAATTAAGCACTTCTAGGATTAATGTGACGTAAATTTGGTATAAATGTGTGTGGTATTTAAGATCAAGGGTTAAGATTCATTGCACATGGGTCGGAATCCGGTGTATTAAGCTTGTGTGAGCTTATTGTGGAAGTGAGTAGGATTGTGACATGTGGAATAGTATGGACCATTGGATGTAGCACATGGGATAAAAGTCCACTTTTCTCTCATTCTCTCTCTCCTATTCGGTTGGGTATGGGCAAAGAGGGAAGAATTGTACTTCATCATCATCATTTACTTCATCTCATCATCTTCTCTCTCTTCTTCCTTCCATTTCCGTCGACCAAGCTAAGAAAGAGAAAGGAAAGCTTTGATTTTGGGTAAGCAATTATCTTCTAATGCCCTAAACCTCTTCTCTAATATTGTACATCTTATTGAGAGCTTCAACTTGGTGATTTCAGAATCTTGAAAGGTGGAGGTTTGTGTGTTGGTTGAAATTTGACAGTTGGGGAATCAAGATTCTGGATTTGGCAAAGTGAAGAGGTAAGCCTTTAGTGCATTTTGATATATTGTTTATGATTTTTGGAAAAGTTTGTGAAAATCTGGAAATTTGCCCTAGTTTATGCCTATTTTTGGATATATGAATTTCATTGTGATTGATATTGGAAATGGCCTATTATGAAGTTCTTTGAGTAGTTGATATGGTTTTGAAGTTTGGAATTGAGTTGAATGAAATTTGGATATTGTGTGTATCATAGAGACCTAAGTGTTAATTGTGGTAAAAAGGGTTTTTGGGTGTTTTGGAAGTTGCCAATGTGTTCTTTAGGCATGGTTAAGTGTGTTTGAGCTTTGTGAGAAGTTTGGGAACCATTGGGATTGGATTTGACCATCTAGTATTTTTCTGTCATTTGCTGCGTTTTTGGTCTCTGATGCACAACACTCGAGTGAGGGAAGACCATGCTTGAGTGCTGCATGTGTTTTCCCTTTTCTGCTTCGATTTTTGCCTGGGTTTTATGAGTGGAGCTCGAGTGCACTTCTTGTCCGCGAGTGATGTTGGTGCTAGCTCGAGTGAGCAAGGGACTGCTCGAGTGTTGGTGTGAGTCTAGAGTTAGGGCTACTCTCGGATTGTCACTCACTGGCCAATGCTCAAAAGTGTGATCTGACACTCACAAGTGCAGGCCTCTCACCCGAGCATTGGGGGGTATGCTCGAGTGAGCTTGTCCCTCTGATGTTGCTTGTGCTCTCGGGTTTTCACTTCTTGTCTTGCACTTCCGGGGACTCGAGCACATTTGGAGTTATCACCCGAGTGCAAAGTTTCATGCTCAAGTGATGTGAGCATGTTCTGCTTAAGTTAGTTGCTCACTTTCAAACACTCGCGAGTGAGAGTCGTTCTCACTCGAGCACGAGTTGCTTATTACTCGAGTGAGGTCATCTTCACTCGAGTGATCCAGCCTAAAATCACTATTTTGCTTTCCGAAAAGGGGTTTTCAGGGTAGTTCTTCCAACCCTTTAGGCATATGTTTAGGCCTCTATTAGTCACCTAAAGAGTCCTAAATGATAACCAACTAAGTGTATTATGAAATTAAGAACTTGAAAAAGAGATTGATCGGTTGTCCCTAATTTGATATAGGATTTGATATCTGTCGCCCTCGTGAGACCACGGTACCGGAGCCAGTCAGGAAAGATACAGGTAATGATTCTTTCTTTATACCTTATGTAATACATTGTATGTGTGCTATATCATTGGTTCGTAATGGATTTGAATGCTGCAAGATTTGTGAAAATGTGAAAGCGCCGCTCTACCCATAGTCCCTGAGTCTCTAACAACGGTTCGAGTAAGGGCTGTGTGCCTTCCCGGCGGTAAAAGGGGATGAGGTTAGGGTGTGATATATGTGATTATGCGGGCCGAAAGGCTAATTGTGGACCGAAAGGCTAATTGTAGGCCGAAAGGCTATATGTGAGCTGTAAGGCTATTTGTATGCACTGCCATACCAACAATTTCTGGGTTGCTAATAACAGTTCGGGTTAGGATGGTGTGCCTTCCCGGCTGTAAAAGTGGATGAGGATGGAGTGTGATTTGTGTGTTGTTGATATATGATGATTGGTTTACATGCTATGTGATTACATGCGGTATGAATGATTTGTTACTACTGGGATTCTTTAGAATCTCACTCTTCCAAATAACTAACCATTTCAGACAAGGCAAGTGGCTCGAAAGGGAAGCGGACAACCAGGAGTAGTTAGGATTACTCTAAGACTTTAGTGGTTGTTGGTTATCTATTTTGGTTTGGAATTACCATTTGTACATAAGATGTAAATGTGAAATTTTGGATATGTAATCCCCATTTTGGTAACTTTAAACCCATGTTGTATATATGCAAGTAACCCGGGGTTTGCCGGGATTTTAGTTATGTACTCTGATGTTTATTAATGTGATTTGGTTTCTCAAGTAATTATATTCGAATGTGAATGTGAGACCAGGATGAATTATGATTTTGAACCATTTTTCAGGAAACCCCATCTCTAAGATGAGGGATTGTAATTTATTACTTTGTCTTATTGGTCTCTATTTCACTTAAATTTTATAAGCTGAATGTAATTACGGTGAGAGGGTTACAGTGAGTGCCAATTTGAATTTCCTTTCAATGGTTAAAGCTGAGAAATATCTAGAAAAGGGGTGCCAAGGGTATATGGTATTCTTTTCCGTACAGGGAGAGACAGAAGAATCTTTAGAAAGTATACCCGTGGTAAGAGAATTCTCTTAGGTGTTCCCAGACGATCTTAGCGGATTGCCTCTGAAAAGGGAAGTGCAGTTTCCAATTGAAATTGTGCCTGGAGTTGGTTCTATATCAAAGGCCCCATACCGAATGGCCCTAAATGAGATGGCAGAATTAAAGAAGCAGATTGAAGACTTACTTGAAAAATGGTTTATTAGACTAGTGTTTCACTATAGGGAGCTCTAGTGTTGTATGTTAAGAAGAAAGATGGGAGTTTGCGTTTATGTGTGGATTATAGAGAATTGAACAAGATAACCATCAAGAACAAGTATCCTCTCCTGAGAATCGATGACCTTCTAGATCAATTGCCTGGTTCTTGTGTATTCCTGAAGATTGATCTAAGGTCGGGTTATTATCAGCTGCGAGTGAAAGTAGAAGATGTACCGAAGACTACTTTCAGAATGAGGTATGAGCACTATGAGTTTCTGGTAATACTTTTCAGGTTGACTAATGCGCCTGTTGTATTCATGGATTACATGAATTGTGTCTTTCGACAGTACCTTGACCATAGTGATGTTTATCGACGGTATTCTGATATACTCCAAGAATAGGGAGGAACATGAATATCATTTGAGAATTGTGCTGGAGATATTGCGTGAAAAGCAGCTCTATGCCAAATTGAGTAAGTGTGAGTTTTGACTTCCGGAAGTAAAATTCTTAGGCCATGTTATCTCATAAGAAGGGGTCTCAGTAGATCTCAATAAAGTGGAAGTAGTACTAGCCTGGAAGAGGCCAAAAACTGTTGCTAAGATGCTCAGTTTTCTAGGTCTTACTGGTTACTAACGGAGATTCATTCAGAATTTTTTCCGTATCGCCTTGCCGATGACCAAGCTCACACGGAAGGATCAATCGTTTATATGGGATGAACGTTGTGAAAATAGTTTTATTGAGCTGAAGGAAAGGTTGACTACAGCGATAATGTTGATTATATTTAACCCCAGCTTGACTTATATTGTGTACTGTGATGCGAGTAAGTAGGGGTTAGGGTGTGTTCTAATGCAGCAAAGATATGTGGTGGCCTATGCCTCTCGATAGCTGAAGCCGCATGAAATAAACTATCCCACTCATGATCTGGAGCTTACAGCAATTGTGTTTGCATTGAAAATATGGTGACATTACCTGTATGGTGTGATGGTAGAACTATACTGCGACTATAAAAGTCTCAAATATTTGTATGACCAGAAAGAATGGAATATAAGACAGCACCGGTGGATAGAGTTGCTTAAAGATTACAACCTGGAGATCTAATATCATCTGGGTAAAGCTGATGTCATTGTAGATGCTCTTAGTCGAAAGACGGTGCTTGTTGTAGCAATTATGATTCAAGAGGTAAAGTTGATAGAGGATTTCCATGACTTGAATTTGTCAAACCAGATCGTTTGTTCTAATTACAATGTTTCCCAAGGGGAAAGTGATCTGAGAGCTAAAATTGAAGAAGCACAGAAGCAAGATGATTGGGTGCAATCTATTCGGGCTATGATTGAACAAAGAGAAGCTCAGGGTTATGATTTGTCGCCTAGTGGATTAGTTCGATACAAAAAGAGGATTTGTATTCCACTAAAGGCATATTTGATGCAGAGAATCTTAGATGAGGCATACAAGAGTCGATATACTCTTCACCCTGAGATGACCAAAATGTACCATGATTTGAAGTCTATATATTGGTGGCCAAGATTGAAGTGCGATATGACCAAGTACGAGGTGCGGTGTCTTACTTGCCAGAAAGTGAAAATTGAACACCAAAGGCCGCCGGGATTATTGCAGAGTCCTGAGATTCCAGAATGGAAATGGGAAAGTGTAACCATGGATCTTGTTGTGGAATTGCCCAAGATCAGGAACTATGATGCGATCTAGGTGATTGTTGACTGGTTAACGAAGTCGGTGCATTTCATTCCGATTAATGCTAGTTAGTCTCCGGATAGACTGACAGAAATTTATATACAGGAGATTGTGAGGCTTCATGGCATACCAAAGAATATCATTTCTGATAGAGATCCTAGTTTCACTTCGAGATTCTGGAGGGCTTTACATGAAGCTCTGGGTACTAAATTGAGATTCAGCATGACCTATCATCCTCAGACAGATGAATAGTCAGAAATGATCATTCAAACGCTAAAAGATATGTTGAGAGCCTGTGTCCTAGACTTTAAAGTAAATTGACACTACTTTCTTCCACTTGCTGAGTTCGCCTACAACAACAGCTATTATGTAAGCATTCAGATGGCTCCATATAAAGCGTTGAATAGGAGGAAGTGTCAATCACTTTTGTGCTGGACAGAATTGTCTAAGAGAAGGTTGTGTGGGCCGGTTCTTATTGATCAGACCTCAGAACAGATTAGAATCATTCGAAAGAGGCTCCTTATAGTGCAGAGTCTACAGAAGAGCAATGCTGATAAGAGAAGAAGACCTCTAGAGTTTGATATAGGTGATCATGTGTTTTTTAGGGTGTCTCCAGTCACAGGCATCGGAAGAGCTATCAAGCGGAAGAATCTGAGTCCACGGTACATAGGTCTTTTTGACATTCTCGTGATAATCGAGCCTGTTATGTATCGAGTAGCTCTACCCTCGAACTTGAACAGTCTACGTGAAGTGTTCTATGTTTCCCAATTGAAGAAGTACCAACCAGATCCATCGCACGTTATTGAGTATAAAGATGCAGACTTGCAAGACAAATTCACATATGCGGTAGAGCCAGAGAAAATCATTGATAAGGAGGAAAGACGGCTCAAACACTAGAGTATTCCATTTGTGAAGGTATCTGGAAGGGTATGTCTCAAAGGGAAGCCACATGGGAAGCAAAAAGTGACATACAGAGACGTTATCTGGAGTTTATAGCTCAAGTTGTGCAACAAATTTTAAGGGCAAAATTTATTGTACTGGGGGAGAATTGTAATGCCCCAAATTTTGATTAAGGGCTAATGACTTCTAATGAGGTTGTAAAGAATGTTTGGTAAATGCTTTTGTGAAATGAAGTAAGGATTGTGACCAAATTTGTAGTAGAAAATGCCTAAACCCTGTATTTATGTTTAATTATGTGACAAAGTCTTTATTGAACTTAAATGAGAATGGAATGGCGCTTGGAGGAGGGAAAAAGAAGTTAAATTATGCGTCAAGTGGCAATTCAAGTGAATATGCCAAAATCAGGGGCAAAATTGGAAGAATGAAATTTACCTGCCAATTAGTAAGTTACTGATGAAAAAATTAATTAAGAGTTAGAAATATGTGGTATGACTACTTGGCTAAAGGATTTGGTTAGTGTAACTTAGTGGATAATTACTTTTAATGAAACCATGGAGATGTGGACAAGTGGCACACAATTGATCAAGCATGAGAGTGGAAAGTCAAACAAGCATTATTTTAATCTTTTCTCTTCCCTCTCCCTCTCTCTTGGTCGGCTAAGTGTGTGTGAGAGGGGCAAAAATATGTTTACATCATCATCATTCCCTCTCTCTCTCTCCAAGCTTGGACGCCAATGATGTAGAGGAAAGAGAAAGAAGAATTCAAGGTAAGTGAGCTCCATTTGACCTTGAAAATGGCTTCTATTGCCAAAACTCTCTTCATTAATCTTGTTTCTCTTGTTGAGGGTTTCATTTATATGGTTTTAGATTTTCAAGAGGAGGTGTTTGAGTACTTGAGAAAACTTGGAAGTTGAGAAATCAAGAAACAAGTCTGGGAAAGCGAAAGAAGTGAGTAATAGCTACCTTTTGATATATATGTTGTGACTATTGGTTGAGTATTGAATTTTTGGAATTTTGCCCTGATTTTCATGTGATATTGGATTGTATGAATTGCATGTTGTTTTGTGATGGGAATGGTGTGTTGTTGTGTCTTTTAGACAATAGAATTGGTCTGGAACATTGAATGTGAAGTTGGGCAAAGTTGTGGTTTATGTTGTAATGTTGTGGTCAAAATAGAACATAATGATGGGATGTGAATTTGGATGTTTTGATATTTCCATTGGATTCCTTGTGGAAAATTGTGTGGGAGTAGTGTTTATTGTGCATTTTGGAACCTTTGTGAACACTTGGTAAAAAGCTTGCAATGTGAACTATAAAAATAGAAAGTTTAGGTCATTTTGATGTCTATGCAAGAAGTTATAGTCATTTGAAAATCAGCAAGGAAACAGGCCAAAGGTTGGCTGCAGCCTATGGATGTTGGCTGCGACCCAAAACCTTATGACCAATTCTTGGCCGCGGCCCAAAACTCTCAGATCAAGTATGCTTGCCGCAGCCCAAATCTTTCTGAGCTATTCTTGGCTGCAACCCATGGAGGTTGGCCGTGACCCAAAAGTTTTTTACTTGTTTTTGGCTGGGGCAAGTGGATTTTAGCTTCAACCCAAATCTTTCTGATCATCTATTGGCTGTTGCCAATGGATGGCTTGGTCGCGGCCAACCCCTGAAAAATTGTGTTTTTTATTTTTGAAAGATGGTTTTTGGTCAAGTTTTTTCCAACCCTTTGGCATCTGTTTAGACTTCTAGTAGCCACCTAAAGGTCTCAAATGATAATCAATCTTAAGTGTTGTAAAGTTAAGTATTGGAATAGGGAATAACTCTTTCTCCTTAATTAGGTTTATAGGATTTGATATTTACCCTGCACATGATAGACTAGTGCTAGAGCACGAGCGGAAAGAACAAGGTAGTGACCCTTTCTCTTATATTGTGTATGATACATTATATGCATGCCTTATCATTGAATGATGATGAATGGAAATGCCTTTGTGAAACATGCCATTGTGAATACTGCAAAAGCTGTTGTGAAACATGCCATTGAGAAATATGCCATTGTGTAACATGCCTTTGTGAGACATGCTGATGTGAATTATGCCGTTGTTGTGTTGCTGCATTGTGATTTGCTTACATGCTATATGATGGTACATGTTATGAGTGAATGGTTACTACTTGGATTCTTTTGAATCTCATTCTTTCCATTAACTAACCTACAGTCAGGGCAAGCGGTTCTAAGGAGAAGGAGGTAACGAAGAGCGGCTAGAGCTTCCAGCTGGGAGTTTTAGTTTTTGGATAGTTGGTTATCATATTTTCAATATTGTACTTATTGATAGGTTTATGTAATCCCCGATATAGGAAATTGAGAGGGCAAGTAAGCCCTATAAACCCTTTGATGAATGAATAAAACCTAAGCGTTGGTGGGAATTTTTGTTACATTATCATATGTATGAATGAAACCGAAATGCACAGGTCAAATATATTTGAAATGTGATGCAAGACCACTTTGAACTGGTTTTGGAAAAGTTTTTGAAATCCATGTTTTAAAGAAGGGATTTTTAACAAGTTTTAAATTATCCGTTGGTCTCTAATTCAACATAATTTCGCATTTTTGAATTATAATTTTGACAATTAAGGTAAGGGTTACAATAATTATATTTTTTCTTTGCAAGGTTGCATGATACTTTAGTGTCTAAATTGTTATGATAAAAAGTTGTTGATTTTTGTAACAATCTCCTTATTTACTGTATAATAAATGATTTCAAACAACTAATTGCAACATTAAGAAACACTATGGTAGAAAAAGAAGAAAACAATTATAAAGGTCTATCATAGTCACAAAAGGTTTCAACTTCTATGGTAAAAGAAAATTGAAGCCTTACCATGGAAGAAAAGACTCAACAACAGTAAGAAAAGCTCTAGCCACTTGTACAACACAATATAATTCCAATGTTTAAAATTACGATTTCAAAGTTACAATAAACACAATTTGTAAATGGGTTAAGGAGTTTGAAGCCCTCAATATAATTACCACAACTCATTATATCAATATAACTAAATATAGATATCTCAATTCATTTCATTCATCAAAATATTTGGGCTCAACCCATAGTACATCAACCACCATAATAAATAATATAAAGGGCTCTACCTACATCATAAGACCCAATATGTAATATTCCAAATTTTGGGATTGGAGGTTAGAGAATAAGCCTGAATTAAGTGGACTACTAAACCTTGGTTTAGCAGGTGTCCTAAATCTATTCCCTAACATTTCTTATATCTTTGAGGTATTAAAAGGAATAAAATGATGAATTAATGAGTATGGGAAATTTATATACAAAAATGGAATTTATTGAAATTGCAAGTGCATGTTGTTTCATTGCTTAAAATGAGGCAGTGAGTTTATCATCAGGTTTTGGAAGACCAAATGTTGACAAAAATTTATGACAATTTTTAGAATGAAAGTATACATCCTAAGCTTTAATTTAATAGGTCATATGGACCATTTGAAGCTATATACAAAAAGTTATGAATTTTTTAAGTTAGCTCAGAAAAACTGTGGATTTTCTGGAACAGCATCCAAAGAATTCAATTCTGGGAATTTTATGCTTCCAATTGGCAAGAGGCTATATTTTTCCTTGAAACTATACTCAATAAGGGTTTTATTGCCTTTGGAATCACTTTAATACGATATCCACAAATTTAGTTATGATTTTTTAAAATTTTGGCAGAAAATCTGCCAGAATTGTCAAAAAATCCGAAAATAAACAAATAATGTGATGGCAATTTTTGGAATTTTGAGATACATGGAAAATTCATTTGGCATGATGGAAGGGCCCCCTAGACGTCATTTATCATGGACCAAGGAAGGGAAATATGATTTACATGATATTGGGCTTCATGATCCAATTTCATCTACATAAGAGTTATGTACATAAAGTCAAAGTCTTGATTTTTGTTAATTAAATAATGAAAAGGGAAAATATGGATATAATATAAAATCACTTCCCTTCATCTTTTCCCTTCATTCTTGTGCAGCCATGAGAGCCCGAGAGAGAGAGAGAGAGAGAGTTCTTCATATTTTGTAGAGAGAAAAAGGAGCATAAGTCAAGGTAGGTTTGATTTTCTTCGGTAAATTAGCTCCTAACGTGTATAATCCTTCTCCTCTATGTGAATAAAGGTTGTTGAAACAGAAATTTGGAGTTCTTGGGAGCTAGGGATTTTGGCCAAGAAGGGAAAAGCCAGAAGGAAGAAAAGGTAACCTCCTAAATTCAAATATTGATTGTTCTAGCCATGGTATTAAAACCTGGACCGGACCGGACCGGCCGGGTTAGCCAGGAAACTGGTGACCCGGGCACTTGTCCGGTCCGGTCGATGCTCAAACTTGGAGGGATTCTAACCCGGACGAACCCGTATAACTCGGTAGTGACTCGGCTAACCCGCTGGGTTGGGTGGGCTACCCGGTTCACTATTTTTACTGGCCTGAAACACGCTAGAACTTCGGGAAGGAAGAAGAAAGTTCATGTGGAAGAAGGAGGAGGAAGAAGAGAGAGAAGAGAAGGAAAATACGGCAAGAGATGCAAAGAAAAATATTTACCATGAAAGAGAACACTTGAGAAATCTTGATAAAATGAGCGAAAAATATTTTCAAAATGTTGAGGAAAGGATGATTTCTTTTTTCTGGAGATGTTTGTTGTTGAAGGTGTGCTTGAGTGAAAAATTTAGAGAGAGATAAAAAAAGAGCAGCCGCACTAACGGGCAGAGATTTAAAATTCAACAGTAAAAACATAAAGGAAATCTATGTTACATTAATGAAAACCTGAGTCCCTAACATAACGCGTTGCGGGTAGCCTATCCTTTTTTTTCCCCCAAAGTTTGGCTGTGTTTATCCCGAAGCAAACATTAAAAAATAATAATATCTTGTGCATTGTCCTATCTATCTAGATTACAGTAATTGCATATAAATAATAAAATATAAAGAGAAGAAAGAGAATGGAAAATGGCTCACCTGCTTCGTTTTTTTTTCCGACATCAACTTCGTTATTGCTATATTATTTATATATATATATATATATATGCATAATTACTTTTGTTAGTTAATAAGATATTTTTAAATATTATTTTTTTAAAAATATTTTCATACTTAAATATAAATATTTTCATCAATTTTATTTTAAATATATTTTTAAATAGTCACCGGTCTGACCCCTGGACTAACTCCGGTTTAACTCACTGACTCTTGACCCGCAACCTCACCCGGTTCAGTGACCAGTCCGGTTTTTAATACCTTGGTTCCAGCTGCTATGAGTAATTTAATCAATGAAATTTTGTCGGATTGGCTCTAATTTTAAATTTGGGAAATGTGGTGTCATAAATGTTATGCTGCCCAAATTGAGTCTAAAAAGTGGTTTTAACGTAATTAAATAGTTAATAAAGTGGTTAGGAGTAAGAAGGAGTAAGTCTGGTATATTTGATATTTGTGCTGATATATTAATGCATGTTATTGCTTTGATTGATGGGCGAAGGTGCAAAAATACCCATCTACATATGTCACATGTGCGCCTGGCACCATTTACATTCCTTGGGTGCAAAAATACCCATGATCTTTACAAAAAGGGGCAAAAATACCAGCTCCGTCAATTGAGGCAAACGACCGTTAAGTTTTTTTTTTTTTGTGGGCCCCACTTTAATATTTTTTAATTAATTATTTTAAGGCTAAGGTGCAAAATTACCTATCTACATATCCTTCGGGTGCAAAAATACCATGATCATTAAAAAAATGGACAAAAATGCCAGTTTCGTTAATGAAGGCAAACGACCGTTAATTTCTGATTTTGTGAGCCAACTTTAATCATTTTAAGTAATTATTTAAAAAAATCTCACCCTCTCTCTCTCTCTTCCTGCACCCCTTTCCCTCTCACTCTCCTTTCCCTCTCCCCGTCCAAACTAGAGCCCCACCTTCACACCGGTAATAACTCTCTCCGACCTCTCACATGGTCACCGCCTTTATACTACCCGCTCCCTCCAAATGCTCTTCCGTAGTTCATCATCAAAACTTTTCCCTTCATTAACGAAATTAGAAATTAACGAACATTTATCTTCATTAATGGTGATGGCATTTTGTCACCTATTTTAATGATCATAGGTATTAATTAAAAGCTATGATCATTAAAAAAGCGGACAAAATGATAATAGGTATTAACTAAAAGCAACATTTTGTCCAATTTTTTTAATAATCATAGGTATTAATTAAAACCTTAAAATACCTCTTTACATTAAGCTTTTAATTATTACCTATAATCATTAAAAATGGGGACAAAATTCCAGCTCCATTAATGAAGGCAAACATTCATTAATTTCTGGCTTCGTTAATAAGGGGAAAAGTTTCGATGATGAACTATGAAAGGGCATTTGGAGGGAGCGGGTAGTATAAAGGCGGTGACCATATGGGTGGCCTTAGAGAGTTATTGCCAGTGTGAAGGTGGGGCTCTAGTTTGGATGAGGAGAGAGAAAGGAGGGTGAGAGGGAAAGGGGTGCAAGAAGAGAGAGAGAGAGGGTGAGAGTTTTTTAAATAATTATTTAAAAATGATTAAAGTAGGCTCACAAAATCAGAAATTAACGGTCGTTTGCCTTCGTTAACGAAACTGGCATTTTTGTCCACTTTTTTAATGATCATGGTATTTTTGCACCCGAAGGATATGTAGATAGGTAATTTTGCACCTTAGCCTTAAAATAATTAATTAAAAAAATATTAAAGTGGGGCTCACAAAAAAAATTAACGGTCGTTTGCCTCAATTGACGGAGCTGGTATTTTTGCCCCTTTTTGTAAAGATCATGGGTATTTTTGCACCCAAAGAATGTAAATGGTGCCAGGCGCACATGTGACATATGTAGATGGGTATTTTTGCACCTTCGCCCTTGATTGATTATGTGAAACATATATGAATGATTGAAGCTCTATTTCTATTTATGCTATGGCCATAAGTATATTGTTTGAAACATTGAGCACGCAGATATGTCATTGTGTTAGCATGAGTTTATGTAATGCAAACATGTCATGCATTAAGCACTTATTCTGCATGCATATTGGTAGTGTTTCCTACTGAGATTCTCTTGAATCTTACCCTCCCCTACCAACAATTTAGACAGATGAATATAGAAGGTACACAGAGATCAGAGAAGGAAACTATACGAGAGGATTACAGCGGTGGAACGAAGACGGGAAGATATCTCCATTTCACTAGGATGGGTTCAGACACCCGAGTAGCCCTATGCGGCTACATTCATTTCCTTTATTCCTTTTTTATAATAATAATATTATATCTAATTATTTTTTAAGTTCACATCCTTTTTTTTACACTCATAAAATTCAAGAAATTGGACTAAGTTTGCATATTTTGCTCTAATAAATTTTCATAATATTTAAATAATTATAATATGTTGTTTTGGAAACATACTTTAAATACATATATTTAATCCTATATAAACTTTATTAATTTTCAGTTTAGAAAATTTAATTTCATTTTGAGTAAATTTTCCTTACTCAAATAATTGCTAGATAAATTTCATCCTAATCTTATTTAAATAAAAAAAAAATCGGGATGTTACAATTTTGACTAATGAGTTGTAATTTTTCTTCCAGATTTACTTCCTTCAAAATTGCACACCAGATAAAGTAGTTTAGAAACCAACGGATGCGCTTAAGCATTGGGAAGGCGATGCAATGAAGGAGAGGCTAAAGGTTGAAAAGAGAAGCTGCCATAGGATTTTGTTTACTCCTGCCATTCCTCAACCTAGCTCATCAACACACCCACCCCTCAATAATAGCATTCCAACACCTAGTGAGTAGTAGAATTGAAGTAGTCACATTTGGTGAAAGTTTATGTTTTCTGACACTTTGTATTGTGCAGGTCATTAAGGAGCTTTATATTAAATTCGATAGTGAGATACAAATGTTTGTAGCCAATGAATTGATGAAGCTCAAAAGTAAAATGCTTAATAGAGGGATAGAAGATGAAGACATCAATGTGGTATAGTAAGAAGAGGAATAGTAATGAAGAATCAAATGAACATAAAGACGTGAAGTTACAACAGTTTGAAGATGGTGAATCAGAGGATAGTGAATCTAATAAGGAAGAAGAGGAAAACGAAGGAAAAGGTGGAGATGAAGATGAGAAGGATAACAAAGAAAATGAAGAAGCAGGGAGACATGAAGATAAATCTTTTTTTTTTTTGCCATCTAGATGAAGATAAATCAAACAAATATGAAAATGAGATCAAATACATGGAAACAATAGTAAAGGGAGATGAAGCTGAAAATGAGAATGAAAAAGTAATTCAAAAAGAGAAGAGAAGACAGAAAAGGCGAATGCAAGAAGTGCAACTACAAACTAGAAGGTCAAAGAGAATAAAGAAGGCAGCAACAAAATCACCATTTCTATAAAGGGTAAAGGTACTAAAATGATTATAAACTTGGGTGAAAAGAGCAACTGTAACTATGAATTAATTTTTAAAGTAAAAGTAACTATAAACATTATAAAAGAGGGCAAAAGTAACCATGACATTAACGGACATTAACGTCCGTTAATGTGAACTTTTTAGCAAAATGTTAAGGTGCTAAAATAGCCATTAACTAATACCAAAAGTGTAAAAGTAACCATAAATTTTTTCTTGGATGCAAAAGTAACTTCTTGAACATTAATTCATTTTTTTTTTTTGCTTTTGTGTTATGAGTGTTTTATCAATTTGGGGATTAAAATGACAACAGTAAAAAAAAAACTTATAAATTAATGTTCAAAAAGTCACCTATTTTATAATTAATGTTAGGGATTTTATCATGGTGATCTGACCCAAACCAAACCAAAAACTAGCCAACCGGTCAGTAGATCTGGGTCAAGGTTTTAATTTTTGTTTAAAAGAATATTTTTTTTAATTTTTTCTTTAGAATTTCATACTATAAGCCTAAAATTTTTCGTTTCTCACCATTTTGGTCCTGGTTTAGCTTCGATCTGACCCACTGACCCTTGACCCAGTACCCTGACCGGTTCACTGACAGGTCCAGGTTTAATTACCTTGGATTTTATCTTTTGGAGTTAGGTGATAATTTTCTTTTGTTTCGTCATTCTCACCAAAATAAAAAAATTCAATTTCTTGAATATTAATTCATAAGTTTTGTCATTTTAATCCCCAAATTGATAAAACACTCATAACACAAAAGCAAAAAAAAAAAAATTATGAATTAATGTTCAAGAAGTTACTTTTGCATCCAAGAAAAAGTTTATGGATACTTTGGCACTTTTGGTATTAGTTAATGGCTATTTTAGCATCTTAACATTTTGATAAAAAGCTTACATTAATGGACGTTAATGTCCGTTAACATCGTGATTACTTTTGCCCTCTTTTGTAATGTTTATGGTTACTTTTGATCCAAAAATTAGCTCATGGTTATAGTTGCTTTTTTCACAAAAGTTTATAGTCATTTTAGCACCTTTGCCCATCTATCAATGTATGGTAGAAAGAAGCAACTCAGTCAGAAGGATCAATTCTATAAGTTGTGCCTAGAGTTGTGCTCGAAAGAAGAGGATGAAGTGTAAGTATATTGACTATTTAGATTAAAAAATGATAATGAATAATACTACTACATAACACTGGTAAAATTTTGCCTGTCATGTTTGTGTAGGACCTTAGTTCAGATGTATGACCATCATGCAACACAGTTAGATATCTAGGCACTTGGTCCCAGACAACATATTAGCAATAGGGTATGTGCAATATTGACTTTTAAGTGCAATAAAACGTTAAATCCTCAGAGTTAAATTTTTGCATGTTGCATCATTTTGTGCAAATAGTGGCTCTGATTGCTCATGTAATGAATGGTAACCAAAAGGCAAATCCTAATGGGGTGAAGATGCACATTGTTTATGCTGATTTTATGATGAGGAATATCCCATGAAAATGTCACTTTTGAATTGTTATTGCACTTTCACATGAAAGTTCTAGTTCAGTACATAGTGTGCCATATTTTAATGTTTTTAGACTAAATAGTGTTGGAATGTTGGATGTTAGAGGCGAGGATGCAACATGGAAAGAGTACATGGCAACTTGAAAAACACCTAAAGCAAATACTGCCAGAGCGCTTGGGGTATAATTTGGCAAATTGTGATTATATATTTGGACCAATCCTTTTTTCTTGCCATTGGTTGTGCTTTGTCATTGAACCAAGAACAGTGAAGTTGTATGTGTTGGATTCACTACAGGGCAATAAGGAACAAATGCGACCAATAAGGGTGAGAAAAAATGACAGATTTTGAAGCAATTGGGAAACAAATAAAGTATGGCCCAAATATTTGTAAGTTCCTTTCACATTCTTGTTTATCACATATTATGATCTGCCATAGAGATGAGGCATACTAAACCATACATTCAAACCATACATTGTTTTATTCTCTTAGAGAGAAAAATTCATTAAAAGTTTTACGAGGGTGAAGCTTGACCTGGAGGCATTAGCTGATTGTGATGCAAACAATGAGATCCTATACCCGAGAGTGGTAGCATGAGAACAAGTGACCTCGAACTAATTATATGTATTATGCATACTATTTTATTATTGTAAACTGACCTTTATCATGTTTTAATATTTTTGTAGTGATGATTGGGGTCTTCATGTGATTAATAATTTAATCAATTGGCCTCACTCATCCGCCTCATTACAAAAATGTAAGACATGACTTATATTGTGATGAGCTTATGCATTATTTTCTTAAGCTTACCATGGGATTTATTATTGTGATGTAGGAACTCATTGCCAAATTCAGGGTAGACTTGTAATGGTGGCTTGCAACTCATCAAGAAAACGAAAAATGGAATCATTAATCAAAATTACTTGAAAGGGGTTGGGAAAAGAAAATGAAAATATCCCTTGCTTGTAAGGAAGTTTATATTTTGTCGTAATAGATTGTTGCATCAGTAGTTATTATTATTACAAAGGTTAAATGAGAAATTGATTATCCTAATTACTCGTGTAAGAATAAGTCTCATTTGTAAGCGTCTTATACTTTATAAACTAGTGAAAAAGTCTTACGAACAAATTAAATCAACTTCTTAACACGCACTCATTTGCAAGTGTCTTAAACTCAATTAACAATTGGAATAATCATATGAACAAGATAAAATATAAGAACACATTTGCAAGTGTCTTATGCATAATCAACAAGTCAAATAGACCTATGAACAAGTCCCATAGACCTATGAACTAGTGAAAGGAATTTCGTACCAATTACTCATTTGAAGAGACTTAAACATCAACAACAAGTGAAATCAGAAGAACACATTTGCAAGTGTTTTGTGCATAATAAACAAGTCCAATCGACATATGAACAAGTGCAAAATAGACATAACAAAAAGTGAAATCACAAGAGATAGCATCCTAAAAGTGTTCATTGGCATTGGTGTTGGCAAACTTTCCATGGCTAAACTGTGTTGGAGGCTCTTTGCCAACTGGTAGTGCTATCGGTGTTGGCACGCTTTGTATGGCTGAAGGCAAGTTTTCTGTCAGAATCCCATATAGGAGGGGACATAGACCTTCCAGATAAAGGTGCTACCAAATTATCTATCCTGTATTCACAATAAGAAGTTCAATAAATGACAACTCTGTTTGCAAAAAAAAAAAAATGATAAGTTTCTTATTCTAAATGCAAAATTTAATTGAAGGCTATTAAAGAAAATTCACAACTTAATCTTGTGGACTGTCCAATTGTGATGCTTCATTCACAGCTCTCTCATTCTTGCAAGCATACATATTGATAAATAAAATATTTGTATATTTATTTTTCCTTATATGATGATTTTATGGACGATATTTATGTTTAATATAATAAATTTGGATGTGATTGATAAATAAATATTGTTTTTGGAATAAACAGCATTTTAAAAAAATAATAATAAAAAATAAAAGCACTGTAGCAGGTCAACGGGCACTGTAGCAGACGACGGCACTGTAGCAGCCACCAGGGGACTGTAGCACCCGCCAGATCACTGTAGCAGTACTGTAGCACACGTTTTTTCCCCTATAAATAGAGATCAATGCCAAGCTCAAAGGGGAAGAGAGGAAGAGAAGCAGAGGTTTCCTTCTCCGACAGGGAGAGGTCCTTCTCTGACCGGGAGAGATTTTTCTCTAACATTTTTGAGTTCTTTGTGTTGTTTTTTAGATTTAATTTCATGTATTGCATGCCTCCATCTTGGAAGGCTTAGGATTTTATTACAATTTGCATACCGCCTACATGGAAGTTTTTACCTCCTAAATAGACGGCTATATTTCTTCATTTTTCATGCATCTTTTGGTTGTATATTTATGTTTGAGAATTTAATATTCAAGTTTATGCAGTATTTCTGAGAATTTCATTCTATCTTTATATAATGTCAATTTATTTTGGTTTTATTTTTAATTTCACCATGTGCTAAACTTTCATTTTCCTAGGGTGATGACGTAGCTTACTAATGACGGATTGAATCTTAACTTATTAAATCTAGTTTGAATTTCTCCTTCATGATTGAGTTTTAATTATTATTCTTAATGCTTTTGATTGACTGGCCATCTTTTGAATGATTTCAATATGCATGTTGAGACCGGAAGGAGATACATGTGTGTAGACCCTATAATTAAAACCATGACTTGCATATGAAATAGGAATATATTCGTATGAGTTGTGTAGTCGTACTGAGTTCCATAAATCTTAATGCATAATTAATTGCTTAAATTCATATAGGAATATATTGGATTAGCAATTGATTATAGAATTGCTTAACCTTGGAAGAGGCTGGTAATTAAATTAGGGAAACTCGACTATTAATCATGTGGAATAAATTGGGCTAGAATAGATAAGTGATTCAATCCGGAATTTGTTAAGTGAAATCTAATCTCTAGGGTTTTTTCTCATATTTGCTTTCATATCATCTTCAATCATATTTAATTGTCTTTCTTTTATTTTGTACTCTCAATCACCAACTAATCGATCGACTAAATAGAGTTAAAATTGCTCATTTTGGTACTTACTGATCAATCCTCGTGGGAACGATACTCTACTCACTTCTATATTACTTAATTACAATAGTGTATACTTGCACTATTTAATTGATCATTCACACTCGTATCACATATGACCACTAGTATTGTTGTAATCAATTAGTTGGTCAACTCCAACATAATCTATGAGATCTAATAGTGTGTCCTCTGCATAACTAACTGTATATTTCATGTTAAACCCATTCTATTCAGATCACACATTTGCTGCTACCAATCTTCTTAGTTCCTTATAGCTCATTCCTTTTATTATCAATCTTTCACTTATAATACCACCATCATATACCGCTTTCCCCTCTAAGGCCTTCATATATTCCCCTCCTACATGGAAGATGCAAAATATTTGCTTTCTAGATCAGCGAGCCATATCTCCTATTGCACATCATTAATATGCAAACTTCAATAACTTATAAGACAAATTAATTAGTAAACAAACAAACATAACAGCTTGAACGCCTCCGATTTGCACGTGTTTAACTCATCATGAACGAGTGCAATTTTCATTTGAATAAGACAAATCAATTGGTTCCCAAATTTAGTTCACTTCAATACTTAGGAAAGATACCCATAAATCAATCATTCCTCAAATTATCAACATAATCTTATTTCTTTCTTCGGAGGGTGGAATTACAAGAGGTATTATATCAATACCCCCTTCAATGCGTGGCACCCACTATTTTTACTTTTCTTTTTTTATTTTGGTTTATTTTTTTAATGTTTTATTGATTCATTCTACTTTCTTACCACTCTTCTAATAATTTAGAATTGGGCAATTGGGCTAAGTTTATATTTTACTCAAATAAAATTTTTCATAATGGATAAATAATTATAATGTAATATTTTAAATAAATACTCAAAATTGTATTTAATCTAACTTAACTTTATTAATTTCCTCTTTACCAAATAAAATTCCGTTTGAGTAAATTCTCCTTATTCAAATAATTACATGGTGATTTCTAATTACTGTGAGATAATCTCATCTAAATGTTACTTAGATCCTAAATTTAAAAATTAGGATGTTATAACTTTCCCCTCCTAAATAACTAGGAATTTTGTCCCCAAAATTCTTTTCACCTCAATCAACAATAATGATTCTTCTTTCCTCTTACATTTATTTCTCTAACCATAACCTCCATATTCATAATTCTTGTGAATCCTTTAGAAACCTTACAAGTATGCACTCAAGTTTTTTTTTTTTTTTGGCATCTGAATTTTCAATTTGTATGTGTAATTCTAGACGATTGTAACAACTCTTGACTGCACACCAAGTGATGGCCTTCTTAAATTCGTTCGAGTGATGTCACATACCAAATTCTATTTAACATTTAAGACTATTTAACATCACTCTGTTTTGCTTGGGGAGAGTTACTAAAAAAGATTTCACGAACAACTTATTTGCTAAATGGGGCTTGGGAAGATATCTTGCACATTGAGGGAAGATATCTGTACACAGAGGGAAGATTTCTGCATACGTATAGAGAAGAATTTTGCACACAGAGAAGATCATTTGTACACCAGGGAAGATATTTTGCACATGTGGAAGATAATCTGCACGTGAAGGTCCCATTTGATAAATAAGTTGCCAATGAGGAATTTTTTCACAATTTTCCCTTTTTCTTTTCAAATTATTATTTTTCTAGATTTTCCTGAATCTATCTCATTGAACACCTAATTAATTCTCTTCTTTTAGCACAGTTATTCACTTATCTGTCCCATCATTTTCCTCATCAAATTCTTTTTGTCGAGTTCGCAGTCAATTTCAAGTACCCTGAAAATCCCCATTTTCCCCAAACTTGGAGCATTGCCATAAATATGGGTCCTTCACTTTTTAATCATGTAGTAATGATATCTCCCTACTTATCACACTAGCAATTGTCCTAGAGTTTCACATCAGGGTCAGTCCCTCTACTAAGGCTACAAACGTTCCCTACCCTTTACTGTTTGCCTTTGACAAGCACTTCCTCGTTAGAGGTGAGATCAAACTATACTATTATGGAAATCTCACTCCTGCTTTTGAATACACATTGACAGAACAATCTTATCTCTATTATTTTTTGTAAAGTCGATCACAAAGGTAAGCAATACCAATGACAAGGAAAATACCCGCTCATTTTCTTTTTTTCAACCTCAACAGCATCCCCAATTGACACGAACATCTATTCTACCACATCAATTATCCTCTTATTCTCTCCACATGATCAATAATTAACTTTTCTGAATGGATAAAACCCATGTTTTGAAACCAGACCGGCTGGTTTGGCCCGGGAACCAAGAAATCGGGTATGGAACCAGATCAGACCGGTTCAGTATTTTTTAAAAAATAGATTTTTTTTAAAATTTTCATATTAATAAGCTTAAAATATTCAATTTCTTACCGGTTTGACCCCGGATTAACTTCGGTTTGACCCACTGACCTTTGACCCAGTACCTCTAACGGTTTCAGAACCTTGGGTAAAACTATAATGTTGCCAACATACCTCCTTAAAAGTCTCAATGTAAACCTCAAATTGACTTGACTTGTTATTTGATAGCCTAAAGAAAAACTATCAAGCCCTTCAGACCTTTCATAATCAATCATACCTGCTTATTTTTATTGAGCTCAATTTTATTGAATCTTATATATCATCTCCGAATCAGGTTATTTACCTTAAGTCATATTGACCCTTTAATTGAAAATGCTTAATCTAATGTTATCTTCTACATTACATGCCAACAAATCCATTCTAACTTTTCTTTTCTAGATATCTCTAATATAATTATTAACAACCCAAAATTCCTCAAAGATCTTGTACCGTTAAGTTTCATACATTATTAATATACTCTCTCATTTAAGACAAGCAATCATCCTATCATTGTTATCCTTAGGTTGCATAATATTTGTATGGGTAAAGATGTAAAAATATCCATAAATTTTTTACCAAAATGCGCCCAACATTAAAGACTCTCCAGAGCTGTAAAAGTATACATGAGTTCTCAAAAGTAGAGCAAAAAATACTAAATCTGTTAGCTCTGGTTTACTTTGACCGTTAGAAGTGAGCCTTTGACTAAAAAGAATGACATGAAAGTTGAGATTGGAAAAAATAATAATAAAAAAATCACACCCATTAGCCTCATCCCTTCAGTTCCTCTTTCCTTCCATCTTGGCTACTTTCAATAACCCAGAAAATAAACCAAAAAGTAGAGGGGAAAAAATCCAGCCAAAGCAATCAGTCAAACGTTTGAACCCACCCAAAAAACAATCGAACATTATATGGGCTACATTAATTCCTAGAGGTGAAGCAAGTGAATCAATAAGATGCAGAGAGCTTTGCTATTTCATGGAAGAAAGAAGCTAAAATTTGCAATATGGTTTTGTAAATCTGAACAAATTGATCTTCGACAAACTTACGAAGCTTCTAGGTTGGGAACACTAGGGTATTTGGCACTTGAGCTGGCATCGGTTGCTATGCTGACGCCGACGGCCAATGTGTACAGCTTCAGAATGTTGTTGGAGGTTGCGTGTTGGTGGAGACCGATAAAGATGTCAGCGCCAGAGAAGGAGATGGAGCTAATTGATTGAGTGAGGGATTGACATGCAAAAGGGAGTGTAGTTGAGGCAGCGGATTCAAGGATTAAGGGTGAGTAAGATGAGAAGCTTAGTTCAGCTTGTTATCACCCTAATCCATAGAGAAGCCCAACCATGAAGGAGGTCTTTGTGCTTTTAGTGGGTGAGGAACTATCGACGGCGTCAGTGGAATTGTCAATAGTGACAACGTGCTCGTTTGGATGAGCGATTGGAATGCTTAAAAGCAGCTTTTCAATCGTAATTTACGGTATACGAGGTAAGTATGTGAGAGGAGTTGCGTCTCGATTTACGTGAAAAACAACTTATAAGCAATCTGATCGCTAAAACAAACATGCCCAATGGCGACTGTGAATCTTGGAAAGGGAGGCGCGACACAAGAGCGTAGAGAGGGGAGACTGGGAAGAATCGTGATGGTGGGGTAGTTTTTTTTTTTCAAATAATAAATCAAAATTAGACTTCTTTGTTTATGTCAACTTGTCCCTCTAACTTTTGTTTGGATTAGTTTTTGAAGAATAATTTCTGTATAATAAATTCTAAGTAAAATATATTATGAGAAAAAAGGGAAGGGGTGTCTTCATTAATTTCCCTCTCAATTTACTCTCAATTGAGGGTATCTACCATTAGATCAACTTTCAATGGTTGATATTTAATAATATATAAATAGTATCATTATAATAAAAATTTACCATAGTAAATCTCAACCATTAAAAGTTGATCTAATGGTAGATACCCTCAATGGAGAGTAAATGGAGAGGGAAATCAATGAAAACACCCCTCTCCCGAGAGAAAAATGATTTTGATAAAATAAGAGTGTTTGCGTATTATAATCAAAATAGCTTTTTTTTATGATGTGTGACCCACATAATGAGAAATGACTAAGTGAGAGAATGTGGGACCCATATAAAGAAAAAGTAGAAAAGAGAGAGAGGATGAGGCTCATACAAGAGAAAAAATAGAAAATAATAGTTTTTTCCCAAACCTAAATTTTGAGATGGAAAAATTTTGAGCGTTCGTCATCCAAATGTTTTGTTAATTGCTGAACACACACTAAAGATCAAAATAACCCAGTGTTAATAGATTTGGTATTTTTGCTATACTTTTAAGAATTCATGTGTACTTTTACACTTCCAAAATTAATTTAGTGTATTTTGATTTAAAAAAAACCAGGGATATTTTTGCACCTCTACACTATTTGTATTCCTTGACAATCATGTAGATAATTATTTGTGTATGCATGTACATGCATTTATACCTCAATACGCCCATACTATCTTCAATCTACTAAACTTTGTTTTTCTTGCCCTCAAGTTACCCCATATTAATCTTCAAGCAATCAATTGCACCTCAATGACCACAAGGATTTACTTAAGACCAACTATTCTTAGGTCATTACTATCGCATTTGAACCGTATCTCTATTTATCGTCATTTGATGTAATCCATGATATTACACCTTGTAAGTACACTCCATAGTTCCTTCAGATATTAGGGGGTATTATATCAATACCCCGTTTAGATAGTGGGTGGCCCACGATTTGACCTTTTTTATTTTGATTTATTCATTCATTCATTCTACTTTTTACCACTCTCTCAATAATTTAGAATTAGGCTAAGTTTATATATTTTACTCAAATAAAATTTTTCATAATAGATAAATAATTATAAGGTAGTATTTTGAAGAAATACTCAAATTTGTATTTAATCTAATTAAATTTTATTAATTTACTCTTTACCAAATAAAACTCCCTTTTGAGCAAATTCTCCTTATTCAAATAATTACATGGTGTTTTCCAATTACTCTGAGATAATCTCATCTAAATGTTACTTAAATCCTAAATTTAAAAATTAGGATGTTATAGTATTCTCCATCCATCCTTAATTAACATATAGGCCTAGTTGGGAATCATGGGAACCTACACATTCTTATTAATTAGATGTTACGAGAGGGCATTTATAAATACTATAAGTCATCATTAAATTAGCTAATGACATAAATTTAACTATAGTAATGATGTTATGTTCAAATAAACTATAGGTGATACTCGTGAAGACTCCTTAGCAGGTGTTCAATCTTAGTTTGATTAAAAGGTATATCTACAATCATTCATATCAAGTGAGAACAAAAATAGCAAGGTAGCACCATTTGTTTCACCTTTGCTATGTTTTTTTTGCTTTAAATATCTTTTCCTTGTTTTTATTCCAGTTTTCTTGGGAAGCAATTCCAAGTCACTTTATCACTCCTAAATACATCTTTCATATTCTTTTGTTTGAGAACTTTATAATTTCTTGGATATAATTTTTTTGGTAACAAACCTGATTTGAGATTGTGCAATTTTAAATTTTTTTTCCTATCATTTTTCCTATCTATTAGTGTGAATATTTCAATTCATACTTTCATGTCCCACTTTCCTGTACTTTTTATAATAAATTTATATTGAGATATATTTTCTTACCTTTATCTTATTTATTAGATTTATTTTCAAATCCTCCCTTTTGTTTTCAAAATATTAAATTGATTTATTTTTTAAAAGAAAATTTTTTTTCCAATTATTTATTTATTTTTTTTACCTTCTTTCAACATCTCTTTTTGATTCATTAATTTGATTTAAAAACTTCTTTATGTTTTCAAAAATTTGACTAATTTATTTTTATGAAGTACCAATATTTTTGGAAGGTGTATGATATATATGTGTGTGTGTGTGGAATGTATATATTTTGAGAGTGTTTCTATGTGTATGTGGGATATATATGGGTCAGACGGTCATTCCTCACTACTATTTATATTGATAATTTGAATATAAAATAGATAGATATATAAATATAGGTGGGATGATTATTCCCCACCAACTTTATATGTGTATAATATATAATATATATGTATTGGTGAGACGATTGTTCCTCGCAACGAGTAAATGGTATAGGACATAGAATATAGGTGATAATGTTATTTCTTACCATGAGTTATATGATTATGACATATAGTATATAGAATAGTATATAGGTGGGATGGTTATTCCCCACCAGAATTGATATTGAATAATTGTGTTGATTGAAAGATTATATTTGAATATTTGATTATTGTTATTTTTTTATTTATTGAGATAAGGATTAAGTAAACCTTTACCTTCATTATTGTTTTAAATTTAACAATTGAATTTTGTTACATTCATTTATCTTGAGGAAAGTCGTTTGTGAAAAAATTGGTGCGCCTTTGCTTTCCTTCTGCACACTTTGTTTTTTATGTTCTCACTAAGTCAGTGATAAACTCATTCCTCTCTCTATATTTTTTTTTTCAAATAATGCAACTAGTGAGATTCATTGTGATCGACAAGCTTCAAAAACTGATGAAGTATATTGTAATGTGTTTGATGAGCCTTGGGGGATTCTGTGATGTCATGACTACTATGATGGTGTAGAGTCATTGTGTTATGTAGTAAAGTTAATTGTTATGGATTTGTTCACTCATTGTGATTTTAATATGGAAGTACAATAAGTATTTTTGTTATTGTACAAATATTTGTTCGAGAGTCGGTTTACTTTGTTTAAGGCTTGCTAGGCTAAGTGGAATTATCTGGCTTAGTCTATGCACCGACCATGGCTTGGATTTCGGGTTGTGACATTTTGTAAGGTAAAAAAGGAAGGTTTTTTTAATTCTATTTATAAGTCACAACATTAATTGTTTCATATGAAAGTATAATTTTGTCCTTCATTTATTATTATACGGATTTTATTCTCATGTGGTATAGTGTATATATTAAATAAGGGGTAATGTTATATGGTAGTTAAATTTTACCAATATCACTAAGCGATAATATAATTAGGAAAAGCAAATTGAAATATAGCTCCCTACTGAAAAAGTATTCCACTAAATTTATCTATTTCAGATTTGAATTAAATTGCTGGGAATTGAAAATAAAACTATTAAACAAGCATATGTTGTCTATTTATAGATGGAAAACCATTTTGTATTATATATATTTTTTCTCAAACTTTAATTTGGTATCTCTGTGTTTGTCTCTCTTAATTAAATCATTTAACCTTAATATAAGTGCTAAATTAAAAATTGAGGGAAAATATATTTATAAATTGGGTTGAGGTGCAAATCTACCTATAAAATGTTCTTTCAAAGGCACTAGACAACACAAACTTTCCTTGGATGCAAAAGAATACATGAAACTTTTAAAATAATGAAAATATGCCCCACCCATTAAGTTAACAAATGTTGACTGTTTGACAAATATGTCAACTAAGAAAATGGTGTAAAAATCTGCACGAAATTTTCAGTTGTTGTGGCATTTTCGCACCATTTTAGAAACTCCATATGTATTTTTTCGCCATTTTGTTAACCTACATTTTTGTTAAATGGTCAAAGTTAGTTGAAGGCAAAAAAAAGGTCAACGTTAGTTGACCTAACGGTCGTAACATTGTTGCACCATTTTAAAAATTTTATGTATGCTTTTACACATATGAACAGCTTATGGTGTTAAATGCCCTTAATGAAATACTTCATAGGTACATTTGCACCTTTACCCTATATGTCAACACCCGTTTCCATTTCGATATACACAAGAGTAATATAGACCAAGTTCCACAGGTAGACAAAAAAGTACATATATACTAATAAAAGTATTCGTTTACAGACCAAAATTAATCACAAAGAATTCGATAATATTTACAACTATTACAGGATATCCAAAAGTGTGTCAAACATAGACTATATATAACTACAAACTTTGTCTTGGGATACGTGCACGTAAGTTCCCTTTATCTATATCCTTGCCTTTTGAGCTGCTGGCACCCTCTGAGATGTTTTGTTTATAAAAAAAGGGGTAAGATTCTAAAAAATCCCAGCAAAAATACTATTGTTCATATAAAATGCGAAAAGCAAATATGATATGCGTAATGTATACACCAATTAATGAATAATATAACACATCATCGTCATATATACATGAGTAGGACACCTTCCCCACTATTCGTACACCGGTTGGATTCTTAACCAACTCTTAGGTGTAAGTGCACTTCTTGCACTAACTGCCTCGTCTAGGCAAATTATGTTGATTAACAGCACAAACAATGGCATTCCAACATTCATATGAACTATGGCATGATGTATGAAAGATAATGTTCCTACCTCAAAGCTCTATCACCCCGTATCGTGTGCCTCATAAAATGTGTCAACCTTAGGCTCCCAACTCGGTCCTAAAATGTTAAATGTACAAGAATTAGGTCAAAACCCATTCATGTATCATTTTGGGCACTACTATAGTGTTTATTATGGTTATATTAGTCTATGGTGAAAATTTACCAAAATGCCCTCAGGACCTCATTCCAGCTCGCCGTACCCGGTCCGACTGTACTTTTCCTGAAATTTTAACATGGGCTATTTTGACATATTTTTGCCCAAAGAATTCATTTCAGGACTCGAAATTACCAAATTCACTGCCAAAAGACGGAATTGCCCTTGTCAGTCCCACTTTAAGGGTTTCAAGGACGTTTTCATAATTATGCTTTTTTGGGCTTTTTCAAAAAAGTGCTCAACTGTAACCCCACCTAATTTTCCCTCATGAACTTAATGGAACCATTAAATCATTAAAAATCTACCTCTAACCCTTAAATTTAGCCCTGGCCGAAACTATGGATTCTCCGGGAAAAATCGGGGTTTTTTGATTCTAACTCCACAAATATGTTCTTTTCAACTCCTAATCACTTTATCAACAATTCTATTAGGTTAAATCAACCATTTAATCCAAATTTGGGTAGTATAACATTTCTAATGCCACTTTTCCAAATTTTGCAAACAAAGACAATCCGGCGAAATTTCACCGATTAAATTGTCTACAGCAACCAAAATAGTCAATATACAAAGGTTTCGAAGTTACCTCAAGCTTCCTCTAGCAAAGTGGCCAAACCCTAGCCCTTGTTCACAATGAAAATTGAGCTTCACAACCTTTAAGAACACAGAAGAATAGCTTAGGAGCGGAGTTATATGCGTTAGGAACCGATTTACAGAAGAAATCATTTACATTTGCAAGTTTTTCTTCTATTTCTCTCTTTAAAATTCACACACACACTCTCTCTAGTTCAGATTTGTTAGGGCGACGAAATGAGCTGGAGGAAGATGATGGAAATGTGTTTTTATCATATTATATGATTTTTTAATTATTTATTGAATTTCCAAAAATTAACCTTATGTACATAAACCCTATGTATATGTAACCAATCTCATTAAGCCCAACCAATATTTCCTTCTTCTTGCTACATGTAGGAGACACCTAAGGGTCCTACCCTTTGGTCTCAATTGGCTTCACAACTTATTCCAGTTACGTATATACGTAAAGCTTCAATTTTGGTCAAAATTGCACTTTTTGCTCAAATTTTCCATAAATTCATATTAAATTGACTAAAATATTCTAAATATAATTTCCCCCTTTATTTTCCTTAATTAATTGAAATTAACTTCAATTAATTAGAAAATAATTGATTTTGTGCTAATTTGGCAAAATTATGATTTTACCATTACTTTTATAATCTAATTTCTTTTCTTATTTTTCTTTGTCCAATTTCCATCAATTTTTGGACCAAATATTTTTTCTATTATTTCTCCAATTTTGTACCTTAATATTGGGCTTTTAAATTACCCAAATTAATTTCATAATTATTTTGCTCAATTTCTCATGAAAATGAACATTTATAACATTTATAAATTCCAAATTCATGAATATTCACCATTTTATTGAATTTATCAAATAATTATAATATATTTAGTGAATATAAAATTTGGGGTGTTACACTATACATTTGCATGACTCTACTTCAAAAATGAACTAAGCTCGCTTAAAAATTAATATAAATTTTCATGTGAAGTTAGTGCTTTTCAATAATGGCGTTTTGCAAATTTCATATCCACATTATACTTTTGTAGAAGTATTATTTTCTTTTACTAACAGTTTAATCATGTCTAAAATATATAAATCACCTTAATATTAGTTCAAGCCTTTCACCTAAGAGGGGATGAATTGGGTGATAATTTAAAATTTAAAATCTAAATCAAATGATGGAGTAAGGTTAGAGAGATATCACCAAAGGCAGAAACACGAGATTTGTTTTGGTTTGATCCAAACCACCTGACCTACATCCAGTCCTAAAAGTCTTTATGAGATTTGCACTATCTTCCAAGATTCAGAGGGTTTTTAGTGTCTCGATATAAGCAAGTTCTTTTTCAAAGAACAATCACTCCCCCTTACACTTTGCAATTAATGCCCACTCAAGATCCCACTATCTTGAGTTTCTCACTATAATAATTAATTCAATAAATGACTCACTCAATAGTATATGAATAATCATTGAAATACAGAATCACACTTAAGAGCTTAAGACTTAGCAATGAATGAAATAGTAAATTTTTTAGTAGAGTGTTGTTGCTTCGTCTTCAATGCTTTGGGTATTTATATGTAGAGTGATTTAATAACCGTTCCTTGTTGAATGTATCTATTAGAGTGCTTTGGTTATTGTTATAGCCATTGGAGTCTCTAAACATTTTTTGTGCCTAAGGAATTAGCCGTTGAAGCAGAGAGACAATGGCCGTCATTTGAAAATCCTTCGCATTTAATGATTATAACACAAAAGTTCTTTTTCCAATTTGTGTTATAATCCTTATTTGATCACCTAGAAAATATTTAAGCACTAATATAATGAAGTGTTAGAGCGATTAAAAGCAAAAAGAACAAATTACACAATCATTCCAATGATTTTTAGAAAGTTCAAAGCGATGCTATGTTTTCTCAGTTGAGTGATCACTCAACTGATCATCTCTTATCAATTTGAAAACAATACAAAGCATTGGATGCATCACTGGAGTGATGTGGTAGTGATGCACAAAATGGGATCACTCGAGTGATCACTGGAGTGATCTTGTTTCTTTGAAAATATATCATAGGATACATCACTGTGGTGATTAGGTAGTGATGACATGATCACTCAAGCGATCACTTGAATGATCTTATTTCCTTTGGTTTTAAAGAAACATATCACCGGATGCCATCACTAGGGTGCTCAGGTAGTGATGCTTTTTTCAACACATCACTTAAGTGGTCACTCGAGTGATCTCACACTTAGAAAATTTTAGTCTTTCAGAATACTACCAGGCTTAGTGCAGTGCTATGCTAGCGATGCTCTTTTGGATCCATTAGTCGAGTAGTCACTCGAGTGATTTTATCTTTAAAAATTTTTAGAGCAAAGATCACTAGGATAGTTCACTATGGTGATGTGATAGTGATGAGATTTGAGCACATCACTCGAGTGGTCATTCAAGTGATCTTCTCTTAGAAAATTTTTTCTAAACAGATCACTGTGATGCTGTGAAAGTGATGCAAATTTAAACACATCACTCAAGTGAGCTTCATTCATCACTCGAGTGATCTTCTATTTGAAAATTTTTTACAACATTGATCTTTAGATAATTCACGATGGTGATGTGGTGGTGATGAAATTTGAACATATCACTCGAGTGATCTTTTGGTGAAAACATTTCACCCAAAAGATCACCATGGTGGTTAAAACAAGTTTTATAACATCATTCGAGTGGTCACTCAAGTAATTTGATTTTTCTCTTCCAGTAGTCACAGCAATGATGAGTTGCTTATCAAAACACATCACTCAAGTGATCTATCAATTCTTGCAGAAAGTGACCATTATTTGTTCCAAAAACACTTTGCTTATTTTTTAAATTCTTTGCAAAACCTTTATAAGCTTTGTTATTATCAAAACATGAAATCTAATATCA
The DNA here is from genome assembly GCA_963210345.1 of Inga oerstediana. NCBI lineage: Eukaryota > Viridiplantae > Streptophyta > Magnoliopsida > Fabales > Fabaceae > Inga > Inga oerstediana. The sequence goes on from OY723405.1 coordinate 44,450,948, forward strand.
AGACTTTTCCATAGTATTATGTTCATTTTCAACCATTACCAATTTGGGCTGGCGGCGGCGACAATTAGGGTTCAGAGGGGAGGCAGACGCAAAGGAGGGGGGAAGGATGTGATGGGAAAAATGAAAAATAGAATACAAAATTTGATGACACCTAAAAGTTGTTTTTTGTTTTTAGTTTTTAAAATCAAATTTCTGTTTTTTTTAAGAACAACTAAGCAAAACAAAATATCAAACATGTTTTATTTTTTGTTTTTGAAAGCAATAAAAAAATAGTTTTTAAAAATAGAATCAAACAACCCTTTTTTTTTTGGTAACACAACCCCTTATTTTCATTTAACAACAATTTAGTTTAAGTCTAAAATAAATAAGTTTTTAAATGAGATTAGTACTTTTTTGAAAGGAATTATTCAAATGTGATGGTCACCTTGTATAGTTTGAACATTGTAACATTTTTTATAAGTCAAAGTCCTTTGCCTCTAATTACCCCAAGCCCCCAAGCCCTCTTTGAGATGGAAGCTACAGGGTCAAACCTATGCTTTCTGTAAATGTGTTTATAATTGTTGCTGCTTGCGGGTGAATATGACTAAATCTCAAGGTACTGAAAACTGGATCGGATATTGAATCGGTCAGGGCACTAGGTTAAAGGTCAATGAGTCATATAAGAGTCAAATAGGAGCTAAATCGGGGCTAGACCGATGAGGAATTAAAGATTTCAGGTTTATTTATATAAAATTCTATGTAAAATTAATAAAAAAAAGCATTTAAAAAAAAAAAAAAAAGGGTGAACTGATCTATACGGTTCACCCCCAGACCAGACCGGTTGGATCGCCGGTTCCCTGGTTTACGGGCTAAACCCGGCCAGTCTGGTCCGATTTTAAATACTCTGCTAAATCTCCAACGAAGGGCACTTATGTCCCGTTATTATATTTTAAAATTTTAATTTCAATAATTACCATGATCTTTCTTTTGAATTAGTCATTTAAAATTCTTAAATACAATAAGTAGTTTAGTGAGATTCTTAGATGTCATTTTACCCGAAATGTAACACCTATGCCCAGAGGAATATGTAGTAGGTGCACGACAAGAGCTCTTTTATTAAGAGATACCCCTTCCATTTTTTTTTATAATAACATTCTCTTTCAGACTGAAAATTTAAATTGATCTTTTTATTTTTACCCCCATTAAATATTCGTGATACATTATTTCTCTGTAATAAATTTTCACCAATTATTTCTCAATTCTATTTAAAAACAAGGATATAAATGAAAAGAAAAATACATATCTCACATATTTATTATTTCTAACCAACATTTTGAACCATGTAATTTTAATACTCATCCGGTCCTTAATATAAGACATATTTACCTAATTTAATTAGATTAAAGAAGCTAGTTGAGTTGGTTAATATGACGTATATTTTCTAAGATACCTTAATTTTTTTCCTCAATTCTTTCATTCTCTCTCCTCTTTGACTATTATTAAGAGATCATTAATAAGGCAACTTCGAAAAAGATTGATAAATATGAAAAATTTATCTTATATTTATGATCAAGATCAACTCCCCAAAATTATCTTAAATTAAGGACCAGAGGAGTAGATGTTTCTTATAAAAAGAATAGAAGGAATATTATGTCTTTAAGGTCATTAACAACATAAACGAGTTAGGAAATGCAACTCCATCGTCATTTCGGATCATTTTTCCTTTTATGAGCCTTACTGATATCTAGAGGTGCAGTTCCATTTTCAATATAACCTTTCTCCTTACGGGATCTAGGAGATTTTGATAATTGGTGATACTTCTTCCTTACCTGAAAAAGGTCATCAAAGAAGGCATGAAACTACTTGTCTTCCTCCAAAGAGATGTGAAGGTAAAATCATGATATTTATCCTAAATAGAAACATAAAAACCTTAATAAAATGAACATATTAAAGATTTAAATTCTATGCTTATAACAGTAATAATATCCGAAACACACATCCAGATAGTAACTTCACAGAACTTGTACAGTCACGAACAAAATGTCCTTCTTCTCCACACTTAAAGCATGAACTAGGTGTGGCGGCATCAGTGGTCTCTTCCAATAATACCAATATAGACTTTAATCCCAATGTTCATAATCTTTTAATTAGGAGTGATGTGGATGCTAACCAAGCAAAATTTAATTTACTATGAAATACAAAAAATAAAGAGGCCTTTTAAAAATAAATTTTTATTATTATTAACATAGAAATAAAAAAATTAAAAATTAATATGCTCATAATTGTTTCCTTGAAGAAGGTGAATCTTAGTGCAGTAGTAAGGTTGCTGCCATATCACCTAGAGGTCATGAGTTCAAATCCTGGAAACAGCTTTTTCAATTGTAATTGTAAGGCTGCATGCCTCTATCCCTCCCTAAACCCCATTTGGTAACAACCTTGTGCAATGGGCTACATTTTATAATTGTTTCCTTGAATTAATATATAATTTATAATCTGGTTGATTTTGAATTTATTTGGATCTAAGTGGCAAAATTAATCTAAGTGTACGTTAAATGAGAACCTAAGGGTAGTAGTGGACTAGCTAGACCACAAAGCGAACAAGCAAAACTTCGATTCAGATTTGTCAGTTACTCAAATATGGAGTGGCTCAAAGGGTTATAAAAAATTCTTGCATGAGAGTTATGTCACAAGCTATGTCACTTCTCTAACAAATTAACAAATTAGGAGGAACCTAAGGACTCAATAAAAAGGAAAAGAACTATAAAGACTTCATTAAAAATGAGATTAAATTATAAGGACTAGCATATTAATTATATATATATGGTTTGATCCATTTAGCAGAATAGCACCCACCACCCAAATCAGATGTCAAACATCAGTAAAGACACATTAAAAGTTTTGATGGTTAGCTAACCTCATTCAGCATTGTGAGTCTGGTCATGCTCAATAAACTCTAACGCAGCTTCCTTGGACACAATATTCACATGGCTGACGCTGTTTTTATGTGTCACTCCATATATCTGGTCAGCAACTTTCACAAGTTCTGGTCGGAATGTTGTTGTAATAAACTGAGTGTTAGCAAGGTGAGCCAGACGTTGAATCATATCTGCTCAAGTTAAGAAATCCAGAAGGCTTAACAATAAATTTAGAACGCCCTACTTGTCTTGAATGCAATGTGTTATAAATTCTTCAAATATCAGTATAAGCCCACAACTCAATAGATTTATTTCTAATCACCCATCCATCTAATTTACAAGTTTAGTAGTATAGATATACCTCAGCCTTCATGGCTTTCATGAATCAACAAAAGCTTGTTTGGAAATTAGCATAAAACCCTAACCAAAAAAAAAAAAAAAATTTGCCAGCAAAAACACCCTTTGAGGTGATTCCAGAGATAACAACCACTATACTGTAGGTTAAAGAAAGAAAACCTAAAATAAATAAGGTGCTTTAATTCAACTACATTAAAACCAAGGTAATTAAATCCCGACTGGTCAATGAATCGGCCGGGGTACTGCGTCAAGGGTCAGTGGGTCAGTCGGAGTCAAACTGGGACCAAACCGGTGAGAGGTTTAAGAGTTTAGGCTTATTAATATGAAATTATAAAGAAAAAATTAAAAAAAAAAATCATTTTTTTTTTAAAAATAAAAATTCCGGACCGGACCGGGCCACCGGACCAGTCGGTTTCCAGTCCGGGTTCTATTACGTTGATTAAAACAAGTGAATTTTAAATTTAAAAAAAAGTTGACATGGCAATAACAGTTAGTGCCAAGTAGATAATGCATTATAAACATCCACCTATTATATAATTTATCTATGTATAAAACAAAAAATCTAACAAGTTGCACTATTCATGAACCATAAACCATGAATAGTTAGGATCATATCTCAAAACTCCGTGCAAAACAGAGGACCCACACTAGTTTGATTGGAAAACAATAACTAAAGCGTAAAACTTAGGTACCTATGTGTTTTCCAAAATAAATTGTTATTAAATAAATCCCAATCCCAAAGGCTTTAAATTAAGATCCCAAATAGCAACACAACCTCAAAGCTGAAACGGATAAGGGAGAGCCAAAGAAAATCACTACAAAATTGTTGGTATGGAGTGCCAACAAAGCACAAAAAACTTATATCTTTGACCAAAAATGACAAACAATAGGGACCAAGTGGTGAACTTGGACACTAGGTGGAGACTATGGAGGCTTTCTGAAATGTTAAAGAACCACAAAATCCAAGAGCACAATGTAGTATGGCATTATATGTACTTTATATATATGTCTACATATAGATGCTTGAATATAACTCATGGAATTTGTGGAAAGACAATGCAAAGCACTTATTTCATATTTGACAATAAGATAGTAAACATTTTAAAAAAAGGATACTCCCAACAGCAGTTCGGTACTGAGGATCCAATGCTGCATCAATCTCATCAAAAAGATAAAAAGGAGCTGGATCACATCGATGTATGGCAAAGATAAGCGTAAGGGCAACAACAGTTTTTTGACCCCCTGACAACTGCTTCATGTACTGTGTCTCCCCTTGTCCAGTGAAAGACACCTGCAATGCAAAAGATTGTCCATGATTATCAGAAGAAATGTTTGGAGTGATGCCTAACAAACTCCAACTGACAACAGACACCATACTGCCACATAAAAAGGGGCAAAAGGATTCAAACATACAAGTTTCACAGTCAAATAATGGACCAGGACATGTCTGTTTAGTTGGGTGATGATGTTTGCTTTGTCAATGGGTTAGATATTTCCCTTTGTTTGGTTTGCCAGGAAATGAATGCAACTCTGATGGAAACCTCATTATATTTGTTTTATTAATAGAAGGGTGTTACAGCTCAGCAAAGAGACAAAATGGTTTGGCCCCATTTCTTATTAATAGCATCAGGAGCCACATTGGACTTCCTCTTATGATTAGCTTGGCCCAAGACTTTGTTCGGTTCATCAAACTCCAATCTAAATTCCAACCAGAAACTGAAAGAAACGAGGAAAAGTCAATAGCTAAAAATAATGACACATCCCAACAGCATATCACTCACTTAGATTCTACAACAAAATCAGAAGCATTCAGACACAGGAAAGCATGAAAGATTCAGCAAAAAGCCAAGCATTCACTTGCCTTTATTTTCACTCCATAATATTTTTCTACCCTCCCCGCTGGATCAGCTTCACGTGGACCATCCTCATCTTCATCACCAGCAACAGGATCACCATCCTGTGGAAAAGAAATCAGAATGCACAATCACCAACGAAAAAAATTATGCACTTAACCTCCCCAAAAATGAAGCAACAAAAACACAGTCAAGCACCACAATATCATAGATGAAAACCTGTGTAGGAAAGCAGTCTGACATTTTTTTAAAAATATATGTGTGTTAAAATAATTATGAAGCACAAGCCTAGATGCTAAGTTATGAGGCACCATTTCCGCCATCAAAAGCCCAAGAACTCAATGCAGAAGCTATTAGGCAAAAGATGCTGATCAATTATTACAAACCTTCTTCTTCATCATAACAAGATGACCATGGCCACCAGGCACAAGTTCAGAAAAGACTTCTCGAAAGTGCCTTGCAACACCTTTGAAAGTTCGCTCTATGGATTCATCCTTGCTTTGATCTAGAACTGATATTAATTCTCTAATTTTCTGCAAGTGTTCAGTGACAGAAATCAACTGAGTTACCGTTGCTGGATAACTTAATTATACAGGATAAGGTGAGAGAGGAACTGGTACCACAGGCTAGATCAAGCTCAAGAACACATATTAAAACTGCTAATAAACATCAGCAGATGGCACTCCAGAAAACCAACAATGTAAAGCAATTAGATAGAACTTAAAAAGGTGTTGTTGAGAGGACATAATTCAGTGATGCATAAAAGAAGCAACGCCAAATGCCAAGAATAAACAATTGTTTCAAATGCTGAATATAATAAATTGATTAAATTCCACATCCAACAATACATGTCAGGCAATATACACACTCAATGATCAAGGAATCTCCCGACAAAAGGAACGGCAATCAAACACCTCATCTCCTGCATCAAGTTCAGCTTGTCTTTTCTGAAGTTTCTCATGCTGTTCAGTGAAGTTCATGTACTGATCAAGTGCTTTTTTGTTCACGTGACTGAACTGCTGCAACTTCTCATTGCACCTGTGCAGCATTTTGTGCAATTCTTCGATGTTTTGCCCCTTGTACCTATACATTCCAATATAAGAATTAAAGAACAATTTCTTTTAAAGGAATTCAAAATATATTGCTCATGACATATTGCAAAATACAAAAAGCTTTAAATGATAACCGTATCCTGTCCCCCGGTAAATTACTAACAAAATGATGGTACAGTGGCAAAACCAAAAAATTTTTAAATCAAAAATTACATTGAAAATTGTAAAGATATTATCAGATTATTGTAAAGAGTCATAAGTAGTCATAGTTATAGGAATTCATTTAGGATCTGATTTAACGGCTTTGATTGTATCCCAAATTTATTGGGCTCCTTATTACTGCTCTCTTGTGTCTATATTATATAATCCTCACACTCCACTATACAAGGAATTCATATCATATTTCTCTCAAGCTTAATATGGTATCAAAGCTCTAGGGTTTTAGTTGAGAATTCCTATCTCATTTGCTACATAGTGGAAAATTGAGAGTTAGGATTCTGTCCCTTGCCTAATCTCAATACATGAGCCTGCTCAAGCGAGTCAGAAGGCACCAATTTGTGCATCCCTGAAGTTTCACCTTCGTTTGGCAAGCGTGTATGCCTCACACGCGACTCGTAGTTTCGTCGGAAGTACACACGCTAGCATGTGACAACGCGTGACGAAGAGTTTCCGACGGCGATTACATCCTCCGACGTCGACTTCTCATTTTCGGCCTGTTCTTAGGGGTCTCGCACCCTAGTTAAGTGATTTCCAGATCTGTGTCAAATCGGATCTGAATACCATCCTTTTTATTCCATATACTTACTATCCTTTTTTTCAATTTGAATCGTTAAATTAAGATTTCAACAGTTTAGATTTAATATATTATAAAAATATTATTATTATAATAATAATATTTTATAATAAAGGAAAAATATGGATTGTTGAGATCGTAATCCAATGGTTCAGATTGAGAAAATGACCGTAAGCGGATGAGAAGGAAAATGATAGTAGCCAGATCCGTGAAGATCTCTCACTTCTCAGATCTAGCTACCATCCTTGTCCTTCTCATCCACTTCTCAATCTGAGTCATTGGATTACGATCTCAACGGTCCAGATTTTTCCTTTATTATAAAAATATTATTATTATAATAATAATATTTTTATAATATATTAAATCTAAACTGTTGAAATATTAATTTAACGATTCAAATTGAAAAAAGGACAGTAAGTATATGGAATAAAAAGGATGGTATTCAGATCCGATCTAACACAGATCTGGAAATCACTTAACTAGAGTGCGAGACCCCTAAGAACAGGCCGAAAATGAGAAGTCGACGTCGGAGGATGTAATCGCCGTCGGAAACTCTTCGTCGGTGTGTGGTCTTGTGGCAGCAAGTACTACTAAGACATTTTTTGTCTCTTTTCTTTAAATGGATTATAAATTTAGGTGTTATTGACCACATGACAGGTAATCGTCATCTTGTCTTTGCTTATGACTTATATGCCAATCCATCGAGTATTACTATTACTAATGGTTTCTATTCACGTGTCATTCGTTTTGGTACTGTAACTCCCACTCCTTCAATTCAATTACCTCCTGTGTTGAATGTACCTGACCTTATATTTAATCTTCTTTCTCATGGCAAACTTACCCGTTGTAATATCCCGATTTGTAATTAGGGCTAATGACTCTGATAATTATTGTAATTATCTTGATTTAAATACATTTGGGGTTAATGTAATATGAATTTTGAGAATAAATACATGAAGTATTTAAAATCAATGGTTGTGATTCCTTGACCGTGGGTCGGAATCCTATGCTTTGTGGTTTTGGTGAACTCTTTGAGTGAGTGAATGGATGGTGACATGTGGCAAGTGGAGAGCCATAGGATGTGGCACTAGAAGACAAAATACCACTTTTCTCTCCTTTCTCTCTCACATTTCGGTGGAGTATGTGTGTGTGTAAGAGGAAGTGACATCTCATCATCTACTCCCTCATCTCTCACCATTTTCTCTCTCTTCCTTCCTCCATTTTCGCTGGTTTGAGCAAGAAAAGAGAAGAAGAAAGCTTGATCTTTGGTAAGAAATGATTCTCCTTTGCCCTAAATCTCTTCTCTAATAATATGTGTCTCATTGAGAACTACATTGTGGTAATTTCAGAATCTTGAAATAGTATTGGTTGTGATTTGGTCGAAATTGGAAGTTGTGGAATCAAGATTCTGGATTGAGCAAAGGGAAGAGGTAGGCATTTAGAGCATTTTGATATATTGTTTATGAGTTTTGGCTAAGTTTAGTCAAATCTGGAATTTTGCCCTAAATATGCCTATTTTTGGAGATATGAAGTTCATTGTGATTTAGGATTGGAAATGATGTATTATGGAGTTATTTGAGTATTGAATATGATCTGGAATGTTGGAATGAATTTGGATGAAATTTGGATAATGTGTATCTTAGAGACCTTAGTGTTTGATTGTGGTCAAAATGGTTTTGGGGTGTTTTTGGTGTTGCCATTGTGTTCCCTAGTGAGTGCTTAGAGTGTATGAACATTTGGAAGAGTTTGGGAACCTTTGGGGGAGGATTTGACCATCTGGTGTTATCTGGTTTTTCTGCGTTTTGGGGTCTCTGATACACATCACTCGAGCAGACAGGGGTGTGCTCGAGTGAGGAATGAGTATTGCTCGAGCAGTGGAAGAACGTGCTCGAGTGATGCGCAAGTTTTTCCTTTGTGCTTCGGGTGCACCTGGGTTTTCTATGAGTGCTGCTCGAGCACAACGCTTGTGCTCGAGTGAGCGAAGAACCTGCTCGAGTGAGTTTGGTCTGCTCGAGTGAGGGTGTGAGTCCAGGGGGAAGGGTGTGCTTTCGGGTCTTCACTCGTGGGCTGATGCCAAGAGTGAGTCTTCTCACTCGCGGGTGTGAGGTGTGCTCGCGGGTGTGAGGTGTGCTCGCGGGTGTGAAGTGTGCTCGCGGGTGTGGGAGTGTGCTCGCGAGTGTGATTCTGTGCTCGAGTGATCCTGTGCTTGGAGAGCTTTGGGTGCTCTCGGGTTGTCACTCGTGACGCTGTGCTCGCGGGTGAGCCAGTGCTCGAGTGAGGCATTTAGCCTTGTGCTCGAGTGAGGTTCAGCGTGCTCGCGAGTGAACCAGTTCCTGCAAGTGTCTTTGTGCTCTCGGGTGCTCACTCGCAGTCTCACTCGCACTTGTGCTCGAGTGATGTCCGTACTTGTGCTCGAGTGAGAGCATCTGTGCTCGAGTGAAACTGCCAAAAATCTGTGTTTTGCCTTCGAGTAAGGGGTCTTTTGGGGAGTGTTTTCCAACCCTTTAGGCATATGTTTAGGCTTCTTTTAGTCACCTAAAGAGTCCTAAACGATAACCAACTTAGAGTATTATTGAAATATACTTATGGAAAAGAGATTGATTAAGTGTCCCTAATTTGAATAGGATTTGATATCTGCCGAACGCGTGAGCCCACTGTGCCAAAGATTGTCAGGAAAGATTCAGGTAGCGACCTCTCTCTTATACTTTGTGTAAATGTATTGTATGTTTGCCTATCATGCTTTGTGTGCTGCTGCTGCCTTGAGATGCATTGAGATACGTTGTGGAGCATTGTGCTTAGTGATACATTGTGCTTTGAGATGCCTTGTGGTGCTTTGTGCTTTGAGTTGCTGCTACATAGTGTTCACCGCGAAAGCGGGCGTTGTGCATAGTGATTACCGCGCAAGCGGGCATAGTGTTTGCAGCGAAAGCTGTCATTGTGATTACCGCGTAAGCGGGCATAGTGCATTGTGATACAGCCATGAGTGCTGTCGTCCGTGGCGCGAGTTGTGGATCATTGAGTTGCTGTTGATGTTGGTGAACATGATACATTACATGCTTTGTGTTTATATATTGTATGAGTGAGTTGTTGCTCTGGGATTCTTTAGAATCTCATTCCTCCAAATGACTAACCTTTTCAGGCAAGGCAAGTGGCTCGAAGGAGAAGCGACCAACCCGTAGTGGTTAGGATCTCGTAGGGACATTTAGGGATTTTGGGATTTGTTGGTTATCTATTGTAGCTTTGGGATTACTGTATATAGATGTTCATAGTGAGTTTTGTTATGTAATCCCCGTTTTGGGAACTTATAAACCCAAGTTATTTATGTAAGTAACCCGGGATTTGCCGGGATTTTAGTTTCCGCACTTTGATATTTATTATGTACTCTGATTTCTCAAGTAGTTATATCCGTATGTGAATGTGAGACCAAGAATTAATTATATTTTGAAATGATTTCGAAATGCCCCATCTTTTGGATGAGGGATTATAAGTTTTAAATCAACTTATTGGTCTCTATTTCACTTAAATTTCGTAATCCGGATGTAATTACGGTGAGGGGGTTACATTTTTGGTATCAGAGCGCAGTGGTTCCTGGCAAGGGTAGAATCTGCTAGGATAGCTCCCATAGTGCGATCTTAGTGATAATCGAAAACCATCTGTGAATACGTAACTTATGCATATATCTGTTTGGTTATGTGGATATATGTGCTTTGTAGAGTTATGTGGATACTATGATTATTGGAATAATGGGGTGAGTTCTTTGTAGAATGAAAAGAACAACGAAAGGTCGCCCCAGAGGACAACAAGAAAATCCCGATGTGGAGTTGGTCAATGACAATCCACCGGATCCTATGCAAGAGCTAATGGGCTTGATAAAGGATCAGAGGGATATGATTACGGAGCTTAGAGAAGAGCTCAGAGCTGAGAAAGCCAAGAACAATGAGGGTAGAGGCCAGTCTACTCAAGAAGGAACTCGAGGGGAAACCCGAGAGGAGACTAGACGGGAAGATACTGCTGAAGGGTCAGCACGATCGCCTGAATCGCCTCCTCAAACGGAAGTAGATCCAAGGCCGCATGGAAAGTCGGTCAGGGAGGAACGAGACCTTGAGTATTGGGTCTCCAAATTCTGCAAACAATTACCTCCGGCGTTTAAGGGGAAATTTGATCCTCAGGCGGCTGAAGATTGGCTACATCGTCTTGAGAAGATTTTCGAAGTCTTAGTGTGTCCCTCAGAAGTGAAAGCCAAGCTGGCGGTGTACAAGCTTGAAGGCGATGCTGATCGTTGGTGGCGTAATATTGCCTTGTCATTGCGATTGAAGAATGAACCATTGACCTGGGAGGTGTTCCAACAACACTTCAACGAGAAATATTTTCCCAAGTCAGTGAGGCTTGAGAAGGAAACCGAGTTTCTGAATATCAAGCAAGGGGACACGGAGTCTTTTGACGAATATTTGTCCCGATTTACCCGCCTATCCCGATATTCCTCTTATCTTCAGAAAATGGATGATGAGGAGTTGAGCTCAGACATGTTAATTCGGGGGCTGAGGCGTGATATGAGAAAGAGACTAGCCACCCATCAGTTTTCTAAATTCAACAAGGCCGTTGAAGAATGTCGGATCACTGAGAGTAATCTTAGAGAGTTATATCCGGCTAAGGCTGGTGGTGGTCATAGTGAGCCTAGTAAGGGCGGTGCTACTCAGAAGCGGAAGGGCTCAGGATCTTCCTCTTCATACAAAGGGGGTAGCAAGAAGCCGTATCAGTCATGGAGTCGTGATCAGCAGAGAACTCCTAGTGTATGGACATGTCCTCGTTGCAACCAGCCACATCATGGCAAGACATGTGATGGTCGGGTGATTTGCTTCAATTGTAAGCAAGTGGGGCATACATCTGCTGAGTGCAGACAGTCACGACCAGAGCAGAGACAGAGGACTCAGGGCCGCGTATTTGCTATGACTCATGAAGAGGCCCGGAAATCCCCAGAGCTGATACAAGGTAAAGTCCTTATCCATGACATTGAGTTACAAGCGTTATTTGATTCGGGTGCAAGTCACTCTTTTATTGCTTATGCTTGTGTAAAGCGTCTGGGAATGAATGTGCATAGGTTGCCATTCGATTTGATTGTGTCTACACCGATGGGTGTTAAGGCTGTGACTACTGAAGCCTGCTTAAATTGTGTTATAACCGTTGAGAGTCATGAATCCGTAGTAGATTTGATTTGTTTACCGCTCTGCCAATTGGAAGTCATCTTGGGTTTTGATTGGTTGAAAGCGAATAATGTGTTGTTAGATTGTGGGAAAAAAAGGGTAGTGTATCCTGTTTCTCAGAGCATTGAGGGCGAAAATGCCGGTTTGAATTTCCTTTCGACAGCTAAGGCTGAGAAATATTTGAAAAAGGGTTGTCAGGGGTATATGGTTTTCTTTTCTGTACAAGGAGAAACCAGTGAGTCTTTGAGTAGTATACCCATAGTGAATGAATTCCCTGAGGTTTTTCCGGATGATCTAAGTGGATTACCTCCGGAAAGGGAAGTTCAGTTTCCAATTGACATTGTGCCTGGAGCGGGTTCTGTATCTAAGGCCCCATACCGTATGGCTCCAAATGAAATGGCGGAATTGAAGAAGCAGATTGAAGATTTGCTTGAGAAAGGGTTTATTAGACCCAGTGTGTCGCCTTGGGGTGCTCCAGTTTTGTTTGTGAAAAAGAAAGACGGGAGTCTTCGTTTGTGTATCGACTATAGAGAGTTGAATAAGGTTACCGTCAAGAATAAGTACCCTCTCCCGAGAATCGATGACCTATTAGATCAACTATCTGGTGCATGTGTATTTTCAAAAATTGATCTAAGGTCGGGGTATCATCAGCTGCGTGTGAAAGCGGACGATGTTCCGAAGACTGCTTTCCGGACCAGGTATGGTCATTATGAGTTCTTAGTGATGCCATTTGGGTTGACAAATGCGCCTGCGGTATTCATGGATTACATGAACCGTATTTTTCGACAATACCTAGATCAATTCGTTGTGGTATTTATCGATGATATTTTGATATACTCTAAGAGTAGAGAAGAGCATGAGCATCATTTGAGAATTGTGTTGAACACATTGTGTGAGAAGCAACTCTACGCTAAATTGAGTAAGTGCGAGTTTTGGCTATCGGAAGTGAGATTCCTAGGCCATGTTATTTCGCAAGAAGGGGTCTCTGTGGATCCTAGTAAAGTGGAAGCAGTACTGAACTGGAAGAGGCCAGAAACTGTTGCTGAGATACGCAGTTTTCTGGGTCTTGCTGGTTATTATCGGAGATTCATTCAGAATTTCTCCCGCATTGCGTTGCCGATGACCAAGCTCACGAGAAAAGATCAGCCATTTGTGTGGGATGAACATTGTGAAAATTGCTTTGTGGAGCTGAAACAGAGGTTGACGACGGCACCTGTGTTGATTTTGCCCGATCCCAGTTTGACATACGTTGTGTATTCTGATGCCAGTGGGCAGGGATTAGGGTGTGTCCTTATGCAGCAGGGACGTGTGGTGGCCTATGCCTCTCGACAGCTCAAACCTCATGAATTGAACTATCCCACTCATGATCTGGAGCTTGCGGCCATTGTGTTTGCTTTGAAGATTTGGCGTCATTACCTGTATGGTGTGACTGTGGAACTGTACTGCGACCACAAGAGTCTCAAATATCTATTTGATCAGAAAGAATTGAATATGAGACAACGTCGTTGGATGGAATTGCTTAAGGACTACAACCTGGAAATAAAATATCATCCAGGTAAGGCGAATGTAGTCGCTGATGCTCTTAGTCGAAAGACTGTAGTTGTGGCAGCTATGATGATACATGAGGGGAAGTTGATTGCGGATTTTCGTGATATGAATCTGTCGAACCAGATCATCTGTGCCAACTATAATGTTTCCCAAGGGGAAAGTGACTTGAGAGCTGAGATTGAAGAAGCTCAGAGGCAAGATGACTGGATTCAGCGTAATTTAGCCAGAATAGAGCGTGGAGAAGCTCAGGGCTATGATGTGTCGCCTAGTGGGTTGATTCGTTATCAGAAGAGAATTTGTATTCCACTTAAGGCGGATCTGAGACAGAAGATCTTAGATGAGGCGCATAAGAGCCAATACACTCTTCATCCTGGTATGACCAAGATGTACCATAACTTGAAATCCGAGTATTGGTGGCAGGGTATGAAGAGTGACGTGACGAAATATGTGGCGAGGTGTCTCACCTGTCAGAAAGTGAAGATTGAACACCAAAGACCGCCTGGTTTGTTGCAGAGTCCCGAGATTCCGGAATGGAAATGGGAAAGTGTGACCATGGATCTTGTTGTGGGATTGCCCAAGATCAGGAATTATGATGCGATTTGGGTCATTGTGGACCGGTTAACGAAGTCAGCGCACTTCCTACCGATCAAGGCTAGTTACTCTCCGGACAAGCTAGCAGAGATTTATGTTCGTGAGATTGTGAAGCTCCATGGCATACCGAGGAATATCATCTCTGATCGAGATCCTCGTTTCACTTCGAGATTTTGGAAGGCATTGCATGAGGCACTTGGTACTCAATTAAGATTCAGTACTGCCTATCATCCTCAGACAGATGGTCAGTCAGAGCGGACTATTCAGACCTTAGAGGATATGTTGCGGGCATGTGTCCTTGACTTCAAAGGGAGTTGGGATCGCTTTCTTCCACTTGCGGAGTTTGCCTACAACAACAGCTATCATGCGAGCATTCAGATGGCACCGTATGAAGCGTTGTATGGTAGAAAATGCCAATCGCCATTGTGTTGGAATGAGTTGTCCGAGAGGAAGCTCTATGGGCCGGATCTTGTTGATCAAACGTCTGCCCAGATTCGAATCATTCGTAAGAGGCTTCTTGCAGCACAAAGTCGGCAGAAAAGTTATGCTGACAAGAGAAGAAGGCCTCTAGAGTTTGAAGTTGGTGACCATGTATTTATGAGAATATCACCTGTCACCGGTATTGGGCGAGCTATTAAGAGAAAGAAGTTGAGCCCGAGATATATAGGTCCTTTTGAGATCCTTGATAGGATTGGGCCTGTTGCTTATCGAGTAGCCCTACCTCCGAGCTTGAGCAGACTCCATGATGTGTTTCATGTTTCCCAATTGAAGAAGTACCAACCGGATCCATCTCATGTCGTTGAGTATGAGAATGTGGAGTTGCGAGATAACTTCACGTATACGGTGGAGCCAGAGAGGATAATTGAACGAGAAGAACGTCGGCTCAGACACCGGAGTATCCCTTATGTGAAAGTGATCTGGAAGGGTATGACCCAGCGGGAAGCAACCTGGGAAACGGAAGAGGATATGCGAAGGCGATATCCGGAGTTTATGGCTCAAGGGGTGTAGAAATTTCGAGGACGAAATTTATTTAACGGGGGGAGAATTGTAATATCCCGATTTGTAATTAGGGCTAATGACTCTGATAATTATTGTAATTATCTTGATTTAAATACATTTGGGGTTAATGTAATATGAATTTTGAGAATAAATACATGAAGTATTTAAAATCAATGGTTGTGATTCCTTGACCGTGGGTCGGAATCCTATGCTTTGTGGTTTTGGTGAACTCTTTGAGTGAGTGAATGGATGGTGACATGTGGCAAGTGGAGAGCCATAGGATGTGGCACTAGAAGACAAAATACCACTTTTCTCTCCTTTCTCTCTCACATTTCGGTGGAGTATGTGTGTGTGTAAGAGGAAGTGACATCTCATCATCTACTCCCTCATCTCTCACCATTTTCTCTCTCTTCCTTCCTCCATTTTCGCTGGTTTGAGCAAGAAAAGAGAAGAAGAAAGCTTGATCTTTGGTAAGAAATGATTCTCCTTTGCCCTAAATCTCTTCTCTAATAATATGTGTCTCATTGAGAACTACATTGTGGTAATTTCAGAATCTTGAAATAGTATTGGTTGTGATTTGGTCGAAATTGGAAGTTGTGGAATCAAGATTCTGGATTGAGCAAAGGGAAGAGGTAGGCATTTAGAGCATTTTGATATATTGTTTATGAGTTTTGGCTAAGTTTAGTCAAATCTGGAATTTTGCCCTAAATATGCCTATTTTTGGAGATATGAAGTTCATTGTGATTTAGGATTGGAAATGATGTATTATGGAGTTATTTGAGTATTGAATATGATCTGGAATGTTGGAATGAATTTGGATGAAATTTGGATAATGTGTATCTTAGAGACCTTAGTGTTTGATTGTGGTCAAAATGGTTTTGGGGTGTTTTTGGTGTTGCCATTGTGTTCCCTAGTGAGTGCTTAGAGTGTATGAACATTTGGAAGAGTTTGGGAACCTTTGGGGGAGGATTTGACCATCTGGTGTTATCTGGTTTTTCTGCGTTTTGGGGTCTCTGATACACATCACTCGAGCAGACAGGGGTGTGCTCGAGTGAGGAATGAGTATTGCTCGAGCAGTGGAAGAACGTGCTCGAGTGATGCGCAAGTTTTTCCTTTGTGCTTCGGGTGCACCTGGGTTTTCTATGAGTGCTGCTCGAGCACAACGCTTGTGCTCGAGTGAGCGAAGAACCTGCTCGAGTGAGTTTGGTCTGCTCGAGTGAGGGTGTGAGTCCAGGGGGAAGGGTGTGCTTTCGGGTCTTCACTCGTGGGCTGATGCCAAGAGTGAGTCTTCTCACTCGCGGGTGTGAGGTGTGCTCGCGGGTGTGAGGTGTGCTCGCGGGTGTGAAGTGTGCTCGCGGGTGTGGGAGTGTGCTCGCGAGTGTGATTCTGTGCTCGAGTGATCCTGTGCTTGGAGAGCTTTGGGTGCTCTCGGGTTGTCACTCGTGACGCTGTGCTCGCGGGTGAGCCAGTGCTCGAGTGAGGCATTTAGCCTTGTGCTCGAGTGAGGTTCAGCGTGCTCGCGAGTGAACCAGTTCCTGCAAGTGTCTTTGTGCTCTCGGGTGCTCACTCGCAGTCTCACTCGCACTTGTGCTCGAGTGATGTCCGTACTTGTGCTCGAGTGAGAGCATCTGTGCTCGAGTGAAACTGCCAAAAATCTGTGTTTTGCCTTCGAGTAAGGGGTCTTTTGGGGAGTGTTTTCCAACCCTTTAGGCATATGTTTAGGCTTCTTTTAGTCACCTAAAGAGTCCTAAACGATAACCAACTTAGAGTATTATTGAAATATACTTATGGAAAAGAGATTGATTAAGTGTCCCTAATTTGAATAGGATTTGATATCTGCCGAACGCGTGAGCCCACTGTGCCAAAGATTGTCAGGAAAGATTCAGGTAGCGACCTCTCTCTTATACTTTGTGTAAATGTATTGTATGTTTGCCTATCATGCTTTGTGTGCTGCTGCTGCCTTGAGATGCATTGAGATACGTTGTGGAGCATTGTGCTTAGTGATACATTGTGCTTTGAGATGCCTTGTGGTGCTTTGTGCTTTGAGTTGCTGCTACATAGTGTTCACCGCGAAAGCGGGCGTTGTGCATAGTGATTACCGCGCAAGCGGGCATAGTGTTTGCAGCGAAAGCTGTCATTGTGATTACCGCGTAAGCGGGCATAGTGCATTGTGATACAGCCATGAGTGCTGTCGTCCGTGGCGCGAGTTGTGGATCATTGAGTTGCTGTTGATGTTGGTGAACATGATACATTACATGCTTTGTGTTTATATATTGTATGAGTGAGTTGTTGCTCTGGGATTCTTTAGAATCTCATTCCTCCAAATGACTAACCTTTTCAGGCAAGGCAAGTGGCTCGAAGGAGAAGCGACCAACCCGTAGTGGTTAGGATCTCGTAGGGACATTTAGGGATTTTGGGATTTGTTGGTTATCTATTGTAGCTTTGGGATTACTGTATATAGATGTTCATAGTGAGTTTTGTTATGTAATCCCCGTTTTGGGAACTTATAAACCCAAGTTATTTATGTAAGTAACCCGGGATTTGCCGGGATTTTAGTTTCCGCACTTTGATATTTATTATGTACTCTGATTTCTCAAGTAGTTATATCCGTATGTGAATGTGAGACCAAGAATTAATTATATTTTGAAATGATTTCGAAATGCCCCATCTTTTGGATGAGGGATTATAAGTTTTAAATCAACTTATTGGTCTCTATTTCACTTAAATTTCGTAATCCGGATGTAATTACGGTGAGGGGGTTACACCCGTAACCTTAGTTGTTATGTCTCATTTTATCCTAATTACCGCTTGATTTAGGATCTTATGACAAAGAATATAATTCGTAGAGGTTATGAATATGGCGGCCACTATTTCCTTGATGATTAGATGCCTCGACCAGTTGCTTATCTTGGCGTTTTGAATCTCTTTAAAATACATTGTGGCTAGTTGTCTTTGTCATCTTTAAAGAAACTATATCCTTAGTTTCAGCATTTGTCATCCTTAAGTCAACCTTTTGAGAAACTATACATTGTCTTTATCAACTTCCACTCCTTTCATACCTAAAGATGATGATGATCTCTTATTTTACCCTATTACAGAAGTCTATACCGAAAGTCCTAAAGCAACTGCTAATGCAAGACTAGATACAAACCCTCTATTATTTGCTTCATCATCGGATCTTGATTTAAGTACCCCAGATCCTGAGTCTCAGCCTGATCAAGACTCCGAGTCTGAGACAAATCCGGTACCTAAACCTAACCCATCTCATCCTAATCCAGTCCCTAAGCTCGAGGAAAATTCGATTCTTGAGATGGCCCATTTATTGACTTCTCCATTGCCCTCCGAAAAGGTAAACGTACTTACGCCTATCCTATTTCAGCCTTTGTTTCTTATGACCACATGTCTCCTTCTTCCAATGACCCTTAGACTCTATCATTGTTCCTAAAACTCTTCATGAAGCCTTGGCTCACTCGGGTTGGCATGTTGCGATTGAAGAGGAGATGACGACCCTTGACCAGTTTACCAGTGGGAAAAAAGGTCATTAGGTGTAAATAGGTGTTTACAGTTAAAAAAAATTGATCGTACTTGTGACTGCCTTAAGGCTCGCCATGCTGTCAAAGGCCACGCCCAAACTTATAAAGTTGATTATTATGAAACCTTCTTGCCCGTGGCAAAATTATCCTCAATCTGTCTCTTTATTTCTATGGTGGCCATTTGTGGTTGGGAACTCCACCAGTTGGATATCACAAATACCTTTCCATATATTGACCTTCATGAAGAAGTTTACATGGAGCAACTACCCAACTTTGTTGCTCATGGGGGGCATGAGAAAGTATGTTGCTTAAGAAAATCCTTCTATGGCTTAAAGCAAAGTTCTCATGCATAGTTTGATAAGTTTAGAATTGTGGTTTAGAAATTTGGCATGAGCAAGGGTAAGTGCGACCATTTTGTTGTTTATCAAAGAACAGATGCAGACATGATTCTCCTTATTGTGTATGTCAATGACATTGTGATTACGGGTAGTAATACCTTGGGGATCTCATCGCTCAAGTCCTTCCTTAACTCTCATTTTGAAACGTAAAATTTAGGTCCGCTGAGGTACTTCCTAAGGACTGAATTTATGAGAAGCAAGAAAGACATTCTCTTGACACAGAAAAAATGTCATAGATTTGTTGAAGGAAATAGGAAAACTAGAAGCTACACCAAGTAGCTCCCCTATGATTCCTAATCCATTACTTGATGCTGATGAGAGCAAACCACTTGAAAATCTTGATTGTGAAATTAACCTACCTCACAGTGACTCATCCAGATATCATTTATCTAGTCTATATGCCCAGCCAGTTCATGGCATTGCCAATTATTAATCAATAGGAAGCTTTAGAGCATGTCTCATATTACTTGAAGGGATCCCTAGGCCTTGGTATACTGTACATGAATCTTGGTCACACAATGCTGATGAGAGCAAACCACTTGAAAATCTTGATTGTGAAATTAACCTATCTCACAGTGACTCATCCAGATATCATTTATCTAGTCTATATGCCCAGCCAGTTCATGGCATTGCCAATTATTAATCAATAGGAAGCTTTAGAGCATGTCTCATATTACCTGAAGGGATCCCTGGGCCTTGGTATACTGGGCCTTGGTGTAACCCCCTTCACGATTAAGGCCAAGATTAGTTCATAAAAACGTAATTAATGTGGAATTAGAGACCGTAATAGATTTTGGGACTTAAACAAAGTCCATCTTCCCAAAATCTTGGCTTACAAAAAACTTTTACAACATTTGTTCATGGCAGTCTCATATTCACATTTCAATACCAAATGGCCTGTACAAGTTGATTTCATTCATTAATATCAGAGTATAAACAAATTCCCGACACACTCGGGTTCCATTCATTACTAAGGGATTTACAAAGGCTCAAAGCCCACGATTCAATACCCTTAACTTGGGGATTACACAAAACTATACTATCAATCCCAATATACATAATTGTTTCCCAAAATTATCCCAAAAGATATACATATATGATAACCAATAAAACCAAAATATACATCTAAACCGGAGCACTATCCGCTCTTCGTCGCCCGTTTGCCTTTCGATCCTTCTGCCCTGTCTAAAACATGGTTTTTGGGAGAGTGAGATTCTAAAGAATCCCCGTAGTAACAAATCAATCATATAATGTACAATCATAGTGCATGTAAGCAAATCATTAACCACAACAAGCAACTACAACGGCAATTACAACGGCAATGGTTAGTATGACACATGTCATCCCTTACGATTGCTCACGCTGAATTGCTCACGTTGCATTGCATCACAGCAATCCACACAATACATTTCACCACAGCTGGGATTCATATAATGCATTTCATACACAAGCCATACAGGCAAGATACACACATTGCATCTCAAACGCCGCCCCACGGGTCGGATTCACAATATCCATGTCGATTATGACGGCAGTTCAACGGCCGACCTAGAGATGACCACCGTCAATCTCTACACGGCTCACGCTGACCTGCTCACGCCGTAATAGACCATGGCACACATTTCACAATTCAACGATATGTTATGCATGCCAAAACATCATACAAGATATGAGAGAAAAGTCACTACCTGAGTTCTTCCGGGCGTGTCCTAGCGCCGGTCTCTCCCGAGGAAGGCAAATGTCAAATCCTATATTTATAATTAGGGACGAAGAGTTATACTCTATTCCAAGACTTAATTAACTTGAAACACTTAATTTTGGTTATCATAATTGACCCTTAAGAGGCCACAAATGCCTCTAATAAAAGCCCTAAAAGGTTGGGAAACATCGGGTTGGAAACCACTTTTCAAAATCACAAGGTGCTGAAAACAGGGGCTGGCTGCAGCCAAAAAACCCTCTGGCTGCGGCCAGAAACAGCACAGAAAGTTTCTGGCTGCAGCCAAGAATTTTCTGGCTGCGGCCAGAAGCAGCGCAGAAAGTTTCTGGCTGCAGCCGAGAATTTTCTGGCTGCGGCCAGAACGTTCACAGAAGCTTTTGCGCTGCAGCCCAGAATTTTCTGCTGCAGCCAAGGCAAATTCGAAAATTCATAACTAATTCTAGAAAAATTGAAATGAGGTGATTCCAAAGCCAAATGAAAGGTATTTAAGTCCTCTTTCAAGGAAAAATATGGCTCATCACTGGAAATCACCACAAAAATACAGATTTCAAGAAAAGTCTACACTATTCCAGAATTGCACCCAGATTTAACATCAAACTTTGGACAGTCATAACTCCTATCCCAAAAATCGAAATGACACAAAACATATGTCCATTTTGAAGCTTGAGATGTGAACTTTAAGACTGGAAAGTTTCACAATTTTCCAACACCATTTGCTATTTTAAAACGTCCATGTAAGATCACTGCCAAAACAGAGTTTCTTACAACCAAAACTTACCACTTTTAACACTAAGTTCCCAATGGTTCAAAATTCATATTCAACACTTCTCCCACACAAAATCACTCAAGGAACACAATGGTGACTTCAAAATGACCAAAATCACAACCCAATTACATGCCCTGTTTTTGCCCAATGCACAAAACCAACATAAAGTTCCCAAACTTCATCTTTAAGCTTCAATTCAATACCATTCATTCAAAACACTTAACAAGGCACTAATTCCATGACAACAACAATTCAAACACCACAAGACCCTAATTTTCGAAATTCCAAGCCAAATTTCCAGAATTTCCAAGCTAAATTATTTAGCACAAAACTTATATAGAAAGGTTTCTTAAACTCACCTTAACAACTTTCTCAAAGTAGCTTCTTGATTCTCCAACCTCCACAATTTCTTGAAGTCTCAAACCAACACCAAATGGAAAACTATAACTATAGAAATGTAGCTCTTAACTCAAGGATTAACTTTAATGAAGGGAGTTTGAGCAAAAGAGGTCATTTACTTACCCAAAGATCAAGCTTTTCCTTCTCCCTTTCTTGCTTGCTTCAGCGAAATGGAGAGAGAGAGAGAAAGAATGAGAGAAAGAGGGATATGAGAGCTTGAAGATGAAGAGAAAGTGATTATTTTCCCTCTAACCCATGCTGCCAGCGTAAAGTAAGGAGAGGGAGGAGAGAAAGACATTAAAAAAATTTGGGATTTTGACTTTTCTCTCTTACACACACACAAGCCAACTTGCCACATGTCTTTTTCTCATTGGCTCTCACACAATAAGCACCCAATTAGCTACTTTAATCTCTCCATTAGCCATTTTAATCACACATCCCATTTTCACTTAGTTAGTAATTAATTTCTCCATTAATTACCACTTATGGCCAATATTTCCATTAATTATGATATATTAATTAATATTGCCATAACACATAATAATTCCAATTAAATCCATAATTATCCACAATAATCATGATTAGCCTTTAATCAAAAATCGGGATATTACAATTCTCCCCCCGTTCAATAAATTTCGCCCTCGAAATTTGTTACACATCTTGGGGCATAAAATCAGGAAATCTTTTCCTCATGTCTGCTTCCGCCTCCCAAGTGGCTTCCCTTGGAGACATTCCCTTCCAGACCACCTTCACAAATGGTAAGCTTCGGTGCCTGAGCCGCCGCTCTTCCCGATCAATAATACGCTCTGGCTCTATCGCATAAGTGAAGTTATCTTGCAACTCAACCTCTTCATACTCAATGATATGCTCAGGGTCTGGTTGATACTTCTTGAGCTGCGAGACATGGAATACATCATGCAGTCTACTCAAACTCGGGGGTAGGGCTATCCGGTATGCCACCGGCCCGATTCTTGCCAGAATCTCAAACGGACCAATGTATCTTGGACTTAGCTTCTTTCGCTTGATCGCTCTCCCGATGCCTGTGACCGGAGACACTCTCAAGAAGACATGATCCCCCACTTCAAACTCAAGAGGTCTTCTCCTCTTATCAGCATAGCTCTTCTGACGACTTTGTGCTGTAAGGAGCCTCTTCCTGATAACTCGGATCTGTTCAGCAGTTTGGTCAACAAGATCCGGCCCATACAACTTCCTCTCAGACAACTCTGACCAGCACAACGGTGACTGGCACTTTCTTCCATACAGTGCCTCATACGGAGCCATTTGAATGCTCGCATGGTAACTGTTGTTATACGCAAACTCCGCCAATGGAAGATAATAGTCCCACATTCCCTTGAAGTCAAGGACACATGCTCTCAGCATATCTTCTAAAGTCTGGATAGTCCTCTCTGACTGTCCGTCCGTCTGAGGATGGTAAGCCGTGCTAAACCTCAATTGAGTACCCATAGCTTTGTGCAGAGCCTTCCAGAATCTCGAAGTAAACCGAGGATCTCTATCGGAGATAATATTCTTCGGTGTACCATGGAGTCTCACAATCTCTTTGATATATATCTCAGCCAGCCTATCAGGAGAATAGCTAGCATTGATAGGTATGAAGTGCGCAGACTTCGTGAGTCGATCAACAATCACCCATATCGCATCATAGTTTCTGATCTTGGGCAGACCCACTACTAAATCCATAGTCACACTCTCCCACTTCCATTCTGGAATTTCTGGACTCTGAAGCAATCCTGGCGGTCTCTGGTGCTCAATCTTCACCTTTTGACAGGTAAGACACCGCGCCACATACTTTGTCACATCACTCTTCAACCCTGGCCACCAGTACATAGACTTCAAGTTGTGGTACATCTTGGTCATACCGGGGTGAAGAGTATATTGACTCTTATGAGCCTCATCAAGAATTTTCAATCTCAACTCAGCCTTCAGTGGTACATAGATTCTCTTCTGATAACGCACCAGCCCACTAGGCGATAGGTCATAATCCCGAGTCTCTCCTCGCTCAATCTTAGCTCGGATCGACTGGGCTAACTCATCATACATTTGAGCCTCTTCAATTTCAGTCCTCAGGTCATTCTCCCCTTGGACCACACCATAACTGGCACATAGGATATCCTTCGAGAGATTCAAATCCCGAAAATCCTCTATCAGTTTCCATTCCTGGATCATCATTGTTGCCACTAGCACCGCCTTCCGACTCAAAGCATCCGCGACAACATTAGCCTTACCCGGATGATATTTGATCTCCAGGCTATAGTCTTTCAGCAACTCCATCCACCGACGCTGTCTCATGTTCAACTCTTTCTGATCATACAGATACTTGAGACTTTTGTGGTCGCAGTACAGTTCCACAGTCACACCGTACAGGTAATGACGCCAAATTTTCAATGCAAACACTATTGCCGCAAGCTCCAGATCATGAGTGGGGTAATTCATCTCATGCGGTTTCAGCTGTCGAGAGGCATAGGCCACCACACGTCCCTGCTGCATCAGGACACACCCTAACCCCTGCTTACTCGCATCACTGTACACGACGTAAGCCTCACTGGGATCAGGTATAATCAACACTGGTGCCGTAGTCAATCTCTCCTTCAGCTCAGTGAAACTCCGCTCACAACGTTCATCCCACAAAAATGGTTGATCCTTCCTCGTGAGCTTGGTCATCGGCAATGCAATACGCGAGAAGTTCTGAATGAACCTCCGGTAATAACCAGCAAGACCCAGAAAACTGCGAATCTCAGTAACAGTTTCTGGCCTTTTCCAATCAAGTACTGCTTCCACCTTACTGGGATCCACTGATACCCCGTCTCGTGAGATCACATGGCCAAGGAACTTCACTTCTGTAAGCCAAAACTCACACTTGCTCAGCTTGGCATAGAGTTGCTTTTCCCACAGAATTCTCAACACGATTCTCAGATGTTGCTCATGATCCTCCCTACTCTTGGAATAGATCAGGATGTCGTCAATAAACACAACCACAAACTGGTCAAGATACTGTCGGAAGATGCGATTCATATAATCCATGAATACCGCTGGTGCATTCGTCAAACCGAAGGGCATCACAAGGAACTCATAGTGCCCGTATCTTGTTCTGAAAGCAGTCTTCGGAATGTCCGCTGCCTTCACACGCAATTGATGATATCCCGATCTTAGATCAATTTTGGAGAATACGCACGAGCCAGACAATTGATCTAATAGGTCATCAATTCTTGGGAGAGGATACTTGTTCTTAACAGTCACTTTGTTAAGTTCTCGATAATCGATACAAAGCCTCAAGCTTCCATCTTTCTTTTTCACAAATAACACTGGAGCTCCCCACGGCGATACACTGGGTCGGATGAATCCTTTCTCAAGCAATTCTTCAATTTGCTTCTTCAATTCCGCCATTTCATTAGGGGCCATACGATATGGAGCTTTCGATATCGAACCAGCTCCAGGCACAATCTCAATTGGAAATTCCACTTCCCTTTCCGGAGGCAATCCACTAAGATCGTCTGGAAATACCTCAGGGAATTCGTTTACCACAGGTATACTCTCTATGGCTTCACTTGACTCTCCCTGAACGGAGAAAAACACTATATACCCTTGGCATCCTTTCTCAAGATATCTCTCAGCTTTAGCCGTTGAAAGGAAATTCAAACTGGCATTTACATTACCATCCCGTTGTGCACTACGGAAAGTAATCCTCTTATTACCACAATCCAGCAATACATTATTTGCTGTCAACCAGTCAAAGCCCAAAATAACTTCCAATTGTTGGAGTGGCAAACAGATTAAATCTACTGCAGACTCACAACCCTCAACAACTATCACACAATTTAAACAAGCTTCGGCCGCCACAGCCTTGACACCCATCGGCGTCGACACAACCAAATCAAATGGTAGTCTATGCACATGCAATCCCAGGCGCTTAACACAGTCATAAGCTATGAACGAATGACTTGCACCCGAATCAAACAAAGCATTTAATTCATTATTACCGAGAAGGATTTTACCTTGGATCAATTCAGGCGACTTCCGGGCCTCCTCATGAGTCATGGCGAACACTCGACCCTGATTCCTGGGCCTTTGCTCTGCTGGCGGTCTTGGGCACTTAGTAGAGATGTGACCCACTTGCTTGCAGTTGAAGCAAATCACCTCTCCAGCACAAGTTCTTCCTGGATGGTACTTTCTGCACTGGTTGCACACCGGTCCCGCTGGAGGTCTTTGGTCACTACGACCCCCAGGTTGATAGGGCTTCTTGTTACCACCCCCATATGAGGATCCTTGCCCCTTCCGCTTCTGGGAAGTATTAGCCTTGCTAGGCTCACTGCGATTGTCTTTACCCTTAGTTGGGTACCAATCCCTCAGATTGTTCTCAACAATCCTACACTGCTCCACCGCCTTGTTGAAGTCAGTAAATAGGTGAGAGGCCAGTCTCTTTTTCAGTTCACGCCTCAAGCCCCTGATAAGCATATCAGAGCTCCATTCCTCATCATCCTTTTCCCGGAGATGCGTAGAATACCGAGATAGTCGGACAAAACGGGAAAGATACTCATCAAAACTCTCTGTATCTCCCTGTCTGATAGCCAAAAACTCAGATTCTTTCTCCAATCTCACAGACTTGGGGAAGTACTTCTCGTTGAACTTCTCTTGGAACAATTCCCAAGTCAATGGCAAATTCCGGCTTCGAAGTGTCATGGCGATATTCCGCCACCACCGGTCGGCATCCCCCTCTAGCTTATACACAGCTAGCTTCGCCTTAACCTCCGTAGAGCACTCGAGGACTTCAAAGATCTTCTCCAGACGATTCAACCAATCCTCAGCAACTTGGGGCTCAAACCTCCCCCTGAACACTGGAGGTAGATGCTTGCAAAATTCAGAGACCCAGTATTGCAAGTCCCTTTCCTTACGAGTCTGTACCTCTTGAGACTCTTGATTGGGCACTGTGTGAGGTAGGGATTCATGGGACCGATTGGACCCCTCAGCTGTCTCCTCATGATGAGTCTCTGCTTGAGTCTCCTCACGAGTCGACTGGGCCCTTTCCTCATTACGCTTGGCCCTTTCCTCCCGGAGCTCTTCTCTCAGCTCACGGATCATATCCCTCTGTTCCCGCACGAGATCCATCACCTCTTGCATTGGATCAGGAGGATTGTCATTCAACTCCTCCACATCGGGATCCCCTTGTCTACCTCTAGAGCGAACCATGTTGTCCTTTACTCTACAATGATTCACCACGTCAGTACTTTAGCCAATGTATACACATAATCCATAAAATTCATTTCAATCCACAATTAGTAGAAATACTCATGTGTATACACAACAAGCACTTATCAATCATTAAGCCACCCTAAACTCAAAGGATTAAGGTCAACTAAGGAGCTATCCTAGCAAATCCTCACCTTGCCAGGAACTACAGCTCTGATACCACAAATGTAACCCCCTTCACGATTAAGGCCAAGATTAGTTCATAAAAACGTAATTAATGTGGAATTAGAGACCGTAATAGATTTTGGGACTTAAACAAAGTCCATCTTCCCAAAATCTTGGCTTACAAAAAACTTTTACAACATTTGTTCATGGCAGTCTCATATTCACATTTCAATACCAAATGGCCTGTACAAGTTGATTTCATTCATTAATATCAGAGTATAAACAAATTCCCGACACACTCGGGTTCCATTCATTACTAAGGGATTTACAAAGGCTCAAAGCCCACGATTCAATACCCTTAACTTGGGGATTACACAAAACTATACTATCAATCCCAATATACATAATTGTTTCCCAAAATTATCCCAAAAGATATACATATATGATAACCAATAAAACCAAAATATACATCTAAACCGGAGCACTATCCGCTCTTCGTCGCCCGTTTGCCTTTCGATCCTTCTGCCCTGTCTAAAACATGGTTTTTGGGAGAGTGAGATTCTAAAGAATCCCCGTAGTAACAAATCAATCATATAATGTACAATCATAGTGCATGTAAGCAAATCATTAACCACAACAAGCAACTACAACGGCAATTACAACGGCAATGGTTAGTATGACACATGTCATCCCTTACGATTGCTCACGCTGAATTGCTCACGTTGCATTGCATCACAGCAATCCACACAATACATTTCACCACAGCTGGGATTCATATAATGCATTTCATACACAAGCCATACAGGCAAGATACACACATTGCATCTCAAACGCCGCCCCACGGGTCGGATTCACAATATCCATGTCGATTATGACGGCAGTTCAACGGCCGACCTAGAGATGACCACCGTCAATCTCTACACGGCTCACGCTGACCTGCTCACGCCGTAATAGACCATGGCACACATTTCACAATTCAACGATATGTTATGCATGCCAAAACATCATACAAGATATGAGAGAAAAGTCACTACCTGAGTTCTTCCGGGCGTGTCCTAGCGCCGGTCTCTCCCGAGGAAGGCAAATGTCAAATCCTATATTTATAATTAGGGACGAAGAGTTATACTCTATTCCAAGACTTAATTAACTTGAAACACTTAATTTTGGTTATCATAATTGACCCTTAAGAGGCCACAAATGCCTCTAATAAAAGCCCTAAAAGGTTGGGAAACATCGGGTTGGAAACCACTTTTCAAAATCACAAGGTGCTGAAAACAGGGGCTGGCTGCAGCCAAAAAACCCTCTGGCTGCGGCCAGAAACAGCACAGAAAGTTTCTGGCTGCAGCCAAGAATTTTCTGGCTGCGGCCAGAAGCAGCGCAGAAAGTTTCTGGCTGCAGCCGAGAATTTTCTGGCTGCGGCCAGAACGTTCACAGAAGCTTTTGCGCTGCAGCCCAGAATTTTCTGCTGCAGCCAAGGCAAATTCGAAAATTCATAACTAATTCTAGAAAAATTGAAATGAGGTGATTCCAAAGCCAAATGAAAGGTATTTAAGTCCTCTTTCAAGGAAAAATATGGCTCATCACTGGAAATCACCACAAAAATACAGATTTCAAGAAAAGTCTACACTATTCCAGAATTGCACCCAGATTTAACATCAAACTTTGGACAGTCATAACTCCTATCCCAAAAATCGAAATGACACAAAACATATGTCCATTTTGAAGCTTGAGATGTGAACTTTAAGACTGGAAAGTTTCACAATTTTCCAACACCATTTGCTATTTTAAAACGTCCATGTAAGATCACTGCCAAAACAGAGTTTCTTACAACCAAAACTTACCACTTTTAACACTAAGTTCCCAATGGTTCAAAATTCATATTCAACACTTCTCCCACACAAAATCACTCAAGGAACACAATGGTGACTTCAAAATGACCAAAATCACAACCCAATTACATGCCCTGTTTTTGCCCAATGCACAAAACCAACATAAAGTTCCCAAACTTCATCTTTAAGCTTCAATTCAATACCATTCATTCAAAACACTTAACAAGGCACTAATTCCATGACAACAACAATTCAAACACCACAAGACCCTAATTTTCGAAATTCCAAGCCAAATTTCCAGAATTTCCAAGCTAAATTATTTAGCACAAAACTTATATAGAAAGGTTTCTTAAACTCACCTTAACAACTTTCTCAAAGTAGCTTCTTGATTCTCCAACCTCCACAATTTCTTGAAGTCTCAAACCAACACCAAATGGAAAACTATAACTATAGAAATGTAGCTCTTAACTCAAGGATTAACTTTAATGAAGGGAGTTTGAGCAAAAGAGGTCATTTACTTACCCAAAGATCAAGCTTTTCCTTCTCCCTTTCTTGCTTGCTTCAGCGAAATGGAGAGAGAGAGAGAAAGAATGAGAGAAAGAGGGATATGAGAGCTTGAAGATGAAGAGAAAGTGATTATTTTCCCTCTAACCCATGCTGCCAGCGTAAAGTAAGGAGAGGGAGGAGAGAAAGACATTAAAAAAATTTGGGATTTTGACTTTTCTCTCTTACACACACACAAGCCAACTTGCCACATGTCTTTTTCTCATTGGCTCTCACACAATAAGCACCCAATTAGCTACTTTAATCTCTCCATTAGCCATTTTAATCACACATCCCATTTTCACTTAGTTAGTAATTAATTTCTCCATTAATTACCACTTATGGCCAATATTTCCATTAATTATGATATATTAATTAATATTGCCATAACACATAATAATTCCAATTAAATCCATAATTATCCACAATAATCATGATTAGCCTTTAATCAAAAATCGGGATATTACACTTGGTATACTGTACATGAATCTTGGTCACACAAATATTGAATGTTGTTGTGATACAGATTTTGGTGATTCTAAAGGTACCACACGCTCCATTACAGGATAGTGTGTATTTGTGAGTGGAAATTTGATGTCTTGGAGTAGCAAGAAGCAAAGTGTAGTGTCCCGTCTAGCGTAAAAGTAGAATACAATACAGAGCCGTGGCACAATCTATGTGCGAAATAGTGGTGACATATAAGTTATTGAAGGAGGTTGGTCTCAAAACCTTGTTGCCAGCAAAGTTTTGTTGTGATAATAAAGTAGCTCTATGCATAGCTTCCAACTCAGTGTTTCATAAATGAAGAAAATACATTGAGATTGATTGTCACTTTATTTAGGATAAGATCAAGGACATAGCTTCCAACTTCATGTTTCTAAAGGACATGTGAGGTCTGGTGATCAATGGGGTGATCTGTTTACTAAAGGTCTAAATGGGGCTTGGGTTGGTAACAAGTTGGGCATGGTTAACACCTATACTCCAACTTGAGAGGGAGTGTAAAGATATTATCAAATTATGATGCAAAGAGTCGTAAATAGTCATACTTATAGGAATTAATTTAAGATCTAATTTAATGTCATTGATTGTATCCCTGATTTCTTGGGCTCCTCATTACAGCCCTCTTGTGTATATATTCTGTAATCCTCACACTCGAATATACAAGGAATTCATATCATATTTCTCTCTAGCTTAATAAAAAGGAAATTAATTGAACCAATAAGACAATGGACCAAGTAGCATGAAGCTAGGGGGTAAATTCTGTTGACACTGTCCACGCAAATAATAAAGGGCAATAACCATGCGTTTCAGACTCTGCACTAAGCTGTTTGCTGTCTGTTTCAAAAAAATAAGGCATTTCAGCACACCTTCAAAATTTTGGCATGCCATATCGAAACCCTTGGAATCAGACAGAAGAATAATATTATAAAAACATGCAAATTGCTGAAACTTTAGCTCAGAATGTTTAACAAAGAAGGAGCAAAACTCTAAATAGCTTATGGCAAACT
Source organism: Inga oerstediana (assembly GCA_963210345.1). Lineage (NCBI taxonomy): Eukaryota > Viridiplantae > Streptophyta > Magnoliopsida > Fabales > Fabaceae > Inga > Inga oerstediana. The sequence goes on from OY723405.1 coordinate 44,482,296, forward strand.
GTTCCAGGGAAGAACTTCAGCTTTTCCTTTGTGTTGAAATACAGCTAATTAAGGATAGTCCCATTAGCAAATATTTAGTTGGAGCACTCTACCATGCTATGTAACAGTCATCTCAGTTTTTCTAGACAATTATTTTGGGTTGCCTAACCCTCAAGATATTCCTCTCGTAACCAAAAAATACAAAAATAACGGAAAAATCAATATGAAAGGACTTACGTCTCAAAAGCATCTGATGACAATGGGCCCAGTTCCTTGATTTTCTTGGAACACCCATCTTTTTTAGAAGAATATATATTTTTTTTACTCAGCAATTGCTCTATTTCTTCAGCCTTTTTCTGAAGTTTCCTTTCATAATCACCCTCCAAAGCCTACATCCATAAGTAATCATTAGAGGAGTAGCCACAATCACCAGCACCAATCAATTTATTAGAGAGGTAGTTTATACCTTCCATTTATTCATCTCATCTTTAATCCCTTCACTTTGCGACATTCGTTCATTTATACCACCAGAAACTCCTGAGGAGGATAATTTGGTCAGAAGGAAATATAAATTGTTCTTCAGATATAAATAAGAGATAACAGTGACTGAAGGCCTCACTTCTTAGCTTCTCTGTTGCATCTTCAACCAGTAGTTTAGCATCATTAAGTTCCTGTCCCTTCGATTCAGCATCAACAACCAGAGAGTCAGCTTCTACAGATGATATTACAGCCTCCAACTCTTGCTTCCTTCTCCTAAGGTTATTTGTCAGATTAGTTTCCAGCTCCGCCTTTCTTGCTTCAGTCTGCAAAGTTTAAGTTAATATAAGAACAGGGACCACTAAAAGATTTCAAGACCCAGAAAAATTCAAACATCAACCTCAACACGATCAGTCTTGCAAGCAACAAGCTTCTCTTTAAGTTCTTTGATTTCAGGATTTAAATCTGACAAGAGCTTTTTGTCCTCGGGCGTTAGTTGATCAATGAGCTCCGTGCCCATCTCAGCCCTTTTCATTCCCATGCTAACTCTAAGCTGATCAATTTGATTCTGGACATCTCCAAGTGACTTCTCCTGCAAGCAATTACGGCAAACTTCAAAAAAAAAAAAAAAAAGAAACTTGAAACGAGTTCCACCAGCAATGAGAGAGATAAGTTCTCAAAATATAGGTATAAATAATCTATAGTGTAACAACACCTTGTTTTCAAGTGCCTTAGAACTCAGTTGCTTCTGCTTGTTAGTGTTAGCAATGTCCTGCTTAATCGGATCCAGTTGTGATTTATTATGACCCCGCTTCGCATCAAGCTTCTGCAGCTTAGCAAGGAGTTTAGTGATTTTCTTGTCTATCTGTAAGATTAGTTCAGCGGAAACAACACATGGGGAAATTCCCTCTTGACATCAACACCATTGTCACCAGAAATGTCATTTACAAGAACTAACTGATATATCACATTTCACAATCTCTGATAAATAGTTGATAAGGTAATGTCTCCCATTATAATAAACATAAAGTTAAATTGATCAATCAATCAATAAAGAAAAAAAAGGACACCATAACTAATCGTAGGTAATAAGCAGTGTTAGCAATGAATCGTTAGAATTCAGAAAATGCTTCTGGAACCCCAACAAAGTACAATGAAATCCCAGTAAAGCTTCTCATTGTTGTTAATTTCAGTTGTCACGCCTATTTCAAAAGATTTTTAGATTGTTATGAAGCAATCAACTTGATCAATTTTAAAGGTTGTTTAGAGTAAGTGCTATGAACATGACCAAAGCCAAAATAAGGATCAACATGACCATAAAGTAAATCTTCACCAGGAATATAGTTTTTTCCCCAAAAGGACCAAAACTCATCAATGAAGCTGTTACAAAGGGACTCCACTGATTCTGGTCAAAACCCTATTCCCCTGTTACACCCAGATATCCCCAAGAACAGAAACTAGTGCTCAAAGTCAAAACACAGAACAACTCACAAGCATTCGAGAGGTCAGTCTCTCCTCACCATACTCAGATATAAAATATGACCTGCTTCTGCTGGGAGACTCCAGTCACTACTATAAACCAAAAAGTAACATTCACTGTCCCCAATACTACCCTCCCCTATACCAGGCCTACAGTACCCTATAGCAACTATAATTCTTTGTTTAGCAACCATAATTCTTTGTTTCTTTCTCCTTAACGTTAGGAGTCTCAAGGTCAATGCTCTGATCATCAAAAAGTCCCTTTCCCTTTTCTTGCATCTTCCTAAGTTTACTCTTATAAATCTTTGTAATAAAAAAGGTTCTATCAGAGGCTCAGAGTCATCTAAAGTTCTAAACAACCAACAAATGCACGATAACGCATAAAAGCAAAACATAAATATAAAACCAAAAAGAGAGGGATAATTAATTTGCAACTCTTTATAGTTTCAATTCAACCAATATTTAATTGGGTCCCTATATTTTTTCCTTTTTATAGGGTCCTTTTACTTTCACTTGTTTTTAATTAGATCCCTATAGTTTTTTTTATTTATCAATATAATTTAAAATTAAATAAATAAATAGCATCAAAGTACAAATATTAATAATAAATTTAAATTAATAATTATATAATTATAAAAAATAATTAAAATAATAAATATATATAAATAATTAATATAATTAAAATAATTAATTATAGGTATATCTTTAGAAAATTCTATTATTATGATTCAAATTTTAAAATTACAAAAATAAATAAAAGTTATAATTAAAAAATAAATAACGTAAACATATGTTTGTTGAAAAAATTTAAAGAATATTAAAATAAAATTATTAGAATAACTTACTGTTTATACAATATTATTATTATTTATACAATAATATTAAAAATATTATATTTAATAATATTATTTTTTATATTTAGAGAAGAATATTATTAGAATAGACGGAATAAAGAATAAAAACTATAAGAACCTAATTAAAAATTAAATGAAACTAAAAGAACTTGATAAAAAGAAAAAAACAACAATGACTTGAGTAAAAATTGGTTAAAATTATAAGGACTTACAAATTAATTATCTCAAAAGAGAGATATCATGGAAAGATCTTTTTCTTTATTTGAGCCCTGTGATTCGGTTAAAATCGGGATTCACATTCCTTCTTTTAGTTTTTTCTTCTATACGTTCTATATAGGCAACTTGTGCTCACATAATTTGTGAGTAGAATAAATAAAATTTAATTTAATAAAAGATCTATATCATAAACATGAAAGGATATTTTCAAGCTCCTTTCTAACTCTCTCTAATTCCTCCAGCTTCAAGTGAATAGAGTCTCTATTCTGCTTAATAACATTCATAAACTTCAATTTTGATCGACTATGATCATAAAATCCCCCAGTCATGCTACCTCTCTTGCTTACGTGATCACCTGAAGTAGGGATGACCCAGCAACTAGTTCAGGTAAAAACAAGGTAAAACAATGAAGACAGACCTTTTCAAGTGTTCAAACCCAACCTTGCAATGTTACACAGTCCAGACCATGAGTACGAGCAACTCTTGACGCAACATCGACATTTTTGCATAAAACTGTTCCAGCAAATACCTAGGAGACATGTCAGAAGCAATGTCAAGGGAGGATCTGACAATCAACATAATAAACAGTTGCAACTAACTACCTAATTAAATGAAGGATGCTAATTATTTCCAAGAATTGAACAAGAAAAAGGCCATAATAGAAATAACAAATTCGAGTACGAATGCAGCAGATTTAGCATCAGAAAAGCAAAAAAAGAAACATAAGATACAAAAATGTATGAAGCCATGGGAAATCTCTGCCTGCTACACAGATAGAGAACTGAAGCATATTGAAACGATAAACACAATGAAACAGTTTGACCACATAAATTGAACGTTGGACACAAAGCTTCCTCAAGTTATATTGAGAGTAAAACAGACCAAGATGTGGGGTATTGATAGAGCCCAAAAGAACAGCAAGGGAAACAAATAAAAGAGTAGAAAAAACAATACTGAACTGATAATTCCACAAAACACCCCCTCCTCAACAACACAAGGCAAGTGCAGTACAAGAAACAACTCTCGGGCGAAAATGAAAAGATAAAATAATGAAGAAAGATGATATTCCTCTACCCCAACCAGCATTCAAGGCCAACCACTCTCCTAACCACGTTCAAATTACCAAACAAGTCCTCCCTTGAAAAGATAAAATAACTCATGCTTAGTTTCTTTCTCCAAAAGAGAAGGAAACTTGTGGTCAAAGCCCTGTTCAGCAGAAAGTGATTTTCCTCTTTCATGTATTTTGCTAATTATACTTTTACAGGTTTGGCAAGTCAAAGCAATTCTATCCAACCTGAATAGCAGTATTCACATTAAAATGAGAGGCAGTATTTGCAATGAAACTAACCTGACTGAATGCTGGAGTATAGTCAAGTTTAAAATTTAATTTCTTTAGAAGGGGTACCACATCAGAACTCTGAGGATAACTCACGCTTGGAGCCTTCACTCGATTAAGAGGAATAAAAGAAACTCGCCCAGCTTCCCGAGAATTAAGATGTCTAATTATCTGGGTTGACTTGTCATCGTTTTCAACAACCACATGAAACAAGCTGTTCAAACAAGGATGGTAAATGGAAACATCAAAAAATACATACAAAGAAGGCCAAAAGGAACAGGGCATGCAATAATATGAGACCAGGTAAAAGACAATAGCAAGAACAATTACAAGATCAATAAATATCCAAGTAAAAGCAAACATTGCATCCCGCTCTGTGATATTTCTACTTGGTGAAGCTTATATATTCATGTACCAGGGACAAAAACTAGAATTGTCACTTGCCTGTTTCTGGCAGTAACTTCAACTGCAGTGAAATATTTTTCATCACAATTGAACAACTCAAAGATGGGACCATGAACTCCTGAAATTTCATACTCTCTGCAGATACTCCGAACTGAATTCAGCCCTCTTCTCACGTCCTGAGGATGAAGAGCAAATTTTGATATTGAAAATAAAAAAATAACCATGTACCATGAATACATTTATTTACACTACTCTGACAGATCAACTGTGAACTGGAAAAAAGACAGCTTGTCAACAATTATCCCCAAAAACTAAGCACTCTAAGGTTCTCAGAATTAGATGGAAAGGGTAAACATGGAGACAAAGATGGAAGTATCATGCATAATTATCAGGACTCTGTCTCACTTCAAAAGTTCTGTCATGTCATTGAAATTTTATCTTTCATCCTTCGAGTTTTACACAGTTTCTGACGAGCAAGATCACCAAAATCAAGAACTAAAAAGTGTCTGTATATGTATGTCTAAGAGAAAGTTGCAATAATAAGTTCAAGTCAATGACAATGTATTCAAATAAGTGGTAATTCATTCTTAGAATGTAGAGTGAATGGCATAGATTTAGATCTATTCAGGAACTATTTGTTTAATAAAGCAAGGTATCTAATCATATCATGAAAGACGTTATCTTGTCAGAAATTTACTTGAACATAACATATCAGAGGTTCTGCACCTTGGATTCAGGTTTCTCCAATGAATTCCTCAGTCAAGAGATAAATAGTCATCATGTTAAACTAACCAAGCAAAGAAGTGCTGTTCAAGCTTTCTTGCAAAGCTAAACAATAAAATTCAGAAATAAGATACTAAAATAAGTTTAAAAAATAGATTACTCACTCGAGAACCAAGGAACTTTTCAGCCTTCTCAGCTTTTGCTTTCAGCTCATTAATTTCAGAAGTAAGCACATTCTCTCTGGCCCATAAAGACCTACAATGCTTAAATCATAAGAACTAGATTCTGGAGACTGAACTGAGTAATATTGTATTACAGAACATACTTCCGCTCATCATGCAGCTTGTCTCTTTGCACTCTGTGATTATTAAACTTTTCACGTGATTTGGAAATAAGGGACTCCAAATAAGCAATTTCTGATTCACGAGTCTCAATGTACTCATCACAAGTATGCAGTTCACCATTTAGCCGATTAATTTCTTCCTCAAGTTTTTGCTCCTGTTTTCCCAAAGATAACAACAAAGGGGGAGAGCAACAGAGATATCAGTCAATAAAAAGACATAAAGAAGTAAACTAATTTGAGAAGAAATAAATTATTATCGAGCTTATGTAGAAACATTTAATAAAAAAATGTTTATGAGGATATTCAGAATCTCTTATTCATAATGTATATGTCCAGTACATAGAGAAATATATAGGAATATATGACAGTAGTAAACCCTAGTATCTAGCCGAAAATAATGGATCTACAAAACAGAAAATAACAAACTCCTAAATCTGAGATCTTAACCTATATCTAAGATATTATCCTAGATTAGATCAGATATTTATTTTAATTAACTTAATGGGCTGAGGCCCAAGTCACTAACCAACACTCCCCCTCAAGCTGGTGAGTAGACATCTATCATTTCCAGCTTGCCTACTAATTCATCAAATAGCTTCTTGTCTAGAGGTTTGGTGAGAAAGTCAGCAACTTGTTCATGAGACCTTATATGAGTCAACCTAACAATTCCTTCTTCAATATTTTCTCTAATGAAGTGCTTGTCAATTTCAATGTGTTTTGTCCTGTGATGTTGAACTGGATTTGTTGCTAGTTCCATTGCTGCTTTGCTGTCACACCATGTCTGGACTGGAACTTGTAGCTTCAATTTTAGCTCCTTGAAAAGAAGTATAAGCCATATTCCTTCACAAATGCCAAGAGATAGTGCTCTATACTCTGCTTCAGCACTGCTACGTGATGATACTGGCTGCTTTCTGCTTTTCCATGTCACTAAGTTACCCCACACAAAAGTGAGATAACCCGTTTGGGATCTTCTGTCATGTACCGATCTAGCCCAATCAGCATCTGTGTAGCGATCTATTCCTCGTGAGTTATTTTTCTTGAAGAAAAGTCCCTTGCCCGGGCTTGTCTTCAGATACCTCAGAATTTCATAAACCGCTTCCATATGTTCCTCCTGAGGATTGCTTGAAAATTGACTTACTACACTCATGGGATATGCAATGTCTGGTCTTGTGTTAGTGAGATAGATTAACTTTCCCACTAACCGTTGATATCTTTTCTTGTTCACCGGCACACCATTGTCCTTGAATTCTAAATTTGTTGAAGTATTCATGGGAGTCCCAGAAGGACATGCCCCAAGCATTCCTGTTTCCTTCAGAAGGTCTAAGGTGTACCTTCTTTGTGAGACCGCTATTCCTTCTTTAGATCGAGCCACTTCCATTCCTAGGAAGTATCGTAGTTTCCCCAAGTCTTTAACTTCAAATTCTTGTACAAGTGACTTTTTCAGCCTTGTTATACCTTCTTGATCATCACCTGTTACAATAATATCATCTACATATACAATTAGCACCGTTATCTTATTGTTAAAGTGCTTTACAAACAATGTATGGTCAGTTTGACATTGTACAAGTCCAAGTTTCTTCACACAGCTTGTAAACCGTTCAAACCATGCCCGAGGCGATTGTTTCAGGCCATATAGAGACTTGTATAGTCTACATGCGACATTTGGAGTATTAGGTTGTTTCACTCCCTCAGGAACAGCCATATATACTTCTTCCTTGAGATCCCCATTTAGAAATGCGTTTTTCACATCCAACTGATGTAATGGCCAATCTAAATTGGCTGCAATAGATAATAACACTTTGATGGTATTTAACTTTGCAACCGGTGAGAATGTTTCTTCATAATCAATTCCCTCAGTTTGGGTGAATCCTCGAGCTACTAATCTGGCTTTGTATTTATTTAAGCTTCCATCTGGGTTGTACTTCTTAGTAAATACCCACTTTCAGCATACCAGGTATCAAACTTAGGATCATTGGCCGGTGGTTGATTAGCCTCTCCTGTGAGATATTTTGCTTTTCCTTTTCCCCTGATGAAGATCAGAACACTTTGGGACCATTGTAGGTAATTATCCCCATTTAATTTATGCCCTACAATGGACAGAGGAGTACCATCGCCTGCTAGGTTATGAAGACTCGAATTTGGCCTGGGGTTTGTCGCATGAAGACTCGAATTTGGCCTAGGGTTTGTCGCATCAGAATGTGTGTCCTCATGCGACTGTGAGGTGGTAGCATCGGCGCTACCTTGGAAAGCACTATTTGTGCCGAATTGAATAGGATTCTGAGTCATTGCTCTGATGCTATGAGGATATTCAGAATCTCTTATTCATGATGTATATGTCCAGTACATAGAGAAATATATAGGAATATATGACAATAGTAAACCCTAGTATCTAGCCGAAAATAATGGATCCACAAAACAGAAAATAACAAACTCCTAAATCTGAGATCTTAACCTATATCTAAGATATTATCCTAGATTAGATCAGATATTTATTTTAATTAACTTAATGGGCTGAGGCCCAAGTCACTAACCAACAGTTTATTAAGCAAAGAAACAAAATACTAAAAGAATTATAGAAAGCAACGTTAAAAATCATTTAATACATCTGGATTTAAGAGGAGACAGCAAAATAATTAATTTAAAGGGTTAAGGAGCAGATTTATTAACAAAGTTTTAGGGCTTGTTTGGTATGAGGGGAGGGGAGGAGAGGGAAAGTAGGCGGAGGGAAAATATTGTTGAGTTGCATTTAAAAAAATTAGAGAAGTGGGGTTAAAAATTTTTAATTAATTTTTTTTACTCTTTTATCTTATATATTCTCTTTATTAAAATTTTATTACCCAACTTCTTCAATTTTTTAAAATTCAACTTATAAAAATTTCCCCTCCCCTCCAAATCCCTCACACCAAACAAACCCTTAAGGAAAGAGCGTCTGACACAATTATGTTTTAAAGAGGGCAAAAATACACATAAGGAATTAAAAGTGGAGGATTCATCACAAAACCTTTAAATTTGACCTAACGCCGTTAGGGGTTTTCTTCTCTTATAATTTAACGCCATTATGTTAAATTTAACAGTTTTGTGCTGGATGCTCCACTTTTAATTCTTTATGTGTATTTTTACCCCCTTTAAAATATAATTGTGCTAGACGCTTCTTCCTTAAAACTTTGTTGATAAATTTACTCCTTAACCCAGGAATTTGCAAATGTAAGTACAATCCCTTCCTATTTTACTCTTCTAATAACAAAACATTCAGAAGAGTCTTCCTTAAAAATATGCTTAGATGATGTGCAAAGATAACATCAAGCTTTTGCTTATATGATCTCTTTAACAGTATGTTTTGGATTGAAAATATTTGAATTTCTTCCAAGTGAATATCTTATCCGCAGGACTGTTTCTTCATTCTCTTACAATGTTTTTTCCTTTCTCCAAAACATATTCAAAGAATCTACAACGTAACATATTAACACAATTTCAAACAACAGAACAACACCAAGAAGAAAAAGAAATATCAATGCCCAAGACAAAGATGATCATTTTATGTATCAAAATAGTCTAAATGCTCAGACCAATAAAGGAACTCATACCTGCCCCAAGTTCAAAGAAAGCACTCGTTCAAGATCATCAATCTCCTTTTGAAGCCATTTATCACGAGCAGCTTTACTGGAAAACTGAGTTGCACGTCCTTGCTTTTGGAAAAGGATCGTCAGCTTCTTCTCACGCTCCATTATTCTGTGAGGGAAAGCATTTTCATGAGAAATAAACATTAGAGTCCACTAATACTTCTATCAACAGGTTAAAAGTTTCATTTATACGAAAATTATTATACAACTTTATCAAAAAAAAGAAGCAAAATGAACCAGTCATGATGAACAGCAAATAACATACAGAAGCAAACTTTAAATGACATGCTCCCATCGTCATGGACCAGAAGTCCTTAAATAAATTTGACATGTCATATCATAAATGATAACAATTTCATATAACGAAAGGGATACAACAATGATACAGGAGAAAAATAAATAAATGTACATCACAAAGGGAGTGTCACAGACGATCAACTAAATTGAAGCATGTTGGGAAATGAGCTTGATCAACCCTTGGTGGATTAGGTCCAAATCCATTTGCCTTGGGGCTAAAATGAAATACCTAATTTTATGAGCCATTTGTTGACAATATTCTAGGGTATTTATTGGCAATATTCTCCAAATATTGGAAACAAATGATGGGAATGGTGGGAACAGTTAACATATACGCGGGCTATGTGATAAAAGTGGACTTCTCTTCAGAAAACACAACACACTGAGAAAAAACTTTCAAACAGATTTTTCTCTTCTTTCTTAAGTGTCATTTGCTGTGTATTATAGCCGGAGTCCAACGTGATCCGGCTCGTGTGGGTATTTTAAGAGTACGAAACTACACTCCAGTACGCCTGAATTTCTACAAAGCATAAAGCAGACAAGTACAATTACAGCATACCGCTTGGTAATGTCTTTCTCTTGTATAGCTTGATTCTCATATAAAGGACTGATTTTGTCAAGCTCGTCCATTGAGTCCTGAATTTCTTTCTCTAGTATTTTTAGCTGTCTTGCGGCATCTTCCTGAATGCACGAAGGAAAAAATGGATCAGATACAGAACCATTACATTCAAAAAAGTCATAGTAGGATATACCAAAATAATACTTTGGCTTGGATATTTCTGGAGATCTTCTCTTGGAGGTCTTTGGCATCAAGCTCAAGCTTAGTGTGCTTCTTTAATGCCTCTGTTCGTCTCTTCTCCATAATTTCTTTCTCTTTATTTAAACTTTGAAGTTCTTTTGTTATGTCTTTCAATGTATTTTCTAAATCTCTGGACTTCTCATTTGCATCAAGCACATCATTATACTTCTTTGTTAATAACTCAGAAACCTTTGCTCGAGCTTCTTCTATCTAAAAAAGTCCAATGTCAGAATTCCCAATTCTGAAAGAGCGCAAAAGAAGAAAAGGGAAAGAAAAAGGTACACAACTGTAAATTATTAACGCCAAGTTTGAGAACATCAATGATGATCAATAAAAAAGGTAACTCGCTAATAGATTGAAAATAATTGCACCCAATATTATTTTAGTTGGAATCACACCACAGTACTTACAAGATTGAACAACAACAACAAAGCCTTATCTCACTAAGTGGGGTTGGCTACATTAAGTGTTCACTTCGGTCTTTCTCTACTTCTTTTCAGATGACTCCATACTACTTGAAAGAATGGTAATGGGGCTATCTTAACAATGTCATTAACCCCCAAAAAAAAGCATTGAAGTGTATTAATGACTCCAATAAATCCAGATGTGGTTTTCCAAATCTTCATAATGAAAACATTTTAAAGAAAACAATGATATTTGCATTTTATCAATTTAAACCAAAAAAGATGCCACAAAAAACATTATGCCTCCATAAGAATAGTTTGAACATTTTGTTTTTGTATCACATAGATTTAGTCATTTAGAGCAAGCATTAAACCATATCCTTAACCCAAAATTATTTACAATTGACAATTTAATTATAGAACAAGAAGGAAAAACAAACAAAGAGCACTACAGGAAGAAAGTATGTAATATCAATAAATGCTATAGCATGTAACATAGATAACCTGTGCCAGTTTTTGCTGAGCATCTTGAATTTTTTTGTTATAAATAAAATATTGTAAAGACTTTCTCTGCTTGTCAAGTTGCTGATATTTTCTAAGTTCCTCTTTCTCCCCATCAAGCTCCTTCAGCCTTTCTTCCAAATGCTGGACAACTTGAACGATCTGCCTTCTTTCATTTCCTGTTTAAAGGGAAAATAAGGTTATCATCAAAAGAATGATTAAGAAATATCGAAAATCAATCCCCCCAATGAAGTACTTGCCGGTTTCACGCAGTATTTTCAAACTTTCACAATGCCTCTCCTCATAGACACGAGCTCCACCGATTTCCTTCAGTAAATCTAGTCGTTCAGAGTCTTTCATTAAAGTTAGTGATGCTATCTGCACAAAGGTATGATAATAACTCAAGTCTTCAAAATCTATCAATACAATAGTATTCAACTCCAACCAAAATTTTTGCCAAAAAAACCAAAGGGTGAAGGTGCAATTCTACCCATAAACATTTTTTAGAAGAGCTACTAGCACGATAAACATTTTTTAGATGTAAAAGTACCCATGAACATTAAAAAGTAGATCAATAATGTCAATTCTATTAACTTGGGCTAACGGCGTTACTTTTTGGTTCATGAGGGCCCCACCTATTTCTTAACTAAAAACTAGCGCCGTCAGGTGAAATTAACGGAATTGGCATTATCGGTCTACTTTTTAATGTTCATGAGTACTTTTGCACCCCAAAAATCTTTACTATGTTGGTAGCTCTTTCGTGAAATGTTTATGGGCAGAATTACACCTTCGCCCAAATACAAAAACTCGAACCCAAATTTGACCAAATGCGCCAATACCTTTCCTTGCTGAACAACATAGTAAGGGTTTGAGCTAGAGAAACCAGCACTTTCAAGTAAATTCATCAACTCAGTTTTCCTGCATATCATTTACCATGTTTCTTTAGGGCCCAGGGCTTAAGATAGAATAAGACAGCATAAACTATAATCTATTGTTATCTGAAAATAAAATATAAGAATAAAGAAAAAGCTGTAATTTACTAATCTAAACTCACTCTATGTGTTTTCCATCTAAAAAATACTCATCCTTTTTAAAACCAATAGTCCGGCGTAGGCGCACTTCCTCTTTGTCAACCTGTCCAGAGGTTCAGATATAGGCTAAGATGGGAAGCAGACAAGAATAACACAAATAAATGGCTATAAATGACAGTTAGGCCCAAAAAAATTTGCTAAGAGATATGAGTTGTTAATGTTGGTTCAAACAGTTGAAATATGGGAATGTATTGGCTGCCAAAGTCCTACATCGAGTAGTATGGGCTGTTACATCAAGTAGTATGGGCTATTGTTTGATGGGGTACTTAAGTGTCTTGGCTCTCCCACCTCAATAGCTAGCTTTTGGAGTGTGGTTTTCCAAAATGCTTGGGTGCCTATCATTTGGTAAGCTAGCTATTGAAGTGGGAGAGCCAAGGCACTTAAGTACCCCATCAAGTAGCCTATACTACTCGATGTGGGACTTTGATAGCCCATACTACCCTAATCCCTATCAGTCTCATAGGTCATTAGCCTTGAAATGTTACCGGTATGCGTTTGTCTGAATTATCAAATACAATCTCCACAAACGCAGACAAAACTTGGTGTCCAGCTCCCTCCTGTATAGAGAATTGTTCGCTTAAGCTTAACTAAAATCCTATAAATAAATGATTAGTAATGGTAGAAAACACATCCTGAAAAAGATAAATGAACTGGATCATACATGGAGTAGTGCATGCCTATCTTCACTGCGTAGGTCCTGAAACAGATCGCTCAACACAAAACGAATTGCTAGAAACAACAGAAAATAAGGCAAAAAAATTTTCCAATCAGAGGTGAGAGATCTAATGTCAGTTACTTTCACCCAACAGAAAATTGTCCTAAAAAGAGAATAGATGAAATGAGAAGAAAAGGGGTAGAATTCAGTTTACCATGGAAAAAGTTTGTCTTCCCAGATCCATTAGCACCAACTGTAGAGAACTCAATTAGATAATGATTTACTTTACTAATTTATATCATTAATATGAGACTCTAGAAAGGTAAAAGGTGCACAATAGAAAATGATATTCAAGAATAATTCTTACATTTAATGAGATGTGATGAAGAAAGAAGATGAGCTAAAGTACAAGAAATGAAAATAAGGAAAATGAAGTGAGAAAAGACTCACTGCAGCCAAAACAGTTTCAAAATCATTTGCTTGATGAATGAACATAGGCAACAGCTAAAATATGAATTCTAGCATAATCACGTCATGCTTTCCAGTTAATGAAAGCATTCTGTCTCCCTATTGCTTGGAGCATATTTTGACCACTATAACTTCAAAGGCTCATGAATTTACAATACTGGATTTATTCAGGATTCTCTAAGGTTTCTCAAAGCAGCATGAACCATTTGATAATAATTATCATGATTGAAGAAACATGTCACTTTTTGCAAGTATATCCATGTAAAACTTCACCAAATATATATATATACAAACATGCACACTTCTTCAGTTCAAAATATAGGTCACTTTAACTAATTCACGGGAAATAAGAACTGACAGTTAACTCATTAAATATGTCTTAAATTAAAAATCTTTGCCGCTTCTACCATTATTGGAAAATATATTTGAAAATTTAATAAGTGGACAATATTGGAAATGAGTATTAATTATATTATAAGTGATTTATATTTTGGACCAAGTTATTCTTTTATAAGAGCGCTGTATTATGGATTGCAGGGAGTACGTACATATAAATACAACAAACCTAACTAAACGGTTCATTCCAAATTGCCTAAATTTCTACTTAGTTGAGCCGATCATGACATTTCTCCAACCCAAGTCCACATAGAAGGCATCATGAATTATCATCTTGCAGCAACAGATAAAACAATGCAAAGGTTTTAGACAAGACCAATACCAACACAATTAACTTTAGGGCTGAAAGGTTCTGCGGCAATTTGCTCTCTGTAACTCTTAAAGCCTTCAATTATAACCTAAATCAGAAGACCAATAAAACGTCCAAAACAAGTTTAGGCAGAAAGAGCAAATGGTCCGAATGAAAAACAGCAAAACGCTAAAAAAGACATATACGGCCAAAATGCCGTCAAACTACAGTATCAACCATAAAACATTTGCTTGAGCATCAAGGAGAGCAAATTATCTCTCCTTAGCAAAATCAGAGGCTTGTACTTTACAGTATTCAGGTTTACATTACAATTAAACTATGGAAAATGGCACCAAGTTCCATTAAAGGAAAGAGCAATCATCAACAAGTGGATGAACAATTGATAAATTTTGAGACTTTTCTAATATTATTTTTTTTAATGGGGACTTTAATGTCATTTTCCCATTAAACTATGCTATTATCCATGAAAAAGTTGGGAGGAAAAAAATGGAAGAGAAAATGAGATCACTCTTCTTGAGTGAGAGAAAACTAGAATTAAAGAAAATAAGTAAATACTAGATGATTAAAATACCCTTTCCTTATGTATAAAAAAAAAATACCCTTTCCTTATATTAAAATGATCATTTTTAAAATTAAATTAAATATCACAATTATAGAATATTTTAATATTGACATAACCAAATAATTAAAATGATAAAGATATATTTTAAAACCAAATAATTTAATAAAATAGTATTCTTAAGTAAAAATAAAAGTGGATATTTTTTAATATATATATAATAAAAGAAAATGAATGAATTATTCATCACCCAACAGTGTTAATAACTAATAAAAATATAATATAAAAAAGAAAAGATTAAAGTGTAATATAAAAATGACAAGGGAAACGTGGTACAAAACAATTTTGTACAACATAAGTTTCTCCCCAAATCTCTCCACCTGTGGAGAGAAGTTTTGGGGGAAATGGGGTATGGGACTCACACCGTTTTCCTCCCCACTCTTCCTTTCTCCTGCATTTTCCCTCTCATTTAAGTCAAGAAAACTTCATTCCTCCCTCATTTTTCACCCCACTTTTCTTTTCTCTCCAATTTTGAGACATATTGTTAAAAAGGATAGTCTATAAATTCTTGGAACATTTTTATAGTAGGTTGGGGTAGTTGCAATATTGGCATGAGAATTGGTTGATCATTGTTGTATAGAATAACGATTAGAACCTTTAAAAGTATTTATTCAATTATAATTTAAGTATGTGAGAGGAGTTTTGTCTCGATTTACGTAAATAAACACTTTTAAGATGTCTAAAAGTGATCTCAAATAAGCATTCAAGGAAAATTGCATGCCAGAAAATATAGGACATATGGAAGACATTAAAGGGCCTGTTTGAGAAAGCGGTGGAAAAACATGTTCACGTAAGTCGAGACAAAAATTCTCTCATAAAATTACTTCGTATACCGTAAATCACGTTGGAAAAACAGTTTCTACCGTTAATCTAAATAGGCACTAAGTGTGAGCAACATGAGTTGTGAATCATATTTCTTTTTTTACATCAAATCCACCTATTAGTGTCAAATCAGAAAAAATAAATAAAATCAAGATTGAAGAAACCATTTCACATTATAATTACCTGCTTTATGTGCATCTTCAGAGTTTTAAAACCCAACCTATAGAAGCAGTTACAAAATGCATTAGCACCGTTTTTAAAAATGCAAAAGAAACAATTCAGAATATTAGGAACCACAACACTAGAGTAACAAGCATTGTTTGATTGGATTTTAATTAGAAACTTCCTTGCTGTTGGGGAACAGCCTCCAAGATAACTACAAAGAAATTCACCGAACCAAAAGATGCTAAATCATCAAAATACGTAAACCAGTATTATGAATGCAATTGTATACCCACAAACGAACAATCATACACTTCCCAATTGCTAAATAAAAGCTTTCTAGGCCAAGTAATTTTTACGTTCTCAAACAAGAAATAAGGTTATTCCCCATATGATTAGTCTATCTCAAAAATCACAATTTCACACTACAATACGCTAGCAAGTGCCACTTCATTTCAACTGTCAATTTTTTTTATTTGACTAAGTGAGTGATTGGGAAACATCCAAACTATGGTTTCAGAAGCTATTTTCCACAAGTTGAAACAAAACTCCTCTCACATACTTCTCTAGTAAATCATAAAAACTATTTTCAAAAGTTAATCCAAATACACATTAAGATTTATTTTTTGAGGCCTAATGTGAAAAGGGTTTTGCCATTTTCAATAAGTGCACTTTCAGATTTCAAACTTGTCCTCTTTCCTTTACGGTAAGTTCAGTTACCATCTCACCCAATAGCTTATTAGTTATTTCATTGTTGAATTCAAATACTGCTAAACCTCCAGCCCCTAAGACTTGTCAGTTGAAGTCAAAACTACATAAAACTCGCTGTAAACAGAGAAATTAAGAAGCAGAAATCTAAAAGAAATCAGATGCTAATTGAGGTGCTGCTGAAGTTCACTTGTTGCGCAGAGACAATACGGAGAGTACCTGAGCGTACGGAACCAATAGAATATTCAACAGCAGCGAAGAGATGAAATTAAAAACTACTCGTAGCTTATAAGCCGTACGCTTCAGCGGCGAACTCTAGCGCCGGGAACTTCGCGCGGACGTGAAGGAAGAGAGGAGTGAAGTTGGCGCCAAGAAATAAGAAACGTTTCGGGTTTTTCCGTTTTCTCACAAAAATCGGGACACGTGATTATGTGAATTAGTTTTTTTTAACTATTTTTCAAATTGAACATTATAAATTTATTAATTTATTATAATATTAATTTGAAAAAAATTGCAATCAATAATTTGATTAATTATTTTCCTCTCTTAATTAAAAATATACAAGTTTCCTTTCTCATTTGTAAATTTCTGGTCATGTTCCTTACTTTCTGAGAATTTTGTTTAAATTTTTTTGGAAAAATTACAATCAAGTCCCAGACAAAAGAAAAAAATGAAGAAATAATCCCTTCATATTTTAAAATGAAAAAACAGTTTTATTGATAACTCCAAGTGCGGGTCATTGATAAGTCCAGGGGCGTTATTGACAAGTTCTTAGGACTAATTTTTTTATTTTAAAATCTGAAGAGACCATTTTTTTAATTTTTTTTCTTGTCTGAGACCTGACTGTACTTTTTCCAATTTTTTCCATACACCCGTAATTATCAACAGAAAATAAGTTAGTATTAATATAACATATTTTTTTAACAATAAAAAATATAAAATAAGTGGTGAAAGCATGAAAAATGAATATTAAAAACATTCAAAAATTATTTATACGGTTCAGTTTTATCTTCACAATGTTTGGAACTTCAGACATAAGTTTTGTTGTTTTCATTGATTTTCTTCCAATCCAATCCAATATTATTCTGAACGTTGGGATTGCTTAACTAATCAGTATCTGCAAAATATCAGCTAAAAAATGGTCATTGAAAGGAATTTAATTAGATAAAGAAAATATTGAATGATTTAGACACACACGTGTGTGTATTAATATCTTCTTCATTAAGACATGAAGCTAATATTTACTTGGGATAACTTATTTCCCAAATTCTGTAGGATATTGGAGATCACATTAGTTATACACTTATAACTCAAAAGATCATTCTCCTCAGTCAAAACTAACCTTTGATTCTCAATTATTAATGTTTTAAGATTTTTTTTTTTGTTGGTTTCCTTTTTCAATTTGAGTGATTTAATTTATCAAATATAATTTAATCCTTTCTTAATTATCAGTATACCATCCATGAGTTGGACCCAAAAAAAAAAAATCATATATTGTTGAGGTAGCATTGTCAACTTGATAAGCTTAGGCCCTAACGGTGGTTCCACTCTTCATTTGCTTCAAGAATTTGCTACTTTGAGTTTAGGATTTTTAGAAAACAGACCGTGACAAGTTTGTTGACAGATTAATGATTATCAATCACTGTCAATATCAATATAGTCTAAAAATTATATTGTTTATGAACACCCTATTTTCCTCAAAAAAAAGAAGAAGAAGAAGGAACAGTCTATTCTGTCTGGCCTCACAAAATAAAAATTTAAAAGATAATAAAATAGCATAACAAGTAAAATCCTCTTGATGATGATTGGCTTGCAATTAAAGTGTGAGAAAGTCCTTTTTGCAATAAATGACAATAAAAATACAACATTTAGAATTCAAAGAAAAAATCTCATTTATAATGATTGGTCTCCGGTTTAGGAAATGTGATTTGTCATTGGGGGGAAAAAAGAAAATAAAAAACAATAATAAAAATATCATTGATAATGATTAGCTTTTGGATTAGGAAATAGGGTTTTTTTTTTTTTTTGACCTGGAGGAAATAGGGTTTTGAGTCATTATAGAAAAAATAAAAAAATAAAATTTTAAAAAATCTCATTTATGATCAGATTAAGTGTTGGTTGGTCTCCAAATTAGGAAATGTGGTTTGGGAAGAAAAATTAAAAATTGAAAGAAAAAACCTCTCATTTACGATGATTGGCTCCCAAATGTGATTTTAAGTTATTAAGGAGAAATTTTTTTAAAAAAATGAAAAAAAATATAAGAAAAATCTTTCATTTATGATGATTGGTCTCAAGTTAGGAAATGCCATTAAGGAAAAATTTAATAAAATAAAATAAAAACTAAACCTAAAAAAAGGCTTTAACGAGGCAAAATGCCTATGTAAGAGAGAGGAGATGAATAAGTAAGACCATTATTGTCAAACTCGCAAGTTGATTCTCCAAGTTTATCATTTTTATATTTCTATCTTATAAAATCATGTCGAGTCACTTTTAAACATGCACTACCTGTACACTCGCTCAAACTCATGAGTTCTACACCGAGTTTACCATTTTTACGTTTCTAACTTATAAAATCGTGTTAACTTACTCTTAAAATCGTGCTAACTTTTTCAATTTAATCATGTTCAATAGCTTTATATATGAATTTTTTTAAAAAAATATTTGTTAGGTATGATAAATTATGAATGTTGATAAATTTAATTTCAATTATTTAGATTTAAAATATATTTAAATCAAATTTTCATCATTTTTTATATTTTACTTATTTAATTGTACACTATTAATACTATTTATTAATAAAAGTACATTTTTATTAGTTTCCAATTCAAGTCTACATACGATTTTATGTCTTTGTCACGAGTTTGTCTCAACTCAACTCATGAGTTTAACAATCTTGGGTAAGACACCTGAATTTGATCAAGGGAGGGGTTGCAAGTTGTGAAAAGTGAGAGAGATCTATGAGCAAGGAAGAGGCGAGTTGGAAGTGGTGGAGAGGTTACCATGTCTCTTCTTGCTTCATCTAATTATATCGTTGACTAATCTCTTTTCCCATTTTCATTTACATGCTTCAAACAATTTTTCTTTTTAATTTTCGAACTCTATTTTATAAAATGGGGGTATCTTATGGTGACTTTTTTTCCTTTTCATTTTGGATTTTACTCCAAAAAAATTAAAAATAAGGGTTTCCATGTCTATTTATTTTTTTGGTAGAAAAAGGGAGTCCCTGCAGCAGACATTTCCAAAATTACCCTACTAAAATTTTGGTGGAACCAAAAAGAAATACCAAAAAACACCAAAAAGGAGACATTTCCATGCCCTCTTCATAAACAATTTGAAACATTATCAAATTAAAGGATTATGCTGAACCAGGTTGAAGACATCTTTATTCCACTAAAAACAAGGGGGGAAAAGGATTAACATTGAGGCAAAGTTGTTAAACGTGAATTTAAACAAACTCATGATAACGACATAAACTTATAAGAGTTTACTTATTCGATTAGATAGGTATTAATAGTTTATAATTAAATAATTAAAATATAAAAAATGACACGAATTTGATTTAAATATATTTTAAATCTAAATAATTAAAATTAAATCCACCAATATTTATAATTTATCATATTTGACAAGAAACTCTTATAAAATTCATATATAAACCCATTGAATATAATCAAATTAAAAAAGTTAATAAGTTTAAAAATAAATTAATACAGTTTTATAGGCTAAAAACGTAAAAACGGTAAATTCAGAAAATCAACTCGTGAGTTTGACAACAATATAATAAAATATAAAAAAGTCGGGCAATATATTCAAATCTTAGCCATACATGACAAAAGATAAAATTAACCTTGCAACATTATTGCTGCATGAGTAATCTTGGGTACGGCAATTAGACTTGATTCAAGCAGGATAAATAGCCAGCCCATTTCTATTGCTTGCATTTCTAATATTTATAACACAAACTTGTGCAAAATAAATAGAGGGGTAAAACAAAAGTGACCTAACAATTAAATGCCTATTTAAATTAGCGGTAGAAACTGCTTTTCCAACATAATTTATGGTATACAAGGTAAGTTTGTGTGAGGAATTTTGTTTCGACTTATGTGAATGTGTTTTTCCAACGCCAACTCAAACAGGCCCTAACATATATAACTCAATGTAGTAAAAATATACAATATACAGAAAAACATGTACACAAACACAATTTGTGTGTCCCAGATTCAGCTAAACTCAGCCAAGTCCAAGGGCTTGAAGTACTTCCCATCTAGGAGATAGGTTCCAATACTGAGCCTCACTGCCCACACATCTTTGGGTTTCCTTGATACAATTCTGCAGATGAGTGACAATCTCAATAATTCCAACATCATTTATAGTGAATATCATAAATGCAAATTTTTCTCAAAATCCAGTAAATTGAAAAATGATAAGTGTAATAACTAATAAGTCATCTCTCAGGTGCTGTGTTCTCTCTAAACTCACTTATAATTATATATTTATATATAATATAAAAAAGAATATCGAGTCATACTATTCAAATTCATACAACTTGTTTTTCAGGCTCCATGTGTGGCATAAAATCCACACAAGTAATTTGTAAATGTTTATTCTCATTAATGTTTTAGTATAGTATTATTACACATTTTATGCTATGGTACAGTATAGGATATCAAAGCAAAAGAAATCATGGGATTCATGAATTACAATGTCCATATTTGGTATCACAAATGAAATTTGTCAGAAGGAAAAAAAAAAAGTACATAGTAGCATCTTATAAAAGTCAACAAAGTAAGAGATATGATGGGAAAATCTAGTTGACCTTTGGCTTTTGAGTGATACAAGACCTAATTTTATCATCTCCTATGGCACTTGGTATGGTGTTAGATATACCTACCAAAGGGTTTTTAAAATTTACTCTGAATTTGGTGTATATCAATGTGCACCTGGTGTAAATCTTTCCCCCGGATAATGCAGATTTAACTTCAACAATTCTAATCTCATTATTTTTGAAAAAATTAGAATGATTATTGCCTAAGCTGACAGATAAAAATTTGATATCATTTTATTTCATGTCATTTAATATAAAAAATATTGTGAGATCTGAGTCATCCAATTAAGTCTCAATGAGGTGTACAAAGTACATGAGACACAAATTAGAAGAGGAACAGTTGAGAATACCTTCCAACATCACCAGGCTTGACCAAGCCAGAATTAGCCCTAAGACATGGAACAGAAGCCGCAGTCTTTATCACCTTGGGAGCCTCTATAACAATAATGGGTGACCCTATCTGCAACTTCTTTGAACCTTTTGATGGCTCATCTTTTCCCACTGATAATTGGTCTTCTGAAGATTCACACCTTATCAAAACTGCATTTGGTCTCTGATTTCCAGGATTTAGGACATTTTGCTGTTGGACTGATGAAAACTTTGAGAATGTCCTTGTGATAGCAAATGAAGAAAGGGATGATGCCATGATTAGTTACTGTCAAATCCTTTGATTTTCCAAATCCTGCAAGAATATCGCACAGTGCAAATCAACCACCTTCAATAGTTTTTTAACACAGAATTCAGAGATCTTATATGCCCTCTCTGTTGCTCCTTAAATTTTCTCCATGGGCAAAAAATGGTACAGTTTTGAATTTTTTATGATTTTTCAAAGAAAAAATGCTCTAAGTCAAAAAGAAACTACATAATTTTAGAGTATTGTTTCTTTGAAAAATTGTAAGCAATTCAACACTTCACCATATTTTGCCCATAATTCATCAAAAAGTCACTCATTTTATGTAGAATCCAGTTATCAAAAGAAACACGAAAATAACAATTGAGAAGTGGAGAAAATTTAAGGGACAACAAAGAGGGCCCCTAACACCCCAACTCCGAATTCAGAGTGACTGCTTAATTTGTTTAATTTGAAGAGTAATGCATGGGTATGCATGGACCTAGCTGGAGTTACTATAATTGGCAGAATTATCATAGAGATATTTTTCTCTCCTCTTAATTAATTCAGAGCAGGTTAAGACAAGATAGAGCAAATCCATCTGAGAGAAGATTTTTATAGAGTTCTAATTTGCAAAAGGAAGAAAGTGCTCAGAGGCAACGGAAACAAGAACAAAACGACCGATTCTCACAAAAACTCCATCAACGTTGGACTTTCTTCAGATAACAAAGGATTGGACACAGTTCTTATGTTTCTGATCAGTTTCCTTGACATCCACTAGTTTTTCATTAACATATAACAAGCAGCAAATTACAAAAATACCAATGCAGTTTGCAGAATTTTTGTAACCAGAATAATATGGATAATATCCAATACAGAAGACAAGCAAGCAATATTTCATTATATTAATAGAATCGTTTCCCTCACTTCAAATTACGACCGAAATCAACAGTCACCAATAAAACCAAATCTGTATCACGAATATAATCGTACAACCATAAGCGAAATCTAATCCAATTCCTAACTTCTAAGAAAAACCTATCTAGGCGAGAACAAAATTAGGTTTTCAAATTAGAAGAAAGGGCATTCCCCCGATGGTCAATCTAGAAAAATTAGGAAGCGTTCTTACTATAATATGCTGAGCATAGCGCTTGCCTTCATATTTTAGCCGCGAAGTCAAACACTAGAACATGAAATTCACAGCAAAGCTAACTCCAGAAACTATTTTGAGCAACGAAAGGAGAAATTCACAGAGCCAAAATCATGCCTAATCATCGCAACAAGAAGCTATACTGGTATTGTAAATGCAATTGCGACTCCGTAAGCGAACACTCACCGTGCTACAGTGGAGAAGTTTCGCGCCCGGAGCTTCGGGCGAACATGGAGGGAGATGATGACATGCAAAATGTGACCAGTATATACCGTGAGAAGATAGCGCTTAGATAAATAATCTAGGAATATTAAAAAAAGGGAAAAGTTCAAAAAATACCATTTTGAACTTTCACAAGTTCTTCCGGTTATTGCTGAGATTATCGCTATCATCTAGGGACTATAAATCTGCTGGAATAGAGATATCAAAAGGATAATTGTTTGCACCGACTGTATTAAAGCTGTAAATTTTCTTACTAGGGGTTGCGATCATAGATATCCCTTCAGAGATGTTAATGATGAGGCAAGATTATGGATGGCAAAAGAGTGGCAGGTCATGCTTACTCATATCTCTAGAGACCTTAATGTTCATGCTGATTTTTTAGCATCGTTAGCTCATGGTAATATGGTTAATTTTTTTACCTTTGATCATGCACCTCCTCCGCTTAGGATAAGCGGTGTCAGATAAGAGTGTCTTGTTTTGTGCCTCTTTTGGAGGCGGCTTTGTATTAATCTGTTGTGGATTAATGAATTCCAATTTTATATTCAAAAAAAAAAATTCCAAAAGTTGTTATGGAAAAAGGATAACACAAAGAGGTAATTGGGAGGAACCTGGATTTTTTAAATTTAGATGTTTTAATCAAAATGGCCCTCACATTTGCATCTCACTTCCCATCTCTCTATCAGCGTTCGGCTTCTCTCCCATACTTTCCCATCCCTTGCCTCTCCAATGCCCAAAAACGACACCGTTTTGCTTCTTGAAATCAGATCCAAGCTAAACTAAATTAAACACTGCGTTTCATGCTCGTTTTCTCCGTTCCCTCCGTTCCCATTTTCTCGTCTCCTTTGTGCGAATTTTCTCTGTTCCCATTTTCTCGTCTTCGTCAATATGCTTCAGTCTTCTTCTTCCTTGAGCATGGGAAAGGTTGAAAATGCTGGAGGGAAAAACTGAACCATGGATTTCATGCCTAATCAGTCCGAGTCAGATGCCTTTCTCAGTCTTCGTCCTTCTGCAGTGTGGGAAAGCATGAAAATGCTGGAGGGAAAAATTTGCAGAGACGATTTCTAGTAATAAAGGGAGTATGAGAATTGAATATTCAAGTTGACCAATCATTGCATATTTGTATCTCATTCTGTAGCTTGATTCTTCCATTGTCATTGTTGGGATTTACAGTGAAAATAATCGAATCTGTGCTGGGCATGAACCAGAGTATATGACAGTAGTAAAACTCCCCTTTCATCTCTTTCCCTCTTGTTGGCTAAATGTTTAAGTGTGTGTGATTATGTGTGTATTCTAAAGAATGTTGGATAAAAGAATAATGGTAGTAGATTTGTGTGTGTGTGTGTGTGTGTGTGTATGCTAAAGAAATGTACATATTTTATTGACAGTGACGCTGCAAAATATGTTATAAACATGGATTGTTAAGTTTGTTTGGTGCTTATGGTTTGTATATGCTATTGGTTATGTTTGCATGTTTTCAGATGATAGGTGCATGATTTTATATTTAAAGTAATGAATGATGTTATTTTCGGGGGGTCCTATTGTATGTGTGGTATTATACCTGTCATTGATATTAAATTCACTTTAACCTTAGTATTATGTTTTTTATTGTTTTGGTTTTTTATTTATTAATTTACATTGGGTACAAATTTTTTCAATTTTGCAGGGGGCTTCTACCATGGCTATAAATTTGACTCATAGACTTAATCTTGAATTTGATAATATTGATGAATCATGGGAATTTTGGAGAGAATATGGCAGAAAAATTGGCTTTGGTGTTCGAAGGCAAGGGGGTAACAAGAGTAAAAGGGATAAGTCATCGTATACATGTTACCTATATGTGTGCAATAAAGAAGGAGTAAGAAAACTAGATAAACGAGATGTGCAAACTAGAAAGCCCAGATATGAGACAAGAACAGGCTGTGAAGCTAGAATGAAAGCAAGTAGATGGAAAATTCAAAGTAAGCAAAGTCTTTTTAGATTATAATCATCGTCTTCAACCTCCTAAAACTGTTCACCTTCTTGCATCGCATCGAGAAATAACACTAGCTCAATGGTATGAATTAGAAATTGCTGAAAAAGTTGGGATTGATCAAAAACCAGCATTCAATTTGCAAAGTCAGTATGCAGGAGGTTGAGACAATTTGGGATATATAAGATGCTGCTATGGCACGTGCATTAAAAGAAGTAATTCCAGATGTAAAACATGCCTTATGCACATGGCATATTTCAAGGAATGCAATGAAGCATCTTCCAAACTCAATGGTTAGTGATTTCAATCACTGCATGTATAATTGTTGGGATGAAACAGAGTTTGAAGAAGCCTGGCAAGCATTATTAGCAAAACCAGAAATGGCAGAAAACTCATGGTTGATGTCCATGTATAAAATAAAAGAGAAATGGGCATCATGTTATATGAAGAATTCAAGGACACTTGGTATGAGAAGCACACAAATTAGTGAGAGTGTGAATGTATCAGTTAAAAGTTGCACAAATGTTAGATTAGATATCAATCGATTCTTCAAGCAATTTGAACAAGTTCTGGAGGACAAGCGCTATAACAAATTGAAAAGTGATTTTGAGGCGCACGACAAGTTGACAAGGTTGATATTGTAGAGTTTATGTATGCTTCGTCAACTTTCTGATGTTTATGCTCGACCTATTTTTGACTTATTCCAACATGAATATGATCTACGTGATGCTACATGTATCAAAGAAAGAAAAAAGAAAAAGAAAAATGAAGATGAGGAGGATAGTGCCTATGTGTATGACTATGTTATCACCATGAATAATAAGAAAAGGGAGTATAAGTTGACATTTGATCCTTCAATAGAGACAATTGCTTGTAGTTGCAAAAAGTTTGAGCAAGTGGGCATATTATGTTATCATGCCTTGAGAGTCTTGAATGAACGTGATGTCAAATTACTGCCCCAAAAATATATTGTGAAGAGGTGAATAAGAGAAGCACGATGTAGTGTAGTGTATGATATTGAGGAGAAGCATATGGAAGTTGATCCTAAACTACAAAGATCAAATCGGTATTGACAATTATGCCCCTTGCTTGTTAAATTAGCAAGTGATGCATCAGAAAGTCCAGAGCCATTTTCTCTTGTCCATCAGGCTGTGTTGGAACTTAGTAAGAAAGTAATTGAGCTTCATATAAAACACTTACCAAATGATAATAATAGTGTTGAGGATGGTATGGCAAACCATGACAAAGGTAATGGTGTTGGCAAAGTTGTTGGGTTTAAAAAGAGATATGGGAGAAAGATAAGTAAATGGATAAAAAGTGGTATTGAAATGAGTCTAAGAAGGCAGAGAGCTAAGCCCTATACAAAACATTCTCAAACTTCACAATCAGTTACATCTACACAGGTATACTTATGATCAATTTAGTATTTTTTAAGATGCATATTAGTTGTTGATTTTTTTCATTTTCAATGTTTTAGGGACAACATAATCAAGTTCAAAAAGCTAGCTTATCATTAGAAGTACATCATGATAACATTGTGTTAGATGACTCTCAAGCTCTACCAAGTCAAATGACTTTTACAAATTTCTTGATGGTATGACATTTTGGTAAATAGCATAATCAACAACTTTGTTTATCTAGGACATATATTGGTGACTTATATTAAGACATTGTTTTTACTTCTTAATTGTAGGCACCACTTGACTGTGATATCACATCGCTTGAAGCACTGGATTTTAGCCAAATATATAATACTGGTAACGATAAAGAATAATGATAATGGAAGAAAACAATCCAGTCACTTTTATTGAAATCTGAATTTTTTTACATTGCATTGTCTTATCTCAATATTTTTTATAATTACAAGACTCTCATTATACATTGATTAACATTATGCTACAAATACAGGTTCAATGATTAACTCATATCCTCCAACATGAAGTCTCTAGCTCAGCTTATTTTGTACAGCTTATGACTTCTTTTTGGGCTGCTCTCTTTTTGGTCAAGCAAGCTCATCATTTTGTTTTTCAACCATATTCATGTCTTTTCAATTGATGTAATATGAGTTGGCTCTGTTTTTGTCAAGTAATCTGCAATTAAACATAGTCAAGAAATAGTCATGTAACAAGTGGTCAAACAAGCTGTAAGTAATTAGTTCATCTATTTGTGTTAAAAGGGAGTAACTTCTGTTTCCATCAACTTACCACCACTCAATTTCTGGAATTTGCTCCTTGGGTTTTTCTTTGATTACTACTCTTTCTGTTATTTCAATTAAGTTAGGATTTATATCAAGTGTCACTTTAGCCTTGGCCAATTGTGCTTGCTTTGTTTGTGCTCTTTTGCTTGAGCTTCTCCAAATTTACCCTTTAATGTGCTGTCACGAATCTAGATATGACATGAAGCTGCTGCACATATATTTCTATAGATAAGTCTCATTATCATGTAATTGATTATGCAGATAATGGCTTTGGATCAAGCATGTGATACATCCACTACTTCGTTTTATACTTTTATCTCTCTTCTGATATAGGTGTTGCAGTAAAAAAGTGTGTTTATCCATACATTTAATTTAAATATAGCACCAAAGAAGTCAATAGACTCACAATTGAAAGTTGACCAAATTAATCTTAGAGGAATTCATACTATAGATAGAGCTTTAGAAAGCTCAAAACAGTTCACTTGAGTCAAAGTGATCAATTTTAGAAAGTTCACTTGTCTCACTTGTTTGGGTCTTTCTCCCTGCAAATATGTAGTATAGGAAAAATAGGAAATTCTCAATAGATAGAAAGGGTAGTAGAACAGAAAAGGAAAAGGAACCTTTAATTTTATTGTTTCAACCTCTTTTGACCATTTTCCTTCCTCCACAAACTGAAAAGTCATCCTCTTGGGCCTCAAGAGTTTTGTTTTGTTGATGCCCATTCTTTAATCGAAATGGGGATTAGACTCAGGATCGACATCCAACACTGGTTTAAGTATTTGGAATGAATCTTTCTTCTGCTTGTTGATGTTGACCTGAAAAGTTTAAAATCATCCTAACATTAACACATGAACCCAACCAAAAAGGGCGAACTACCCAAATATTAAAAAACCACATACCTTTAATGTGCTAAGGTTGCTTGACTTAGTCACATTAATAGCATTTCCATGTTCATCTATTTCCCTGCCTTGAGCATCAAGACGAAGAACAGGGGCCTTGGTGGGTTTCTGTGGGGCAGTAATATCTGTTACCATCTGCATAAGGTATCAACGCAATGCTACCAAGGGGACACAAATAATAGCAACATAAAAGCATACCACACAAAGAAGCTGTCTTTTTCCAGGTTTTATATTTCAGAAAAATGTTATCTCATACTTGAAATCATTGAGCTGAGTGTGCTTTCCTTGGTAACAAAAATATACCTCCACGACCACAAGATTCAAGAACAAAATTTCAAGAAAGAACCTCATTTATGAATTGCTAAAGAAAACTAAACCAAGAATATATAATGGGAGAAGATTGCCTTGATCCACAAAACAAGCACAATACATGCAAATAGTAATTCATTGATTATTCGAATATCTTTTGTGGTTATGCTTATTCTATGATTAACTTACCATCCATAATTCAAAAAATTTTGGATATTGGTTAGTCATGAACATGTGATTTACATGTATATTAGATTATTAGGGGAGCACATCTATACAACAAGCACAACTACACAAGGGTGAATTAAGGTTAGTAAAATAAACATACATGATGGGTGAATGCCAGAGTTGAATATCTCTTGCTATGTATTCAACTGTGCAGTGGTACACCCAGCACAGAGTAGAATAAAAGCAGCCCACTAAATCTCACTTAACTTGAAATATAAAATTAGATCAGAATACATAAAAACCTCAGTACTTATAACCTTTGATATGGTCAACTATGATTTATATTATATATTATATTATTCCGTCAGTTAGCTTATAGTGATTCAGCCTCAGGAGAAAAGAATGATTGTAATAGTTATGCTCTTCAAAACTTCTATACCAAAAATGCTGGAGAAAGCTTTCCCTTGTGCAAGCAAAAATAGTGGCTTAACAGATAGACCATATGATACTCAATTGGTCTTTCACCAACAGTTTCGGCAATGAAAGGGCAACCAAATTAAAAAGAAAGAAATGAATCAACACTTACCCAATGGATGACCAAGCTTGAAGGAGCTTTTCACCCTGATGAAATTTGCACAGCGATTGATCTTTGCAAATTCCAAACACGATGGTACGTCAAAATCCCCAAAATCTTGAAAAATCAAACTGCAAAATATAAGTAAAGAAGAAGAAGAAGAAACAAAGCAAAAGACATCACACGAAACTTGAAAAATAATAAACAGACCGAACACGAAAGGATGAACTTGGTAAAAATCGGAGAAAAGAGGAAGATCGATCGTGATATGGAGATAAGATAGAGACAGAACTTCTGAAATCATATAGACGGAGACGAGAAAATGGGAACGGAGGGAACAGAGAAAACGAGCATGAAACGCAGTGTTTAATTTGGTTTAGCTTGGATATGATTTCAAGACGCAAAACGTCGTCGTTTTTAGGCAATGGAAAGGCAAGGGATGGGAAAGTATGGGAGAGAATCCAAACACGGAAGCCAGTGGGGCAGGATAGGTCAGGTCAGAGAAGGGTGGCCATAGAGATTGACATCTCAAAAGTTCAAATTGTCAATCATTATACGTAAATTGTTAATTTTATATACTCAAGTTATCAATGACACTTGATAGTGGTATACCTTTATCAAGCGTTGTTGATAAGTTGAGTATAAACAATGACAACTTCAAAATAGCAATTAATAATTTAGATTTTTTCTTTTTTTTATTTGAGGGCCATTTTGGTAAAAATACCTAAACATTAAAATCTCATATTCATTCTTAATGACCTTTATGTTTTTTTTGCTAATTTAGTAGATATTTTGGGATTTTGAAAACTCAAATGGTATTTTTTTTTTGTCTTTTTCCCTTAAAAATAGTTAAATTAATTAGGGAAAATCCCATATAAATACCATTTCAATTGTCAAAACCCACAAAAGTCTCTTATAACTTGAAAAAGACAGATAGGTGTTCAAGGACCAATCTGGGTTACTGAAGTTTAAGGCTAAAGACCAAAATGCCCCTTTTAAAATTTGTCTCACATATGAGGTGGCTGCTGTGGAAAAAGGCTACAGGAAAAAAAACACAGTCGAAGGTGATGTCCGTAGAGCAACGGTGAAGGTGAAGAATGAGGCGTCGATCAAGGTTGAATCGAACAAGTGTAAGTAATTTTCTAAGAAACATAATCTTTTTTAGATGAATCAAACTATACCATCTTATTGTCATTGTTCATGTTGATAGGTATTGGGTGTTGTTCAGTGGGTCTGAGGGTGCATGAACAGTAAATAGATGGGTAGCCATGTGGTGTATGGAAGCTAACTTGTTTGGGGCTGTGAATAAGGGCTATGAAATGACGATGGTACTGTGATCGTAGGTTATTTATGACAGTTTTGGTTGTGGGTAAGTGGGTTTATAGGTTTAGTGGTATTAAAGGTTCGGACTTTACGTAACTACGGTGGCATCGACGGTGTGGTGTGGGTTATGTATGTCTTAGGTCTTGTTAGTTGTGAGAGGGAGCATAATGAAGAGGTTAATGATTTAAAATAGGTAGCATTGAGTTGATGTAATGACTGACCGTTGAGCAGGTGTAAGTGGAATGAATAATCTATAATGAAGATGTCATCAGCATATCTGTACATGCATGGTAGTTACCGTCATTACCACATCTGGTTTGTTGTCAATGCCATTACAGGATTTGTCATTGCCATTACTAAATTTGTCATTACCGTTAACAATAGTAGTGAAGGCAATAACTCATTTTGTCAGGCAATAACTCGCATAACTTAATTGATGACAAGGAAAAACTGTTGCTCAATCGTTTGGCACATGTTGTTATAAGTTAGTGATTCTTGTCAAATCCATTACAGACTTTGCCAACACCTTTACTATTGTTGTGAATCCCAAAACGGATTCTGTTAAGAGTAGTAGTAAGTTAGTAAAATAGGTAGCATTGAGTTGATGTGATGACTGATCGTTGAGCAGGTGTAAATGGAATGAATAATCTGTAATGAAGATATCATAAGCATATCTGTACATACATGGTAGTTGTTGTCATTACCACATCTGGTTTATTGTCAATGCCATTACAGGATTTGTCATTGTCATTACTAAATTTTTCATTAGCGTTAATAATAGTAGTGAAGGCAAAAACTCATTTTGTCAGGCAATAACTCGCATAACTTAATTGATAACAAGGAAAAACTGTTGCTGAATCGTTTGACATATGTTGTTATAAGTTAGTGATTCTTGTCAAATCCATTACAGACTTTGTCAACACCTTTACTATTGTTGTGAATCCCAAAAGGGATTCTGTTAAGAGCAACAGTAAGTTAGTAAAATCGTTGAGAAATGTATGCTATCTTAACATGGGTCTGGAGTTGGAGGTTAAATACTTAGTAAAGGCTCAACTTTGTTACTAATTGGGAATAAAGTGATATTATCAAACATATTGATGAAGTAGTTGAAGGTGTGTTGTGGGGAATTTTTTTAGTGATGAATTTTCATTGGTAAGAGACTAACAATGTCATGAAATCTAATTTTTTTCTTACAGGTTATCATGCAAGATGACATCAAATATTCAAGCAACACCTTCGTCAAAGTCACTTATATGTTTTTTCCACATTGGAGGGGAGTTTGTAAGTAAAGTTGAAGGTAGAGTTAAATATAGTGGTGGGAATGTGAGGGTAAAATCAATGAAGGAGGGGATGACAAATGAAGAATTGAGAGTAATAATAGGAGAATTGTTTGGTGTGGATGGGCATAGGTGCGACATTAAATATACTTTGAGCTTTGATGAAAAGATATTAGTAGATCTTATCGATGATTCTGAAATGGAAAATCTATTTCATTATAATGATACTAGTGCACATGTATATGTAGCATGTAAAGGAAGTGATAATGAAGGAAGGGTCATAAATGATACAAAAAGGCAAGTGTCATTTTTTTTTGTTACATAAAATGTTATTTGCTATAGTGTTTTTGGTAATATGTATTCACAACACTTGTTAATATTCATGCAGGGTTGATCAATTATTGGGAGCTGCGGAGCAAATGTCGTACATTGATGATGTTGTGTGTTATGGAATGAATGATGAATTTGTACAAAATGAGTGCAATGCAAGACCTCTTCTTAGCCTTCCATGTGTAGTTGAGAGTGCACCAACACCGATACCAGAGATGAACTATAAGAAGTGGATGGATTTGTCGATATGAGTAAATCAAACGTTTGCACATGCGGATGATTTCAAGAAGGTGCTGCACAAGTTCAGTATTGCGCACAAATTTAAGTACACAGACAAGCATCCAAATGAAACAAGGAAGAGTTTGGCTAGAGATTATGAAATGCAAATGACATATAAGCAAACATATAGGGCAAAGGAAAAGGCTATGGGAATGACAAGAAAACATTAAGAGCTGGTAGAACCATTAAAGGCTATGCAAATGACATATAAGCAAGCATATAGAACCATTATGAAACTTGTCATTCCCATTACCATTCTTGTTAAAACCATTACAAACTTTGTTAATTCTATTGGTGAATTTGTCAACGTCCCCCCTCCTTGGGGCAAATACTTACCCACATAATTTAGAACTATTAAGTTATCATTCATATTACTATTCTCGTCAAAACCATTAAAAACCTTGTCATTCCCATTATTGAACTTGTCAGAGGTCACCCCTTTTGGCCAATCCACACATAATGTTTGGTTAGACTAATTTGTCATTCCCATTACCATTCTCTTCAAAACCATTAAAAACCTTGTCATTCCCATTAATGAACCTGTCAGAAGCCACCCTTTTTGGACAATCCACACATAATGTTTGGTTAGACTAATTTGTCATTCTCATTACCATTCTCGTCAAAACCATTAGAAATCTTGTCATTCACATTATTGAACCTGTCAATGGCCACCCCTTTTGGCTACAATTTGTGAATTTAAGATGCCAAAACGCATTTCAATTAGATAATTTTGAAACAGCATAAAAGCAATCTCAGTTTGTTTGGCAAAAAGTAATCAAAATGCAATATATTCAATTATGACCACTTAGATACGTGTCCGTGGTTAACTAAATTCACTTACAAAACATGATACTTTTGACTAGAAAACTCCCCAAACTCAAAGGCTATAAACTATATTTATAAAGTATTATCCTGCTCTTTCAAATCTCTACTTCCATATAGGGAAGGAAAAATTCATAGAACAAGTAACAATTCTATACTAGATTCTCGAGTCTGACCATTCCATCGGTGGACAACAGTGAATTAATACCCAAGTTTTTTGTACTTCAAAAAGCCAATAAATCCTCAAAACTGAAACTTCTTCAACAAACCCAGGATTTGAAGAGTAAAAAATGTTCCACAGAATAAGACATTGAGCTTTATTAACAAGAAATACTATACTCCCCCCACCAGCAAATGTCCGACGCGGCGCCGGCTTCCACCCACGCTTCCCGATTTAGGGACGACGACGAGTCTACCACCGAATGTGAGGGTACCGACAAACCTAGTCTAATGGAGAAAAGGGGAAGATGCAAGATTAATAGTAGTAAGAAGAGGAAGAAAAGGAGAAGGAGAAATAGAAGCATACCAGAGAAGCAATGAAGGGCTGTGGTTCTAAGTTTGGGTATGGGTTTAGGTTTGCAGGGGAAAAGAAGCTTAGGCATGGAAGGGAGGGAGGGAGTACAGAGCATTTGGTCTTGGTCTTGGTTCCTCGTGAGTGTAAGAATAAATGAGTTGAAGGGCATCTTGGTCTTTTGAATTAAACTTCAGTAACCCAGATTGGTCCTTGAACATCAATTTGTCTTTTTCAAGTTATAAGAGACTTTTGTGGGTTTTGACAATTGAAATGGTATTTAAATGGGATTTTCCCAATTAATTATTTACCTTGCCTTATATTTTCTTAAAATATTGTTTTGACTATTATTTTTGACTAAATTAGAAAAGAATTATTAGTTTTAAATATATTTTTTTTAGTCAAATGCAAAATGATATTAAGGTAATAATAACAACTACATAGTTCCAACATCTCTAAACCTATTAAAATAAGGGTAAAGATGCATCTAGCTCTCTAATATATTTTTAAATGAGCAATCAACACCCTAATGTATTTTTGGAGGTGGAATCAATACCCTAATATATTAAAAATGAAGCAATTACACCTTTTCACTAACATAACATCAACTCCGTTTGCTGACACACTTTTTTTTTCTCTTTCATCGATCTTCAACATGTTTATCCTTTCTTTTAGTATTTAAGGTGCAATTTTACCCCTAATGCATTAAAAATAGAGCAATTGCACCATTTCACTAACAGAATATTAACTCATGGTTTGGGGTTTAAGATTGATGAAAGAGGAAAGGAAAGAATGTGTTAGCTAACAGAGTTAGTATTCTGTTAGTGAATGGGTGTAATTGCTCCATTTTTAATACATTTGGGTATTGATTGCACCTCCAAAAATAGTTCTGCACCCTTAAATACTTTAGAGTGATAATTGCACCTCCACGAGCACCCTTAAATACTTTAGGATGCTGATTGCACCTTTAAAAATAAATCAGGGTGTTAGACACACCTTTATCCTTAAAATAACTAACATTTTCTACCTTATGTGAGAAAGAAGGAAAATAACTTAGAAAGAAGATAATATCCTCATAAATACCAAGTTTGTAAATAGGTAATATTCCTTTTTAATACCATTTGAACTTGGAAAACCCAAAAAATCTGTTAAAACATGGAAAAAAACCACACACAAGTCATAAGAGAGGAATATGATATTTTAAAATATTGTGCTTTACCAAAATGTCCCTCACTTTTTTTTAAAAAAAATGGCAAGTTCCCATTGTCGACAGGAGCTTCACCGGCAGGCCTGAACCCACTGGTAGCCAGTGGTTAGAGCTTCGGTGACAACTTGAGTAAAGTGATTAACTACTTGAGTATAGAGATTAACAACTTAAGCTCCTTAAGTTCTCTTATCAAGCGTCATTGATAAGTTGAAGAATGACAATGACAACTTGAGTATAACAATTCACAACTATAGTATAAAGATTGACAACTAAGAAAGTTTAAGTTGTCAATCTCTGTACTGAAATTGTTAATTTCCTATACTCAAGTTGTCAACGATGCCTGATAGGAGTGTAGGCGTCGTTAACAACTTGAGTATATACAATGATAATTTGAATATAGTAATTAGCAACTTGGGGAGCGCAAGTTGTTAATCTCCATGCTCAAGGTGTGCCTATGTTCAAGTTGTCAACGACGCTTGGTAAAGCTTAAAAAGCTCAAGTTGTCAATCTCTATATCCAAGTAGTTAATCGCTTTACTCAAGTTGTTACGGAGCTACGGGCACTAGCGGGGGTGAGGCCTGCTGGCAAAGCTCTGGCACAGGCAAGGGCTCTTTCCTTTAAAAAAAACTTAAGTTTAAATGGTATTTAAATGAAATTTTTCCTTATAAATATATACAACTTATAGGGATAACTTTTAAAAAAATTATAAATTTGTAGACAAAGTGAATTGAGTTTTTATGTTTATAATCAAAATGAACTACTCAACTACGCTTTAAATTTAGGATAGGAGAAAGTACTTGATATAAGGAAGGGAGAATGACATTTAAATTGAGTATTATGGAATATGAATTATGGATTTGAAATATGAAATTATATATTATCTAATTATACAATACATGATAATATTACAGGATTTTTTTTTGTAATTAATTGTAAGAATTGTTATTCCTAATTAGATAGGGAGTTTTTCAAATATTTTTTTTATTAGCACGAACTCAAATTTAACATCCATATTTAAAACATCGTATTCCTTCCACTGGGTTTTAAATATTTTTTTATCGTGCTACAACGATAGAAAAATCGATTATTTAGAGCAAAATATGTGTTCATTCCTGTTGTTCTCTATTGTACAATTTAAGTGTTATTTTAAAATCATACTCATTGTTCAACCTGTCAAGATATGAGTTTAATATCTAGTAGTTTCAAGGGAAGAAGACCAATTCAACATTAAATCTCAAATAATAGAAAATCTCAAATAATCAATCTTATTCTTATAAGAGTATAGATATTGACTTTAACTATAAGAATGTGGCAACTGATGACACATTTTAATAGAAAATCAATTATTTAGGATTTTAAAATTTAAGTGATATTTTCTTATCTTTTACTTTAGTTTCAATTATGGTCAATCTATATATTGGCCCGAGAAAAGTTATAGTCAACTTGTTAATGAGAAAGACATGTGACTTTTATGTTGTGTTTTTGGACAAGGAAGAAAAATAAGAGGACAAACCAATAGAAAACAAAAAAAAAAAAAAAACAAAGAGAAAAACTATTGGACGAACATGAAAAATATATTCAAAAAATAAGATAGACTAATTATATAATAACAATACTATCATAAGGATTAAAAACGTGAGCCCCATGACTAAAGCTTTGTGATATTTTTATCAAATTTGAAAAATATGTTTTTTCAGAAAACTCTCTCCACTTTTAAAAATAAAATTTTAGGAAGAAAATATGTAGGCTTCATGTTTTTTCCTTTTCTTATTGTCTATTGGTGTCTAAATAGGAAAAAAGAATTTTTTTTTTCCACTTTTGTTTTCTCCTTTACTTTTTCTTTATTTCCCATCTTTCTCTATGAAAATAAAAGAGGTAGTCTTATATACTAAGGATACACATGACTTTTGCATTCACATCTCAATTTCAATTTCTTTTCTAGTAACAAATGATTCACAGATCTTTTATAGTGCATCTACTAGTTTATACTCCCTCCGTAGTTTATACTCCCTCCGGTTCTAATTATAAGGCATAGTCGACTTTTTTGAAGAAATTAAGGAAACCAATTAAATTACTTTAGAGTGTTTATATTTTTAGTATCTTTAGTTTATATATTAGTTTATTAGTCAAATTAATTAGTTTGGGGAAAAAATATAAATATAAATACTTTAAAATAATTTAATTGGCTTGCTTAATTTTTCCAAAAAAATCAACTTTATCTTATAATTAAGACTGGAAGGAATAATTTATAGTCAATCAACAATGAACGCTGTTAGGAATTTTCTTCTCTTATAATTTAAAACCGTTAGATCAAATTTAACGGTTTTGTACTTAATGCTCCACTTTTAATTCCTTAAGTTTATTTTTACCCCTTTAAAACATAATTGTATCAAACACTACTTTCTTAAAACTTTATTGGTAAATTTACTCCTTAACCCCCTTTTATATGCCGTTTCACCTCATCTTCCCGACCAAATTGGGATGATTGCCCAGTTTTTGGTTAAACCGGCCAATCCAGCCCAACTTTCAGAACCTTCAATTTCACCGAAAGCACACCCATGTTGTCCATCCACTTGAAAAACATAAATGTAACAATTCTTCATCCCCGTCTTTAAGAGGTCGAGACAAGCACAAAAATGAACGTTTAGGGGCATCGATGAATATGCCCAAACCGAAAACAAAAAGGATGGTATCAAATGAATGAATAAAAATCAATATGATTGACTAACTTCGAACTTACAAATGCTTTTTGTAGGGTAATATGACAAACAGGGACACATCACAAAATTATGGAAAGTTACCACCAGTCATACCTTGGTGGTGGATTGGCACTTGTGCTGCCAAACCTTGATGCTGAGGATCTATGATGAAAATGATTGGTTGATCCTTTTGATCCTGAGGATCCAGCATGGTTGAATGATTTCCACCTAGGCGGTGTTGCATGAGGCATATACCTGTTGTTGAACTTTCTGGGATAGTGTTCTTCAGGATCTTCAGTCATCCAACCACCTCTATGCTTCGATTTCCATTGAGGCTTCGGTGAAGCATAGTCATAGTCTTCAGGATCCTCAAGCATCCAATCACCTCTTCGCTTTGATTTCTTGGGAGTGGTTCCACCCCTTTCTTTGTACCTTGAAGGAAAGTCTTCAAGGTCCTCATTCATCCGATCATCCCGACGCTTTGATTTTTGAGAAGTGCTTGCAACCATATCATCATTTCGGATCTTTTTCCTTTTATGAGCCTTGCCTATATCTGGAGGTACAGACCCATTTTCAATGTAACCTTTCTCCTTACGTGATCTAGGGGATTTTAATAATTGGCGATACTTCTTCCTTGCCTGGAGAAGGTCAGCACAGAGGGCATGAAAAGAGATATGAAGGTAAAATCATGATATTTATCCTAAATAGAAACATAAAAACCTTAATAAAATGAACATATTAAAGATTTAAAATCTATGTTTATAATAGTAATAATAACTGAAATACAAATCTCAATAGTACCTTGGCAGAACTCCTACATTCACGTGCAAAATGTCCTTCTTCCCCACACCTAAAGCATGAACTAGGTGTGGCTGCACCAGTGGTCTCGTCCAATAGTCCCTTGCCAGAACTGGTGCATTCACGAGCAAAATGTCCTGCTTCCCCACACTTAAAGCATGAACTAGGTGTGGTTGCACCAGTGGTCTCCTCTCGTAACCTTGTACATGCCTGCATTGTTGATTCTCACTCAATTGTGACATTATTTAATAAAGCATGCATTTCTTGATCACTACAAGTTTTTTGAACAAATTCCTTCAAGACTATATACTTAATACAACAAGCAATCTGTATAACATCCAGCGGCTAATCTAATAAGAACTGAAAGTGATAGCAACACAGATTACGGATACAGTATAATAATTCAGAAACTATGGCATAACAGTAATACTCCTCCGATCCTTAATATAAGACATATTTACCTATTTAATTAGATTAAGAAAGTTAATTAAATTAGTTAATATGACATGTATTTTCTAATACACTTAAATCATCTTTCTTAATTCCCTCATTCCCTTCTCTTTGATTATTGTTGAGAGAACATTAATAGGGGGTAAATTAGGAAAAGAGTGACAAATATGACGACTATATCTTATATTCAGGACCAACATCAACTCCCCAAATCTTATATTAAGGACAGGATGAGTATATAACAATGCACTCATATGACTTGAGAAGGTAAAGACAGTAGAGAACACATTAAATACCTATAAACACTACTCATCTCCCAAACGAAAACAATGTATAGCTCCCTAGACTTTTCAAGTTCACATAAAAGTCTAGATCAAATTTACTTAAAACACGCTTTTCGGTGTGAGTATGTGTCACCAGAATAACATGTTAAAAGCAATTTCCCTATGCCCCTAGATTATACTAAAACAAATGCTAAGAACATCAAAGGCCAGGCTAATTAATAAAACTTACCAGTCCATTATGACCTAGTTGACCACATTTGTAACAAGAAACTTCCCACTTCGGACCATCATTAGAATCAACGCAACATAAATGGCCAAATTCTTTGCAAACATAACATTGTATTTCCTGAAAATTGACATGATATTTACCGAGTAAGCAATCCACATCCAATATAGCCCACTAAATATATTCAAAATTCAACATAAATCCCGCACAAAGTTAGAAGGAAAATAAAATAAAAGAAAGAAAGCAAAATGAAGTGGAACAGAACAACCTTAAGATCATCTGATGAATAGCTATTTTTGCATTGACACATTTCATGCCCCGAATTCCCACACTTCAAACATAATCCTGCACTTTTAAACCCACCAGTGTTCTTCTCTGGACAGTCTTTGGCCTGGTGACCACCTTTCTTGCAGATGAAGCAGTCTCGTGCCTGCAGAAAAAGGAAGAGAATTTTGATATGCCAAATAAAAACAGAAGCACCAATATTAACTCTCATTTACACACAGACCCAGTCCTCTACATTGTATTAACCGCTGAATCAAACGGGGCAACAGATAATACTGAAAAAATAAAAAATAACATACATACCCTGTTGCACTGTTTTGCTGCATGCTCAAAACTTCCACATACAAAGCATGGTTTCTTGCGTTTTCCTGCTTTACAATTCACCGCAGTATGACCTCCTTCACCACAATTGAAGCACGTTCCCCAATTACTATCAGGCGGATCAAAATACCTCGGGCCCCGCTGATAGAATAGACACAGAAAGGCATATCCATCTAAACCTTCGTGTATGATATTATTTTCAAATTCACAGAATGGAAAGAGTAGTTTAAACTCACAAGCAGCTTTCGTAGAACAACATTGTCACTCATCTGGACCGCACTTGCTTCTGGGGACTCATTTGTTTCGCTGGCTTTGATTGCCTCGCTTGTCTCTTGCTCTTCTGCTGTGATAACCTAGTTAAAAAAGAGGAAAACATCAAATTTTATTGAAAAAGCAAAAAAATAAATAAATAAAAGACAAGGCCCTTGTATAATTCAGCAGAAGCACATGCTCCAATGCAGCTAGATATACTTCATTATTGCAGTTCCAGTACTCTTCATGCCCTTCCAATTGAATCGGAAAGTTTAATTTGAGAGCGTTATCACTTTCAATTATTATACACCAATTGAACGACAAAAATTAAACTACAATCACTTTGAAAAAATAACCTCAACACGATTAATACTCGCACTTTGATCCCCAGATTCAA
The DNA here is from genome assembly GCA_963210345.1 of Inga oerstediana. Classification (NCBI taxonomy): domain Eukaryota; kingdom Viridiplantae; phylum Streptophyta; class Magnoliopsida; order Fabales; family Fabaceae; genus Inga; species Inga oerstediana. Next base: position 44,523,344 of record OY723405.1, read on the forward strand.
TTTTCTTGACCTTCTTTTCATTAATCTTCATCTCAACCTCTGCATTTTCCAGACCGACATCAGCGCCAGAGTCAACGTCACCGTCACCATCCAATACGACACCGTCATGGAGCAACTTCGCCTCACGCATACGTTGGGCCTTCTCCTCGATCTTGAGAGTCAGATCCTCGTTTGCTTCTTCATCGTCACTGCTCGAAACGACCACAGACGACGAAGCCCTCTTGTCGTCTTCAAGATCCTCTTCGTCCTCAACCTTGGCACTCTGCTTCTCCTTCCTCCTCCTCATGGCGCTCCTTCAAAATTTACGAACCCAACCAAAACTGATCAAAAATTTGAGGAAGCAGCAAAAGGAGAAAGAAATGGAGCAGCAGAGCGCGTTTAAGAGCTAGGGTTTTTTCTGGTCAGCAAAAAAACAACGGATTAAGGAATTCGAAGGGAATCTTCTCAATTGACCGGATAACCGTATATGGGCTTATCTAGTTTGGGCCCATACGACAAGTATATGAGAAAAAGTATATCGAAGGTTTTTTGAAGTGCTTTTTAGAAGTGCTTTTGTCCCCACTTGCAGAAAATTTTTATAAGCTTCCCAAACAAACACATTAATGAGACTTTGTGTATCAAAAAAAAAAATGAGATTTTGAATAGTGTTAAAAATAGGATTAATGAACAAACGGTTAGTTAAGATGGTAAGTGATCTTATCCTTATAAGAAGAAGAATATAAGTTTCAATCTTAAGAAGCATATTTATTGGGATTCATTTCTCACTTTCTTGATTACTCTATTTAAGAACATCAATAAGAATAAATTAGAAAAATATTTATAAATATGAATAATATGTCAATCAACTCCCAAATTAGGATTAAGGACCAGAGGGAGTATTAGATGAAGAAGATTATGTTTAACTGAATTAAATAATTCAATTATTGGGAGAATTATGAATAAATTCCTTTTTGGCAAATTAATTGATGAATGCTATCTTGAAAGATTTATTGCATATGAATTGGAGATATTTTGCACACAACGAAAGATTGTTTGCATATTCATATGGAAGATTTTTACACACACGGAAGATTGTTTGTACACAACGAAAGATCGTTTGCACACACGGAAGATCACTTGCACGCTTGATAACATTCAACAACTAATTTGTCCCAAAGGTATTTTTGGGCGATTTTCCCTTTATTATTCTGGCAAACAAAAGAGTTAAATAATTTATCAATATGATTAACTAATTGAATTATTGGGAGATTATTATGTAATTATTAATTAATTTTATATCTTAAATTTTTGAGCTCTGGAGGGATTGGAAATTGGAATGCTTTTATCTTTTCTTAGAAAATACAAAAAGGATTAAGACAACGTCTAGTGATCTAAATCCTTGTTGAATATCTATGTCGTAAAGTTAAACAAATAAAAAAAAAAATTGAGAATTTGGACACAATATGTGAATTCAAACACGGAATGTCACAGTTTTGAATTTCTAGTTGATTCAACTATCAACGAGTTAGATTAGAGTCAATCATCGCAAAGTCAAGATGAAACATGGAATATTGATGGCAAAAAAGAGAAGCATGGAATATTGAAAAAGCATCTTTGTGGAGATATTACGTACTAAACAAGGATTTAAAATATTAAAGTGAATATGGCAATTTTTTTTTAAAAAAGTATTTATTAGTTTTTCGAGTTTTTATATAAAGATAGTTCAAATTGAATTATTTATGCTAAAATTGATATTAATAATAAAAAAAATCAACAACAACACAGGCATAGTTGGATATGCCTAATTGAGATATGTTGTTTTTATTTGAGGGTCGACTTTTTTTTTGTTTAACTTTACAACAACACATTTGGACCTAGCTTCTCTTATTTTCTTTTTATTTGTTTTCATCATTTACTTTAAAACTATGTAGTTTTGGGGTTAGACAGAGCAAAGGGAACACATTTTATTTTAAAAAAAAGATAAAGCATTCATGTCCCTGAAATATTTTTCGGTATATCCTAAATTGATTTTTAGTGCACAAGCACTCTAAAATATTTTTTTAGTGGCATCCACTATCTAGCATTCAGCTTTTTAAAGTATTTTTGAATAGCTATAGTAAAAAAATATTTAGGGTGCTGAGTGGACTAAAAATTAATTTAAGATATTGTTACTGAAAAAATATTATAAAGTACTAATATTTTTTTTCCAAAAAGAAGAAGAAGAAGCTCTCATTGCTTTGTTAACTCCAAAACTACATGGTTTTGACCTCAATGATGTGGACAGGCAAAAAAAGAAAATGAGAGAAGTCAGATGCAGAATAGTTGAGGGTTGAGTTTTATTAGGGCTCTTACATTTGTTGGGATAAAATTGGCAAAACGTATATTTGATGAGGGTAGAAATGTCCACATGGCTGCTTTTAGCAGAATTGGCAAAATTCTTTCATCTCTGCACGGCAGTGTTTGGTTCAAACGCGGGGATGGGAACGACAACTTGTTTGGTTAGGAGATGAGAGGGGAAGCCAATTTTTTTTTATATACTACTCCCTCCAGTCCTAATTATAAGATAAAGTTGATTTTTTTAGAGAAATTAAGGAAGCCAATTAAATCACTTTAGAGTATTTATATTTTTAGTATCTTTGGATAATATATTAGTTTATTAATCAAATTACTTAGTTTGAAGAAAAAAATATAAATATAAATATTCTAAAGTGATTTAATTGGCTTCCTTAATTTCTCCAAAAAAGTCAACTTTGTCTTATAATTAGGACCGGAGGGAGTATCATATTATATCCCATCGTTTTTTCTATATTCACACATACCTCTTCGTGTACAAGTATCCTCTCCATCATTCAAACTCGAAATCCAGAAAAATCTAACGAGTCTTACATCTTTAGAACAACTCTGTATTGATGAGGGAACCAATTATATATGGATAAATATTTGACAAAGATGATACTATTTAACTAATTTCAACTTCATTAATAAAAAATTATCTTCATATTACATGCAAATATATAATCAATTTTATTATTACAATGGAAACCGATTTCTTCATTTATATAAAATAAGATTCGACTTTTCGAACATGATTAACAAAAATTAGGAAAAATAAAATAAAATCTGGGAAGAGAAACTTAAAAGTTAAAACACCTAAGTAATTAAAAAAATCATTTTCGTCATGTTTAAGTTAATTTAAAAAGGGAATCCTAGACCCTTATTTCTTGTTGCTGAGCTGGCAAGAGAGAGATGGAAGAATTAACCTGAAAGCAAGAGGAGAAGGATAACTGCCAATTTCATGTATTGGCAAATATGGTATATACAAAAAAAAAAAAAGTGTGGATATATTAATCCAACGTGGGAATAAGTGCTTATAAATCGTGATTTACTGTATATGAGGTAAGTATGTGAGAAGAATTTTATCTCGACTTACGTAATAAGTGCTTATTGACCCCAATAAACAATACCAAACACACACAAAATATTGTCTCCAATTACTATTACATGCTAAAGATTCTACTATACCAAACACAACATTAGTTTGCAGCAACGCAATGGAATCACCTATATAATTTCCTTCATATATGGTTGCATGAAATTTGAACTTAATTGCCATTTTATATTGATGGTATGATCACATCTCCTATATGCTTGAGATTTGACCGGGAAATGTTCAAAGGTTGAAGAGAACAAAAAGGTTGAGAATGAATGTGATTGACCCACAAGCCACATGAAATTTCTTGTATAATTTTCGAGAAGAATCCTGATTGTTTTGTTTTGTTGATTAAATTTTGTTTGAAATTGGAAATGGTTTCTAAACGGTTTATAAAAATGGGTTGCAAGTTGGAACCATGGCCCCACCACCTCCAATCACATTAGTGTGGATGGTGGTAGAAGGTTCTTATGTTTTAGTGAGTCTAGTGGTGGGAAAATGAGTCGCCTAACCTTATAAGACTAACCATTAACAAGCTTGAGCCTAAAAAGCCTTATTTCTCTAAAATACACAGGTGTGGTCAACATTTTCTTGTCCCGATCATTTTTAGGATGAGAAAGATTTGTGATCAGGAAAAATATAATCAGGATTAGGATTGGGACTTCCTGAACCCATCCCATTCCCTAAAATCACTTAATTATATATTTGTATTGAACTAATTTGATATAATATGATATTGGACTATTTATATATTTATATTAGACTAATGGAAACACCGGAAATTAGACCCAATTTTGGTCAAAATTGGTCCAAAATTCAATAAAGGGAAAAAGTGAGAAAAAAGAAGAAGAAAACTTTTCGGGATTTGCACGTCGTATCCCAGTTGTCCTGACTGGGACAGGAAATTCTTAACATCGGGAATGAAATTTTCTGATCCCAACCCATCTAGAGAACATCTCTAAAAACACTCATATTTAGGGGTGTGCATCATTTTCCCGTCCCGGTGTTCCCGTCCCGATCCCGAGCAAATCGGGACGGGAAAATCCCATCCCGAAAGTTTCGGGACGGGAAAAAATCGGGATCGGGAAATATAAATTCGGGATCGGGATCGGGATCGGGAATGGGGTTTCCCGATCCCGAATTTTTCCCGATCCCGAAACAATAGATTTTTTTTTTTTTTAGTTATCTGACTCATCACTGGCTTAGTTTAATCACTTTGTATCATAGGACTCTTTGTAAGCCAAGCCCAACCTCTCGACCCACTGCCCTATCTGATCTGTGGTCTTCTATTCTTCGAAGTTTCGAGCCCTAATTCCCTTCCCATGCTTTCTCGGCGTCGGCATCGGCGACGGAGTGGTGACTCTGCCTGAGGAGTGAGAACGATGCGTCACGACGGTGCTTCATCATGTCTCTATTTTTTCTTCTGCCATATGATTCCTTCTATTGCAGGGCATGCCAGGTTAGGAAAGATTTCGTTTCTGCTATTTACTTATTTAGGATTCTGTGTACCAAGAAACTCATCTTTCAGGGCCAATGAAATTGTAATATTGAATCCTTGCAATTATTAGTTCAGTAGGAAGAAGAATAACATCATTCTTAACGTCCTCTTCTGAGCATGGGTTCTTGTTTTTTTTGCTCTCTATTCTCAGCTTTTGGCTCCAAGCTAGTATGGCACTATGACAGTATTTGAATTTGATTTTGACCCCCATTTGCATTGCGCAAAAAGTGATTGTAATTATTAATTAGCAAAACTGTGCAGGGAATTGAAATCTTGAATGGCTTTTGTAAAGATTCTTGGTATTTCAGGAAATTCCCAATCCCGACCTCGGGAATTCCTGTCCCGTCGGGACGGGAAATTTTCGGGATCGAGATCGGGATCGGGAATCAAATTGCTTCCCGAAGACTTTTCGGGATCGGGAATGGGATTTCCCGATCCCGATTCCGATCCTGAACACCCCTACTCATATTTGTGAAGCTTGCCTTTGAATTTGCAGGCTTAGGGCCAGCCTGCCACAGGCTTCAGGCCCTTTTAACAAAACTCCACTATTTTCTTGTCTCTTACTCTTTATGAACCCAAAGTATTCCAAAGTCACTTTGGACTTAGGCCTAATTTCATCTCTTTTTAAATAGATGAAAATAATAAAGTTAATATCAATGTTGGTGTTTACAATTTAATTGGATTTTAGATTTGATTCCTATAGTTTCAAATCATGATTTTTAATCTCTATAGATTCTAATTGTAATCTAAGTTTTAGTTAACATAGTTAAACATAGGGAAAACCAAAGTCATATGGACTAAAACTAAAACTCATTAAATAAAGTTCATTTTTGTTAAAATGCTGCTCCCTTCTTTCACATGTCCTTTTTTTTGTTCTAATTATAAGGCTTTTTTTTTTAATATTTGTCAATTTTTTCCCTAATTTACCTCTATTGATCCTCCAACAATAATTAAGGATGAGAGCAAATGAGAGAATAAAGAAGATGACAAGGATATTTTAGAAAGCCCATATCGTATTAACTAATTTAAATATTTTAATTTAATTAAATTAGGTAAATATGTCTTATATTAAGAATATAATAGTAACATTTATTATATATCGTCTGACAACATATGTCACCCATCAATATCACAGTGCTATATGGGAATACTATAACAAGAGACAAAATTATCTCTATCTACACATATATGTATAACGTACACGTTAGGTTCATAGTAATTTTTTCAATTTGTGCCATGTATACGTTATCTTCATAATGATTTTTGGGATAAGGTACAAAAATACCCATCAACATTTTTCAAAAGTGCACCCAACACCATAAAATTTTTTTGGTGTAAAAGTAATCATAAACTTTAAAAAATGGTGCAAAAGTGACACAACTGGTAACTGTGGTCTACTACAATTTGAAAGTACCAAAATACCCTTACACAAAAAGGGAAAAAAAAACTCCCTCTAAAACTCGATTCATCTTCTTCTGCTTCTTCTTCATCGTCATGAATTTGCTTTTTCATCATCAACAATCATAAAAAAAATCTCCAAATGATTGAAATTAAATCAAGCTCAACCACAAAGTAAACCAAAAACAATCAATCTCAACTAAAAGAAAAAAAAAAACCTCTCCCTCTAAGCCTCTCGGTTCATCTTCGGCATCATCATCATCATCATCAACAATCAACAATCAACAACAACAACAGCAGTTATCAACATCAAATTTGGAACAATCAATCTACCACATTAAAAAAACTAAATAATAACATTAAAAAAACCCCAAAACCTTCAACACACAGAAGCACCATATATGTCTATACCCGATTTTTGTTTCAGAAAGAAGCTTGAGATGATATAGGTGTGAAAGCATAAGAAAATCTCTTGATCTTTTCATCTAAATCGATCCAAAGCACAAGGAAATCGTCAAAAATAGGATAGCAGGAACTAAATCGATCCAAAGTTTCCTTGAAGTTGAGATTCTTTGGTTCTAGCAACGCAGCAATCCGAACAGTACTGGAAAACCTATCATCAGAAGTAATCTCTGATGACGAGGTGTGCCTAAAATGAACTCATAAAGATGCATAGATGAGCCACATCTGGTTGTTATCAAGCCCAATGGTGTGTTTCGTGAGAGAATCACTGGATGAGAATGACACAATGCGGTCGACGACTCTGTGAAAGGAAACGATGAGATAGGTAAGAAAGCTAAAACATGAGAGTGGAGAAGAATAAGAGGGGATAAATGGAAGAGAGAAATGGGGGAGGAGGTTGCCGCCTCCCCTTCACCCTACCAGGGCATCGTCGATCTGAGAGAGGTTTAAGAGAGATGTTGAAGGAAGAAAGGATGTCTAAAGAGACGATGGGTTAAGAGGGTAGTTTGGGAAATTAAAAAATTTTGAGTATTTTATTTTTTAATCATGTGGGGCCCATTAGGAAAGATAACGAAAATTACGTGATTTTGACGGAAATGTCACTTATGCACCCTTTTTCAAATTTTGTGGTTATTTTTGTACTTGAAAAAAGTTTATGGTGGTAATTGTATGATAAGTTTATATTGTATAATTAAAAAGTGTAGATTCTGAGCTATATTTGATTAAATTTATTAATATTTTATACTTATTTAATTATCTTTTATATATATTTTTCTATCTTTTAATTAATTATAGGATAAAAGGATATTTTGATATAAAATCTACTAATATCTTAATTTATTTGACAGGGGATATCATAAGATTCAAGTGAGAACAAAATATCAATATAATATATATATATATATATATTATAAGATAATCGATAAAAAATAGATAAATTAAGATATTGTGATAGAGACGCACGTACGAAGGCAATATATACCTATGTGTGTGTATATATATATATATATATGTTAGGAGTAGCAAGAGGGAGGTGTGTTCTAGTTTTCCTGGTTGGTAACGGTAATACAAGAGCCTTAATGAAGGGAGATTAAAGTTTGGAGATACAAAAGAGCAAAGCACGGATGAAAATTTGGTATTGAGTTTCTGTTTTTCCTTTCCTTTCTCCTGTTTATTTTGTTTTTGGTTAGCTATTATTTTAGTCATGGAAATGTTCAATTTATATAGCTAATGTAATATCCCGATTTGTGATTAGGGCTAATGGCTCTGATAATTGTTGTAATTTGTGTAATTAAATACTTTTGGAAATTTATGTAATGTGAATTTTGAGAATAAATATATGTGGTATGTAAGATCAAGGGTTGTGATTCCTTGACCGTGGGTCGGAATCCTATGCTTTGTGTTTATGTGAGCTCTTTGAGAGAGTGAGTGGATGATGACATGTGGCCTTGTGTGAGCCATTGGATGAAGCACTAGAAGACAAAAGTCACTTTTTCTCCTCTCCCTCTCTCCTATTCGGTTGAGTGTGTGTGTGAGGAAGAGAAGCATCATCATCCTCCTCCCATTTCTCTCTCATATTCTCTCATCTCTCACTCCTCCATTTTTCCGCTGAACAAGCTTGGAAAGAGGAGAAGAAAAGCTTGATCTTTGGTAAGAAATACTCCTCCTTTGCTCAAAACCTCTTCTATAATATTGTTCATCTCAATGAGAGCTACATTGTGATGGTTGTAGAATCTTGAGAAGTGGTGCTTGGTGATTTGCTCGAAAATTGGAAGTTGAGGAATCAAGGTTCTTAATTGGGCAAAGTGAAGAGGTAGGAATTTAGAGCATTTTAATGTATTGTTTGTGATTTTTGGCTAAGTTTAGTCAAATCTGGAATTTTGCCCTAATTTGCACCAAATATGGAAATATGAAGTTCATTATGATTGATGATTGGAAATGAGTTAGTTTGGAGATATATGATCATTTGATGCATTTTGGATAGATAGGAATTGATTGGGATTCATTTGGGTCACTTGGGAAAAGTTGGAAAATCTGTTTTGTTTAAGCTCTGTTTTTCGCTGTCAGTTTGGACGAGCGTTTTGAGTGACCAAATGGTATTGGAAAATTATGAAACTTTCCAGTCTTAAAGTTCACATCCCAAGCTTCAAAATGGTCATATATTTTGTGTCATTTCGTTGAGAATTCTGTGAGATATGGTTGCCCAAAGTTTGGGATTGAAACAGAACTCTGTTTTGGAGCAATGTGTAGTTTTTGGTGATTCTGGAATTGTGTAGTGATTTCCAGTGAATGGCTATATTTTTCCTTGAAAGAGGACTTATATACCTTTCATTTGGCTTTGGAATCACTTCGTTTCGATTTTTCTAGAATTAGTTATGTTTTTTCGAAGTTCAACCCAGAGTCAGGAAACTTATGGGCCGCGGCCCATGAGTGGCGGGCCGCGGTCCAAGCCCTTCTGACCTGTTTTGGGCCGCAGCCCAAGGCCTTCTGACCATCTTTGGGCCGGGGCCCAAGGAATGGTGGGCCGGGGCCCAAGCCTATGTTCCAGCACTTAGTGTTTTCGAAAAGTGACCTTCAACCTATTGTTTCCCAACCTTTTAGGGCTTTCATTAGAGACATTTGTGGCCTCTTAGGAGTCCTTAATGATAACCAACTTAGTGTATTATGGGATTAAGTAATTGGAGAAGAGATTGATCAATTGTCCCTAATTTGGTATAGGATTTGATATCTGCCGAACGCGTGAGCCCACTGTGCCAAAGATTGTCAGGAAAGATACAGGTAGCGACCTCTCTCTTATACTTTGTGTAGATGTATTGTATGTTTGTCTGTCATTAATTGTGTGGATGCTGCTGCTGCTACTTTGTGATACCTTGTGCATTGAGATTGCTTTATGGAGCCTAGTGATACATCGTGCTTTGAGATGCTTTGTGGTGCTTTGTGCTTTGTGTTGCTGCTACATAGTGTTCACCACGAAAGTGGGCGTTGTGCATAGTGATTACAGCGAAAGCTGGCATAGTGTTCACCACGAAAGTGGGCGTAGTGCATTGTGATCCCAGCTGTGTGTGCTGTGGTATGTGGCGCGAGCCAGAGATCATTGTGAAGCTGTTGAACATGATGAACATACATGCCTTATGTTTATATATTGTATGAGTGAGTTGTTGTTCTGGGATTCTTTAGAATCTCATTCCTCCATATGACTAACCTTTGCAGACAGGGCAAGTGGCTCGAAGGAGAAGCGACCAACCCGGAGTGGTTAGGATCTCTTAGGGACATTCAGGCTTTTGGGATAGTTGGTTATCTTCATTTTGGATTCGGGATTTCCGAATGTACATTAAATGTAAATGATTAGTTGATCGTGTAATCCCCTTTATGGGAAAACTCTTAAACCCATATTATTTATGTAAGTAACCCGGGGTTTGCCGGGATTTTGGTTTCCGCACTTTGATATTTATTATGTACTCTGATTTCTCTGGTAGTTATATCCGTACGTGAATGTGAGACCAAGAGTTAATTATATTATAAAATGATTTTCGAAATACCCCATCTTTTGGATGTGGGATTATAAATTGTTGAACCGTCTTATTGGTCTCTATTTCACTTAAATTTCGTAAACCGGATGTGATTACCGTGAGGGGGTTACAGCTAAACCCTTGGTTTTGGATTATTTAGTTTGATTATGAATTTGCGGATGATGATTTTTTCCTTTAATTGCTTTAATATTATATTTCTTAATTTAATTGTGTGCTTAATTATCATGAAACAAGAGACATCTGATTGAGATTATTTTGGTGTTCTAAAGGAGTCTAGACATTGAAAATTTAGACTAGACCTTTAATTGAATCGTGTAGAATTAGGTTTTCGGATTTAATTTGATTGTAGGATAGACATATACCTATCGGCCCTACATAGTCTCGTTAGGCTTATAATTAAATTAATCCAATTAAGTACTAATCATCTAAGATGTTAGAAATTAACATAGTTGAAATGTCTTTTAGTGGATTGAAAGACACTCTAAAGTAAATAAAAGTCATAGACTAGCAATTATAACTTTAAATGCAATTCAAGGGATAAATTAGACACTAAGAAGTAATCAAAGCTATAATAATCCAAATCACCGCTAAAGATCTAGAATTACCCTTAGTCTTAATTATAGTTAGATTTTATTTTTCTTTCTTTTTTTAGTTAGCTTTTATTCCTAATATTTAAATTGTGTTGACTCAACTTAAGTAAAAGTGTGAAGTCATTGCTCAACTACATTGTCAGTACCAAATCCTCATATCTTACTCACTCTTTATTATTTGATACGGCCCGTGCACTTGCAGAGTCTTAGGCTCTATATTTTACCCCTATTAGTGCACTTTTGAAAAAAGTTGGTAAGCATTTTTACACCTTAACCCATAATTTTTTAATATTTAATAGTGGAAATATTGAGCAGTGTACAGGTTGGGTTCATAGTAATTTTTTTCCCCTCCATCCCTATATATAAGGTCCTTTCAACTAAATCGTGAGATTATAGAAAATAGTTAAAAGTAATAAATATGTAGGAAATATACTTTTTTTTTTCAAAGATGTCTCTACTTATGAATAAGTAAAAGAGAAAGAGTAATTATGTGAAAAGGAAGAAAGAGAATGTATTGTGTAACATAAACAAAAACAAAACATAAATATACATGTAGATATAATAATAGAAAATGGAAATAATAGTAATAAATAAAAATATTATAAATAGAAGAGGGCACCCCAATCTGATTTTCTTTTCATGTTCAGACACAGAGAAGTAAGAGCTCTTCTAGGGTTTTATTCCAAGAGCGCCTTAAGACTTCTAATCTTTGATAAGCCTCTCTAATCCCCCTTCTCTTTCTTCCTCCTCCTTAATTACGAGATTCTAAAGGATTTAAATTAGGGCTTAAAAATCCCAATTTGGGGATTTTTCTTCATAGAACTGAGTTTTAAGGATTTAAGACCCAGATTGAAGATACAGGGGTGTTAGACTAATCTAGTATAACACTCCATTGAAAGCAATTCTCAGTTCTAGCCTGAATCTCTATTATCGATAAAACTCACAAGAATTTCTGAGTAACCATATGAGATAAATTCTTGAGTAGATAGATATTCGCGATTTAATTTAGTTTCCCTTGCTTTGTAGCTTGAATCCGTGCGATGGGGAAAGATCCTTCTTGTTTGTAGCTAAGGGAAACACTAAGTAATGTGGTCCTACTCATCTTATCTGTTGGTGTCTGTCATGAGAGTTTTTAGAATGAGTATATTATATGATCCTTATCGTTTTAAGATGAGTATATTATATGATCCTTATTGTTTTAAGACCAAAACTCACCTTATAGGACTTATGTGTGAACCCTAGAACTTGATAGTTTGATATGTTATGACATTATTGCTGATACATGTACTTGTTAACTGTTGAATTCTTGTTTTTGATTGAGATTGATTATGTATGAGAAAAATGATAACCCCTAAGAATAATGAGACTAAATGATAGAGTTAGTGACTGGGCTGTGACATAAAAAAATGAATATCATATGGTAGGCCGCTAGTTTAATTATTGTGCACTACTAGCTAACATTTATTTATAGGGCAGTATTCCCTAATATGACACTCGAATGGCTTCTGGATAGTATGCCCGGGGCCCGAGCAGTATTCCTGTGGGTAGTAACCCTACTGAAGGAATCCATGGTCTCTTGTGTGCTTTGTAGTACTCTAGCCAATCTACACTACACTTATGAAGAGCTCGTGAGAGTTACCAATAACATGAACTAAGACTTAGCCCATAGGTTCAATCAACGGAAATAAGAAAGATATAAGGATGGTTAGGGGTTAATAAGAATAAATGATTGCTTTATTATATGTTGCGATGTAGCATGCCGTGATATGATATGTTGACTTATTCTCTGAGGATTAGAAATTGATACTCCCTATTTTTGAGTTATTTAACTATTCTTTATGTGTGTCTATTAGTCCCACTTGGCACCCCACGGGTGGTGCTGGTAGGTAAGGTGGGTACTAATTATGTTATTGAGACAATGGTCTCACCCCGTGACTTCTCATATTTTTTCACGTGAAGGCTTGAGGGGCAACGCAACTAGAAAGACATTAGAGGCCTGAGGCAGTGGTTATAAAAAGCTTCTTTGCATTTGCCTCTTTTTACTTTTATTGCCATAGTTAGAGTTAAATTCAAAATTTGGGATTTTGTTTAATTCTCATTGATTGTCTTTTCTGAACTTCAATAATAGACAGCTTGAGGCCTAGGATTTTTATGGAGTTGCTTTATTATAAATTCCCATTTTTTTATTGAGTCATGGAATTTGAATATGGAAGTATTTATATTTGCCTCTGTGTATGATTTATGGGTTAGGGGCATAGAGCGGAGCTCCCTTGTGTTGTGATGCTTGTAACAAGTGCGTTGAAATTATGTTTTATGAATGTGATTTAATGAAAAACCTTAAGTTGACTTTAATAGATCTTATTTGAATAAGAGTGACACTACGTTAATGCAAAGGAAAAGGTTTTAAAAAGGGAAAATTTCATAAAAATACAATTAAAAATGAGAAAAGGCAAATTTATGCTGCGAATTTATCAAATCCCAAATCAGAACTGAAGTAGGAATCTGATATTTCCAATTCTAGCCAAATGACTAAAATGCCCTGAGTCAAGGGCACAAGTTTCAAGGATTAATAACAACATCTGTATATATATATTAACAATATCATATTTTACATTAATGACTTTACTTTCATGTTTGACAACTTCATATTCCAAAAATCAAGGATAATTTTGAGGGCACAAGTTTCAGGGATTAATAACAACAGTTGTATCTATATTAATAATATCAGATTTTACATTAACGACTCCACTTTCAAGTTTCACAACTTAACTCAGGGCAATTTGGTCATTTGGCTAGAACAGGAAATCTCAGATTCCTACTTCAGTTCTAACTTAGGATTGGATAAATTCGCAGTACCAATTTTTCTTTTCATATTTTTAATTGTATTTTTATGGAATTTTCCAATTTGAAAATTCAAATTTTGGATTCAAAGTGGAGAATACAAGGTAGGATGTTACATATGGTAAATAAATGATGTGAGAAAATAAGGATAAAGTAGATAAAAGTGTATTTATTATTGTGACCTAGTCAAATGAGATCTTATAAAGAGGAGACAAGCCCATTCAAAAGAGGGATATTATATATGGGGACGGAGGGAGTAATATTTAATGTGGGAATATTATTTAATTGGATATTTTAATATTTTTAATGGTGGAATATAATTTTTTAATTTTTTAGTAGGGGAGTATTTTTAAATATTTATATTATTAATTAATTTTTTTAATATTTAATGTTAGTAATTATTTAGTTGATTAGTTGGAAACAAATCCAAGATTATATTGACAATAAATAACTCGTCCAATCTTGTATTTTTTTCAAAAAATGGTCCATCCTTGTGAAGAGATTCGTGACAGGCTCGGGAGCATAGTTAAGGAAACAAATTGAGAGGTCAATGAACTATCAGCCGCAGTAAAAGCTAGAGAAGTCAGAGATGAGACACGATTAATTTATTTTATTACAAGCAAAGGTGAAGTAGGCTGACCTTGATCAAAAATTGGATTCCCTTTCATCCAAATGACTGAAACAAGTTTAATGATTTTAGTGACCATCGTTATATAAATTCATCAAGGGGTGCTTCAACCAATTTTTGAATTGATCAAAAGTGGTAAAAAGAAATCTAATTGATAAACTACCATACCATACAACCTTTGTAAATGGACAATTAACAAAGAAATGATCTAGAGTTTCTACTTTAGAGCATCCAAACTCACAACTACCAGTGACATTTAGATAATGTTTTATCAGAATATCAACAACAGGTAGAGCTTCATTTAAGACTTTCCAAATTAAAATAAGGTCTTTTTGAGGAAGAGACAAACTCCACAAAAATTTCCAAAATGCATCAATTGGCCCTTGACTTAATGATGAAGACATTGGTTTAAAGCCACACCTAACCGAGTAGTCACCAGAGCTGCTAAACTTCCAAATCATTTTATCTTAAATGTTGTTGAAGGAAACTGAGATTTTAATAATTATGTCAACCACATCCTGAGAATAGATTGGACAAACAAGATCAGTATTTCATATGATAAATAAAATATTTGCATATTTATTTTCCTTTATATGATGATTTTATGGATGATATTTGAGCTTGATTTAATGAATTTGGGTGTAATTGATAAAGAAATGATAATTTTAGCATAAAATAGAATTTATTGAAAAATACTAAATTTGACCTTTTTTTTTTTTGTTTTTAGGCAATATTTGGAGCTCTAAATGTCGAAATGGGACATTCTTTATATGGATAAAAAGTTAAGAAAAAGCTTTACAACTTTTATGTTGAGCCCAAAACTCAGTTCTATCTTTAAGAGTTTCGAATTTTATTTGGAAGTTGAGAATGTGAATTTATCCCTGATTGACCTTTACCCACTAATTTGACCATAATTTGAGCTACAAATGTTGAAATGAGGAGCTTTCAGCTGTGTCTTCAAGCTAAGATCCAAAACTACAACTTTCATGAAGATCACATGTTGAAATTTCATCGTCTTGAAATGTCAAAATTAGGTAGTAATCAATAAGTTTGGCAACCACAAGGTCAATGTTGGAGCCACAAGGTCAAAATATATGCCTAACTTTCTTGAAAATTTTTGCACCCCCTCTATCTACAAATAAAGGAGCTCAAGATACAAGAAAACACACAATCTTAGAGTTAATCTCATGCATTATATTTGCTTCTTGCATGCCTCCTTCATGGAAGGCTTAGGCAGTTTTCCTTTATGGATGGTATAGGTTGTCACCTACATGGAAGGTTTTACCTTCTATATGGAAGGCTAGATTATTTTCATTTTTATGCATCTTGTAGTTCTAACTTTGTGTTTTAGAATTTAATAACTAAGTTTCATGCAATGTTTATGAAGTTTTCAATTTATTTTGGTTATGCTTTGAATTTCATCATGAGCTAAATTTCCATTTTCCTAGGGTGATGATGTAGCTTATTAATAATGGATTGAATCTTAACTTATTAAATCTATTTTTAATTTTTCCTTCATGATTGAGTTTTGATTATTATTCTTAACAAGCACTAACTCCCCCGTGCGATATGCGAGATGAATTAGTTAAGTGTAATCAATATTCCCAATGTATTCAATCACGCATAAATTAGTTCCAATGACATAAACTACACACAACACATTCAAAAATTAATATTAACTAAAATGTCATAAAAATGCTAAAAAACAAATTACCACATACATCACAAAATGTGTCTTCATTAAAATGTGACATATTATGAACCAACACAATGCTAATCACTTATCTCTAATCATAAATACTATAATGCATTTCTTTTTTCTTTTGCCTACTATAATGCATTTCACATGAATGAGATCGAACATTTCTCTCATTGGGATCCTCCAAAAGCCACCATACAATAAACCATGGAAAGAATAATCTCAATAACTATTAGAGTCTCTCCAACATTGTCATTACCAATGTTAACAGCAAGGAAGATAATCCAGAATGGAGTAGTACATAGTAGAATGAAAGTAGCAATATGAATATATATGTTTCCAAAACTAATTTTCTCCATGTTCCTACCAAACACACAAAAAGTGTAGAGATATGTAGTAGATATATCCTCCAAATTTCAAGTATTTCTCCTATCCACTGTTGTTCATTCTCAAATACCCTATGCAAAACTTTGTTCTACGATAAGCAAGTAATAGTGTTCATTGGCAATTAATGACACCAATGAAGCTTTCCTTTGTTTTTCCTGTTACATAGTGAAAAAAGTTGCAAGTCATTAACTTCAAGTCTTTTTGAACAGATTAACTTCAATGCTCACTAAACCCCTATGCTTCTACAATAGCATACAATAAAAGTTGTCTATTCCAGAGTCACTTCTTTTGTAGCAAAGGCAATAAACAAAAGTCATACCATCTCAACAACTTAGCCAATAATTGTTCACTTGAAGAACTTTAAAAAATGCTTAACATTAATTAAGATATGAAACTGGTTCTGCTCATCAAATTGCCACCAACAAAAGCATGAGTTTTCTTACAATCCTGTTAAGCTTCATTAAAAGGGAAAGCCATAGAACAAAATCAGAAGCTACTAAATGCATAGTATAAATGCAAAGAAAACTAATCTTGATTAATGAAGGTAGTTATGCAAAATGATATCCTATATACCAAATGAAAAACAACAACTACAGAGAGAGGATTAAATAAGGAGAGAGAAAAAGATATGACCATCTAAAGTGATCATAATTTAAGAACTACTCATTAATATAAAAGATACCTGTGGCTATATACTCAGGAGCAACATAGCCAAAGGTTCCCATGACCCTTGTAGAGACATGGCTCTCATCATCCGATGGCCCAGCCCTTACCAAACCAAAATTAGACAGCTTTACTCTGTCACTTTGAAGAAATGCAAGAGCCTTGGCAGCACCAAGGGCAATTTTCATGCGGTTGCTCCAAGAAAGTGGTTCAACATAAAATGTCCCTATTCCAAAAACAATAGATAGCTGAAACTTGGAATCTCTAGGGTACTACATAACATCATCCCACATAAATGTCCCTATTCCAAAAACAATAGATAGCTGAAAGTTGGAATCTCTAAGGTACTACATAACATCATCCCGCATAAAAACCTGAAATGCCCATAATGGAAGGAAAATTTAACAACTTACCACTTCCATATAAATGATTTTCCAGGCTGCCTTTGGTCAAAAATTCGTATACCAAAAGCACGGTGCTCATCCTCTAAGCAGTAGCCAATTAATTTCACAATGTTAGGATAATGCAGATGTCCCTGAAAATTTATCTCCGTCTAAAGTACAAGACTAATTAGTGACAGCATCAAATGATAAAAAGCATCTAAAATATTATCTATGCCTAGAGCAAAGTTGTTCTTGTTAATAAGCCCTACTAACCACTAACTGACACTCACCAACCATTCATTGTGTCCCAGGAAGCGATCTTGTTTAAGCATCTTGACAGCAAAGACTATCCCAGTGCCAGGTTTAGCACGAGTAAGTGTCTGCTCATCAAGCCACCCCTTAAATGCAAATATATTAGCTGGAGCATTTGTTGCATATGACTAAGTTACATAAGACTATTAAATAATTAAGAGGCAAAATCATTTATCTTACTTTCAAGATGTGGAAACCTCAAAGAACGTACATCTCTTGCTAACTACCAAGCTTTTCCATCAATACAACTGCTATAAGAGCAATCCTATGTCTTGCCCTCTAGCACAATTCTAATAGAATCAAGAAATAGCCAAAAAGAGCCACATAGTTCAGGAACACAATCTTAATGGAATCAAGAAATAAAATCATATTAGTTTTACAAATCTTGGAGAAAAAAGAGCCACATAGTTCAGGAGCACGGTATTATCGAGTCGTCTCATAATCCTTGGTAAGCATAAAAAGATAGGTATCACAACACAATATATGCTCAGCAGAATAGCTATAAATCAATAGATCAATGATAGATAAATGAAGAAACACATTTAGACTAAATCTTTTGGAAATAATGGGATTGATTATACTGCAAATGCTATGAAAAACTGCCACATAAGCATTATGGTAAAACTCAAGTCAAAAATGCTGCTAATAGAAGATTTCTAATTCTCAGTTTACTTGGAATTCTTCTGTTAGTAGACAAAGTAACCATTGAATGATAAGAGAACATGTTGTCCAAAAAATAGTAGATGGGGCACCATCAAATGATGCACGGGCAAGCCCAAAATCACGATTTTTAAAAAATAAAAAAAATCATTGGCAAGAGCATTTGATTTTTCACTGCAAAATCATGGGGAAAGTTTGCTGATATGAGATTTATAGGTACCTTGTAATGCCTCTGTAGATTGAAGTTCGTTGACCAAAAGAATCAGCAACTTTCTTTGAGCTATCAGAATCCACTGCAACAATGGCTTTCTCGTGACTTTGAGCAACTCCGAGGGACAGAACGCCCGTGGTGGCGCGAACTCGCCATAAGCAGCCTGATGAGTAGTCTTGGCCATGAACACCGAGCCCTCCACCTCAAGCCAGAGTTCACAGAGAAAGCTTGAAACCCAGCGATTGCTTTTAGATCTTGCGGGTCGGCTTTTACTTTCAGATCTTGCGGGAATGAAGAAAGAAACAAAGTGAAACATAAGGATTGAAGAGAATAGAGAAAGCGATTGAAGTGCAGTGTTTGTAAGGGGGAGAGACGAGCGGATTTAGCAGCTAACTAGCCTAAAAGGATAGCAATGAGCTATTTCAGCTTTCTTTCTTTTTTTTATCAAATGATCTATTTGAGCTTTTAGTACTGAGAAAGAAAGAGAGGGGGAAAGAGAGGGCGTTTGGGAGATATATGAGGGAATTTCAAATTTCAAATTTCAAATGCAAGCTGTATGAATGTTGGGCACAAAGCCAAATGTGAGTGACATTGTTCATATGAACAATAAAATGAGTTAGACACCGAAAAAAAATATGGCTTGGCTTGGCTCCTGGTCATGCAGATTTATAATATTAAAGGGATGCTTTTGTTTGATTGGTCATCTTTTAAATGATTTCAATATGTATATAGATCCTATAATTAAAACCATAACTTGTATATGAAATAGGAATATATTCTTATGAGTTGTGTAGTCTTAATGAGTTCCATAAATCTTAATGCATGATTAATTGCTTTAATTTATATAGGGATATATTGGAATATCAATTAATTATAGAATTGCTTGACCTTGGAAGAAGTTAGTAATTAAATTAGGGAAACTCGACTATCAATCATATGGAATAAATTGAACTAGAATAGATAGTTGATTCAATCGATAATTTGCTAAGTGAAATATGATCCCTATGACTTTTTTTCATTGTTGTTTTTCATATTATTTGCATTCATATTTAATTATTTTTAATTTTGTAATCTCAATCACCAATTAAGTGATCGACCTAATAGAATTAAGATTACTAATTTTGGTATTTAGTGATCAATTCTCCTGAGAACGATACTTTACTCACTTCTATATTACTTGTTTACAACAATATACACTTGCACTTTTTAATAGACAATTTATACCCGTAACACCATCTAACTAGATGTAACATCCCAAATTTTAGTTCAACTATTTAAGCACTATTAGGAAGTGATTTATTAAGTAATTTGAGGTTTAAAGTAGATCAAATGGATTATTTGTGATCTTGAAATGTAAAATTAAAAAAAAAATGTAACATGGCTGAATATCAAAAGTAGTACATAAATACAAATAGTGAGTTGAAATTGATGAAATTATTTTAGGGTGATTGGAAATTACAATATATTATTGCAATTAGATAATTTATCCAAAATGAGTAAATTTTAAGTTCATCCTTCCAAATTATATTCTGTAGAAAAAAATAGAGAGAGAACAAATATAATATATATATATATATATAGAAAATGTTTAAAAGAAAAAGAGAAAATAAAATATGTTGGAATATACTAGTCCACCTTTGGTGGATTAGGGCCCAAGCCCAATTCAAGAGGGGCTTTATGGAGAGACACGGGTTATAAAGAGTGATACCCTTTGTGTTTTAAAGGTTACATCTATTCCTATGTAACCGTACGTTTAAAGGTTGCATATATTCCTATATAACAATACGTACACTATATATATAAGGTGTGAGACTAAGAGAGAAGGCTAATGATGATATAATACATAATTCTCCCTCTAAAAGATTTTCTTATAAGAATATTCTCTTCTCTTCCTCTCTTTGGTGTATTTGTTGTATAACGTGATCGGGGTCCACATCGGTGCTCCGGTTTCGTGTAGGTACTTCAACAAGTCAATCGGATTCTAGGTACACCCAAAATTTTTACAAAATAACTAAAAGAATAGAGGAATAGAGATACTTCTCCCTCCTGTGCGCCACTTTCTTAGCTCCGTTCCATCTCTTTGTCCCGCATCTTCATTCCTCCGTTTATAGAGGAACAAAGATACTTTTAAGTTTTATTTCTTCCCCATAAAATGTCCCAACTCCAACACTTATTTCACAAATATTTTTCTACCCATCTAGAGCTTTCTAATAGTATAAATCTTGTTGGGAGAATATCAAGTTTGAATGTTATGGCTTGAAGCGTTGAATTTTAACAAATGGAAACCATAGAATTTAAGAGGTGAGTAAATATTTACATTTAATTAGTTTAAAATTGTTATATTGTACTATTTGAAAGATTTAGAGTTAGAGTTTGAATATTAGAGAAATGTTATGATTAAAGATGGCGGTTTTAATGATTAAACTTGAGTTTAATAACTGGATTAGGTTTATTGGAGGTAGAATTGATATTTAATTAGCTTATAATATTGTTAGAACTTGTAAAATGAAAATGAGTAATTTGGTTGGAACTTTAAATTGAAAAAATTGGGGATTTTGATCAATTTGAATTATTGTGGGTTAATTGTTAGTTCAAATGAGTTATTGGATCTAGAAATGATGAGATTTGATATTGGAATGGAGAATTGGACATTATAAGTGAGATTTCGAAGTTAGAGACAGAGTTGTGAGACTTTAAGCTTATGTAATTAAATGGATTACTTGTTTAGCAATTTGATTAATATGGAAATATATAATAATGGTTAGATTGAAGTTAAGTTGGTTGGTGCTGGAAAATTGGAAGCAATCAAGTCTTGGTTAAAATAAGTTTGGAATAGAGGTAACCTTGGTTATTCTTTTATATATTTGTCAACTATATATATATATATATATAACTATTTTGGGATTTGTTGTGCCCATGAAGGGCTTGATTCGGAATTATATAGTTGACCAAAAACTTACATTAACATGATTATTGGAAATTAATATTGATGTACTTGAAAATTATTCAAGCATGCTTATGTGTATTAAAACTCATGGATATGTATTTTGAAAACTGTTTAAGCATGCTTGTGTGTTATGATGGAAATGTCATTTGTTATAAGTGATTTGGAAATGATGTTATATGTTTTAGATGATGAATACATTTTGTTATAGTTCCTTGAGTTGAATAATACTATTATCTTAATGATTTTTGAGATGATGAATTATTTGATAAATTTTGCTAGGAACCATACTCATGTATTTTGGAACTTGTATATACATGCTATAATTTTGATTGTTTGTCTTTGATGCACATGGATGGATTTGGGGTTGTGATGGGAGACATTGTGTTTGTAAATACCATATGGTATGCCACTACTCGGTGCACAATGAGTGGCGATTCTTAAGGCCCTGTCTCCAATGTTTTTCCTTTGGTTGGGAATCACATCGATTTCAGTGAACAGTGACACCTCCTTGGTTTCTTCAAAAGGAGGGGAGAAAATGTCCAATCATGATGAGCTAGGTTTCTCAAGGCATGCCACATGGTATGCCCCTACTTGGTGCATAGTAAGTGGTGATTCTTAGGGCCTTGTCTCCAATGTTTTTCCTTTGGTCGGGAATCACATTGAGTTCAGTGGATAGTGGCACCTCCTTGATTTCTTCAAAAGGAGGGAAGCCATAGTCTAATCATGACGAGCTAGGGACCTTAGCTAGGTGATGCCTCATGATTTAGAACCTTGTGTAATCCAGTTAAATGGATAAATCATTAGTTAACTATGGCTTTAATAAGCAGTATAAGGCTAGTTAGGGGTAATAAGGATGGTTTTTGTACCAATCATTTACTTGGCATGTTATATATGTGATTATGATTTTAATATGATAAAGCTTTGTATAATTCTTCTGGTAACAAGGTTGACACATGTTTTTGTGAAATTTCTTGTGAGTAATATTTAGAAAATGAATTATGATTTTCAATTGTTTTGGAACCTATATGGGAGGAATCTTTGGTAACCAAATCAAAAACTAGTTTGTAAAATATTTTATGTACAAAATAATATAAATTACTTATTGTGAGTTGAACATGATTTTAGAACTGTATGTTCTCGATTTTGTTTTGTATGTATATTTCTAAATAACTAATGGTTACAGAGATCTATGGATCTCACGGTTGCTATATTTACATTTTTCAGGTGAAATTTGAGTAGGGATACAGGAAAGTTGTAAGAGGTGAGCTTAGTTGTAGGCTCTCGTTAAGGTTTCTCTTACTTGCACATGCCATCATTTGTCATTCCGGTTTACATATGTAATGCTATGACTTAGGAACTATTTAATTATGATTTAAAAATTCTATATAACTTGAATACTGTGAACTATGGTTTTGAAAACTATCAGTTTTAGTGTTTGATTGAAAAAATTCAATATATAAGTATTGTTGTTATTAGGTGGAGCCTTGTTGATATGATTTGGATTAAAGATTTAACAAGTTGTTATATGGGCTTGTGGATCGATGATTATCATGTTGGGCTTCAAATGCCTGAGGCCCAGTTGTCTGTCAGGGATCCTTAGTACTTACTTTTGCTGTGTTTGAAAATGGTTTATTAAATTGTTCCGAGTAGTTTCTCAAATTGTTTTCTAAAACTATTATATCATGGCATATCCGTTTCTATCATGATAGTGTGTTCAAGTTTTAAAGAAAGTAACAGTTTTCTAAATAACCATGATAGACATTTCTTTTTTTCCCTACCGTAGGAAAGCCCATTGATTTGATAAATGTTCTCTTATTGGCTCTAAAACTTTCTATTATAATAAACTTTATTGTTTTGGTTTTGATTCTTTACCATGACAAGTTACTTAAACAATAGTTTAAATGGGTTTAGAAATCAGGGTGTTACACTAGACGCCATGTAGATGAAAGATACAGTAATAGATTGTAACCCCCTGCCTTTAACCACATAATTATAATTCGATATCACATAATTAAATTGGTTTAGAGACCGTCGGATAGCTTAAACTCATTTCAAGTTCCTACACTATAGTAGGGTTTTCACCAAAAACTTTCAAAAACTCTTCTCTATCCTGGTCTCAATTTCAAAATTCGAATATAATTACCTGTGCAGTTAATTTACATTTACACACATCAGAGTGTATAACCAAATCCCCGACAACTCCCGGGTTCTATACATATATAATATGAGGGTTTAAAAGTCTCCACTAGGGGATTACATAACCAAAATCAACAGTAATATTTACATCTCCAAAAATAAACAGTAATCCCAAGTCCAAAATAGTTAACCAACAGCCTAACAACACACTCTACAAGATCCTAGCCGCTCCTGGTAGTTCGCTTCTCCTTGGAGCCACTTGCCCTGTCTGAAATGTTAGTCAATGGAAAGAATGAGATTCAAAAGAATCTCTGTAGTAACAAACCACTCATACAGTGTATAAACACATAGCATATATGATCATGTTAAGCAGCATCACAATGTATCATGGCTTTCGCCACAAACAACAGCACTCATGGCTGTAAACTCTAAGTGTCAGCTTTCGCTGCGATCTCAATGTATTCACAATGTCACAATGTCACAATGTATTCTCAATGCAAGACAAACATACATACAATGTTTCACACAAAGTATAAGAGAGGAGTCACTACCTGGTTCTTTCCGAACGTGCTCTGGCACGGGTCGCTCACAAACAGGGCAAATATCGAATCCTACAATTCCAAATGCACCATTTAGACACTTCCATAGTGTTTCTTGAGGTTATATGAGTCTATAATGAAAATTTACAAAAATGCCCCCGGGGACCCGGCCCGGGCCCGCCGTACCCGGTCCGGTTGCACTTTTCCCAAAATTCTAATCTGGGCTATTCTAACATATTTCGGTGCAAGGAATCCATTTCCGGATTTGGAATTATCAAATTCAATGTAAAATTACAAATTTACCCTTGGCAGCCCTACTTTAAGGGTTTTAGGGGCGTTTTCGTAATTATGCTTTTTCGGCCTTTTCCGAAAAAGTGACCAACTGTAACCCCACCTAATTTTCGCCCCTGAACTCAATGGAACCATCAAATCATTGAAAATCCAACTCTAAGACCCATTTCTAGGGCTGGCCGAAATTTATGAGTTCTCCGGGGAAAATCGGGGTTTTACGATTTCGGCTCTGTAAACGCGTTCCTTTTTACTGCTAACCACTTTATTAACCATTACATTAGGTTACAACTAACATTAAGACCCAATTTGGGCAGCATAACCCCTAGGCCACATCATTTCCAAACTTTAAAACTAATGGCAATCCGGCGAAATTTCACCGATTAAATTGCCCACAGCAGCCAGAATAAGCAATATACGAAAGTTTGGAAGTTACCTCAAGCTCCTTCTAGTTTTTCTCAAGAGTGGCTGAAAACCCTAGCCCCTTGAACACCAAATTTTCTTCTCAAACACCTTAAATAACATAGAAGAGAAGCTTAGGAACAAGGTTATACGCGTTAGGAGCTAGATCGTCGGAGAAATCGGCTTACCTTGCGAGATTTCTCCTCCTTCTCTCTCTAAGAGCTCTCAACTTTCTCTCACTATCTTCAGCTGGAAATGGCGTGAAATGGCTGAAGAAGATGAGCAATTTGATTAATAATCCATGCTGACATCATCTTTTAATGAGATGATGTCATAATTCCCATTTTCGGATTTTCTGGCAGATTTTCTGCCCAAACTTTGAAAAATCATAACTAATTCTAGTAAAATCGAAATGAGGTGATTCCAAAGCCAAATGAAAGATATTTAAGTCCTCTTCATAGGAAAAATATTGGCCATTACTGAAAATTACCACAAAATTCCCAGAATTTCAATCTTTGCATACTGTTTCAGAAAATAATTAATTTCGCTGGGCAAACTTCAAAAATCCAAAACTCTTAGGTCACAAATCAAAATGATACAAATTATATGTTCATTTTGAAGCTTGACATGTGAACTTTAATACTGGAAAATTTCAGAATTTTTAGACACCATTTGCCTATTTAAAACGTCCATACAAATTGGCTGCCCTGTACAGAGTTTCAATCTACAGAGTTTTCAACTTTATCACGATTGTTCCCAATGGTTCCAATTTCACAATAAACACTCTCCCCACATGAATTTTCACAAGGAAGCCATTGGAATCATTAAAATATCCAAATTCCCATCACACATTCTCCAAAAGTGTTTATTCAACAATAATTATATCCACTTTTAAAGTCATTAGCCCTTAATCACTTTTTGGGATATTACATTTCTCCCCCCGAAAATTAAATTTCGTCCTCGAAATTGCTACACAACTTGAGCCATAAACTCCGGATATCGTCTTCGCATATCTTCCTCCGCTTCCCAAGTTGCCTCTCTTTGCGTCATTCCCTTCCAGATCACCTTCACATATGGAATGCTCCTGTGTCTGAGCCGTCGCTCTTCTCGGTCAATGACTTGCTCTGGCTCCACTGCATATGTGAAATTGTCTTGAAGCTCAACATCCTCATACTCAATGATGTGAGACGGATCCGGTTGGTACTTCTTCAATTGAGAAACGTGGAATACGTCATGGAGTCTACTCAAGCTCGGAGGTAGAGCTACTCGGTAAGCTACAGGCCCAATCCTCTCAAGGATTTCAAAAGGACCTATGTATCTAGGGCTTAGCTTCTTCCTCTTGATCGCTCGCCCAACACCGGTGACAGGAGATACTCTTAAGAAAATATGATCTCCAACCTCAAACTCTAGAGGCCGTCTTCTCTTGTCAGCGTAGCTTTTCTGGCGACTCTGCGCTGTAAGCAACCTCTTGCGAATAATCTGAATCTGTGCTGAGGTTTGATCAACCAAATCTGGTCCATAAAGCTTCCTTTCGGATAGTTCATTCCAACATAATGGTGATTGACACCGTCTTCCATACAACGCTTCATACGGAGCCATTTGAATACTCGCATGATAGCTATTGTTATAGGCGAACTCAGCTAGTGGAAGGAAACGATCCCAACTTCCTTTAAAGTCGAGAACACAAGCTCGCAACATATCTTCCAGCGTCTGAATTGTTCTCTCAGATTGTCCATCCGTTTGAGGACGATAAGCCGTACTGAATCTTAGTTGAGTACCTAAGACTTCATGCAATGCTTTCCAGAATCTCGAAGTGAATCAGGGATCTCGATCGGAAATGATATTCTTCGGTACACCATGGAGTTTCACAATTTCTCAGATATAAATCTCTTCTAGCTTATCCGGAGAGTAACCAGCATCGATTGGTATGAAGTGGGCTGACTTTGTTAATCGGTCCACAATTACCCAGATCGCATCATAGTTTCTGATCCTGGGTAATCCCACAACCAAATCCATGGTCACGCTTTCCCATTTCTATTCCAGAATCTCAGGACTCTGAAGTAAACCAGGCGGTCTCTGGTGCTCGATTTTCACTTTCTGACAAGTGAGACACCTTGCAACATATTTGGTCACATCACTCTTCAAACTCGGCCACCAATACACCGATTTCAGATTCTGATACATCTTGGTCATACCAGGATGAAGAGTATATCGGCTCTTGTGTGCCTCATCCAGAATCTTCTGCCTTAACTCTGCCTTAAGTGGAACGCAGACTCTTTTCTGGTAACGAACCAATCCACGAGGCGATATGTCGTAGCCTGAAACTTCTCCCTGTTTGATTCGAGTCAGATTGCGCTGTATCCAGTCATCTTGACTCTGAGCTTCTTCAATTTCCACCCTTAGATCACTCTCCTCTTGAGAAATAGTGTAATTGACACAGATGATCTGATTTGTCAAATTTAAATCACGAAAATCTTCAATCAATTTCCTTTCTTGTATCATCATAGCTGCAACGTGCACAGTCTTTCGGCTAAGAGCATCAGCGACTACATTTGCCTTACCCAGGTGATATTTTATCTCCAGGTCGTAGTCCTTAAGCAATTCCATCCAGCGACGCTGTCTCATATTCAGCTCTTTTTGATTATATAGATATTTAAGACTCTTGTGGTCGTAGTACAGTTCCACAGTCACACCATACAGGTAATGACGCCAAATCTTTAAAGCAAATACAATGGCCGCAAGCTCCAGATCATGAGTGGGATAATTCAATTCATGAGGTCTGAGCTGTCGAAAGGCGTAGGCCACCACACGTCCCTGCTGCATAAGGACACACCCTAATCCCTGCCCACTGGCATCAGAATACACAACATATGTCACACTGGGATCGGGTAAAATCAATACAGGTGCCGACGTCAACCTCTCCTTCAGCTCCACAAAGCAGTTTTCACATTTCTCGTCCCACACAAACGGCTGATCTTTTCTCGTGAGCTTGGTCATCGGCAACGCAATACGGGAGAAATTTTGGATAAATCTCCGATAATAACCAGCAAGACCCAGAAAACTGCGTATTTCCGCCACAGATTCTGGCCTCTTCCAGTTCAGTACTGCTTCCACTTTGCTGGGATCCACAGAGACCCCTTCTTGCGAGATAACATGGCCTAAGAATTTCACTTCTAATAGCCAAAACTCGCACTTGCTCAATTTAGCATATAATTGCTTCTCGCACAAGATATTCAATACGATTCTCAAATGATGCTCATGCTCATCCTTACTCTTGGAATATATCAAAATGTCATCGATAAACACAAAAACAAACTGATCCAGATATTGCCGAAAGATACGGTTCATGTAATCCATGAAAACCGCAGGCGTATTGGTTAGCCCAAATAGCATCACCAAGAACTCATAATGACCATATCGGGTCCTGAAAGCAGTCTTTGGAATATCTTCTGCTTTCACTCGCAGCTGATGATACCCTGACCTTAGATCAATCTTTGAAAACACACGAACCAGAGAGTTGATCTAATAGGTCATCAATTCGGGGAAGAGGGTACTTGTTTTTTATAGTAACTTTATTCAGCTCTCTGTAGTCGATACACAAGTGAAGACTCCCATCTTTCTTCTTTACAAACAACACTGGAGCTCCCCAAGGCGACACACTGGGTCTAATAAACCCTTTCTCAAGCAAATCTTCTATTTGTTTCTTTAACTCCGCCATTTCGTTTGGGGCTATGCGGTATGGGGCCTTGGATATAGAACCAACTCCAGGTACAATGTCAATTGGGAACTGAACTTCCCTGTCTGGAGGTAATCCGCTCAGATCGTCCGGAAACACCTCAGGGAATTCATTTACCACGGGTATATTATTCAAGGTTTCGCCATTTTCCCCTTGCACAGAGAAAAACACTACATACCCCTGGCAACCCTTTTCAAGATACTTTTCAGCTTTGGCTGCCGAAAGAAAATTCATACTAGCATCCACATCTTCAACCCTCTGAGATACAGGATATACTATCCTCTTGTTTCCACAATCAAGCAATATATTATTTGCCATTAACCAATCAAAACCCAAAATGACTTCTAATTGACTAAGAGGCAAACATATCAAATCTACAATAGATTGATGCCCTTTCACAGTTATAACACAACTCAAACAAGCTTCTGTGGTCAAGGCCTTAATACCCATTGGAGTTGACACTACTAATTCAAATGGCAGTTTGTGCACATGCAATCCCAGGCGCTTCACGCAATCATAGGCAATGAAGGAGTGACTTACACCCGAGTCAAATAAAACTTGCAACAGATGGCCATGAAGTAGAAGTTTACCTTGTATTAGCTCAGGAGATTTGCGGGCCTCCTCATGGGTCATAGTGAATACTCGGCCCTGTGTCCTCGGTCTCTGGTCTGGTCGTGGCTCTTTGCATTCGGCAGAAGTATGCCCCACATGCTTACAATTGAAGCATATTATTTTGCCATCACAAGTTTTGCCTTGATGTGGTTGGTTACACCGACGACAAATCCATGGTCCAGAATATGTTCTTTGCTGGTCACGGCTCCCAGACTGGTAGGGCTTCTTACCACTTCCAGACGAAGATCCTTGCCCCTTTCGCTTTTGTGAGGTAGCACCCTTATTAGGTTCATTGCGGTGGCTAGTAGCTCTGGCAGGATACAAATCTCTCAAGTTGTTCTTTGTAATCCTGCACTGTTCAACCGCCTTGTTGAACTTGGTAAATTGATGAGTAGCTAAGCGCTTCCTCAACTCTCGCCTCAGACCGCGAATGAGCATATCAGAACTCCATTCTTCATCATCCTTGAACCGGAGATAGGAGGAGTATCGAGCCAATCGGACAAAACGGGACAAGTAATCATCGAAGCTTTCCGCGTCCCCTTGCCTGATATTCAGGAATTCTGTCTCCTTCTCGAGCCTCACTGATTTGGGAAAATACTTCTCGTTGAATTCTTATTGAAACAATTCCCAAGTCAATGGCATCTTGTTGCTCTTTAAGGTTAGGGCGATATTCCGCCACCAACGGTCTGCATCCCCTTTGAGTTTGTAAACGGCCAGTCGTGGCTTCACCTCATCCGGACAATTAAGCACCTCAAATATTTTCTCCAGTCTGTTCATCCAATCTTCGGCTGCTTGAGGGTCAAACCTCCCTCTGAACGCAGGAGGCAGATGCTTGTAGAACCTGGTGACCCAAAACTGAAGGTCTCTTTCCTTTCTAAGCGGCATCCCATGTGATTCTTGATTTGGGACAATGTGAGGTGGGGACTCCAGGGGTCGTGCTGACCCTTCAGCAATGTCCTCATGACGGGTTTCTCCTTGAGTTTCCTCTGGAGTGGACTGAACTGGACCTTCCTTGTTCTTCGCCTTCTCTGCTCTGAGCTCTTCTCTCAACTCAGTTATCATATCTCTTTGATCCCGGATTAGACCCATCAGCTCTTGCATAGGATCTGGTGGATTATCATTGACGACCTCCACCTCTGGGTCTACACGCGGAATATTGGGGCGTCCTCTAGTTTTCTTCATTCTACAAACAACTTGCCCCATTAATTTAGCAGAGATAGTATGCACATATAGTCACAAAACTCATATATATATCCATGTCAATAAAACATACATGTGCATACACAACAATCATTCACAGATAATCTTCTATCCCTACTACTATCTAAGGGATCTATCCTAGCAACCTCTACCCTTGCCAGGAACTACAGCTCTGATACCAAAATGTAACACCCTGCCTTTAATCATGTAATTATAATTCGATATTAAATAATTAAAGTAGATTAGAGACCTTCGGATAACTTAAACTCGTTTTAATCTCCTACTTTGTGGTAGGGTTTTCACAAAATCATTCAAAATCTCTTTCCTGTTCCTGGTCTCCATTTCAAAATTTGAATATAATCACCTGTGCAGTTTATCTACATTCACGTATGACAGAGTGTAAAACCAATTCCCCGGCAACTCCCGGATTCTATACATATATAACCTGAGGTTTAAGTATCCACTAGGGGATTACATCCAAAATTGAATATACTATTCATATTTCAGATTATACAGTAATCCCGAATTCAAAAGATATAACCAACATTCCAAAATCAACTATACCCCTAAGGGTCCTAAGTGCTCCGGGTCGACCTCTTCTCCTTTGAGCCACATGCCCTGTCTGAAAGGTTAGTCATAGGAAGGAATGAGATTCGAGAGAATCTCAGTAGTAACAAACCACTCATACAATGTATAAATACCAAGCATGTATATAAATCACAACCAGCAACAACAGCAACATCAATCTCAAAGATACATGGTTTTCACCACAAACGACAGCACTCATGGCTGTATACACAATACGACAGCTTACGCTGTAATCACCATCACGACAGCTTACGCTATAATCACAATAACGACAGCTTGCGCTGTAAACGATAGCTATCACCAGCTGTAACCGCAGCAACATCAAAGATTCATCACAGAACAGTGATAACACACACATACAGAGCATTACACATAGTATGAGAGAGAGAGTCACTACCTGATCCTTTCCTGACGTCCTTCAGCGCAGTTGGCTCACGAGGGCGGCAAATATCGAATCCTACAATTCCAAATGCACTATTTAGACACTTCCATAGTGTTACTTAGGGTTATATGAGTCTATAATGAAAATTTACAAAAATACCCCCGGGGACCCGGCCTGGGCCCGCCATACCCGGACCGGTTGCACTTTTCTCGAAATTCTAATATGGGATATCCTAACATATTTCCGCCCAAGGAATCCATTTCCGTACTCAGAATTATCAAATTCAATGTCAAATTACGAAATTCCCCTTGGCAGCCCTACTTTTAGGGTTTTAGGGGTGTTTCCATAATTATGCTTTCTCGGCCTTTTTTGAAAAAGTGCCCAACTGTAACCCCACCTATTTTCGCCCACTGAATCCAATGGAATCATCAAATCATTAAAAATCCAACTCTAAGACCCATTTACAGCCTTGGCCGAAATATACATGTTCTCCGGGAAAAATTGGGGTTTTACGATTTCGGCTCCGTAAACGCGTTCCTTTCTACTCCTAACCACTTTATTAACCATTACATTAGGTTACAACTAACATTAAGACCCAATTTGGGCAGCATAACCCCTAGGCCACATCATTTCCAAACTTTAAAACCAATGGCAATCCGGCGAAATTTCACCGATTAAATTGCCCACAGCAGCCAGAATAAGCAATATACGAAAGTTTGGAAGTTACCTCAAGCTCCTTCTAGCTTTTCTCAAGAGTAGCTGAAAACCCTAGCCCCTTGAACACCAAATTGTCTTCTCAAACACCTTAAATAACATAGAAGAGAAGCTTAGGAACAAGGTTATACGCGTTAGGAGCTAGATCGTCGGAGAAATCGGCTTACCTTGCGAGATTTCTCCTCTTTCTCTCTCTAAGAGCTCTCAACTTTCTCTCACTATCTTCAGCTGGAAATGGCGTGAAATGGCTGAAGAAGATGAGCAATTTGATTAATAATCCATGCTGACATCATCTTTTAATGAGATGATGTCATAATTCCCATTTTCGGATTTTCTGGTAGATTTTCTGCCCAAACTTTGAAAAATCATAACTAATTCTAGAAAAATCGAAATGAGGTGATTCCAAAGCCAAATGAAAGATATTTAAGTCCTCTTCATAGGAAAAATATTGGCCATTACTGAAAATCACCACAAAAGTCCCAGAATTTCAATCTTTGCATACTGTTCCAGAAAATAATTAATTTCGCTGGGCAAACTTCAAAAATCCAAAACTCTTAGGTCACAAATCAAAATGATACAAATTATATGTTTATTTTGAAGCTTGACATGTGAACTTTAATAATAGAAAATTTCAGAATTTTTGGACACCATTTGCCTATTTAAAACGTCCATACAAATTGACTGCCCAGTACAGAGTTTCAATGGACAGAGTTTTCAACTTTAGCACGATTGTTCCCAATGGTTCCAATTTCACAATAAACACTCTCCCCACATGAATTTTCACAAGGAAGCCATTGGAATCATTAAAATATCCAAATTCCCATCACACATTCTCCAAAAGTGTTTATTCAACAATAATTATATCCACTTTTAAAGTCATTAGCCCTTAATCACTTTTTGGGATATTACAGCAGCACCCAAAATTTTGAAAACATGGAGCCGCCACCAAAATTTTGAAATAGGAAAATTTTGGAAACCTTTTTTTGAAAGTGGAACCTAAGAAAGGGATAAAGAAGAACAAGAAGAAAAACATCATAAGTTAAAAGAATGGGAAGCCAATGATGAAGAGATTTATACATACCTTTTATCCTTGCAAGCTAGACACACAAGAAGGTAAAATGTCAACATATTTTTAGAACCTTCATGCCAATAATAATACCTTATCTCTTTGCTCTCCCAAAATTCTTATCTGTCTTGCTTCAACCCTTGCATTCCTATTTATAGTCTCAAGGTTGGATTTTCTTCATAAATGCTCCTTCTTTTTTGAATTTTCATTTTTTATTATTTTTTTTGTATTTTATGTTAAGAACTACCTAACTTACCCAATCACCATCAATGGAGATTTTTTTTAATTTTTGTTTTTATTTTTTTTATATTTTCTATTGATAAAACTCCCTAACTTGACCTAATCACTATTAGTGGAGATTTTTTCGTTTTTAATTTTTTTATTATTCTCCCCATAAGTAATTTCCTAATTTAAACCTATCAACATAAATGAGATTTTTTTTTTATTTTTCGTTTTTTATTTAATATTTTCCCTTAATGAATGACAATGCTAATCATCATCAATGAGGGGATTTATTTTAATTTTCATTTTTTAATTTTTTTATCTTTTCCCCACAAGTAATTTCCTAATTTAAATCTATCAACATAAATGATATTTTTTCTATTTTTATTTTTCATTTTTTTATTTATTATTTTCCCTTAGTGAATGACAATGCTAATCATCATAAATGAGGGGATTTATTTTAATTTATTTTTTTTATTTTTTTCCTTTTAATGATAATTGCCAACCGATCATCATCAATAGGAGGATTTTCTTATTTTCATTTTTTATTTCTTTTTTTCTTCTAATAATGATTGCCAATTTGGATACCAATTATCATCCATTATTTTTGTATTTTTGAGTGGAGACTGGACAAAATAGGGTGTTCACACTTAGGAATCTGGATAGTTGGTCTTGTTGAAAGATTGGAGGATGAATTCTGATTCCTAGAAGTATGTCATCATATTCAACAAATCATTCTTCACTAACTCCTAGTATTTTTGGAAGAAATTTTCATGTATTCCATCAGGCCTTAGAGCACTACTTTTTGACAGAGAAAAAACTACTTCTTTTAACTCAACCAATGTGAACAGCTTGAGAAATCTCTGAAAGTCTTCAGATGAAATAGTTGGAATATTAAGTCTATGTAGTGCCAAAAGTGTCACGCTCTTATTTTAATTTCACCTTTAGCAGAGTATTCACAGAAAATGATATGCGGTTCGGTGGGCAATATAGAAATACCATAAATATACTGATAAAAAGTGCTCGATTATAGAAATTTCCCATAGGGGTTCGTACATAATAATTACCATCAATGTAGCCGCACAGGGCTACCAGGGTGTCTAAACCCGTCCAAGTGAAACAGAGAATCTTCCCATCTTTGTTTCACCACCGCAATCCCCTCATACGGTTCTTTTCTTTATTCTCAGCGTATCT
This sequence comes from Inga oerstediana, assembly GCA_963210345.1. Lineage (NCBI taxonomy): Eukaryota > Viridiplantae > Streptophyta > Magnoliopsida > Fabales > Fabaceae > Inga > Inga oerstediana. The sequence continues at coordinate 44,558,041 of OY723405.1, forward strand.
TCTATCTCCTCCTGTTTAAATTGTTGGTAGGGGAGGGTGAGATTTGAGAGAATCTCAGTAAGAAAACAGTACAAATATGAATGCAAGATAAGTGCTTAATGCATGACATGCTTGCATTACATAAACTCATGCTAACATAATGACATATCTGCGTGCTTAATGTTTCATGCAACAAAACTATGGCCACAGTATAAACAGAAACAGAGCTTCAATCATTCATATAATTTTCACATAATCAAGCAAAGCAATAACATGCATCAATACACCAGTACAAATATCAAATACATGTATGGGAGGTAAGTTCCCTACTTAGACCTTTTCCACCTCGAACCGTGTGCTTTGATTCGCGTGCCAATCCCTCAGGCTTTCAACTTGGTCCTAAAACATCAAATGTACCAGTTTAGACACTTCCATAGTATCTCTAGTGGTTATACGCGTCTATCTTAAAAATTTACCAAAATGCTCAAATAACCACTTCAGCTTTGCTCAAATAACAAAAATTTGTTTCTTTCATGCTCAAATAACCACTTCAGCTTTGCTCTTTGAGCCCGGAAACTATTCTCAGTCATATTGAAATTCCAGACTGTGCTTTGCATTCACGATGATGCTTTCTTGCTGGGTAAAGATAGCTTCCAACATTCTCATAGAAGATGATATAGCCTGAAGTTCATCTTCTGCTGTTTGAATTCTTCTAAAAAGGTTCCCAATTGAGTTCTTATTCTAGGTAACTAGGCCAGAGAGGGTTCTATTGACTTTACATTGCAACCGAAAGGCAAGGGAGCCTTAGAAATGTTCAGACCAACACCTCCTAACAATGCTGTCACATTCCTTAAATCTGAACTAGAACTCTTCAAATTTCCTCTACTGCATTCTTTTAATGTCATCATGTTGTAGAAACAAGATAGGACTATGGTCAGAAGCAGCAATTGTGAGTGTATTCAAATAAGAAGATGGGAAAGTAAAGAGCCATTGCCAATTGGCAAAAGCTCTATTAGTTTTTTCAAGAACAATTTGGTCACCTTACCGTTATTAGACCAGGTGAATTGAGGACCTTTTTGTGCAGTAAATTGTACTCATCTAAGCATCCCTGGAAAGATGTCATTTCACTATTTTCTCCCAGACATTGAAGCGTATCATTGATTGATCGAATGTGATTAAAGTCAACAACTAAAGGCTAAGGACTAGAAATAGATCTAGCACAGTTAGTCATCCAATTCCATAGAATGCACCTCATTGCAAAGTCCAGAGGTCCATATACAAAAAGAGACAAAATAAGCAGAAGGCACATTAATTTTAGTAATTTTGCAGTGACATATACAAGAAGTAATTTTTAAAACCTGAACATTGAAGTTTGATTTCCAAGCTACTAAGGTTCCACTACCTTTTCTAATAGCAAATGTGCCATAATGATTAGTGATAAGTAAAATATTTACATATTTATTTTCCCTTATATGATGATTTTATGGATGACATTTGAGCTCAATTTAATAAATTTGGGTGTAATTTATAAATAAATAATGATTTTGGCATAAAATAGAATTTCTTGGAAAATACTAAATTAGACCCTCTTTCAGTTTTCAGGCAATATCTGGAGCTCTAGATGTCGGATCGGGACATTCTTTATATGGATAAAAAGCTAAGAAAGAGCTCTACAACTTTTATGTTGAGACAAAATTCCAGTTCTATCTCCAAGGATTTCGAATTTTTGCTTGAAAGTTGAGAACGGGAATCATCTACCATTCCACCAACCATTTCATCTACCTCTTCATCTTTCTTTTCACCTACTACTCCATCTACCACATTCTATCTATTAATCCACCTATCACATTTCACCTACTACTCCATCTACCACATTCTATCTATTAATCCACTTATCACATTTCATCTACCACTTCATCTACCTTACTCCATTTTTCCCTATATATAGCCACCCTCTCCTTCACATTTGACACACCAATTAAGATCCATTACTCTCATCTCTTCTCCACACACACCATTTCATTTCCATTACTCTTTTCTCTTATCTACTTACACACCCTTTCATCACTCCATCTCTTCTCCAACTACTACATCATCTTGGAATTAATTTTAGGTATTGTATTATTTTCTCGCATGCCTCCATCTTGGAAGGCTTAGGATTGTATTACTCTTTGTATGCCACCTACATGGAAGGTTTTACCTCCTAAAGGGACGGCTAGATTTTTACATTTTTTATGCATCTTTTGATTGTATATTTATGTTTGAGAATTTAATATTCAAGTTTTATGCAGTATTGATAAGGATTTCATTTTAGTTTTATATAATGTCAATTTATTTTGCTTTTGTTTTTAATTTTATCATGAGCTAAATTTTCATTTTCCTAGGGTGATGACGTAGCTTACTAATAACGGATTGAATCTTAACTTATTAAATCTAGTTTTATTTTTCCTTTATGGTTGAGTTTTAATTATTACTCTTAATGCTTTCATTTGATTGGCCATCGTTTGAATGATTCCAATATATATGTTGAGACCGGAAGGAGATACATGTGTGTAAACCCTATAATTAAAACCATAACTTGCATATGAAATAGGAATATATTCATATGAGTTGTGTAGTCTTATAGAGTTCCATAAATTTTAATGCATAATTAATTGCTTAAATTCATATAGGAATATATTGGATTAGCAATTAATTATAGAATTGCTTGACCTTGGAAGAGGCTAGTAATTAAATTAGGGAAACTCGACTATCAATCATGTGGAATAAATTGGGCTAGATTAGATAAGTGATTCAATCCGGAAATTGTTAAGTGAAATCTAATCCCTAGGACTTTTTCTCATTGTTGTTTCATATCATTTGCATTCATATTTGCTCATCTTTTATTTCGTACTCTTCATCACCAACGAATCGATCGACTAAATAGAATTAAAATTACCTATTTTGGTACTTAGTGATCAATCCTCGTGGGAACGATACTCTACTTACTTCTATATTACTTGATTACGACAGTGTACACTTGCACTATTTAATAGACCATTTACACGCGTAACAATTAGAGAAGCCTAAATTCAAAAGAGGAGTGTATGCAGCTTGTACAGGGATTTTAGTTTTACACACCAAAAAAAAAAATTTACGGCAATGCGTATGAATATATCATCTAAATCTCTTCCGCCTATCCACTTCCTTAAACGGCTTATCTTCGGCTGCAAGCACATTTCACTGTTCACAAGCCGACCTCCGTACATCTCAGGCTACGCGTAAGCCTTTGGCTCATGACAATGACTTCAAACGTAGCTGTCCTCCTTGCTCAATTTGAATTTCAAGTTTCAAACTCCCCGCCTAAATCATCTGTCTTCATTGTTATATAACCTATGATCCTCATTACAGTATCCTCATTCGTTCCTTCCTCTGTTTTTCAGCCGAATATAAGAAACTAACCAACCTTCTTTTTCACTCCATATTTCTCCCACATTACGATCCTTAGTCGGTTGGGTCCTGTTTCTCTCCTCGCCATACGAAGCAACAAATGAGGATAATATGCCTCCTATTCAGGTTCGTACCATCCAATCATGCTTTACAACATTCGTTCCTTCCTCTGTTTTCAGCCAAATATAAGAAACTAACCATGCTTTTTTTTTACTCCAGTATTTTCCCACATTACTGTGTCCTTCCTATAGGTTTACTCTGTTCACAAGAGTAAGTTGCTACACTGGTGTAACCCCACTTCAGTGTCTTCTTCTGTTCCGTGAAGTCTGGGCAGGGCCGCAAAGATCTCGAGACTTATGTGAGGAACTGGGCATGCCTTTATCCTTATTTCAATACTGGAATGGAATGGAAAAACACCCAACCGAATTCACATATGCTATAAACGTTGTATCAGTAATACAGCAAGTGGGTCAGTGGGTCGTTGGCAGGATTTCTGGGAATGTAGATTGCCCCACGTGGGCTCATAAATCCAGAACCAACCATATGATTGTTTGCATGAAAGTAATACTTCCGTCGTTTCTAGAAGATTGACTTTTTTAAATTAATCCAACTTTTTTGTTGGGTGTTTTTATGTCAATACTATTACGAAAGTTGTTGAAACGATCATGCTTTGTTCTCTAATGCTTATTGTTGTGATCTGAAGATGCTGAACAGCAATAAACGAGATATGTGCCAACAAAAAACCTTCTTATTTTAAAACCCATATTCCAAATAAAGGGATCAGTATTTGGACAAAAAAATAAACGAATCAATACATTGTAAGTGGGTTGGTCCAATCAGAGTTAGCCCATTTAAGTCATTATGTAACATTGCCAATAATCACCAACATATATCTTTAACCAAAGAAGCCCATTGCAATTTCAAAACTGGACACAAATTTGTAAAAAACAACGTACAGAACATGGCGACTCATGATCAAAACCAACAGGAGAGATTGACAACTCATTAGTAGATATCATTATTAAACTAAGAGCAAGAGAATTTTGTCCTAAAAAAACCTGCACGCACACTTCTGGAAACCACTCATTCAGTCGGTCATATTACCTCAGCTTTATTGGATCAGCTATTATGGACAGTCCCCACACAGCATATGCAGGTAACCTAATGCCTTACTCGATGCCCATTGCAGGTATGCCATCATCTCTGCCTTCATTGGTGTTCCTACTTTAGAAGTCATCTTTGATATGCGGACTTATTATTACCATACGTCCTTTCAGACATTGTACAAGCCGCCCGTTCAGCTCTTTTTTACTTCTTTCATCATAGTCTTTACCCCATCAACATGTGCTCCTCCTGCAACTTAACTCATAAAATTGATCTTATAGTATTTTATGTATTAATCATCATGTCACCTCTTTATCAATTAATTTGTCTTTCCTCGTTAATTGATTCCTTCCAAGATAGATATTTCGTTGTCCATCCCCAATATGTGCTGTATGCCGGTTTAGACTAATGATTAGTACTACAAATGAGATAAATATTACAATCCAGCAACTTTTTCAAGCATACTTTTTCAAACAACTTTTTAAATAGCACATGTAATAACTTTTTTGACCAACTTTTTATAAAACCAATTATTTTGATTATAATGCTGCATTTGCTTAGTTCTCTTTCACTGTATTGTTTTGTTTTTCTATTCATTCTCATCCAATTCCATTGTCATGTCATCTTGACTTTCAACCTACACATTTCTTCACTTTAATTTAATTATTAGCTCATAAAGATTGAAATTTCATGCTGTTGTATCTATTTTTCAAACTTTTCATTTCAACATTATTTATGTTGTCCAAATATTATTAGTATTGTTAATATAAATATTTTCTGTGCGTGTTGAATAAAAAAGTAAAATGCAAATTGGTTATATTATGAGTGCTACAAATGGGATAAATATTAAAATCCTGCAATTTTTTCAAGCACTTTTTCAAGCAATTTGCAACAAAGCACACAAAATCTTTTTGTTAGCAACTTTTAAAAAATACAACTTTCTTGTATTATCTTGGTAATAATCATAACTTTCAATGTGATTACTTATATTTTACTGTGTTGTTTTGTTATTATTCATTCCCATGCAATATAAACCAAATGCCTCCTTACTTTTTTTTTTTTTTCAAAAAATGCCTCCTTACTTTTACTCAACACACTTCTAACCTTAATGCCTACTTCCTCTATTCTCTTGAGTCCTAATTGTCTTATTCTTGGTTTCATTAAATAGAAAGGCAAATAGAGAGTCAGATGGAAGTTGTTCATATTTAAAAATGCAAGATTGAATTGCTATGTTAATTTACAAATTAAGATTGTGAATATTTGTGCTTATACTACTAGATGACTTGTGTATGTGCTTTTTTTGTCATGTGGTATGTCACATTTTGCTGGACTTACTGAAACTACAAGACACTTTTTGCTCCTTTCACACATTACTGCAACTACAGGTCACTTTTTTCACCCTCAAAATATTTCCCTCTTGATGTGTGATCTTCCGTTCGAATACTTGATCAGATCATCAAACCTTTTCTAGCCGGTTTGATTTGCACGAGTGTCATCTCAGCAACTTACCTCCGCAACAAAAATCTTTGGCAACCTTTTAGCATTTCCTTTCACCACCAAATATTTGTCCTTTCAATCAAAATAAAACAAAGTCTTTAACTCCTTATGCCTCCTTCTCAATTGGATCTGTCTGTTCCCTGTTCTACTTTTCAAATTACCCGCCCACTAAGGTAAACACCCTCATCCTCACCACACTAACTATCCAACTCCAACTCTTCCTATAATATCCTCTTCCTAGGTGTTACTAACCCACCAGCATTTCCTCTCTTACCGAACATTCTTTAAAGATTTAATCCACTTCATCTATACTCCCACTATGTCCCAAACTCTGCTCAAAGACTTGCATGATGGATCAGACTTATGGAACATCATGGTTAGAGTCATCAGGAAATGGAACGTTTACCAAAAGGCTGCACTATCAGAGTTATTCTGCATATCTTTGCTTCTGGTTGATATGGAGGTCAGAACTCATCCCTCCATTTCTTTCTTCCATATAGCAAGCACTTTATTTAGTTTTATTACTTATCACCCCATCTTATTCTTCATTGCAGGGAAACAAGATCCAAGCAAGTGTTCTTAACAAAGGGATGCACAACAAATTCTCTACTGAAATCACTGAGGGAAATACTTATGAATTTTCAAACTTTATTGTCTCTCAAAACTCTTACAAGTATAGAGCTACCGTTCATCCTTTCAAGCTTACTTTCACCCCACATACATCAATCAATAAAGAAGATGCACCACTACCACTTTACGCATACTCATTCAAATCTGTATCTGACATACTCAACCTTCATGACAATGACACAATTGATTATCTTTTTGGTACTGCAACATATATTGATTCATAAACCTTCATTTCTTGTAAATAAATAAATCTATTTAAATATACGCCATATTTCAGCCACTATAACTTTATTCTAAGCATATAAATGGAAAAAAAATTTGTTCAATGCAATGCATGCAGATTTCCTTGCATTCGTACATTCTATTGGGACACTAGAGGAGATTCAAAAAGACAATGAGACCAAGTATAGGATGAGAATGGTTTTGCAGGATGCTCAGTAAGATCTCACCCCTTATGATAAACTTCTTTTCCTTCATTTCGTACGTCACAGATATAGAACCATCCTTGCTTTGTTATTCATAATGTTTGCTTGCAGGGGAAATGATATTGAATGTGTTCTTTGGGATAGTTGTGCCTCAGATGCATACCTTGCTCAAATAGAAAACTATGACACGCCAGTTGTCATTCTGTTACACCTCGCTAGACTTGGCACAACTGATAACAGTAACTATCTATTACACTTTCTTTGCCTAAGTTTAAGACATCTTTTTCTTCTTACTTTTACTTGAATGGATATGTGTCATAGTAAAGTACTATATACTTTTTTCAACCACCGCTTATTAGTACTAAAACATTTCCTACTAGCAGCCCATGCCACTAACAGTAAGTATAATATGATCACTACTTATTTCTATTACTACCTATTTATACACTTAACCGTTGTGTAGATAGACGGCAGATATGCAGCTCCTTCAATGCCACCAGGGCATTATTTAATCCTGCCATTAAAGAGGTCTATGATTTGATTGAAAGGTGACTACAATGTTATGCAGATCTTATACAGACCTGAACTAATCTTGACATGTTTTGTCAAAAAAATGCTTAATTAAATGTCCATACCTACTTTCTGTTTGTTTGATTATAGTGTCAAAGATCGTGACACACCTATGACTACTACCTTCAGTCAATCTATCCCATCACAGATGAGTCAAGTTTCTAGAGGAGGATCTTTGCATAACTCCACCAAATTGACCATTTCACAAATCAAAGAACAAAAAACTGTGAGCTACCTTAGCATATTCTTCATGTTTCTACACCACTCTTTACTTTATTATTGAAATATTCTCTTGCCAAAACTTCATTCCAGGGGAGTGTTTTTGTTATCAACTGTGAAGTCCATAAATTCGAGTCAAAGCATGGTTGGATTTATGATGGTTGTTCCAAATGCTCATCTAAACCAAGACCCAAAGATGTTAAAGATCCTAACAGCCCTTTGATCTGTTCCGGATGTAAAAAGGCACCTGCATCAACTGAGCCTAAGTAATTGTTACTATCCAAGTATTTCAGTCAGCTTCATTTTTTAATTATTTCCAGCAAATGGGGACAAAACATAACAAACTAAAACTTCATTTTTACCAGGATGAAACTCCACTACATTGTTAAGGATGAAACAGGTTCCTATTCAGTTCTTTTTTGGGACAAACTTGCAGTTCAGCTTTTGAATAAGACGGCTTTGTAGTTAAAGCTGACTACTACAGAAGTAAATGAAATTTCCCTTCCAATTCCATGCATACCTTTAAACAAACTAATTACATGTTTATGTTATGCAGAAGTAAACTGGAACAGGGTTCCCTAAGGAAATGGAAGATCCTGTTGGGTTAAAGCTCTTGCTAAAATTGAAACTCAATAACTATAACAAAAACTACCCTGGATCCAGCATAAGTGTCTGTGAATTTGTAATATGCGAAGATCTTCTCAATGAATTTAATGCAGCATCGGTGGAGGTACATACTTATTCCAATTTAAACATTATCCGAACAGTCACCTTATAAAACAAATCGACATTACAACATGCTGATATTTCCCCTAATTACTTTTACAGGAATGCCCACAATCAGGCTCTCAACCTAGAATGGTATGATTTTTAGTGCCTACAAATATTGGTTTACTCATATTTTCCTTCATACTCTATTAGTAATTCACAGATTCATACTTGGACTTAGGATGCCAAAGCTCCAATGGAAGATAGTGTAGTTAAGGTGGATGCTCCTCCTGAGCTACAACTTGCTGCATGTAATGCGGCTGAAATCAATACTATAGATGATCAAGATGTGACACTCATTGACCTTTCTCAAAGTGTTCCCCATACGTCTACTAAAGGCAAAAGGAAGACTAACATCAAGAGGGGAAGTAATAAAGCAGATGTTGCTACTGCCCTCCAATCTATGCCCCAAACCTCCACTGAAGAAAGGCTATTGAAAGCCATTAAACAAGAAAAGTAGTGACTGCCTAAGTATATCTGTGTGTGTCTTAGATAGAAGTGGGAGAATGTAACAATCATCTTCAAACATGATGCTGAAACTATACTTTAGTTCCCGTCACTTGCAGCTTTGTCTTTTTTTAATTTCAGATTATGCCTGTTTGTGTTCCTCCATTGTCCTTGAACTAAGTGAAGTTGCATGGTTCGGATTTGTCTTTCATATTTCTATCAAATTGGTTCTCTCATTTACATCTATTAGTGCATCAATATCTTATGGAGGAACAGGTTGGCGACACTTTTTCCTCGACCTCAATAGGTATAACTTTCAACTTTAATATGACAGAATGTCATGATAATAGCAAATAACATTTCATTCATCATCAGGACGATAATAGGAACCAGGACATATAATATTGTGGAAACTAATATGTAAACAAAAAACTAATACAATTAATGAAGTATCATTTAATTTATGATCCCCAATAAAAAATGAAGCTCACAGTTATACATTAATTTAAATGCGAAAGTATGCAACGTTAACAGATTTCAACCACTTTAGTACAATATACTAAATATGACAATCAATGCACACAACAAGGAACTATACTTAAGATTCCATTCAATCTGGAATTTAGCCAAAGATATTGACAAAAGGACAAAAACTAAATGCCTCCTTTAAAGTATAGATGAAGCATAGATACCGAAAATATTTGTCTAGGTACTGAAACAATTACCACATTCAATATGGAAATGGCTGTAAGTAAATTAAGGAAAGAGCAAAACATAATGTCCCCTCTACAAAATAAAATCTGAGTATGGTGGATATGGGGACAAATTTAATTAAATAACACAAAGTAGGCTTTGTCTCCGTCCCCCTCCCCATAAGATTGCGGTATTATCAACAATTCAGTGGATATTTCGATAAAAAATAAAAACACAACAGAAATCATAAGTTTCATAAGAAACTGTGGCCAGGAGAAAAGCAGTTCTGAAAATTGCTATTCCGTTTAAATGCATTAGTCAATAAATTGAGGTACCACTACAATGCTTGAAACTGTATAAAAAAAATAAACAAATTAAAATAACACTTTACATGTCCATACTACCATTTACATCATGCTCTTATCTTCAAGTACTGTCCCTTTTTACAACTTGCAAGTAAGTTATTGATTTATGCTTATTCCTTCTGAGATATCATATAGCCATCTCATGTTGGTCAATGAAAACGTGTTAAATCCAAGGTGGTCCTCATTTGATGCCCTGTCCATATCAACCTTTTCCTCAAGTTGTAAAAAGGTGTGTAAGCAATCACTTATTTGGTTTTCTTCCTCAGTGCTTTTCTATTTACCACATCAAATATAGTGGAGAAAGGCTGGTACAACATTACTTCCTTCTTTCATAGGGATATGTGACAGCAAGATCTTATTATATTTCCAATAAACAAAAAACTTCAATAGACGGCCCCCATGTTCTTCCACAGAACGTTGATAATTAGATCTGCAAACTTACACGGTTGTTCATTCAACACGCGTACTTCCACTGGTATGGCCTCAAATACATCAGTTTTTGCCTTCGAATATATATTGCAGCCAGTTATGAAAGAGGCTGGGGTGCAAACTTACACGGTTGTTCATTGAATTATATCCTTGCAGAAGCAACCTCGCAGCTCTGGAGCCCTCAAATACTAACTTTCAGCATTTGCTTGCGGTTCTGCCATTCATTATACCTTAGTCTATAACTTTAGTTCATCTTGATAGAAGAGACAAAATCATGTAAAGTACATATTCACGTTCTATTATTATCTTCTAAACTGCAACAAAATGAAGGGCAATGTTCGACCTCCAAACCAGAATACCCCCACCTCAGAGAACGTCGCATACACACAGCCTTCAACAGTATTAAGTGATGCTTCTCAAAGATGGAAAAAGCCTCGCACAAGGCAGAAAATGCCTATTGCTTTTCAAGACATAACCAACTTGCAATCAAATTTGGATGGTCGTTTAGAAGGTCATACATATGGGTTTTAATGCTATTACATATCCTATAACTTTGTAAATTTATTTGTTGCATTTTTCCTACATAATAATGCAGCATTGCTCACACTGCAGAAGCTACAACCAGCAACGACTTAAATTACATTTTCAAACGTAAGACTGCAAGATGGAGAGGCCTTGAGGAACCTCAAGGAGGTATAGTTCGAACACGGAACAAAAGGAACGCAACTGTGAAGTAGGGACAAAGTTCACTCAATGCAAATGATGGCATATATGGCACAACCATTAATCAGCTCCCAGGTAAGGCATTGGTATTCGAACACATGGCTACAACATTATTAGTTGTAGGGTTTTTTTCCCTTATAAGTCTCAGGAAAACTACCTTAAAATTCAACAATTCCTAAGCTTTCATTCAAAGTATTTAGCCTTACGCTATGTCATTATTTCCATGATTTCATACTTTATTAACTCAATAATCAGTTCTTTCGCTTCCTACTACTATGAGAGTTATATTGTTGTTTTAAATAGTCCCCAACAGTCAAACCTATGTCTTTGATTAGTGAGTTTTTTTTTTTGTTTAAAAACTATCAGTGAGTTTTTCTTCGCCCTTCAATCAGTGAGTCATATTAGGTAAATCATCATTTCGTGTTTTGGTTAACAATTATGGGGAATTAACGATTTATAAAAAAAAGGGAATCTAACAGGTTCACTTAGCAGTGGTAACATTGATCATTTCTTTAATTTGTTCAACCCATGTAATATAAAAAAAGGGAGGAGGACTAATAAAAATTGGACATTACATTTGATCAAGTCATCTCATCACTCGGTTTGTAGTCTTGATAAAAAACAATAAAAATAAAAGGGTTAATATAATTTTTGGTCCCTGAAGTTTGATTCAATTTTGGTTTTGGTCCCTCAAGTTTGAAATATGTGGTTTTGGTCCCTGAAGTTTCATGCGATTTTGGTTTTGGTCCCTCAAGTTTGAAATATGTGGTTTTGGTCCCTGAAGTTTCATGCGATTTTGGTTTTGGTCCCTGAAGTTTGAAAAGGACTTGGTTTTTTTTCTGGGTCGGGTCGGGTTTTTTAATTGGGTCGCCAAGTCCTTTTCAAACTTCAGGGACCAAAACCAAAATCGCATGAAACTTCAGGGACCAAAACCATCGATTTCAAACTTCAGGGACCAAAACCAAAATCGCATGAAACTTCAGGGACCAAAATCACATATTTCAAACTTGAGGGACCAAAACCAAAATTGAATCAAACTTCAGGGACCAAAAGTTATATTAACCCAAAATAAAAATTCAATCAGTTGACCACGCACCCATGTGACACTGACAGTGGGTGTGTTTGTTTTGGTGATTGGATAAGTAACTTATTTTTACTTAAACTTATGGAATCTTAATATTGGAAAAAAGTTAGATTGAGTAAAATGATGAGTGTTTGGATTAGCGATTGGATAAGTAACATAAAGTAACTTATGTAAAAGTGATTGATGTTTGGTTTGCCTTTTGCATAAGTGGCTTTTGTATTAATTAAGAGAAAAAAATGTAAAAATTATGAAAAATGAAAAAATGAAGGGATAATTGTGAAAAAGTCCTCACTGGCAACTTAATTGTCAATGGGACCTGCGAAAATATCTACACGCGGAGGGATTTTTTCACAATTTTCTCAAAAAGTAACTTTGAAAATTTGGTAATGGTACAATTGTAATAAAATTATATCAAATTCTAACTTCAATTGGTACACTCTAAAAATCATTTCTATTGTGCACCTCAAGCTTAAATCTTTAAAATTATATCAAACTCTAATTTAAATATTAAATCCTAACTCATATTTTCACATAGCTCAAAATCTAAGAAAATAAACCGATTAAAACCTCAATAATAACTCCAATAATCCAAATAAATTATTCAAACTAAATTTAATGGGTAAAAACACTATATAGAAACTAATTTATTACATGTTTATAAAAAAAATCGATTATAAAATCATAAAACAATTAAATAATAAATCTAAACCGATTAAAATTAATTATTTATTATTCTCTACATTTCTACAGTCATATATTAATAAAACTCAAAACTTGCCTAAACTCTTATCCCATAGTATTCTCTAATTAGCAGAAGATTATTATCTAAAAAAAGAGAAAATTATTTAGAACATTTTTCATAAAAGAATTTTTGTGATTAGAAGTGATTTTGAGCACCTCATTGATCCCCAAAAATATGAAGATACTCCTATCAATATTATTTTATACACACACAAGTACATAAGCTCCAACAAGCTTCATTTTAAGACTTATGACTTTTTCTAACTTATGACTTTTTTCAACTTAAAATCAATCGTCAAAACAAACACTCATTTTATACGTTTTACTGTTTAAGACCGTTTGGGCCACTGTTTAAGTCCGATTGGGTGCCTAATCGTTGAAACAAATAAGCACAGTGCCTTCCGCGTAAGGATGCTCTCCACCAACGATACTTGAGTTCTTAGAAACACCAGAATCATGTTCAACTCTAAGAAGCTTATTCGAGTTCTGTCCCCTGCCATTTAAACTCTAAATATGATTTAACTATCATATTTTACATTTATCTCCCCTATCTACAAATTGTTTACGTTATCTCCCTCTTTAGTTTTACATATAGTTTATTTCTTTTGGTTTAAGTTAAACATAGCCAATTTTTTTCCTTTAGGCACTCTGTCATTTTCAGTTACAATAGTTAATGGCATGCCATGACTTTGACCTTGCAACAGACTTGAACATTTCTTTTAAGAACTTCAGCCATCAGAATACAATATAACATTCGTCAAGAACATAAGTAATACACTGTACAGCGATTATCCATTACTTTCAGGCTGTCAAGTCATTATATATTTATCATGATTTTTGAAAGTTGTTTCACAACATTAACTATTATGTCAAGTCATTATAGTACCTTATCATTCAGATTTATATATACTGTTTGCAAGTTATTATTTAAAGAACATCAACTATTCTGTCAAGTCATTATGGTACCTTATTATTGTTAGTACCTCAAGAGGAATACTACAAGAACATTGAGTTCAACTTTGAGATGGAGGCAGCCGAGCATAACCTTTCCAGTGAATCTGAGACAGAAGTTAATCAAGGTTGAGAACATAACTTGCGTACCAGTTCTTTACATTGCAATAAACATAGTAATTTTGTCATCATGCTCATAACACGATTTTGTTACAAAACAGATGATTCGTCGTACATGAGTAAGCAGATTTTGGATTCAAATAGTTCTACTACCAATCATTCGACCTATACAGGCATTGCTTACCAGGGTAACATCAACTCCACACTGTTATATTCCATCTCATGATCTTTTAAACTACATTTCAAAATATATTTAACACCATATCCTTACATCGAATATGCACACAGATGAAGGGGAACCAACATATCAATGTCAGTTCTGTGAAGCACAACTTTGGTTTAATGAAAGAGTCAAGAAGGATAGGAAACAAAGGAATGTCAACACATTTTCATTATGTTGCTTGAAAGGGAAGGTTGTTCTACCTGCTGTGAAAGCTCCTCCTCTGTTATTCCATAAATTATTCTTCAAAAAAGGTGAAGCAGATTCAAGAAATTTCTACACAAATATAAGACAATACAACAACATGTTCTCTTTCACATCAATGGGAGGGAAAATAGACCATTCTATCAACTCCAGTAGTGGTCCTTATACTTATGTCTTATCTGGCGTCAATTACCACACAATTGGCACCTTAATGCCACCTGAAGGTGCAAAGCCAGTCTATTCTCAATTGTATATACATGACATTGATAATGAAGTCTCAAACCGAATTGCTGTTGTCAAGTATGTTTTGTTTATTTAAAAAATTCAAAACGTTGCACTGGGTATAAGTTATACTGATATCCAATTCCTTTTACCAGTAAGCATCAAAAGGATAACATGATTGTTCCAGACATTGTTAATAAGATAAAAGACCAACTTGATGATTGTAATCCTTTTGTGAAGCAATTCCGATTAGCAGCAGAGATTCTTTCAAATCCAAACCATTCTACCTTAAAGATGTGTTTAATGGGCAACAGACAACATGATGGTCAAACGTATAACTTGCCAACAGCTTCTGAAGTGGCAGCATTAATTGTCGGAGACATTGATATGAATTGTAATGTGCGAGATATCATTGTAGAAACCCATGAAGGATCTCTTAAACGAATCAATGAATTACATGCCGCATATTTGCCTTTGCAGTATCCTATTTTGTTCCCATATGGTGAAGATGGCTACAGAGATGATGTCCAACATAGGCATAAGACATTAACTGACACTAAGACGAAGAAGAGAGTTAGCATACGTGAATTCTTAAGTTATAGATTGATGGTCAGAGAAAATGAACTATGCACTCTACATCATGCTTCTCGGCTTTTACAACAATTTATTGTTGATGGTTATACAATGATTGAAGCACAAAGATTATTGTGGGTTAGGACACACCAGAAGGAGCTGAGGGCTGATTTATATCAAGGTTTATCAGATGCAGTGATCAATGGTGAAACAAATGCTTCTTCAACAGGTAAAAGGATTGTACTCCCATCATCCTTCACTGGGGGCGCAAGGTATATGATTCAAAACTACCAAGATGCAATGGCGATATGTAGAACAGTTGGGTATCCAGATATTTTTATCACTTTTACTTGTAATCCTGTATGGCCTGAAGTTACCAGATATTGTGCGCAACACAGTTTGAATCCTTCCGATTGTCCGACTGTACTTTCTAGAATTTTTCATATGAAGTTAATGTCCTTGATAAAGACTTTGAAGAAAAAAAAGATCTTTGGGACAATACGTGCAGGTAAGCCATAACAAGTTCTCATTTCTTAAAATGTGTTTTCCTTCTAACTCAATTAATGAAATACAAGTTCTTTTATCATTTTATCCTTTCGACTCACTAATGATCATTCATCATTATATAAATGGCAGATATATACCCAATAGAGTTCCAGAAGAGGGGACTTCCGCATGCACATATACTTTTATTTTTAGATCCCAAGGACAAGCTAAATGACCCAGATTCTATTGACAAGGTAATCTCAGCAGAAATACCTGACAAGGAAAAATCATCGTTACTTCATGACTTGGTACATAAATTCATGATTCATGGCCCATGTGGAAATAGTAGACATAATGCACCATGCATGAAAGACAATAAATGCAGCAAATATTTCCCGAAGAAGTTCAACAATAACACAACAATAGATGAAGATGGTTACCCTACATACAAACGCAGAGATAATGGAAGGTCTATTGAATTAAAGGGCATTCCATTGGACAACCGTTATGTTGTTCCACATAATGCACAACTATTGCAAATGTTTCAAGCACATATTAATGTAGAGAAATGCAATCAATCAACGGCTATTAAATACTTATTTAAGTATATTAGTAAAGGGAATGATAGAGTTGTCCTTGGAATATTTGATAGTAGGAAGAATACATCAGGCAATGGTGTGATTGATGAGATCCAATAATATTACAACTGTCGTTATGTTTCGGCATGTGAAGCTTCTTGGAGAATCTTTGGTTTCGCAATACATCATAGATATCCTTCAGTTGAGAGGTTGAGTTTCTATCTTCCAAATCAGCAATATGTCATCTATTCCAACACAGACGATGTTGTTGAATTACTAGAAAAGCCCCGTGTTTGTAAGTCACAGTTCCTTTCCTGGATGAAAATTAATTCTTTCGATACTTTTGCTAGAACTCTCACTTATTCGGAGTTCCCAAATTATTATGTTTACCAGAAAGACAAGCTTGAATGGAAGAAAAGGCAAAGAGGAGGTTCTGTGGGTAGAATAACCCATGTATCACCATCTGCTGGTGAACTGTATTATCTTCGGGTTTTGCTAACTCAAGTCCGTGGGCCGTCTTACTTTGAAGCTATACGAACAGTTGATGGTGTAATCCACAATACCTTCAAAGAAGCATGCTTTGCATTGGGGCTATTAGATGACGATAAAGAATATATAGCTGCAATCAGAGAAGCAGAATTATGTGTTCACAATTATTGTCTGAAGATCTGCTACACATTGCACGAAATGATCCGACTTTATCAGGTTCGTTACACAACACATCATAACATAATTTAATCAATTATAGTTTTATCATAACACATCACTGTGCTTTCTTAAAATCTAAAATTATGTGTTCTAAAATGTGTAGGAATTCAGGTACCGATGAGTCAAAAAGAGTAAGCCGCACTCCGAGAAATAGATGGCATCTTTAAACAGAATGGAAAGAGTTTGCATGATTATAGCTCCCTTCCGATCCCTGATGAAATGCCATCCATTGATTTCTCAAACCACATGATAATCCAAGAATTGAGTCACGATTGTCAATATTTGAAGATAGAGTCAGAGAAATTGTTAAATGAACTCAACTCAGAGTAAAGGAATGTATACGATCATATCATGGCATCTTTGCACTTGCCTCATGGTGGTTTTTTCTTTGTTTATGGTTATGGTGGTACTGGCAAAACATTCTTATGGAATTCATTAGCCTCCACATTGCGTGCAAAAGGGGATATAGTTCTCACTGTGGCTTCTAGCAGAATCGCTGCAACATTACTACCCTCAGGAAGGACAGCTCATTCCAGGTTTGCAATTCCAATCCAAATTACTGAGTCCTCTACGTGTTCGATTTGGCAAAACTCACCCTTGGCAAACCTCATAAAAGCCACAAAGTTAATTATTTGGGATGAGGCACCTATGGTACAACGCTTTTGCATTGAAGCTTTTGATAGAAGTTTGAAGGATATCATGCAGTCTAATCACCCCTTTAGCGGAAAATGCATTCTTATGGAGGTGATTTTAGACAAATACTTCCTGTCATTCCCAAGGGTACAAGAGCAGCTATTGTCAATGCATGCATAAGTTCTTCACACTTATGGCAACATTGTAAAGTTTTCGATCTGACTAGAAATATGAGACTTCGATCTTCCAACGATCCCAAACTTAATAAGAGGATAGAATGGTTTTCAAAATGGTTGTTAGATGTGGGAGATGGGAATTTAGGGAAA
This sequence comes from Inga oerstediana, assembly GCA_963210345.1. NCBI lineage: Eukaryota > Viridiplantae > Streptophyta > Magnoliopsida > Fabales > Fabaceae > Inga > Inga oerstediana. The sequence continues at coordinate 44,576,165 of OY723405.1, forward strand.
GCTATTGATGGAGTTACTGACATTGAAATCCCAGACGAAGTCCTCATTCCACATTCCAACGATGCTATAAATGCAATTGTACAAGCGACATATACTGACATCATGGACAACCTAACAATGAACGATTACTTCAATGACAGGGCTATTTTAGCACCAATAATTGAGATGGTTAACAAAATAAACGATCATATGTGCTCCATGTTGCCAGGTGAAGAATTTGAGTTCCTTAGTTGTGATACTGTGTGCAAGTCAACTGAAGATTCTGACAGTTTTGACAACCTGTACACGACAGAATTCCTCAACACAATTAGTTCCTCAGGGTTGCCACCACACAGACTTGTGCTAAAAGTAGGTGCCCCTATTATGTTGCTTAGGAATATTGATCAAGCCTCCGGTTTATGCAATGGAACGCGTCTTCGAGTATCTTTCATTGGGAAGAAAGTTATTGAAGCAATTACTTTGAACGGATCAAGACCAAATCAAAAGGTTATCATACATAGAATGGACACGAACCCTTCAGAGTCAAGATGGCCTTTTCGGATGCAAAGGAGACAATTCCTAATCACACTATCATTTGCCATGACTATAAACAAAAGTCAGGGGCAATCTTTGCGTCATGTCAGCTTATATCTCTCAAAACCTGTTTTCACACATGGGCAACTTTATGTTGCGTTGTCTAGAGTGAGGAGCATGGACGGTTTGAAGATTGTTCTCGATGAAACTTAATGTGGAGAGAAAGGGACAACAAAAAATGTCGTCTACAAGGAGGTTCTTTGTAATGTCGATGTTGTTTCCTAGCCTCTTGCAAATGCTATGTCTGATTTGAACTCATTTCACATTTAAGTTTGGTAACATTGTCCATTCGTACCATAATTGTTACAAGATAGTTTGTAAGTGGGAATGGTTATTTCTTCATAATAAATCTTTTTTGTTACGTGTTCACAAGTTTGATCTCCCCGTGCAACGCACGGGTAGCACATGCTCGTTGAAACTAGTAGCTTACATCTTAAACTATTGTGGGTTTTCTGAAACCATGACAGTTCCAACTTATGAGTTTCATGGCGCCTCATGAAGCTTTACATGGGCCGCTTTCCTAGCCACATTGACATAATTATGAGTTTCAAAGGAAATTTGTTCCCAAACAGTTAACAACATATACGGGACGGAGTTGCCTTTGGGAGTATCTCTAAGTTGAATTACCGTTTGGGCTTCACATTATCTGCATCAAAATTAATAAAAATGGAGAATTACATTCAGGTCAAGTATAAAAGAAAAAAAGATGAAAAAAGGATCCCCTGAATTTGTCAATAACGCTCCTGAACTTATCAATTGAAGCCCCTGGATTTGTCAATGAGACAATTTCTTCATTTTTTCTCTTATGTCAGATCTAAATATAATTCTCCCTAATAAAAAGAATAGATTAGCTATTCAATCATTAAATTATTTGTCATAAAATCTAACGTTAAATAAAAACAATTTTGATAATGATGTAAGTAGTCTGCCTACAATAGTGAATTTTTTTTTTAAGGTTTTGTTATTTTGAGACCAAGTGACACATCACATGATGAAGGTATCAGCCACCATATGGAAATGCCAAAACAGCGAACACATTATAAAATGATAAAAGACTTGTTTGGAATAGTTTATTTTTGGGCAATAAGTATTTATAAATCGTGATTCAAGGTATACGAAGTAAATATGTGAGAGGAGTTTTATCTCAGCTTACGTAATAAGCACTTATATCTAAAAAATAAGTGTTGCATGAAGAAAATCTCACCATATCTTAAACAGCAGTTAAAATAAGGCACTTTGATCATGTTACGGCCCCAAAACTTTCTAAAATTTCTATGGTACCCGACTACATACGCGTTTCTTCGTAATCGTCCTTCGTCCCCGTTGTGAAATACCGAAATCGCCCAATCTCCGAAATAAAGACTAGACCTTCCTCCCTCCCGACTCCACCAGCTTCTGGTGATCTCGTTTCTCACAGTACTTCCTCACACAACCTGCTTCTCCTTCTCCTTCTCCCCCTCCACACACACACACTCTCTCTCTCTCGCTGTCTCTTTATCTTTCTCTTTCTCTTTCTTCTCGTTTGTCTTTTTCTCTGTTTTTCTCTGATATTTTCCGTTGTTTCTCAACAAGCTAGAAAGACAAGGTTAATTTGCCATATTTAACATGACGGTGATGACTCCTGCTCCCATCGATGTACGTTCTCTCTTTCACTCTTCGTTGCTCTGCCACACTCAATTTGCACACGAGGCACTCGTGTTTTCCTTTCGTTTTTCTGGTTCAATCACTCCCGTGCAGCAATTAGCTCTTCGCCTTTTATTTGATTACGTAAATTTGTGCTGAATGTTATTTGGGTCAATTTAATTATTCATTCGGGGTTGTGGGTTTTCATATATAGATTGTAGTTTTGATCTGTGCGACTGGAATTCGCTGCAATTTTGCCTCTTGGCTGCATTTGATGCTTGGATTTTAGGGCTTTGTGAGCAATTAAAATGAGTATGGTGTTTGTTGGATCCGAACTAGTCTGATGTTTTGTCTTCGTTGCTTTGCAGCAGCAAGAGGACGAGGAGATGCTTGTCCCACACTCGGATTTGACCGAGAATAATCACCAGCCCATGGAAGGTAATTAATGTTCTTATTTGCCGTGATTCATATAAAATTCCGTCTTTGTTACTCTCTGTATTATCTCTTAGATGATCTAATCAAATGTTGAAAGAGTTCAAAAACCTGTTTGTCCGTCGTTTGGTTGTCCGAGAAACAGACATATATGTGCGCGCGCGCCTATAGAGAGAGAGAGAGAGGAGTGGGTGTATATTGATCAAAGGATTCAAGATTTTACGTCGTCATTTTTGAAGTGATTCTTTGTTAGTTTGTGTTTTGGGAGTTATGTAGTTTCAATGCCATGGTTTAATTACTTTTCTCTCTCCTGGTTTTACTCATCTTTTCCAACAAGCCAAGAATTTTGCGGGACTATATGTCTAGTTCAGTTTTGATCAATCCATTCTTTAGTTTTCAGTTGATGACTAACATGTTACTTAGTTGTTCATTTTATTTTTTCTGAAAATCATCAGTTGTAGCTCAACCTGAAATTGCCAACACTGTGGAGAGTCAGCCTGTCGAAGATTCTCCATCCACAAGATTCACATGGAGAATCGAAAACTTTTCTAGGCTGAATACAAAGAAGCTCTATTCTGATATATTCACTGTTGGAGGTTATAAATGGTATTATGCTTGCCTATGCACTAATTTGGTTGATGATATTCAGTTTTTCTAACTATTCCATCCCTTATGTATTTATCTTCTGTTATAATTTCAAAACCCAATTTTTTGTCGGGCAGGCGTGTGCTTATTTTTCCAAAAGGGAACAATGTGGACTATCTGTCCATGTATTTGGATGTTGCAGATTCATCTAGTTTGCCCTATGGGTGGAGTAGATATGCACAGTTTAGCTTGGCAGTGGTCAATCAAATGCATAATAAGTACTCTGTTAGAAAAGGTAAGCTGTCCAATGTGATTTTTTTACCTGTCACAAGATGAAGAGGAGTGACTAAAAGTAAATGCTGTGACAATGTATCTGTTGCAATTTAAGGAATGACATTTGATGCCTGGAAAACCTTCTTTCACCATTTGATAAAATTTTGATATGAACCAGAATAAGTGTAGTGGAGTATTCTATGCCGATTCCCGCAGCGTTCCCTTTCTTATTTTCATGTTTATCTGCTTTTCTATTTTGATTTTTGGCAATTCTCTATGACTTTAGGCTGCAGAACTTTATTTGTCTAGGTGATTTACTGAGGTTCTTGTTTGTAGATCCTTAGAAAAATTCTAATGCCTTACAAAGCTATATGTTTTGGGTAACTATTTTTGGGTTCATCTGCTACCCTTTTTATATATATATATGTGTATGTATATGTATATATACATATAAAATTGAAATTTACCTCTTTCTACAAATTGGGGCAGCCAATAGCATATGTATTTTGCTCTTGATTTGGTTATCTTTTTACATTTCCAATTGGTGTGCCTGTTGTTCAGTGGCGTATGAGAATTATGTTTAATGGAAAGTTCAACAACCTTCAGATTTTGTGAATTTAAGGCTTAAGTTTCAAGGGCAGAGGCATATGCTAGTTTCAAGCTCATAAGTGCACACTGAGTTAATATTTATGGTTAACTTTCTAAATTGCTTAATCGCATGGCTGTGATTCAATTTAATGGTTTATAACACTTATACCTGTGAGTTGCTTTTCAGTGGACTATGAGACTATCCATCAATCATCAATCAATAGATATATTCTAAATCAGATGGAACCTAATGTCTTCCATTAAGCATTTGACTTGGCCCCTGTTCAAAATTTACTTTGTATTAACTGCAATGGTTCTATGTCGATCAATATTAGCCTCAGGGTTTTTCTGAATTTTCTTTCTGTTTTTGGTCTTACATTTTTGTGAATAATATTTGTAAATGGTTTAGTTTTATTATTCATCCTTCCCCATGTTTAAGCCACGGCTAAACTCTACTTTTTCACCTTGGACTTTATGTTGTCATGTTGGTCTAGGGCAAGGTAGTTTCTGATATTGAAGTTATTTCTATGGATAGTATAATATTACGAATTTTTGATGTCTCCTACACCTGTTTGAATAGACATGTAGTTCAAAACAGTGCTGAATGTTCTTCTTGCTCTTAATTTCTCATTTGTTTTCTGATGCTGGCATTCACTATTACCCCTGTTGAAAATATTCATATTGGGCTTAATAATCTTTAGGTCTACATCTACACCTTATTCATCTTGCTAGTACTGCCTACTATTTTTCTAATAAAAAGAAATGAATAGAAAGCTATCGCCAAAGTTTTGGGTAGAGTGGATCTTCTGATATCAGCTCTTTCTACTTACACCATGCAGACACACAGCACCAATTCAATGCAAGAGAAAGTGATTGGGGCTTTACATCCTTCATGCCTCTTGGGGAGTTGTATGACCCTAGTAGAGGTTATCTTGTGAATGATGTTCTTGTAGTTGAAGCTGAGGTTCTGGTCCGTAGGATTCTTGATTACTGGACATATGACTCAAAGAAGGAGACTGGCTATGTTGGACTTAAGAACCAAGGGGCTACCTGCTATATGAATTCTCTTCTTCAAACACTGTATCATATTCCTTATTTTAGAAAGGTTGAAATACCTGTTGTTTTATTTGCTTATTGCTGGTGTTCACACTTTTTTGATTTTATAATAATGGGAAAGTTGGTTCCTGGATATAATATTTCAGGCTGTTTATCATATGCCCACGACAGAGAATGATATGCCTTCTGGAAGTATTCCTTTGGCTCTACAAAGTTTATTTTACAAGCTGCAGTATAGCGACACCAGTGTTGCTACAAAGGAGCTGACAAAATCTTTTGGATGGGATACATACGACTCTTTCATGCAGCATGATGTTCAGGAACTAAATAGGGTCCTTTGTGAAAAGCTTGAAGACAAAATGAAGGTATTGGAAGGCCTTTGGGATATTTACAGGCGAATTTTTCTAGATGCTATTATTTTTATATTATTATTATTATTATATTAAATGTGACTTGTTCTTTCCATACTTTTTTTCCCCCAATCAGGGAACTGTTGTTGAGGGAACAATACAAAAGTTATTTGAAGGGCACCATATGAACTACATTGAATGCATCAATGTGGACTATAAATCAACTAGGAAAGAGTCATTTTATGGTACTTTTATATGTGTGCTCTAGTTTCTTCCCCATACCTCCATGTGTATCTCATGTTGCTAATTAAATTTGACATGTGTTTTAGACCTCCAGTTAGATGTCAAGGGCTGTCGTGATGTTTATGCTTCCTTTGATAAGTATGTAGAAGTTGAACGCCTTGAGGGTGACAACAAATATCATGCCGAACAATTTGGTTTGCAGGTTAGTTGCAATTGTTTACCAAGTGCTCAAGTGACTGTGGAATGGTGTTGGAAATTCTAATTTATTTGTGATATGAGGAAAATCTGAATTTTCTGGGTAGATATTCTTTGATTTTTGTTTTCTGTGTTTGATGGTTTATTGCCATTCTATTAAAAAAATTGTGGCCCTTGCAATTGTAGTGGCCATAAAAATTATTGAAATCTATTTGCCTTGGGTTGTAAATGGTTTTTCCTTTTGAAAGCTGTTGCATGTCCTGTTATTGATTAATATCTCTTTATCTGTATGGCACAAACTGTATGATATAATTTTTATCCTTTTGGCTTTCTGGATTACGATGTCATACTTGAATTAATTCTTATCGCAAAATACTAACCGTTTTTAAATATATGGAAAGTTTGCTTTGTACGCAATTTCTGACAACTCTAGTGTCAATTGTTTACAGGCATTCTGAGTAATAGGATTTTCGACTTTAAAAAGATAGGGATTTGCAACTTTAAAAAAAAAAAAAAAAAAACGGAATTGTCTCAGAAATATTTCATGACGTTACCTTGAGCTACTTTTATTTATTGTTGAAATGCTATCTTCGGTTCAGTTTTATTTAATGAGCTTGTCACAGGAACTGATGTAATTTTGATGATGGTGCATGTTCATTTCAGGATGCTAAGAAGGGTGTTCTATTCATTGATTTTCCCCCTGTCCTTCAGCTTCAGCTGAAAAGGTTTGAATATGACTTTATGCGAGATACAATGGTAAAGGTTGGTAGTCAATCAGACACATCACTCTCATTTCATTTTCTTGGAATTTGTTTGCCAACATGTGAAGAAATTAGCACTTCAATTTCTTAATTAATCTAAATTCCGCTTCTAGTGGTCTTATGATATGTAATTATAACAATAGCATAGTTAGTTAGGAGTCCCTTATGGATCGTTAGTGCCTTAGGTCTATAAATATTGGGATCGGGGTAGTTTGTAAACATGGCATGTGAGTAATAAAGTTGTGCCTGTTTCTCTCCCTCCCTCTTCTCTCTCTTTTCTCCCTCTTTCCTACCTTTCTACACAATGTCTTACTGTTTTTCTCTTGGTTTAAATAATGGGAATACCCACGTGCCTTGATTGTGTTGCCACTCTAGTTGCATTAAGCTAATTAATTATGAGTGACAATATATAGTATTCTTTTTGTTGGTGGCATGTAATCATTCATTCAATTCATAAAAATGTTGTTGTTGTTGAAAATAAGAGTTTTTGGAGGACCCCATATATTTAGTGGCATCACAAGATGTTCACATGTGGGGAAGCACTTAAGAAACTTTGGAATTGAGAAATTAATGTCCTGTGACATTGGAAACCACAGTGGACTTTCACCTGGGTAGCTTATTGATATTGATCTTTTATAGAAAATGCTTAAATTGCTTCATTTTTCTTTGCTTACTACTGCTAGGGGGCTATTTGATTTTGATTTTGATCGTTGCTTGCTTCCTTGTTTCTCGTGTGATCAAGTGTCTGAAACCTTATGCTATACAACATTTAGAAATAACTTTTATGATACTGGAGAGATGTTATTCTGTTTGGTATGCATGAAGGTTGATTTTCTTTCTATGCTCTCCATGTAGATCAATGATCGATATGAGTTTCCCTTGCAACTTGATCTTGACCGAGAGAATGGCAAGTATTTGTCCCCTGAGGCTGATAGGAGTGTCCGCAATCTTTACACGCTTCACAGGTATAAACCAATGATATAATTATTGTTTTAGAAGTTTTTGTTTATATTTCATTGCTGTATCAGCTTTTTCACAGATAATTACCTTTTTGACTTGTTCAGTATTTCTTCTTTTTTGGGGATCTTATGTGTACATCTTACATGCTAAGTTTGCTGCCTGGGGCCTTTCATTAAATGTATTTACATCACTGGAAATTAGAAAGCCATGGCAAGGATGTGATACTAAAGTGGGGACAGGATGTTTACAAACAAATGAGATGACATATTTATTTGATTTTCTTGTTGCTAATTTTTTTGGACGTGTTTTTATGCTTTATTCTATTGTCCTTATTCTTTAGGAAATGAGTGATGAGAATGGTGTAGAGAAAAGAGAGAAGAGGTAGAGAAGAGAAGAGGGAAGAAGGTTGAGAGAAGAACCAAGATAGAAAAGAGACTTAGAACCTGTTTGGTACACAGAAAAGGTGGGAAGGGAAAGAAAGATAAGCAAATTCTGTCCGTGAAAGCACGTTTGGCTGCAAATGTTTCCAGAACTCAGGTTCCCACCTGCTCCAAAGTTCCCTTAAATATGGGAAGATCAGTTCCCACCAAAATTGGTGGTAACCCATCTTCCCTCACGGGAGGGAAAATGCAAAATACAAATTTACCCCTTAAAATTTAAATTAAAGAGCCAAAACCGAACCACAGTTCTAATCAAAGCTTGGAGATGATTAATGGAAGCATATGAAGGAGAGAATTCACTTTGGTCACAAATAGTGGCATTGACATTATAACCATGAGAAAGAAGCTTCTTGACTAACCACGAAGCATTGTAGCCAGAAGCACTAGTGCCACCGTTCTGTTTTTGGCGTTGCTGCTTGTTGTCTTTACTTTTTCTTCTTCTTCGGTTTGATCATTGCTTTGTTTTTGCTCTATACCAGAGCTCGTTTGATGCTTTTAAATTCTGCTAGTGATTCTTGGCTTCATAGTTTGTCATTACACATTTGTTGGTAGCTACATTCATCTTTATTACTTAAAAACACCTTTGAGGATTCTTCTCAATAAACATTTGAGAACAATGATTGTTACTCCAAAAAGAAAACAGAATTCTTCTCCAATAAATGGATTCTTCTTGCTGAAAAATCAACAAATGAGGACAAAGAAGTTGAAAGCTTAGGCTTTGAGTGTTGCCTCGGATTGCACTGTTTCAGCAACCATAGAATAGGGGCGAACATAATTTTGCTCTGTTTCAACAAGCGGGTGAAAAGAATTTGATTTTCAAATTTGAATTTATTTAGCAAATTCGAATTTTGTCAATAAATTTATTAATGAAATTCGAATTTCATTCTGTAAAAAAATTCCAATTTAAGGGGTATTATGGGTATTTTACATTTTCTTCCTACCAAACATCTTAATTTCTCTCAACTTATGTTCCGTTCCCATGTCTACCAAACAGCACACCGCTTTAAGTTCCCTCCCAATTTTCCTTTCCTTTCCATTCGCTCCCCTTCCTTTCCCTTCCCTCCTCACTCTTTCTGCGTACCAAATGGGCCCTTAGAGTGCACTGTATTATTCAGGGATCAAGCATAGGATACAATTGAGGGATGTGTCCACTTATATAGTCAGAGCGATAAAGTAATGGCTAGTCACGAACTCCTACAACTAACTAACTAACTAACCTAACCCCTAACTGCACACAGGTGGCTCATAGACTTAGTAAACCACATAATCCCCTTTTATTTATTTACTAATTAATATTTCACTGTTACATATCAATGAGTTTGTGGCTGATACTTTGAGTGCTGGGATTGATTTTTCTTGGCAAAATTGTGTACTTATAATCATTTTAGAGCACAATTCTCCTCCTGAATGTAGGTGAAATTGTACAGGAATGAGCACTAATGATTGGGTAATTAAAATATTTTTGCTGATAAACCATCTGGTATCTGGTACTAATTGCTTGGTCATTAAGTTTTCTTAGCCTATAAATAAGGGCCTAATCCTTATTGTAAAGTGAGTCTTATTTGAATAATGAATGATATAGTTTGCCTTGCTCTCTTCCTTCTCTATTCTCTATGGTCCCTTCTCCCCTGTTTCCATTGATTCTTTGAATCTCTCTTCTGTATCCTCTCTTCCCCTCTCTTTTTCTCTCTCATTCTTGGTTCAATACCATAACAGTGGTATCAGAGCCCTTCAATCCTTGGCCCTTCCACTGCAATATCGAAAAGGAAAAAAAGAAAGAAAAGATCCTGCCAGTCAATGGCTAATGCAAATTCTCTGTTCCTTTTAAGAAGGGTGGAAGAGCAACTTTAGAGTATGATGATGATGGCTGAACAGATAGTGTCAATTCTACAAGAGCTTTTGTTCGTCAAAATAGATGTGGCAGAGTTACGAGAATTGTGGTGGGAGGAACAGCTTCGTCAAGAAGATGATGGGGTTCCTTTGCCATCAATTCCAAAGCAGCCCACAATTATTCAAGAAGCCTCTAAGGTTCAAGAAAGTGGTGGGTGGTGTCTGACCAACTTCCAAGAAGAAGAGAAGGAAAAGATCGGCGTGCTGAACCCTTCTTGTGGAAAGTCCACCGACGGGCATAAGCAAATGCAAGTCAAAGCCACCAACCTTTCAAGAACACTGAGTCCGAGTCTTGGGTCTACCCAGAACAAGTCGAGAATGACGACAAAGAACACCAACGTGACATTAGGTGTGAATGGCTTCAAACTCGGGAGCCTTGGCTCTAGGCAGCGTATGTTGAGCGTGATTGGGCCAAACACAGAAGTTATAGTCATTGCAAAACCGGACATGGAGGAAACGATGGAAACGGAGTTGGACGTTGGTGGGTTATCAAGTTTTGACTCTCCTAAGAAATTTCTGGGTGAATCGCACGAGAAGTCTTCGCCATTGCCGCTTGCTTTGTGTTCTTTGCCAGCGGTCTCTATTTTCTGTCCACCGTCGAGTTCCCTTCCCTCATCACTGTCTCTGTTTGTGTTGCATAGTAGAAGAATTTTCAAATTGAAAATGATGTGCGAGTTTCAAGGAGAATAGCACTAGTTCTCTCACATATTCAGAAGTTCATGTGGGTGAATAAAGGACCGTTTGAGAAGTCAAATATCCCTATCCCTTCACAGCTGGCTTGCATATTCTCGGGAGGGCAGAACACTTCTGAAAATCATGGGCATATGGTCTTTATTTTTCAGGAATTAGGCCCAAGTTTTTTGCTGCCATGGGTTTTACCTACCAGGCCTGCAAGTTGGTTTTGTAATTGGGTTATTTTGGCTGCAAGAAGCTTGGTTATGAGTTGGTTCAAGGGGAAGCTAGTAAAAATGCTGCAAGGTTCTGGCTTGGTGCAAGGTTCTGTGTACCTGGGTTCATCTGCTCTTTGGGTCAGCTTCCCCCTTTGTTCCAGCATTCAATGGTCGACTATAGCAGTTTCCACTTTCCAGTGGTTAGCACCCAAGTTTTCTTTGATTTTTGATTTGTCTGTTGCTGTTCGGAATCCTTGAGGGCAAGGATGTTTCTGGGAGGGGGATATTGATATATAACTAGTTAAAAGTTAGTTAGAGTTGGTTAGTCAGTTTTAGCCGTTAGTTAGTTTAGGATTAGCTTGGTCATTAAGTCTTTTTAGCCTATAAATAAGGGCCTAATCCCATTGTAAATTGAGTCTTGTCTGAATAATTAATGATATTGTTTGCCTTGCTCTCTTCCTTCTCTATTCTCTATGATCCCTTCTCCCGTTTCCATCTATTCTCTGAATCTCTCTTCTGTATTCTCTCTTCCTCTCTCTTTTTCTCTCATTCTTGGTTCAATACCATAACAATTACCGTTGACAGTTAATGGCAGTTCATTATTCTGTTCTCTGTTTCTCTCGAATCTATTTTCTCCTTCTCTCTGTTTCCTACTGTATTCTATATCAGTCTATATTGTGCTATTAGTTGTATTCGTTTCTTTTATACGTTTGTTGCTTGATTTAGTTGTATTTTTTTTCCAGTGTTTTGGTTCACAGTGGTGGTGTGCATGGTGGACATTACTATGCTTTTATCAGGCCAACTCTCTCTGATCAGTGGTATGTGCAAGTGTTTAAAGATCTGTATTGTCCATTGCTTGTTAATCTAGCTTGTCTTTCTTATGAAAATGCGGCTTGGGACTCTCTTTACCACTTACATGTTAATTTCACTGTTTCCCTGAGATGTTCTTCTGGGGCTAGGAAGTTGTAGAGAAGAGCATAAATCAGTGTACGCTTGATTATTTTCAGATTGTTATTCTAGTTTTCATTTTATTAACAAGCATAACTTTTTATGGGGAGTATTATTGCAGGCTTTGGTCTTGCTTAAGAAATGAAGCCACCTAGGGAGTGAAAAAATATAGTTAGTATGAGAAAAGTGGAAAGAGTTTTTGTATTCATTAATTGTTAGATTTGATGAAATATAAGTGCATTTAAATGAGCATGGGTATGCAGCATGTGACAGGCCCTTTTTCATCAATTCTTTATCTTGCATTCTTTATCGACTGTTCTTGTCATTTCTGCATTGTGTTTGAAGATCTAATTGGCTCTTTCAGGTACAAATTTGATGATGAGAGGGTGACAAAAGAAGACATAAAACGGGCATTAGAGGAACAATATGGTGGTGAGGAGGAGGTAATTTATTTTTGTTGTGGCTGGCCATGGTCTGGTCTCCTTAGGCCTTTGAATATTTCTTTGTATACTGTTCAACCATTTCTGTTTTTGACAGTTACCACAGACCAATCCTGGATTCAATAACACTCCTTTTAAATTCACAAAGTATTCAAATGCTTATATGTTGGTGTATATACGTGAAAGTGACAAGGACAAAATAATATGCAATGTTGATGAGAAAGACATTGCTGAACATTTGAGGGTAAGATGCTGTTTCGATTTTCAACTGTGGCTCAAAATGAATTAATTCAAGTTATATGGCAAACTTCTTGTTATCTTTCAAATTTAAGTTCTTAAATATTCAGCTAATTAATCATATATTTTGATACATAAGAGCTTGCCATAGACTTATAGCTAATCCAATCAGCTTGCTGACTAATGTCAGTTAACCTTTTCTAATCATCATTTTATGTTATTTCTTCCTCTTGATCTGTAATTAGATCAATGAATTTCATTTTATTGTTCTATGGACTATGAACCTCTGAAGCAAGGGAAGATCCATTTCGTTAGTCCATGACTTTTTTCTGTGCTATTTCTATTTCTTTATTCTTGGGAAATTGATTATTTTTGTACAATGGATTGTATCAGGAGAGGTTGAAGAAAGAACAAGAAGAAAAGGAGCACAAAAAGAAAGAAAAGGCTGAGGCTCACCTTTATACTATTATAAAGGTTCTCAGTTTTTCAACCTTTTTCTTAATCAATAACAACTTTTTTGTGTCTTATATTTAATTTACCTCCAATGTCCAGTTCTGATTGTTGCCAAATTAAATTACAATTTAAATATTACTGATTGTGAAAAAGAAAATCACTGATAGCATTTGTTCTTAGGTGGCTCGAGATGAAGATCTTGCAGAGCAAATTGGAAGGGATATATATTTTGACCTTGTAGATCATGACAAAGTGAGGAGTTTCCGTTTCCAAAAGCAGATGCCGTTTAACATGTTCAGGGTATCATCATTAACCATGCTCTTAAGCTCTTCTGCAAGAAATATTCCGACTTGGCATGCTGTGCTAACTGAATATGGTTTATTTGACGTTGCCTTTTTTGCTGCATGGACTAGGCTTGAATCTTGATAGTAATATTTTCTTTTGTAGTGTTTCGGTTTTATTGCATAAAGTCAAGAACAGACCAAATTTGCTAGTTTGATGTAATATTCTTTAAGCTATTCATGTGACAGAGGAAAATAATGTTAAAAAATTATTCACAGATGGGGAGCAGTCTCATTGACATTCCGATTTGAAAATAATCTGATAATATGAATGTAGTTATCAATGTCACAGCTTTCTTGTTGGGACAAATATTATAATACCATTGCAGGCTCAGATTGAGCATTCTCTACCATTTGTGTTTCGTTTTCTCCTTTTTTTGAGTCTTGACTTTCGTGTTTTCATGCTAATAAATGGAGATTAGTATCATTTTTTGGATATTTTCTATATTAGTTAACATGTTTTTTACAAGGATTTGATGAGTCTCTATGACTCTAGGAAAAAGTAGGGTTTTTGCTTCTTACTCTGAACAAATGAGCATTGAAGTTGTTCTGCATGGAGAGTTTTCATATAACAAATAGAACTGAAAACTGGATGCGGAGCTTAGGATGTTTTGATTGGAAGAAGATATAATATAAATTGCATGAGCCTCCACTCTCTGCGTATTTTTGGACAGTAGTATCTGCACAATAAATATACAATATGGGTTATGATTGTTTCCAATTCTTCATTATGCATTTTTGGATTTTCTTTTTCATAAGTTTGATCCTTGCGCTTGTTTACTTCAATATTTTAAATGCAGGAGGAAATTGCCAAAGAGTTTGGCATACCAGTGCAATTTCAGCGCTTTTGGTTATGGGCAAAGCGACAAAACCACACATATCGTCCAAATCGGCCATTGACACCCATCGAGGAGACACAATCTGTAAAATCATCTTGCCTTTAAGTCTTTCCTTATAGCTGCCCTCTCTGTCACTCACTCCCATCATGAAGCCTGTATTATGGTTTGAGATAGTTGTTTCTGGCATCTAAAATTTTTGACCACACCTATATGCTTCCTGTACTATTGATTTATTTCATCATATCTCAAAACATGTTAATTTGGTTTGGTTTGGAACTTTTGTTGGACGTTGGTTGATTCTGTGTGTCGTTTCCCTTTTTTTTTTTAAAAAAAGACTATCCCTTTTAGTTCTCCAACTGTGGCTGGCTGTTTTTTATTATCAAAAGTGAAGTGCACTAACTTATATGTTATTTCCCGCACATTGGTTGTTTTGGATCTTATGACTAAATTAATCTTGCTGGTTGTACTGTTGGTTCGTTCAATTGCTTGTATGTTCTGTCTATCTGCTGTTGGTTCTCCATTTCTGTAGGGTTTAAATGTGGTTATCACTTTATCTCAATCCATCTTACTATATTGCAGGTTGGACAATTGAGGGAGGTATCAAACAAAGTTCACAATGCTGAACTGAAATTGTTTTTGGAAGTGGAGATGGGGCTGGTAATATTTGATAATTGTATACTTTTTGATAGCATCAAATGGTAATTTGTAGGGTCAATCCTGTTGACAATTTTATTGTTATTTAGGACTTGCGACCCATTGTACCTCCTGAGAAGACAAAGGATGATATATTACTTTTCTTCAAGTTATATGATCCTGAAAAAGAGGAGCTACGGTAATCCATAACTTGTTTGTTCTAATATTTATTGAGGTGTCAGACTGAGTTGACTTCATATTTATTTTCCTATGATGGCAGTTATGTTGGAAGGCTTTTTGTTAAGGGTAATGGTAAGCCATCAGAAATATTGAGAAAGTTAAATGAAATGGCTGGTTTTGATCCTGAGGAAGAGATAGCTCTTTATGAGGTTGGTTTATTTTTCTTCGTTCTGTCAACTGTAGCTTCATGTGGATTGGTTGATTCTTGCTCATCTGTAGTTCAATCATTATATAGGGAACTTTAAGAGTTGACAAACTGATATGCCGTCGTCTTTTTCCAGGTTGTGCAATAATAATCACATAGTATGTGCAAGGATCTTAATAATCTGTATATTCCAATAATAATCCGACTCTACCCCTAACAGCTACCTATTTATAGCGACAAAGGACAGACTCTAATTAAGGAATATAACAGGAAAAAGTAGAAAAAGCACATAAATTTCAATCCGCTATCTTGGTGGTTCTCACACGCAGTAGCTATGGACTCCAGCATGTGTTACCCCAGACCCGCTTCCCATTAACCTGTTCACCCACTAGTTCAACATCTCTTGATGTCCTTGCCTGTTTACCCTTCTGCTGTAGGCTAGTAGTGTTTAATTAAGATCTTCCTCTTGAAAAGTTTCCTTGGCTTCAAGGCAAAACTTGGGGTCTTCTGGGTGCATAGATAAGCATTTGCCGAGTGTTGGTAAAGTCTTATATCTGAAGGGTTAGGTTGCGGTAAGAGGTAAGTGATACAAAAGTGGACTTGAAAAGGGGTCAGTATTATAGTTTTTGTAAATATAAATTCAAAAGCATAGGAAAATGCTTGGATTGATGCCCAAGTGCCACCAATTGGGTTTGATAAAGCCAAAATGATTAGACCTGATCTGTATGGAGACTTCTTGGCATATGCCACAAGCTATAACATCACTGCTTCCAATCAAACAGCTACGAGACCAGAATCCTGCCCTATCTAAAGTAGTTCAACAAGATATCCTTTCTATGCTTCACGCCTTCTTACCCCCATCTTTTCTGATGGCTTCTTCTTCATCTTCCTCCTCCTTTTGTAGATTTCTTAGTGGTTGATGGAGACTTGGTACTATGAGATATCAAGTCCCACATTGAGTAGAATGGGATGCTCAATGTGGTATTTAAGTGGATTGGTTCCCCCACTTCAACAATTAGCTTTTAGGGTAGGATTGGTTACCCATCAATTGGTAATAGAGCCCGATTGTCGACCTCTCCGAAGAGGGCTACCTATGGAGGGTGTTCTGACTAGAAGGAGGTTGGGTGAAGGTTTCCATAGGGGGCCAATTGATGGAGACTTGGTAGTATGGGATACTGAGTCCTACAATGAGTAGAATGGGATGCTTAATGTGGTATTTAAGTGGAGTGGTTTTTCTACCTTAATAGTTAGTTTTTGGGGCAGGGTTCCCAATCCCACTTAGGTACCCATCGGTGGTGGTTTTGGTTCTATGATTTGGTTGCTTTGTAACTAATTTTTATATATCATTGATATCTTTTTGTCTTTTTCCCAAAAAAATTTAGACCACAAACAATGGAATTTGTTGCATGGGCAACCCCAGCTCTTGAACCATTGATTCAGCAATGAAAATGTGTTCTGAGCCACTGCCAACTGGAATAATGACTTGTTTCCCTTTATGATTCCGTTATAACCTCATCATTGATGACTTGTCGTGCAGGAAATTAAATTTGAGCCAAATGTCATGTGTGAACCAATTGACAAGAAAATAGGATTTCGAGCAAGCCAGGTATACTCTGTTCACAATTGACCTTTAGTGAGTCTTGTATGTTGTTCTGGTACATTTACTGGTCTTTCTTAATTTGCAGCTTGAAGATGGAGATATTATATGCTTTCAGAAAGCTTCCTTGATGGAGAGTGAACATGTCCGCTATCCAGATGTGTCTTCTTATTTAGAATATGTTCACAACCGTCAGGTATTTTCCCTCGGGGTTATATATGCAATTGTGGTTTTAATTTTCGCATGATTTGGACATGAATCTTGCCTAGATTCCTGTTCTGCTGAATATGTTTCAGGTTTTTTGTTTTTACTATTTTCCTCTCCGTGTGTGTGTGCTCGTGCTGCTTGGTGGTTTTCAATAATAAGCCTTGCTAGATTCTTAATTTATGTATCAAGTAAAAGATTGCAATCCTTTTTCTTTAGGATCTTTGAACCTTATCTTCTACAAATTTGAGGATGTTAATCCAGCAACTGATATTGTTAATCTCCATTTGATACATATAGGTTGTTCACTTTCGATCTTTGGATAAACCTAAGGAAGATGACTTCTGCCTAGAGATGTAAGTAATATTGGGTCGGAATCTGTCATATTTTAAGTGTAGCATCCTTAGCTTGCACTCTCTATATATTGAATTTTAGGTCAAGGCTCTATACATATGATGATGTTGTGGAGAGAGTAGCTCAGCAACTTGGATTGGATGATCCATCTAAAATTAGGCTAACGCCACACAACTGTTACTCCCAACAACCAAAACCCCAGGCTATTAAGTACCGAGGGGTGGACCATTTGTCCGATATGCTGGTCCACTACAACCAGGTAGTTTCTGTTCAACCTATTGGAATATTTTCTATATAAAGATGAGGTATTTATACCTTTCTCATGACATTTTTTTTCCGTCAGACTTCTGATATATTATACTATGAAGTGCTTGACATCCCTCTGCCAGAATTACAAGGTTTGAAAACTCTGAAAGTTGCATTTCATCATGCTACTAAGGATGAAGTGAGTATGGCATCATGATTTTCTTCTAGTTTTCATAATTCTTTTTTCATGACAAATTGTTACGTCTCTATATTGTTCAATCAGGTTGTTATTCATACAATCAGACTCCCAAAGCAGAGCACTGTGGGTGATGTCCTTGATGATCTTAAAACAAAGGTGACGACTTAGCTTAGTATTTCTTAGGCTAATGATCTACAATAATGTACATGTAAATAGAAGGGTAATGTTGCTTGCACAGCTCTCCAGTCACAATTGCACACTATCAACACTCATGGCTTCATCCAACTTTAACAAGGCTAAACAAACATGAACTAGGATAGAGCTCAGTGTGCCAATTTTGTGCTAGTGCCATTTTTCATATAATTTTCAATTTCCCCTCCATTTACTGCTTGTAATTTTTACATGTTTACAGGTAGAGCTGTCTCATCCTAATGCGGAACTTAGGTTGCTGGAAGTTTTCTATCACAAGATATACAAGGTGTGTGCTCTAACTGCTGCTGGAATCTGTTTGTTTGCAAGAAATATTGATAATAATAATTAATAAAATTAATGGGAATAGCATTACTAAATTAAATACTACATGGTTCTCTCGTGTCTTGTTGCTGATGCTGTTGACTATTAGTCTATTAAACAAAAGTGCATATTGTTCAAACATTTCATGTCATGTGCATTGTGTTTGCGCAGGTCTTTCCTGCCAATGAGAAGATTGAGAACATCAATGATCAGTACTGGACATTGAGAGCAGAAGAGGTTAGAGTCTCTCTCTGTGTAACTGGAAAGAATGGGCTGGTGGGAGCTGAAAACTACAAACATTCCTGCTGTTGCTTGTGCAAATAATGACACCACCAGATTGTGTTTTTTTTTTTTTACTTTATTTAGTAATAAAATGGTCTTTTAGTACTTCTAATTCTTGTCCAGCAAAATATTTATTTTATTACATCTTGAGTGTTACAGATTCCAGAAGAAGAGAAAAATCTTGGTCCCCATGACCGCTTAATTCATGTGTACCATTTCAACAAGGATACAGCTCAGAACCAAATGGTAAATAGTTTTTGATGATTCGTTATTCTGTTAATTTCTAAATATTTTAATCTTTTTAATATGTCATGCTGGCATTGATTGAAATGCGCAAATTCTCTACCTTTGTATTTCTTCTGAAATTTACAGCAAATTCAGAACTTTGGGGATCCCTTTTTCTTGGTGATACATGAAGGTGAGACGTTGGCCGAAATTAAAGTGAGAATACAGAAAAAACTACAAGTTTCAGATGAAGAGTTTGCCAAGGTATTTTAGAGCTTTGGGGGATCCCTTTTCCTTGGCTTGAATCTTAGATGTTTTATGGACTTGACATTGATTAGCAAATGTAAAGTTAGTTTACCTAGCTGCTTATATTTTTATTTGGGCAGTGGAAGTTTGCTTTCCTTTCTCTAGGGCGTCCTGAGTATCTTCAGGACTCTGACATTATATCCACCCGTTTTCAGGTGCATTGTTTTCTAATTCCCATGTTTTATTGCTCGAGTAAATATAAAATGCTGATTGACTTTCATAAATTTATCTGATTTTGTTTAAAAAAAATTGTGACGTGATAGAGAAGAGATGTTTATGGAGCTTGGGAGCAGTATCTTGGCTTGGAGCATACTGACAATGCTCCTAAAAGATACGCAGTTAACCAGGTAAGTTAATTAATGGCAAGGGAAGATTTTATACGGAAATTAATGCACTGTACTTACTGCCGGTGCTGATCTGCTTCATTTGGAATTTCATGGCTTTTTGTTTCAGAGTCGACACACCTATGAGAAGCCAGTAAAGATTTATAATTAGAAAATCAATTGTCATCTTGCTCGGGATCAATTTGGCACATTCTTCCACACCCATGTGTTTGTAAAATCAAGGAAGATATCAGAAGGCTGCGCTGTATAGGCAACCAAGTGAAATCAGCATTTGAGTTGGTTACTGCAGGATTTTAAGTTAATTGTGGTATTTAATTCTTTCTGTCAATGGAATGGCATTGCTCTTCAACACTTTGTATCTTCCGATCACAGCACCGTGAGCTATTTATTGCTTCGGTTTTTAAATGGAGGTTCTTCGAGTTTTAGGACATTGACCATCATCATCGTCGTCGTCATCATCGTCATCAATGCTTTGTAACAGTACATAAGATTTTTGGATTAGTGAGTGTATACAGGGTATAGTTGGTTGACTCTATTTATCATTTTTCTTGGTTGCTTCGTGATTTTGTTCAGCTGGAGTTGCTAGAGCCTAAGTGAGGGCTGCAAGTGATGTAGCAGAGACAGTTTTCTGTAATCTAGAAAAGGAGACTTGACAGTCTCTTCAGAACTCTTGTTAGCATACCAAGTTTAACTAGTGTCATTTCTTCAATATTGAATCTGACAATTGAAAAAAGGGCTCAAATAGGTTAGTTGTTTTCTCTTGACTTAAATAGAAGTATGGTAAGCAATAATTTTTCTTTTTTCTTTCCCTTTTTAATGAGTCATAGTGTAATATTGAGCTGTAAAAATATTTTCAGTTATATTTTATATTGAACAATTTGATAGCTCAAGAAAAAAGAGCCCTAGCTAGACATTGGAATCTGACAATTGAGAAGAGGGAAAATGGGTTAGCTGTTTTATCTTGCCGCCTTCAATAGAAGTATGGTATGCAGATAGTTCTTTTTGGTTCCCTTTTAATGATTCATAGTGTAATATAGAGCTGTAAAATATTATTACTGCTACATTTTATATTGAATAATTTGATAGCTCAAGGAACAAAATGCCCAAAGCATTTTTTCCATTCGGCAGATTGAAAGTGGACTTTTCTACTTTTGACTCATCCAATTGCTGATTTATTCATAGCCCAAAAAATTCTGAAAATCCAGTGTATGGCCCTGCCACAGCATTAATCTGTGTGCTCATTCCATATATTACAATGGAACAAGTAACATTTAAAGCATGATTGGGATCAAGACTGAGGATCTCAAAAATGTTTATGCACAAAAGTCGAGACAACACTAATCTCACATATTTATCTTGTATACACATAAATCACGATTAAAAAAACTGTTTTTGAAGATTTCAATCGTTATTCCACATAAGCTCTAATATTGTTACTTTTATTGCTCATAACTCACCTGGTGGGAGACTTATGCCTTAGGCTGCTCTTTTTTATTACACAAAATAGCTAATGTTACGTGGAAGCAGCAGACATTTTTATGCTGCTTTGTCTGTCATTGATTTAAGCAAATTAGTTTTGTTGAGCCATCTCTGTTGAGACTTGAGAGTTTTCTAATGAAAGACCCAAGGCTTCTTGTTTGGTTTAGAGCAAGAAATTTGGGTGGTTTATAGATGGCTTACCTTTGATATGCATTATCATGTGGCCTCTATGCCTGGCTTGGTATGTAATATTGTATAGGACTAAAAGCATAAAATAAAAATAATTAACAGAGTTTTATCCCACTAGCTAGTTTGCTCAACAAGCTCATCACATTGACGAGGATTTTCAAATGATTGATATTAGCCCTATAGATTATAGGAGCTTGTTACTAATGGGTGGATTTTTTGGACATGAAATTAATGGATGTTGATGTATATGTATATACATAAGGGTTAATATATTTGTTAGTTCTTACAATTTGTTCAAATTTTGATTTTGGTTCTTGTTATTTTAAATTGTTGACTTTGGTCCTTGTAGTTACATAATGACTTGGTTTGAGTTTAAATATAGGGGCCAAAACTAAACTCTTTACAAGTTTAGAGACTAGTCGTCAAATTTATATTGAATTTTTATGAAACCATAGAGACTAAAACCAATAATTTAAAATTACAATGACCTGAACCCTAAACCCTAATTCTTATGACTATGAAGACTTTAGACCCATATCTTTGTGTAATGTCAGTTTCAAGATTATCACTAAGGTTATTACAAATAGGTTGAGAGGGGCAATGTAATACTTGATTCAACCATAGCAACGCAACTTCATAACTAGACGACAAGGTAGTGATTATGTCATTGTTACCTATGAAGCTATTCATACCATGCGAAATATGAAGAAAAGGAAGGGGTATGTGGTGATTTAGTTGGATATGGATAAAGCATACGATAGACTGGATTGGAGCTTCCTATGAGACACTTTACAAGGCATTAGACTCGGGAATGATGTGGTGAATCTCATAATGGCATAGACATCTTCAGTCTCTACAACAGTCTTGTGAAATGGGGCGGAAATGTGGAATCACACACCTTTCATCCAACACAAAGGTGTAAGACAAGGTGATCCCCTTACTCCTTATTTATTTATTCTATGCATGGAGCATTTGGGTCATGTGACTGTTAGATGTTCAAAGAAAGAAGTGGAAAGGGTTGAAAATGAGTCTTAGGGAACCTTCTATCACCCACCTTTTCTTGCAAATCATCTCTTATTATTTGGGGAAGCTTTTGTGGAACAAGTAGAATTTATGCAAAAGACAATGAAAACTTTTTGTGACATCTCAGGCCATAGAGTTAGTCTAGCTAAATCTAAAGTCTTCTTTTTCAAAAATGTTAATTTCAACAGGGCACTAGAGCTAAGCCGAAGTCTAGGTATGGGAATTACGTCAAATCTTGGGAAGTATCTTGGCATGCCTCTAATTCATAAAAAAGTAAACAGGATGACATATCTCCCACTTCTACAGAAAGCAAAGAGTAGATTGGATGCATCAAAATGAAATTTTCTGACAATTGTAGGGAGGACTGTTCTTATTAAATCAATATTGTCAGCTCTACTAAGTTACCAAATGCAAACTACGCTACTACCGTTAGTTGTGTTGAAAGATCTTGAAAGGCATAGCTGTCAATTCTTATGGAATCAGTTGCAAGAAGGAAAGAAGATGCACCCTATTGCATGGGAAAAAGGTAACCAAGACAAAGGCGGTCTTGGGATTAAGGATCTCAAATATCAAAATATGGCCTTTATAATGACGTTGTGTTGGGGGTTGCTAACTAAATCGGAAGCACTTTTGGGTACAATGTGTTTGAAACAGGTATAGGTGTGGTGATGACCTATATCCTATGGTGTGTAAGAAGAGGAATGCATTGGCGGTGTAGAGGAGCATTACTTCTGTATGGGAAATTTTCCATCAAGGGATTGTAAATCAATAAAATTCAGAATTAGGCATGCACTTTTAATTTATGGGGTGATTTTTAGACTCCATTAGAAGAACCTCTCACACAACTTGTGGATAGGAATCTTCATGTGTTAAATCAAAGTGCAAAAGTCAACTATTTTGTGTTGCAAAATGGAACGTGGAATGTTTATGAACGGGAAGAATTCCTTCTATAGATTTTGTTGGAGAAATGCCTCTAATGGAAGTTCCAGTGTTAAGGCCTCCTATAGGATGTTGTCTCAAGGCAGAGCCGCCGGTTCCACTGGTGGGCAATGGAGAGATGTGGAAATTGCCCATCTCGGATAAAGTCAAGTTCTTTTTATGGCAAGTGTTCCATAAGACAATACCGTCAAACTCACTCAAAGTTAAGAGAGAGAGATTATTACTATTGAGGGATGTCCTTTTGAGTGTCAGAGAGAAGAAACTATTATACACATACTCAGAGATTGTGAGTTAGCCAGAAATATATGGCTATAGTTTATTAATCTTAACCATCATTTGTCTTTTTTCAGATTTGACTTGCAGGTCTGGCCAAGGGAGAATATGAATTGGAGGATTAGCAAGTGGCCATTGCCTAAAGTTTTCAGTCTCGTATGCTGGAACTTATGGAAGCACAGATGCAGAGGTGCCATAGATGGATCAAGATCTCAACCAAATGAATTATTCCATTCTTGCTTATACTAGTTGATGGAAGCAGCTAATCAAGGTCGCTTTAAACACCATATCTTCAGCTTTGGTGGAAATACAGACTCTACCTGGAAATCACCACTGAAAGGACATGTTCGATTATATGTTGATGGATCAGTCAACAACCAAAGACATGCTTCATGCGGCGGCTTAATTAGGGACTCTAAAAGGGTCAGTGGGTATTGGGTTTTTAGAAGCAATTGGGAGACTTTCCTCAAAGACTATCCTACAGTGTGCAGACTACTTGGCCAGGGAGGTGCATCATATCCATGCTGATGATTCTCATGCAGGAACCCCACTGGGAATGCCACATTCTTTTGGAGCTTGCTCATGCATAGTACCATTAGGCTTTATCTTTGCCTTTTCATTAAAAAAATATAAACTATAAAGACCAAAACCAAAATTCTATCAAATTATAATATTCCATCCGGTCCTAATTATAAGACAAAGTTGATTTTTTTGAAGAAATTAAGGAAGCCAATTAAATTACTTTAGAGTATTTATATTTTTATTTTTTTTTCTCCAAACTAATTAATATGACTAATAAACTAATATATAATCTAAGGATACTAAAAATATAAATACTCTAAAGTAATTTAATTGGCTTCCTTAATTTCTCCAAAAAAGTTAACTTTATCTTATAATTAGGACCGGAGGGAGTAACAAATAATGGTTTTAACCCTATATGAATGTTGTTCAATGTTTTAAGGTAGAAACTCCTTTTGCATGACATTTCACTCTAATATAATAAAAGGCTAAAATGTACAAAATCTTCTAAATTTTAGGTTAGTTATATATATATATATATATATATCCTATGATGTTTTGAAGTTTAAATTTAATCATTTTAATGTTTTAATTTTATTTTTTTACATTAAAGCCCTCACCGTGAGGCATTTGACATGGATTAAAAGAATTTATGCTAGACTATACAAAACCTTTTGAACTTTAGTAGCACAAAAATTCTCTCACATTTCAAAATTTAAATTCTTGTTAATGGTAAAATTTGAATTCTTTGAAATTGCAAGATGCCACGTCATTCTCGTTAACATGGTAGATATCATCAATAAATTAATGGAAAAATTAGCAACAGGTTTAATGTCAAAAATAAAAATATTGAGGGAATCGATTTAAACTTTGAAGCTATATATAATTGACCTGAAATTCAAGGGATTTTGTAAATTTTACAAAAAAAAAAAAAATCTAATTTTTAGATTATAATGATCATGGGAAGAAATTTTTTTCCCTATTTTTAAGAGTGATTATTTTGCATGAGAATTTATGTAAGAACAATCTGAAAAAGAGTTAAGAAAATTGTATGAACCTGAAAAAAATTACAAAAAAACATGATTAGAAATTAGCAAAAATTATAAGGGGTTCGGATATTAATTTTTTCAAAAAATTTATAGAAAATCATATTCATATAAGATTATGGAAGGGGACTTCTTTGTCTGCCTTTTCGCCACAGGATATGTTGCAAAATATATGTTCCTTGTGGCCACCCATGTCATGCACACAGATCAAATAAATTAAGTTCGGTAACATTGGAGATACAAGGGGAAGATTGTGGGTAACCCTTGAATTTTAAAATTTTAAATAAGTAATTTTTTATTAAAATAAGTTATTAATTACTACACTTAAGTAGCTCATAGCCTCATATCTATACTATTGTAGATAATAAGAATGATTTAGGATTTTGAAATTCAAATAGTATTTTTTTTTTGTCTTTTCTCAAGATTTATATATAATTAAAAAAAAAGGATAATATATGACAAAAAAATATTAAGGGAGAATCTTCTTTAAATCCATTTGAAATATCTAAATTCAAAATCAAGCATGCACTTTTAACAAATCGCTCATAAGGCCTATAGGTCTGATTAGAGATTTATAGATGTTGTTAAAAGATCGTAATGCCCCTTTATAATTAAAAATATTGAAGATTTTTAATTGCAAATTCCTATTAACTTTAAACCTTAACTCTAGAATCTACTCCTCTCTAATGCATTGGGATCTCAACTTTTATATGACTCAATAATTTTGAAGGGTAAGTCCTCACAATTATTTTAACCTAATGTCGCATAATTTACACAGAATGTATATGGGATGATTGAAAGAATAAACACCTATAGTGTGTTTTCGCAATTATAGATTCATAAAAAAAAAAATCTTTGATTTGCCTAGAAACAAAATCAGTCCAAATTTTAAGGTAATAATAAATTATCTTCAATAAAAAAACTATTTCGTGATTATGTGTGATTGGATAGGGACTCAAAGTAGAAACTAAGACCTGAATAGCATATCAAATGGTGAATCAATTGGAGAAATCTCAGGATAAGGAGAGCACATGCTAGAAATCGACAAGATTGAGATAAAGATTTTATTAAAATCAAGAATAAGACAGAGAATTTTTTTTAAAAAAAAGAATATATTGGTAAAATCGACAAATTCATAAATTCCTAATCAAACCTATAAGCCTTATTAGGAATTTTTTAAAAGTGTAAGGCTGATTCTGAATTTTGCTATTTCAAATCGATTTTAATGGCAGTTTCCCCAAATATTAATATCAATTACGCCCAATTTTTCCTTAAAATTATCCCCCATATATTCGAAAATAGACCTTGAGAAAACTAGAGGTTGTGAGGCGCCATGGCCGAAGCAACAACCTTCTCTTTCTTTCTTTTATTTTTTTGTTACTTTTATAGTTTTTTTATCCATGGCTTCTCTCTCTCACTCCACTCTTCTTCTTCCACCCTCGTCTCTCACCACATCTTCATCTTCCTCCTCCTCCTCCTCCTCCTCCTTCCTCTGTTCCTGTTCTTCCACATCCTCTCAGTCTCTTCGTTCCAACTTCCAATTTTCCTCATTGCCTCGATTCCTCTCTAAGAGGAGACCCAAGAAGAAAGCAACGCATCCTGAAAGGCTGTTGATGATCTTCAATCCCATTTTGCTGTTTAATGGTGTGAGCACTCCCACTTTCAATTTCGATACCCAGACACTTCTCACCACTGTTAGTGTTCTTGCTGCAATCGCGCTCTCCTTGTTTCTTGGTTTTAAGGTAACAATTTTGCGTTCCCTTTCTGTTTTCTTCTGTTTTAGTTTCGGGCTGTTTATTGTAGAGTCTACGAGCATCACTCTATCACTCGGATGCTCGGTTTTGTTTCAATGTTACGATGTTCTGGCATATCAATGAAACTGAAGCTGAATTAGATTTTGAGCTTGTATAGTGAAGTTATACAGAAGATTCTGTTAGGGCGCCATTTACATTGGGCTCATCTTTAGAGTTGCAAAAGGGGATTTTACTCGTTTTTCGATATTCACTTGATTTTTTTTAATATATCTCGTTCAGAAAATGTGCAAAATCGACGTGCGTTGC
Source organism: Inga oerstediana (assembly GCA_963210345.1). Classification (NCBI taxonomy): domain Eukaryota; kingdom Viridiplantae; phylum Streptophyta; class Magnoliopsida; order Fabales; family Fabaceae; genus Inga; species Inga oerstediana. The sequence goes on from OY723405.1 coordinate 44,603,098, forward strand.
ACCCGTAGATGTAGTCAATTTTGCTTCCAATTTTTTAGACTGCTTCTGGTAACATTGTAGGTCAACGTTGATTCTTCTTCTTCTTCTTCTTCTAATATGTGTTGAGGTTTTTACAGGGGGATCCTGTGCCTTGTGAGCGTTGTGGCGGCAACGGTAATGATCGTTCTGTATTTCGACTCCAGATTGTTGTGCTTTACTCACAATGGGCATTTTCTGTTCTCAAATGTTGTGCAAATTCTTACAAGATACTACTCCCATCCTTAATTAATTTGATTAGATTAAGGAATTTGGTTAAGTTAATTAATATGTCTTGTATTTTCTAAAACACTCTAGCCACATTCCTTAATTCCCTCATTCCCCTTTCTCCTTAATTGTTGTTGAGGGAGCATCATAGGGGCAAATTAGGAAAAATTGACAAATATGAAAATTTTGTCTCATATTTAAGATCAAGATTAACTCCCCAAATATATCTTATATCAAAGGACCGAAGGAGTATCAATTAGTGCATTATGAATTTCTGACAAAAGTTGCTGCTAATTACAATAAACAAATTTGCTTATGTTGTTGAGAGCTGACTACCGCCAAGAACAATGCGGACTAAGTATAGTTGATACATGGAAATATTGTTGCTCTGAACCTTGACACCGTATTTCTATTCATTTTCTCAGTTTTCTCTCCGTTGCTTCTTTGACCTGTGCCAATATCTGGATGAAAAGCAATTTTCAATTTTTGGTGTTGATGACATCTGGTGTTGGATTTCTCTTTGCTGAAGATATTTGAATTATTCTCCAATTCATTCTTTTGAAGTCTAGGGAATACAACTAACAGGAAACTTATTCTGACTGAATTAATTCTTAAATCTCTTTTATTTGCAGTGTCTCGAACCAATGTTATATATGGACAGTGACACACTGTGAAACCCTTTTCTACGATCTCTTAGTGAATGATACGTTTGAAGGGTTAGTTGTTAATAGAGTACAATGATTTATGTAATCGGCTTCATTTAGTAGAATAAGACTTGTTGTTGTTGTTTTCTCTGGCTATCATTTTGTTTCGTTTTCTTTTCCCTACCACCAATTTTATCTCCCTTGAAAAAAAAAAAAAAGTCATCCAGAATATGGATATGCATAGAATTGTAATAGGTTACTGTGACAGAAGGCACTCACCACCTTTATCAAATATTAAATCTCATTTCATTTTTGTACATTGTCTTCTCAATTCTCTTGTACTCCACTGAAACCAAGTGCTTCTTGATTGTTTGAATTTATTCTTCAATCCTCATTAAGTTGAACCTGTCCTGTTTTGGTTACCGAACGAAAGTGCTAAATTGTTATACTATTTTTGACAAGCAGGCGGAACAAAATGCATTTTTTGCAACAATGGTAAGATGGAGCAAGATAGTGGGTTAATTGACTGCAGAGTATGCAAGGGTGCAGGTATTTCTACTGTCTTCCTGGTCTTTTTGAGCTTAAAAAGCTATTCTATCTTGGATTCTGAAATGCTTTAGATGCCTGCTGAAATTATCTTTATTTGCATCCTTCAATCAGTATTCTTGGTAGTATGTCCATTTTGGTAAACTTGATGAGTACCTGCGTGAAGATCAGCTGTAGATTACTAGTGATGATCTTAATATTTCTTTTCCTGACCATATTATGACACTTCTTGAATCATCAGTTTTATTGTCAATCTGTCACCTTAGAATTCTAGTATGAATAATTCTTCTCAATTAATAAAACGCTAAGCTTAATATATTAGATGGAGTAATTTACTCAGGCATCCTGTGGATTTTACTGAGATTATACAAACTTTTCATTTAATTTCAAAACTTATATATACTTGTCCTAAAAAGAAAATGTATTACAAAGAGCTACCTTGAGTTTTTCTAAATCACACAAATCTCTCGTCTATTTTCAAAATTTACACAAACTTTCTCTTAAAATAGAGAATAAATTATGCAGATCTCTCCTGAATTTTGATGAAATTATACCAAGATTTAGGAGAAGTTTGTGTGTGTTTTGGAAACTAAGCAAAGATACGTGCAGTTTCACCAGAAGTTAAGGGATGCTTACGTAATCTGATTGTAGGGGATGTTTATGTAAGGTTTAGAAAAAAGAATGAGGATATGTATAGTTTTAATAAAATTCTTGGGATGTTTCTATTATTATTCTTTTAAGAAGATGTTGATGTAATTTTACCAAACCTCTAAGAAGTTATGTGTAACCTACTCTCTCTCTCTCTCTCTCTCTCACACACACACACACACACACACACAAAAGCTAGTGGGGTGGGCACGAACAGTCTGATTACAATCGGACATTTACAAGAGAGCTTATATGCCACTAGGCCACAAGGTCATTGACACTAATATTTATTATGATTTTGAATGAGTGCTTAATTTTCACTATTTAAGAATCTAGTCACCTCAAAACAATTTTTTGTTATTATTTTTAATTCTATTTATTTATTTTATCACCCTCGTATTGAAAAGCTTTCACAGTTATGTTATATAAATCTGTTTACATATCTCACTGCTTGATTTTTTTTTTCCCTTTCACAATATAGGATTGATACTTTGCAAGAAATGTGGAGGTTCAGGTTACTCCAGAAGACTATGAGCTGTGGGTTTTCTGTTCTTGTTGAGACCAATTGTTCTGAAATTTGTAAGATCTTGTAACCACCTTTTGTTGCCAATATATTTGTTTATGGACCATTGTACTGTCCTCACTATTGTATAAAATTGAAGCCTCTAAAGTAAGCCAAATTTTGATCTCTTGTTTAGGTCCCATGATAATATTATTTGGATCCTCTAATTTCTCCCATCATTTTGTCTCAATGTCAATTCTGACCGTTAAATCGATATTTGATGGTCCAGAATGACAGCTTCAACTGAAGTTATGTAACTTGCATTGCAAGATAACTCTTTTTTTTAAAAAAAAAAATTTAGTTGTTTATTTTTTTTAAGTCATGCGATTTTGTGGGTGGGAATTAAAATATCAAACAGTATTAAAAGAGTGCATATGTGAGTTCAATGAATTCATTAGGCTCAATAAGATCCTCCTACTAGCCACAAAAAAAAAAAAACAAGTTCTACTTCTCAAATATTATGTGGGTATAATTTTGTTAGGGCGTTATAACTCAATGACATTAAACACTTCCCTTGCTTTTTTATGAGTGAGGTAGTGGGTTCAACTCTTTATTATTTATTTCTGTTAAAAAAAAAACTCTTTATTATTTACATGTTAGGTGTGTGAGTTGTGACCCAAAAAAAATGTGGGTATAATATCAAAATGAGGCAATTTTATACTATATATTTACAAATTTTATAACAGAGTGAATGACAATATAGGATATAATTAGCCAGTCGTACCTATGCTTTAAACTTTTATCAAGGTATTAAAACCCGGACTGGGTATTGAATTGGTCGGGGTATTGGGTTAAGGGTCATTGGATCAGACTGGGGCCAAACCGGTAAGAAATTAAATATTTTAGGCTTATAGTATAAAATTCTAAAATAAAAATTTAAAAAAATTGGAACCCGGACCGGACCGGTCTACCGGCCGGTTCGCCAGTTTCCGGGCCAAACCGGACGGTCCGGTCCAGGTTCCACAACCCTCACTTTTATACATTTGGCTATAAGAAAGTCCATGTTAGGTTTTAATATTTTTTTAATTAGACCCAAAATCATCGATATTTTGTATTTGTTTTACGTTAATTTGCTGGTCATCGAGCAACATATTTTTAAGAAGTTGACTTATTTTAAGCAAAGGATGGAATTTGGGTAACTAAAAATAAGATTATTGACCTATTTTTAATTGAGGTTAGAAACACAGAAACTACAGAAGTATTGAAATACTTCCTCGGTCCTTTTTTATAAGAGCTTAGTCGAATTACGTGATTAAACAGTTAAAGTGATTAAACCTAATATATATATAGGAAATAAACCATTTTTTTAGGTATGTGTTTATTTATAAGGGGTAAATAAGAGCGAGAAATATAGTAATAACGGAAAAAGTATGAAAAAGAGTGTAATATGTGAAAAAGAGGAGAGAGAATATAGTCAATTAAGGATAAAAATATTAAAAACATATTAAATGTTCAGATAATCCCAAATAAGCTATTGTAAAAAAGGCCAAAATATTTCAAATATTAGGCTCTTATAAAAATGACAGAATTGTGTGTTGTTTCTATGTGTTGTCGAAGTATTCCAAGGCCAAGTTTCTCATCTACTCTGTTGAGTTCCCAACATAGTTTTAGACTATTTTGTTTATAAAATCATGTTATGTGCCAAAAGCAAAATTTAACTGTGATTATGCCCACGTGTGAAGAGAACAAATTGAAGCCTGTGTGGACCGAATTATGAAGTTATATTTGAAGATAGAGTGAATAAAAAGCCATTGCTTTGAGATGGCTTAGTTTCATCCTTTTCCTATTATAGGATAATAACAATAGGAACTCCTCCATAAAAGAGAGAGAGAGAGAGAGAGACCAAAAGTAAGAAAAAGGAAAAAAAAAAAAAACAGAAAAATCAATAAAAGAAGGGTTAAGGAGCAAAACTAACCTTAAACTTTTCTCAAAAGTGCACTCACCACCATACAATTTTTTTTTGTGCAAAAATAATTATGAACTTTTAAAAAAGGGGGCAAAAGTGCCATTACCGTTAACAGCCGTTTACTTTAAAGTTTTTAAGGGGCAAAAATACCCATAAACTTTTCTCAAAAGTGCATTCACCACCATAAACTTTTTTTTGGATGCAAAAGTAACCATAAACTTTCAAAAATGGGGTAAAAGTGACAGTTCTCTTACTGTGTTCAAATATCATCTTTTAATTGTTTTAAGTCCTGAAAAATAGCACCTCGATTTGTCCACTATGATTTTTTCAAACCAAAAATTGAAAAACTGATCTTCAATGAAGATGACGTCGTCATCCTGCTCTCACCAATATGTCGTAAATGGAATTGTTGATATCAATAGTGTCGTAAACGTAGTTGCCAAAATTGTTGATAGGGAAGGATCTCAACAATTCCATTTACTGCACGTTGGTGAGAGCATGATAGCGATGTCATCTTCGTTGAAGAAGAGTTTTTCAATTTTTAACTTGGAAAAATCATGATGGACAAATCGATGTGTTTTTTTCCTAGATTTAAAACAATCAAAAAATTACATTTGAACCTAGTAAGATAACCATCACCTTTGCCCCATTTTTGAAAGTTTATGGCTATTTTTGCACAAAAAAAAAAGTTTATGGTGGTAAGTGCACTTTTGAGAAAAGTTTATGAGTATTTTCGCCCCTTAAAAACTTTTGAATAAACGATCATTAACGGTAGTGTCACTTTTACCCATTTTTTAAAAGTTCATGGTTACTTTTGCACCATTTTTTAAAGTTCATAGCTACTTTTGCACAAAAGAAAAAAAATTTATAGTGGTGGGTGCACTTTTGAAAAAAGTTTAAGGATAGTTTTACCCTTTAACCCATAAAAGAAAACTATCCATTCTTATTCACTATTAATATCTCCTATGCTTGTTTTTCCTAATAAAAAAATTATTTGTTATGAGCTGTTGCTAAATCATATGCTCCCTCTCATTTTTCCTTTAATAAAAGATTGCATCAATTGAAAAAATAGGGTCCTCCGTCCTCCCAAGACCAATGAACAAAAAAGAGAAAAGGCAAAACAAAAGGCCCAAGAGAACCAAAAGCAAGGAGAAAAGAAAATATTTGGTTGGTTTGGTGATAAAAATTTCTGCTAAAGGTTGATCTTACCATTTTGTCGTGGAGTTCCACAATTTTCATAATAACAATATTTAAGTCAACTTCTTTATATCCATTATGTAAAGTTCTCCGATCACACATGTCTACATGAAAAAATTGGAAATTTGGAAACATGACCATATATGATTGATAAACTTGACATAATAGTTACTGAGAACTTAATATAAATATTGTCCTTTTCATAATTAGTTAACCACATTTTTGAACTAGGGGAAAAAAAAACTATTCTCAATTGGTAGAACATTTTTACACCAAACCAATGAATTCCTTCTGTTATCCCACCAACAATATACATAAAATCTAAATGAGCCTATTTTCGAACTGCAATAAATTCATGAGTTGACTGAGTACGTCCAACTGGTTAAACCATTGACCATAGCAAATCTGTTATGAAAAAAGGACCCAAAAAAATTATTAAAATAAAACTTTTAAACAAAAAGGAAAGAAAGAAAGAAACTTCAGTGATGATAACCATCAGGCCAAAGCTTCTGCCAATTCTTATATATATACAACGTATTACAAACAAAGGAAACAGGCCGTAACCATCCATTGAAAGCCAGCTATTTATCCACATAGAATAAAGGAATTTAAAATAAGACAAGGACACAAAAAAGAGACCTAATTCCTCATAGCAAACTTTTCTCAAATTATAGCCATTATCATCATGATGCTAGTCAATCTCAGTCTTATTTAACTTCATGAAACTTCCTCTATATATATTATTATTATTGTTATTAGCTCTCCATTAATTTTATAAAAATTAAGCCAAAAGCCCTCACTGTATATCCATGAGAGTCTACATTAGAGCTTGACTAGACAGAACAATATTAAGTAATTCATATCCCCAAAAGTGAGTGGGCCAAACTAGTCCGTAGTTTTCTAGATGAAAATAATCAATGGAATTGGCCTTGCTTCAGCAACTTGCTCCCACCGAATATCCTGGCTAAAATTGCAACAACCCCTCCTCCCATGGCCAGTGAAGAACCTGACACCTGCTACTGGAATATGACCCCTAACGGCCTTTTTACTGTAGCTTCAGCATATAAAGAGCTCATTGTACCTCCATTGAATGACACAGACATTATATGGATGTGGATTTGGCATTGGCCAGGAATGCAGCAGGTCCGGACCTTCCTCTGGCTTGCCATGAAAAATTGACTTCTTACTAATGCAGAAAGGGTGAGAAGAGGCATGGCAGAAGACTTGACGTGTTCCTTATGTCATGAGGCTACAAAAGATCTTGATCATCTTCTCAAGCACTGTCCCACAGCAACCATTTGCTAGTCTAAGGTCATTCCTGCTCACCAATTGGGGACCTTCCTTAGTATGCCTCTAGACCAATGGTTTCGATGTAATTTGAACCCACGCGTCATGGGTACCCACTGGAGATTATTCTTTGGCATCCTTGCCTGGAAACTCTGGGATAACAGAAATAAGAACATATTTCTGAATGAGAGACAACAGCTAGAAAGTATTATTCTGTTAACTAGCTCACTTGTTTCTCACGTCAGTCAGGTTAGGGATTTACTCTGTTCGGTGGACCCTAATGCTTAGCTGATTGTGTTATGTAATCCTGTATATATTGTCAATATAATCCACTTTCCACTAAAAAAAAAAAAAGTAATTCATCAAGAGGATTGATAACTCAACCCTCTTTTATATTTGCTGTAACCAACAATATTATGACAATGTTCAAATAAGCCAACGAGATCGTCATTGTATTAGAATATTTTAATCCAAAAGTACAATCAATAGCATCAGCAATAGCACCTATGACTTTTCAGACGTCCAATATAGGCATGTTAAAAGGCAGCCGCACATGTCAACATCTCATAGAACTGTCAATCTAAAGTAGAGGAAGAACAGGTTAAAGGCTTTTTTTTCCTTGGAAGTATACACTCAGGGTCAATTTTTTCTCGAAAGTATTTTTGGAAGCAATTTTGCCCCAGAAGTATGAAATCTGGAGCAATGTAGCCCTCTTCAAACGTTGGCCCCAACTAACGTTTGCCACGAACGCAAAAATGACATGGAGGATGCCAAGATGGATTAGAGACGTTGCTTTGTGGATTAGAGATGTTGCAGTGACAGGTTTTTCAGGTTTCTTCAATGTTGTCTGCGATGGTGACTGAGTTAGGTGAGAAAGATTGATGGCTTCCAGTTAAATGCAACCGAACCCATCTGATCGCCATTTTAAAGAGGAAGAAGAGGGTTATGCGAAAAAGCAGGGGAGAAGGCATGGGGGACTCAACCTCTACAAGTTTGACAAACAGAAGTAGGAGGAGGGTCGCTGTTATGATTTGTCAAGGTAACGGGTTCAGAGTCATGGTTCGGCGAGGTTATGATACTGTGGGTTGTCGTCGCCTCTTTGTACTTCTTGGACAGAGTTCAACCCAGAGAGGAGATTCTATGGTTGTAGGAATTACCAACAAGTATGCATTATTTTTTTCATGTTTCAAATGTTTTATTTGTGGTTAATTGTTGATGGATTTACAAGGTGGATGTGGATTTTTCCAATGGCATGATGAAGAACTGGGTGAGAGGTCAACACATGTGATAAGCGAGTTGCTAGGGCATGTGGATAGGCTATTTGATGAGAATATGAAGCAGAGAGTACAAGAGGAGAAGGGAGCTGCTGATGCTTAAGCAAAAATTGATGCCATATATATGCAGATGAAGAAGACAGAAACGAGAATAAGGCTTGCATTTTGTGCTTTAGTGCTCACATGGGTGTTTTTTTAGCTTTGATTTTGAGTTAAATGATGATTAATAAGTGGTGTTTAACTTAAGTGGATTTCATGTTTTAGCTATAGAATGCTTTTAATTGTTAAAGTAATAGTCCATGGGCATTGGGGATGACTTTTATTAGTGATTGTAAGTGTAATTTTGTTTTGGTCAACAACTGTTTGTGTAATTACTTTTATTTTGAATGACTTTTATTTTGGGTTATATGATGATCACTTTTGTGAATACAACCCTATTGGCCAATAGGAATACAAGGCACAACTAATATAGCAAAAGATTTCCAACACGTGTATTGAATAATTTTGTCTCGATATCATATTAGTAACCATTACAAAAGAAGACCAGAAAGGAAATTACTTTGTCTTGAATAAAAGACAACCACAATAAAAAATGGTTTTTCCTCGGGCCCAATTCCTTCTTCCAAAATCACTCCAGCTAATAGCCTATTACAACTAACGAAGCCCAATTCCCTCTCCAAACCCACTTCCTCATCATCATTGTCAGCACCTCCATCATCCACTACAGTTTTGTTCGCTACACCAGATAAATCCTCATCTTCACTAACACTATCCCGACTATTAGTATCATCACTGCCAGATTCACTAACATGTTCCTCTTCACCTTGATTTCCATTTAACATATCATTATCCCCATAATCATATCCAATTTCAGTGAAATTGACATCAACCTTCCCTGTTTGTATCTCAATTTCTTTATCATACACAAAGTTCTGCTCAATTGGTATCTCATAAGACAAGTTTGCTTGATTAATTAGAACATGTTTAGTTTCCTGCACCCCCCTTTTCAAACTTTTGTAATCTTTTAAAAAGTACCCCAAGTCCCAATCATTGTTCGAGCCTCCATTCCCATCACCCTTGGGACCATCCTTTGATACACTATCGGGACCACCAAATCCATTACCATATGACGCCATCTACCACTAAATAAAGTTTAAAAAAATCAATTTAACACCTTAAAAGAGACAAAGCGAGCCAATAGATTTTCACTATGGAAGAATATAAAAATCACTTCCTCTTCGTCGAATCTCAAGAAAAACTGAAAAGCAAAGATTCCATACTTGTTTATGTAGGACTAATCTCTGCTCAATCCTCCAATCTCTCGTCGTACAAGCTTTAGAAATCACAAGCGACCACTTCGACGAAGCCCTAGCACAACGCAATTTAATCTCAGCTTCTCTTCTAATTTGTTCCTCTTAATCAATTAGGCTTTTGTCGTTTTGTTTCAGCTCAATGTCTTCTCTTTCCACTTGCCACGTTCACACCATCTCTACCACATCTTCTATCCCTTGCCACATATCATTCAATTACTTTGCCAGCTTGATATTTTCCACTGCCACCATGTAACTTTCATGGTCAATGTTAGGCCAATGTTTGAAGAGGGCTACATTGCTCCAAATTTCATATTTCTGGGACAAAATTGCTTCTAAAAATACTTACGGGGCAAAATTGACCATAAGTGTATACTTTCAGGGCAAAAATGGCCTTTAACTCAAGGAAGAAATGAATACTATAGTTGTGAATATTATGATATTAACACCAAGGTTTTGAACCTGGACCAGCCACTAAACCAGCTGGGGTACTAGGTCAAGGGTCAGTGGATTAGACCGAAGCTAATTCGGGCCAAATCGGTAAGAAATTGAAAATTTAAGGTTATTAATATTAAATTCTAAAGAAAAATAAAAAAACGATTTAAAAAAAATACCAAACCTGATTGATGCCCGGACCAGATTGGTTTAATGGTTGGTTTCCGGTTCGGTCCGGATTTCCAAACCCTGATTAACACAAACTAGCTACCAGCGGAAGGATGCAAACTGCTAACTTGAGTCAAGAACGTTGCAAGTGAATATCTTAAATTACTTGAGACAAATAGTCTCTCATTAATATAAAGAAGCAGATTGATTCAGCTGCCGCATGGAAGAACCATGAGCTTCATGTCCACGCAATAAGTGAACTGTCTCATCAATAAAAGCTCCGGGATCTCTCAAACTAGCATTTGATTTGACTCCTGAACACGAAAACAAGTATGCAGCAAAGTTTACATTTTACAATGACTTTTTGAAGTGCATAAAATTAAAATTATTGGCTGCACACAGCAAAAGCGCGGGGACTAACCTCTCCTTTGTCCCCGCCACAACTGCAGATTCTTTTCAACGCTATGCAAATTTCTTAAAACATGTTCAAAGATATCTCCCAAAACATCATGGATTTTAAATGACTCACTCATAAGTCTGCCATGAAAGAACACCAAACTTCTAAACCAGAATATTCATTATAGAAAAAGTGAGATAACAAAATTGTTCTCGAAGTTCATATTTTTATCAATTTTCTGTTAATTAAATTCAATGGCGTACCGTGGAAGTGTTTGGGTGGAATGATAAAAGTCCTCTTTCTCCCGCAGGAAGCCAGCCATTTAAATCATCCAGTCTCATGTAATAATAAACTTTCCATATTTCATCGATTGAAATCATGCAAAATGTATGGCAACTAATCAACGCTAGAAGCCCAAAAGGCAGAGCAATAAGAAAAAGAACATAGGAACTGCAAATATCTTCAAGTAGAGACACTAAATTTGGACTTAATTTATCACTGCATGTTAAGGAACCAACCAAACCGGCTCGAAACATGAAACGAGCAGCAACATTACGAAGGTTGGAGAGTGTTCCTAAGAAATTAGAACTGGAGAAAGCATGGAAACCGTGCAGACAATTCCAGATATAGTCGTAATAAAGAGAGAGAATGTTTCTACTTCCAGCCGCTTCGTTCTCTGAAGTCGGAGAAGCCATTGGAGCTGACGTCAAAGCTTTTTTTCGCAGTGTTTTGTGTTTCTGCTTACTTTTCCTCAGTTTGGTCTGGCTTGTTCAGTAAATAAGTAAGAAGACCCAGAGCCACATGTTTAGGCCATTTAGGTAAATAGGACGTCCATTTTGAAAATGTCTTTTTTTTCCACTCAATTTTCAATTTTTTCCAATGCCTTTTCTTTTTATTTTTCAACCTCTTTTATTTTCTTTCTTTTTTAGTCCGTTCTTTTTTTTATTATAATTCTTTATTTTTATATTATTCTTATTTCTAATTTTTTTATAATTTATTTTACTCTAATAAATTATATTTTGGGTAAATTCTTGTTACCAAACTAATTACATAATAAAATCTATCTATCATGAATTAATTATTTCTTAATGATAAATAAATTAAAAAAAAAGTAAAAATGGGAAAAAGACAAATAAATACCACTTGAACTTCAAAATCCCAAATCAATAATTTCCCAAAAACCTGAATTATCAATTGTTATACTTTTTTTGTCAATCTTATTATTCTTATTATTAATAAAATTAATTTAGGATTTTAAAATTTAAGTAATTTTTTTTTTTATTTTTTTTCATATAAAAATTAGGATGGTACATTATTACGTTCAATACCTATTTTCTACACAATTTTGTATTACATTAAAAATCCGTCAGAAGCTTAGGCCAACCTGAAAAGTTTCACGTGCTTCTGCTCAATGAACCTCGATCTAGGCCATTAAACGAAACATGCTTTCTAAAAAATCTGAGCATACCTTTATTTTCAAACAAGTCAGGTCAAACCAAGTCATAGGCCACCTGACTTTTTTTTTCTTTTTTTTAATAAATACTGAAAAGCTACATTCACAACTCAAAAAGGCCAGTAGTCATGTATTTTTAGTTCCCATCATCAACCTCCAACTCACCAAGGTGAGGTGGTGAAACTGGCTTATTTTATCTCTACCTATAAGCCTAAAAACCTATAGATTTGACTTATTTATCTATTTTTATTTTCACTATTATATATAATTATATATAATATATTTTAAATCAACTTTATAAATTATTTATAAAATTACTTATTTACTCTTAATTCTAAATTTCATATCTTATAAATTACATACAGGCCCAACCATTTAATTCTTCATCTACTTGTATCACCCTCTCTTCTCTGTAATTGCTCAAGACAGAACCATGATTCAATTACTAGTCAAAGTCTGTTATGAGTGGGTGTTGAATATATGCTTCTTGAAGTTAATGGGCTGATTCATTCTGTAGGAGTTATCCAATAAAGAAAAAATTACATTGAAGCCTTAGATTATTGTTGAAGCCATATTCTATTTTAAGGATGGTTTCTGCTACTGTTATAAACATATTATCCTATAGGGAAAATTCAAAAAAACTATATTAGAAAATGGAAAAGGACATTTCAATACAACGAAAATGGGAAAGGACAATTCAGATGGATGTCAGATTTTCAGAGGAATCTGTCATTTTGAAATCTCGGCCAAATTACGAAAATACCCTTCACCCCTTCATTCCCCACTTCAGAATAACAACATGATCATCGCAATTAACAATTCCAGATTCACCATTAACAACTTCAATTCTTTTTTGACAATTAAAAAGTTTCAGACCAATAACAACACATATCTCTTAATTAACAACTCCGAATTCGACATTAACAACTCCAATTTCTTCTTTCACACTAAACTAGTTTCAGGGCCAATAACAATATCTATCTCGCCATTAACAACTTCGGATTCGATATTAACAACTTCAATTTCTTCTTTCACACTAAACAAGTTTCAGGGCAAATAACAACACTTATCTCACCATTAACAACTTCGGATTTCACATTAACAACTCCAATTTCTTCTTTCACAATTAACAAGTTTCAGGGCTAATAACAACACCTATCTTGCCATTAACAACTCCGGATTCGTCATTAACAACTCCCATATTGTTATTTCGACTGAGGGCTGAAGGGTATTTTCGTAATTTGGCCGAGATTTCAAAAGAACAAATTCCTCTGGAAATCTGACACCCGCCTTAATTGTACTTTCCCATTTTCGTTGTACTGAAATGCCCTTTTCCATTTTTCAATGTAGTTTTTTGGAATTTTCCCTATCCTATATGTATTATCGCAAACTTAAAATTGTATTGAGTTTTTATGAGATATTATAATAAATGGAACCTTCTTATGTTATTGTAAATTTTGAATTATATTTATTTAAATAATTAATTCATATGTGATCGTCCTATAGGCTCAAATCTTATTTAAGACATGACATAAACTTTAAAATTGACTTGAATATTTGGGCAAAATTGCTCATTTATTTGTAGTTTTGGGAAACATTGCACAACGGCTATAGGTAGAGGCTATAGGTAGAAGTGGTAATATGGGTTGGAGTTAGTACTGGGAATGCGGGCTGGCCCGTAAGTTGTGCGCTAGCCCACGCGGGCTGGAATCTTTGGTGGGGCGGGCTGCACCTTTGCGGGCTGGCAGCCCATTTAGGCGGTTTTTTTTTTTAAATTTTATTTTTTTTAAAAAAAATTTACTCTCTTTCTCTTTCACCTGTTTATTTCACATTTCTTTTTCTTATACATTTGTGTTATGAAGTCAATTTTATTCTTATTTTCCTTTTTTTTCATCTATTCACATGATAAAAACATATAAACACATCTCCTTTAAATTTAATAATAATAGAATAAATAAATATAATATGAAAATAAAAATATCAAATAAAAAGTATGAGGAATTAATTAAACACGGCATCAAATGAAAAGTAATAATAAGGGTATTTGAATTTATTTTATTTAAAAAAATAAAAAAAAACCAAAAAACTAAAAAAAAGGCGGGCTAACCCACATTTAAACGGGCTGCCAAAATGGCAACCCGTTTAAGGTTTTTTTGGGCTCGCCAGCCCGACCCAAATTACCGGCTCTAGTTGGAGTCGCATGACCAACCTACCAACCCACCAACCCACCAAAAATGGGAAGTGTCTTCTCTCCTCTTTCTTTATCATTTGCTGCCCTCCTTTTCTTCCAAACTGCATCGTTTTGACACAAAAAACTCAAGTTTCTCACTTTTTTTTAAAAGGCAGCATTCACCATCCTGAAGTATTTTTTTTGTATCAGTCAGTTCCTTAAAATATTTTTTCAAGATCCTACAATGATTTTTTAGTATTATTCAGTATCATAAATTATTTTTTTTAGTGTCAGTGAGTACTCTGAAATATGTTTGGCGCAATATTTTAGGATGCTTGATGCACTAAAATTAGTTTAGAACATGGGATAATACTAAAAAAATATTGCAAAGTGCTAACTGGAATTTAAAAAATACTTCAGGATGTCCAAAATATTTTGTCAAGATCCTAAAATAATTTTTCAGTATTATCCAGCATCCTGAAGTATTTTTTTTTAATGCCAGTTAGCACTCTAAAATATTTTTGGTGTAATATTTTAGGATGTTGGATGCACTAAAAATTAGTTTAGGATATTGAATAATACTAAAAAAATTATTATAGAATATTGATTGCAACTAAAAAAATATTTCAGATGATAATGCTGTTTTTCTAAAAAAAAAGTGAAGACCCTGAGTTTTTTGAGCCAAAACAACGGAGTTTGATAGAAAAGAAAGGCAATGGATGAAAAGGAAGAAAGAAAGAAGCCACTTCCCCAAAAAATGGGGGGCTGAGGTTGGCCAAATGGGAGCTCTCAGAGCCTTTTTAGCCTGCACTCGTCAACCTGCCATGTGCTAACTTCTTTTTAAATTTTTTTAGATTAAAATATACGTTTCATCCTCAAAATTTATATCAAACTTCAATCCCTTAAGTTTGAAAAATATATTTTCAGTCACTTAATACTAATACCATTAACTTTCACTAACACAAAACGTTGACTAGGCTAATTTATTGATGACTTAGCAAAATAATGGTGACAAAGCATATTTAAATTTATTTGTTCTAATATAATAATTTTTATATTTTAAAGTAAAAATAAAGACCAAAGCTGAAAATGATTATTCTCTTCCAAGGCGTCTCTCTCTCCCGGTGCTTCATTGCAGGTCAGTGATCCCACTTTTGAATTGTAGATTGGTGCCTCTAAACGAAGAGGGGAAGGAAGAATCATTAATCTTCCATCGGCTTTTAGAGTAAGACTAGTGTAACTAATACGCTGATACTGGTATAACACATAATTCTTGTCGTGCCTGATGATATTGAGTTATTCTCTCCGATCCTAATTATAGGACATATTTATCTAATTTTGAAAAAATTAAGGATAGTGGTTAAATTAATTAATCATATTTATTTTCCTAAAATACCCTTATTTAAAATTTAAAATGATATCTAATTACTTTGATTCTCTGTTTTTTCTTATACTTCTCCTGCTTCACATACAACTTCTCCAAACTCTCACACAATCCGACGTCGTTAATTTCCCTCAACAACTTCCAATCTACTCTCATTAAATTATTGTTGTGTTTAATTATTATTGAGAAAGTATCAATAGGGGGTATTTTGAGAAGAAATTGATAAAAATTAGAACTTTATCTTATAATTAGGATAAAGATCAACTCTCAAATATTGCCCTATAATTAAGACCGGAGAAAGTTTCTGGTATGATACGAAAACAGGGGAGAAGGAGTCCAATTCATCGTTGATGGGATAAGCCTAAGGCCTGGTGATTCCTTTGTGTTCTCCTAGCTGGAGAGGTTGAAGGAGAAAATGAATGCGCAGTTGCCTCGGTCACAAAAAGAACCAGTTTTAGCGTTCATCGCATCGAAGAGCACTCTCTCTTTATTATTATAAACGGTTTAATTTGAATGGTTTGTATTAAATTTTTTTTGCTGTTATGTTTTTTCAAAAATTATTTTTTAAATGTATACAAAATCTAAAATAAAAATAAATTCTTAACCGTTAATTTTTTAAGAAAAATGATTTTTTGTATTAGTTAAAAATCTTAAATTTAGATCATTAAAATTTTATTTTAACTGTGCAGATTTCATCATAATGAATAGCTCTCCGTGCTCATAAAATAATTTTCAGTTTTTATTTTGTTTTATTTTAAAATATAAAAATTATTATATTAAATAACAAAAACTTAACCATGTTTTGTCATCATTTTTTTTTTGCCAAGTTATCTTTAAATTTGCATAGTCAGCATTCTACTCGTGAGAGTTTTGATCAAATCTACTAGGGTTAGAGGATTGAAAATTCATTTTTTAAACTTAAGTGACTAAATTAAAACTTGATATAAACTTAAAGAATTAAACCTATACATTATCATTTTTTATTTTGGAATTTTAATAAGAAAAATATTTATTGTTTTACTCAATTTGAATATATCCTTATTTAGGCTTGCAACTTAATTATATGTTTGATCCCTCTCATTTTCTTTAATGAATTATTATATTTATATTAATAAAGTAATTATGGAAAAATGGTGATGGCAAAACATAATTACATAAAATAAATTAAATGTCTATATTTGTAAGTTTTGAGGTTATTTTAATTATACAAATTCATAAAAAATATAGAAACAACTGCAATTTAATTTATAAAAATTTATAATTTAATTTTAAAATGTAAACTAATTGTTTACAAATATTAAAAAAAGGAGGTTGGCGCGATGGCAAAATGGCCACCCGCCAGAGTAGCCTGCCTCGTGGGTTGGTTTTTTTTACCAATTATAAGTTTTAACTATGGGTATGCATTTTGTGACATGATTAAATCTAAATGCAGATGTTGCTACCAGTAGACTTTTTTTTTAAAAAAAAAAATTACAATGACAAGTAAAAGCTTGTACTCTACAAGAGTATAATATTTAGGCCACACTAACTGTATCTTGTGGTATATAGCCACATTCTAATACAAAAAGATCTAGACAATCAATAATGAATGATTCTAACATAACAAAATTTTGGATATTTCACCACGTCCCTTAACCAAGTTAGCAGGATTTGATTCCACCATTGGGCATTGAGAAGCATCCGTGGCCAGTGAGTTTACCCTTAATTGGAGGGCCCGGTGGAGTCCAAATTAACCTGGGGTCGTTGATATGCCTAAAAGATATCCTACTTGAGATACTGGATGCTTTACGCAAAATTTTTTTTTGGATATTTCCTTGAGCCATTTTGGTTAAGTAGTTTGCACAATGAAGCCCTTTTTTTTTTTATAGTACATGAAAAAAACTACAAAACACCTCAGAAGCTATCCTCCTGAGTCAACATAAGATCTTGAGCTATAATGATCAGTAAGTAATAAGCTCGTAATTACAAACGGAGGCGATTCAGTGATATGGAGATCTATCGGCATATTCCAAGCTTCTTTTGCCATAGCGTCTGCAACTGTATTGGCATCTCGATTACAATGTAACATTTCAACTTCCCAGTCACGATCCATCAACGCTCGAATCTCCATGATAAGATGAAAATCTGGATGTTCTTGAGACACCGTTGATTGAATAAGTTCCATAACTTCACTACAATCACTTTCAATCAAGATTTGTCTGTATCCTCTATCCCAGGAAATTTTAAGACCCCATAATACACCCCAAGCTTCTGCAGAGACCACCGTCCCTTAGCCAATTCGGTACATGAACCCTAGCAAAAACTCACCATTTTGATCTCACAGAACACCACCACAAGTGCACATCCCTAAGTTGTCACTCCTGGATCCATCAGTATTAATCTTCACCCACCCAGGCGGAGGTGTTTTCCAAAGTGTACAACTCTCTTTCTCAATATGGTTTTTACACAGGCTTGTATTACCCCATGTTAAGCATGCACGAGCACGGGCTAAAATGGCATTTGTACTCCAAATATTGTTATTAAAACATAGATCATTACGAGCCAACCAGATATATCTGCATAAGACGGTAAACCAAAGACGAAATTTGAAACCCTGAATAACCTCCTTTCTCTCCATACACCATGCAAGCCAGTTATTTCTATCCAATATGCCAAAAAATAGATCCCGCCAACCCAGTGATAAGAAACTATTCCAGAATTCAGAAATGGTCGGACAATCCCGTAGCACGTGGAGTATTGACTCACGTGCATTATGGCATACTTCACAATTACCCGTCGGATGACTACCACGATGGAACCGTTCCATGTTCGTCATTTAACGTCCATGAAAGCACAGCCACAAGAAAGTACGATACCTTTGAGGAACCTTCATTTTCCAAACACATTTCTATCGGTATTTAGTGTGAGCCCGTGGGATACCCACCATGAATTTGTAAGCAGAACTAATGGAGAAATTTCCATCAGAAGACCATCTCCATGCTGGGAAGTCCTCCCCATTTAGCTGACAGATATTAACCCTTCTGATAGCGGTACATACATGTCCTGGGAGAAGGTGATCAAACTTACTCATATCCCATTGTCCGGAGGGAGTGATGCAATCAGCTACTCTCCATACAGAAGCATCTCTAGGCAATTCTCGAGTTACTAAATTCTGAAGCTTATCCAAATGTGGCACCCATACATCATTCCAGAAAGAAATATTCTCTCCATTTGCTACTCTCCATGTAATACTATCATTGACCTTCTCCCAATTGTTACGAATACCCCTCCACGTGCTTGACTCCGACCGACGCTTTTCAATTTTAGGAATAATATCATTGCCGGCTTTATACTTTTCACGTAAAAACCTGACCCAGAGCGAGTCTTGTCTAATAATCATATTCCATCCAAGCTTCATCATGAATGCCTGGTTCTGGTGACGAGCTTTTCTGAGACCAAGGCCTCCATTTTCTTTACGTGCACACACCAAGTCCCAGGAGACTAGATGGGGTTTTCTACAAACTGAGCTACTACCCCAGAGGAAATTACGACATCTTTTGTCAATTTCATCACAAGTTCCCAAAGGTAGAGGCACTGTTTGCATAGCATAATATGGCATAGCTGACATTACAGATGACACTAGAGTATGCCTAGCCGCCATCGATAACATGTTGGACTTCCAATTCGCCAGACGAGCATCCATCTTATTCAGGAGAAAATTATACGTTGCCTTTGAGCTCCGTTCATGTAATATAGGCATTCCCAGGTATTTTCCCAAATTCGACGTCGGAGTAAAATTCAAAAACTCACTGATTTCTTTGCACCTGATATGATTCACGTTTCTAGAGAAGTAAATACGTGACTTTCCAGGATTCACTTTTTGGCCCGAAATGTCACAGAAGTCATCAAGGACGGCTTTTACAACCCCTGCGTGATCAAGATCTGCTTCTGCAAACAAAATGAGATCATCAGCGAAAAAAATATGAGAGACAGGAGTACCTCTTTTGGAGGGCCTAAAAGGTTTCCAGTCACCCTCATCTACCGCTGTTTGGATGAGATGCCCCAACCTTTCCATCATGATATCAAAAAGATACGGCGATATTGGGTCACCCTGTCGAACTCCACGGGAAGGGCAAAACGTATTAGTAACTTTTCCGTTCCAATTGATTTGCATTTGAGACGTTGAGATACAAGCTTGAATAACTCTAAGAAGATAATCAGGGATCTTTAGCTCTCTTAAGCAGTCGGAAATAAAACTCCATCTGACCCGGTCATAAGCTTTCTCCAAATCGATCTTAATGGCCATAAAACCCTTTTTCTTCTTTAAGGACTTCATAGAGTGAATGATCTCCTGAACTAGGATAATATTGTCCGAGCTCTGGCGCCCTTTCACAAAGCTGCACTGATTCGGGGCTATCACTAAAGGCATGACTGCCTTAAGTCTATTTGATATAGTCTTCGTAACTATTTTGTACACAACATTACAAAGACTTATGGGACGGAAATCTTTAATTGTCTCAGGATGTTCCACTTTCGGTATGAGTACAATTTGAGTGGCATTGATTTGTCGTATCCACATTGGATCATTAAAGACTTTTTTAACTAAGTCAATAACTGACGGTCCCACCGTTTCCCATTGGCTCTGATAAAATAACGGATTGAAACCGTCTGGTCCTGGTGCTTTCAGAGGCCCCATATCAAACAAAGTTCGTCTAATCTCGTGATCTTCAATCGATCTCCCCAGAGTACGCATATTTACGTCATCAATATCAGGATAAGTGCACCCAAAAACCAAAGATCCACTATATATCTGCGTCTCCGTATATAAATTTTCAAAGAACTGGCTTCCCAATTTCATAATTTCAGCCTCATCATATGTCCAGTCCCCAGAGTCAAGCTGTAAAGCCTCTATTTTATTCCTTCTACGTCTGCTGTTAGCCACTGAATGGAAATATTTGGTATTACGATCCCCATCCACATACCAGTTAACTCGAGAGTATTGCAGCCACATGACTTATTCCTGTATCAAGAGTTTCTCCAGCTCGCCCCAGAGTTCCCCTCGTAACTTTTCAAGAGATTCAGAGATACCAACCGAAGCTATCTTTGCATTAATCCCATCTAATCGTCGATATAAACTTTCTTTTATATAGAAGATGTTACCAAAAACTTCCTTATTCCATAACTTCAAATCCTCCGTGAACTGATCAACGGAACTGCGCCAGTCGTCCCTCACCTCCCAGTGACACTGCACAAAATTCTTGAAATCTTCATGCATAACCTAGGGTGCAAAAAATCTAAAAGGCCTTCAATTTCTTACAGTAAGAACATGAGATTCAGTATCAAGAAGCACTAGACAATGATCGGACTTATATTTAGGCAAGTGTGTCACAGTTGCATTCGGATTCTCTGTAAACCAACAATTATTCACCAAGGCCCTATCAATTCTGCTTTGGGTAATTGAATTACCCCAAGTAAATCGAGGACCACTAAAACCAATATCAAGTAACTCGCTACCCAATAACCAATTTCGGAAGGACCTATCAATACCTGTATTCTCCCTATGTTTCTTACTCCAGCGCTCCTCAGGACATGAAACAGCATTGAAATCTCCAATCACCACCTAGCCTCCAACAATCGATTGTTGAATACCCTCAAGAATGGGCCAAAGCTGGCGTCTAATAACCATATTTGGATTCCCATAGACCACAGTAAGAGACCACTTTGCACTAGTGCCTTTGTTAACCATACCATGAACAAATTGATCACCACAACAAGTCACCGAAAAATGATACGTAGAATCCCAGAATAACCATATACCTCCACTAAATCCTCGAGCTTCTACAATGTGCATATTCGTCCATCCTAATTTCCTTGCAATGAGCTTGGCTTTTATCCCTTGTTGTCTAGGCTCTAACAAAGCAAAGAAATTAACACCATGTCTGACAACAACATCACTCAATAATTTGTTAAAAGAGGCACCACCGGCACCTCGGGTATTCCAAGACATAATAATCATAAAAAAATTGATAAATATGAATAAGAGCACAACCAAACCAGACATTATTGAGACTTATGTCCTTCCTGCACCTCGTCAACACCATTCATCACCACATCAGCAACAGTCCCAGGTGGATTAGTTGGAATTGCAAAATTCTCCCCTCGTTCTGCACCTGGGTCAAGAGGATCTGTGGCTTCTAGACGGATAGTAGTGGAATTAGGGTCTATTTGAATTATTTTTTTTTTAATTCGTAACCCATCCTCCCCACTTGAATTATACGACGATTCGGCTTTATGAGTCAACTTGTGAGAGTTCAACAAATGAGAGTCCATTTGAGTTCTTGTTTGCTGCATTTTTGAGCCCATACTCAAGGTTCCGTGGGAAGCTCCCTCCTCAATCCCTTTCTTCTTAGCTGTCTGTGTTGCACGTGTTTTATTCAACGTCTTCAAATGGCCAACACTATCCGCATTCACACAAATTCTCTCCTTTTTTCCAACATTCAGATTATCCGATCCCTTGTGCCCCTTAGTCCCTTTACTTATTTCAATTAGCTGACCAGAGTTCCCTTTTGATTCACGCGATCTTTCTCCTAGCTTTGAACTGACATGAATCTTGCCTTGATTTGCACTATCATTATAACCCCCATCATTTATTCCCATATCTTCAACATGAAGAGCCTCAAAACGTGATCCTCCTCCCGTATTTCGAAAACGTAAATCACTCCTAGACTCACGACCATAATTACCATTCCCTGTGTTCGAGATCCATTGTCCCCTTCTACGACTCGGTGCGACCATCCACTCCCCATACACCCTGGCTGCGGTCTCAGAGCATGTAGACTCTTGTGTTATATCTGTGGAAGCCGACGGGTTCGACATGCATGGCGACTTTAACGTGCTTATAGCTTGATTATTAGGGCAATGCGCCGTGTCGTGGCCATACCGTCCACATGAGAAGCAAATCAAATGCAAACCCTCATAAACAATCTTCTTCTCTTTCCCATTAATCATCAATGACGGAAGTAAAGGCGCACTCAGATCGACTTCAACACATATACGGGCAAAACGACCTTTGGTTTTTTGAAGGGTGTTTGTATCCACTTTTAGAACCCTTCCAATTTGGTTACCCACGACATATAAAATACCCTTATCATAGAAATCAACTGGGAAATTAGGAATTCTCACCCATGCTGTAATTTTGGAAACCTCACTAGATTCAGGATCAAACTCGGACTTCCATGGTTGCACTGCTAGGTAATGATCCATATATAACCAAGGACCTCCTGTTAAAGCAAAATCATAGTCCTCCTTACTGCTCATACGAACCAGAAAATACCCAGATCCTATCTCAATAGTTTCAACCTGGCCTCTACGTCCCCACAGCTGTTGCAGTTTGCGACCCAGTTGATCCTCACGCACCATCCTGCCAAGGAGTCTAACGAACAACGATGTCGACCATTTCCGTGCTAACTTCTTTCTAAACTCCGGAGACACAATGATGTTTGGTCCCTTCTTCGTCATCTCCACCTCAATTCTAGATTTCCATCCGTCCCCTCTCCACCATTCTTCCTCTTCATCAGAACAATCATTCTGCGTCTGATCCTCTACACATGCATCCTTGTATGACCGTTTAGGTACTTCAGGTAAGGTGGTTTCCTGTATAATATTATTGTCACTCATCCAGTCCTCAACCCGTGGAGCTAAGGATTGCTTATTTGTGAACTCTTCATCATCATCATCACGAATTTTCTTCCTACTATGCTCCAAGGCCTCCTTCTCCTCCAGCATTGGTTTCAAAACCATTCTCACGGGACTACGATCTCTCTCCCGCTCGTTCATCTCTTGAGCATACAAAAAAATAATTTTCTTTTCTTTTCTTTTCTCTCCACTCTCTCTCACTCTCTTTTTCTTTTTCTATTTCTTTTCTTTTTTTTTCTTCTCCTCAGAACAGATTAAAAAAAAAGCAGCAAATTTGGACAGACAAAACCAAGTAACTCAACGTACCTGGAACCGCCAATTCAACCAGATTGTATCATCGCACATCGACGTTGGGTAGATATTCGTATCACCGGAAAGCAAGCTCAAATAGACTGAGATCTGGATCAACACTCCCCACAGATCAGCACCGAAACTGGAGACGCAGGCTCAGATCGGTGTCGGAAATGAGAAAGCAGCGTCGGAAGCAGATCAGTGTTGGAAATCTGGGAGATCAGCGACGGATACGAGAGACCGTTGAGAAGCAACGGTCAGAAAAAAAAAACAAAAAAACAGAGGAAAAACTACAGTAAGGAACTCAAGACACAGCGGAGTTAACAAAACGCCTGACTCTGCATCACCAGTTCGTCGGAAAGGCAGACTTTGCAGCTCATTAATGTCGATCTCGGTGAGAATCACGTCGGAAATGAGAGACCGTTGAGAAGCAACGGTCAGAAAAAAAACAGAGGACTTGGAAGTTCCATGCGCGTCATCAGTTTGGCTACAATGAAGCCCTTTAGTAATGGATTGTTGAGTTCAAGTTGCTTGGGACAAGAATTTGGGGTAATTCTTTGGTTTTTTTTTCATTCACGGACAATGATAAGTAGTTTTGCTATTTTTCTTAGTGGTTAAACTTATGGTTACATGATTTATATGTTCTAATAGTTTAACCTTTTTTGATTGCCTTCTCTAATAGTTTAACTTATGTCTTATAAATAATGTTAAGATTTTTGTTGTTTATTTAAAGATTAAAAATACACACTTGTGTTGGCATAAAAAATACATACTTGAAATTTATGAAACAAAACTTTTCTTACATCTATAGTATGAACGGCAAAAAACTAATTATCCAAAGCAAATTCAAATGGGCATATAAATATCATAGTTAAAAGTTAAATTTCCACGTCCAAATCCTATATTTAACGGTTAGTACATGAAAAAATTAGGAAAAAAGATAAATAAATATTATGTAAACTTTTAAAGTTTGAAAAAGTCTGTTAAAACTTTCAAAAGATAAAGAGGTCACCTGATAAGAATTTGAAATTCTGAAATTTATGTGTTTTTATCAAAATACTCTCCTCTTTTTTCTTTCTACTTCTCTCTTCCTTCTCTCCTCTCTTTCTATTTTCTATTCTCTCTTTGCTCTCTGTTCTCTATCAAACTTCATCGGAGAAGAAAATGAATAGTGCTTCCTCCGCCTCCCTCTATAAACCGTCTAACCTGGGAAAGAAGATGCAAAATAGGTCAAGATGGTCTTCTCCCTTTTTCACACCTCCTCTGGTTCAATGATTCGCCCGTGAGAAACGATAAAGATGATGAACAGTGGTGTTTAGCTAAGAATCGTGGTGTTGGCGCATCAAAGAATCAAAGAAGGACAAGCTCTCCGAGGAATGTCGGGGCCTCTTGAGGCGGCGAGAGTAGACATGAAGAAGAAGGTGCTTAGCAAGTGAGTTCTTATGATCAGGGTCGAACTCGAAGTGGGAAAGATTGAGCTTTCGGGCCTTGACCTTCTTCAACATAACGTTGGAGGATCCACTGGCGCTGACACGACAGGTGGATGTGGTAGAATAAAGATGATCGAGAGGAAGATAACGAATGGAGTGTCGTGGGTGGTGTGAATGTCCACGTTTGTGTCTTCTTCGGCTTCTTGTGGTTGGAGAACAAACGCCATGGATGTGAGTGCGAGAACAGGGAGAGCAAGAGTCTTGGCCCCTTTGCTCTCTCGCCCTCTCTGTACGTCCAAGGAGTTGAGAATGGAGATTAAGAGAGTGTTAGGGTTTTGCAATGTGCCAAGAGATACAGATTGGAAGATCGTTCGTGGGGAGGGAAAGTTGCATTTGGGGCAAAAAAAAAAAAAAAAAAAACTGTTTCCCGCTGTGCACAACACAGATTGAAACAGAGGTGCTATTAAGCCAGTTGTGTGTATGATGGTATTAGATTAGAGACGTCCAAAATGTCTGTTAAAAAAGATTGACAAAAAGCTTTAGATGGTGATAAATTGAGCAAAGATCTTAATTAAAAGGTTAATGATTTTGATAAAATCTGGTCTTGATAAAATCTGTAAGTGTCAATAATATGCGTAAAATAATTGATAAAGAGTTTTAGGTTATAATCAGTTAAGTGAGATTGATTAAAAGAGTAATATTTTTGACAAAATCTGTAAGTAGTGACAATTAGTGCTTGTTTGGAATAACGATTTGAATGCTTAAAAATAGTTTTTCAATCGTGATTTACAGTATATGAGATAAGTATGTGATATGAGTTTTGTCTCGATTTACGTAAAAAATAACTTATAAGCAATCCAAACGCCATATCAACATGCCCGTGTAAAAGGATTGATAAAGAGTTTTGGATTGTGACAAGTTGAGTAATGAGATTGAACAAAAGAGTAATGATTTGATAGAATTAATAAGAACTGACAATATATATAAAATGATTGAGTAACGAGGGTTTTTTATCTTTTCTCCCAAACATGAAAAACCTAGGTTCCCGCTCCATCTCCTCTCTATCTTTTGTATGTGTTAAGAGATTTTTCTAGGTTTTGAAAGCTGAAAGGGTATTTATATGTCATTTTCTCAAAAAATTACATGAAGAAAGAAAAAAATACGTAAAAAAAAAATATTCCTATCGACTTGCGTGTTTGGAATGGCTTATTTTTATCCAAAACGTGCTTATAATTCGTGATTCACGGTATACGAGGTAAGTATGTGAGAGGAGTTTTTTCTCGGCTTGCGTGATTCGGGCTTATTTTTTAAGCTGCCGTGAAAACAAACAAGCCCCAGTCATATTTTTGGGTCGGTTGAAACCTGACCCTTCGTCATCACATATGCTTTGCTGGGGTCGCGCAGTGACAGTCTCGAGTCTCGACCGAGGAGCCTTTTAGTCAGAATCGCCGATCAGATTCTTTTCCTTCTTCTTTGGCTGTGGGTGTGGGCAGAACGCCGTTTCCCTTTCTTCCTTCTTCTCTCTTGTGCGCCGGTTTTGTGATGTATGTTCAAATTTCTTCCCTTTCCTCTGTTTGTTTTTTGTCAAGAATGTTGCCATATATGTTTGGTGCAGAATGTTGCCTTTGCCCCCCTCTGTTCCTTCGTGTGTGTGGATTAGGTCATTGTTGTTTTCTTTCCATTGTTTTCTTCCAATAGGTGCTTGGTTTGAGTTGTATCATGGTTTGGTGATTAATTGGAATTGAATTTATAGTTGGAATGTATGAAGTCATGGGCTGTGATTTTAAGAGGAAAATTCTTGGAGCTTCTCAAATTGAATGCACAATGAGTGTTTGACAAAATGTTTGAAAGGAAAGAGACTCTTTTGGACGAGTGTTTCCTGAAGTATTTTGATGATGGAGAAGAATTTAGATTTTCTTCTGGGTTGATTATGATTTAAATCTTTCTTAAAGATAAAATTTGAAAGACTATAACTTCATAATGATGAAAAGAAGATTGTCGGGAAATTTCAATGATTAGGTGTATTTATTCTTATGTTAGTCCTTGGGTGCATGCAAAGTGCTCTATGAAATGTCTGAGAAAGGAACTTTGTGGAATTGAGGAATCAAAGTTGTTGGTGTTAGCATTAAATAATTTATAGTATAAGAGTTGTTTATTTTTCTATATTGAAATTTGAAAAAATATGGGTATTGTGTATATATATTGTGTATACACACACAGTAATTATGGTGAATTATTGATTAAAATCAATGAGACGCTTTATATGTGGAAGGTTGAAGTAAAAATCTCTTTTGTTCTCTAAATTATCCTACATTGTGGATTTTGGTTGTGTTTCTTGAGTTGTTGGAGATTATAGTCACATGATTTGAGGAACATGAGTTTTAGCTAGAATGTGAAGATTGGTTATAAGATAGTTTGTATGATGTAGATGTATTTTTACCAAACGGAAGATTATGTTTGATAAAGCTTGAAGGAGTAACCATGATTTTGTTACGGACTTAAGGGGGTTAAGAAGTGAATTTAACAAGAGTAGTGATATGATCTGAATTCAAATGGTTTGTCATACATGAATCTTTTACTTAAATAATTATAAGTTCAGACTCATCCCCCTTGGCATGCAAAAGTATTGTACAAACAGCTTTTCTCATATTGTCGTACTTTTCATTTATTTTAAGGTAACTCTGATAACTCATCTATATCAATTTTATTTGATATGGTCAAAATATTGATACCCATTGCATTGTGCATTCTCACTGTTTTGCAGAAGGGGTTAGGTATGAAGGCTAGATTTATACTTTTAAACAGATGAGTGCACAGGATAGTCAGTTTGGCATGGGTTTCAATGGAAAAACTTACCAGAGGAGGTCTTCCAAACCATTGGTTAGTGATGCTGAATTTCTTCTAAACTTCATCATGAGCACTTATTTGGGACCTGATGTCAAGTCCGATGAGCCTAGATGTTCGGCAGCTCAAAGACTAGCTGCAGGTTCGCCACCGTATATTTTGACTGCTCTGGGACCTTCATATGTTAGCATCTATCTGCTGGAGAGATTATATTACTTTGTTCTGAGAGATGCTCAACCTGACCGAGTGTTAGAGCGGAATTTGTTGCATATGTATCTAAAGGGAAAATTATCATTGCCTTGTTCTGGGTCAGTAGAGGAGTGTCAGCAGTTCACAAGTATTTTTCCTTTGAACCTTCATGAACAGATATGGTACCCTGATAGCTTCAGAATTGTTAAAGGGGTTGTGTTAATA
The DNA here is from genome assembly GCA_963210345.1 of Inga oerstediana. Lineage (NCBI taxonomy): Eukaryota > Viridiplantae > Streptophyta > Magnoliopsida > Fabales > Fabaceae > Inga > Inga oerstediana. The sequence goes on from OY723405.1 coordinate 44,631,375, forward strand.
GTTGATCCGGTTACGTTGTACATGAAACAGGAGGATATTAAAAGATTCAAACATTTGACTGGTGTAAATAGTTTGAAGATTGATATAAATGCTTGTCTGCATGTACAACTTGGTTCTCAAGCAAGCAAGGAAGGTGAACATAATCACGCAGACAAAGATCTGGTAGCTGTTTCAAATGGGGAATGCCCTCAGTCTCAACAAAAGTGCAAGTGTAGGAGTATTCATGATTCTCCACCAATAACAGAATTTCCTGGTGTATTTCCTATAAAACGTGTTGGCAAGAGGGATCCTTCCAAGAGAATTTGCGAATCCAATGGACCTACCTTGATGCCTGTTCTTCGTATTCCAGACATAGAAGATTGTGATCTAGATGCCTCTCTTCACTTAGCTGGGACAGCCAGAAGAGGATTATCAGGTCCACCTGTTGGTGTTGTGGATATCGGTATCAACAAAGTTGCATATCTATTCCGAGTCTCTTTACCTGGGGTGATGAAAGATCAGGGTATCTCTCTCTCTCTCTCTCTCTCTCTCTATATGTTTTATTCTATTATTTATTTTTCCTTCGCTTGTCTTTTGTTGCCCTTCATTTATCTGCTAGAAAGTTCATTTTCCAAGATTATGATGAATAGAAAATGCTCCATGGTGCACAAGTCATTGATACTTCGGAGGAAATACTTTTTTAATTTTCAGCTAAAGGTCATCAATGTCAATAGTATGCAGTCTCTACTTTTGTAGGGCCTCATTAAAGTACTTTGTTCTTATTTTGTTGAGAACCTATAACTATAAGTGGTTGTGAATGTCAGAGTTCTTAGCAACGGCTATAAAGAACATATCTTAGTAATCTTAGTGAAGTGAAGTCCATATCAGTTGGTATGTACTTTTAGTTTTGCTTATTACTATTATCCATTCCAACATGTGTGCATTCAAGTCATGAGTTTGTGTGTATCCTTGAGGAATGGCCATAAATGATGGGATATAGGATAATAGCTTATTAGGATTTTTAGATGTTTCATGTATTTTTGTCTGCAATATGGAAGATTTAGAAATATTTTGTTTTAATTTTGATTTATCACTATCTTTTTAGATTTATCATTACTTGTTATTAAGATTCTCGTAGTTCTTCTCTTCTCGCTCTATTCTCCTTCTTGCTGTTCTACCTCCTCAATTCTCGTGTTCTGCATCAATTGGCGTTCATTAGGTCATGACTTTTTGAACATATGTGCTTGACTGGTTGTTTTTCAAGAAGATCCATTTGATTGATCACTCATTCGTTCATTCTGATTATTATTTTTTCTTTAAATTTTCAATTTTACTTTGTAGCCAGCCAATTCAGCTGTGAGATTGAATCTGATGGGAGGGTTCATATCCAAGGTTTGTTAAGTGGTGGAAGAACTATAAGGAAGAACTCACGTGTATTCCAGATGAAGGTGCAGTACTTATGCCCTCCTGGACCATTCACTCTTTCTTTTAGTCTTCCGGGACCTGTTGATCCAAGACTTTTGGCACCTAACTTTAGGTCTGATGGTATTTTTGAAGCAGTTGTTATTAAGCAGATGTGAACTGGTCTGAGTTTGGTATTAGCTGACTTTGGAGAGTAACTCAATTTTTGTTGTTTTTGAAAGAAATAATTTAGGAACAATCTAGATTGACTCTAGAGTCTAGATAGATGTTCCTCATTCTGTAATTATAAAGGGATTACAACGATCTAGCCAGTTCAACTCATGATTTCATTTTAGCTGACCCTATCCCTAAAGGAGTTGATTATTTAGTATGTCGAATTGTATAAGTCGCCTTCAACATGTTTCACTGAGATTAGGAAAAATTTTAAAACTTATTAACTCTATAAAAATTTATAGAGTTTGCAACTTTGACCATATTGAATATACATGTTTTAAAAGTTATCACTCTGGTCTTTAATGTAAGGCATTTATAACTATTTTACCAGAACTAAAAGAAATAGTTAATAGTAGTTTGTATCATTCAAATTGTAAAAAATTATTGCTACTTTCTAAGATTACCTTTCAATTAGAATCATTGTATCTTAATTACTTTTAATCTTTTATTGCAGAATCTCGCTCTGCAACACAATTAATAAAGACAACGGTAATATATGGCATTGAAGCATTCACTGACTAACAAGCCCACTCATAGATTTTGGCACTTTTATGGGTGGAAATATGTTACGTGGGACTCATCTTTAACTGAGTGAGTATAAAACCAGCCCTATTGGCCTGTTAAAGGGATTTTTTTCAAAGAAAAAGTTATTTACACGGATTAAATTTAGAAATTATTTACTTTTAGGGTCTGTTTGGTGTGAGGGATTTGGAAGGGAGGGGAGGGGAGAGAAAATTTTTATGAGTTGAATTTTAAAAGATTGAAGAAATAGGGTAATAAAATTTTAATAATGAGAATATATAAGACAAAAGAGTAAGAAAAATTAATTAAAAATTTTTAACCCCATTTCTCTAATTTTTTTAAATTCAATTTAAAAAAATTTTCCCTCCACCCGCTTTCCCTCCCCTCCCCTCAGACCAAACAAACCCTTAAGAATAGTTGAGTGTTAAGTACCTAAATGGACACTCCCAAATTTTCATAATTTAAAGAGGCTGTCCAGCATGAATATTGGCGTCAGGCGAAGTTCCACCATTAAAAAGAAAAATCTTCATTGACTCAATATGTGTTTATAAAGCAAAGTTTGCCCAGTGGGGATTTGAACACATACAAAGTAAGATTGGTGGCTAAAGGCTTTATGTACAAGAAGGAGGGGTTGATTATCATGAGACTTCCACCCCCGGTTGTAAGGTTGGTTGTAACACCCTAATTTTTATTCACCAAAATGACTTATAATTATTGGAAATGTTCAAGAAAATAAAATGGTGAATTTTGGTCAAGGATGGATTTGAATTTAATACAAAAACGTAGTGGCAAAATTGTAATTTGTCAATAAAATGCAAAATTAAGTATTTTTCAATTGATTAAATTCAATCCCAATTAATTAATGGGAAATAAGGGATAAAACAAGGTGATTAGTGGTCACACAAAATAAGAATATGGTTGGGACATAAATTAAATCATTGGAATAGTTACCGGTAAATTCTCTGGTGTAACGACCCTGATTGTGTGATACTTTTAAATAGGTAAATGATATCCAATGCCTATGAAATTTTATAGGCACAAATTAGACTTATCAGGCTTCAATTTGATGGGTCATGAGAATTATTTGGAGTTGTGTACAATTTATTATGAAATTTTGAAGCAAGCCCAGAAATTCTGGCGTTTTTTTATAGCAACACCAAAAGATCAAAATTCTGGGAAATATTGGGTTCCAATGGGCTAAAGGTGATATTTTTCCTTGAAAATAGACTTAAGGATGGTCACATAGGCTTTGGAATTATACCAATTGGGCATCTACACAATTAGTTATGAATTTTCAAAGATTGGTAAAAATTTTGCCCAAATTTTCTATTTGTACGAAAATTTAAGAAATAAATTAATCTTCTTTTTCTCTTAATTATTTTAGAAATTAAAGGATGAAGGAGGAGAAGACAAGTGTCAAAATCAAATGAGACCAAGTGTCAACACCACATGAAAGATGATGGAGATAACTGTTGTGTCATAAGTCCTTACTTATGTCATAAGGTTAGGTAGCCAACTCTTGTACCAATTGACTTGAGTAAATGGATAAAGCAAACTTGGTTAAATGGAGGTGTGTGTGTGTGTGACGTTTTTGTGGGCAGAAATGAGGAAGGAGTTGGTTTTTCATGTTTTTGATGATTCTATGGTGTTTAGAAGGGAAAAATATGTAGAGTTCATGTTGATCACTTTTTGAGAAAAGGCCTAAAAAGTGAAATGACCAAAATACCTCTAAAACCCTAAATCAGGCTGTCAATGGTATTTTCGTAATTTCAATTGAATTTGGTACTTTCGAACCCGGAATGAATTCTTTAGGCGAAAATATGTTAGAATAGCCCTAGTCAAAATTTTGGGAAAACGTGCCATTGGGCTGGGTACAACCGGGCCAGGGTCCCGGGGGCATTTTGGTAAATTTTTACTATAGACTAATATAACCACGAGAAACACTATGGAAGAGTCTAAAATGATACTTGGATAGGTTATGACCTATTTCTGGTACATTTAATATTTTAGGACTAAGTTGGAAGCCTAAAGCGACACGTTTTACGAGGTACATTAAAAAGGGATTGAAAGAACTTTGAGGTAGGAACATTATCCTTCATGCATCATGTCATAGTTATATGCTTATATGGATGCCATTGTTTGTAAGTGCACTTTATTAATCAACATAATTTGCCTAGAGAGGAACATTTATTGCCGGAGTGCACTCACACTGGGAGTTGGCGGAAGTTCAACCAGTGTAGATTGTGGGGCTGAGCCCTACTCATGTATACATGACGATGATGTGTTTATATTGTTCATTAATTGGTGTATACCTTGACGCATGTCATATTTACTTTTCTCATTTTCTATAAATGATAGCTTGTTTCTACGGGGATTCTTCAGAATCTCACCCTTTTGTTTTAAATAAACATCTCAGCGGGTACCAATGGGACGAAAGTTAAAGGTGTAGATATAGAGAAGTGATTTGCACTTTTCTCGAGGCAAGGTTGAAGACGGTAGTTATAATTAGTTTATGCTTAAGTTATTTTGAGGAATCCTGTAATTATTAGAATTTCCGTCGTATTTTGTATTTTGTTAACGAACGATGTTGGGATTGTAAACGAATGTTTTTATCAATATAATTGTACTTTTTTGTATGCCCATGGAATTCCGTCTTTATGACTTTTTGATTATCGAAATGAAAACGGGTGTTGACATTGGTTATGGTAATCCTACCTCCCGTCCTTAATATAAAAACATATCTACTTAATTTGATTAGATTAAAAAAATTAGTTAAGTTAGTTAATATAATATGTACTTTCTAAAACATTCTAGTTATCTTTCTTAATTCCTTCCTTTCTTCTCTTCATTGATTGTTGTTGAGGGAGCATCAATAAAGAGGTAAATTAGGAAAGAGTTAAGATGCAAATTTGCCCTAAAAGTTTTTACTGAAGATCAATGTTGCCCCATAAGTTTTTTATGTTCAATGTATCTATGGAAGTTTCAAAACGTAATAATGTTCCTTCATACCATTAAAAAAACTGAAGTTGATCGTTAAAAAATTGACGTTGATTATTAAAGTTTTAACGGTTAGGGGTAGCATCAGCGAATGATAATAAAATATGTAGGTTGAGAAAAATCACCCTATGGGCTAAAGCAAGCTTCAACAAAATGGTATGAGAAATTAACTAGCATGGAAGGACATTGAATTTGTTCAATCTAGATCAGACCATACCTTGTTTATACTTAAGAAGGGGTTATAACGTTCATTGTACCATAAATTCATGTTGATGATGTGATTCTTGAGGGCACTCATTTGGTAAAATCAATGAAGTCAAAGCTTCTTTTGATCAAAAGTTCACTATTAAGGATCTTGGGCCTCTAAAATATTTACTTGCCATCATAGTGGCAACGAGTCTGGAGGAAATTGCGCCAGAGTCAAAGGAAATATGCCCTAGACTTGTTAAGAGAAGTTGGAATGCAAAAATGTAGGCGAAATGATACCCCAATGGAGCAGAACTGTTAACTATTAATAAAGAAACAAGATGGAAAGAGAATGACGATAACAAGGATAACGAGGAGAATAAAACATTAATAGATGGGAAGCGATGTAGAAAGCTCATTGGCAAGCTAATGTATCTATTAGTAGTCACTAGCCTGACATAGTTTACCTAATAAACATCTAAGTCAGTACTCTTCAGAACAAAAATAGCTCCAGATGAACGTAATTGAAAGGATGTTAAGATATCCGAATCTGTAGTCCAATAATAGATAAGGGATACTGTTGAGAAGTGTTGGGAACTTAGACTTGAAGTGTGTTGTGATGCAGATTCGGGAAAATGCCCTTAAATTGGGAGGCTTTCCCATACCCTGACAAATCAAAAAGTAAAGTGTTGTTTCGGGCCTTCAAGCCTCTAAGTTGTCTTCTTCGAATGCCCTTGATAATACCCCAACTTACCATAAATTTTAAAGGAGTTAATTGTCACGTGAAGTCTACATAATTACATTTTAGGCTCAACACTTCTCATGAACAAACCATAATTGTAAGCACATGTCTGTCTTCCAAGGCCTAGCCTCCAAAATTGGAATGTTTTCCATGTGACTCTCACATGTGCATTAAATATTGGGAGCTTAAGGGATAAGATATGATACTATTTATCATACCTTCCACCAACATATCCAATATATATCAAAATTTGATTATCGAGGTAAGATCCTAGTCTAAAACTGTACAAAGATATAAGCTAAAGTATATATTTGGTCATTTATATATAAATCAAGTTTCATTTTGGTTCTTTAAATTTATAAAGTATGTTTTTAGTCCTTCAATCTTAACACTATCAGTCTCATCTAATAAAAAATGCTAACTCGTTAGATTTAAGTGATGACTATGCAATTAAATGCAGATAAAGCATTCACAAAGATAGATTTGTTTTCATTTTAATTTTTCAATTGACACAATTTAAAATATAAAAATTGTTAGTAGCAGCTCCTAATTGTCATGCAACTCAGTGGATCTTCCAACTCCTCCTAGTGCTATATAGATCCTACTAGTAGTAGCACCTGCAAATGACAGAGTTGATTCGTGTCATGTCGAAACATGTTATGTTTTCAAACAAAAACTGTACTTCAACTTCAAATAATTATAACTCTCACTTCATACATCCAATTGTTCCCATTTAAGACTTTTTGGAAAGCTTAGAATGTCTAGATCATCTATAAAAATTATCATAGCCCTTTTACATCATTTTCTACGTGCTAGTAACAACTTAATCTAGTCAATTATGATCATGCATCTTAAAATCATACTTTCAAGGCCATACTCAAGCATATAATCACTTATCATTCATCATCACATATCACATATACATTTCAAGGCCTCATGATGAGTTATTACAACTCATGGGATTTATTCACACATTATTCATTCAATAGTAAAATAATACCATAGGAAGTCAATTTCTTCTTCCACTTACCGTTGCTTCTTGCTTTAGCTTTCCCCTTTGAGGCATATGACCTAGCATGGTTAGTTATAGGGGGCGAGATTCAAAAGAATCCCAGTAGCAAATAATACCATTCATGTAATCAAATTATGCTTCATCATTAAACTAATCAACAAATAGCATTGCCAAAACTTACATGTAATCAACAACACGCACATAAAAACATAGAACTGTCAATCATGGCCATGACACAATTCAAGAAATATTCAACATGTTCAAGATAAAATAGTTATTCAACTCATGGCAAGCTATGAAGCAACAAAACATAAAAACAACTTAAATAAAAGAAGGTAAAGTTGCTACCTTTAAGCTTTATTAACTTTCTCTTGCTTTTCTTTTCTTTAAATCTTTGAGGTTACTTGACTAAACCTCCCAATTCATCTTCTTTGATATCTCATGGCCCTAAAGACACAACATGCATCATTTATCTCGTTAATTAGAGCCATTAATCATGCTAAAATTCTTAACTTCTTAAAACTACTTTTGCTTGTTACTTAGACCTCAACTTTGTACCTTCAATTCCATAGGCTTAAAAATCAATATAACATGATTCTCCCCCATAAATTTTCATGTAGATTCTATTTTTAAACTCAAATAAATCAAATAAAATCTGCTTTTCCTTCAATTACTCAAAACAGAACATAAGGGCTTTATAACACAAAAATTCCATTTTGATTTCCATTGCTTCCAAACTTGCTTTTTCTCAAATTTATCCCGTACAATTTTTCATTTTGCAATTATTAGAAGCAATGCACAAAATCTTACTTCTCTAGCTTGTCCTGTTCAGGCCGTGGCTTTCAAGGGAGAAGAACAAATGAATTTTCAATATTCCATTCCATAAGCATATATAATTCAATTCTAATCCCTTCCTTAATCATGTTCTATTCTTAATCAAGCTTTCATACTATCTTAAAATTTAGACAGCATCTCCCTCTGCCCTCTGAGCTTCTAAAAAGTTCCAAAGTCTCGGGAATAATCCAACCCATCATTATCAACATCATGTACTTCATCAAGAATATAAAAAGTCACTCTTACATTAGTTCCAAAAGCTTGAATCTTTGAAACTTTCTCTCTTGAATCCTATAGCTTCATCTTTCTCTCTTGCTAAAACACACCATCAAGAGAGATTTCAGAACCTAAAGCCGGTCTTGAATGGAAACACTAGAATAAATGATGGATTTGGAGCAAGATTTTACCTCTTGCAACTTGATCTTCCTCCTTACTTCCTCCTCCTCTTTGTTCCGTCCTCTATCCTTTCATTTTTGTCTCACCCTTTCTTTTCCATGTGGCTGAAGACTTTTGTTCCATTTAATCACATGTTTCTTGATCACTTTCTTTATTTTATCTCATGTTTAACTCCATTTAATAAAGTTTTAAATCCATCGCCATCAACAAATATTACTTCATTGCCCTCTCATGATCACATGGTCACAAATGTTTCTTGATCACTTTCTCACTCTCTTTCTCTGTTTGTTTTGGATGAAGCAAACAAAATAATTAATCCTCCATTTGTTGACCACACAAGCCACGGTTTTCTTCTTGAAAAATATCCATGGAATAATTTTATTTCATTTTGGCTTCAACCAATCGTATTTGACCAAATTTGTACTTTAATCATCATCAACTTTACTTTTCAAAGATAAATCTTGACCATTCATTTTAATCTCCCGCTCTTGCCCTTGAAATCAATTTTAATTTTCCACTTTGAACTTGCATGAAAGGCTATTTACTAATCTTGCCATCCATCCACTTTAACCATGGTAAATTTTCTAATTACCATAATTAGGTACACTACAAAAAAACAGCATATTACCCACAAAAATTACCCACGGAATTCTGTCTCTGAAATCAAATTACCCACGGATTAGGGACGGAAACGGAATTACCGACGGAATTTTTTCCGTCTCTAAAAAATCCGTGGCAAATTGATTTACCGACGGAAATTACCCACGGAAAAAATTCCGTCGGCGATTACCCACGGAATTTTTCCTTGAGTAATCCGTCGGTAATTTAATATTATTGTTTTTAAAAAAAATTCCACGTGGCGACATTAAAAGAGGCCACGTGGATATCACCGAAAGCCCCCCACCGCAAGGGCTACGTGTCCCTCTAACCTTGCGCCACGTGTCTCTGTGAGATAATTGTTGCATTTTGTGAAAAAGGTGGGATTTGAACTCTAGACCTTTTGGTATGTGTTCTGATGCCTTTGCCAGTTGAGCTGCTTTAACCTTGCGTTATTCATTCACGTAATAATATATATAATGTAATAATTTAAAAACAAATATAATATTAAGATAAATATATATAATTAAATATATATTTATATATAATTATATTTTTCATTTTTTATAATATAAATTTTTTTAATTTCTAATTTCGTTTAAATATTTAATATTAATATAAATATATACAATATTACATATATACTTATAAATAATTATATATTTCGTTTTTTATAATATAAATTTAAAATTTTTTAATTTCTTATTTCATTTAAATATTTAATATTAATATAAATATATATAATATTAAATATATATTTATATATAATTATATATTTTGTTTTTATGATATAAAGTTTAAAATATTTAATTTTTTTATTTCATTTAAAATTTTTATTATTAATATTATATATATTTAATATATTATATTAAATATTAATTTTATGATATTTAAATTTTTATTTTTATTATTTTATATAAATTATTAAAAGATGATAAAAAAATTATTAGTTTTACCGACGGATTACCCACGGAATTCCGTCGGTAATTTCTCATTCAAATTACCCACGGAATTCCGTGGGTAAGGCGTGAGTAATTACTGACGGAAAAAATTCCGTGGGTAAAGTCAAATTTACCGACGGAATTTTGATTCCGTCGGAAATTACCGATGGATTACCCACAGAAAAAATTCCGTGGGTAATTACCGACGGAAATTACGCACGAAAAATTTTCCATCGATAATTACTCACGGAAAATTTTTCCGTCGGTCATTAGAGACGGATTACCCACGGAATTCCGTTGGTAATTTCTCATTCAAATTACCCACGGAATTCCGTGGGTAAGGTGTGGGTAATTACCGACGGAAAAAATTCCGTGGGTAATCCGTCGGTAATTACCCACTGAATTTTTTTCCGTCGGTAATTCCGTTGGTAATTTTTTCGACGGAAAATCTGTCGGTAAATCGTAGGAAATTACCGATGGAAATAATTCCGTGGGTAATTCCGTCGGTAATAACATGTTTTTTTTATAGTAAAAAGTTTAGGTAGGTTCGGCACCAGTCCCCTACCAATGCAGATAGTAAAAAGTTTAAGTAGGTTCGGCATCAGTCCCCTATCAAGGCTAGGGCATGGCCCCAGGGCTCTTCGAGCGCTTACAAGGGACTTACGAGATCGCCTACCAATGAGGTCTCCCCATCGGTCAGAGGGTTCGAACACACTCCCTTGTGATCGGGGTGGCAAGACCTCAACCAACTGTGCCAAACCTCATTGGTTTAGCATATTTGGAATCAATTTCCATGATTAATTAAGTTTTTGGGTAATTCTTAACCAAAAAAATAAATATAATTCTTTCGTGAGTCTCCTAGGGTTTCTCTTGCAGCTCCAAATTCTCATTCGTATATAAGTATATCTGCTCTATCAAGTTTATAATCTATGAGGGTTATATTTGAATTTCAAAATTAATCTTTACTAATTTTGAAATTAATTAAAAATTAATTATCTTGATGAGCTAATTAAATAAATTCAGTTTAAATTAAATATGTTCAATAGTTTTAATTTAACCTATTTATTTTATCCAAATAAAGAGTCATTAGATTTAATTTATCTTCATAAATTAAATTTGAGATACTATATTTCTATCATGATAGCTGTTAAATCTAATTTATCTTAATAAAATTAAATTTAAAACTAACACAATATAATAATATCATAATATATATATACATATATATATAAAATATGTATTTCAAAAATACACACACACACACACACACATATATATAATATTATTAACGAATTTTATATTATATATATATAAATATAAAATTCATCTACCCTAGATTAAATATTATCTCATGTTGGGTCATTCTTGTATGCGACCTTATAGGTCTATATGAAGTTGGCAGTGGGCCAATAACTGTACTAACCCACAAGTTACAAGCGGCCTCTAGCAAGACATTACAACTACCCAATTTATATAAGGATCGTTAACACGATGCAACCTATCATACAACCATGTCATGTCCCTTTTGTCACACGATATATCGGTCAAGGATGAGGCATGGATAATGTCATCCTCTTGTTTCTAAACATTACTTTCTTGATTCCTGAGTAGTTTGACAATTGAAATGGAAACTCCTTTCCATCGTAGTATGACCATACATTTCTTAGACTCACTCATCGAGGAGCCCAGTAATATATCTATACTAATGTGAGGGACAAATTCCATCTTGATCATTCATATTCCTCTGCATGAAAAAACCATCAAGCCTGATCGTAGCATTTATCATCACCCGGTCAAAAGTGACTTTAGACTAGTTCAAAGCTTAGCAACTCTCATATAGGAATCCATGATGACCTCAGGTCAAAGGGCATTGTGACGTGGTTATACATGAGAAAAACCTATGACTTGATCCATGTAGCTTTCTCATAGTGGGTCGGTTCAGCACCTTGTACTCTTACAAGTGCCTAAGACTTTGATTCATATCTCCGTATCTTATTAAAGTCATACTGGTCTTGTTTCATCTCTGCTCCCGCATAGATGACCGACCAGGGATATTTTAGGACAATCTTTATGATTTATCCAAGGATACAATCATCACAGTTAACATGCAAATAATATGATAATAGAATAGAGAAATTTCATTAAATTAATAATGTTCAAAGTACAATGATTAGCCCTTATGGCACAATTTCCAACAGTTAGAGTCATTGGTTGATGTTTGAGAAGTCATAAGAACTATGGCTAAGCCATAGCTCAATCTTTTCTAACCATGAAATACACTGTGTTGGATCTTCCACATGTTGTTGCTCGCTTGAAAGAAACTAACATCTTGAACTATATTGGAGGTGACATGTTTGAGACAATTCCTAATGCAGATGCAATTTTACTTAAGGTACGCATGCACGCATACAGCAAGACTCTTTCTAGTCTTTTATCATAAGGCGCCTTGTAGAATAGATGGATGGTTTTTATTATACGTTACTCTTGATGGATATTAATTTAGTTTTTCCAACCCCTATTTAAAATCATAAGCTATGAAAGAGAATGTAATACATATATGATAATTTTTCATTTAAATATGCGTGAAATTGAAAATTTATCCCACTTTCAAACAAGTTAATAACTTAACCATTTCTCCTTGATTCCATAAGATGAGAATAAGTGCTGTAAAAATATAACAAGGACCAGTGTGAGTATATAATTATAAGAATCAAAACCATAGTTTTCTTGTAAAATATCCCAACACCTTTGTTCGTGCACAAATCAGTTACAAACCCAAAATCAAACACCCTTTATACATGTCAAAATCAGTTATGAACCCAAAACCATGATTATCTCATAAGTTATCAAACACTCTATAAATGCCAAAATCAATTATGAACCCAAAATCACGGTTATCTCATAAGCCGCTATTACCAACTTTTCATAATTGATTTCAAAATGTTGTTTAGTTTTGTATTCAAAATTAATTTGGGACAATTGCCATAAAAGACCTAACTAGGAAGATATTTGCTGAATAGGACCTAAGGTACTAAGTTCCTTGACTGTTAATATTTGCTGAACAGTGAAAGACAAAAATGCCCTTGTTGGATCATTGAACAAAGATGGAATAAAATGTGCTTCAAATCAATAGCCCATTAACTTGAAGAGAGAAGGGAGGAGGAGATCAATAAAAGCGAATGAGAGTGGGCCTTTTCGGCAACAGCGGCGGAGTGTGGGTCTTTATGGTGGTGGGGGCGGAGTTTGGGTCTTTCTGGCGGTGATGAAGTGATTAGGTCTTTGTGTCAGCGTGAAGATATGTTGCTAGGGAGAGAATAGACGGGAATTGAAAAGTCACTCTGTTTTGCTTCTGACAAAATGGTGTTGAATCGATTTGATTTAGGATAAATCGATTTGTGACTTATGAAGAGCTCAGTGAAAAATCGATTTATATATGGGTAAATCAATTTATATCAGAATATATGAACTTTAGCTTGGAGATTGATTAAATCAATTTTTGAATTTAGTAAATCAATTTATGTCTTTTGAAAAGACTGTCAAATTGATTTACAGTGTTCTTAAATTGATTTAAGCAAGAAAAATGATAATTGTTGAAGATTTGAAGGAAATTTTGGCCTAAATTGATTTACTGACTTGAGTAAATCGATTTATGTCACTTTTTGTGAAAACTAGTTTTGTCATAAATCGATTCACAACTCCTGTAAATCGATGTATGTCACATTTCTTCCCTTGGGTTCCACAAGTATAAACCAACTCTTCCCAGGTGCAACACATCTTCCCTAGGTGCAAAAAGATCTTTCCTTGGGTTCAACAAGTCTTCTCTAATGCAATATAATGTCAAATCTTCCGTAGTGCAATATCTTTCGTAGGTGACACATGGGAAGTTATATTGCATTAGGGAAGACTTGTTGAACCCAAGGGAAGATCTTTCGTACATAGTCATAAATAGATTTACCACCCCTGTAAATTGATTTATGTCACATTTCTTCCCTTGGGTTCCATAAGTATAAACCAAGTCTTCTTAGATGCAACACATCTTCCCATGTGTCCAAAACATCTTCCCTAGGTGCAAAAGATCTTCCCTTAGGTTCAACAAGTCTTCCCTAATGCAAATATCTTCCCGTGTGTTCAAAAGATCTTCCGTAGGTGCAAAAGATCTTCCCTTGGGTTCAAGAAGTTTGTCTTATTTTTCCCAACTTACATAAATCGATTTACTCTATATCATGAAGTCTTCCCTACGTGCAAATATCTTCCCATGAGTTCAAAAGATCTTCTATAGGTGCAAAAGATCTTCCCTTGGGTTCAAGATGTTTGTCTCATTTTGCCTAACTTACATAAATCAATTTAACTAACCTTAAATTGATTTACTTTGTATCATGAAGTTTGATAAATCAATTTGAGCAGTGTTAAATTGACTTACTTGAGTTTTGAAAAGCATTTAGTTTGTGGCTAATGTTGATAAATCGATTTATAACATTCATAAATCGATTTACTCTGCCGCTATTGCATAAACCCTACTCCATTGTCGGTACCGCAAAGACCCAACACTTTGTCACTGCCGCAAACACCCACTCTTGTTCGCTGCTATTGATCTATCCTTCCTTCAATCTTCAAGTTAGTGGCTATGGCTCTGAGTCAAATTTGAATCCTTTTTTATTCACTAATGCAATAAAAAGGCAACATGGTAATTTTACTTACTGTATTATTTCCTTTAAAGGACCTCAGTGCCTCAGGTCCCAATCAGCCAATATATTGCCAGTGAGATCTTTTAGGGAAATTTTCCTAATTAATTTTGGCATGTAAAAAGGTGTTTATTTGGACTTTTTTTAAAAAAAAACCATAGTTTTGGCTTTCATAATTCATTATATATGTTATCCAAATGAGGCCATTATACCATTATATGTATATATTCCATCACTAATAACGTGTGAACATGTAGATTTTGGTTTAGGCTTATTAGACTGACAAGAAGTTTAAATTGTGTGGTAAATGTGTATGAGTGAAACAGTGGATCTTGCATAATTGGGGTGATGAAGAATGTGTAAGGATACTTAAGACTTGCAAGGAGGTGATTTCAAGAAATGGGATCATCAAGAGGGATAACAAAGTGATTATTGTAGACATTGTTTTAGATTGGTAGAATAATGGGTAAAGGGGAAAAAATATCCCTGTTAATATCTCAAAAGAGCTGCTGGCACCATATTAAAACCTTGGGTGCACAAATGCCTATATGGACTTAAAAAGGGTTTAAAAATGCCCCTGCCGTTAAAAGCATCAGACGTCTATTAAATAGCTTGTGTGGGACCCATTTTTTTGGTCCAGTTGTAATCTCCTACTTTTGTTGATAGTGTACGTGGCATGCTAGCAACAATCTGCTCAAATGCTTTAGCCCATTTCTTGCTATCATCTTCATCATACCCTAACACACCAACTTTTTTCTCAACAATTGCCATCTCTGTGGCTCTTCTCGTCGTATAAAAAAAAGAGCTCTTGAATAAATTACATAATTGGCGTACCTGTTAATTAAAGACAAACATATCAAATATACTCATAATGCTTGAGTTTTTCCAAAACTAGCATGCAACATATCTGAAGAATTTAATTGACTCTAAAATCGACATTGTAGCTTCTATAAAACTAACAAAATTTTAAATCTGAAACAGATGTAACACTAAACTACATATTGAATCGTTGTAAGTCTTAGTTAGTTAGTTCCCTCAGTCTCGGAGACAGATCCGTTGATTTCCATAGTAGGATAGCTTGCATCTAAAAAACGCTATCGACATTAGAGGAGGTATTTACAGAAATACCAGTTGGGACTCAACATTATCAACTGCAGAGGATCTGGAAGCTAACCCATGAGGTAAATTTCTTTAGCTTTGACACCCTTATGGAATATGCGGGTAATGTCACCATCATTGTCAGCAATTATATCGAGGGCACCGCTAGGTCGTCAGTCAAGGGCACGCTCAATACATCACTATTACTCCTCAAGAGACTACCCTCCCATGTGAAGATAGAGGCGCTATCACGTGCTATGGTGGCTGCGACGTGGTCCTAAGTGGAGAGGATGTCGCAGGAGCAGCAACAAACTTTGGTACTGAGAGTAGTTATGGTTTCGATAAGTATGTAGTTTTGACTGGTCAAAGGAATGGAAGCAGTGATCTGACGCCTTTAAAAGGCTGTGAAGTGCTAAACATGAGACCAGGCATTTCAGCCTCGGCTGGCTAGATCTTGAGGCAGCCGGAGTCAGCCAGAGATAGGTTTGTGATAAAAAAAGATTACGGTCAACAAAAGTAGGAGATTACAACTGGACAAAAAAATGGCCCTGCACCAGCTATTTAACAAACATTTGGTATTTTAATGGTAGTTGTATTTTTGAACCCTTTTTAAGTCCACATAGGTATTTGTGCACTCAAGGTTTTAATATGGTGTCAGCAACTCTTTTGAGATATTAACATGGGTATTTTTGCCTCTATACCCGTAGAATAATTAATAAAGATCATGAATCTGTGGAGGCACAAATTTCCTTGGATGTGTTGATGATGGTGCTTTTTACAGGAAGAGAAAGAAGTGAGCATGAATGGGTCAAGTTATTTTGCTTTGTTGGTTTTACTAATCACAAGATAACTCGTGATCTGGGTTTAAGATCTATCATTGAAATTTATCCTTAAAAGGGTTTGTTTGGCACGTTGGAAATGGAGGGCAGGGAAAGGGAATGGAGGCAAAATTTTAATGAGTTCAATTTAAAAGAAATGGATAAGTGGGGTTTTAAAATTTTAAAAAAGAAGATGTAAAATGAAAGAGTAAGGAAAATTAAATTAATTAGAAGCTTTTAATCTAACTTCTCCAATTTTTTTAATCAAATTCATTAAAGTTTTTGCTCACTTCGTATCCATTTCCCTCATACTAAACAGACCATAAACATAACAATGATAAGAGGTTTTAAGCTAAGGGGCCTTGGGAAGTTTTACTCTAATATATCTCTTTTCCAGGTTTATTTTGGTTTTACGTGAACAAAGGTTAATCTTGTGATTAAGACCTAGTTCTAGCTAGGTCATTGTTTGCAATGTTAAGATTTGGATACGATTGCGTTTGTTTGGGTTGATTTGGACTATGTTTAGAGAAAATTGTGCTAATAGAATTTTAATCTTTATTTCCCCTTAGACGTTAATCAAATTAATGTTAAGTTTTGTTGCATTGATCTGGTTAATTAATCCTTTGTTTCTGCTTGCATATTTAGGTGATTGTGTTGTTTGATTGTTGAATTGAGTAACTTTAATTAAAATTCTAAAATATATTTGGTCCAACTGACTTTTGAACTAATGAGTTTAATTATTTGTTAGAATTGCTGATGACTTTAATTTTTTGTCATAATTCTAGCATTTATTATACCGTTTAGAGATTGTAATATCCCGGATTTTGGAATCGGAGGCTTGGGAATAAGCCTGCATTAAGTGAATTGCTAAACTCCAGTTTAGTAAGTGCCTCAAATTTATCCCTTAATGTTTCTTATATCTTTGGGGTATTAAAGAAAATAAAATGATGAATTTTGGAGAAAGTGATTATGCTACCATTGAAATTTCTTATGAGGTAGTGAGATTGTTGTGTGATTTTGGATAAACAAATGATATCCATAAATTATGAAAATTTACAGGGTGAAATTAGACATTCTAGGCTTTAATTTGATGGTCATATGAATTATTTAAAGTTGTATACAAAAATTTATGAATTTTTGAAGTTAGCCCAGAAAAACTGGAAAATTTTTGGAACAGTATCCAAAGAATTAAATTTTGGGAATTTTGTGCTTCAAATTTGCTAAATAATATATTTTTTCTTGAGACTAGACTCAATAAGGGTTTTATAACCTTTAGAATAACTCTGATACAATTTCTACAAATTTAGTTATGATTTTTCAAAATTAGAACAGAAAATATGCTAGAATTTGTATAAATCCGAAAATAAAGGAAAAAATGTGATGACAATCTTGTAATTATGAGATAATTGTAATCAGCTTATTTTGGCTCTAACTTGGGCCCATAGACATGAATATGGCTGACCAAGAAGAGGGAATGTTAGTTGGATTTTAATTGGGCTTTATGACACACTTTCATGTAGATCAATGCAAGTGTCACCAAAGTCAAATTATTGGAATTCCTTGTAATAAAGTAAATAGAGAAAAAGGGAGATATTTTTAAAACACACTCCCATCATCTTCTTTCCACATTTCTGTCAGCTACCATGGAGAAATAGAGAGAGAGAGAGAGAGAGAGAGAGAGAGAGAGAGAGAGCTCTTTAGGTTTTAGAGAGAAGGAGGCAAAAATCACAAAGGTAAGCTTGATTTTCTTGATGTTTTGACTTCCAATTTGTGTAAACCTTTCTCTAAGCTTCCTTTCTCCATGATTCAAGGTGTTTAACAAACAAAATCTTAGGGTTTGTGGAGGCTTGAATTTCGGCCAAGTAAGGAAAGGCCAAAAGGAAAAAGAGTAACTTTCTAAACTTCAAATATTGGTTGTTTTGACTGTTGTGAACAATTTAATCGGTGAATTTCTGGTTAAATTGTTGTGAATGTAAAATTTAGTAAAGGAGGTGGCCTAGGAATTATGCTGCAAGAATTAGGTCTAAATGGTAGTTATAACGTAATTAAATAGTTAATAAAGTAATTAGGAGTAGAAAGAAGCACGTCTACAGAGTTAAAATCGAAAAATCCCAATTTTCCCTGGAGTTTTGTAAGTTTTGACCAGAGCTAGATGGGGAAGTTAGAGTTGGATTTTTGATATTATAATGATTTCATTGAATTCATGAGGGAAAATTAAGTGGGCTTACAGTTGATCATTTTTTCAGAAAAGCCCGAAAAAGCATAATTATGAAAATGCCCATGAAACCTTGAAATAAGGGCTGCCAAGGACATTTTGGTCTTTTGTCAGTGAATTTGGTAATTCCGAGTCTGGAAATGGATTCCTTGGGTGAAAATATGTTAGAATAGACCAGGTCAAAATTTCAGAAAAAATACAGTTGGACGGGTTACAGCGGGGCCGGGCCTGATCCCCAAGGGCATTTTGGTAAATTTTTAGAATAGGCTTATATAACTACTATAAACACCATGGAAGTGCCTAAAATGGTACATGAATGATTTTTAACCTAATTCTTGTACATTTGAATTTTAGGACCAAGTTGAGAGCCAGTCGGTGGCACACATTGTAAACCCCTTTCGTAATTAATATCCGAAATACGTGATTAAAATAAAATAGAGACCAATAATAATCAAAACTCATTTACATTCCCATCCTTAAGATAGGGGTTTTACAAATACATTTTAACCTGGTCCCCTCTCAACACAAGGAACAACTTTATAGAAGAGAACTTGAGGATTAGAGGCCATTTCTCTTACCTTTTTCAAGCTTTCCTTCTTCCCTTCTTAGGTCACCAATGGCGCACAAAAGAGAGAAAATGAGAGAGAGATGAAGTGAAGGAGAAGAGAACAATAATGATACTCCCTCCATGCTGTCTAGCGAAAAGAGAGGAGGAAAGAGAGAGGAAAATAAAATATTATATCCCATTTGACTTTTCTCCTCAATCACTAACCTCATATAAGTTTGCCATATGTCACAAGCCTATTGGCTCTCACCCAAAATAGTCACCAATAAGCCATTTAATCACTCCATTAACTATTTTAATCACACTTCTCATTTTTCTCTTAGC
This sequence comes from Inga oerstediana, assembly GCA_963210345.1. Classification (NCBI taxonomy): domain Eukaryota; kingdom Viridiplantae; phylum Streptophyta; class Magnoliopsida; order Fabales; family Fabaceae; genus Inga; species Inga oerstediana. The sequence continues at coordinate 44,650,918 of OY723405.1, forward strand.
TAGTAATTAATTTCTCTATTAATCACTAACTAATTGCCGAACAATTTCATTCTTTCGATTTCCACTAATCATGGTATATTAATTAATATAGCCACCAAACCCATAATTATTCCACTTTAATTCGATAATTATCCTCAATAATTACCATTAGCCCTTAATCAAAAATTGGGGTGTTACACACATTATGAGGCACATTATTCGAGGATTAGGGAAGGGCGATAAGGTAGGGAACTTACCTTTCCTGCATATATTTGATATTTTTGCTAGTGTATTGATGCATGTTACTGCTTTGCATGATTATGTGAAACATATATGAATGATTGAAGCTCTGTTTCTAATTATGTTATAGCCATAAGTATATTGTTTGAAATATTTAGCATGCAGATATGTTATTGTGTTAGCATGAGTTTATGTAATGCAAGCATGTCATACAGTAAGAACTTATCTTGCATGCATATTGGTACTGTTTTATTACTGAGATTCTTCCTAATCTCACATCCCCTACCAACAATTTAGATAGGTGAATACAGAAGATATGCAGAGATCAGAGAAGAGAACTATACAAGAAGATTGCAGTGGTGGAACAAAGATGGGAAGATGTCTATGTTTCATTGGGATGGGTTTAGACACCCTAGTAGTCCTGTGCGACTACATTGATTGTAATTATTAGGTACAAACCTCTATGGGGAATTTTAGTAATCTTGCACATAATATCAGTATATTTATGCTATTTCTATGTTGCCCACCGAACTGTATTGTTTTTCAGAAATACTTTGAAAAATGAGAAAATAAGATAAGGGTGTGATAGAGATAATTTGAACTCTCACTTGAGAGAGCCTTGAGAGAGGTTCTGCCAATATTGAATGAACATGGAACATTATTTTTTATTCACACAAACTTAAATTTAAGATCTTGTAGTTAAGCGATCAAAGCTCATTTTACTATGATTTACACCTGTTGGTGAACATATTTTAAATGTTTAGTTGCTTTTTCTTGTATGTTGAGCCTAAAATGTAAGGAGATTTCATGTGACAATTAACTCCTTTAAAAATTAGGCCACAAATATTTTTTGCAAAGCAAAGACAAGATATTTCTGTCTTGAAGTAAAAATTATGCCCTCTGTACAATTGACTTTTATTTAACAAAGCTTGAGCTGGTATGAGATGTAATTGGCTTGATATATAATCAGGCCAATGGTTTTAGCATATATTTTTAATCATATAGTTTATCTAAAAAAAGGAAAAATGATTATATAAAATCAATTAACAATTTGCTATCTGAAACTAGCTAGTTGGCTTTGTTTTGGATGATTTTAGGTTAAGCCTAAAAAAGAGCTAAGGTCAAAGTAATTTGGAGATATCCTTAATCAAATAAAAAATGTTACCTTTTGAAATCAAAAAGCTAATTAAGCCCAAAATAACTTTTTGGCTAAAAGTTAAGTTAAAGTCAAAGCTGATTTTTAAAACTTTTAGCTTTTGACTTTTGCTTTCTTCATTGTTTTTTTTGGCAAGAGATTTCTTCCTATTTGAAACTTTTAGAATTGACTTTGCAACACATCATCTAAATAATTTTTTATTAAACCAATATTTTCATAAAAGCGTATTAAAATATTAATCATATTACACTAATTGATTTTTAATTTTTATCTCAATTTTAATTTATAAAATACAAATGAGATAAAAAGTCATATACCTTAAGAAGTTAAGATTGAGTTATGAGGATTATGTGACACATAGGGGTGTTATCGGGACAAGACGAGATCAAGAAACCCTGTTCCTAGTCCTGTCTTGAAGAAGGGCTCAGGAAGGAAAATTAGTCCCGATCCCAAAAATTTCTCATCCCAATCGGAATCGGGATTTCACAGGACAGGATTGGTATTTCCCAAAAATTTTCACTTTTTTTTTCTCTAATGACTTTGACCCAATTTTGACTTGAATTGGGCCCAATTTTCTATATTTTCTTTAGAATAGATAAGATATAAATATGATATTATACCAATTAGCCCAATACAAATATTGAAAGCAAATTAAAATTACAAATTCATTGAAATTCTAAAAAATATAATATATATATATATTTGAGATATTTTTAAATATTAGGGAATTTTAAAAAATATAATATATATATATATATATATATATGTTCGGGGTGGGGAAGTCCCATTCCTGATCACAAATTTTCCCGTCCCAATTTACTCGGGATTGGGACAGGAAAATCTTGAACACCCATATGTGACACCGATTTTAAATCATTGATCAATAGTTCTCATATCTTTGTTATAAAAATATTAAAAATATATAAAAAAAAAATTGCTCGCAACAAGAAAGCCTTGGACCAGTGATTTGTACGTTGTTCATTGGCAAGGTTTTGAATGGATATATTGATTATGAAATAGGGCTGATCACATAGATAAATAATTATGACATGACATCATATTCTATATTTTAAAGTTATACAAAAATATAATTAAAGATTTCAAATTGAAAATTGGGTGGTGTCTCAAATCATACCATCCCTTCAGCTACTCTGTATTGCCTTAATCCTATTTCTACATTTTTAGAGTACTTGAGCGTCGTTCGGTGAGTAACACAAGATTAGCATAAATATACTGATATATTGACATAAGGTACTTGATTATATTTCAAGCGTTTCCCTGTGGGGTTAGATAATATATACAATTTTGGTCCAAAATATTAACAAGATAAACTAATTATAACTAATCGCTCCATTCTCTTGACCCGTACACCTCAGTTGCCAGTATTCACCGTTTTGCCCTTGGAGCCGCTAGCTTCTGCTAGAATATTTTAATTTTGAAAAAGGGTGAGATTCAAACGAATCTTAGTAGTAATAGACAATCAATCATAGAAAATGTAATAAAAAATATGCCATGTACCACATACAACAATATTATAATAACACGCAATTCAGTTCAATTCAATTTAGTTTAGTCGGAAACATTCAGAGGCAACTATTGTTGCAACCCCTACTCGTCCTATACCTCAGCTAAGCTCGAGGCCACCAATTGGGCATACAGTGTACCCGTAGGCACTATGTTCAATCATGTTCAGTGTACCCATAGGTACTATGCTCAGTCATGTTTAGTGTACCCGTAGCATGATGTTCAATCATGTTTAGCGTACCTGTAGGCACTATGTTCAGTCATGTTCAGTGTACCCATAGGCACTATGTTCAGTGTACCCGCAGGCACTATGCATTATACTTATTATGGTAAATGGCATACATAAAGCATATAAATATTGATATAATGTATGAAAGATAGAGTTACTACCTTAAGTCCCTTTTTATTCACAAATAAGTCCTCAATTCGATCCGGTTCAGGCTCAACAGTTTAGTCCTAAAAATCCAAGTTTACAAGAATTATGTTAATACCCATTCATGTATCACTTTATACTCTTCCAATATACTTTTGTTGGTTATATTAGTTCAATTCTATAAAATTACTAAAATGTCGCTGGGAACCAGGCCCAAGCCCAGGCCCCTTTTTACCTGGTTCGACTGTACTTTTTCAGAAATTTTGACCTAGGCTATTCCTACACAGTTTTTTTGTGTAGAATCCATTTTTTACCTCGATTTTCATAAAATCACTGCCAAATGACAATTTTACCCTTGACAGCCCCTATTTACGGTTTTAGGGTTATTTTTGTAATTTCACTTTTTAGGGTTTTTCTCACAAAGTGGTCAACATCAACCCTACACAATTTTTCCTCCTGAACACAATAGAACCATCAGATTAATGAATTCTAGCCCTAACCCCTCTAACTCCTCTTGGCCAAAGCTTACACTCAAGAAAGGGAAAATGTGATTTTTGAAATCCAACATCTAAAGCTTACTCATTTTCACTCCTAATCACTTGTTAAACCATTTAAACACATACTAAATAAGATTTGAGGAAATTTGGGCAGCATAACCCCTTAGGGTTTACACTTTCCAAATTTACAAAATAAACAATCCAACCACAAACTAAGCCAAGAACAACAATAATAACAACAATAAACCAAGAGGTGTGATGTTCTGGAGGTTACCTTAGATTTCTTCACTTTTTGTCTATAAAACTGTCCTCCCTCCCTCCCTCTCTCTCTTCCTTGAGATTTTGCTTGCTACACCATGTTTTCCATGAAGAATAAGGGATTATAGGAGCTATTTTACATGTTGGGAGGCAAAATCACATGAAACCTCAAAGCTTACCTTGGATTTCTTCCTCCTTGAGCTCTCCTCTTCTCTCTCTCTCTCTCTGTGTTCTTGGGCGTGAAATGGAAGAAAGAAAGATGAAGCAAGAGTTTTAAAAATATCCTACATCTTTTACCTTAATTATTAAATGCTAGCTTAATGAATTATGACATAAGCCTTTGTACTTGGTCTCATCCTTTGCCAACTTGTGTCATACAATCCCATTACATGAGAACCAAATTTTCCTCTCCTTCTTGGCCAATAAAAGATGCCATGATTAAGCCCTCACCAACCAAATGGGCTTCATCCAATTTACCTAACTAATTTCACACTAATTTAATCTCTTGCCTTTAGATTGATGACACTTGGCACTCTTATGAGTCAAATAATTATTTTTTCCTCCTATTTCTTTATTCCACAATTTACATAATTGCCTTTACTTTATTTTTTTTCCAAATTCACAACAATTGGCAATTTTGGCAGATTTTCTGACAAAGCTTCCAAAAATCATAACTTTATTTGTAGAACTTCAATTGGAGTGATTCCCAAGGCTATATGACCCTTATTGAGTCTAGTTTCAAGAAAAAATATAACCTTTAACCAACTGGATGCTTACACTTCCCAGAATTTTTGTTTTTGAATGATGCTACGAATGTTGACCAATTTCACTGGGCTAATATCAAAAATTCATAACTCCTTGTGTACAGCTTCAAATGATTCCTATAACCTATCAAATTAAAGCTTCCTTTGGTCTACCATTTATTTTATGACACGTTTTTGAAATATATTCATAGCTTCAAGGTAGGGAGTTATAATGTTAATGGATGAGACACAAAACATATTAGTAGTAACTTGCAGCCATAAAATAATATTGTCAATCAAATATAGTCAACAAATTTTGCTTGTCAAGGCAAGTGTCAACTTTTAACATTTGAAATTGCAATATGAGAATGTTGCCTTATAGTCCTTATAGAAGGTTGTTAATTTCGCTACTTGAAATTATACACAGATGAAGAGGACCCAATATATATATATATATGAAAGTTTTGTCAAGCCTAGCAATGTTCAATGAAAGAGTGAAAAAAGATACAAATCAATAAAATGTCAACACTTGTTCATTATGTTTCCTAAAGGGCAAGGTTGCATTACCTCTTCTGTAAATGCCTCATCCCTTATTCCACAAGCTATTCTTTGATAAAAAAGTACCAAAATCAAGGAATTTTCATGCAAATATAAGGCAATATAGCAACATGTTCTCTTTCATATCAATGGGAGGGAAATTTGACAATTCAATCAACTCTAGTGGTAGACCTTACACATTTATTTTATCAATAGTTAATTATCATACCATTGGCACGTTAATGCCACCTGAAGGTACAAGATTGGTGTATTCTCAACTATACATTCATGACACTGACAATGAAGTCTCAAACATAATTGTTGTAGTGAAGTAAGGCATCTATACTATAATACTTGAATTATATTCATTCATTGTTACCTAACATTCCATTCTTTTCATTTTTTCAATAAGCATCAAAAGGATAATGCTATCGATCCAATTATTGTCGATCATATCAAGAAACAATTGTATGATGGTCAAACTTACAATTTGCAATCACTTCAGAAGTGGCAACATTAATTGTGGGAGGCACTGATGTGAATTTGAAGAAATAAGGCTTTGTCAGTTTTTTGCCTTGGTAACCTCTTCAAAAATAACCAAGGATTGCAATATAGGGTGCAATCCCAGATCATCTCTCGAAGAGCCTTTTATTAATTACCTAGAAACTAAGTGCAATGATTGACATGAAATGAGTTAAAAATGGTTTTTAACTTTTTATCTAACAACTAAGTTGCAATTAAACTAAAATGCTTTTAAAACTAATATTTTTGGATTTTTGGAATAAAATTGATATGGAATGGAAATGGGTTAAGAATGCAAATGATGAAGATGCTCTTGGAAATGATTTTCAATGACTATCCTTGCTAAATTAAAATATTTGGGGAATTAATACACTAAGCCTCTAATATACCAAACCTCAATTACCATTGAGTCTAGCATCACAAGAGAGGAACCCCTACCCTTGAAATGCTATTAAGCCCTCTTAGTGTAATAAGTTTCTCTAAGTTTTCTAATATACCAAACCCCAATTACCATTGAGTCTAATGCTTAAACTCATGAACCCATTTATTTAAGCATTATTAAAACTCCTTAGAGAGCGATTATGGAATAAGCAATGCATTTAGGTTCAACTATAATTCTATTTCAATCAAACCATCCAACAATACCATGTTAAATAGAGAGAAACAATAGAATCATAGATAAACATATATATAACCATATATATTGATGAGCACAAATCCTCATTACAAATTCCAAATCACAACAACTCAATCCATAGAAATCATAACTAAAATCATAGTTTCATTACATAAATAAATTCTTAAACCTAAGAAATCACAAATATAATGAACTATAGATAAAATAAACTCTTCTTTGAAGCACATATGAGCTCAAGCCATCTCCAAAAGCACAAAATTGCCTAGCCAATCATGAGAATCACTTCAAGAAACATAACCACATTCTGAATCAAACACCCAGCTATGAAATCACATATTAAAAATAACAAATCAGCATTTAATCAATTAAGCATTAGGGCTGGATTTGAATTCAGAAACAGAATAAAACAGAAGGAATTAAGCCACGGTTTAGACAGTTCAGGAATAGGGGAGGCTACCGACGGTAGTGATTTCAGACAGAGGAGTCACGGCCAGAGATTGTGGAAGGAGCTTATCGGAAAAATGGAGTTCCGACGGTGAAGAAGATGGATGGAGGTGGAGGACGATGAAGTAGTGGAATGGTGGCGAGGTGTGACGGCGATGAAGAAGTGGTGAAAAGAATGAGCTCCTCGCTCTTAGCTCTTGGCCTCCCTGATTCTCTCTCGGCTTTCGGTCAATTCCCCAGCTCACTTAGTCACGCTCTCACAGCTCCTTCTTACAGCTCCCTCGTCTCTCGACTCGTGGCTGAGCTTCTGTCTTCTCAAACTCTAAAGCTCGCCGGTGATGAAGATAGATGGCGACAGTGAAGCTCAGGTCGCCGGCGAGGAGAGGAGAAGAAGAAGGTGAAGTGATGAATGAAGAAGCTCTCAACTCCCGCGGTGCTCTATCTCTCGCGTCTCTGTTGCTCAGCTCTTGCTCTGCATTTCAATTCTCCATTAAGTTCAGATCTGACCTAAGGCCCAAAATGGTGAGTTTCATTTGTTCTTTCTTTGTCATTCCCTTATTTCAGGTCCTTAACAGTAATAAACTCTGTCCCCTTCTGACATTTCCTAAATTCGAACCCAAACTGCCATTTTCATGCTTAAACCAATTTCCCCAAGCACCTACAATTCAAAATAATTATTTCAATATCAAATCTTCTTAAAAATAAATGATTAAGAGTAATTACAATTTTTATGACAATTTTACCCTTTTTAATCCTAATTGAATATATTTACTCTTAATCTCAATTAAGCACAAAGGAAGCATTTTAAGTTCAATAAGTATGACAAAATCCTCAAATAAAGTATAAAAACATATGATAAAATTGGGATTTGTCATAATTTCAATGTGAGGGATATTATTCTAGAGGCACATGTAGGAACACTTAATTGATGAATTGCATGCCTCTTATTTTCCTTTACAATATCCTATTCTCTTTCCTTATAGAGAAAATGGATATAGAGATGATGTTCAACATAGAGAGGAGATATTAATTGTCACTAAGACAAGGAAAAGAGTAAGTATATAGGAATTCCTAAGTTACAGATTGATGAATAAATAGCATGAAATATGCATACTACATCATGCTTCAAGGTTACTCTAACAATTCATTGTAGATGGCTATACAATGATTGAAGCACAAAGATTATTGTAGATTAAAACTTACCAGAAGGAGCTAAGGGTTGATTTGTATAAAGGATTGATTGATATAGTAATAAGTGGAAAGACAAATGTATCTTTAACATGTAAGAGGATTATACTCCTAGCATCATTCACTAGAGAAGCAAGATATATGATACCAAACTACTAAGATGTAATAGCAATCTGCAGAACTGTTGGTTATGCAATATCCTACTTTTTATTCACTAATATTCCTTGTATGTAATTATGACATTTAAGGGAATAAATGGAGAGTTAAAGAGCATATTAGATGGCAGAACAAGGCAATTAATGGTCACACACACACCATGAAAAAGTTGGAACACAATTTGCAAAGTTATAAAATGCTGCCAATATGTTTTCCTTTAAGGCAGTCTAGTTGTGTGACATTTTTAAATAGGCAAATGATGACCAATGCCTATGAAATTCTCCAGAATGAAAATAGACTTATCAAAATCTAATTTGATAGGTGATATAAGTCATTTGAACTGTACACAAAGAGTTATGTATTTTTGAAGTTAGCCAAGTAAAATTGGCAAGTTTCTGCAGCAGCGTCCAATAATGGTAATTTTCTGAGCATCTGATTAGCTAAATGCTATATTTTTCCTTAAAAATAGAATTAATAAGGGTCATATAGCCTTTAGAACCACTACAATTAGACATTTGTAAATAAAGATATGAATTTTCAAAGTTTGGAGAAAATTATGGTAGATTGAGTACATGTGTGAAATTTCACAAAATGTAAGGGCAAGAAGGGGAAATTGCCAAATGAAGCAAGAAGCCATTTAATTTTCCCTTTTATTGGGATAACTTTTGGTCAAAAAGTAAGAGCAAGAGAGAAATTGAAGTTTGAGATAAATATCCAATAGTTGGAAGCATTCTAGCCAAAAAAAATAAAGAGTTGAAAAGTCAAAAGCTAACATGTGTAACCTTCAAAGGGATAATTGAAGAAGCCAACTTGGTTAATTAGAGAGCCTACATTTACATTACTTTGGGGGTAAAAAGCAAAGGAAAATGATTATTAAACTCCAAGTGCCAAGTTGGAGGAACTAAGTCAAGCAAAAGGCCAAAGTTTGAAAAGTCAAAAATTGCAACTAAAAGTAGATATATGCGAGGAGGAGGAAATATGATAATTGAAGAAGCTATTTTCCTTTCCAAAAAGAAGCATAGTTCGTATGGCACAACAAAGAGAAGAGAAAAGAAAAGATGAAGACTTGGTTAAATATTGTAACTAAAAGCAATATTATGAGGAGGTGAAAATATGATAAAGCAAGGAGCCATTTTCTCTCTCTCTCTCTTATGCCATATTTCGGTCAACAATTGTGGTTAAACAAAAAGATGATGTTTTGAATTAAAAAGGCCACATATTCGAGAGACACAATGTAGCAAAGAGAAAAGATGAAGCATAAAAGAAAATGGCACATGTTTATTACAATTAAATAACATATTTTTGAGGATGTGGAAGAAGATATTTGTAAAGCTTCTTATCATTCTTTTAAAAGCCATATTTTGGCTACATTTGGAGGAACAAGAGAGAGAGGGAGCTTGTCATATCCTTAGTTTATTTTCCATATTTTCAAAGTAGTTGTGTGTAGTTCGGTGAGCAAGATAGGGATAGCATAAAAATTTTGATGTATAGTACATGATTACATTAAAGAATTCCTTTCAACGTTAGGTAATATATACAATTTCTCGACATATTCTAAATTAAAGACTAGATATAACCACAATCTTTATCTTGGGAAACATGCCCGCCACTTTCCTGTATCCTTTATCTTGAGATATAACCACATATTCTTGTCTTTGCCTTTCGAGCCGTTGGCACCCGTTATGGTATTTTATTTAGAACAAGGGGTAATATTTTAAGGAATCTCAGTAGAAATATATTATCGTTCACATAACATGCAATAAGTAAATATGATATGTACCATGAATGCACTAATTAATAAATAATATAACACACCGTCATGTATACATGAGTAGGGCTCCAGCCCCACTACTTGTACACCAGTTGGATTCTCATTAATCCTTCAGGTGTAAGTGCACTTTTAGCACTAACTGCCCTCTCTAAGCATACCATGTTAATTAATAAAAGCACAAACCATGGTAACCACACATTCATATAGACTAAGGCATGAAGTATGAAGGATAATGTCCCTACCTTAAGTCTCTTTCACCCCATTTTGCATGCCTCGAAAAGCATGCCAAGCTCAGCCTTCCAATCAGTCTTAAAATATCAAATGTACAAGAATTAGGTTCAAACACATTCATGTACCATTTTAGACACTTCCATAGTGTTTATTTTGGTTATATTAGCTTGTGGTGAAAATTTACCAAAATGCCCCTAGGACCCCAGCCTGGCCCCGCGGTATCCGGTTTGGCTATACTTTTTCTGAAATTCTGACTAGGGCAATTCTGACATATTTTCACCCAAGAAATCTATTTTAGAATTCAGAATTACTAAATTCACCGCCAAATTACAAAAATATCCTTGACAGCCCCACTTTAAGGGTTTCAGTGGCGTTTTTGTAATTATGTTTTTTCGGGCTTTTCCGAAAACGTGACCGACTGTAACCCCAGTTAATTTTTCCTCCTGAACACAATGGAATCATCAAATTATTGAAAATCCAACCCTACAGCCCTCTAACAGCCCTGGCCGAAATTCTCAAGTACTCTAGAGAAAATTGGGGTTTTTCGGTTTCGGCTCCGTAGACACGTTCCTTTCTACTCCTAACCACTTTATTGACTATTCCACTAGGTTACAAGTATCATTTAGACCCAATTTTGGCAGTATAAAACCTAGGCATACACATTTCCAAAATTAAAAATCAACGGCAATCCGACAAAATTTCACTAATGAAATTGCCCACAGCAGTCAGAATAGTTAATATACGAATGTTTGGAAGTTATCTCAAGCTCTCTTGGCTTTTCTCAAAATGGCTAAAGACCCTAACTCCTCCACACCAAAATATGAGCTTCATAACCTTCAAGAATACCGAATAAAAGCTTATGAGCAAAGTTATACACGTTAGGAAAGGATTTACTTGAGAAATTGGTTTACGTGGGATTTTTCTTCTCCTTTCTCTCTATACAATTCCACACATTCTCTCTCTATATTCAGCTGAACTTCACGGTGGAAACGAGAGGAAGATGAAGATAGGAAATTTTTAATAGTCCACACTGATGTCATCTTTTAATGAGTTGATGTCATAATTCCCTATTTTCCCATTTTCGGATTTTCTGTCAGATTTTGTGCCCAATCTTTGAAAAATCATAACTAATTCTAGAAAAATCAAATTGGAGTGATCCCAAAGCCAATGGAAATATATTTAAGTTCTCTTCAATAGAAAAATATGGATCAATGTTGTTAATAACCACAAAAATATAGAATTACATGAAATCCCATACTGCTCCATAATAATTTCCAGTTTCAACCTCAAATGTTGGAAAATCATAACTCCTAGCTCATAAATCGAAATGACACAAATGATCTATCCATTTTGAAGCTTGGCATGTGAAATTTAAGACTAGAAAGTTTTAGAATTTTTAGACACCATTTTCTCATTCAAAACATTCATGTAAACCCACTGCTCTATACATAGTTTTAATGGACAGAATTTCCACCTTTTACATAATTGTTTCCAATGGTTCCAATTTTATAACAAACACTCTCCCCACAAAAATTTTCACAAGGAAGCTATTGGAATCACTAAAACAACCAAATTCTCATCACATCCTCACATATTCAATTTTGAACCACAATGCAACACAAACCACCAAATTGCCAAACTTTTCATTGCAAGTTCCAAACCAATTCCAATATCACAATGGCACAATATGACACCATTTTTACCACAATACACTAAGCAATTCATCCATTCCAAAATCATGCTAAAATCAAGGCAAAATCCATAATTTCCTAAACTCAACCAATTATCACAATACTTAGGTCAAAATGCCACAATTACTCACCTCTTCCTCTTCCCAAGGCTAGTTCCTTAATTCCTCTTCTTTCCAATTTCTTTAAGCACTCAAATACCTTCTTTCAAAAATCTAAAACCATAAAGATGAAGGTCTCATTACTATAAACAACATTATAGAAGAGTATTTGAGCTAAAGAGGACACCAAGCAAGCAAAATCTCACCTTTTCCTTTCTCTTTCCTCTTTGAACTTGCACAAAAATGGAGTATGGAAGAGAGAGAGATGAGATGAAGAATCAGATTTTTGTGGCATGAAGGGCCTCTTAGACGACCTAAAGGGAGAGAGGAGAGAGGAATGAGTGGTTGAAATGTTGACTTGATCCATGGCTCAGCTGGCGACACTTGTCATGATCTTGCAACATCTCCCATGTGCACACATGAGCACACAAGCACATGATTTTACTCTCTTGACCAATTGAGCACTAATCACGCCCATTAATCTTTGAGTTACCAATGAGTTTTCTCTTCAATAACTGACTAATTGGTTGATAACTTTCTTTTTTTCCATTTTGCCTCCGATTATGGTAATTCTCACTGAATCACCATCAAACACATTTATTATTCCATTTCACCATAATATGTGCCCTCCCTCTATTCCAATTCAATTTAGATGTTAATCCACAATTGAACTTAAATACAGGGTTTAGGCACTGCTCATAACATATTCGAATCACAATTCACATTGTATTCTCCAAACGTGTTTATTTATCAATAATCATATCCACTTTTGAAGTCATTAACCCTTAATCACTTTTTGGGATATTACAGAGCTTATATGAAAATAGAGAGGCAAAGAGAAGAGAGAAGCAAGAGAGCTCAAGAAGCAAAGAACAAGGTAAGATAGTGAAGTTTCTTGTGTTTATGACTCCTAATCCATGGAAAACCTTTCCTAATCACTATATCTTCATGAATATTATTTGAAGCAGGCAAAATCAAGAGGTTAGAGAGAGAGAGGTCAGCTATGGTTTAGAGAGATAAAGTAGTGAAATCAAGAGGTAATCTCATAAACTTGATCCTCTTGTGTTATAAGATGATGTTGTTGGTTTTGGCTTGATTTGTAAATTTGGAAATATGAAACCCTAGAGGGAAATGTTACCAAAATTTCCATGAATCATGTTTGTTTAGTGTTTAAGTAGTTAATCTTGTGTTTATAAGTAAAAAGGAAATGATTAATCAAGAGAAATCGAGAAAACACACTTTTTCTCTTAAGAACCCAAATTTTGGTCTGATGCAGAACAGGGGAAGAAGTTGGAATTTTGTCATTTTGACAATTCTATTGGATTTAAAAGGGAAAATTGTGTGGGAATATAGGTGTTCATGATTTTTGGAAATTTGTATGCAAATCTAGAATTTATTGAAGTTATAAGTGCATGCTGTTTGATTTGCCTCTAGTGAGGCAGTGTTGTTGTGAATTGAATTTCAATGGTTTAACATAGTCCAAAAATTCTGAACCTTTACAGTCATAAAGTAGAGATATAGAGCTTGAACTTGGTGGGTAGAACACAATTTTTGGACAAGTAGGTTAAGAGATATGATTTTTCAAAATTAAGCCCTGTTTCTGGAATATAATCTGAAATAAGGAAGCTTTGGCGAAATTCTAGGAATGGCATGATGGTAGTAGTCAAACTTAAGTAGTTTTACACAAAATTACATTTAAAGATCTTCACATAGGATTTGGAATAAGTCAATTTGGAATTTCCTAGAATTAGTTATGATTTTTCAAATTTGACTGAACATTTGCTAGTTTCTAGAAAAAATGAAACTGCATGGTGCAGAATTGTACTGTGCAGAAACTATTATAACTACACTAGATAACCAGCAGAATTTGATTTAGAGGCAGTAATAGTACAAATAATAATCAGTTACTTGTAACTCTGATTTTTAAAGGAACTAAAAATTTCTCAAGCCAGAACCAAAGTTTAAGACTAACCGAGGAACCAAAAAAGGAGTCAGGTGGTAACTTTTTCTTGCATATTCTATGTGATTATTGTATGTTTGTGTATGTCATCTTCTGTAACATGAGCATAGTATCTCGGACACGCATATTAGCTTAGTTGTGGTTTGGGACCAACAGAGGTGTAGGGTTAAGCTAGGGTTAAACAGTCGTTTGGCCTTAGACAGTGTGCACACAACATTCCATCATTTTACATAACATGGTGTATGACATATTTATTTTCACATTTTATATGTTTGAAATGCATGTTACTATTAAGATTCGCTTGAATCTCACCCTTTTTGAAACTGTAAAACCTTACAACTAAGGCTAGTGGCTCAAAGGGCAAGGCAGTGGCTACCGGTGAATAGAGTCCTGGTGCATATTGAAGCTGCTGTTAGTTATCTTAGATATAGTTTTAATTTAGTTTGGAGACTTTGTACATATTTTTCACACCCTACGGGAAATTCCTGTATTGTAAACAAGCACTAGATGTCAGTATGTTTCCGCTATCTCTGTATGCCTTATAGAACTACGTGCTTAATACTCTGCAAATATTGAAATGTTAAGGGGTTTGACAAGTTATCCATATTTTTCATCACTTTCACTTGCAAGCTGGCCTGGCCTAAAGTAATCAGATATTGTGATCATTATAACTTAAGTCCTTTTGATTGTATGAGCACATTATCTAAGATTTTTAAGAAGAAGTTATGATCCTTGATGAAATCTTTGAAGACAAAGAAGATCTTTGGAACAATACATGCATATAAGCTATAAAATATTGTCACAATTCTAATAATTTACCTGTTACCTATTAATGATTAAATTAGTCATATAATGCAATAATTATCCATTTTTCCTCATGCATGTGACATGAGTATACACAATTGAGTACCAGAAGAAAGGTTTTTTGTGTCCTATTCTTGGATCTGAAAGATAAGATGAGAGATCCAGAATCTATGGATAAGGTCATATCAACAAAAATACCTGACAAGGAATCATCACCCTTGCTTCATAAGTTGGTCAAGAAATTCATGATTCATAGCTCATGTGATAATAATAGACCTGATGCTCCATGCATGAAAGACCATAAATGTAGCAAGTATTTCCCCAAGAAATTCAGTAACAATACAACAATAGATGAAGATGGTTACTTACATATAGACATAATGATGATGGAAGGTTAGTTTAGTTAAGGGGTGTGCCATTGGACAATCGCTATGTTGTGCCTTATAATCCTACAATATTGTATATGTTTCAAGCATATATTAATACTAAGAAATGCAACTAGTCAACTGCTATTAAATACATATTCAAGTATATTAACAAAGGGAATGATAGAGTTGTCCTTGGAATATTTGATAGTAGCAAAGATAGATATGAAAAAGTTGTGATTAATGAGATACAACAATATTATAATTGTCGTTAAATTTTGGCATGTGAAGCCACTTGGCAAATTTTTGGATTTGATCTCCATCACAGGTATCCTGCAATTAAGAGACTAAGCTTTCACCCTCCAAATCAGTAATATATCATCTACTCCAATATAGACGATGCTGTTGAATTACTAGAAAAATAGAGAGTAAGTGAATTGCAATTCTTTTCTTGGATAAAAATCAATGCTTTGGACAATTTTGCCAAAACTTTCACTTATTCAAAATTCTCAAATCATTATGTTTATAAGAGAGACAAGCATGAATGGAAAAGATGGAAAAGAGGAGGTTTTATGGGTAGAATGACCCATGTATCACCATTATTTAGAGAGTTGTATTACTTATAGATTCTTCTTACTCAAGTGCAAGGACCATCATCATTTTAAGAAATAAGAAAAGTTGTTGGTGTTATACATAATACCTTCAAAGAAGCATGCTTTGCACATGGGCTATTATATGACAATAGAGAATATATTGCTGTAATTAGAGAAGCATCTTCTTTCTTGGGCTTCAGGTTTCTTCTTGAGGAAGCTATTTGTGACAATGTTGCTATGTAGTTCTTTGTAGCGTCCTCATTATGTTTGGAAAGAAACTTTAAAATTACTTGCAAAAGATCTATCATATGTCCCATAAAATGATTCAATACTTTAAGGTTAGTTGGATTAATCATCTTAACTCATTATCATTAGTATTAAAATGTTGTTAACACATTATTATGTTATGCCATTTGTTGAAATCAATTACTTTGCAAATTATAGGTATTCAAATACCGATGTGTGAGAAAGAACAAGCTATACTCAGAGAAAATGATGCACTTCTAAGACAAAATGGGAAGAGTTTGCATGATTTTAGCTCCCTTACAATACCTGATGAAATACTAGCAATTGATGTTATCAACCATATGATACTACATGGGTTGAGTTATGATCGCAAATATTTAAATATAAAGGAAGCTCAATTGTTATCTCAACTCAGAGTAATGAAATGTCTATGATAAAGTCACGGCATCATTGGAGTTGCCTCATGGTGGTTTTTTCTTTGTTTTTGGCTATGGTGGTTGTAAGACCATCTTATCTTTACATTTTATAGAATGCTTGTGCGCAGTTTGGTGGGCACATGGGAATAGCATAAATATACTGATAATATATACATGATTATATTATAAGAATTCCCCATGGGGATTGTACATAATGCTTACAGACTTAAAATATAATAAAAATCTGCAGATAACTAGTTGCTTCTCCTGGACTGAACCAGAACCTTCTATATTTTCCTCGTGTAGTCTCTTCTTTATTCTTAACACACCTTATGTTTTCACATGTCCAAATGGTTGGTAGGGGAGGGTGAGATTTGAGAGAATCTTAATAGTAAACAATTACCATAATGTATGCAAGATATATGTTAAGTGCATGATATGTTAGCTTTAACTAGATGCATGCCACATGATGACATTTCTGCGTGCTTAATGTTTCATGTATCATACTCATGGCCATGGCTTAAACAAAAACAGAGCTTCATCATTCAAATATACTCTACACAATCAAGTAAAGTAATCACATACATCACTATACAAGCATAACTATCAAATACATGCGAGTAGGGTAAGTTCACTATCTTAATTGCCCTTCCCTGATCTGCTGTTTGTTGCACTATCTATTCGATATCCTGTGTCCAGCTCGGGCTACTACCAAGTCCTAAAATTCCAAATTGACAATAAATAAGTTATTACTTATTCATATATTATTCTAGACTCATTTTGTTGGTTATCTTTGCTTAAAACTACAAAATGACTAAAATACCCCTAAGAACCCGGTCCAAGTCCCTTTGTACCGGTCTAACTGTACTTTACCAAAAATTATAACCCAGGTTAATCCTACACAATTTTGCATTTAGAATCTATTTTTGACCTTATATTTGTCAACATCATGATTAAATTACAGAATTATCTTTGACAGCCACTATCTAGGGTTTAGGGGGTAAAATTGTCATTTCACACCCTAAAGCCTTCACACTTTATATTTTACATGATTATTACACAATTTTCCATTCTAAACCTAATGGAATCATCAAAAACACCAAAATCTAGTCCAAACACAGCCTAAAATAGGTCTGGACGAAATTTCATAAAAATTGAGAAAAATGGTATTTCTTGATTTCAATCAACCAAACACCTTCTTTTCATTCCTATTCACTTATTTAACCACTTAAACACCTCTTGAACATGATTAATCAAAATTTGGGTAGCACCTTCCCTTAGGGTTTGACATTCCCAAATCACAAACCAATCCAAAACAACACCACAAATCAACCAAAATAACAACAACAACCTTGAATCTAACAAGATAACAAGGTTTTATGGCTTTACCTTTGATTTCCTTCTTTCTCTCCCTAACACACCGTCTCTCTCTCCTTCTTTCCCCTTGATTTGTCTTTCTTCAAGTGTATTTCAAGATGGCATAGAAATTAGAAGTGGTGTATAAGAGATTGAAGACAAGAACAAGTGAATTTTACAACCAAACTCACCTTAATCTTGCTCTCTCACTTGTCTTCCATGTTCTCCAAACTCTTTCTCTCTCTTATTCTTTGTTGGCTGAACAAAAATGAGCCTTGGAGGAAAGATGGAGAGCTTAAAAATATCATCATCCATCTCCTAATAAATAATATTTAATCGTATTTTTACCAAATGCTTTTTGTGACCAAAGTCCTCATATTTTGCTTGGTCATAATTATTTCTCTTTCCTCTTGCCAAAGTGATGAAAATGAAGCCTCTAAAGTAACCAAATGATCACTTGAATTAGCTTCATCCATTCCCTTATAATTAATGTGTGTGGGCCATTTATTTCAAACTTTGCTTTTTGACTTTTCAATCCCATTTATGTTCAAACACTTATTTTCTCTTTCCTTTTTCTTGTTGGACGAAATGTGCTCTTGAAAAAAGAGATTATGATCTTATTAAATATCATCTTGCACCTTCATGAAATATTATATTTAATTTTCATTTCAACACATGTTAAACTTTTGACATTTCCAACTTTATTTACTTGGCTAAAAATTGTTCCCTCTTGGATTAATTCTTGACTAGGGATGGAAATAGGCTAGGCCAGACCAGGCTTTGGCTAAATAGACCTGAGCCTGTAACAGGGGCCTTAAGCCTGAGCCTGTATATAGGTTTTTTTTAGGCTCAGGCCTGAGCCTTAAAAAGGCCTGGCCTGGCCTGAAGCCTTTTTAAAGGCCTACTTATAATGTAGGCCTTTAAAAAAGCCTCATGTTTCAGGCCTTGAAGACCATAAGTAGGCTTTAAGCCTACTAAAGCCTACATCAAAGCCTATATATTTTTAAATAGTAGCCTTTAAATAGGTTTTTGCCTATGTAAAGACTACCCATGTAATTAAAATTAAAGTGAAACAGTATTTTTAACAAAATGTAAATTGTTGTTTGATGGAATCTAAAATTTTAGTGACGCAACACTACAATAAAACAATCTTCATACAATGAAAACATCACAATTGAAATTAAAATTAAAATCAAACAACACAATAATGCTTGTATCAAAGCTTCAATATAATCTCTTCCTGTTCAAATGGCTCCTACACAATGAAAGAATTAATTTAAAATAAATAACTAGTCCAACAATAAGTTTAACCAATAGTAACAAATATAAAAATAAACTAGTATATAATATTATATTAGTACCTTTTGTTTTCTCTTCAACCCATATTTGTGACGAAACCAATCCCCACCACATAAAAGAACTTCAACAGATTCTTCATTCAATCTAGCACGATATTCATCAATCACCCTTCCCCCAGGGCTAAATGTGGATTCTGATGCCACAGTTGAGATAGGGACAACTAATATATCAGATGCCATCCTAGATAAAAATTTAAACTTTGCACTATTATTCTTCCACCACTCTAAGGCACAAAAAGATGAAGAAGAATCAGGAGAAATAATGTAAGGATCATCATCAAGATAAGTTTCCAACTCAGATTTGGTCGAAGGAACTGAGTGCCTTTGACGAACCATGTTCAACATTCGTTGCATTCTATTATTTTTTTGTTGTGCACTAGTATCTATCAAGGAAGTGGCATCAGCATTTATTTCACCATATGCAAAAGATGAGTCTTCTTTACACAACTCTATATGTAACCCCCTGACTTTAAACACGTAATTATAATTCGATAACACATATTTAAATCGGATTAGAGACCATTGGATGCTTTAACCTCATTTTAAACTTTCAGTCTCACAGTACAATTTTCACAAAAACTTTCAAAACTCTTTTTCCCATCCTGGTCTCAATTTCAATATTCGAATATAATTACCTGTACAGTTAATATACATTCAATCATATCAGAGTGTATAACCGCATGCCCGGCAACTCCCGAGTTCTATACATAAAAACCTGAAGGTTTATAAGTATCCACTAGGGGATTACACAACCAAAATCAAATATAATATTCTTATTTCAAAATATACAGTAATCCCGGGTTCAAAATAAATAACCAACGTTTCCAATTCAACTATATACCCTCAAGGGTCCTAATTGCTCCGGGTTGGCCGCCTCTCCTTTAAGCCATACGCCCTGTCTGAAATGTTAGTCATAGGAAAGAATGAGATTCGAGAGAATCTCAGTAGTAACAAATCACTCACACAATGCATAAACACAAAGCATGTATATAAATCACAAACAGCAACAGCAGCAGCAATCTCAGAGATACATGGTTTTCACCACAAACGACAGCACTCACGGCTGTATACACAATACGACAGCTCTCGCTGTAATCATAATCACGACAGCTTACGCTGTAATCACCATCACGACAGCTTACGCTGTAATCACAATAACGACAACTTACGCTGTAAACGACAGCTTGCACTGTAAACGACAGCTTGCGCTGTAAATGACAGCTATCATCAGCTGTAACCGCAGCAGCATCAGAAATCATCATAAAACAGTGATACAACACACATACAGTGCATTACACAAAGTATAAGAGAGAGAGTCACTACCTGATCCTTTCCCAACGTTTCTTGGCATTGCGGGCTCACGAGGACGGCAAGTATCAAATCCTGTAAACCAAGTTAGGGACAACCCGTCAATCTCTTTCCCAAGTTCTTTTCTCTATAATACTTTAAGTTGGTTATCATTTGAACTCTTTAGGTGACTATTCTAGGTTTAAACATATGCCTAAAGGGTTGGAAAAGGCTATACCAAAAACCACCTTTAAAAGTGTAAAATACTGATTTTTGGGGGTGGGCCGCGGCCCAAAAATCCACTGGCTGCGGCCCAAAACTGCTCAGAAACGCTCAGAAACATTTGGGCCGCAGCCTAGAATCCGCTGGCCGCGGCCAAGAAAATCCAGTTTCTTGGCTGAACTTCCAAAAATCATAACTAATTCCACAAAAATCAAAATGGGGTGATTCTAAAGCCAAATGAAAGCTATTTAAGTCCTCTTTCAAGGAAAAATATTGGCCATTATTGGAAATCACCAAAAAAGTCCAGATTTACCAAAAACCTAACATTGTGCCAAAACAGAGTCCAGTTTTGATGCCAAACTTTAGACAGTTCAAACTCCCAGCTCACAAAGCGAAATGACACAAAATTTATGTCCATTTTGAAGCTTGGGAAGTGAACTTCAAAACTGGAAAATTTCATAATTTTCTAACATCATTAGCCTATTCAAAACGCCCACACAAAAAGACTGCCAACCACAGACCTTCAATGGACAGATTTTCCAGATTTTCACATTTGATCCTAAATGATTCCCATTCCAACCCAAACACCATTCTCACACAATTTTGCTCAAGAAAACCATTGGAATCATCAAAATGACCAAATTCAACTCCCATTGACATATTACACAACAACCACAACATGTCTCACAATGTCACAACACAATTCACACATTGCCACACTTTCCAACCTAAGTTCCCAAATCAATTCCAATGGCCAAAATGTTCAACAAAAGACCAAATTCTACACAACACATAAGCCAATTCATTCCATTCAAAAATTGCACAAAATCAGGGCAAATTCATAAATTCTCAATACTCAACCAATGATTATAACAACTATACCAAAATGCTTCTAATTCTTACCTCTTCTTCTTCCTAAAACCAATTCTTCAATTCTCTAACTTCCAAATTTCCACAAGTTCTCAAACTTCACCAACCAAAATTCTGAAACCATAGGAATATAGCCCTCAACCTCATGAACAACATTAATGAAAGACACTTGAACATATGAAGGCATTAACTTACCAAAAACTCAAGCTTTTCTCTTTCTCTTTCCTGCTTGTTCAGCGAAAAAAATGGAGGAGGATGAGAGAGAAAAATGAGATATTGATGATGATGATTCATTTCCTCACATATACATAAACCGACTAGGAAGAGAAAAGAAAGAGAAAATGGTTTGAAAGTTTGACTTTAATCTAAGGGTCCTTATTTTGACACTTGGCACCATCTTGTTTTCCCTTCTATGATTTCACATACATTTGCATGCACAAGATTCCACCTCTTGGTCTTTCAATCTTAGCCATTAATCTTGATTACTAAGGAGTGTTCTCAATGGTATCTAACCAGTTGGTCGGTAATTTACCGTTTTGCCCCTGATTATCACAATGCACGATATATACTTCAAAAGTGCTCAATTAATATTAATTACATTACTTTGAAGTTATTAATCCTTGATTACAATCCAGGATATTACACTATATACTCAAGATATAATTCCTCTAATGCCTTTTTCACCTTCTCGATATTTTGCTTAGCCTCATTTTCTGATTTATAAATAAAGGGGAAGCTTATCTTAATGGCAGCTAATTTGATTCGTGGATCCAAAACACTTGCAATAGCCATCAACAAGTTACATTCCCCCCAATATTTATCAAATTTTCCTTTCATAGGTGTTGACATCTCATTCATGAACAAGTCTAGAGATTCCAATGCCTCATCAATCACTTGTTTCACCCTATGAACTTCAGCAAGATATAGGTTAGCAGTAGGGTATTCGCTACCTGAGATGACATGAGTGGCATCATTGAAAACTTCCAAGAGACGACAAACCTTCTCAATCTTTTCCCAGTGCTCAGGTTCCAGTGCATAAATATAATGAGGCTCTTTTTCATGATAAGCTGAAAAGGCATGCTTGAATTTCATTGCAGTTGTTAACATCAAGAATGTAGAGTTCCATCTTGTAGGACAATTAAGAATGATTTTCCTTTCTTTCAAACCGTTTAACTCTACAACTTCACAAAAAGATTTTAGCCTAGTATCTAAGGCATTTATAAATTTGACACTCTCACGAATGTTATGAATAATACCTTTAATGGTGTTAAGGCCATCTTGCACCAACAAATTCAAAATATGCGCGCAACACCTAACATGAAATAGTTGACCACCTAGCACTAACTTGTTGCTCAATGACAAGTTCTCCTTCAAATTCCTTAAACATGAGTCATTATAACTAGCATTGTCAACAGAAACTGAAAATATTTTATTCTCAATACCCCAAGATCTTAGGCACTTGAAAATAGCATTTGCTATATCTACACCTCGCCTAGGAGCAGGCACTTTGACAAAACTTAAAACTCTCTTTTGAAGATTCCATGTAGCATCAACAAAATGTCCAGTGAGAACCATGTATTTAGTGACTTGGTGGCTTGACTTCCACATGTCTGTTGTAATGCTTACCTTGCTCACATTCTTCAATATATCTTTTAAAACTTTCTTTTCAGCTTCATACAATCTAAGACAATCACTTTTTGTTGTCTTACGACTGACTTTTCTGAAATCTGGATTTGCATATTCAAAGGCTTATACTGAAACTTCATCTTCTGTCATGATAAAAGGGCGTTCATGCACCATGATAGAAGTAGCTAAGATTTCTCTCATCTTTTTATTGGAGTATTTGGTACTGGGACCAATAAAAGGGTTTATCCGTAATTCATTTGATGGACGAAATTGTATTGTGTTTTGCTTTTTTTGTTGGGAGACAATCAACTTCCTTTGCAAGCAACTATCTAAATGCCTCTTAAGATGGCTAGTGCTAGCTCCCCTTCCACCAGTAGAAAATTTATCTTTATAATACAAGCACACTGCTTTCTTGACACCATCATCAAGTACAACTTCTTCAAAATCTTTCCATACCACGGAAGTTTTTCGCTGCTTTTTTGTGATCCCGGAATCTTCTTCACCCTTGGTTACTACTTGTTGAGAGGCATTATCATTACTTTCCTTATTTTGTTCAGGTTGGGGTTCTTGAAGAGGAACAGATTCAAGTGTGTTGTTGATGCTCTCCATTAGAAATTATACAATGACTTGTCCTATACATAATGTCAAAACCATAACATGAAAAACATATCAAGAATGAGTTTGACAGAATATATTTAATATGATAAAATGAGAAATAATTGCATAATAAGTTGTTGTTATATATTTAATTAAATGCATAAATATATCAGTTCATATTAAAAAATTGTTGTCCAGACAACAAGCAATAGCCACACTCTTAACTAATAAGGCATTAACTATAAAGAAAAACTATAATGGAAAGTAAGAATCATATAAGCAACAGCCGCACTTTTCTGAAATCTGGATTTTTCCATGCATTTTCTGATATTATAATGGGAGGGAACAATAAGCAGTGGGACTCCAATATGGTCAACCATATGTATAGAGAGATATAGAGGTGACTTTTATAATTTCCAACACCCAGATTCGTTTCCCTACTCATTCCTTGCTTTGATTATTAATAATCGAAGCCACCCACCCACCCACCGCCTTGAAAGAAGCTCAGACTCACAAAAAAAAACTAACTCCCAATCTCCCATATATTTGATGCAATGGATTATTATATAAGAAGACAAGAATAGTACGTGACATTCAAAAGAAAAAGCAATTTGACTCACAAGTCACAACAAGACAAAGGAAAAAGATGATTGAAACTTTTATTAACATATATATATATATATTTTGTCTTACTTGGAAGATTGAACTCAGAGTATCTATTGCTTTCCTTCTTGTTCTAGTCAAAAGGCTGATTGTACAGCAGCGTTGCAGGCAGAGAGCCAAAAATCAAGCCTCGATGGTGACTGGTGAGAGTGGAGATTAGAGAAGGTCGACAGTCTCGAGATGATAAGGAGGATTCTGAGTATAGAGAAAGACGGCTAGGGCTTTTTTTTCACAATAGAATGCGATAAGTCACAACTATCCCATCACAAATATTGTAAATATGATTTTATCCCAAATAAGATATGATTTTAACAAAATTAAGTCTCATATTAAAATATAATTGAAAATAAATAATATATATATTTTATATAATAAAATATTATTTATTTATAGTATACATTAAACAGGCCAAGCCTGCAGGCTCATAGGCCAGGCCTTTCAAGAAAAAGCCTGGCCTATTTAAATAAAAAGGCCTTTAAATAGGCCTGAAGCCTGGCCTATTTATTAAACAGGTCAGGCCTTACCAGGCTTAAATCAAGCCAGGCTGTAGGCCCCTGTTAATGGCCTGGCCTATTTCCATCCCTATTCTTGACCAAGCATTTGTTCCCTTCATGCTCCCTCTTTTGGACGAAAGTTATCCTAATTAAAGGCAAAAAATAAATGGCTTCTTCCTTTACTGGCAATTTATCATTTTGCCCATACATTTTTTGTCAATATCTTTTTAATTTCCTACTTTGATAAAAAAACTAATAGAATTTTCATCAAACTTTGAAAATTCATATATTTATTTATAGATATCCAATTGTAGTGGTTCTAAAGGCTATGTGACCATTATTAAGTTTATTTTTAAGGAAACATATTTTCTTTAGCCAACTGGATGCACAACATTCTAGAATTACCATTTATTGGACACAGCCACATAAACTTACCAGTTTCACTTGGCTAACTTAAAAAGTACATAACTCTTTGTGTACAGATTCAAATAACTTATATGACCTATCAAATTAAAGCTTGCTAAGTCTACTTTTATTCTAGAAAATTTTACTTTTATTTGGATATCATTTGATTATCCAAAAACATCACACAACTAGACTGCCACGCAGGAAAAAACACTGGCAGCAAATCCACATTTTACAATTTGTGTTCTAAACTTAATCATGTTATGTGTGACCACTAATTACACTGTTTGGACATTTCAAGCGTGCCAATATTCACCATTTTATTCCCTTTAATATCACAAAGGTGTAAAGAAATTTTGATGACTGAAATTTGAGATGTTACATTTCTCCCCCCATTCAATAAATTTCGCCTTCGAAATTTGAATGTCTACAACTTGGGAATCATTCTAGACACTTAGTCTATCCCTCTCGTGTGCAAGCTCAATAAGCATGTGACCACTACTACAAAATGGTTGAAAGGTGGCGCATATTTTGTGGCACTTCTTTAAAGAAGTGCCACAGCTGCCCCCTTTTCTTTTGTTTTCTTTTTTATTTAATTTTTTTAAAATTTTGGGGACCAGCTGTGGCGCCTGGTCGCTGGTGGGGCCAACTGTGGTGCCTGTCAGGGTAGGCGCCACAATTGGCACAATTGACCCAGCTGTGGCGCTTGGTCCACCAGGCGCCACAGCTGGTATGTACCCAAGGGTGGCGCTTGCCTTGGCAAGAGCCACCCTTGGTCCCCAAAATTTAAAAAAAAATTGAAAAAGAAAAAAAAAGGCAGATGTGGCACTTCTTTAAAGAAGTGACACAATTGGCTGGATGTGAATTTTCAATTCTCCCGCCAATCAGATTTCCCTCATTTAACTTTACTTTTTATCTTTTCCCTCCATTTTACCTTTTTATTCCCTCTTCCTCAGCTCGCGTTGATGCTCGTCCCCCTGTAAAAGATATCACTTTCTCTTGCACAACAAACACACACACTCGTCTTCTTCATTAAATTCTCTTGTCCCCTTTTCCATTTTTTTTTCGTCCGTCCCCACTCCTCTCCCTAGTTATTTCCTTTTCTTCATACTCTCTGTCTCTCTTCCTCTTTTGAACCCCACTCCATTTGATCCCCACTACATTCCACAGCTCACATTTGCTCATCCTCGTCACTCAAGATAGCGTCACCAACGTGGTCCCCCACTCCCTGCGCTGGTCAATTAATAGATTTGTAAGAAGAAGAATGTTTCATTCTAGCTTGCTTTGTTTAATTTTTTTTAGTCAAGATAAACTGTCATATAACGTTTGCCTTTCTGTTCCTAATTTAATAGGAAAGAGTGAAAACCTAACTTGTTTCATTTGCCTTTTTGCTTTGTTTAAATTTTTTGGCCGACAAGCTTGCGTTTTTTAGTAATCTTTTAATTTACTTAATTAGTTGTTGATGTACTGTGTTCACATATCAAGTTCTTGTATTGTGATATTTTTTATGTTAGCTTTGGAGAGTATTAATGTAAGAACATTATTGTTGGGGAAATGACAATAAATATATTATTTTGTAAGAACATTTTTGTTGGGGAACTTGAATTTTAAATGTGAAAATCATATATATATATATATATATATATAATAGGTTGAAATATAAAAAAGAGCCACAAGAAAGAAAGAAAGATTTTTTTTTTTAAAAAAGGGACCCTACTGTGGCGTTTGTTAGAGGAAGAGCCACTGGAGGGGGGGTCTCCTGTGGCGCTTGCTGATGCAAGCGCCACAGTAGGTCCCCCCTCCTGTGGCGCTTGGTGACGCAAGCACCATAGGAGACCCCCCTCTTGTGGCACTTCCTCCACCAAGCCCCACAGGAGGGTATTTTTTTAAAAAAAAAAATTTAAAATGTTGTGGCACTTCCAAGTGCCACAGCTTTTTTTAGTAGCGTCCAGATATGTGGCACTTCTCTAGCACCACAGCTAATACAATTATAAGCGCCACAATTTTACTTTTTTGTAGTAGTGGACACAAGTCATTATTCAATTTATTTCTTTCAAATGCAAACTCACTGAACATGCAACACATTCATCATATTCTTGGATCTCTGATAGTATTCAGCATTTTTCATTCAACATTTGCATTCAACAATCAATGTGAAATATAAATAACCGTCATATAAGATCGTATAGCCGAGGTTACTAGTGCAACTATTGTGAATACTTGCATAAGTTCTTTACACTTATGGCAACATTGCATAGTTTTCTGTTTGACAAGAAATATGAGACTTAATTCTTCCAATGATCCCAATGTGAATAGGAGAATAGAATGTTTTTTTTAAAAAATGGTTGTTAGATATTGGTGATGGATTTAGGGGAATCCATTGACAAAGTTGTTGATATTGAAATCCTAGAAGTAGTTCTAATACCAAACTCCAATGATTCTATGAATGCATTTGTACAAGCGACATATGCTACTAGACAATTTGGCAATGAATGGGTATTTCAATGATAGGGCTATTCTAGCACCAACTAATGAGATGGTTAACAAAATCAAAAAGCATATGTGTTATGTGCTTCCAAGTGAAGAATACGAGTTTCCTTAGTTGTGATTCTGTGTTTAAGTCAACTAAAGATTTTGACAGTTTTGACAACCTCTACACTACAAAATTCTTAAATACAATAAGTTGGACTTGTGTTCAAAAATGGTGCCCTTATTATGTTTCTTAGGAACATTGATCAAGCATTTGGATTATGCAATAGAACATATCTATGAGTATCTATGATTGGGAAGAAAGTACTTGAAGCAATTGCATTGATTGGATCAAGGGCAAATGAAAAGGTACTCATTCATATAATGGACGCGAACCCTTCATAATCTAGATGGCTATTTTGCATGTAAAGGAAACTATTCCCAATTACACTCTTATTTGGCATGACCATAAACATAAGTGAGGGACAATCTCTGAGTCATGTGGGATTATATCTTTCAAAACATATATTCACACATGGTCAACTTTATATTGCATTGTCTAGAGTATGAAGCATGGAAGGTTTAAAGATTGTTTTGGGAGACCAAAAAGATGGAAGGAAATCCACAACAAAAAATGTGGTTTATAAGGAGTTTTTTGGAATGTAGATGTACTGTCATAGAGTGTTGTCACTCACCTGATTTCACTTCTTCTATGTTGTATAGGTGTTTGTTTAAATAAAGCTAGACAATGATTTATGTTATTATTTTCTATTTTCATGTCAAGTAATCTTATGTTTGAAGAATGCAACGATGTTTTTTTAGTACACGACACATAGTATATATTGTTAAGTAAAAGCTCCCTATTCAACACACAGTTGGCATATTCTCATTTGTTACAAATTCAAGACCATCTAGCTAAAACCTAACCTAATTAGACATATTTCTACCCCTGTTTGTATTCTTAATTGAAAGAGATAAACATATGTGAAGGATGAGGTATGAAGTCTCAATAACTAAAGGCAAAGCATTCAAATTTGAACAACCAAATAACAAATTGTATGACAAAGGCAAATCCCCCACCAAAAAGTGACAAGAGCATGCTATGAGTTAATCCAAACGAGTACGAGATCACAAAATGAAATAACATAGGTTGATCTAAATAGTTACTTTCAATTAAGGACAAGAGGGAATATGTTATAAGAATTTGAACGTTTTTCACTCCTTATGCCTCTCGTTTTTGTTTTTATTTTTTGAGCAAACTCGGTTTTATTGATATCGTGGAAACTAATATTAGATGGTCATTCGATTTGTTGAGGTTATATTATAAAAGCAGAAGCAATATTTTAGTAATTTAATTGATTGATTATCATGTTTTAACTGACAAGATGCGAATATGAATGCTTTTGACCGTTGATGGGGTGCTGGTAAGATCAAAATTGACCATGTCAATCAGATACACACAGTCAAACCCTGAAATGATCCCCAGGCTCAAGATAATGAGAACAGTTTCGTTTACGCTCCGTGATGATGCCTCTTGGGTCCCATTACCATAATGTTTGGCTTCCTCTCAACACATCCGTGATTTTTCATATAAACAAGAAAAAAGCTCAAGTCTTTTTCTCTCGCCCCTTTTCACCCGGCGAGCGTGGACTTGCAATTTCAATTCAAAAAGCTCGGCTTTTTTCATTTTTCTTTTCACCGTATATTTAATTCTATTCGTTTCTGTTGCTACTTCGCTGTTGTGCTGATCAAATTTAGGCGTATACAGAGTTTCTTCCTCTCCTTAGGGTTTTTCTGGGCATTCGCTGTGATTTCCGGTCTCGCCTCTTTGATTTTCTCGCCTTTTCCCGCCCCTCCTGAGATCTTATCAATTGTGCCATCATTGTAAGTGGTTCTCTCCTGTTAATACGATCGAATTTTCGTCGTCTGCTCCGTGATCTGAGAATCCTCGAAATTTCATGACTAGGACATTTACTTGTTTATGGAGATATAGCCATACGTGTCTCTGGTTATAGTGGTTGGGTATGCTTGCATCATACCCTTGATGTGACGTATTCGGTTATTTTGATAATGTTAATTATTGTAAGCCCTTTCAAGGTAGAAGAAGCTTTCATTCTGTTGTAAAAGATCAGGATTGGGGTTCTCTGGTGTTGGGTATTCTAGATATGATAAAATTATTCGGTAAACGCAAGGCCTCGAAGTCATCCCACAGTGATTCGAACGGTGATGGAGGGGTTAACGGTGCATTGTCAGTGAACTCTTCAAATGGGTCCAATTCCAATAGTGCCTTGAAATCAAATTCAGCTTCTTCAAATTCTGGTACGGGCGGGTTGCGGCCTGGCAATGGGACTCTTGCATCGAGCTCAAATAAAACAAATCAACCTAAGAAATCAGCTGCAGCGCCTACAACGCAATTGGGTCCTGAAAGGGCTCCTGGAGTTTATGAGGCACTGCCAAGCTTTCGTGATGTCCCTAGCTCAGAAAAACAAAATTTGTTCCTGAGAAAGTTGAACATTTGTTGTGTTGTATTTGATTTTAGTGATCCTGCTAAAAATCTTAAAGAGAAGGACATCAAGCGGCAAACTTTGCTTGAACTTGTTGAGTATGTTTCCTCTGTGTCTTCAAAGTTCAATGATATAGCAATGCAGGAGATCACAAAGATGGTGGCAGCCAATTTATTTCGAACTTTATCATCTCCCAATCATGACAGTAAGGTAGCAGATGCGTATGATGTTGAGGAGGAGGAACCTGCTTTGGAACCAGCTTGGCCACATCTGCAAATTGTGTATGAATTTCTTTTTAGATTTGTATCTTCATCAGAGACTGATGCAAAACTTGCTAAAAGATATATTGATCACTCATTTGTGTTGAGATTGCTTGACTTATTTGACTCTGAGGACCAAAGAGAGAGGGACTACCTGAAGACTGTTCTCCACCGTATTTATGGAAAGTTCATGGTACATCGACCATTCATTAGAAAAGCGATAAACAATATCTTTTATCGGTTCATATTTGAAACAGAGAAACACAATGGAATTGCAGAGTTGCTAGAGATATTGGGCAGCATAATTAATGGATTTGCTCTTCCTTTGAAGGAAGAGCATAAGTTATTTCTTGTCCGTGCCCTGATTCCCCTTCACAAGCCCAAGTGTGTAGCGATGTATCATCAGCAGCTTTCTTATTGCATTACTCAGTTTGTTGAGAAGGATGTCAAGTTAGCTGATACTGTGATTAGGGGTCTTTTAAAATATTGGCCGGTGACTAATAGCTCAAAGGAGGTTATGTTCCTGGGTGAGCTGGAGGAAGTCTTAGAGGCCACCCAGCCAGCAGAGTTTCAGCGTTGTGTGGTTCCATTATTTCGTCAGATTGGTAGATGCCTCAACAGCTTACATTTTCAGGTACTTTTAACTTTCCCACTTCTTAATTAGTATTTCTATCTCGAATCATCTTTCTACCTCATTTGATTTATTTTAGTTCCGTTACTTTGTCTTCCCTTCCTTTTTCTTTGTGATCACATGCTTTGCACTGCTAATGTGTGGGACAACCTCTTGTCTACTTTCTATAGCATGACAATTTGCTGGTTTTCAGCATTTTCTTGAAAGCGAAAATGTTTGGACAATATCTTGTTGGGCCTTTCATCTTGTTGTTGGTCTTATTATTCATATCTTCCCCTACCAAGCTCATATCAGATCCAAATCAATTTATTGATGTATTTGACTTCACAGCTAACTTGTGGGACTATTTTTGTTTCTTGGCTATTTTCTGGAGCATGGCAATATGCTGGTTGTTAGCATTTTCTGGGGATTGTGTTAGTACTGGCAGTTCCTTATGGGGCCTAGCATTTTTTTTGTTGATTTTTTTTTTAAAAAAATTTTCTTTTCTCCCCTCTTCCCAGTATCTTGTTGAACCTAAAATCAATCTTGTACCTGTATTTGACTTGACAACTTTGTGCGACTACTTCTATTCCCTGACTGCTTTCTCAGGCGATACAATTTTGTGGTTGTCAGCATTTTTCTGTCGGATGAGATTGTTTTTACAATTCCTTGTGGGATCTAGCACCTGTTTGTTGAGTATTTTATTCCTTTTTACTGGCTCCCTCCCAAGCATGCGTCAGACCCAAAATTAACTTTATACGTATATCTTACTTAACAGCTAACACATGGGACTACTTCCATTTCATGAATGCTTTCTTTTTCTGGAAATGAGATTTTGTTGACAATTTCTTGTGGGACCTTGTATCTTTCTTGTTTTTTATTTTATTTTATTTTATTTTATTTTTTTCATTCCATTGTCACCCTTGGCCTTGTGTGAACATGTGCATGTCAAACCCACGATCAACTTTGTCCATTGATTGGACTTACTCTGTGGATTAGCAGTTACTGATGAACTTGCCAGCAAGTGATTATGGTCATGTCATGTTTTTTTAACATGTAATTAACTCTCAGCTTAATTATTCTTAACACTTAATTTATATTTTGTCCTTTTATATCATTTTTAGCCATTCATTTATCTGGCATCATTGCTGTTACTTTTTTAAAGATACTTTTTGTTTATCCAAATTTTTAATCTTTATATGATCCATATCAAAGTGGCATATCCTTTGTATTTATGGTGTTTATATTTTTGGCACACATTTAGAACTTGTAGATACTGCTCGCTTCATTTTGTTTGACTTCTAGGAGACTGTGTGTGGGGACTATTGTGTTTGAGTCTTGATGACCGAAATGAAATTGGACAAGGTAAACTTCAATATTTTGATACGCAAGGTTTGGGTTTTGGACAAATGAATAGCTGGAGAACCAAATTGACTGAAGGTGTATTGGATTTAAATGGGCTAAAAATGGCTAGGACTGGAAGCAATAGGATAATCTTTGACTTCAAATTTTGTGTAGTTTGTTGGAGGATTTTTTTTTTTTTTTTGGGGGATATCTAGTCTGTGAAATAATCATGTGGGTTAAGTGTTAAAAGTATAAGTGATGAATTTTAGATCAAGGGGAAAAATCATATTCATCATGCCTAGGATTTCTTTGGCCTCGGCGTCATGACTACTAAAGGAATTCTTTCACGTGTGAAAGAAGGAAAGTTTTGTAGCCTTTTAATGAAAGCATTCCAAATATGTTTATGTGAGTGGACATACCAAAACATTGGTTTGTTCCAGCTTCTTATTTTTCTTTTTTCTGTTTTTTTGTTTTTTTTAAAGGAAAAACTTTCCTTGTCATTTCAACTTTGAATCAGGCTTTGTATCTCCAGTTACTCCACTTTACAATGTTATCTTATTGTTAGTTGTGTCCTTAGGAATCTTATAGATCAAAGAAAAAACATTCTTCACTTTTCAAATATGTTTATGTGAGTGTACTTGGTTTGGCGGCAGCAGCCTTTACTCTAGCCATGGATGATATTCAGTGACAGTTCGAGAAGGGGGGAGAGGGTGGGGTGGGAAAGGAGGGGTCCTTGTTTCCTCATTATCTTACTTTCTCTTAGTAGGATAGAAAGTAGAATGCCCCCTCCCTGGGATGGAGGAAAGAAAGGGCGAGGGAGTATTTCGGAGTTTGAAAAATGGAAGCTTTAGCCATGATAGAGGTGAAGGGGAATAGCAGGGTGAAGAAGATTGAGGAAGTATTGGTTTCAGAATCCTTGAGGCTGAAAAGTATAAACATCGATCAGGAAGACGAAGAGACTACAGCTTGAGAGGGGATTATAGAAGCTGAGAAAGGAGGAGCAATGAAAGCTGAACCTGAGGTGAAATAGTGATTACTCTGAGGGAAACTATGAACTAATATTGTGATCTTGCCTCCAAAAATTTAAAAAAAAAAAAAACTATCCATTCTTCGGTTAAAAAAAGTCCATTTTTGGATTTTTCACACATGATTTTTGCCAATAAAAGGTGATGGTCCATGGCTTCTACTGGCTTCTTTACCCAGAAACTTTTCTTCCAGGCCTTGATTCCAACCTCTCTAAACTCCTCTCATGAACTTATTGGAAGGTTAATGCACCATCTAACATGAGGACTTCTGTTTGGATTGTAGCATTTGATAGATTTAACACAACTGATAAGTTACTTATTAACAGTTGAGTGGTCTACAAAGTCTTTTCTCTTGATTTGGTGTAATGTTATTTGGATGTTCAGCGACTAACGGTCACTCTTTCTTTTGTAAGCCTTTATGTTGGTTCTGGAACCTAGTGCTGCATGATTATCTTAGTGAGAACAAAACTCTACTAGTTAATAAGGACTTAAGGAAGAGTGGGCATCTCGAAGGCTTATATATAATAACTCCATGGGAAAAATCATGGAGTGGATTTGAGAGATGGCTAGCATTGTTTAACATATATATATATATATATATATATTTCATGTTTTTTCATGTTTATGTGCCATCTGTCATTGGTGATTTGCCTGGATTTTCTATTTTAATTCAATATATTTTCATATCATTCGCGGAGTGTTGTTAGGTTCCCGATGGAGGACAAGAAGCAAGAGATGAAATGTAGAAGGGACTTGGAAGAGATGAAAGAAACTATGAAGTGTATTCTGAAGTGCTTGACAAACATGCCAGGAAGTAAAGAGAGTTGGGCAGTGGAGAAGGAACCTGCCAGAGACCAACCATTAATGCTACATCCAGGTCCGAATGTATGTCAGGAAGTGACAAAAGTGAGTGAATGGAGAATGGGCCTACCAGAGAATAAACATTAATCCTTCCTCCATGAGGAGATGTCTTGGCTGAACTGAAAGCTACAGAAGATTTGGATTCTTACATGTAGTTGGAGAGAAGTCTGAAAAAGCTATGACCAAATTGAAGAATGAACCATTTCAAGAGCTTTCGTTGATTTGTTCCATTTTCAAGAACAATCAAAAGAAAAGTTGAAGTTAGAGGTTATTGCAATGTAAGCATCAAACCATCTAGATGGATTCTCTTTCTTTTACAACTCTAAAAAGCTATGAGGAGAGAGTGGGAGCAAGAGTTGATGACATCAGTCTTTGATGGAAGAAGGAAGGGGGTAGGTGGATCTTGCACCAGATTTGATGAATTAAGTGGGGAAGAAGATTTTGAAATGCTTATTTTGGGGCCTTATTAGGGAGTACCCAACAACAGTAGCTTAGCCCAATTAGCTAATCAATCCTATGTATCTAAACCTGCCACCATATGTAGTTAAGGAACTTCATCTGTAAAGTGGAGGAGGGAAATCTAACTTTAGCATGAATTGGCAACTTAGACTATTGCTCATGGAGGAAGGACACAATGAAGATGGCATGGGAAAATCACTTGAGAAGGTGATTATAACAGAGGAAAATAAAGAGATGCCTAACAAAATTCCCGTGAACTTTATTTTGGGTAGCGTTGTTAATTGAATTTGAAGCTTTGTCGTTTTGATAAGCTACTGTTGTTGGGGGCCTTAGAAAGAAGGTTGCAATAGGGTAAATTTGGTTTCCAAAACCATTAGAAAGCGGGTACTGGTGTTTCTAGCTATCTTTATTGGTGGTGGAATAGTGGCAGTAAAGTTTCTAAAGCTCAACTCTTATAACCAAAAAAGAATAAGTTTCTAAAGCTCATGATTTGGAAATTTGAGGGGAATAGAGGATGCAATTACGAAATTAAGAATTAGTGGTTTTCCTGGCAAATCATTAAAGCTAAGGTGGTTACAGGCATGAGGCACTAATTCAATCAGTTTGCCACCATCAGATTGTCGCAGCCCTTTATGAGTAATTTCAGGTAATTCAAGCAAGCAGTTAACCAAATAAAGAGGTAGGGATCATTAAGGCATATTCTCTTGAGGATGGATAGTATTTTGCCATTATAAGAAGCTTATAATGGCAACAAGGGATGAAGCTGTTGGCAGGGAATTTCTGCTTTTTGAAGAACTCACCATAAGTACTGTTTTATCCAAATATGTTTCTATTAAGATCATGATCCAAATAAGTGTCTGCATTTGCAGGGAGTAATTTTACCTTTTAGCTACAGGTGCTGCGTTATGGAGTGAACAACAGAAATTATTTTCAAAACTATTTTTGAGTGTTGAGAAATATTTTGTAGGTAAATGGGGAAATCTTGAGGCATGCTATCCATCTAGGTTGCTCCTAATGAGCCCTGAATTTGGAAACTAACCTAACGCTTTAGTTTCTAAAACATCTTTGGTGGGGCGTATTATAATTTCAATTTTAAAGGAAAATTCTGTCAGAAAAGGGACTAAATGATTCAGTTGTCCCTGAGCTCATTGAACTCGATGTAGCAGTGAACTGAATGGCGTGAAGACAATTAAACGTCAGGGAATTCAAATTGTGCTATGTTTCTTTCTTTCTTTCTTTCTTTTTTTGGTTGAATTTGGGGAACAAAATATGGATTTAAGAAATGCTTGGCTAGGTACCTGGGGAGCGGGTACAAGGTCTTATTGAAAATAAGCCACTAGCTCGATCCCAACTTCTACTTTTCGCCCTCATGGCAAGGAGAGGCTTTGAAGGATGGGTAAGGGAAAGGTTGGTTGAAAGAAGAGTGTGTGACCTTGGTCACTAAGATGGTGCACGTGTCATTGTTGGAGGGGATGGATTTGGATTATTCTGTTATAAATAAGGCTTGTAAGGACTGAAGGATGTTGGCAGTGGATATGGGAAAACTAATGCAGTTGCTTTGGGAGATAGCTTGCATCTCAAAGACTTCGAACTGTTTCATCTTTCTATATTCCTGATTGTGTAAAGGCATCTCTGCTACTGCGGTGATTTGCCTCCTTTTTTTTTGGTTAACAATTTGACATTTTTTGGGTCTGAGTTACTGATTTGATATGTAAACTGCAATTTTCTCTACTTTTTCATGCATTTTCTTTTACATATAATTGGAAAATGTTGAGAAGCAATTTAAATTCACTTGGGATTTACACATTGAGATTTGATTTGATATTGACTTGGTTTTGCTGGCAGGTTGCCGAACGGGCCTTGTTTCTATGGAACAATGATCACATTAGGAATTTGATCACACAAAACAGCCAGGTGATATTGCCTATAATCTTCCCTGCTTTGGAGAAAAACACACAGGGCCATTGGAACCAAGCAGTTCAGAGTTTGACCCTTAACGTGAGAAAAATATTCTCAGATGCCGATCAGGCGCTTTTTGACGAATGCTTGATGAAATTCCAACAAGATGAAATCAAGGAGAGGGAAAAACAGGAGAAGAGAGAATCCATATGGAAAAAATTGGAAGCAGTAGCGGCAGCTAAGGTTGTCAGTAACGAGGCCGTCCTGGTTCCAAGGTTTGCATCTTCTGTTGCCATCACTGCAAGTGCAAAGCAATGAACAAATACTAGAAGTCAGGTACTGGAGATGCAACTGCAAGTCCTGACCACATGATGAAGAACTAAAGTAAATGCATCAAGTTAGTATCTTTCATGTATAATTTTGCAGAAAGAGAAACCTGGTAATGAGCCATTTATGTAGGAGAGGGTTCTCCTCTTTGCCCGTGCTTTCGGCTCTTTGGGCTTTTCATTCATGGGGTGTATAATATGTACCATAAAGGATCTGGTTTTATAATTGGCTGTGCTTGTTTAGATTTCTAGTTTTTGGCATTGTGCAGTAATACAAATTACAAAAAGCAATCATTTTCCTTATTTTATTCCTTTCTGTACTTTTTGAAGGTAATTCCATTGCTTTGCAGCTCTTGTAGCTGAAGATTTCATTCTCTTGTGTACTCACTGGCATGGAACTTTAATAAGGAAGCCTAAATCATGCCCTGTTATATACTACCTGTTATTTGTTCCATGCCATGTTAGTTATTCTGACTCGATGGAGACGCTGTAAATTACAACTGCATGCTTGAAGTTTGGGTTAATGTCATTGTTAGTTTTTACCGTTTTGATTGAATTTTGGTTTTAATACTTGTAGTTTTAAATTGTTGGTTTAGGTCTCCTATAGGTTTTTAAGTACTTAGTCTGAGTTTAAGTATAGGTATCAAAGTTAAAACTCATTAAAAGTACAAGGACTGGTTATTAATCAAATTCTAACCAAATCCTTATGAAACCTTGGGATCAAAACAATCGATCTGAAATTAAAGTGATGTTTGGTATGAGGGGAGAGTGTAACACCCCGAATTTTGAAACTTGAGGTTAGAAAATAAGCCTGAGAGCAGTGGACTGCTAAGCCCCAGTTTAGTAAGATCCCAAATTGTGATTAAGGGTTAATGACTCAAAAAGTGAATGTCATTAGTGATAAATGGACCCTTTTGGAGACTATGATGCGATTTGAGTTTCGGATGTGATTGGTATGTGTTATGAACAGCGCCAAAACCCTGTATTTGAGTTCAATTATGGATTAACATCTAAATTGAATAAAAATAAGGGGGAGGGCGTATGTGTGGTGTAAATGAATGAGAAAATGTATTTGGCGGGGATTCAAGAGGAATTGCCATAATCAGGGGCAAAACGGTAAAGTTACCGACCAATTGGTTAGTTACCGAAGAGGAAACTCAGTGGTAACTTCAAGATCAATGGTTGAGATTGATTTGTGCAATAGATCAAGGGGTGGAATCCCATGTGGTGTGCCTATGTGAGCTCATGGTTGGTGTGATAAGATTGTGATAAGTGTCACAATATGAGCCCTTGATCTTGGTCAACATTTCAAACACTCATATATCTCTTCTCCCTCTCTTTAGGTCGGCCATAAGGGTCTTTGGCATCCAAAAACTGATCATTTCTCTCTCATTTAGCAACCATGGATGTCCAAGAGGAGGGAGGAAAGAGAAATCAAAAGGTGAGATTTTGGTTGGCTTCTTGTCCTCTAATGCTCAATTCATCTTCTATAAAGTTGTTTATAGTGATGAGAGCTTCATCTCTATATTTTAGATTCTTGATTGGAGGTGTTTCAGAGCTTGAGCAAAAGTGGAAAGATGGAGAATCAAGAAATTGGTTTGGGAAAGAAGAAGAGGTGAGCATTTGCTTCTTTTTGATATAAGTTTTGTGACTTTTGGTTAAGTATGGTGAATTATGAATTTTGCCCTGATTTTATGGTATATTCGTGTGGTATGTAATTGGATGAATTGGGTGTTGTTTTATGTTGAAAATGGTGTCATGTTGTGGTATTTAATCATTGGAATTGATTTGAATTGGATTGGACACATTGGTTGCAAAACTGGAAATTCTGTCCAGTGTGAATTCTGTCTGGGAAGTCTGTTCATGTGGACGTTTTGACTAGGCAAATAATGTCAGAAAATTATGAAACTTTCCAGTCTTAAAGTTCACATCCCAAGCTTTAAAATTGACATATAATTTGTGCCATTTCGTTTTGGGAACTGGAAGATATGGTTGTCCAAAGTTTGAGGTCGAAAATGAACTCTGTTTTGGGACAGTCTTGAATTTTTGGGAATTCTGTATTGTGTGGTGATTTCCAGTAATGATACATATTTTTCCTATGAAGAGGACTTAAATAGCTTTCATTTGGCTTTGGGATCACCTCATTTCGATT
Organism: Inga oerstediana; assembly: GCA_963210345.1. Lineage (NCBI taxonomy): Eukaryota > Viridiplantae > Streptophyta > Magnoliopsida > Fabales > Fabaceae > Inga > Inga oerstediana. The sequence goes on from OY723405.1 coordinate 44,690,134, forward strand.
TTTATGGAATTATTTATGATTTTTGGAAGTTCAGCTAAGAAACTAGATTTTCTTGGCCACGGCCAACCCCCAAAAATCAGCATTTTGGACTTTTAAAAGGTGATATTTGGCCAAGTGTTTCCCAAGCCTTTAGGCATGTGTTTAGGCTTTGATTAGCCACCTAAAGGTCATGAATGGTAACCAACTTTAAGTGATATGAAAGTAAGGTTTTGGAATAGAGAATAACCCTATGTCTTTGCTTTGGTTATAGGGTTGATGTTCGCCCTGGTTGTGGTTCGATATTCATGTTGTTCGTGAGCAGCTGTGCTGGAGCTTAGGTGGAAAGAGAGTAGGGAATATATCTCTTCTGCATGTATTTGATATTTGTGTTAGTGTGTTGGTGCATGTCTTTGTTTTGCATGATTATGTGTTATTTGAAGCAATGTTTCAATTAATACTATGGCCATTAGTATGTTGTTTGAAGTATTGAGCTTGCAAATTGTCGTTGTGTTATCATGAGTTGTGTGATGCAAGCATGTCATGCATTAAACATTTATCATACGTGCATATTGATATTGTTATCCTACTGAGATTCTCTAGAATCTCACCCTCCCCTACTAACCTTTCAGACAGGGTAGTGGATCGGGGATGGAGCATGTAACCAAGGGCGATGAAGACTCTTTCGGGTTGTCATTATGGTAGTTGGTTATCATCCTAGATGGGATATATGTACTTGGAATGAGTATTTGGGTATTTGTATATGTATTTGAGGAGAATTGTATAATCCCCATATGAGGGCTTGTATGGGCGAATGTGCCCTATAAAGCTTGAGTTAATAAATGGAATCCGGAATCGCCGACTTATTACATTGCATACTCTGATATATTGAATGTGATTTATCTTCGTGTAGTAATTGTATTTGGAATGTGAATGTGAGACCAGGTTATAAATGATTTCGAAAGGTATTTGTGAAAATCCCGTTCGGTAGATGGGTTTATAAATGTTATTTGATTGTTATTGGTCTCTATTTCACTGATATATCCCGATTTTATCATAATATTGAATATCATATTTAGGGATTTTATCATAATTTTTGGGTTAAATAGCATTTATTATGATTAAATTGAATTAAAGATGATTGTGTGAAAATAAATCTTAAAAAGAGATATTTGTTATAATCTTGTGATTGATCTTTAAAATTTGAATTTTGAATAAAGATATTACAAGATATTGATCTGAATTTTAGGTCACATTGGAAAAGGAGGAGCTGAGGGACTAAATTGTAAAGATTTTTAAGGACTGCAACAGAAAATAAAACTCTGCATGTGGCTATAAGGCAATTTTGACAGGAAACAGGGTCCTTTTCTGTAATATTATCTCTCAATTTCAGGTGGGAAAATATCAGAAATAATTACAGAAAAGTACCCCGAATTTGCAAAACGTCAGTTGGGTCCCAAAATCCGAAGATCACCGCTGGATTGATTCACTTGGCCACAGAGAATATTACAGAATAGGACCCTGAATTTCCAAAACTCTAGTTTGGTCCTGATCTTCGGAAATCAGCGTCTTAACACCTCTGAAACTGATTTTTTTCGAGATTATTATACGGAATTTTGCGAAAAATCTTATCTAAACATAATCTTGGAAGATTATATCCCAATTTGAAGGAGATTTTACCTAGATTTCAAAGAACAAAAAAAAAAAAAGAAACTAATAAAGGGATCCGAACAGCAGGCAGAGGAGACGGACAGCGGCAGCACCACGATCGCACACAGCCACAGAACTCAGAACAGGGACGCACCAGAACGAGAGATCTGAACAAGAACCGGAGGAGACACACGCGCAGACAAGAACCAGAACGCAGTGGCAGACGCGAAAGAGGAAGAGAAGAGACAACCTTCACCAAGCTTCACCAACAATTTCATCATCATCTTCTTCTTCTTCTTTCATCTTAATTCTATGGGTTCTTGGTGTCTTCAAGGAGTTGTAGCTGTGAAAAGCTCCATGAAAGGCTAAATTCCTTCTTGCTTCTTGGAGATGGAAGACTGGTTTGAGCTCCAGAGATACATTCAGGGAAGTTAATTGTTTTAATCTTTTTATTTAATTATGTAACGAATTTCCTGAGTTAGGATTTTATGTTATATGGTTAATTTACTGAGATTGCGAGTTGTTTATCTTAGTATTGATTGAACAATTGTGATTTAGATTGGTTTATGTGGTTTGAGATTTAAATTTTTATATTCCCTTTTTGGATTAATGTGGTTGTGCTATTCTTTCATAGTTTGAATGAGTATTATGATTGCTTTGATCTTGTTTGAATATCTTAGTTGAGTGTTCATTGTTTAGAGGAATAAGTTGCATAAATCCAATCCTAAATTACACACTAAGTGATATTTAATAGTGTATTAAGAGGTAATTATCTAGCTAGAGTTCTAGGGGTAATCACCAATTAATATACTAGACTTAACGAGTTGTTAAGGGTTAATTTTTGACTTAGTGAGTGGTTTAACTCCCAATTCAATTTGAGCAAGGATAACCTATATTCCATTTTTCCAAGAAGCATTTATCATTAATTTGTTTAAATCACAATTTCATTATTTCAACAATTTCTCAAAAATTCAAAAAAATAGTAGTCTAGTTTATTTTCCATTATTAAAAAGAAAAAAAAAATCAATTTAAAACCCATCTTAATATTTTTGCCACTTAGTTTAGATTAGGAATTAAATAAAAGGCTCCTCAAGAGAATACGACCCGAGTTGTGCCCTTCACTGCATAATTTGGTTTATTTTGATTTAACCTGAGGCGACTAAAGGCTTTAAATCATTCACTTTAATTGCGTAATCCGGATATAATTACGGAATGGGTTACAGAGAGGATGGAAAGGGAGGGAAAATAAAAATTGTGAGTTGACTTTAAAGAAATTGAACAAGTGGAGTTATAATATTTTAATAAAGATAAATATAACATAAAAAGTATGAAAATTTGATTAAAAACTCTTAACCCCACTTTTTTAATTGTTTTTTTTAAATTCAACTTATAAAAATTTTCTCTCACTTCCCCTTCCCTCTGAATCCCTTGTACCAAAGAAGCTCTGAAGGGTCCAAATCCAAAATCTGATTAAATTGTAAAGACCAAGAGCAGCATTAACCTTTGAAATTATATTATCTTGGTCTATGTTAATGGGGTGTCTTGTCCTAGGTTGGTTGAAGTAGTGGTTTCATTTTGTTGTATTGGGTTTGCAGTATGGTAACTTTGTCTATGTTATATAGTCAATCTCATGGCTAGATAAACAAGGAGGGTTGTATTAATTCTTTGACAATCAAAATAAAACCTTGCCAAATCCCTCATGACATGGATCACAAGTGATATAAACACAATAATATTGAGCCACTGATAAAGTTTTCTCTAATTAATGGCATTAAATTTGTTGTTGTGTGTGTGATGGGGTTTATAGCAATTTTGAATTCAATGATTTTATAAAAGATGTATTTTCTTCTTTTAGTTAGTACTAAAGGCCATTGTGAGGCACATACTATATGGTTAGCTAGGCGGTGCTCCATCGTGCGTTGCATGGGGAGCACTTAAAGCTCACACATCATTATCCTCCTCCCCCAAATTAACACGGGAACGTGCAGTTCATTGAGGAAAAGCAATTTTAACCTTGTCGAAACATTATGAGGGAAGCATGGATCTTCATTTTGTGGATATAACTTGCATAATAGAAACATGTGAATTCCTTGTGAACAATGTTTTGAGTTAGCAGCCGATGGGAAGCCAATTAGAAGATCAAAAGATCTATTAGCTATTAAGCATGCCATGTGATTAGTTAGATAGTTACAACTAATGTACATGTCACTAGCCACTTGCCCTTGACTAAAGAGAGTTTACTCTCTAATATTTTTTACCTCAACTTCATATTCAATGCAGATTGGAGAAATAGAGCATTTCATATTTTTTACAAAAACTCTAGTTTCTAGCATGGTATCAAAGCCAGGCAATGCCACCTGATTCTTATCACTGTTGGTTACTAATCTAGATTAGCAGCAGAGAAATATCCACTTTCCATATTGATTACTTTGTATAATAATGTCCACACCAACTTTTCAAACCACCAATGCTTCAAATCGTGGTTTCTTAAATAAGAAAATCACGATTCACTTCAATAACCACAGTTTCCAACTGTGGCAACAACAAGTCTATTTGATGGTCAAACAACACAAGCTTCACCACTTTCTTGATGGCAATGTTTCCAATTCCTCCAACTCAGATATGCAACGATGCTAGTGATCTGATTTCAAATTTAGAGTTTGAGTCGCTTGACTCAGCACTGGCTTCTTGGCTCCTTGCCTCCATGCCTCTATCGGTATTGACGGAGCTCATTTGATTGAATACATAGGCTTAGATTTGGGGTAAGCTTTACAAACTATACTATGCTAAGTTTGATTCCCAGATTCTTCTGTATAAAAATCAACTAAGTTCTCAAAAGAAGGGTGCTCTAAGCATGTGTCAATATTTGAAAAATATTAAGTCAATATGTGATTACCTAGCTGTACTTAGTGAAAAAGTTGATGAGTCGACTCAAATTTCTTACATCTTTAATGTTCTTACTGCTAAGTTCGATGATGCTATTTCGATCATCAATACGTCTAAGTCTTGTTTTGATTTAGATACTATTAGAAATATGCTCATTGATACTAAGGCTCGACATAAAACATTTGTTGCTAATAGTGTTCCAATACAAGCACATTACTCTTACTATAAGGATGATACTAATGATATCTATGCATACTACTCTCAAGCAAAGTTTGCTACAGGGCGCGATGGTACTCAACAACTTGGTGTTGGACGTGGCCCTAGCCACATGCACTATCATAGAAGAGAACATGATGCTTCTTATGGCCGTGGTGGTATATCTTCTTCATGTCCTTAATTTCAAATTTGTTCTAAAATCAGTCATGTTTCTCGTAGATGCTATTATAATCATGAAGATAATTCTTCTATCCCTCCATCTGGTGCTTATTGTATGCTTATAGTGTACCTAATACATATTCTGCTGATTCATTGACTTCTCCTATTGTGTTTGCACCTATACCAATTCTTGTCTAATCCTCATCCCCTTTAATCACTTAGATCGTTGGTGTTGAGAACTCTAAGGGTTAACCTTTAAGTACTTCTACTCCTACATTGGCATAGGCATATATTGCTACCCCTACATCTGTTTCTAACTCTGCTTGGTATTTTGACTCCGATGCAACACAACACATTACATATGATCCTGCCACTTTCAATATTGTTGCACTTAGGACATCTCATGGCTCAGTTTTGGTTGGCATAGGTGATGTGCCATCCATCATTCACATAGGTGAGTCTTCTATTGGTCAGTTTTGTGTTCCACAAATATAAAAGAACTTAGTGTCGATAGCTAGGTTTACTAAGGCAAACAAGGTTTCAATTGAATTTTTCCCCATGGAAATATTGTGAAGGATTTGCAGACTCAACATACTTTGGACTCTACCCTGTGACTACAAGATTAGCTTAATCACCTCAACAAGCTTCTGAACCTGGTGAGATTTATTTGCTATTGCTAATGATACTTTGTCACTGTAGGTTTGGACATCCCTTATTAGATACTGCTAAAAGTGTTCTGACTACAAATAAAATTCATTTTAATTCCAAGGTTGTACCCTCTTTATGCACTACTTGTCAATTAGGAAAGAGTCGCAAATTTCTTTTCCAAATTCCATTATAGTGTATACACATCCTCTGGAATTATAATAATGGATCTCTAGGGACCTGCTTCCCTTATTTCTTATGGCTTTCTCCATTACATTGTATTAGTGGATGTCTATAGTAAGTTTATTGGATTTATTTACTTCATAATAAATATAATGTATAGGTAGCATTTAATGAGTACAAACTTCAAGTTGAAAATAAACTCAATCATATATTTACCTAGATTTATTTACTTCAGAGTGATAATAGGGGAGAATTTCTTTCTTTTAAGTAGTTTTTGGCTGATAATGTAATTAAGTAGTGATTTTCATGTTTATACACATCTAAACAGAATGGACTAGTGGAACGTAGGCATGGAAATATTGTTGAATATGGTTTTAAGCAGTGTTTCTTGCTATTGAGGATATTACTTGTCCTACTAAATTATTTGAAGTTTTAGCTTATTCTTTATGGAAACAGGCTGCTCAAGATGAATATGATGCATTGGTCAAATTTGGCACTTGGGAAATGGTTCCCTTACTAGCTAATCACAAAACCTTTGGATGCAAATGGTTGTTCAGGCTAAAACACATGTTGATGGCTTATTGGCTCGTTGCAAGGGTAGACTTGTTGCAAAGGGCTTTTCACAGGAGATTGAGATTGATTATGAGACATTCAACCCTATCATCAAAGCTGCTACTGTGCGTATTTTACTCACTTTTAGCAGTCAGTAATAGTTAGAGATTGCATCAAAAAGACTTCAATAATGCTTTTCCAAACGGTGATCTCATTAAAGAAATTTTCATGGACCATCCCTTGGTTTCAAACACTTTTTTTGTGAATTCCTTTGGTCAATCCCTTATGTATAGACTTAGAAAATCTCCCTACGATCTTAAGCAGGCACTATGTGTCAGGTTTACCAAATTGCAAGAATTTTTATGCAACTCAGATTTTCAGCCATCAAAGGTAAACCCTTGTCTCTTTATGCGAACAAATTCTCAAAGCACTATTTACCTCCTAATATATGTTGATAATCTGATTATCATTTACTCCAATGAGAATAGTATTCAAACATTAGTTAATACCATAAGTGGCATCTTCTCTCTCAAGACTCTTGGAGATCTATCTTATTTCTTAGGAATAGTGTTTCATAGGTCCTTAACAAGTATTTTCCTGTGACAACACAAGTATATTAACCAATTGCTTGCTGATATTTGTTTGATAGGTGCTAATTCTTCCTCCACTCCCAGGCAACCAATGTTGTGCTTACTATTGCATTTGGTGATTATTTCTCTTATCCAAGGTTGTATCGTAACACCCTTGGCAAGCTGCAATACGTATGTTATACACACCTTGACATTGCATTCACAATAAGTAGACTTTGTCAATATTTACATGAGCCACATGTTACTCACTGGGCTTGTGTCAAACACCTATTATGATATACGGTAGGTACATCCCATTATGGCATCTTGTTAAAAATTGCTTCACAACTCCACATTCAGTCATTTATTGATGCAAATTGGGGCACCAATAAATATGACAGGAGGTCTGTTAGTGGGTTCTGTTCTTTTCTTGGTCCAAACTCAATAACATGGGTGTCACGCAAGCAACAAATTATTTAACGCTGCACCATTGAGGCTGAACATAGCTCCATTGCTGATATGATTACTAAAGTAATGTAGATTGTTGCTTTGTTAAAAGAAATGGAGGTTACCACTGTTCATCCTCCATTAGTTTGGTGTGTCAATTTTGGGGTTGTTGATCTTGCAAGTAATTCGGCTCTTTATAGCAAAACTAAACATGTGGAACTTGATTTGCACTTCATTCGTGAGAATGTTGCTGTTATAGTGGTTCAGGTTGGCTATGTTCTTACCTCAGAATAAGTTGCTGATATCTTGACAAAGCCATTGTCATTTGGTTTGTTGGACTACTTTTGTTCTCTTCTTAATATCATGAGTAAAGAAGACAGTATTAATCTCACATGGATTGATGATGATAAAGACTTTAATACCTATGATGTCTAACTCTATATCTAACTGTAATATTCTTTTTTTTTTCTTCTAGAGAAAATGTAATTTTAGCTATTAAGCATGTCACGTGGTCAGTTAGATAGTTACAACTAATGTATAGGTTACTAGCTACGTGTCCTTAATTGAAGAGAGTTTACGCTCTTATAGATTGTACCTCAGGTTCATATTCAATATAGATTGGAGATATAGAGCATTTTGTATTTTCTCCAAAAACTTTGGTTTCTAGCAAGATCAACTCATTTGGGGAATATATTAAAAGGAAAGATTGATTTGAAGAGTAATCCTCATGATATCTAGCTCTCATTGTTTATCAGGTTCCCCCTTTCTTTTATCCTCTACATGCCATAATTCTTTTTTTTATGAACATTAAAAAAAACATAAACTACACTACTACATCGTAAGAATGTTCAAGATGTACACCGGTGGTTCACTAAACGTGTCCATCCATCTAGGTCTCTATAAAGTTGTCTTAGCCAAATGATCTGCAACTATGTTGCTCTCCCTTCTACACTAGACTACCTCTACATGATCATGTCCCCCTAATCTATGATGAACTCCACCAACAAATCTTTCTTAGGGTGCTCCGTGCTCATCACTCCACCCTTCCGCTAAAATCTCCACAATTTCCCAGCAATTAGTTTCAACAGTGTATTTCTCCCATCTGCAATCCACTGCTCATTTAAGGCCCCATAAAATGCCCCAAAGCTTTCCATGCAAGCTACTTCCACCTCCTATATTAAACATGAAACCTTCATAACCTTCCCTTAAAAGGTTCGAGCAATCCCACCACAGGTCATTCCACCATTGTTCATAGCCCTAGCCCCATCCACATTATATTTCACCCACCCCACACATGACGCCTCCCACCGTAGGCTTATGGGTTTATCTAAAAACTCCTTACACAGTTGAGTCTTAGAAATCATCATTGTAAATTTTGCAAGAGCCAACACCTGCGTGGGCCCTTTAGTAAAGTTCTGAAACATACCTCCATTTCTGGTCAATTAGATTTAATGGCTCGAAATTGTGAACCACACACCCCCACTGGACTCTACTCACTAGTAGTTTCTAGTTTAAATTCCATTCTGCTTAAAGTCGTATATGAGTCATGGAGAAGAATTTGTGGCTAATCTATTGTAGTAAGATCGAACCCTAACAAGCTCTCACCACCCAATATCTCACAAAGCATATAGCATATCGTCCCGAACCCCTTACATGTGAAGCATTCATCATTGTTGTGTAAACCCCTGGCAACTCTCAAAGAATTATTTACCAATTAGCCATGACAGCACAACCACAAGAAGATCTTGCATCTTTAAGTCACTGTAGCTTTCCAAATCCGGAGCCAAATACTTGAGCTGCCAATACTCAACATGATTTACATAGCATATGCAAATCTCATGGAAAACTCACCATTAGACACCAGCCTCCACATTGGCACATCCTCCAAAGCTCTACCCACATTCAAATAAGCACGAGACATTTGGCTAAGAATAACTGTAGGCAATATATTCGATAGCTTATTCCAATCCCAACTCCCTGAATTCATCAGATACCGAGCCACCAACTCCTCCTTCATAAAACTATCTACAGGTCTCAAAGCGCAGGAACTAGGCTTCTTATAGTTTGATAGCTAATAGTGATCCCAGAACTTGACTTTCTTACCATCCCTAGTCTCCACTCCACACTCTTTATTGTCTCACCCCACATGTTCTGAATACCCTTCGTAGCTTGGGACTTCTTCCTTCTACCCTAAATAGTAAGAATGACGTCATTCCTACATTTATATTTTTCTATATAAATTGCACCCACGACACTTCTTGTTTCTTCACAACCCATCCTAACTTCATAAAAGCAGTATTTTGTTTTCTCACCTCCCTAAACTCCTAACCCCCGAAACTTCCTTTGTTGATCGTACATCACTCTGTGCAACTAAATGCATCTTTCTAGTATTTGCAGAAGATCCCCAAAGGAAGTTCCTACACCGCTTGTTTATCTTATTGCAAATATTAACTGATAAGAGCTCTGATTGCATAGCATAGCTAGGAATAACGTGTGCACCTGAAGAAATTAGAGTATGGCATGCCGCTATGGACAAGGTATTAGTCTTCCATGCAGCAAGTCTAGCGTCCATCTTATCCAACACATACCAAAAAGTCTTATTCGAGACACGTTTATGATGTAAAGGAATGCCAAGATACTTGCCCAAATACGCAGTAAGTGTAAACCCCAAAAACGAACTGACTTCCTACCTCTGAGTATGATTAATATTCTTGGAGAAATAAATCCAAGATTTGGAACCACTTACCCTTTCCTATGATGCTAAGAAAACGTTATCCAAACAAGTTTTAATGATAGCTGCCTGCTCCAAATTAGCTTTAACAAACAAAATAAGATCTTCAGCAAAAAAAAGAGATGCAAAATAGCCGTGCCATTTCTATTAAGACGAAATGGGAGCTAGGTACCATCATTAACTTCACTCTGAATTAGGTGAGCTAGTCTCTTCGTAACCAACACAAAAAAAATATGGGGACAAAGGGTCACCCTGACGTAAACCACATATTGGGTTAAAACTCTATCCCTTCTCCCCATTCTAAAGAACCTACATCCCTACCGTAGATAAACACCACCACACAAGGTCAATAAATTTCTACAAGACCCTCAGTTCTCTCAAGCAATCAATCACAAATTCCCATAGAACCCTATCGTAGGTTTTTTCTAGATCTATCTTCAAAGCCTTAAATCCTTTCTTTCATTTCATACTACACATAGAATGGACCACTTCCTGATCTAGAATAATGTTATCCAAACTCAATCATCTAGGGATAAAACTACATTGATTTGGTACAATAATCTCAAAAATCAAGCTCTTAAGTCTACTTGCTAGGACTTTCATAACCAACTTATACACCACATTACAAAGACTGATCGGCCTAAAATCTGTGAAGGATTGAGGTGTCTCAATCTTAGGAATCAGGCAATATTCGAACCGTTAACTCGACGACTTCTTTAGGAGCATTAAAAATTTCTTGGACCATAGCCATCATTGACCCTCCCATACTATTCCATTGATTTTGGTAAAACAAAGGATTTAGTCCATTTGGTCCTAAGGCTTTTAAGACTCCCATACTAAAGATAGCTTGCTTTACTTCGATTTCCTTCTCCATCCTATCCACTACCTCCAACCTTTTATCCTCCACTTCCGGGTAACTCTTGCCAAAACTAACACTATTAATCAGCTCCCTTGGTAGTATAGAGACTTTGAAAATAAGTTGTGACCATCTGTCTCAAAACTTTTTGATCATAGCATCATTGCCCATCATTCGACTGTAATGCCTCAATATTTTTCATCTTCCTCCTACCATTTGTAACAACATGGAAATGTTTAGTATTCTTATCACCATGATGGTACCAATTACATCTTGATCGTTGCAACCACATAATTTCTTCCTACACTAGGCATTTCTCCAACTCCCGCCAAACCTCTTCTCGCTTCTTGTCCCAAAACACACTCCAACACCGAGCTAGGTAACCTATCCAGCTGGGCCAATAAATTTTCTTTCCTTCTATTAATATTACCAAAAACTTGTTTATTCCATTTTTGCACATTCTTAGTAAAATCATTGACATTCTCCTCCCAACTATTGTTGATCACCTAGCTCCCTTTCACTAAATCTGAAATCCCTTCATGACCCATTGTGTGAAGAAACGGAACTCATGAGTTCTTCTCTCCTTCCACTGTGAAGATGCTAAATTTAGCAATAAAGGGCAATAATCATACTTCATATTAAATAGGTGCGATATTGATGCCAACAGAAAACTCTCCACCCCCACTCCGGCGTTGCTAGAAACCTGTCAATCCAACTAGCTGTTGATCCCCGCTTCCACGTCAAACGAGGATCATGAAAATCCAACTCCATCAAACCACATTCATTGATCCACTCTACAAAACCCCGATCAGGTCTTATTTGAGTTCTTACCATTGACATCCGTCCGTCATACGACCGAGTCATATTAAAATCCACCCAACGCAGCACTGACCCACAAGCTTACAACTCCTCCCACAAATGCCGTCGAATGGCTATATTCAGGTTCCCGTAAACCACTGACAGGTGCCACTCATCCACAGAACCATTGTTAAAACATCCATGCATTAGCTAAGCGTGCTTCCTTTTGACGCAAAAATCAACATGTTCATCCCAAAACACCCATATCCCACTACTATAACTAACCGTATCAGCCACATAAAAATTTTAAAATCCCCATCGTCTCGCCAGAATCTCAGCCTTAGAGCTCCTCTGTTTTGTCTCCAACAAAGCAAGAAAAAGGAACCAGTATTTCTTTCTCATTGTTCTTCCCTCGCTTCATAGCAGCTTATGGTGCCTCTTTGTACTTTTCAATTAATTTGTCTTTCTTTCATTCACTTAATCTTTTTAGGTAGTGCAACTATTATGTTTCTTACATTTTTATTTTTTCAAACTAAGGAATGAGTATTTTGGATTATGTTTGTTAATTATATCGTTTTTTTTTATTCATTTTCTGTTTGTATAACTTAATACAATTTAATGATTATCTCCGTTTTTTTTTTCTTTTTTGCAAACATCTCTTAGGGATAATATTTGTTGATTCCAAAAAAAATTATTGTAATAACAGAAACTAAGAAAGTGGGTTGCGTCTAAATTGTTTCTTTTCAAATATACCTCTAAGTAGATGTTTATCCTTTTATGATGGTAAAATAATTTATTAGCGATTAGGGAAAAATGGTTAAATAGACTGAAGGAATAACTAGACTAAATGGAGAGAAGAAACACATACCGGGTCGAGTTGGATCCGGGTATTGAGAAACCACACAAATACTAGATTACAAGAGCCTAATAGGGATTTGCACAGCAATACACCAAAATAAGCAAGATAGTAGGAAAGAAGGGAATTAATGCTAGAAAACTCAATAGCAGGGATAATATGCAATAGAGGAGGTAAGTATACCCTATTTATAGTGGTTTAGAGTGGCCACTAATTAGGAAACGTGTGCACTTATTCTTGTCCTCCAAGACAATAATTAAATCAATTGATTTTCAATTAATTTCCTAATTATGATGACTTGTTCATCAATTAACAATCCCATAATTTATTACTGACTTGATTTATCAATCCATGGTTAATGCTAATTGATTTCTTATTTGATAAGAATACTTGTATCCTAAATCAAATAATCCGGCCCATCAAAGGCGGACTTAGACCCAAATTCCAACATAGACGTATATGTGAAAAAATATTTTAAAACATCCTAAAATTTTGAAGGTGACAAAGGGGAAAAATCATAGGAGCATAATATTCTATTCTATTATTTGTATATTTTTTTTTTATAATTAAAAAATAGAAACCCTCCCTGTGATATTGGCTATTGATTAAATCACAGGGCATCAAGCGATATTAGTTATTCTTTCATTTTATTTTTTCAACCGGACAACAATTGACGTATAAAATTGTTCTCATAAGTTCCTTAATTAAATGCTTAATGTCATTTTAAAAGATTTAATGAAATTGAGAGTATATGCAAAAACAAATAAGAGAAAAGCTGCACAAATAATAGTTGAAGAATAGGATAATCCGGCTTGTAGATTTCATGTAAATGAAAAATAATAATATAAATTATAATAAGGCAGGATAAATTACCGAAAAGAAATAGAATAAACCTTATATGTCACTTACTTATATTTGAGATCTACTCAATATATATTTTAAAAATTTCTCTGTATACTATATTAATAGTAATTTTAAATTTAATCATATTTACATTTAAATAATTCATATAAGTGAAATTGTTCCTAACAGGGGAGAAGTTCCATATTGGAGTCCTTTCAATTCAAGACCATTTTAATGTGTGACATTTGAAGGCTTGATAAAACATGTAGTGCTGCTAAATCATTTTGCATGGTAAACAAAAACATTTTCTTTCAGCTGCTTGTTTTAATTTCTATTCAATCATTTTCAATTTCACCTTTTTTTTCTTTTCTAATTTCTATATTTTTCAAATTTTAGTGACTATTTTTCTCAATTTGTTCATATAAATAGGTCTCATTATACATTTTTAACAAGCTTTTGGCCTTGGTCTGTTAATGCTTAGACAACAAACATAGACAAAAAGATTTAATTTCATGAGTTTGAGAACTAAAACTAAATCATAAAAACTGGGGATTGAGGTTCTAGATATATTTCAATTTAGGCGTTCAGAGGGTTCAAGGCAAAATCCCTACTGCTTTTAAATTTGGTTGGTTCTAAGGAGTTTAGGAAATTAGAGAAAACTGAGTTGTAACTATAGATGAAACTATATATACACATGAGTGTATTTTAAGATTTTCATTTAAAAGTGTTAATTGGTATGCCATTCAGTATAAATAGCACAGATGTCACCATTAAAGTCATCCAAGTTTTTAGGGTTAAAAGTAGATGAAACCACGTGATTTGCATGCGGAACATTTTGGAAATTAGCTAGTAAGTGCTTATCACAACTATAATGTAATAAAGAATTCAAATTTGATTTATTTCATTAATGAGCCCACTATAAGTCATGATCTAAAATTGGAAACTCATAAGAATCTATTTTTATTAAGAAATAAGTGTTAAAAGTATATAATTAACTAATAAAGACATAAAAAATGACAATAATTTCCTTTAGACAAAATAAATAATTGAAATTAAATTCATCAGCATTCATAATTTATCATACTCAACAACAAAATTTCTATGAAATTCATATATAAAACCATTGAACATGATCAAATCAAAGAAATTAACACAAGTTTAAGAGTAAAATGATACGATTTTGTAAGATGGAAATGTAAAACTGATTGTTAACCTTCAAGCTCAACAAGTTTACATCTTATAGAGTTTAAAAGTAAGTTAAAATGATTTTATAAAATAAAGACATAAAGATGATAAATTCAAAATTCAACTTATGAGTTTGACAACAATTAACACAATTACATCTCAGACATTAAAAAGGAATTGCTGCAAACGGTCCTGGACATCTATAACTTTATGTCACGTACGGTAGGCATCTTAATGGTTCCTTTTTTGGCCGGAATCTTAATGGTTCCTTTTGAAGATCCATTTTTGCAGAATTCTAAAAGATAGTATTGGGGAAAAATATAAACCTATGGATTCTAGGAACTAAATTCATTTGGTCATTAATTACATGTTGTTGGTTGTGGTTTGTTGTTTTGGTAAAATATAACTATTATTAATTCTATTATAAGTCTAACAAAGAAGATAATTAAAGGACTTTATTCTTTTTTTGCCAACATTAAAGGATCTTGTTCTACCCCCAAGAATACCCAAAAAATAAAAGTATTATTTTTTGTGATAAATTGAATATACAATATCATCTTTTTGGTTTAAACTTTAAAGTTGCTATCGTAATTAACATTAAAAGTTATCCGGCAAAAAAAAAAAACATTAAAAGTTAATGAAAGGATCATTCTACAAGTGTTCATAACAGTTATACATCTGAGATTGTTCATTTCCCAAAAGATAATGAGGAATTTGAATTAATAAACACCATCCCTTATTTTGCTATAACCTTTAAAGATAACGTATCAAATAAAAGGGGGGGGGGGGATGCTATATAAGGTCAAGTTGAAGGATATAAAATTATTGGATATGGATTGGCTACGAAATTCAAAATTTAACCTTGAGTTAAATTTACTGGTTTTGAATTATAGTTTGAAAGATATTGAGTCCATCAATATCTTTGACACTTGACATTCCAAATGACTAGCTAGGAAGATAAATATCAACGTTGGTAATAGATTGTCCCTGACTCTGTTTGTAGTCATGGCGAATGACATCAGGCTTATGGAAGCCGGACCGGATCGGCTGGTCCGGCCCGAAATCGACGAACCGGCCGATAGACCGGTTCGATTCGGGTTCCAATTTAAAATATATATATATATATATATCCTTTAGAATTTCATACCAATAAGCATAAAATCTTCAATTTTTCACCGATTTGGCCCCAGTTTAACCTGAGTCTGACCCACTGACCCTTAACCCAGTACCCGGTCTGGGTTTTAATACCTTGATGGCATGAACTCCAACTTTTAGCCCTAACCTATGTGGTGGCATCCTATAACACTAAATGCTGCTAAGAAATTCTGTATCGAACATTTCATGGTGTGCATCATTTTCTTGGTCCATCAAGCATATAGATATAGAGTTTGTGTAACATCCTAATTTTTCAATAAAATTACGAAGTCATTATTAAAAAGCACTTGACGCCCAAAACACTGTTATATAGTAATAATAGACCATGAGAGTGAGAACATGGCGTGTTCGGTATGGAAGTTTGAGTTTGGTTGGATTGATGAAGAACCACACAAGGGACATTTAGAGGCCCATAAGATGCCTATAAAGGCCCAAATTATATTAGAAGAAGGCTTAAGTGACGGCTTAAGTGCAAGGTATTAAAACCCGGACCGGGTAGTGAACCGGTCGGGGTACTGGGTTAAGGGTCAGTGGGTCAGACCGGGACCAAACCGGAGCTAAACCGGGACCAAACCGGTGAGAAATTGAAAATTTTAGACCTATAGTATGAAATTCTAAAGGAAAAAGTAAAAAAAAAAAAATTTTTTTTTTAAAAAAAAGGAAACCGGACCGGCCAACCTGCCGGTTACCGGGCCGGACCGGCCGGTCCGGTCCGGTTTTCAGAACCCTGCTTAAGTGACGACATACGTTTTTGGGTACATTGGGCATTGGAATTTTCCACTCACTAAAACCCATTGCACGTTAGCTTTCTATAGCCTAATAGAGGATCTACGTTTTTTTAGGAGTACTATTATAAAAAACATAATATATAACGCTTATTTTAAAGAATACTATCGTGATTAAGAAGCACCATTAAAAATAACTATAACACTATTTAAATCTATAAAACGCCATAGTTTGTTTTCTGTATGTATTTTTAAATAGCTTCCTATGACGTTTTCCTAGGGAAGGGTCATAGGAAGGGCTCACCTCTTATTGCGCTTCCAAGGGAAGGGCCATAAGAGATTCTCCCACCTCCTATGGTCTTCCTTTGGAAACATCATAGGAAGCCTTTTTAAAAAAAATAATTTTTCATAATTATTTCTTTTTTTAATGAAACATTTTGTAATTACAGTTCAAATCCATAGTAATTTATAATATAATCCATAACAAAATTTAAACTTCCTTTCCAATATTGCATTTTCATCTATCAATCATAAAAGAATTCCAACATTTAAGTTGCTTAAACTTGAGCCATACATATTACTTCTACGGAGGATTAAACTAGTATTATTATATTTGTAAGATTAAAAATTAAGAAACTTACATTATATAGGAAGTTTAAGAAGATAGAGTTAAAACTTCAAATAAATACCTAGAAAAAAAATTATGAGCACACATATAAGATTTAGGTTTTAACTTTAAAAAAAAACAAAAGAAAATATGGACCAAATGTTGAAAAAAAAACTTACTAGCTAGGGAGCTTCTGTAGGAGGACATGATGTAATACCCCGAAATTTGGGATTGGAGGCTTGGGAATAAGCCTAAATTAAGTGGAATGCTAAGCCCCAATTTAGCAGGAGCCCACATTTATCCCCAAATGATTTCTATATATTTGGGGTATTAAGAAAGTAAAATGGTAAATTTTGGAGAATATAATTATGTTTTCGGTGAAATCGCCTATGAGGTAGTAAGCTTATCATGTTCATTTAGATGATCAAATGATGAGAAAAAATTATGAGATTTTACAGGATGAAATTAGACATCCTAAGATTTAATTTGATAGGTCATATGAATCAATTAGAACTATACACAAAAAGATATGAATTTTTGAAGTCAGCACAGAAAAACTGTGAAATTTCTGGAACAGTATGCAAAGATTGAAATTTTGGGAATTTTGTGATTCCATTCAGCAAAATTATATATTTTTCCTTGAAACTAGACTCAATAAGGGTTCTATAGGATTTGGAATCACTCCAATTCGATTTTTCTAGAATTAGTTATGATTTTTCAAAGTTTGGGCAGAAATTTGCCAGAATTTTGTAAAAATCCGAAAATTGGGAAATTATCAAATAAATGAAATATGATATAAGATATTAAAATAAAACACCATCTTCCTCCTTTATTCAGATGAAACTGACGCCATAACAGACCCTAAGAGAGAGAGAGAGAACTCAGTTTTGTAGAGAGAGAAGGGGAGGAAAAAACTTGCAAAGGTAAGTGATTTCTTCGGTAAATCGGTTCCTAATGCGTATAACTCCGCTCCTAAGCCATTATTCTATGTGATTCAAGGTTTGGAAGCTCATCTTTGGGTGTTTAAAGGGTTAGGGTTCAGCCATCTTGAGAAAAGCTAGTAGGAGCTTGAGATAATTTCCAAACTCTTGTGTATTGACTATTCTAGCTGCTGTGGACAATTTAATCGGTGAAATTTCGCCGGATTGTTATTGGTTTTAAAGTTTGGAAATGTGATGATATAGGGATTATGCTGCCAAAATTGGGTCTTAATGGTAGTTGTAACCTAATGGAATAGTCAATAAAGTGGTTAGGAGTATAAAGGAATGCGTTTACAGAGCCAAAAACGCAAAACCCCGATTTTCCCTCGAAAACCCATATAATTCGGTCAGGGATATCAATGGGTCTTAGAGTTGGGTTTTCAATGATTTTATGATTCCATTGAGTTCAGGAGGGAAAATTAGGTGGGGTTACAGTTGGGCACTTTTTCGGAAAAGGCCGAGAAAGCATAATTACGGAAACGCCCCTAAAACCCTAAAAGTAAGGCTAACAAGGGTAATTTTGTAATTTGACATTGAATTTGATAATTCCAAATCCGGAAATGGATTCCTTGGGTGAAAATATGTAAGAATAGCCCATGTCAAAATTTCGGGAAAAGTACAGCCGGACCGGGTACAACAGGGCCGGGCCGGGTCCCGAGGGTATTTTAGTAATTTTTCAAGATAGACTCATATAACCCCTAGAAACATTATGAAAGTTCTAAATGGTATATTTGGAATTGTAGGAATGAGCTGAGAGCCCGAGCTGTTGGCACGCATTACGAGGCATACGTTTCGAGGCGGAAGAGGGTTAAGGTAGGGGACTTACCTTATTTGCATGTATTTGATATCTTTGCTTGTGTAGTGATGTATGTGATTGCTTTACTTGACTGTGTACAACATACTTGAATAAATGAACCTCTGTTTCTGTTTTCGCTGTGGCCATAGTCTTGTTGTATGAAACATTGAGCATGCAGAAATGTCATTATGAAGCATACATCTAGAAAAGCTAATATGTCATACATATAGCATCAATCATGCATGCATTATGGTATTTGTTTCCTACTGAGATTCTCTCGAATCTCACCCTCCCCTACCAATAATTTAGACAGGAGACGACAGAAGATATGTAAACAACAATACAGAGTACCGTACAAGGTGATTACAGTAGTGGAATGAAGACGGGAAGAAGTCTCGGTTTCACTGGGATGAGTTTAGACACTCTAGTAGCCTTGTGCAGCTACCTTAATCGTAAGTATCATGTACAAACCCCTATGGGGAATTTATGTAATCATGCACATATTATCAGTATAGTTATGCTATTCTTGTGTTGCCCACCGAACCGCATATCGTTTTTCGTGAATACTCTAAAAAAGGTTAAAATAAAGTAAGGGTGTGACATTTTGGTATCAGAGCAAGGATTCTGGCCACAGAATTGTCTGCTCAGAGTAAGTACGGCGGTTCTGGCAACAAGATGGTATACTGATATGCTTGATTACACAGTGGTACGAACAATGAAGTAAATTACTTAGGCTAGTTCACAAGCCCCTGAAAGGTATAAACACGCCTAAAGGAAACAGTGGAATACCCGGAAAGTAATACATGTCACCATACCAGTGAGAGGATGGTACAAGGATGACATAGACATCAAGGCAGCGGATCCAAGTAAGGCCAAAGTGTGGAGCCTTATCCTAAAACAGAATCACTAGTTGGCTGAACAGTGACCAGCCACGGTTGTGGGTAGTTAAGTGACAGGAAGATATGCCACAAACAGACAAGATCGAGACAGATCCGGGTTTCATTACCGATCCCAGAGTTGGAGCGGTATATGCGATGCATGGTTTACAACCGAATTGAGGATTAAGGGAGTAGGGATATCCTTGTGAGTCCACCCTCGACCCCAAGGCAGGTGCCTCCAGGCCAGGTGATCTGGTATCAATAAGTGGGGTCCAGTTAGAGGTTTGGGGTGTGACACTAGCTCAATGATAGCAAGGTTCGCCACAACACTCATTTTAACCCCTAGGGTAAGTGTTCAAATCCTGCAAAAGGCTAAAGAGAGGCATAAGAAGGGGGAATGCCGATATCTTTGTGAGTCCATCCCTGACCCCGACGACTAAGTCGTCCAGTCATCAAATTGGGGTCCAGTCAGAAAGCGAGAATATTCGATTGAGTCCAGGTACCCAGTTATCCAGTTTACCTCGGAATGGTGTGATGCTGGTGCGATCTAGTACAAATGTGACAATAGCAAAATGAAATTGATGAATTTGAAATCATGTCCCTTGGGCCTAGATTAGGCTTACTGACAGGGGGTGGATTTATCGAAACTGATGAATAGTGCATATGGGTACATCAAACATGGTGCCTACGGGTACATTGAACTAAATTATGGAACAAGTTGGGGTTGCAACAGTAGTTGGCCTTGAATGTTTCCAACTGAACTGAATTACGAAAACTGTGGTTGTGATACACAGTGTTTTGAATCTTGTTCAGATGCCTATATCGAAATTTCTTGGAACTCAACATTTTGTATGGGATGATGATTTTGAGAGGAGCTTCGGAGAGTTGATGATGAAAATTTATTAAAGTACCAACACTGATACTCTCAAATCCATAGTGGGCCTTTGGTGTCTTCACTGATGCCAGATGGCATGGATTAGGAAGGGAATTGAATCCCCAAATGTGAGCAGGCATAGATCAAGATGAGAATTGATGCAACCTGAGTGAGGGCATACACATCTCGTCAGCTGAAGCTTCGGGAATTGCTATTCTATCCATAACCTTGAGTTGATGATAAGAATGTTTGTATTGAATCTAAAAATGTTGCCTTTATAGTGTAATTGTGGAGTTATACTGTGACCACAAAGATTGAAAGTTCTGATCGGAAAGGGCTACCTATGGTGAAATCTGATCGGAGAGGGCTACCTAAGGAAATTTCTGACCGGAAGGGGGCTGACCAGGTGTATGGGCGCCTGTGTGAAGCACCGAGTACAGAACCGTAGAGTGCAGCCACCGTGACGACGAACCATAGAGTGCAGCCACCGTGATGACGAACCCTAGAGTGCAGCCACCGTAACTACGGGTACACCAAACTGCGTATTGTTATTATGATTCAGATCGATAACAAGTGTTATGTAATGATCAAGGATCATAGTAATAAGCTGCAAGAGATGCAGCAGAACACAGACCAGGGAAAGATTAGAAATCCAATATTATCCAGGAAAGACCAATGTAATAACTATAATCTCTCGTACACTATGTGATGGTTAATATGTTGTATGTTCTGTATTCTATGATATGAACACGTGCCTAAGGCACATTACCTAGCTGTAGTCTGGGACTCAGCTGAGGTACACGAATATTACCTGGTTGGGGGCCCAGCCGAGGTACATGAATATTATCTAGCTGTGGTGCGGGAAGTATATATGTACCGTCCGATGGGAAGTGTATATGTACCATTCGGCCTAGTAAGGACCCAGCTATAATACACGATTTACTTAGCTGTAGTCGATGACTCAGCTGAGGTACACGTAAGGGTTTCAACTGGATGGTTGGCCTTGAACTTTGTGTACACACACGGATTGATGTGATTTTCATTTTACACTATATGGTGCATGACATATTTATCTATTACATTTTCTATGGATGGTTGTGGGTTACTATGGAGGCCAAGTGGAATCTCATTAAGGTAGTAAGACAAGGGTGGGTGGACAGTATAGCCTCACTTATATTGTATTTAGCAGTGTGAAGCATCAGAGTGGGCAGCGGAAGTGTGATGAATCTAGGTGCAATTTCGAAACTTACAAGAGGGGTTGATGTTCGCACCATTGTTGATCATCCCAAAACATAATATGGCCTTGATGGTCAATAGTGTTACAGTATATGTGATGAACAGTATTACACCCTGAGTGGTGTACAGTATTAAACCCTGCGTGGTGTGCAGTATGATGACCTGTATGGTCAACAGTCACACAATCTTTGTAGTTTGTGGTGACACATGTGAACTGGAATTGGGATGAACCCTAGTGTAGTAGAGCAGAATTGTGGCGAATACCTCTAAACAGCACCAGTGATAACAATTACAGATCCACAATCGAGATTTATGGTCTACACAGATGCAAGTAGGCATGGATTAGGATGTGTTTTGATGCAACAAGGTCGAGTAGAGGCATGAGCATCTCCATAGTTGTAGCCTCACAGAATAAATCATCCACTTTTGATATAGTGCAAACAGTGGATGTTCACATAGTGAATAGTGCACACAGTACGACCAATAAGGGTCAAATAGTCATTTGATCCTTAACACCGAATAGGTAGGCATAAATTATAGAAAGTGTACAGGTTTGTACAAGGCGGTAAGACCCGATGTGCAAGGTTGCATCGGGCGATGTCTCTAGGCTGTAAGACCTGTGTGTCTAGCACTGTGGTTGATGCCTAGTGCGATGACATTGGACCAATGTGTCTAAGGTAATGTTTTAAGGTTGGCAGAATATCTAAATTGTACCAGGTTGTAGTGGAGGAAGTAAGATCAGTGTGACCAAGAGTTTTGGTGTCTAATGGTATCATGTTTCACATGAGGCATGATATTCTACCATGGGAGGAACCTTACGAAGTGAACCATGGCCGGCTCACTAGCCCAACAAATCACGTTAAGAGGGTGAGGGGCATCCAATAGGCCTCGTTAACGTGGTGAGGATTGGGCTGTTACAAAAAAAAAGTGATTATGTGAATTCGGGTGAAGTTCCGAAGAGGTTGTAAGGCCTATGGAACCAAGCGCTGTGGGAACCTGTGTTTGATTGCATGCTACATACTATATACAGAATGGATGATGAATGCTAAATACTATATGAGATTAGTAATGGGAATATGACTATGGTGTCACATGGCGTATGAGCCTGCATGTGTTATTAGAATACGATAGAATTAATCCCTAAATTGTAGACGTTCAAATTTCGAGGACGAAATTTATTGAACCGGGAGAGAAATGTAATACCCTGAAATTTAGGATTGGAGGCTTGGGAATAAGCCTAAATTAAGTGGAATGCTAAGCCCCAATTTAGCAGGAGCCCAAATTTATCCCCTAATGATTTCTATATCTTTGAGGTATTAAGAAGGTAAAATGGTAAATTTTGGAGAATATAATTATGTTTTCGGTGAAATCGCCTATGAGGTAGTAAGCTTATCATGTTCATTTGGATGATCAAATGATGAGAAAAAATTATGAGATTTTACAGGATGAAATTAGACATCCTAAGCTTTAATTTGATAGGTCATATGAATCAATTAGAACTATACACAAAAAGATATGAATTTTTGAAGTCAGCACAGAAAAACTGTGAAATTTCTGGAACAGTATGCAAAGATTGAAATTTTGGGAATTTTGTGATTCCATTCAGCAAAATTATATATTTTTCCTTGAAACTAGACTCAATAAGGGTTCTATAGGATTTGGAATCACTCCAATTCGATTTTTCTAGAATTAGTTATGATTTTTCAAAGTTTGGGCAGAAATTTGCCAGAATTTTGTAAAAATCCGAAAATTGGGAAATTATCAAATAAATGAAATATGATATAAGATATTAAAATAAAATACCATCTTCCTCCTTTATTCAGATGAAACTGATGCCATAACAGACCCTAAGAGAGAGAGAGAACTCAGTTTTGTAGAGAGAGAAGGGGAGGAAAAAACTTACAAAGGTAAGTGATTTCTTCGGTAAATTGGTTCCTAATGCGTATAACTCCGCTCCTAAGCCATTATTCTATGTGATTCAAGGTTTGGAAGCTCATCTTTTGGTGTTTAAAGGGTTAGGGTTCAGCCATCTTGAGAAAAGCTAGTAGGAGCTTGAGGTAATTTCCAAACTCTTGTGTATTGACTATTCTAGTTGCTGTGGACAATTTAATCGGTGAAATTTCGCCGGATTGTCATTGGTTTTAAAGTTTGGAAATGTGATGATATAGGGGTTATGCTGCCAAAATTGGGTCTTAATGGTAGTTGTAACCTAATGGAATAGTCAATAAAGTGGTTAGGAGTATAAAGGAATGCGTTTACAGAGCCAAAAACGCAAAACCCCGATTTTCCCTCGAAAACCCATATAATTCGGTCAGGGATATCAATGGGTCTTAGAGTTGGGTTTTCAATGATTTTATGATTCCATTGAGTTCAGGAGGGAAAATTAGGTGAGGTTACAGTTGGGCACTTTTTCGGAAAAGGCCGAGAAAGCATAATTACGGAAACGCCCCTAAAACCCTAAAAGTAAGGCTAACAAGGGTAATTTTGTAATTTGACATTGAATTTGATAATTCCAAATCCGGAAATGGATTCCTTGGGTGAAAATATGTAAGAATAGCCCATGTCAAAATTTCAGGAAAAGTACAGCCGGACCGGGTACAACAGGGCCGGGCCGGGTCCCGAGGGTATTTTAGTAATTTTTCAAGATAGACTCATATAACCCCTAGAAACATTATGAAAGTTCTAAATGGTATATTTGGAATTGTAGGACTGAGCTGAGAGCCCGAGCTGTTGGCACGCATTACGAGGCATACGTTTCGAGGCGGAAGAGGGTTAAGGTAGGGGATTTACCTTATTTGCATGTATTTGATATCTTTGCTTGTGTAGTGATGTATGTGATTGCTTTACTTGACTGTGTACAACATACTTGAATAAATGAACCTCTGTTTCTGTTTTCGCTGTGGCCATAGTCTTGTTGTATGAAACATTGAGCATGCAGAAATGTCATTATGAAGCATACATCTAGAAAAGCTAATATGTCATACATATAGCATCAATCATGCATGCATTATGGTATTTGTTTCCTACTGAGATTCTCTCGAATCTCACCCTCCCCTACCAATAATTTAGACAGGAGACGACAGAAGATATGTAAACAACAATGCAGAGTACCGTACGAGGTGATTACAGTAGTGGAACGAAGACGGGAAGAAGTCTCCGTTTCACTGGGATGAGTTTAGACACTCTAGTAGCCTTGTGCGGCTACCTTAATCGTAAGTATCATGTACAAATTAAACCCTTATGGGGAATTTATGTAATCATGCACATATTATCAGTATAATTATGCTATTCTTGTGTTGCCCACCGAACCGCATATCGTTTTCCGCGAATACTCTAAAAAAGGTTAAAATAAAGTAAGGGCGTGACACAAGACAAGAAGAAAAAAAACATGTGGGAGTAGAAGTTTTGTACTGCAACAGAAGTGACGACCAAATGTTGAAGAAATCTGCACGAGGATGAGACAAGAAAAAACATAAAGTGGGGGGGGGGGACCAAGGAAGCTTCTACTTGCATAGTCAAAGAGAGGAGGGAGTGGGGACAATGGATCAGGAAAGGTGGTGGATCAAGAAAGTGGGGGACCAATGGATTTTTGGAAAATGGGGAGCTAGAGGACACACGAGAAGTTGATAATGGTGAGGTATTCATAGCACCTTGTATGGCACTTGCATAGCAAGCACCATATAAGAGGAGGGAAACCTTTGGCACTTGCTGTCCAAGCGCCATTGCTTCCCAATTTAAAAAAAAAAAAAGTAATTGCTTCCCTTTCATTTAAAAAAAGTTAAAGTATGGGAAGCATTGCTTCATTTACATTAAAAAAAAAATTCAAACAATTTTTTACAAAAAAGAAATTTTTTTAAATAAAAAGGACATTGGAAGGTGCTTTATTGAAAAGCGTCTTCCAAAGCCCAAATTAATCTACTAGCACTTATAATTAACATGATTCTTAATCAAGTTTTCATAATTTTTTGTGAAGTCCTTATAGTTTTCATAATTCACAAAGTCATATGATATTATAGGGACCTAATTAAAAAAAAGTTACAGGGTCCTGATTATGAATTAAGTAAAACTATGTATAAAGACCTGATGAAAAATTATAAGAACTTGATTATGAATCAAGTGACTTATAGGGACAAGTTGATTAAAAGTCAAGTGACCCAAAGGGGAAAAAAATATAGGGACCCAATTGAAAATCAGGTAAACTTATAAGCACCTGATAAAAAGGAAAAGAATTAACAAAGACTAGATCAAAAATCAAGTGAAACTACAAAGACTTGATAAAAGAAAGAAAAATCACATAAACCTAACTAAAAGACATGTGAAACTATAACAACTTATTAATTTTTCCTATAAAATATAGGACACAAGAAAAACAGAAGTTTGAAATGTAATCAATAAGGATTGAAAAAAAAAAAAATCATAAGAAAAATAAAACTCTATTTGCTACATAATCACAGTTTACTAATTAAATATAATGTCCGCTTAATTAGTAGACAAAGATTTGATTTTGCTGAAAAGTTTAACTAGCTTTATGAATAGAACATCAAAATAAACTTATAATAAGACCACAAATATTTGACAGTCTCCTCATTTTTCTGCTAAACTATTCATTAAAAATATTCAAAAATCATCACCATAAGCTCTAAAACTATAACGTTCTTGGTATGGACCATTAAACCAGAGGTCAGCCCTCACCATTTAGGGTACCTAACAAGGCACAGAACTATCCTCTATTGTTTGTTTTGTCAAATGTAATATCCCTTCCAATCCTTATTATAAGAGCTTGATAACTAATTTAAAGATATTAAAAAAATTAGTTAAGTTAGTTATTAGTAATAAATGTGTGTTGATTTACCAAATATACCATTTCTAATCATGTGCAATATAACTATCCTTGATGAAAAACCTCCTTGATCAATAGGGATTGTTTGAGGAAAAAAATTATAAATTTGGGAGACAAAATAGACTAAGGTCTTATATTTAGGACCAAAACAAACCTTTTGTCAAACTCCTATATTTATGACCAAAGGTAGTAGTTGATTAGCAGGTTCAAAAATCCAACAAACATAGGCAAAAACAGTGGAAGGGCGCAACTTTATTCCAACGGGAGCCAGAGTAGTAATAATAATGTTTATAATGCTATAGTAGCAAATATAGTAAACCTAATCGTATGAAAAGAAAGGAACCAACCATTATTTGTGTTTTAGGTCTTATTATGTG
Source organism: Inga oerstediana (assembly GCA_963210345.1). Taxonomy (NCBI): domain Eukaryota; kingdom Viridiplantae; phylum Streptophyta; class Magnoliopsida; order Fabales; family Fabaceae; genus Inga; species Inga oerstediana. The sequence goes on from OY723405.1 coordinate 44,717,154, forward strand.
TATTGTGTTAATTGTTAAAGTGTCATGTGTCAGTTACATTATTGTTAATTTTATATGAATAGGATAATGTAGTTATTTTCAGCTTATTGTGATAGGCTAGAGATATCGTATATGTATTATGCAAAAATATGAATGAATGAAGTTAGTATAAAGATATGGTTTTCGACAGAGCACAATAATGAAGTTAGTGGGATAAAGACTTTGTTGTTGTTGTTGTTGAAGTTAGTATTGAGGTAATTCTCTTATCTCTTTCCTTGGAATTCAGATTCTGTTTCTAATGTCTTCTTTCTTTTCTAATCCCTCTACACTTCCTTCTTCTCATCTTTTCTATTTCCTCATATGATTGATTATTGTGGTTTATTATGTTATGAATTTAATTACATGATCAATGTTTGAGTGACATGTTGGTTGGTTGAGAAGAATTGTTTCCTCATCACATACTCACAGGTTTGAAAAACACTGAAAGATGAGAGAGACTAAAGAAGAATTTAATTACATGATTGATCATGTTATTGAAATTAACAGTAGTCTATTTTTTAGAATACATCATTGCATTATTCTAATTAGGAGTAATAAAATACAATTGGCATCTTTATTCACATGCTATGTTGTAATTAACAATTATTTCAGAGGTGATTATATGCTAGGTTTTTAGGTATAATTATTTGTCTCTAGGGTTTTACATGTTTATTGGGACTTAGAAATTATATAACTCCAAATATGTTTAAACTATGATAACCACCAATATGTTCCCAGGAAGATTTATGATGGCATTGTTCGACTTCTTTATTTCCTTTTAAATTTTTTCTTTTCTTTTTTTTTTTAAATTACATAAATTAGTTTCTCTTTAGGTTTTGTGTAATGCATAATTAATTAAGGAATCAAATTCAACATTGAATTTGCATGGAGGATATATGACCTAGGCTATGTGGTATATTTAGAATTAATTGGAGTGCCTAAAAACAAGGTGCATGTATCAAACTTTGGTATCATTGTCGGCAAAATAGATTAAGAAAAAAGTTACAATGCTGCTACAATTCTAGAATTGGTTTACTTAGCTGCTACCTACTAGTGAAAATGGACAAGGTTTTGAAGCTTCCATGAGTAAATGATACAGCGTTATAAAAAGGCTTCAATCCCATTCTCTTGTGTCACTCTTTGTTACTTCTATTACTACTAGTTCCACTATCAATTTTTTCCATTCATATTTCAATTATACACAATTATTTCTCCTTCTAGCCATGTCATCAAAAAGTTCTTCACAACGGGAGCTGAGCCCCACACACCTCTTTTTCATTACCACTTGGATCCTCCAATGCCCTAGGACTCCTACCGTCGCTCTCCTTCTGGGGGCTGTGGCTCAAGTATAGGAGGAGGGCTAGGAGGGTTTCGTGTATGTGGAGGACTCAGGACGGGGATATTGAAGCTTTTAATATTGAGGATATCAATGATAGTAAGGATTAGGAAGCTGCAAATAGGAGTTTGTTGAATCCGTCCCGTGCTTTTCCAGCATGCAGAATAACTCATCCCTATGTTAATTAGAGCCTCTTTTAATTCTTGTTTTAATTATTTCTCAAGCTCAACTTCTCATTTTTCAAATTGTATATAAACTATTTTTCTTAATTTTTTTTTCATACAAATAGATTTCTCTATAAGCTTTTGATTGTGTTTTTAATGGATCTCAACTTTCAAGACAAATCCCCGTTACTTCAGAAAATTTGAGATAATTGAGTTGTAGCTGTAGATTAAACCACATATATACACATGGTTGTGCATTTTAATATTTTCACTTAAAAATATAAACAGTTATGCTGTTCAATAGAAATGGCACACATGCCACCATTAAAATCATCCAAGTTTAAAGGGTCTGAAGATGAGGACACTTGGAATAATCCATATTGTATTTTGATCAGAGAGTTATGAGATGTTAACAAAAAAATTCAGCCCAGTCAAACAAAAAAATCACCAAAATAAAAATGGTGAGGATTTGGGCCTTTATATAATATAAAATCGAAAAACTTTAATATACAAGTAGTTATAATACACTTGATTTTTAACTAGGTCTTTATATTTTTTTTTATGAAGTGCTTATAATTTCACCTGATTTATAATTAAACCCTTGTAACTTCTTTCCCTTTTTCTTAAGTCTCTATGGTTTCAGGTCACTAATAAAAGTGATAAAAAAAACAAAACTACAAAGACCTTATTGATAATCAGTTAAAACTATAAGTACTTGATAAAAAAGAAAAAGTTAAGGTGCTAAAATAACCTTCAACTTTTATTAAAAACTGCAACAGTAACCATAAACTATTTTTTGAAATAAAAGTAACCATAAACTTTCAAATTTGGGGCAAAACTGTTAAACCCAACTAATTTCCATTTATTACAATGGAAAAATTAATCTTTTGGTCATTAAAGTTTTGACTAACTTATAACTCAATCCTTGAACTTTGACTCACTTGCAAGCCCTTCCTTGATGTTTCTGAGTCATCCTATGTAGCAAAAGGTTAAAATACTGTTAAAAATTTTTTAGGTGGATTTTATATAAATTAAAAAATAAAAAACAGCGTATTCGTCCCCACCAACTCGCATCCCTCTCTGCCTCTGTTTTCTAGAATCCTCACTAGGCATCCGCAGCATTCATGACATATCCTTTTGAAGCACCAGAGGGCAACTAATGACTCATATTGGAGAAAAGGTTGAAGCCACTCATGATGCTTTTAACTTTGATAAAGCACCCAAGTTTGCAAGGAAAAGTTATTATGAAAAGAGATATTTCTTAACTTTTGAATGATAAATGGTGAATAGTACTTGGAAGATGATGATATTAGAAAAAGTCAAAGCACACCCATTTCACAACATCCCTAGGCCCTAGCGCACAATCACTTATTCTAATAAGAAATGGAACTACAGATCCTTTACATAATGCTCATAATTTTGAAGGCCCTTTAATATAAGAAAATTGATCTCATCTATGTTTGAAAGGAGCTTCTGAAGGATTTGTCATGAATGCCATGGATACCCTACAATATTATTAGAAAATAGAGGTGAAGGAGGATTCGACTTTGTGCGAATAGGGACACTGATTGTTTTTTTTTTTTTTAAATTTATATAAAATCCACCTAAACAATTTTTAACAGTATTTTGCCATATAGGATGACTCAGAAACATTAGAGATTGAGTTATACCAAGTCAAACTCCAAGGACTGAGTTATAAGTAAATTAAACCTTTAAGAACAAAAAGATTAATTTTTCTCATTATAATATATGAAAGTTGGTTAAGTTTAACAATTTTGTCCTAATTTTGAAAGTTTACGGTTATTTTTACCCTAAAAAATAGTTTATGATTATTGTTGCACTTTTGATAAAAGTTTAAAATTACTTTAGCACCTTAACTCAAAAAGAAAAAACATTACAAATACCTCACTAAAAATCAAGTGAAAATATAAGAACTAATTAAACAATGTCAGCCTAATTAGTGTGTGTTTGGGATAGGGGTAGGAAAAATGATTTATTTGATTCTGACTTATTAAAAATGACTTAATAAAAAAGTCATTTTTTATAATGTGATTTATGTTTGGATGAGCGATTTATTTTTGAACAATAAATGCTTATAAATCGTGATTTACGGTATACGAGGTAAATATGTGAGAGGAAATTTTTCTCGAGTTACGTAATAAGTGACTTAATAGAAAAGTTGTAGTAAGGAGTTTATTTAATAAGTAGCTTATTCTACCCGTGATGCAATTAAAAAAAAACTGAATCAAACACTGTAAAAATGCAACACGTTTTTATTCGGGCTTATTGCCCAAAAACGGGCTTATTTCTGCCTAATAAGCTGAACCAAATACACCCTTAGTAGACATAGATTTGATTTTTTTTTTTTTTTTTGCTGAAAAGTTTAACTAGCCTTGTAAATAGGACATACATACGGCACACTCAAAATAATCTTACAATAGACCACAAATATTTGACATTCTCCTCATTTTTCTGCTAAACCATTCATTAGAAGAAAAAAAAAAAACAATCAAAAATCATCGCCATAAGCTCTAAAACTATAACGTTCATGGTATGGACCATTGAACCAGAGGTCAGCCTCAAACCATTTAGGGTACCTAACAAGGTCACCTGCCTTAAACTGCATAAACTTCTTGCTCCCTTCAGGCACAACCCTTACTTCCCCTTCTTCAATGTACACCAATTGGTCCACCTGCCAGTCCCACGGCAACCGACACTTGCCTGTTTTCCACACCGACCATCCCGACACTCCGAGCTCTGCAAGCCTCTCAGCAGACACGTTCCTTTCCACCCTCACTTTGTACAGTTCCTCCAATGGTTTCTCCACTCTCAGGGTGGCCTTTATGTGACATCTTTTGATACCACAGTTACCTAACTTTCTATTCACAGGAAAATAAGTGGTGGTTGGATTTGTGAACACACTTGCCATGTCTGTTTTTAGAGTATAGAGGTCTGTTTCTTCACTTGCTAGACAGCTCAAATCTGGAATAAGATCAACAGAGAATGAGTTTAGTTATACTGAAGTGCTAAAAACTGAAGCATTGTCTCAGTCTCTCAGAGTAAAAAAGCTTGAATTGCTATTACAGTTAATAATACACACAAGATGGATTGAATATGTGAATTGTGAAGCTTCTCTTTGTATATATATGCTTTGGTTTATCTGACATGAAAGGAGCCAGGTATTGCTCCAAGAAATGACTGTTGGGACTAGCCAGTATAAACAGATTGAACAATAACATAAAAGAAAATTGAAGCTAATACACTCCAAGAGATTCACAAGGGTCTTCTCAATTTTGGCCCGGAAAATGAGAGTAGATGCCTAGACAGCCGACATCTATTAAGCATAATTTTTAATCTTTAGTGAAAAAAAAAAAAAATCTTGATAATCTAAACCAATTGCCAATGACACAGATTTCCTTGAAATGAGTCATTTTTCGACATTAAATGAAAAGAATCTAAATTCATCAGGGCTAAGAAGAAAACACAAGGCACAGAACACCTTCTACTCTCTATTGTTTGTTTTGACAGATGTAATAGTTGATTGGCAGGTTCAAAGGAATTGAAGATATCAGATATTTAGATCTAATTCAACATACTACGGCAGGTAGGATGAATTTCTGTTCCAGTTGCATAATACAGCTGAGAAGGAGCACTATTGAATATGGAAGTAAAAAAATGCTTCTATTTCTACATTCTCTGATCAATCGGATAAGAAAGGAACCAGGAATTTTTCAAGAGAGAGCTCTTGCAGCTTTGGCAAAGCTAAAATGGGTATAAACAGATTCAACAAGAACATAAAAGAGGCTAGAGCCTAGTATGTTCTGAGTTATTTTTTGACATGGGTTTGAAAGGTGAAACTCATCATACGCAACCCCCATAATGTACACCAGAGAAAAGGTTTTACAAGTGAAATAGGAAGATCCATAAATTCTAAAGTTTGATATTCTGAGTTTATCATCATCCTACCAATTTCAAGGTAAAAGCAATTGTTAAGGCATAATTTAGGAGGTCATGGGTAAGGCTACTATGTACCAAAACCAAATTCACTTTTCTATGAATTGAGAGACAGAGACAGCATGAACGCCCCCCAAGCACAAGCGTTTTGGACTTGAACAAAACACTAGATCCACACACCTTTTGTTGTCACTTAATTACGGTAATGTGAAGCAGCAAATATCAAATTTTCAATTGCTTAGTCTTAATGATAGAAACTCTGGCATCACTTCAAGTTATCATAATCTGTATCATTAAACCACATGAATGAATCCCTTAATTTTAATTGCCGAAAAGAATACATAAATAACCCTTCCATAGCCTTTAGTTGATTTTCAGGGGCAAATTGTGATACTGGGAATCTTACAACACCAATTATGAGCTACCTTGTTTTCTTTATACTGCCAAGGGATAGCCCATAGAAAGACTCTTACTTAAACATGCGTTGTTGATGATATGACATAAATTAACCACTTCTTCACTGCTTTTGAGCAGTGAAATTTGCCATAGAGAGACTCATATTTATGACCGCAAAGATTATTTCAGAAAATAGTTAAAGAAAGAAGACACTTGAGAAGGCCCTATGGTCCACTGTAACTAAAATTTTCAGCCAATGGAAAACAATGTGAAAGATTAATTTATAGCTCGATAACTTGAGAGGACCTAGTAAAGCAACAAAGTTGAGCAAGAACACCAAGGAGAAACCAAGAGAAAAATTCTAAAAAGCATAGTCTCACACAGTAATTGGTAGCCGAGAAATAAATAGCAGAATACTTCAAAGCTTCCGTTGATGGCTTATTCACCATGTAGCATCCAAGAGAATTAGTACCCAAAACAAACAAACAAAAACAAGGGCATAGAAATGGAAAGAAAAAGGAAAATTATACATAGTTTGCGTCTTTACCAGTGCGAAATGCTCAGAGAAGGCAGAAGACCAGAAAGTGACGAGCAAATACTAAACCCTCAAGAGTGAAAGAGAGGTTTATCTAGTTGGGAAGGAAACTTGTCAGCATTATATGATAGTCCACCGGGAACCGGAACTACCCGTCAAGTCCCTTTTTTTATCTGAAAAGGAGAAAGTTTAGCCGTTAAACGTGTCTGCTTCAGGTGCGCAATTTTGTTGCCTGAAATGATATATAGCTGTGGTAACTAAAAAACGAAGAGCAAGAAATTGAGAGCAAATCGATTAACTTCGATTACTCTCATTTTTTCAAATAAAAAATAGAGAGAGGGAGAGATTTGGGATATGGTATTGCTTCACCTTCAATCTATCCATGGCGTGTTACAGTTCTCTGGGGTGAGTTCTTTGGTACAGAAAAATGGCAGAAGAGAAGGAAGATTTCAGCGATGGAGAGCGCAAGTTGCTCCATCCAGAACCCAGGTTCCCATTTTTATTTGTTTTTTTTTTTTTTCAATTTCTTAATTTACATGGTTTAGAGAAATTCTTAATTTCCATTTTTCTTCCAATTTATATATTGCATTACACTTCGTGCACTTTGCTAAAAGGCGTTCTTTCGTGTTTCGAATGAAAATCTGCCATTGACAACGGATAGAAATTGCAGTCATACAACAATGAAGGGTCAAAACTCAATACCATCACCACCTGGTTTTTCACTTAAAAAAAAATTTACTCTAATAAAAACTTGAACTTATAAAATAAATCTTATATTAAAGACCGAAAGTAAAAATTATTTATTTTAGATATACCAATTTTAAGGTTGGTTAATTATTATATAGTATATAGTAAACCTATAATTATAAGAGCTAGATGACCAATATATAGAGATTTATCAAACTAGATAAAGTTAATTATTTATAAGAAATATGTGTGGATTTTTTAAAAAATATCCCATTTAATTATTTATATTGAAATCTATCCTAAATGAAAACCTCGATAATAAGTATAATCAATAGGGATGATTTAAGGGGGGAAAAATATATTTAGGAGATAAGGTGAATTAACAGGTAAACCCCACAACTAACTCCATCCAAAAGTATGAAAGAAATAATATAACTTATCAACTTGTACATTAGTTTTTTTTATTTTCTAAGTTGCAAAATTAATAATCAAGGCAATTATAACATTTCACCTTAAAATAGATAGTATAATTCATTCACTCATCCACTTTGTAATATAGTTGAACTCGTAATTAAAATTTAAGCCATTTTATTTATGAAAAACTCATTTTGTTGGCATATCAATAATTACAAGTATTATTAATAAGGAAAATACTTAGGTGAAGTTTCTTATATCCATTTGGTTAATTTCTTCAATCATATATAACTATGAGTCCTATTTTTGAATTGTTATCATTTAAATTATAAACCCATATGAAAAAAATTAAAACATGTAGTCATGTATGATTAAAGAAATTGATGTAATGGACTTAAGTAACTTAATGTAAGCATAGTTCTATTATTAATATTCTATTATCTTTATTTGGAAAAAAAATGTCTTTTAATATGGTTTAATATTTTAAGGGTTGGCAAAAAAAAAAACCCCTTCAATTGAAGTAATTTTTTTACACTTATTTTAATATTTTTTTTGTTTGAAAATAAATCAAAATCATTGGTACCAAATTGATCACCAAGGGGCTATTTAGTACAAAGGATTTGAAGGGCAAGGGAGAGATTTTTTTTATATGGATTTAATAAAATTAGAGATTTTTCACTAATTTAATTTTTTTATTCTCCCTTGACTAAAAGTTTAAATGAAATAAAAAACAATCTCAAATTCTAAAAATTATTTAAATTGACTCTCAATATAAAAGAAATAAATCAATCTAATATATATATGTATGTATGTATAGAAAACTACGAGTATTAAAATATTGGTGAAGACTCAATACAATAATTTATTTTGCAGCTTCATCCATCTGCCTCAATTGCCTAAAGTTCTAAACATACTGATTTCAGGCTAAATCTTACAATTTTGATATCAGGTGGCAACCAAACAGCTCGAGTGATAAAATCTTAAACAATGCCATTTTTGTTTCATTGATGGAAGACTAGGATTGGTCAAAACAAACAACCCACTCAAAATGATGTTAAGATTGTAAAATAGCAAGAGTTAAAAAGCAACCTATGTGGTTGCATAAAGTTTCTAATTGTGAGACTGCATGCTCAAAATGTTTGCCACTACAGGTTTAAAGGATACATACATTTAAAGTGAATTTTTATTAGCTCTGTTTTATTAACTTCTTAGAATTTGAAATTGCATTTTATGGTGATTGTACAGTGTAAAACTGAGACAAAAATATCCACTTTTTTTTTTTTAACTTCAGAGGATAATGGAGAGTGTTGCAGTGAGTGGGGAAGTTGGTGGTGCTGGAGGAGCATACTCTTATGAAGCCTTGAAAAGATTAGACCAGTTATGGTCTGGCATATGCTCAGCTCAAGCAGGTTCTCAAGAGTTTCATCTAAATTTCAATTATTCATATGATTAAAAGGATTCTCTCAATGTCTTGTAATCTTCAAATCCGTATTATTTTTGTAGTTGTGCAAGAACCACAGAAAGTTGTCTCTACAATTCCAAGCAAGTTTCGCTCGTCTGATCTTGCCAGCAAAGAAGAAGACTCATTCGATGTGTTAGTGTGTGGAGGTACCCTGGGAATCTTCATTGCTACAGCCTTGAGTGCCCGAGGTCTTCGAGTTTCCGTTGTCGAAAGAAATATGCTCAAAGGGGTATGTTGAAAGTTATCCTGTCTTTCATATGTTTGCTTTGGTCCTGTAGGTAAGACTCTAATTTCTTTTTTCCTCTAGCGCTCTCTATTGGTTTACATTCTAAGGGGCTTTTTTCATCAAGGGATTAGCTTCTAATGCAAATGGTTATAACGGGTCCTTTAGGGGGATGCCAATACACTTTTTTATAAATAATAACTAACTTAACTATTTTTTCTTAATATCTACAAATTAGTTATCTTGCTTGTTGAGATTGAAGGATCACATTGAAGTATAGGAAAATACTCCAATTAATAGACTAACCATAACCTAAGAAACTAAACCAATCAAGTCTAATTAGATCAAGTCAAATCATAATATCTTAGGATATATTCCTAAAATATAATATCCATATCTAATCTTAATAAAAACTAAATAATCAACCCTAATAATATAATTATTTTAATATTAAACTTTTTATTCTCAACACTCCCTCTCAAGCCGAAACTAGCTTGAATGTGAGCAACAACTAATGAGATCTTGAATCAAGCAGCAAGTTCAGGTAGGCACATCCAAGAATAGTTCAATCAAATGTCACACCAAGGACATCCAAAAGTAACAATCCAACAGCTTCACTAGGAGTTGAACAACATGTCTCACAAGGGACCAAAACGAAAACTAACGGTCTCACAGGAGACAAAAACATCCACCAATAGTCTCACAAGGGATCAAAGCAATAATCAACGGTTAAACAAGGGACCAAAGCAATCACCAACAGTCTCACAAGGGACCAAACAATACTCTAAAAGTTTCACCAGGGATCAAAATCAACAAAACGCAGTCAGAAGAAGACAAAACTCACTAACCAAAATTTAAACCATGAGATATGGGAATGAAACTACTAGGGGTAAGCCGCGCCTACTATTTGAGACTGACGATCACATTGAATCACAATAAAATACTTTGAATATTATTGATCCTTAAAAATAAAAGTGAATACAAAGAGGCCTTTATATAGGCAAACTAATAGACTAACTCTAACCTAAGAAGCTAATATAATCAAATCTAATTAGATCAAATCAAATCATAATATCTTAAGATATATTCCTAAAATATATTACCATATCTAATCCTAATAAATTCTAAATAATCAACCCAATAATATTAATTATTTTAATATTAAACTTTCTGTTCTCACTTCTCAACATTGCTCTTGCACCTAGGACCAGGGAAGTAATTTGTAGCTCTGCAATTCATATAGCCGGCCCACTTAGTAGGACAAGGCTTGTGTTGTTGTTGATTGATTAATTTGTACTTGTCTGCATTGTTTTGATTATTAGAGAGAACAAGAATGGAACATATCAAGAAAGGAGCTTTCAGAACTTGTTGAAGTTGGAGTCCTGGAAGAAGATGACATTGAAAGAGCCACAGCAGTTAAATTCAACCCTGTAAATTCCTGCACTTTTTCACTTTTGTGGTATTTTTAAATTTAGGAAGAATCAACTTGGGTAAGTTTTATCCAATAGCTAATGTCTTGCAACCACTTAAGCATGTATTTCCATAGTCTCACATAACATAGATTCAAATTCTGACCCCATAAATGGTAGGCCATGAACTTCAACAATAGAATTCCAACTTGGCCTATTTCTGTGCTAAATAAAAGTCAAATTCTCTGATTTCTTTTTCACCTATTATCTGGAATTTCATGGATCCTGCAGAATAGATGCGGATTTCAAGGAAAAGGTGATATCTGGGTTGAGGACATTCTTAATCTTGGTGTCTCGTGAGTTTCTCCTCCCATGAACTACAGTACAATTTTATATACCGACAAAGAAAGAGGAAAAGTCTCATCCTGGATTTCTGTTATGAATGATAATCCGATGCCTGATCTTATCAGTTCCACGGTTTATGCTGTAGTAGTTTCCCATTCTGTGTATTTGCAAAATTCCTTCTTGAGAAAAAAGGACAGAAAAATAGAAAATCACTGTTTGTTTGGATGAGGGGGTATTTGGATATGGATTTGGGCCAAATCCATTATTTGGGTAGATAAAGATTTATGGATTTGGAGTTATTTCCAATCCAAGTAAATTATCATTACTGTTGGGAATCTAGCTTCTGTTGTTCTGACATTGGGTTTAGAATTTGAAATTTTTAATCCTACGCAAACTAAGGATTTTAAATGTGAGATTTTATATGTAAAATCTAAATCCAAATCCATCTATCCAAACGCATTCTAAATGATTATGATGTAAATGTTGTGCCGTATTTCTTCCATGGTAATTATATAAGCCTCTATCTTAATGATGTGAGAATCGTATCATGAGTTTTTTGCTTTACAACTCGAGTTGATTACCTCACATGCATTAAGCCAGCAAGTAAATGTTAAGCAATTTGGCCATGCAGTTACTAGTTAGGCATTTCAATTGAGCCAATATGAAGAAAAACACATGAAGATGCCATTAAAAAAAGGACCTTGAAATAATATATTGGGTAATACCAAAAGTTGATTATAGTTGGAGCAAAAGTGCTTACCATGCTAGCACATTTATCATATTTGATTGCAAGGCATAAAGGAAGACTCCAAAATTCTATCTAGGCATCTCTCATGCATAAGCATTTTACTTTCACCAAATGCCTACACTTGACAAAAGAATATTGATTTTCCTTTGCTATCGTATCTCAGTGGTCTTCTTTTATGTCAATGGCAGACCTGTAAAACTCATAGAAATTGTAAAAGAACGATTTGTCTCACTTGGTGGAGTCATCTACGAAGGTTGTGGTGTATCCACCATTGATGTATATGAAGATGCTGCGGTGAGTTTACTTTGGCTTCCATATCTACTTATCATAATGTATATAAGCTTCAATGCCATGTAAACCCTTCCAATGATTTTAGTCTACAATAAAAAAAGTGTACTAAGAAGGGGGGAATGTCGAGAAATAGTGATTCCCTTACAAAGACCATGTTTAAAGAACCAAAGGGTAGCCATAAAACACAATTACATCCAACTAAAAAGAAAAAAAATCAATAGCAGAGAAATGTTTTTGAACATATGTGCATTCCTTTTGAACCATACAAAGCAAATAATCCCATAAACTGCAGATTGCCACTTTGTTTTTTCCTTCTTTTTACCAAACCATTTACATCAAATATGGAGGACAGGTAACTCCCTGCTGGAAAATGGGGAATTTACAAAAGCAAAGTTTCTTAATCAGACTGTCTCATTACACACAGGAGATAGAGCTATATGAGGTCAAGTGCAACACAACATTGGTGTTTCTCCCTCTCAGCAGCATTTCTGTCCAAACAAAGAATTTGACCTCAAATTGGCTTATCAAGGACAAACTTACCCCTTCCAATGATGAAAATCCCCTATATAAAAATTGATGAGTTAGACTATGCGGCCCATGCAGGTCTTGAAGTGTTTTAACTGAGTTTATAAACAAGTGACAAAGGTTTTTGTAGAGAAAATAACAACTTTTGAGGTTGAGGTGGGGGGTGTTTGCCAAATGGGGGCTATAAAATACCTGGGATCATAGAGATGGGAACACTAGAAATTGTGTTAATGATTGAACGTGATAGATAAAGGAAAGTGTAGTTTTCACAACGTGAAATTGTGAATATTAGCTGCTGCAGGTTTGTAACTAGGACAAGAGAGAGAAGAGAGAATTGAGAGAGTTAGGGGAGAAAAACAGAGTAGGTCGAGAGAAACAGAGGAGCAGAGACTGGGTAATGCAAATGTATTATTCACAGCATAATCTGGAAATACAAGTAGATAGGTACATCTATTTATAGGCAATAATCCTAACTTCTATTTTCTAATATTCCCCTCACTCAACTCACTTTTATAATAACGACCAACATATTGGCAAAAAAAAAAAGGACCAATATAGAGTTGGTCTAGCCTTTGGGTCTTGAGTTTGAATCCCAAATGAGACACTTGTGTTGAGAGGGATAGTCATAAACCTCAAAACTGAAGTAGTCAGTTACTCGGATATCTGGTAAGAGGATTCAGAAAAGGCGCCAGATACCAGTTGATAGTATAAAAAAACTTTTAAAACTCCTCACTCTATCATTTACGATATTATTGTTACACAACAATATCCAAATGTGAATTGAATACTGGTATACTTTTCCTTTCAGGTCCTAAAACTTTCCAGTGGTAAAACATTGTCATCTTGCCTTATAGTTGATGCAATGGGGAATTTTTCCCCTGTTGTAAAACAGGTGAGGATCTTAGTTGATGCAATGAAAATATAGAATTAATTTAAACCTGTTAAATTCAATTTGTGCACAAGCATGATTCAAGGAAAAACTAAATTACTCTTACATATAAAAAAAATTGGCCTGAATATCCTCTCCAGTGTCGTGTACAATAATTTTTACAGATAAGAGGTGGGAGGAAGCCTGATGGTGTTTGCCTTGTTGTTGGAACCTGTGCACGCGGCTTTAAGAATAATTCAACTAGTGATGTCATATACAGCAGTTCATCAGTAAAACCAGTCGGAAATTCCAAAGCACAATTTTTCTGGGAGGTAAATTTTTATAGTGTGATATTAAGATTATATTATCATAATGTGATTATTTAGAATGGTCTTCCTCTGAAAAGTTCACAGGCATTTCCAGCAGGTTCAGGTCCCATGGATCGTACTACTTACATGTTCACTTATGTAGAACCCCAGCCTAAAGCTCCCAAACTTGAAGAATTGCTAGAAGAGTACTGGGATTCAATGCCAGAATATCAGGTTAGCTTTCTGATATTTTATCATTGCTTTTTTTTTTTTTTCTTTTTTGGCAAAAGTGCATTTTTTGTCTTCTGACTTTTATAAGGTTTCGGTTTGGTCCCTTAATTTTATAAAACATCTTCTCATTCTTCTAATTCTAATGCCGTTAGTCTCAAATGATGCTTTTTTGTGCCAATCATTGCTATTTTTGAGAATTAAACTTACGTGTCAACATTTGAGAATGTTTTGTCAATAGCTAAAATTTCAATGTTAGTAATTTTTTTAATTAATGAAAGTAACGGTATTAGGGTTGGAGGACTAAAAAGACACTTTATAAAATTAAGGGACCAATATGAAATATCGTGTGAATCTAAAGGACCAAAGGTGCACCTTAGCCCCTTTTTTTGGGCAGTTGCCTATCTATTTTACGGGAACCATAAAATCATCTCCAGTTGTATGTTTTGAGTGGTTGACAACTAGAGCAATGTTTGAAGTTATCCCACCCATTCAATTAACAGAACATCCTATAGTGGAATAGAGAGAACAATATTTTGGTCAAGTTGAACTAATATGCTTCATCACCAGCATGTTTATTATTTTCATAAAGCAAGCTATTAAATGAAAGAAGTAAATTCATTCTTTCTCAATCAGCATATAAATCTGCAATTCCTATTCTAAGCAACCAAACCAGAATATGGGCAATGCCATAGTCATAAAACCATTATTTAGTCCTGTACCTTGCGCCCTTCAAGATTTCCTTTTCAGTCTTGTACACTACAATACTTATAAGTCAACGGATTGTAATATGCATTTTTACATGATAGGGTGTTTCACTTGACAATTTGGAGATACTGAGAGTCATTTATGGCATCTTTCCAACACACCGCAACAGGTATTGAAGTGCACCAGATTAAGTATTGTGCAGGTTATCTATAATCCATAGGTTGTCTTCTTTACAGATGTTACTTTTTTCCATTCTGTTCGAAGTTCTTGTGTTAATTTTGAACACATGTTAAAACAATGCAACCAACTGTTTCAACCTATCATATGTCTGAAAGGGTTTTAAATTGTGGTCTGCAACTGTATCAGGATGCAATTAAAGTCCCCAAGTTGCGTACTCCATATTTTCTTGCACTTAATGCAATTATAACTCACTTGCAACTGCAAGTTAAAACCTCATATCTGCATGATCAGTCACTGTTGAAGCTTTTTAATTAGTTCACTTTATAAATTAAGATTGAGGTTTTAAGATATATAGTAGTCATTTAATAGGTTACTAAAAATTGATTTTTGAATACACATTTCAGACGATAAGGAATGTATAGAACTTTCTTTGACAGTCCAGTCACTGCCAGATGCCCCTCATGAAAGTTGCTATTAACCATAAAACTTATATATCTTAACACGTTCCAATTGACACATGGGTCTGTATTCATGTTTTTTCTTGCCTGCGAACATTATGTTGTTTTTTGTTGCTTATCAAGTAATACTCTTGCACATTGATATCATTTTCATTATGCATTGATTTTCTCTTCCATACTTTTCTTTTTTTTTTTTGTTATTCTTACTCATGAAGTAATACTCTTTCACATTCACATCTTTTCATTAACATGCTTCATGCCATTTGCCATTTTCCATTTTGTTTCCTTTATTTCATGACAATATGAAACCTAACACTGTTTGGTGGTGTGGAGCAACTTGACAGCCCTCTACCAGCAACTTATAATAGAGTTCTACAGGTAAATAACAATTATTTTCAACTTGTAAATCCAATCAACTAGAGACATCAGTCAATAAAAGCAATTAAACTTCATTTATGTAGTTTGGTGATGCTAGTGGCATACAGTCACCTGTATCATTTGGAGGTTTTGGTAGCTTGGCCAGGCACCTTGGTAGATTATCAGAAGGTATGAACTTTCTGCCCATTTAATTAGTCGATTACTTATAACCCTATATTCTTGAACAAGTTGTAGTAATTTTCAATGTTTTGTGGAGAGGTTTTTCCTTGTTGGCTGTATCTTGAAAGTGAAACTATTGACCTGTTAGTTCTCTTATGTTTGATGGAACTTTCTACCTCTCTTTTTCTGTCCATTGTTTAAAATAGTGTCTATAGACTGTGACATTACAAGAGTATTGTTGTTTACTAAAATAATTTGTGTGTGAAACAAATTATAAGCTCTTCTTAACAATGAAGACTTCAAGAATAGACAGAACAACATCAACATAGGACTGCAAAAACAACTTAGTTGTATGATTGGTAGACTTATTTTTAATCTGGAAAAATTCATTTGTATGAATTACTTTCAAACAAGGCAATAAGCCTGATCCTACTAAGTAAGATCAACTACATGGATCACATGATATTGTTATATTCTATCAACAACCAAATATATCATTCACTAAGAGATCTTGTTCAATACCTTTCTTGAACATCCTTTTTGGTATCCCTTTATACCTCTCCATAAAGCTAAAAACCATCTACTCGACTGTTCTCACTAGCTTCTTCATTGGCCGTCCAAACCACCTTCATTTCCAAAAAAAAAAAAAATCATCGTATATTAATTCTTCATTCAAAAGTCTTATTGTAGCCTGGTGACATGAAAGCTCCTGTAGTTAAAGGGTCAAGAGTTCGATCCCGCTTGTAACCATCAAGCCATTAGTGCCTACCTCTCTAATTTGGAAAAAAAAATGAGGAGTCCCAAAAATCTTAAAAGGACTAATACATGAGTTTGTTTTTGTCAGAAACTAACCCATGAAGTCACTATTTTTGAGTGACAAAAGCTAAATAGGTCTAAAAATATAAGGACCAAAATAGTTGGTTGAGCCTTTTTGTTTTTTTCCTTAATAGTTGGTTGAGCCTTAACTATAGAGATTATCTAATTACCATTTTACCTTGCTATAATGAAGGAATATATGAAGCAATCAGTGGTGACTATCTTGACTCACACAACTTGTCTCTGCTGAATCCATACATGGTACTTTGCCGCTTTATAAATAGTCATAATGATTCAGCAACTATATATGAAACCTGACTGACTAGCTTTTGGGTAATTCAGCCAAACTTGAGTGCTTCATGGCTTTTTCAAAGAGCAATGTCAGCAAAGCAGCAGTCCAATGTTTCCCCAGATTTTATTAATGAACTTCTTTACGCCAATTTTGACTGTATGCAGGTAGGCCTACCTCTCTAAATATTAAAAGAAAAAAAAATTATAGGGTACATTGTAGGTTACTTCATATGGTTTGAAGTGTCTCAGATGATTCACCCACGGTTAGTTCCATTATATTTAACTGTCATGTGATATTTTTTGCCTTTAACAGACATAGTTCACTTCCAACGTTAAAATGTGATATGCTTCCCTCGAACAGTTTCATAGTTTTTGAAGGCTAGTACTTGAATGGAGTTGGAAGTTTTTATTGTAATTGTCCACATAATCTATGTAATAACCCCAAACACATTCAGCAATGAAATTGTTCATATGAAAAATACTACAAGATGGTCCATGTTGTGGCGACTCCACCTAGAAGGTAATGAACTCCTACAGCATGCTATGTACAATGCTCAGGCATCTTGGTTGAGTAGCAAGAGCAACCTTTAATTTATTATGAGCCCAAACGATGGATTGAATTAGTTCTTGCCAATAACCATGCCCGCTAAATAGAAACATTAAGCTAAAAGCCCATACAAAATGGGCACCTAGGAAAAAAGGCCAAATGCAAACAATGAAGTACCATAAGACTGAATTACTTGGAATGCCTGCACCCATAAGAAATCACAGATCCACCCATTAATGGTAATAGAACTCTGCACAAAGTTTTCTCAGGTGAATAACCCATAGGGGTTATTCAATTTGATTATCTCATTTTGGGCTTTTATGTATTTTAGTTTTATCATAATGAGTTGACTTAATTAAAAAAACAAGAATAACTCATAGGGGTGTTTAACAAAGGGGAGCACAGTCAAACCATAGGAGGATAAAACTGTAATTTACCCTGACTTGTATTCTCTCCCCCATGCTTAACGCTTATCTTTTTAAAACCATTTTCAGAGGCTTGGAGATCCAGTTCTACGACCGTTTCTACAGGTTGATAATTTTTTTTGTGGATGTGTTTTATCAAATGATTGGGTTGATGCTATATTGTTCCTGAATGGTTCGATTCATTGAAATTATTACAGGATGTTGTACAGTTTGGTCCTCTTTCTAAGACCTTAGGCCTGGTCATGTTAACTAGGCCTCAAATGCTGCCATCAATATTCAAACAGGTAATTCATGAGTTTACTTGTTGGTTATTTTCTCTTCCTTTTCTTAGGATTTGTTTGAAAACACGTCTAACTCTTAGGGCAATGCTATAATCACTTAAGAAACAGCTCTTTATGTTTTACATGATGAAACTCTTCTCATATATCTGTCTCATACAGCACGAAGTCACTTAAAATAAGCTAATCCAAACACCCATTTAAATGGGCAACTTATGCACAAACATGGTTTTGACCATGTGGGATATGTTTCCAAACAAGTGTTTAATATTCGTATATTGAACAAAAATGAAATATATATCTAATCAATTATAATATAATATTTCCTTTTAGTTTTCTCTGTTTCTGTTGCTTTGTGATTTCTTGACATAGCTGAAACTTGTTATTGGGATCCCTTTTTTATGCATCTTTTTTTATTTCATTCCAATTCATTTAAACATTTGGGTAGGGTTATTAAGCCCGGACTAGAAAGGTGACCCAGCGATAAAACCAATTCCGGCAAGTCTCTAATCCGGATTGTTGTATAACCCGGAGTGACCCGGCTTGACTTGAGCAACCCGAGCGAGTTCCTGGGTTGACCCGGTTTCCTTTTTTAAAAAATAATAATAATATTTTTGATGGGGTAGATGGCAACATTAGTCGAAGTTAATAATAATTTTTGTGCTAATGACTATTAGTTTAATGATTAAGGGATTATGGGTATGAATATTTTGTTATCATCTTCCTATTTTGATAATTTGCTAGGAACAATATTCAGGGAAAAAGACATAAAAATACCATCAAAATTGATAAAAGACAAATAAGTATGTTGAATTTCAATAATTCCAAAAGGACTTATTTGGAATTTTACAATGTTGCAAAATTTGAGAAATTACTTAATTACCCTTTTTTTTAATAAAAAATTCTCAACCCTCTTGCCAGCCGCCAGCAGCGGAGCTCTAGCGCCAATAACTGGCAGCGGTGACCATCATTGGAGCACCAGTGACCTTACCAACGAAGTTGACCTAATATATTTTTTTCCTGAATTTCTCAAGCAAAAGTTGTCAATATAGATACGTGAGTTGTTAATAACGATACTGAAGTTGTAAACGACTGCCTAATATATTTTTTTTGAATTTCTAAGGGAAAAGTCATCAGCTTTTACAACTTTAGTATCGTTATTAACAACTTAAATATCTATATTGACAACTTTTGCCTGAGAAATTCAAAAAAAAAATATTAGGATGTCATTTACAACTTTAGTATTACTATTAATAACTCAAGTATCTACATTGATAACTTTTGCATGAGAAATTCAAAAAAATATATATATTAGGTCGTTGAGCTTTGGTCACCGGTGTTCCGGTGACTACCCTTGCCGTTGGTCACTAGTGCCGGAGCTCCGGCGACGGGCGACCGGCAAGGGGGTTGAGGATTTTTTATTAAAAGAATCTAAAGGTAATTAGGTAATTTCTCAAATTTTGCAGCATTTCAAATTTTCAAATCAGTCCCTTTTGAATTATTGAAATTCAATATGCTTATTTGTCTTTGACCAATTTCGAAGAATTTTTTTTGTTGTTTTCCCCAATATTTATGATTATTGAATATAGTGTCATTGGATGATCGATTGATACTAGATATCAATCTGTTAAAGAAATTGTAAAGAATGATGTATAAGTATATGATTATTTTGTTAGTGATTCAAGGTATTGAATTAATTTTGGATGGTATGATATTATGATGAGAATTTAGATTATTTTTAAATTTTTTATTCCCCACCAATCTGGCCCAAAGTTGACTTTGAGCTAACCCACTGACCCGTAACCCATTGCTTTGATCAGTTCAAATGCCGGTTTGAGTTTGATAACCTTGCTTTTAGGCATCAACAATATGGTTTCATTAAATACAGTCTCTGACCAGTTTTTGTTAGTTTGAGCGGGGAAAAAATCACTTGACCAAAAATTATGGAATTCTTGAAGGGGAAAAGTTAATTAGTTGGCCCCATGAAACGGGCATTGGATCATATATAAATTTTAAGAGGTTTTGCTAATAGGATGACTCACAAGCAAAGTTAGTTAAATGTTGATTGTCAAGTTCTTTCCTAAAATAATCACTAACTTTTCTGAAACACTCAATCATAGTGCCTGTTTGTTTTAGCTTTTTAAAAGTGTTTTTATAATTTATAAGATAAATATATTAAAGGAGTTTTATCTCGACTTACGAAAAAGTGTTTAAAAAATCATAGTCTTGAACAGCGAAAAGCCTTAGTGCCTTAGTCTATTTATCATGGTATTAATATCCAACCCCAAGTCGGTTGGTTAAACCAATGAATCAGTTCTCTATTCAATTTGAACAAAACTCAAGAGTCCTATTCGGGTCAACTAGGCTAAATTTTATATTTTTTTTTTCTTCCCATATTGAGTTTGAAATGAAGTCGTTTTGAGTTTTTTTAAAAAAAAGAGCAGTCTCCCATGTTTATGCTTTAGTAGCTCTATTTTGTTGGACTATGTGTGGTTTATACATGAATGTTTCATTCACTTGGGCATTAATACCTTTTTATTTATATATTACTCTTTTCAAGGTTAGATATTGACATTTTTTTATATTTTAGTTAAATATTGTTTTAGTCATGATTGGGTTCAGGTTAAAAAAAAAAAGGTCATGATTGGGTCAACTCTAATTCAACCTTAATCGGACCACTAATCATGGAACCACTATCTCTATCAAGTCAATAACCGACCCAATTTTCAACACTTAGTTTTTATGAGAAAACCTAGTGTCAAACAACTTAAATCTAAATTCGAGTTTTTCCTTTTAGACATCATAAGCAATGAGCAACAACCAAAACTTCCAATACTATAGTGAAAGTTTTTGTTTTTGTTTTTGTTTTTTTTGTTTTTGTTTTTGTTTTTGTTTTTGTTTTTGGTTTTTTTTTTTTTTTTTTTGGGTGAAATACTAAAGTGAAAGTTGCATAAAAGGGAAATAACCGTCTCTTGTTTCAGGTTGGTATTCCAGTGCTTCTTGACTGGTCCAGACATTTTTTCATGCTTGGTTACTACACCTTTCTCTCTACCTATGCCAGCCCTATTGTGAGGTAATTGTCTTCTCTAAGTCACTATTTACCAATTTTTTTAGTGAAATGTTTGTTGCTTCTCATGATTTGATAATAAGTATATGAAACATTTATATTGTTTTTTCTTATGCCAAGTCCAAGAGAATCATCCATAATCTCCAATAATCTCTCGTGTTGTGTTATGTATTGCAAGGCCATTCTTAAATGCACTACCTTCCAAGATGAGATTCAAGTGGAAGAGGAATCTTGAATCTTGGAAATATGGAGCCGGACTTGATTACACACTCTAAGTGATGATACAGATTTGAACAGAATATAGGGATGATTAAATTTGGAACTTTTCTTATTATTATTATTATGATCATCATCATCATCAGAAAGTTTGGCACTTTCTGAATTGGTGCTTTCGTTGTTTACCCTTTTATTTTATTTTCATTCATTGGAAGTGACAGAACTGAAAATCATTGAAATATTTTTAGTCTTTCAGGGATGTTTCTCAATTTTCTAGGGAAGGATACGTTGCCTTGTATTAATGTGATAATTTTTGTTTGTAATTTTTACATGTTATTCTTAATTTTTTTAGAGTAAATAAATTTCACTCTGCTCTGGTCCTTAAGATATTATCCAAATACTCCAATATATTCTTTATTTTGAAAATCTACATTGTCTTTTTAATGAAAATATGCAGCAGTACGTGTTTGAAGTTTGAACAGAATACCTTACATATATTATTTACATTTACAATATATAAAGAAGTATTAATTAAATGCATACTTAACCAATATTGAATAGTTAATTCTACAATTCGAATTAATTTAATTTAATTAGTTATTTTTTATAAAAATAAAAATATACAGTATTGGGAAAAAACTACTTGAGTGTGAGCAAATGGAAGTTGAAGAATATGGAATACTCTCCGCGTCCCCCCTGTTTTTTAACCCAATAATTGTCAAAAACTTGAGATGTGGAAAGAGAGAAGGTAAAGGGCTTGATTAGGGATAATTTAGTATTTGTATATTTATATTTTGATATTTGGTCTTCTTAAATAATTACAAGTTTTAGGACCATTCCCAATAAATATTACGTTATCTAGGTCCTTCATTTTAATTTTCCATAAAGTTTAATTATCCCAAATTAGTTATTTTGGCAAAGTACAGAATAATTCGTGTACAGAAACAATAATGTATGATATTAAAATAGTATTAGTAGATTAATTATTGATCATTGCAAACTTTCCGCTTTTATGGAAAAGTATGACAGCAATAACAAAATATCAAAGTAAAAATATGTATAACTACAAATATTCAGGCCTACTACAAGTATAACTAAAATAAACCGAATAGAATGAAAGTTCACTGAAAAGAAGAAAACGGACTAAATACCAACTGCTAGTAATTTTATTGCACAAAATCCTACAACAATAACTCAGAAGAAAGGTGGAAGATCAATGAAAGTTGTAATAAAAAAGAAACCACAAGCCAACGAGAGCAAAGGAGAAATTGGAAAAAACATAATAAACAAATTCGTGCAGCAAGCATTCGTTGCACTTCTCAGCTCTGATACCAATTGTACTTGCACTTGTTGGCTCTCATACCAAGTGTGCTTCAATCCCAATTACTAGATATTTGGATTTGATTGATTCCTTCCGCCACCTCCACAAATAATCGTGACAAATTTTTTCAAGGAAGCGAATTTAATTACTGACTGGATTGCTAAAGCTTCATTGAAGAGGTCATGCCCTGTGGATAGGATGTGGAGACCTCCTTCTAGTTTACATAGATTTTTGGATAATGATGCTTCAGTTATAGTAGATCATCATGGTTAATTGTGGTTTTGGTGTTTTGCTTTCTAGCTGTTAGGCTGGCTTTGTTTTATTTTCAGGAATATTTGTTTTAAGACTAATGTTGTTATGGTTTTTTAGTAATGAAATTATCTTTGCAGGAAAAATAAAAATAAAAATCGTGACACATTGATTAGAGTGCCATAACTAATTTCATTTACATGACTTTAGTTCTAGATAAATGAGTTTAGTTATGTCGCATGATCACTGGGTAATTTAAGTTTTGACCTCAAGATTTTCTCTTCACACACTTTCCCTCCTCAGTTATGACAATAACTCCTCTTTAAAATTTTAAATTGAGAAAAGTCCAAAAATCATGCAACTTCCGTGATTCACAATAAACCCAGCATGGCTCAACAATATATTGTTTCACACTATCATACCGTATTTGTT
Source organism: Inga oerstediana (assembly GCA_963210345.1). Taxonomy (NCBI): domain Eukaryota; kingdom Viridiplantae; phylum Streptophyta; class Magnoliopsida; order Fabales; family Fabaceae; genus Inga; species Inga oerstediana. Next base: position 44,740,590 of record OY723405.1, read on the forward strand.
GACATACACTTGGTTGAATTCTAATCCAGCACGTCTTAACAGTATTATTTTACACTATCATACCATATTTGTTGACATACACTTGGTTTAATTCTATTAAATTTTTGGTATACAATTGGTTGAATTCTATTAAATTTTTTTATTAGTGTAGGTATCTGTCTATATATGAGAGTCAATGATGTTCAAGACACTATTAGACCCTTAAATGTGTACACATCTCCTATCTTAACATTTTATATGTTTTTCAAATTTTTAAGTTTAATATATTTTTTAAAATTTTATATTTTATCCTTTCTTTAGATCTCAACATAATATGTATTACTTATATTTAAAATTATAAATATATATTAAAAAACAAAAGTGTCTAATTTACCATCGTTGGTTGTTATAAATTTGTCAAATCAGAAATGATTTTAGACTTTAAAGTTTCATATATTTTTAAATTTTCCACTTCAATGGCATGTAATATTTTAATTTCAATTTTTTTTAGAAATTTAAGGGTGGAAAACATATAACTTCCAGGTAATTGAAAGTATTAAAAAAATATGAGAAGTGGAGCCTGGCGTTAAGGTTATCACATAGCTAGTGATTCTTCAGTCTTTTAGGATAGGATGAGGAAAGCAAAAGTGATTCCAAGCTAATTTCTGTTCAGTCTTTTTGGGATAGAGTGTGGAAAGCAGAAGTGATTTCAAGGATCAATCATTTTATAAGGGGTTTGTTTCTCTCTCTCTCCTGAGGAAGGGAATTCAGCGGCAGATTTTATTTGTGTGAATGCGTGTATTTTTTTAATTCATTTTTTGATTAGTTTGAAGTTGGACAAGTATTTTGTATTGAATATTTTAGTTTCTTTGTGTTAATCAAATACAAACTTCCCAATTAAAAAAGTGTTAAAAGTTTTTTTTGTTTATTATATACTTTCAATAGTTGAATGGAACATATAAGTTTCTATGTGGCAATAAAATACAAATTTTTCTGGTCAAGAAAAAAACTATATATATATATATATATATAATCTAAAATAGTGATATATGTCACAAGTAGTAAATGGGTTAAGGTGCACTAAGGTTTTTTCAAAAGTTTACACAACACCAAATACTTTTTAAAGGATAAAAGTAAAATATATGCAAAAATACACATTGATTCTTAATTGATTGAATTTTTTAAGGGTTAAGGTGCAAAAACACATAGAAGATTTTCCTAAAAGTTTGCTCACCACAAATGTTTTTTTAGGGATAAAAGTAACTATGAACTTCTTAAATAGATGCAAAAATATAAATTGATCGTTTGCTTAAATTTTTTGACTAAAAATAGTGACATGTAAAATGGCGTGGATAATTAAGAAACAACCTGAAATAATAATTTACTGATTAGGCAAGGAAAGTTAATTTTCACCTAACTATTTATCTCCACCTCGTCACTTTATCTCAACTTAATCCTTCCTCTCCTCTCCCTCTCTCTTGTGAAAGAAGTGATGAGGTGGAGATAAAGGGTTAGGTGGAAATTAATTTCACTTGTCCAGTCAGCAAATTATTATTCCAAGTTGGCGAAATACTTACACACTCCAAGAAAATCACGTCATCTGAATTCTATCCGATAAAAATATAACAACTTATATTATTTTAATTCTAGTTGACTGATGGCTCATTTGAAAAAATTCAAATTTTATCTTATTTTTAAGAAAAAACATCTTATTTTAAAAAACCTAAAACATAATGATCAACTAATATTTTTCTAAAATACAAGATACAATTTGAAATTTTTTCAAATGAATCATTAGCCTACTAGAATTAAAATAATATGAGTTGTCATAATTTTATTGGATAGAGTTCAGATGACGTGATACTACTAAAGTATATAAGTATTTCTCTCCAAGTCGTTTCTTAATCATCCACGTCATCCTCAATGTCACCATTTTCAGTCAAAAAATTCAAACAGTCAACTAATGCTCAATGTGTATATTTGCACTTATTTTGAAATTTCATAGTTACTTGTACCCCTAAAAAAAATATTTGTATATGGTGCATATTTAGAAAAATCTGGTGTATTTTTACACCTTAATCCTTAAAAAATTTAAATAAATTGTCAACTAATAGTTAATGTGTATTTTTACACATATTTTAAAAGTTTATAGTTATTTTTTTTCTCTCAAAAAAAACATTTGGTATTGAACGCATTTTTGGAAAAATCTCACATATTTTTAAACATTAACCCTAGATTAATTATAGCAAATAAAATTACTTGCGTACATCTTATCAAAAGAAATTAAGTAACAGATACTATAATATTTTCCTAATCAAGAGAACACTGCATAATCACTTCTAGTTCATTTAACTTTCTCACAAAAATTCCAAAAAATATTATATTTATTCACCCATGCAATTGCATTGGGATTACACTAGTTAATACATTAAAATATGAATAACCGCACGGGAAAATTTGCCCCTAACTGCTGTGTTGAGTAAATTAAAGTTGCTTCAGTAAGGGTCTAGTAAAACAAACAATAATAAATGTTTCTTTAAATTTCTAAAGTTACATTTAAAAAAAAACACAAACTTTTCTCCCAAAAAAAAATTATAGTTTGAAGCAGAGGAAGTACTCTCTAATGTCTCATCTTATTTTTAAGAGTAAAAAAAATTTCTGGTTTTCACAACTTGACAGTATAAAGTAATTATTTGATCATTCAAACAAACACTATCTTACATGTAATGACATAATTTTACAACATATTCTAGTTTATACTTTCACACTTATTCGTCCAATTTTACTGCAACACAACACAGCCAGAGGCACACTCCAACCAGGATACCTAGGTATATATGTACTATCTCCTATTTCAACATTTTCAAGAGAATAAAAAATAAAAGGAAAAAAGAAAAAGAGACTGTGTCAATCATAAGTTTTGGCACCTAACATTTTAGAAAGTTCCTTTATGATTGGCTTCTCCTTAAGATCTCCTTCTCTTTCCAAATGCCATTTCTTATTCATATTCTCAGCCTGCACAGCCAAGTAATTGCTCATTATCATGCCATTAAAGAACATTAGATAGGTTGAGAGAGATATGGTTTAGTAGCCTACCCAAATTTTCAAGGGAGTTAATTGCTCTCTGATTGTGTCAACTTTTGGCTCAACAGCATCTTTTCCTTTAATTTTGATGTCATCCATCTGTCAAAATATAAAGGCTTCATGTAAATAAGTAGTCATATGCACGTATTATAAGTCACTTCTAACATATTTCATTAAAACCAAGGAAAACTTTAAACTTCATTAACCTACCTTAGAATTTAACAACTTTCAAACTTTACCCCTATTAAACATACATAAGACTCTACAAGAATAAAGTCAACACCATAATAAATAAAGGGTAAAACTATACATTCACATAAAAAAAAAAAATTAAAGAAGTGACTTATTATAAACAAGACAAAAGAACAAAACCTCTCTGTCTTATAAATAGTAACAGGGGAGTATTTAATATAATCATTTCCCATACCTAAAGGAGAACAACAAAATGAAAGACTCAATGGTTCATAACCACAATCCTGATGCTATATACATCTGGGAGTTGGAAGTAGAAAGGAAAGGAAGAAATCCAATGAAATTTCTTTTTTTAGTTTTTTTTGTGATTTCTCTGCCGATATTTGATGCTACTAGCAAATCCAATAAAATTTCTATATCTCCAAAAGCAAACAACATATTTATATTCTTAACAGTGAAAAAAATGTTAACTCAATAATGATTTGGTTGAATAGTTTTGAAATTTAAACAAATAATTACTTTTTACATATTTTGAATTACCCAAATGTTAGATCAAGACCAACAAACCATCTTTTTCACTAGATTGCCAATCAGTCCAGTTTCAAAAACAAAAATAGTTTAGTTGTACTTACATTTTTTAGATCTAACTTTGAGGCTGCCATTCCAAATACCAATGTAGCTCCACCGAATACTATTGCAGTGGCAACCGCAAATGCCTTTCCAACTACAAAAACCAAAATGAAACATGAGCAACATTATAAGAATTGGTCTCTAAGGGATATCCCCCAAAGAATGCTCAACAACACACACATAGTGCAAATGCGAAAGGCATTCCTGACGTAAATGAGGTAATTTTTTCAATGCATTCTCTCAAAAATTAAAATTGCAAGATATGTGTGGCTTCATATATGAAAACTTAAATATATGAGGAATTTGTTCAGTTTCAGAAAAGCAACTATTCAGTTATAACATTTTATTTGTTGGCAGAAACTACTTTTCTCTTTAGGTTTTTCTTTCTTTCTTCTCCTTTCTGCTTTCTTTGCAGAAATTTGCTTTTTCTAGAAGGTCTTTCCAACCGGGATTTCTTTTGTTGTGTTGGATTGAACTTTATAGGAGTAAGATTGCCAACAAGAATGTAGAGCTTTCTTTGGCACCAGCTTTGAAAACCACAAGTCAGGAGTACAGAGCTTTCTCTTTAAAAAAGTTTTATCACATTCAATTCTTTCAAGCATGAATCTTTGGTAGCTTTTAAAGTCAAAATTAGAAATCATTTCATCCTATTTCTTTTGAAAAGATTAAAACGAAAAAGCTTACTTGTTCTAACTCTATTGTTAATCATCATATTACGTTCCAGAGTCAAAACCTTCAAGCTAAATGCATATTTCCAAAAGAAACCCTGAGAGATAGACTCTAATCACTTGTTTCATTTACACACACAAACTTATATTAATTCATAATTTCTCTATGCAAATACAGAACCTAAAACTGAAGGTCAATCTCAACCTACAAGACCCCTCTAATAGTACCAACAATATTTAAATTATGTCTGTTTATTAGATGTAATGAATCAGGCGACCTATTTTTGACAAAAAAAACATTTCCTTCCCTCATGTTGCTTCAGAAATAGAATTGCAATATTCCATCTTTGTCTACCTCAATTGTCAACAATTGCTCCTACAAGTTTAGTTATAATCTAAATGCCAAGAAGGACAAGCATCTATAGGAATGAAAAACCAAATGACCACTTTTGCCACATAACAAGACATAGAGAACAACAAAATGTACCATTTGCAAGCCCTTCAGCTGCTGCTTTTATCTTCTCTGGATTAATAGGTGTGGAGTGCCTGTCTCGATTCAATTCATTAGCAGTTGAGGCTGAGACTGAGTTTGACATTTCAGGCAATTCCCATCTTCAACCATTAAGTTACAAAACATTGTTAGCAACTCTCATTTAAAACCAAAAAGAAAAAGGAGCATTCACCACATAAAGAACATAAAAAGAAAAGAGAGGCTAGAAAATGAGTTAAGCACTAAAGGCAACAAATTAAATATGTCAGCAAGACTATGAAAACAAATGTTAGAGACTTCAAGTTTTGGTTTACCCATGTTGAAAAGAAATGACAATAAATGTTGAAAGACCATGAACAACCATCAGAATTCCTTCTCCAACAGGGCAAAACAGAATCACAGCCTAGAGATTTGTAAATGAGCACTAATAACGGATATGTATCATCCCAATTTCCTGAGAATGTGATAGTTTCTATCGATTACAATGTGTGCAAATCAACACACCAGTTGTAGAATTCACCATTTAAATGATTCCACACATGCTGTATATATTTCTCTCGGGAACTCATACTTCAAATAGTCAAATTTAGAAGAAATTCAAAGCATCAAATCCAGAAAAAATGAATCACTAACCAGCATTTCCCTTTTAATCCTAAACAAACCCAGAATCAAGATGAAATTCTAGAATATTAAGCAACTGAAACTCTAATTACGAACTACAAAATCATTTCCAATTCCCATACCACCACAGAACCTACACAGAGAGAGAGAGAGAGAGAGAGAGAGAGAGAGAGAGAGAGAACCTTTTGGGACCGAACGTGACTTGAGGGAGAGAAAGATAAGCTCGGAGAGGATTGAGAGCATCGGGAGACACAGAAGAAGCAGATTTGGATTGGGAAGGAAGGACCCATTTGGAGGGATTGACGAGGGAGGAGGAGGATTCCAAAACGGCGTCGCTTCTGAAGACCTTGGCGGGCAAGGAGTGTCTGAGGACCTCAGGAAGCACGTCGGCGTGATGTTGGACTTCTTGCTCCGCCGAAGAAGTGACGGCGTCGAGGCTTTTATTGGCGTTGGGATTTTTCTGCACTAATTTCCCCACCACTTGTTTCGATTCCTGGAAAAAATAAGCTGCCTCCTTCCCTGCTGACCGTCCCGCGAGAAAACTCATTCTCCACCCTTCCCGGTTTAGCGCCAACAAAAACACTACGTTTTTGGCCAACAAAAAACAAAAAACAAAAACACTACGTATGCCTTGAGTATTACTTTTCTTAACGGTTAATTACTCACGACGTCGGTCTATCTCTCTCTCTATATATATATATATATCAGGTCAAAAGAATTTAATTTATCCATGCCCCGGGGGCATGTGTTCGTATATATGCGTGTGTCCCAAGCTCCTAGAAAGGACCGTCATTGATTATTTTAATGTTATCATTAGTCTTTATAATCTACAGTTATATTGATTTTGGTTCTGAAATTTCAAACATGGCTTTAGTTTATATAGTTTATTCTGTTTTAAATAGTTAGTTCTTGTAGTTTAAAAAAAATATTGACGATGTTAAATTTAATGATATGACATTAACAAAATTAAAATTGTTTACATGGGTAGCTGACTAAACAAGATGTTTGGGTGATTTTGTTGATTAGGTAATGACTTGGATATATGAAAAAAAAAACATAGAAATGAAGGATTCTAAAACAAAGTTCTCATTTATGTAATCGAACTATATATATATATATATACACAAATAAATACATTTGAAAAATAATGTGAAACCATCGTTCGTTTTCTAACTTCCTGACAGTGGGGGATATAATTATTGACTTGTATAATTATTGACTTCCAACACTCCCCCTCAAGTTGGAACATATATATTGATCATGCTCAATTTATTACAAAGATATTGAACCCGTGTTCCATTTAAGGCTTTTGTCAGAAGATCTGTCAGTTAGTCGTCGGATCGTATGTGTCCTGTAGATATAATATTTTCTTTGATCTTATCACGAATAAAATGACAGTCAATTTCAATATGTTTTGTTCGTTCATGGAATACAGAGTTCGATGCTATATGAAGTGCTGCTTTGTTGTCACACTATAGTTTTGCAGGCAAAGTCGTAGTGATGCCAATTTCTTTCAAGAGTTGAAATACCCACACAATTTCTTGTATTAACTGTGACATGGCTCTGTATTCCGCTTCTGCACTTGATTTTGACACAACTCCTTGCTTCTTACTTCTCCAAGATATCAAATTTCCACCAACAAACACACAGTAACCTGTAGTGGATCGTCTTGTGGCCTTAGATCCTGCATGATCCGCATCACAAAAACACTCGACTTTAGTGTGCCCATAATCTGTATAAAGAATACCAAGACCTGGAGAACCTTTCAAATAATATAAGATATGTTCTAAAGCTTCCCATTATGCCACTGTTGGTGATGCCATGAATTGGCTGAGCCTACTAACTGAAAAGGTTATATCAAGACGAGTTACTATTAGATAATTCAGCTTCCTAATGAGTCTTCTATATCTCTCAGGAAATGGAAACGGCTTCAATTTCTCTGGATCAATCTTCTTCTTCAAATCATCAGGAAGCTCATCAAACATACTAGCATCAAGATCTAGGAAGGGATTCAAAATCATGGGAATGTTGCTTGGTGCAGCTCCAAGCTTTCCAGTCTCTTTTAAGAGATCAAGAACATACTTCCTTTGACTCAAAAGAATACCTTTCTTGCTTCTCAAAACTTCAATACCAAGAAAGTACTTTAATGATCCCAAATCTTTTGTCTGGAAATGAGAATTCAGGAAGATTTTAAGTTCTGAGATTCTAGAAATATTATTCCCTGTAATCACAATATCATCAACGTATACTACTAGAAGAATCATGCCTGCATCAGATTGCTGGTAAAACACAGAGTGATCACACTTGCTTTGACTTAATCCAAACTTCTTGACTACATCACAGAATTTATCAAACCAGGCTCGAGGACTTTGCTTTAAACCATACAGTGACTTCCGGAGGTAACACACTTTTCTATTCTCCCCCTGAGCAACAAACCCAGGTGGTTGCTCCATATAAACTTCTTCAAGAAGGTCGCCATTCAAGAAAGCATTCTTAACATCTAATTGATGTAAATCCCAATGATATGTGGCCGCCAAAGAAACAAGAAGATGAACTGAGGTGAGTTTGACCACAGGAGAAAAAGTCTCAGAATAATCAATACCATAAGTTTGGGCATACCCTTTGGCAACAAGCCGAGCTTTTAACCGTTCCAAAGACCCATCAGCCTTAGTTTTAACAACAAACACCCATTTACATCTAATGGCATTCTTCCCAGGAGGTAGATCAACAAGAGTCCAGGTACCAGCTTTTTCAAGAGCCATAAGTTCTTCTTCCATTGCTGTACGCCAACCAGGATGAGTCAAGGCTTGGTGAAGAGTAGTAGGGGTGGATATGGAATCAAGGGTGACCACAAGCGAAGAAGAAGTAGGAGACAAATTCTGGTAAGACAAGAAGGAGGATATAGGATAGGTACATTTGGCATATCTTTTGGGAGGACAACGAGGACGGGTACCTTTCTGGAGGGCAATAGGTAGGTCATGGGAGGGATCAACAGCAGAATCAGGAACAACTGGATCAGGTACAGTAATAGGAGGATCTGAGGTATCAGGAACAGAAACCAAGGAGTCATGACCAGAATCCGTTGGCGAAGCAGTGACTGGTGACAGCGAAACATTGGCGGCATCAGCATCATTGATGATATCAGGTTTTGGAACAATAGCCTGTACTGGTGAGAGTGGGACACGATAAACTAGGGCATCATCAGACTCAACAATGATAGATGGAGACTCAGAGAAGGTCGAAGATGTGAAGAAAGGAGAAAACTCATGAAAGATTACATCAGTGGACACAAGGTAACGACAAAGGTCAGGAGAGTAACATCGATAACCTTTCTGAATTCGAGAATAACCAAGGAAGACACATCGTAAGGACTTGGGATTGAGTTTAGTGACACTTGGACGAACATCCTGAACAAAACAAACACAACCAAAGATTTTTGGATCAATAGGAAACAGCTTAGTGGTGGGAAACAGAATGGAATATGGAATATCCCCACTAAGAACAACCGAAGGCATGCGATTTATGAGAAAACAAGCTGTAGAAACGGCATCGGCCCAAAAACTTTTAGGGACAGAGGAATGAAACATGAGAGCTTGGGAAGTTTCTAATAGATGTCGGTTCTTTCTTTCAGCAACACCGTTTTGAGCGGGGGTATCAACACAAGAGGATTGGTGAAGAATACCATGACTTTGCATATACTCGGTGAATGGGGCGGAAAAATATTCTTTTGTATTATCACTTAGTAAGATTTTCACAGGAGTGTTAAACTGGGTTTGAATTTCAGCGCAGAAATGATGAAAGTGAGTAAATAATTCAGAACGCTGTTTCATTAAGTAAAGCCAAGTGATTCGAGAAAAATCATCAACAAAAGTGACAAAATAACGATAACCAGATTGAGACATGATTGAACAAGGACCCTAGACATCAGAATGTACTAACTCAAATGGGGACGCAGCTCGTTTATTGACGCGAGGTGCCAAATGAACATGATGGTGTTTGGCAAATTGACAGGATTCATAATTTAAAGTAGACACAGAAGAGAATTGAGGATATAATTTTCAGAGAGATGACAGAGACATATGACCTAGACGACAATGAATTTCAAATAGAGATGACCCACCAGAACAAGCAATAGAACGTGGTACCTGATCATCAAGGATGTAATGACCACCAGATGCATAGCCCTTACCAATAACATGTTTCATTGTGAGATCCTGAATCAAACAATGGTCAGGAAAGAATGTGATAAAAACAATTTAATTGTCGAGTAAGTTTGCTAGTAGATAAAAGATTAAAAGCAAGATCAGGAACATGAAGGACAGAGGATAAAGAAACAGATGGGATAGGTCTAATGGTGCCAGATCCGAGAACACGAGAATAAGAACCATTAGCAATGGTTATACTAGAGGGGTTGGCATAAGGTGTATATGAGGAGAACAAATTTTTGTTACTTGTCATATGATCAGTTGCACCGGAATCAATAATCCACTTTGACGAACAAGTGGCAAGGCTAGAAGTGATGTTACCTGTAGCAAGAGCACCTGAAGATCTAGACTTAAATTCCTCCATCATCAAACAAGGAGATGTACCAAACAGTAAAGGTGAAATGACAACAAACTCTCAGAGCAAGAGCAAAAGAATCACACAATCATTAACTGCAGCAACAATCTGAAATATCCCAAATGAGGCTTTAAGGTCCTCCAACTACAATAACAACCGTCACACTAGTGACCAAATGGAAATTTCTCACAACCAGAAATATCTCAAACGATGAACAAAAGCCGCCAGATGAACAGTAACAGTGCTAGATGAATAGTAATCTGAGTGAATAGTACCTCAGATGAATAGAAACTTGAGTGAATAGTACCTCAGAGATTTTTTTTAAAAGGGACCCACACAAAAGAAATCACCGAAAGAGTTTACGTACTACCACTTTCTTAACTAATATCCAAAAGGTGATTCCATAAATAGACCCATAACTTGTAATAATACCCGAACAAAAAAATAAGTCACAAAATGCCAAGAGCTCACAGCAAAAATGAAACTCCAAGTCAATAAAGATGTCCACTTGTGATCAGAAAAGCAATGAACTTTAACCAAAGGACAAAAAAAAAGGAATTGAAAACACCTTAGAAAATCACGGAGCCTTCTGCTTGAACAAGAGAGGCAAGTACCCAATAATTTCAAAGTGAGAGTTGGACCAAATGGCAACCGGAGATGGAACGGTGAGGATGATTCGATCAGAACGCCCTTGGAATCGCCGAAAAAGCTCACCGGAATATTCCTCATGCGCCGGCGAGTGGGTCTGACAACGAAGTTTGCAGCGGAGCGTGCTCACTCACGCGATGTCGGAATGGAATGCCGTCTTGGGTTCTGACCGATCTGGTGCCGGAGATGATGATGGTGTGGTGTGTGTCTCTTAATGAGGTACAGGAAAGGGAGATCTAAACCTTGATTTCACTGGAAACAATGGCTTTTGTTGCCGGAAAACTGACTGAAGATATTCTGTTGTTTTGCTCGAATGCTCTGATACCATGAAGGATTCTAAAACAAAGTTCTCATTTATGTAATCGAAGTACAGATATATATATATACAAATAAATACATTTGAAAAATAATGTGAAACCATCGTTCGTTTTCTAACTTCCTGACGGTGGGGGATATGATTATTGACTTGTATAATTATTGACTTCTAACAGAAACAAAAAACACAATCCTGACCCACGGAAAAAAAAAACAATCCTGACCTGAGAAAAAAAATTAAAATACAATCCTGACAAATAAGTACGATAAAAACACGATCCTTTTGGGGGGAAAAAGAAAGATAAAACGCGCTCCTAACTGTAATTTTGCCGTCAGCGCCATGATTATAGGTAAGACCTCACACATCATTCTTCCTTTTTTTTTATATGGATTGTATCTTTAAAAATAGTTTTTTAACCGTAATTTATAGTATATAAGGTAAGTATGTGAGAAGAATTTTATCTTGATTTATATAAATAAACACCTTTAAGAATTCCAAACAAGCTTTTTGTCTGGTTATGCTAATTATCATGTGTTTGTTTGGGATCACAATTAAAACCTCCAAAAGTGTTTGTTTACGGAAATCAAGACAAATTACGGTCAAATATTTATATTATATAACATATCACTCTAATCCTATTTATAAGTTCATTTTAACTAAATCTCACGTATTAAGGGAAGGTAGTTAACTCAATGATTATAGGGTAAATTTTCAACTAAGCTCTCATTCATGAATGAGTACTTTTTAACTCTTTCTTCTCTATCTATCTTTAAATTATTTCTTCATTAGTATAATAAATAAAGATAAAATTATCATAATCTCATTTACTACAATGAAACTAAATTTATAAATAGGATTAATTTTTTTTATAAAAAAACTTATAAATAAAATTAGACTGATAAATCACAATTAAAAAATTGTTTTTAAAGGCACCGATCGATCTTCCAAATGATCACTGATTTGTTTCTCTCTCAAGTAGAAAAGCTTGTGTGAGGATGACCCCACTCTGCATCACCGTTAATTTGGTCACTCATTTGATGGTGTTGGAAAATAGCCTAGTCCACCCTTGGTGGATTGGGCCCAAGCCCAATAAGATTGGGGTCAAAGTATAAATAACATAAATGTTTGGGTGGATATATATAATATTATCCAAAATGTTATGAGTCATGTTTTTTTTTCCGATGCAATATGACTCTTCAAGTGGCATTGTTTCACTAAAATAATATATCTCTCAATCGAAAGGATATCTTGTCTCTCTAATGGAAGGACATGTTAGTAGAAGAGGAAGGGGTGCATAAAACTCTATAAATAGGCATAAAGGGATTCAGTTGCAAGATACTTGAATTAACATACAGAAACTCTGTCACTGTGAATCCCTATTCCCTCTACTCTATTTCTCTTTTCTTCTTCCTATAGTGGTGTATTTGCTGTGCGTCATAATCGCTTCCGCTACTGTGATACGATTAGCGTGGGTATAAGAGAGAAACGGTCGCACTCCAGGTACGCCCAATTTTTCTTACATGGTATCAGAGCCAAGTTTAACCTGTATGAGATTGTAATCCTCATATTATGATAATATGATGTGTATGTTATTATTTTTCAAAGATCTATATGATATTTTCTATAGTCACATGTATATGTATGCGGGAACTTATTGATATTTGTTCTTGAGATTCACATGATAATATATGTATAATGCTTCAACTGTGTTTCTGAGTTTGAGAGTATGCTCTTTGTATAGGCATAAAGATATAACATATGTAAATTTAGAATCATAAAACAAAAGAACTTAGAGAGAGAAAGCATGAAAAACGAAATTGTTTTTGGTATGGGGTCATTTTAAAATCAGTGCCCATATATACTGTTCATCTTGTTTTTTCTTTGGAACATTCCGTCATTAAGATCAATAAAAACTACTTGTCGTTGTTAAAACCACCGAAAAAAACTAGAAACACTGGAAACCGTCGAACAAAGGCCCTGGGAGTGGCGGCTAAGCGTTAGTTCGAACTGGTTTGCGCCATATCTGAACGACATGTTTTTTTGACTTCAGTCAGAATGGCACGCAGTTGATCTGTTTGCCAGAAAGGCCTTCCCTATTGAGCGAAAAGACGTTCATATGTTTTTTGGGGAAACAGTTGGCTCATACATTCTTGGACAAGTGGACTGGACTGCACTTTGTTTTGGATCTGAGTTTTTTTATTGAGCCTAAGGACCTTGTCTTTCTGGATTTGTTTTCTGGAATTGTTGATTTTTTTTTTCTTCTGTTTTAACTTTTTAAGCCACCAAAGTTTTTTATTGATGACTTAATTTTGTTAGTTATTGAAGATTCGACTTGTGACTTTGGGTCTGTGTATTTGTTTTGGTATTTTTTTGTTGTTGTTCTTTCGGACTGTTTTAAAACGCCCAGGGCCTATGCATTTTGATTTTAAAGTTGGGATTTAATGTATGGTTTCATGGTGTCCCCGCTCTCTTTATTTCAATTGGTTTATAACTCATTAATTGAATCATGGAATATGCTATTTGTTGTGGGGGTGCGTGGCAAGGAAAATCATGTTTATATATATGCCATTATATACGCACAGAATGTATCTCGTTTTGTTATTTAAAAAAAAATGCATATCAATTTTTTTTGAATATAAATATAATTTATTCGATTATAAAGTTTGGATCAAGTTTCAATTTATGTTATAATGAAACATGATTTAGTTGATTATTTATTATATTATTATATGTTTTTGTTAAGTGGGAGCTTTTAGGAGTTGTTAATCCTAAAAGTTAAAGTTGTTAAAGTATATATATATAATTCTTGACAGAATTTTAGTGATGTTGCTAATATTTATGTGATGGGAGATACAAACGTATACTCCTGATCATGAATTTAATAGTATTACTATTTTTTCTGGTTAAGAATAATATAAGTACATGATATTGTATATTGTGTTGTGCTATATATTGTCGATGATATGTTCAATAGTTTAATTCTTTTAGAGAGACATATTGAATGTGGAATGAATTTGTCTCCAGAATTGAAAATGGCAACTAAGAACATCATCGCTGAGTTAAATAAAGGGGACAAACTAAATGGTGACAATTGGGATATCTGGCACCGAAAAGTCCAATATATTTTGGAGGAACAAGAGGCAATGGAGCCTCTAACAACAGTTGTAGCACAGCCTGCTGCTGGGAATACGGCCCAACACAGGAGAGACCAAGAGGTCTATGAGGCTTGGAAAAAGAAAAATAGCATTGCAAGAATTACATTGCTGAGTACAATGGCAGATGACCTCATGTGTGAATATGAGAAAAATGAAACAGCGCAAGCCATATGGGCAGCGTTGAAAGACAGATTTGGTGGTACATCCACCTCTAAGCTTAGACGATTAACTATTAAGTTTGATACGTATAAGCTTAGGCCAAGTACTTCCATGAAACAACATCTAAGAGAGATGGCAAATATGATAAGAGAATTGAAGGAAGCTGGGCATACTGTGTCTGATGAACAAAAAGTTCAGGCAGTGATAAGATCATTGCCATCTAGTTGGGAGCACATGAAGGTTAATCTAACCCATAATGAAGGCATTAAAAATTTTAATGATGTGGCTAAACACTTGGAACTTGAGGACGAGCGCTTGGAGGCATACAAGTCCTCTGGCCATGCCTACTACACAGAGGGTGTAGGTCCTTCTAATACAAAACCCGATTCCAAGAAGGGGAATAAATTCCAAAAGAATGGAAAGAAGGACAAGAATAAATTTGTAAAAGGCAAAAAGGAATTCAAGAAGAAAGGAAAAAAGGGCGGGAAGAAGAATAAAAATGACTTAAAGAAGGTCAAATGCTTTGCCTGCCAAAAGATGGGTCATTTCGCACGGGATTGTACTGAGCGAAATGAGAGTGAAAAGGTACTAGTGGATTATGTAAATTCACATGTTTCCTATGTTTCTAGCACTGTTTTCCTAACAGAAAATATATGTTCTTCTTGGATTTTGGACTCAGGTTCAACATATCATGTGACGAGGGATCGAGGATCCTATGTAGAATACCGTCGGCTGCCTGACAAATGTAAGTGGCTTTATGTAGGCAACAATGCAAAGATTGAAGTTAAAGGCATTGGAACTTGCAAATTAACTTTGCGTAGTGGAAAGCCTTTGATCCTACATGATGTGCTTCATGCTCCTGACATCCGACGGAATTTAGTTTCTGTAAAATGTCTTGTGAACTATGGGTTTAATGTAAACTTTTATGATAAAGTTGCAGACATATTTTATAATTTTGTATTTTATGGTCTAGCTTTCCTTTCAAAGAAGTTCTTTGTAATGGATATTATTGATGATTATAATATACATGATTTCTTTGCTACTTCTTCTGATTCAACTGTTGATATGGCTATTTGGCATGCTAGACTAGGGCATATTAATCAAAATAAAATGATTAAACTAGCAAAAGAAGGTTTGCTAGGATCCATATCCAATATGGAAATGTCCTTGTGTGAAAGTTGTCTAGCAGGTAAGGCAACTAGAAAACCTTTTGGTAAGGGAACAAGATCAGAACAACCATTGCAAATAATTCATTCTGATATTTGCGGTCCTATGAGTGTGAGGGCAAGGCATGGAGCTTGGTATTTTATCACTTTTATTGATGACTATTCAAGATACGGTCATGTCTATTTGATCACACATAAGTCTGAGGCTCTTGAGTGCTTTAGACAATACGTAAATGAAGTTGAAAATCAAATGGACAATAAAATTAAAGTATTACGTACTGATCGAGGACGTGAATATTTGTCTGATCAATTTAAAGAGCTCTGTGAAGAAAAAGGGATAATTAGGCAGCTAACTATCCCTGGCACTCCCCAACAGAACGGAGTTGCTGAAAGAAGAAATAGAACGCTTCTAGACATGGTTAGGTCAATGATGGCACAAGCAAATCTACTAATTTCATATTGGGGTGATGCTTTAATGACTGCTACCTTTGTACTCAATCGTGTGCCCTCAAAATCAGTTACTTCAATACCTTATGAGTTATGGACAAAACGCAAGCCGGATCTCAGTATCCTTAGACCATGGGGGTCAGCTGCATACATTCATGATAATTCTCATAAGTATGGCAAGTTAGGTCCTAGAGGAAAGAAATGTATCTTTATAAGGTACTCTGAACAATCCAAAGGATATGTCTTCATAGGTGAAAATGAAGATGGAACGGTAACTGAAATTGAATCTAGAGATGTTACATTTCTAGAAAATGAATTCCCTAAAAGGGGAGACATTGACCGCACTGTATCTCTTTATGAGACACAGGAACAAATAAGTATAGAACCTGTTGGTATGCCTGAATCATCCCAAAATGTCGATCTAAGTGGGAGCTTAGAAAGCTCAACACAAAGACCTAGACAAAAGAAAAGACAAAGGCAAGAAGCTCCTACAAGAAAGAGTAACAGGGAAAGTATCCCTAAAAGACGCTTCCAAATAGAAAGTGAAGCACTTATTGTTACTCCTGATGGGGATGATGAACCACGTTCGGTACTAGAGGCCTTATCCAGTCCTGCTAAAGACGAATGGAAAAAGGCAATGGATGAAGAAATGAACTCAATGAGAAAGAATAAAGTTTAGGAATTGGTTGACCTACCAAAAGGGCGAAAAGCCATTGGGAACAAGTGGGTTCTCAAAATTAAAAGAAAGGTGGATGGGTCAATTGATAAGTATAAGGCACGATTAGTTGCAAAGGGGTATACACAGCAAGAAGGTATAGATTATGAAGATACCTTCTCACCCGTGGTACGATTTAATTCTATAAGAATTATTCTAGCAATAGTAAACAGTTTGGACTTAGAATTACATCAAATGGATGTTAAAACTGCATTTCTAAATGGTGATCTGGATAAGGAAATCTATATGGAACAACCATTAGGTTTCATTGAAAAAGGAAAAGAGAATAAAGTTTGTAAACTTAAAAGGTCTATTTATGGACTCAAGCAATCATCCAGATAGTGGTATTTGAGGTTTCATAAAGCAATAACCTCTTATGATTTTCAAATGATTGAACAGGACCAATGTGTCTACATCAAACGGTTTGAGGGTAATTTTGTTATATTATCCTTATATGTAGATGATATACTATTGGCTGGAAATAATCTGAATTCGATTATAGCTATTAAAGAATGGCTTTCATCGAATTTTGAAATGAAAGACATGGGTGAAGCAGAGTATATACTTGGAGTTAAGATCCAAAGAGATCGTTCAAAAAGAATCCTATATCTTTCACAAGAAAATTACATTAAAAAGATTCTCGAACGATTCAACATGAGCAACTGCAATTCCTTGGATACCCCAGTGGCTTCTGGTGTAACCTTAAGCAATAAGATGTGTCCCAAAACTGAGTCTGATCAAAAGAAAATGATGAAAGTTCCCTATGCTAGTGCCGTTGGTAGTTTAATGTACGCAATGATGTGTACAAGGCCAGATATCTGCTTTGCGATAGGATTGGTAAGTAGGTTCCAGTCCAACCCAGGTGAGCGTCACTGGAAAGCAGTAAAAAGGATCATGAGATACTTAAAAGGCACCTCTGACTATGCACTATGCTACGAAGGAAGCGATCTACGCCTGGTTGGATATTCCGATGCTGATTTAGGCGGAGATGAGGAAGAGCGAAGATCGACCTCAGGATATACTTTCTTACTGAATAATGGCGCCATATGTTAGAGTAGCAAGAAGCAAACATGTATTGCTTTACATTCTATGGAAGCCGAGTTCGTAGCATGCACTGCAGCTGCACAAGAGGCATTATGGTTGAAGAGGTTCATTGAACATCTAGGATTTGGCAATGAGAGTACTAATCCAGTATTAATGCATTGTGATAACACTGCAGCCATAGCCTATACTAAAGATCCTAAGTATCATAGTAAGACCAAGCATATAGACATTAAGTACAATTTTGTAAGAGATTATATAGCACAGAAAATTATTGCTGTACAACATGTTTCGACCAAGAGTATGGTCGCTGATCCCCTGACCAAACCAATTGCCAAGGAAACATTTGAAAAACATGTGAGGGCACTTGGTGTACGTAAAATGTAAAAATTTCAGACTTTATTACATTTATGATTAATTGAAGTACTTATCATTATTAGTATAAATGTCTGTGTGAAAATATACAATGTCTAGTATGTCGTACAGGCTTGTGAGGTTGTCTCTCTCACACGAGCAACCGCCTTTGACACTCAGGAGGGGTGTGCAAAGATGAGACAATTGTGTTCACCGGTAAAACTGCTAGAATGCTGATATGGTAGAGAAGAAACACAAACTATATGTCGCCTTGACAACAGTGTAGCGTGTCAAGATGAGATCCATAAACATGAACATTAGTATGGATCAAATCATGGATATCCACTTCCATGATGCCTGTAGCCAGATAACAAATTCTCCAATATTGACGTCTAAGTAGAAAGGAAGAATTTGGGTTTAGATGCTGGGAGTGTCTAGACTTAAGTCTGTGCAGTGTTAATAACAAAATGGAAAACGACTTGCGCTCTTATGGTGTGAGAGTAACACTGTAGCATGTGATTCATACCACATGTGCTAAAGAACCGCAAAAGGGAAGCAAGTAAGAAGATCCCTGCTTAATTGTTGTGTGAGTCCCAGGAAGTTTCTAATTCTTCCAATGATATCCTTTGACTTTGACAATATCACAGAGGTGTGCTTCAGCGTCTGCTACTTTAGCATATGTCCTACGATCATGATAAATGCGATCTATGGTATTATGTTAGGAAAGCGGCTGATGTATATTGAAGTGATATCTGGGCGAAAGGAAGATTACTTGAAATATACACAAATATGCTAGTGTCTGAGACATGTCCTTTTATGGTATTATTTTTTATAATTTCATAAATGTGGATACTATGCATACTAAAAAGGCAATCTGAGTTTTATACTGACTCAAAAGGGATTAGATTAGCTATGTGAAAGTGTATATAAGTAAATCTAGGATATTTAAGGCACAATATTAAAATCAAGCTACACAATGAAGGTTGCTTTGTGCTGGTATCTGTAAAAGAGATTTCTAGTACATACACCTATATGCAGATGTCATGCCTACGCGGTCACGGCAAAGCACCTAGTTTGAAAGAAGGAAGAAAAAGAGACATATCTAATCCACCAAGTGTGAGTGGGAGATGTTGGAAAATAGCCTAGTCCACCCTTGGTGGATTGGGCCCAAGCCCAATAAGATTGGGGTCAAAGTATAAATAACATAAATGTTTGGGTGGATATATATAATATTATCCAAAATGTTATGAGTCATGTTTTTTTTCCGAGGCATTGTTTCACTGAAACAATATATCTCTCAATTGAAAGGATATATTGTCTCTTTGATGGAAGGACATGTTAGTAGAAGAGGAAGGGGTGCATAAAACCCTATAAATAGGCGTAAAGGGATTCAGTTGCAAGATACTTGAATTAACATACAGAAACTCTGTCACTGTGAATCCCTATTCCCTCTACTCTATTTCTTTTTTCTTCTTCCTATAGTGGTGTATTTGCTGTGCGTCATAATCGCTTCCGCTACTGTGATACGATTAGCGTGGGTATAAGAGAGAAACAGTCGCACTCCAGGTACGCCCAATTTTTCTTACAGATGGCCACCATGCATCTGGGTAATGCCAACTCCGGCAATTTGTCACCAACTTGTTGGGCACCTCCTTCATGCTCTGCTTGCTCGGTGGTCTTATGGCTAAGACTTTCCTTGACAGATACATCACATCACCCTTATCAAGCCCTCATTCTCCCTCTTTTCTTCTTTTAAATTGTCTTTTATTTGATTTGGGGTTTTTTTTATTCAATTTTTTATTCTTTCTTTGACAGATACCTCACCGGAAGTTCTGTATATAGCGCTCTTTGTTACTGCCGTCGGCACCGGAGGTCTGAAGTCGAGTTTTTCTGGGTTTGGGTCCTACCAATTTGATGATACGGACGAAACAAAGAAGGCCCAGATGACAAAATTCTTCAATTAGTTTCTTCTTCTTCTTCAAAAGCATAGGATCTCTCGTCGTAACCTCTTAGCTCAGATTGCCGTGATTTTCGCCGCTGCTTGGAGGAAGAGGCACTTGCAACTACCCTCCAATTCGTCAATGAGGGTTTGGTTGTGTTTTATTTATTTATTTTTTGGTCATATGTACAGGT
Source organism: Inga oerstediana (assembly GCA_963210345.1). NCBI lineage: Eukaryota > Viridiplantae > Streptophyta > Magnoliopsida > Fabales > Fabaceae > Inga > Inga oerstediana. Next base: position 44,760,948 of record OY723405.1, read on the forward strand.
CATTACTTGGTCAGCAATAAAATTACTCAGGAGTCTTGTCGCCCACATAAACAATTTTATCGGCGTTGGTGCACATCATTAACGAATAAAATTTGACACAGTCAATATCTTTTTCAAATTATAAAGACTAACCATTTAAAATGAAGTAAATTATAAGATCAAAATCTCATGCTTGACATTTTGGGAATCAAAATCAAAATGAATGTAAACCGAATATGATATTAAACTTGAATGAAAACAACTAACCTAATAAAGAGGGGCTCGCGACTCTTCCTCTGCGGCTCGCTGGATCTCAATCATATGAGCAGTGAAAGTAAGTAGACCCTGACCAGATTGAAAGGCCCTTTTAGCAATCGCATAGGCAATTCCATTCACCTCCCTTGAACAGGTACAAACATTGGCAATCCAGTCTCTCTGCAACATCTGTCTGATCTCATCAATTGAGGACTAGGACCATGATAAACTCTTTTGTCTTTTATATTAGAGATAGGGAGGAGTATAATATCCCCTCTTTTTTTTAATGGAAAACAAAATGATATTAGAAAATAAAACAGGGAAAACCATTCGTAAGGTTATCTGTGTATTTTTTTTTCCTCTTTATTAATTCTTAATGCAAAGATGATTTCCAACTCAGTTTTTTTATGTCAAAATGTCTTTAATTACCATATTGGATGATCCATCCCAAAGCATTTCTAAGACAATAAATCATAAAGAATTGGGGCTCAGTATAACTGCCACAAAAAATGATGAAAGAGTGTGCCAAACAAATAAATAACAACATGGCAGAAGTACGTGGATTTGCCTTTTTTATGCTTGGATAAAACAATTCCCCAGCTAGAAGATGAGATATTATCCTTAGAGGGAAGATACCTAGTGTAATGCACTAAATTTTGATTAAGGGCTAATCATGATTATTATGGATAATTATGAATTTAATTGGAATTATTATGTGTTTTGTGGCTATATTAATTAATATGTCATAATTAGTGAAAAATTGGAAGAATGGAATTATTAGCCATGAGTTAGTAATTAAGGGAGAAATTAATTACTAGCTAAGAGAAAAAATGAGAAGTGTGATTAAATGGCTAATGGAGGAATTAAGTAACTAATTGGGTGTTTGCTTTATGAGAGCCAATGGCATGTGGACATGTGGCAAGCTTATATGAGGCAAGAGAGTAAGGAAAAGTCAAACTTCATTGTTTAATGTTTCTCTCTCCTCTCTCTCCCCCTCTTTTTCGGCTGAACCATAGGCATAGGGAGATGATGATTTCTTCATCCTCCAACACACTCCATCTCTCCTTCTCTCTCTCTCTCTCATTTCGGTGCCATTGGAGACCAAGGAAGGGAAGAAGAAAAGCTTGTAATTTGGGTGAGTAAATAGCCTCCTTTGCTCAAATTCTTTTCTTTAATGTTGCTCCATGAGTAATGGGTTTCATTTTGAAATTTATAGTGTGCCTATTGGAGTTAGTTTCAGCCCACATGAAAATATGGTTGTTGGAGAATCAAAGAGTGTTTTTGGAGAAGTTAAAGAGGTATGTGAAACCAATCTATCTATCTAAGTTTCATGCCATTTGAAGTAGTTTGTAATTTCTGGAAATTTTGGCTTGAATCCGAAAATGAGTGCCACTGTTCATTTGGTATGTTTTTGGCATGAGAATGGTGTGTTGGAATGAGTTTAAGATAGATAGATTGATTGGTGATTGAAATGTGATGTTTGGATGAGATTGGTATTTTATTGATTTAGTTGCCCAAAACCCAAAGCATGATAATGGAGTAGGATTTTGATGATTCTGATGATCCCATTGAGTTTATTGGGTGTTTTTCTGTGGGAGTGGCTTTAGGTAAAGTTTTGTGTCTATTAGGATCAATTGGGCAAGTATTGGGAAAATGCCTCTGTTTTGCTGCGTTTTCTGGTTCTGATAGAATCACTCGAGTGATTTGGGATTCACTCGAGTGAGGGATGAAGATCACTCGGGTGAGGTTGAGTATCACTCGAGTGCTGTGCATATATTTTGTTTTCTCTTCAATTTTTCTGTTGTGCTTTCTGGAAAATTCAACAGTGTATAGTCTCACTTGCGAGTGATGATCTATCACTTGAGTGCAATGTCCTGTGCTCGAGTGCTCCTCTTTGTGGTAAACTCTTGTGCTCTCGGGTTCTCACTTTCTGGACTTCACTCTCAGGTGCTCAAGTAAGGCATTTGGCCTTCACTCGGGTGAGGTCCAATATGCTCGAGTGTTGTAGTCTCTGAAAAGTCCTTGTGCTCTTGGGTGTTCACTCGCTATCCTTTACTCTCTGGTACCTGAGTGTAGAATGTACCATCACTCAAGTGAGGTCTCCTTTACTCGAGCATCCGTACAAACTCACTCGAGTAAGGCCATCTTCACTCGAGTGCCTCAGTAGAAAATTTCAGTTTTGTGCTTCCAAAGGGGATCTTTGGGGATAGTCTTCTAACCCCTTAGGGCTATGGTTAGAGGTATTCTTGAGTACTAAAGGAGTAATAATGATAACCAATTAAGTGATCAGAAGCTATTGAGAATTGAAATAGGGAAATAACTCTTTGTCCCTAATTAAGAATCTAGGATACGATATTTTCCCGATGTGGCAGAGACCAGTGCCTGGGAACGCCCGGAAGGATCAAGGTAGTGACTTTTCTCTCATGTTGTGTATGATACTTGGTATGCATGTTTATCATTATGAATGTGTTATCGGCCATAGGGTATTACAGCGCGAGCAGTTCAGCGTGAGCCGTCGTAGGGGGCAATGCTCATGATACCTACCCCGGCCGTTGTATCTGCCGCTGTAAGTGCCGAGGCTGTGTTGTGGAATCGTGGATTCCTGTTTGAGTATCCAGCCTGTGGGGTTGTGTGTTGTGAAATTTTTTATATAGATCCCAGCTGTGGTGATAAATGTGATATGTTCATGTGGATGTGCAATACAGCAAGCAGTTGAGCGTGACCCGTCGTAGGGGCCGATCCCATGATACCTACCCTGGCTGTTACAACTGTTATTGTGATTGCTGTGTGTTGTTGATGATTTACTTTCATGCCTTATTATCATGCATTTTATGATTGATTTGACATTACGGGGATTCTTTAGAATCTCACTCTCTCAAATCTAAACATTTTAGACAGGGCTGAAGGATCAAAAGGCAAACGGGTGACGAAGAGCGGGTAGAGCTCCGTGTTAGGAGTTCCTTTTTGGTTATTGGTTATCATTATATATTATTGGATATTTTGTGGGAAGTATATGTATATATTGGGATTTGTGATGTAGTTTTGTGTAATCCCTGAGTAAAGGGTATGAATTTTGGGCTGTGTGCCTTTGTATAATCCCTTTATGAATTAATGGAACCCGAGTGTGTTGGGAATTTATGCTTTACTCTGATATGTATGAATGAAATCAACCTGTATAGGCCATTTTGTATTTGTAATGTGAATATGAGACCTTGTGAACAAGTTTTTGAAAAGTTTTATAGACCCTGATTTTGAGAAGTTTAATTTAGTTTAAATCCCAAATCATTTAAGGTCTCTAATTTTACATTAATTATGTTTTTATGAACTAATCCCAGCCTTAATCGTGATGGGGATTTCACCTAGGAGTTCTATTCTTTTGCTGACAATCCTCAATATGAGCAAAGACTGTGAGGGAAAATGTTGGTCTAGTTCTTTTTTTTGCCAGAAACGTTAGTCTAGTTGAGCTAGCTCCTATCTTATAATGTCATAATTCAAATCACACTGCGAATGTGAGGACCTTAATAGTGGACCGATCTGTAAGTATATCTATTAACACTTTTTGAGCCCAAAATTCACCATTTAATGTAAAAAAGTTGATCATTAACTTGAGAAACTGAAATAGGAATCCTAGAGATTATGCTTACTATATTAGGAGAGTATATACGGCTAATTGGAGGTAGATTCCATGAAATGGGATTAACATTGAAAGAAGTATGCAGTAGTAGATCTGAAACATAAACTAGATTCATGGAGCTAGTAGATCCTGATTGCATAGGCTACCAAAAAGGATAGTTAAAAAGTAGGGAACGGGGTGTCAGCTGGGCTTTACTTGCAGCCCCCTTTAACGCCCTTCATCCAGCCATTCATTTCATCCAATGGTCTTGACATTTAATTAATTTAAATGACGTAGTTTGGGAAGAGAGAATCTAGCTGCTCATTCTTACACTTAATCCTAGCCGTTCATGTGTTTTAACTTAAAATCATTGCCTTTTTCCTTAATTTCGCCAAAGTGGAGACGTTCGCACAGGCCACAGGGGAGTTTGTTAAAACACATTAATGGCTAGGATTGCAGGTAAGAATGAGCGGCCCAATTCTCTCTTCCCAAACTATGCCATTTAAATTAATTAAAGCTATGTTTGGAATAACTTTTTTTTAAGAAAATAAGTGCTTATTACGTAAGTCAAGATAAAACGCCTCTCACATACTTACCTTGTATACCGTAAATTACGATTTATAAGCACTTATACGTCAAAAATAAGCTATCTCAAACGAGTACTAAATGTCTAGACCGTTGGATGAAATGAATTGCTGGGATGAAAGGCATAAGAGGGGGCGGCAAGAGGGCAGCAGGTAAAGCACAATCGACACCCCACTCCCTAAAAAGTATGCATATACCATTTCCAACTCTATATTTTAGATGACTAACTACTACTATATTTGCATTTTCAAACTTACTAACTTTGACGTGCTATTAGAGGCTATGACTATCATTATATAATCAAAAGTCTATGAAATAGTTATATAATTTGAATTAAAATAAAAATATTTATGCAGAAATTAAATTGAAAAAACATACAATTGACATTAATTTTTATATTTTCATCGTAAAATAGCAGGTTAACTGCTAATAAAATAATTATTAAAAAAATGAAAGTTTTGAAAAATTATTATCACTAAATTTTGAGGAAGAAAAATGGTTTCACTCATAACTCAAGATTTTAAAAAATGAATGGAAGTATTTGAGGGAATGGCTTCACAAGGTCTCCTGAAGCTCTCTCTAGCGAATTACCCAATGCTCAATGATTCAGGGCAACATTCGGGCAAGGAAGTGGATCTGTTACAGCAAAGTAAAAAGAAGATTAAAGTAAGAAGTGCTGATGCCCAACAAGAGGAGATAAGTAAGCGATCTTTCTATAATATGTTAAAGGGAACTATCCGAACTTATATGCGTAGTAGTGAGATGGAGGAGGAGGACCTTGATTTGAACCAATGATGTCGCATATAACAATTCTAAAGTATCAACGAGGTAGATTCACTGTGCCTGAGTTTGTATTCTCTAATGCAGCACTGCAAAAAAAATAGAAAACCATATAAATTGAGTCTAATTGTTAAGCTTTTAGGCAAAAAAACTGGGGCTAAGTAGAATTGAACAAAGGATCCAAAAGATGTGGGCTAAGGCTAGTGTGGTTTTTGCTATAGATCTATCAAATGATTTTTTCATTGTGAATTTTACCTTGAGTGATGATTATGAAATGGCATTATTGGGTGGTCCTTGGATGATCTCTGATTGCTATCTTACAGTAAGAGAATGAGACCAAATTTTGACCCTAAAGTGGAGGCAATTGAAGATGTATTGATTTGGATTAGATTTCTTGATCTTCCATTGGAATACTATGATGAGGGTGTTCTAGAGGCTATGGGGAATAAGATTGAGAAGATGGTTAAAGTAGATATGTCTACTTCTATGTAGTCAAGGGGGGTTATGCTAGGGTGGGAGTATAAGTGGACTTGAGGAAGGCTATCTTGCCTTTATACATTATTGATAAGAAAGAGAGACCGATTGTTTATGAGGGCTTCATTTACTTTGTTTTTGTTGTAGTATGTATGGCCATACTAAAAGGGAATGCAAACACAAGGAGCTATGAAAGGGGGTAAGGATAAGGGGGTGCATGAGGTTAATGAACGTAAGGAGGAGTATGTGTTTGTGAGTGGTCTAAGGTTCAAAATGGTAGAGGTTATTGTAGATTTAATCAAAATTTTCATAGAAATGGAACTGCTCAGGGGCTGTTTAGAAGGCTATGGGATCGCGGTTTGCGAATCTGGGTAGTTTAGAGGAAGATGTTGATGGTAAGAATAAGGAAAAGGATGCAATGAGAACTGAAGAAGAGAGACCCTAGGAGAAGGTTTGGCTAAAGAGGAAGCAATTGGTTAAATCAACTACATGAAAAGGATCTAACCATGAGTCAAGCTTTAGTACCAGTTTCGAAAGAAGTGATTGAAAGTAGAATGAGGCACCTAAATCTCAGGGTTTAAGAAGGTTTTATAAAGGGGTGACGATGTAAGTGTAGCAAAACAATGCCATAAGTGTGAGCAATGATAGGGGTCAGCTAAGGGATTTAGATGTTGATATCGTCTATGAGACCCCTGAAATTGCTAAAGAGCTTTTGAGTTTTAAGGTTGAGGGTGTGGGTAGACCTCCTGGGATAGGTGATTTAGAAGGAAAGGAGGGTAGCAGTAGCGAAAGGGTGATGGATGAGGATAAGCAACGAAGTGATTTTGTTATGAGCATCGATTGAGTTTTTATAGTCCCTATTATTTTCTATTATATATGATGATGATGTCTGATCATAAGATACTGATTTGGAATTGTAGGGGTGCCAGAAGTAAAATATTTGAGAGAAGTATGTGCTTGTTGGTTCAAGAAACGAAACCTGTATTGATAGGTTTACTTGAGACAATAGTGAATCATAGTAAAGCTGAAAGTTTCTCTAAGAACCTGGGTTATAAGAATTGGTTGGTAGTTCCGGGTGTAGGTTTTTCTGGAGGTATTTGGTTGGCTTGGCGGGATGAGGAGATGAAGGTTACAGTAATTATAGAGAATGCTCAATATGTGCATTTATATGTTGAAGGTTTTAGGCAAGTCAAGTGGATTCTTACGGTTGCTTATGTGTGTCTACGTGAAAAGGATAAACGTGTGTTCTGGAATGATATATTGTAGTTTGCTGGTTCTAATAGATTTCCATGGTTACTAGTGGGAGATCTGAATGATACAAGGGGAGAGAGTGAAAATAAGGGTGGAGCTCATATTAATTGCAAAAAATGTCAGATCTTTGAGGATAGAATCAATAGCTGCAATTTAATGGAGTTGGGTGCTTGGGGCAATCGTTTTATCTGGAAAGGATCGATCATTCCTGGATATGAAAGGGTGTTCAAATGACTGGATAGAGGCCTTTGTAATAGTGATTGGAGGTGATATTTCAAAATGTTGTGGTTAAGAATCTCCCTAGATTAGGTTGTTCTGATCACAATCCTTTATTGATTTTTTTATATGATGGTGAAGGAAGTATGGGCAAGCGGCCTTTTAGATTTGATGCTGCTTGGCTTTTACGTAATACCTTTTAGACTTTGTTAGAAAAGAATTGGAGAGGTGAAGGGAATATGCAACAATAATTAAATGTTCTAAGAGATCAATTAACACTATGGAATAAGGAAGTTTTTTTGAACATCCAGTATAAAAAAGAGAGGTTTGCTGGGGAGGATTGATGGTATCCAAAGGAAAATCAGCAATTTCAAGAGACTAAGTAAAGCTTTAATTAAGCTAGAATCTGAGTTACAAAGGGAGCTGGAAGATGTCTCGCAACAAGAAGAGGTTATGTGGTACCAGAAATCTAGAAGGGAGGGGATTAATGATAGGGACAGGAACACAAAATTCTATCATATTCGTACATTAGCTAGAAGAAGAAGAAATAAAGTTGTAATGCTAAAGAAGGAAGGAGAGGAGCGGGTGGAGGATCAAAGGGAATTATGTAACATGGCCAGAAACTTCTTTGATGCCTTGTTTACAGTTGAAGAAAGGGATGAGTTGAGGGCTGCAACACCAGCAAATGATGTTTTGATTACTTTTCCTCCATATTGGAAGAGGAAATTGCTTGGATGAATAGGAGCTTATCTGACGATGAAATCAAAGAGGCTATTTTCTCAATAGGAGCTTTCAAGGCTCCAGGAGAAAATAGCTTCCCTGCTTTGTTTTTTCAAAAAGAATGGAAGGTGGTTGGTGCATATTTGTGTTCATATGTGAAGAGGCTATGGGGAGGTTTGGAGGATTTAAAGGAAGTTAATGGAACTTTATTGGTATTAATACCTAAAGTAGAGAGACCTGAAACTCTTAAGCAAATGAGACCTATTGGTCTAGGTAATGTTGTGTAAAGTGTGTAACTAAAATTGTGGTTAACTAGATGAAAAAGATTTTAAGCAAAATAATGGCACCAAACCAGGCGAGTTTTGTACCGGGTAGGCACATTCAGGATAATATTGTGGTGGCCTAAGAGATTATTCATTCAATGAGATGTTTGAAAGGGAAAAAAGAAAGCGTATGATAGATTACGATGGAATTTTATTGATGAATAATTAAGGAGGTGGAGGTGGCAGAGGAGTTCAGGAGTTTAATCATGAAATGTATCACTTCTGTATCTATGTAGGTGATTTGGAATGCAGAGAGGACGGAGAAGTTTACGCTTTCTAGAGGAATTCATCAAGGTGATCCTCTATCTCCCTATATTTTTGTCCTTGCAATGGAAAATTTATCTCATATCATCCTAGGGGCAAAGGAAAGGGGCCTTTGGAAGCTATTCATAGTAGGGAAGAATGGGCCTGGAGTATCTCATTTGATGTTTGCTGATGATTTAATTTTATATGGTGAGGCTATTGATGAGCAAATAGAGGTCACTATAAGATGTCTTAAGGATTTTTGTATCTTATCAGGTTAAAAAGTGAACACTAGTAAATCAGCTATGCTTTGCTCTAAGAATGTCTCGACTGAAACTAGGAGGAAGCTAGTTGAAAGATCTAGTTTTGTTGAAACAATGGATTTGGGGACATACCTGGGCATTCCCTTGCATTATACAGGAGGTAAGTCAAAAAATTTTAGATTTGTAGTTGAAAAAGTAAAGAAAAGGCTAGCAGGATGGAAAAAAAATTGTCTTAGTATAGCGGGGAGAATAGCTCTTGCTAAAACCATCATAAGAGCTATCCCCATTATCCTATGATGGTTTCTCTTTCATCTAAGACTATTCTGGAGGAAGTTGAAAGAGCTCAGAGGAATTTTATATGGGGGCATGAGGAAGACAAACATAAATTTCACTTAGTAGGGTGGAAGAAGATTCAGAAGCCAATGAAGAATAGAGGATTGGGGGTGTTGAACTTATCTAGTATGAATGAAGCTTGTCTCTTAAAAATGGCTTTGAAATTGAGGAATGGAAATGTTGGGTTGTGGGGGGGGGGGGGGAGGTGGTGAAATTTAAATTCAACATGGGAAAAGAGCTCTCTTCAATCCTCCAAATTCCAAAGAATGCCTCATGGTTTTGGAGGGATATGGGGGAAGTCTGGGAGATTTTAAATGAGCTTTCTTGGAAGGGATTAATGAATGGAAAAGATACATCTTTTTTGCTTGAACCGTGGGTGGACCAAGATACTGTGTTAATTGACTATTGTGTACGAGTGGTGGACGACAGGTATTTGGAATGGTCAGTAGCAGATGTTGTTTCTGGTATTGGTGGCTGGGATTGGGGAAGATTTAAGTTCCTAATCTCAAAAATCATGGTGGAAAAAATTATTACTTTCCACCCTCCTAGTAGAGAAGGTGTTGATGTAGTATTATGGAAGGGTAGTAAAGGGGAATATACTGTTAAAGAGGGTTACAACAGAATAAGGGGAGAGAAACTTGGCATAAAGGATAGGTTATGGGACCTAATTTGGAAATGGAATGGTCTAGAAAGGGTTCGATGTTTTCTTTGGTTGCTAACTCTTGATAGATTATATACAAATGAGCTAAGACATAAGAGGTGGAGAGCTAAGGGCTTATATGAAGTATGTGGTTGTGCAGAAACTTCAATTCATGTTACTAGGGATTGCGAGGAGGCAGGGAAAGTGTGGTTGGAGGTCTTGTCATACCGCCATATACAACAACAATTTTTCATAGATACACTTTTAGTATGGATTAAATCTAATCTTTAATCTAAAAGAAAAATTAGAGGCATACCTTGGAATGTTATTTTCAATGTGAGCTGTTGGCTTTTATGGAAATAGAGAAATTCCAAAGTGTAACCCCCTCCATAATTATATCCGAAATACACTATTAAAATGAAATATAGAACAATAATAAGCAAAACTCATTTATAATCCCATCTTTCCGATAGGGTTTTCCACAAATACCTTTCGAAATACAATTCACCTGGTCTCACATTCATATTTCAAATACAATTATTTCACGAAGATAAATCACATTTATACCAATATCAAAGTACGCAAATAAGTCCCGGCTAATCCCCAGGTTACATTCATTAATCAAAGTATTACAGGGCACATTTGCCCATTTTAAGCTCTCATAAGGGGATTACACAAATCTCATCTTAAATACATAATCAAATCCTCATCCACATATACACAACCAAATCCAAATACATATCTCAACAAGCAATGATAACCAACTACCGAATCTTCAACCCTAAGGAAGTCCTTGTCGTTCCTGAATGCTTGCTCCATCCTCGATCCACTACCCTGACTGAAAGGTTAGTAGGGGAGGGGGAGATCCAAGAGAATCTCAGTAGGAAACCAATATGCATGCAAGATATGTATTTAATACATGACATGCTTACATTACATAACTCATGATCACACAATGACATCTGTAAGCTCAATACTTCAAACATCATACTTATAGCCATAGCATACACAGAAACATAGCTTCAAACATTCATATATGTTGCACATAATTATGCAAAGCAAAGACATGCATCTAAACACCAACACAGATTTCATATACATGCAGGAGAGGTAAGTTCCCTACACTTGTTCTTTCCACATAAGCTTCAACACCGCTTACTCACGACCAGGCGGATATCGAACCACGTTCAGGGCGAACTTCAAACATATAACCAAAGTAAGGACATATGTTTATTGTCTATTCCAAATCTTTACTTTCATTACACTTAAAATTTGTTACCATTTATGACCTTTAGGTGGCTAATAAAAGCCTAAACACATGCCTAAAGGCTTAGAAAAACACTTGACCAAAGAACATCTTCGAAAGACCAAAATGTCATTTTTGGGAGTTGGTCGTGGTCCACAAATCCACTGGCCAAGGCTAGAAATAGGTCAGAAACATTTGAGCCATGGCCAAGAAAATCTTGATTCTTGGCTGAACTTCCAAAAATCATAATTAATTCCATAAAAATTGAAATAAGGTGATTCCAAAGCCAAATGAAAGGTATTTAAATCCTCTTTATAGGAAAAATATTGACCATTACCAAAAATCACCACAAAAATACAGAATCACCCAAAACTAAATACTACCCCAAAATAGAGTCCATTTTTTACCTCAAATTTTGGACAGTCATATCTCCCAGCTCCCAAAGCGAAATGGCACAAATTATCATTTGTTTTGAAGCTTGGGATGTGAACTTTAAGATTGAAAAGTTTCATAATTTTTTGACATCATTTGCCCAGTCAAAACGTCCATACAACCAGACTGCCCAAAACAGACTTTCTATTGACAACATTTCAGTTTTGCACAATTGGCTTCCAATGGTCCCATTTTCACATCAAACACCATTCCCAAACAAATTTTCACAAGGAATACATTAAAAACACCAAATCAACTAAATTTACATCACATTGACATGTTTTACCAATAATCACAACATGTCATCACACAATCACAACAAAAACACACATGGTCATTCCTTTCATTCCAAGTTCTCAAACCAATTCTAATGGCTCTATAACACATCAAGACACCAATTGCCACTCAAAACACAAGGCAATTCATACATTTTGAAAATCACACAAAATCAGGGCAAATATCTCAATTCACAAAACTCCACCAAAAACCACAATGAATATATCAAAAGGGAGAAAACACTAACCTCTTCCTCTTTCCCAAAGAAATTCCATGATTCTTCATGTTTCCACTTTTCCTCAAGCTATTAAACACCTCCAATCAAGAATGTAAAACCATAGGGATGAAGCTCTCATCACTATGAACAACATTAAAGAATGATGTTTAAGCATATAAGGTCACATAAGGCACTTACCATGAGCTTCTTTCTTTCTCTTTCCTCCTTAAGCTCAATGAAAATGGAGGATAAAGGAGAGAGATGAAATGAACATGGGAAATCAGATTTTGGCATCCCCAAAGCTTGTTGGCCGACCTAATAGAGAAAGGGAAGGGGAAAATGCAATTTTGAACATTTGACTTGATCCAAGGGTCCAAAACTTGCCAAGTGTCACCCTCTTGCTCCATCTTCACATAGGCACACATGCATGGGATTCCACTCCTTGATCTCTTACACAAATAAATTACAACCATTTATCTTGAAGTTACCAATGAGTTTCCTCTTTGGTAACCGATCAATTGGTCAGTAACTTTACCGTTTTGCCCCTGATTATAGCAATTCACACTGAATCACAACCAAACTCATTTTCTAATTCATTTACACCACCTTATACGCCCTCCCTATATTCTAAGTTAATTTAGATGTTAATCCATAGTTGAGCTTAAATACAGGGTTTTGGCGCTGCTCATAACATAAACGACTACAATCCACATCATATTCTCCAAAAGGGTTTATTTTTCAATAATCACATCCACTTTTGGAGTCATTATCTATTAATCACCATTTGGGATCCTGCTAAACCAAGGCTTAGTAGTTCACTAATCTCAGGCTTATTCTCTAGCCTCAAGTCTCAGAATTTGGGGTATTACACAAAGTGTTTTGCGATCTCAGCCTTGAGTGTAGAGAGGTGGTACAAAAAATTTGGTACCTAACAGTTGAGTTTGTAGAGGCTAAAGGAGTAGTGGAGTGATTGAAGCTAGATTCATCATCATCCTTAGAGAAATGGAGACTACTAGAGTTGGGCTGGGTCAAAATTAATACAAATGCTGCCCGTCGATGTGACCCAAGTCTGACGAGCTGTGGTAGAGTATTGCGAAATGAAGAAGGGGAGTGGCTTTGTGGTTTTGCCCAAAGATTAGGTTTCTGTAGTGTGGTAGAAGCAGAAAGTTGGGGGGTTTTACAAGGGTTGGAATTAGCTTGGCAAAAAGGTTTTTGAAAAGTTGTGGTTGAAACGGATTCTGAAATTGTGTCCAGGAGCTGAAAGAGAAAAAAGACATGAGATTCATCAATGGTGTGCAGCGTAGAATTCTTGAGATGATGGAGAGGAAGCGGAAGATTGGGATCTGCAAAATAGGGAGGGATTTCATGTAACACCCCAAATTTTGATTAAGGGCTAATGGGGATTAACGAGAATGTAATTGTGGATTAAGGTTGAATTAATGTGTATTTGTGACAATATTATTTAATATGTCATAATTGATGGAAAAATTTATAGAATGGAAATTATTGGCCATAAGTTGATGATTAATGGGAAAATTAATTACTAACTAGGAGAAAATGAAATGTGAGATTAAATGGCTAATGGATGGATTAGATAAGCTAATTGGGTGCTTATTGTATGAGAGCCAATGGGAGTAAGACATGTGGCAAGGTTTTGTGGGTGTGTGAAGAGAGAAAAGTCAAGGTATATTTTATTCATTTCTTTCTCTCTCTTTCTCTCCCTTTTCGCTGAGCTAGGCATGGGCTTGGGGGAGGAAATGACTTCTCCTTCTTCCACACTCATCTCATCTCTCATCTCTCTCGCTCTTCTCCCTCTCTTCGTCAGCCATTGAAGACAAAAGGGAAGGAAGAAAAGTTTGAAAAGGTAAGAGAAATGATCTTGAATGCTCAAACTCATTTCTCAAAAATTGTTCCTTGAGTGATGAGCTACATTTCTATGGTTATAGTTTGTCTATTGGTGTTAGTTTATGATCTCAAGGAATTGTGAAAGTTGGAGAATCAAAAAGTCTCGTTGAGGAAGTTGTTGAGGTAAGTTAAAGGAACCTATCTATCTAAGTTTTGTGCCATTTGGATTAGTTTCGAATTTCTGGAATTTATTGGCCATTTTCAAAAAATGATGATCATTGGACATTTGACATGTTATTGGTATATAAATGGTATATTTGGAATGTGTATGGATAGATAGGATTGATTGTAGAGTGAATGGTTGAGTTTGGAAATGTTGGAAATTTAGTGTTTATTGTTGCCCAAGACCAAAGCATGATAATGGAGTAGGAATTGGGATGTTTTGATGGTTTTATTAGAGTCCTTGAGTGTTTTCATGTGTGAATAGCTTTAGTTGAGGTTTTGGGTACATTAGTAGCCTTTGGTATAAATTCTGGAAAACTGTCATTTTGTCTGCGTTTTCTGGGTTCTGATATGGTCACTCGAGTGATCTGGGGCTCACTCGAGTGAAGGATGAACATCACTTAGGTGAGGTTGGGTTCCACTCGAGTGAGTCAGTGTAATTCTTCATTTTCCCTGCAGTTTCTGTTTTGTGCTTCGGAGAAAAGAGTAAGAGTGTTGCCTCACTTGCGAGTGAAGTGAGTGTGTATTTGACACCCTAAACCTACCTCTCGGGTTGTCACTCGCAAGTAAAGTGCAAGAGTGTCTCTCATCACTCGTAAGCATTCAGTATCACTCGAGTGCAAAGGCCAGTGCTCGAGTGCTTCTCCTCTTTGAAATTTCTGTTTGCTCTCGGGTTCTCACTTCCTGGACTTCACTCTCTAGTGCTCGAGAGAGGCATTCGACTATCACTCGAGTGAAGTCCAGTGTGCTCGAGTGTCCCTGCCTCTAAAAAGTTCTCGTGCTCTTCGGTGCTCACTCGCTACCCTTCACTCCCTGGTACCCGAGCAATGACCGTACCATCACTCAAGTGAGGTCATCTTCACTCGAGTGAATCAGTAAAAAATGTCAGTATTTGTGCTTCTAAAAGGGGATCCCTGGGGTAGTTTTTCTAACCCTTTAGGGTTTTTGTTAGAGGCATATATGAGTGTTAAAGAGACAAAAATGATAACCAAATTAAGTATTGTGAAGTTATTGAGTATTGCAATAAGTGGTAATGAATCATCCTTAATTATGACTTTAGGATTCGATATTTGCCCGGAGCGTAGAAGGCCCGTGCCTGCTCAAGAACGGAAAGACAAAGGTAGTGACACTTTATCCTATATCATGTATATTGCATTGCTTGTATGCATTAGTCATTGAATACAATGAGGGGACGTGATGAAAGCCTGGCCTTGAATACAGGTACAGTAAGGGGACGTGGTGAAAGCCCGACATTGTATAAAGTGAAGGGGATGTGGCAGTGTGCCCGGCCTCGAATATTGATTGCTGCATTGTGATATATGTTTACTTGCTTTGTATATATGCATCATATTCGTAAACTATTGCTATTGGGATTCTTTTGAATCTCACTCTTTCCAAACAACATTTTTTAGACAGGGCAAGTGGATCAAAGAACAAGTAAGCAAGCAAGGACGATTAGGACTAACGGCGGTAGTCTTAGTAAGATATTTTGGTTTATACTAAACTGGTTATCATTTTGGATAAATGTATATATATTGAATAGATCATAGCATTATAGTTTTGTGTAATCCCCGGTATGGATACTGAGATAGGTAATGATGCCTTGTATAAACCTTTGGATTAATGTTATTATCCCGGGTGTATGTCGGGAATTGAATTGGTACTCTGATATTGTATATGTGACTGACCAAACAGGCCTATTGCTTTTATTTGAAATGAATGGAGATCCATTTGTAAAAGTGTTGTAAAAAGTTTTTAATTACCCCGGATCTCTTATTCAATTATTAAACGTATTTAAACACTTAATCTCGGCTTTGATCTAGTGCAGGGGTTACATTCCAACTATTGTGCAGATTTCCTTGCTAAATTGGGCATGAATTTGAACGAGGATGTAACGCCCTCACAGTAATTACATCCGATTTATGAAATTATAGTGAAATAGAGACCAATAAGACAAAATCAACATTTATAGTTCCTCAACATCAAGATGGGGTGTTCAAAAAACAGTTCAAAATCATAATTCTTTTGGTCCCACATTCACTTTCGAATACAATTACCTGTGCAGTTAAATCACATTCAAAAATATCAGAGTGAGTAACTAAAATCCCGACAACCCTGGGTTACATGTATATATAAAATGGGTGTATAGTTTCCCAAAATAGGGGATTACATATCCAAAAATAACATTTACAACCCAAGATATATACAGTAATCCCAAATCCAAAACAGATAACCAACAATCTAAAATTAAAATGTCCCTAAGAGATCCTAACCACTTCGGGTTGTCCGCTTCCCTTTTGATCCACTTGCCCTATCTGAAATGTTAGTCATTGGAAAGATTGAGATTCTAAAAAATCTCAGTAGTAACAAATCACTCATACAACATATAAACACATAGCATGTAAGTTTATCATGTTCAACATCAACACAATGATTCATGGCTCACGCCACAAACGACAGTATTCACAGCTGTAATTACAATGCACTATGCCCGTTTTTACGGTAAACACTATGCCAACTTTCGCTATAATCACTATGCAGCAGCATCACAAGGCACAAAGTATCACAAAGCTCCACAAGGTGTCACAAGGCATCACAAGGTGTCACATGACAACCATACATACAATACATTTACACAAAGTATAAGAGAAGAGTCACTACCTTGATCTTTCCTGACGTTCCTTGGCTCAGTAGGCTCACGAGATTGGCAAATGTAAAATCCTATAAACCAAATTAGGGACAACCGATCAATCTCTTTTCCAAATGCTTATTTCTATAATACTCTAAGTTAGTTATCATTTAAACTCTTTAGGATGACCTTTAGAGGCCTAAACACATACTAAAAGGGTTGGAAGAACCTACCCTAAAGACCCCTTTTTCGGAAGCAAAACACTAATTTTTGGCTGGCTCACTCGAGTGAAGATAACCTCACTAGAGTGATGAGAAACTTGCACTCGAGTGAGAAAAACTCTCACTCGCAAGTGTTTGACAGTGAGCAATAACAACAGCCAGAAAGTGCTCACAACACTCGAGCATAAGGGATCACACTCGGGTGATAACTCCAAAGTCACTCGAGTCCCCAAAAGTGCAACACAAGAAGTGACGACCCGAGAACACAACCAACTTCAAAGGAAAAAAGCTCACTCGAGCACAATCCTTGGCACTCGGGTGAGAAGACCATACTTGCGAGTGTCAAAACAAACTCTTGAAAATTGGCCAGCGAGTGAGGACCCGAGAGCAACCCTAACCATAAACTCACTCCATCACCCTAGTGAACCCATGCTTACTCGAGTGATCACCAATATCACTTGCGGGTTGAGAAGTGCACTCGATCTTTCTTCATGAAAACCCAGGCAAAATACGAAGGAAAAAGGGAAATTACACGACAGCACTCGAGTAAGACCCCCATCACTCGAGTGATTCTATCAGATTGCTAGATCGCAGCAACTGACAGAAATTCACAGATTTACCAAAACTGATCCCAATGGTTCCCAAACTCAACACAAAGCTCATACTCACTTAAAATCCCATAAGGAACATATTAGTGGCCTCAGAACACCCCAAAAAACCCATTTTAACCATAATCTTACTCTTGGGTCTATCTAATACACACATTACCCAAATTCATTCAAATCACTTCCAAACTTCAAAATTACCAACACTCAAATAACCTCACAACATACCAGTTCCAACATGATTTATCATGCAATTCATGCATTCAAAAGTTGGCACAAAACCAGGGCAAATTCTAGAATTTATCAACCTTAACAAAAAATCACAATATATATACCAAAAAGCACTAAATCCTTACCTCTTCAACTTGCCAAAGCCAAAACCTTGATTCTTCAACTTTAAAATTGCTCCAACACCTAAACTACCACCTTTCAAAATTCTGAAACCACCAAGATGAAGCTCTTAACACTATGAACAAGATTAGTGAAGAGTGTTTGAGCATATGAGAATCAACACTCACCAAAAATTCAAGCTTTCTCTTTCTCTTTCCACCTTGTGTTCACCAGAAATTGTGGGTAGAGAGAGATTGGTGAGATATGATGAAGATTATGATGATTGTAATCTTTCCCTTGGCCATACTTCCTACCGAATAAGAGAGAGAAGAGAGAGAAAAAGTAGTGTTTGACTTATGTGCATAATCCATTGGCCCACAAAATGACACTTGGCATCATCTTTCACTCTCTCCATGAGCCCACATAAATGCAAAGCTTACAATTCTGACCCATTGACAATGAATCTGAACCTTTGATCTCTAATCACCAGTGAGTTCCCTCTTTGGTACCTGACCAATTGGTCGGTAAATTTCCAATTTTACCATTTTGCCTCTGATTTTCACTATGATTAATAAATCATCATTATGAACATTTATATCAAATTCACATCACGTTTCTTCAAAAGTGTTTAATTACACTAATTACAATCTACATCAGAGTCATTAGCCCTTAATCTCAAATTGGGTCATTACAAGGACATAGTGATTTGGGATGAAGTTCCAGCGCTGGCAAGAACTCAGTTCGAGAGGGACAAAGCTTTTGAGTTAAACTGAAAGTACAAGGAACACACATGTCTAAACAAGGGTGTGTTAAGAGATGTGAGCTGAATGTACAGCTTTTAGTTTAGTGGGCCTAAGGCATCTTTATTACCAAAAAAAAAAGAGATTTTAAAAAATGATGGACATTTATTCAAGCAATAGTCCATGTCAAGAAATAATCAAGAGTGGTAAGTTAGGGCACATACATCTAGTGAGTATGTTTGGCATGAATGAAGAACAACTTAAAAAAAATAAAATAACAGAGAGAGATCTCTATCTTAATTATTTGGCATACTGTAGTTGAAAACTTAAAACAAAATGGCTCCATTATATTGTATTAACCATCACTTTGATGGAAGGAAGTGAATCACTTCATAATATTTAAGATTTAGTGAGTCGATCCATGAAGTAACAAAAACTCTTAGTACTCTAGTATATTTTTTAGCCTAAAAGAATCCTCTACCAATAATAGATATTAATCTTACAAAATACGAAAATCTTGCTCAAGATACAGAGCACCAAAGACATACCAGAGACATCAATTAGGTTTGATCCATCAGCAAGGATTGAAAATCAAACTCACAGCCATCTCCTTGGGCGTCAAGCAATGACTTCTAACACTTTTCTCTTTTTTAGTTTTTTTGGTCAAATATACTTTGGACAATACTTGGAGAGAACACAAATGTACTTTGTCGGATATATATGCACGCTTGGCCCCACACATACGCCCCACAAATTATTCAACGCTCTTTTCAAGGATTGCCCATCTGAATAATTAGCGTTAGTTTTTTAATTTTATAAAATATGTTTTCAGTCTTTATTAATCTTAATATGGTCAGTTGGTCTTATGGTTTTTTACATCAATCATCATTATTTTTTAAAATTAAATTTAATATATCAGTATTAAATAATATTTTATTAATATTTAAATATCTTTTATGAAATTAATATTTAAAAATTTTTAATATCAACATTTTATTAATAGAATTAATGCTAGATAATAAAAAAAATACTTTATAAAATTAAGCAATCAAAATAAAATTTACGTAATGTTAAAGTAATAAAGGTGTGCTCTTATCTAAATATATAAATAAATACACATTTTGTGTGACTTTACCTTTTTGTTTTGGCTCATTACTTTATTTATTCTACTAATCTATCTTTTCTATAATACTCGTAGTAACACCGTTAAAAATCATTCCGTGACCAACTATTTTTGAGTCAATGACCTTGGTTATGAGGCAGTGGTTGATGACTAAAAAGATGTTACATTCTGATGAAAAATTACCGGCTATACTTACTTCAATCATTTCTTTTCCTCCTTTTGTTTGATCTTTTGTGCCTTGTAGTATATTGATTTTTTAATTTAATTTTTTTTCTATATTCCTCCATACTTGACTTTCTTAAGATTTATTTTTAATTGTAGAAAGGAGAGCTCTGAACTTTCCCAAGACAATTATAATATTTTGTGTTGGAAGAGAAATTATTGTTAGGCTTAAAGTCAAACAGAGCAACATTAAATACCCATCCAGTAGTTTGGGTGTTTTGCTATTTTCTGAGGAAGGAGGTATTTTGCAACAGTTTACATATTCAGAATTAACGGTAAGGAAAGAATTTAGTTGATAGTAGCACATATTGTGATTGAGTACTTGATTATATATTCATCTTTTTGTCGTTCCATTTATTCTTTATGTCTTTTTTGCCAGCCCTCCGAAATAGAAACACTTGCCTCAAGCTCATTGACAACATTGATGTCAGCAGAAAAAGTTCAAAACAATGATGACCTTCTAATAGCTCAATCATCAGGATCTTCAACCACTCCTTCAAAGAGAAAGATGAGAGACGATAATGGTTGATAGCGACACTCCATTGGCTGGTAATGGGGATGTGAGATTGTCTCTATGTCCACCCCTATTGTCAGGGCCAACTAGGGGTGTTCAAAACCCAGGATAGGGCCGGTATATCCCAGTCCCAGTTCCCAATTTTAGTTTTTGGCCAGGATGCAATTCTAGTTTGGTCGCAATCCCGGGAGTGAGACCAAGAAATCCAGGCTATTTAAAAAAAATAAATTTAAAAATATCATTATATTAGTTAAATTCTTCATATTCTGTTATTTAAAGTGATCATTTAACAACTAACAAGGTCATAATGATGACACAAATTGATCTAGAATTGAATAATAGCATTTTATTATCATCATCAATATCTTCGTTATTTTTATAAATTAAATAGTTAAGATTACTATCACAATATATACGGTTTAACTACAACTAAAGATGTAATACGCATCTTGTCAAATGATAACTTAATTTATGGGATAAAAAAATACAAAAATAAAATAATAACTTAATTTATAAGGTAAAAAAAATATGGGACCAAAATCTCAAAGGTGATCTAGGTTCCTGTCTCAATCCCAGTCCCAATATGTCCCGGCCTCGGTCAGGACGAGAAATTCTCATGATCAAAATGTCCGGGACTGGGCCGGGACAACCAAGACCGGGATGCTTTGAACATCCTTAGATCCAACAAAGTAATAATCAAGAACATAAAAATAGAAAAATGAGTTCTCATGTGTTGTTTTGAGTTTTCGACTATGCCGTTTTAGCTATCTACATTTTGAGTATACTTCACTTTTAATTTTGTTGCGTTTTCACATTATATTAGACAATACTTCTACAACATGATACTTGCCTTATAGATCTGCCTATTTAAGTTTTATTTTATAATTTTTAGCCACTTATGAATATCTTTTGGTTAGAATATATACACTGAGCTTCTGTTAATTATATTATATTGATTAATTATTTTTTTAGTTGAAGTTATATTGATTAATGATTTTAAGTATACACAATATGTTAATTAAAATGCAATTATATGAATATTTAATGAAAATTGATTTGAGTCAAATATGAGGATGCATGGAGCACTATTCTTAACTTGAGAAATGAGAAATTGGATGCTCTAAACAAAAGGAAAGACTTGAATTGAGTACCTTCTTTTTAAAAAAATAAAAATAAACTTGAGGGGCATTTTGGTAAAAGTACAATATTTCAAAATTCCAGAATAGTCCTTTAAGAACTATTTATCCTTTTCATATGTTAACAAACTTTTTGGGGTTTTTTTAATTCAAATGATATTTATATATTTTTTTCCTATAGTTTTAGGGGTTTAACACATTTGACTCGTATTTTTCACTTTATACTAGTGCAAACCACAATATAATAATATAAATTAATTTCTCTTTGGCATGCTGCCATGCCCAAGAGAAGATTGATCTATTGGGTTACCAACAAGTTGCAATGCATATTTCCAATATCTTGGAGGAAAAGATTGAGTATCAATTCATTAATACTCCCTTAATTCTTTTTTATAAGAAACAACCACCACACATGCGCCGTTCCTTTTTATAAGAATTGTTTAGAGAATGTCTTATTTTTTAATTTTTACTTTCCTATTTTTCCCTCATTTAATTACCTATTTAATGTCAATATAATAAATTTTCACAATCTCTAAAGACCTATTACTTCTACCATATTTATTTTCTTATTCTCTCTCTTCTACAATCCTCTCTATTATAATAATTTTCTCATTATCTCTCTTATTCCCTATGTCTTCGTAAATAAGGATATTTTAGTAAAAAAAAAGTTACAATTTTAACACATTTATATTCTTACGTTAAACTTTCTGCATCAGAAATTAAAATCTTACATTAAACTTTGACTTTTCCCCCCAAAAGGTGGCATCTTAGTAAAACAAAACAAATTAGAAATACGCACATACTAGAGAAAAATAAATATAAGTTTAGCAAAATAAACCTTTTTTATTTTTTTTAGTAATGTTGGACATCAAAGCTGAGGATGTATATAAGTTAAGTATAAATATGACTTAATGTTTTATAACAAAATTAAAACCCTAAATTTGCACATTTTCACATATTTATATTTATAATTATAATATTATAATCATTCCTTTTAAAGATCTCTAAGGGAATAATCAAAATATTAAATTAAATATTTATTAAATATTTTGTATCTACTTCCCACATTATTACTTTACATAATATTGTGTAACTACCTTCCCCATTATCTATCTTTCATAACCACCTCTCAATATTATTTTTCTTTCTTTTTTAGTATTTTGAATCTGTCATTTTGCTGATGTGTCAGCTAAGAAGACGCTTAGTGTTCTACTTTTATATGGTTAAGATGTTTGGAATTTGATACTAATATTGTCATATAAATCGGATTCAATTTTGTTAAATATAGTAATATAAACATTTTCTTCCTTATATAAGTGGCATTCAGAACAAGGGTCGAAAAGAATTTTCCCTCATGTCGCTCATGCTCTCTGAATGCTGAACATTGCTGACTCCACCATCAAAGGAGGACAATGACCTACTCGCTCAAAGCTCCAAAAAGGTTAAAAAGGAAATAGCAAGAAATGAGGGAAACATCCTTCAGGGTTACTGGCCGAAGCTGAGAGAAGAAATCGATCTACAATTCTAGAGGTTCGTCCTTTATGGAAAAGCTTGAGGGAACCTTAGGACACAATAAAGACATTGATGAGGATGTAGATGATGTCTAGAGCGATGATGAAGACATCTTCGACGACTCACTATCAGAGAACCAACAACAAGAAGAGCCCCTATTTAAAACTATTGAAGACCCTAACTTTCCCACCTTTGTTTTCTCTGGGAAAATGAAAAAACGCTTATATGGAGCCTGGCACAAATCAGTGATCATGAAATTATTAGGCCGAAGCATTGGCTTTAAGGCACTGGAGACCCAACTACAAATGCTTTAGGCAAAAAAAGGTATCATCAACCATTGAACCTCATCTATTTCAATGCCACTCATTGGTGGTCCATGGATGATATATGACCATTACTTATTGTGAGGCCATAGGAACCAAGGTTTATATCAAAGAGAGCCTCTATTGACAAAGTGGTTGTTTGGGTGAGATTACCAAAAGTTTCCCTAGAATACTATGATGAGGACGCTTTAACAATCATAGGAAACAGAATAGGGAAGACCGTTAAGGTTAACATGAATACCTCTTACCAACATAGAGTTTATATGCAAGCATATGTGTGCTTGTTGATTTTGAAAAGCATTTGATTCCTCAGTTCTCTTTGGATGGGGAAGACCATTATTTAGAATACCAAGCACGGCATTTTCTATGTTCAAATTGTGGCATCTATGACCACAAGCAAGACACATGTCCTCTAAAGAAGAATTCTGTCAAAATGACACTGATATGAAAAATGGCCAAAACACATATTGTCCAATGCAAGAACCCAACCAAACAGAGGATACAAAGGAGCAGTGGAAGGTTGCCCAAAAATCCCTTCGGCAATAGACCTAAGGATAAATAGAAAGGAGCATCTCCACCAAGGAACTTAGTCTCTTGTTATGACCTACTTGCTGACGTGGAAGAGGATAATTGTGATGGAAATGTGATTATTCATGATGCTAACATGGTGGTCAATGCAAGCTTTGGACGTGGTAAAGCTACACGCACTAACATGGTATAATCTAAGAAAAGGAAAAAAAGGAGTGCAAATAAAAAACCAAAATTCATATATAATGAAAAGATAAACAGTAGTGCGCAAAGGGAGAAAATTGTACCAATACAACAGGTGCTCAGTAAGAGGCATTTTGAAAAAAGAACCAAGGAAATGGCAAAGCACAACAAGGGTAATAATGACAAGGTCTTACTGTTAACAATGGATGAGGAAACGACAAGGGACAATGATGTGTGTGATGACTTCCTTAAGTCTAACATAGGTAACCACAAAGTTGACACAGAGGACCGCAACATGTCAGATAGTGGAATTCCATCCTCATTGCCTCATGATCCTGGTTTACAGCAGAATATGGATCTTGAATTGGGTTAATCAAACTATGGGCCTATGAACATCAGCCGACTAATAGGTGTGAACCCATCTTGTGAACAAATAACTGTCCCAAAAATTGAAATAAATGATGGATACTGAGTGCACGTTTGGGCTCTACTATTCATAGCCTTTTCATTAAGCTTGTCATCTAGCCTCTCAAAAATACTAGATTACCTCTCATATAGACAATGATGAGCAACCAAAGTCAATTTTACAATAATTTTCATGATGCAATGATCTAACTAAATTTGATTTTCACAAATTAAGTTTTTAGTAAACATGGTGAATTGGTGATCAACTCTTTTACAATCTAATCTAGATAATTCACAGTTTCAGAAGTTGTTATCCAAATCAGATTCATTAACATAGCACCAGCAGCTCCAAGAGTTTCATCTCCTAAGATGAAGAAGAGAATCTAGCTGAACATGATTATTGGAACTTCAAGCAATGCGAGCTCCATGGATGAATTATTCACTGTCTTCAGCTCTCGGCTCTTCCTTCTCACAGGATTTTCTCTCCTCTCTCTTCTAACAACTTCTAGAATATGACTCTCCCTAGCAGCTTCACTCTCTTTGCATTTTAAGCTCAGTTACTTGGAACTCGATTGAAACTTGGTGTTGTTGGTTTCTTCAACTCAATTTCAGCTCCATTCATCACTTGCTTCACTGGATATTGTCATAACCATTACCTTACTATTTCAGACAGGTGTGGAGTGGAATTCAGCTTTCCCCCGCCTCAATTCATTTTATTTTCAATTTTTGAGCTCAAGGAATTGTATTTTCATTTCTGATGGAAGTGCTCTTCTATCGCTTATGGAATCTCATTTCCAGGGAATCTATTTCCTTTCCATCCTCGAAAATGGCGTCATTTAAGGGTTTTGGTTCCAGAATTCTTTAATCCAACTTTTCTTAATTGTGGTCTTGCCCTGCATACTTTTCTCCCTGACACTTTAATCCTTTCTTCTTTGTATTGGGCCCAGCAACCTTTCTAACTTTGCAAGGCAGTCCCTGTACTACATCCGATACAATAACTAATCCCTCAAATTCATCAATTAACCATTTTCCTATGATCAAAACATGATATAATCTTTATTGCACATTTTCCATTAATAATCCTTATATTTATTACACAAATCATGTTATTTTAGCCTTTAAAACCTACTAAAATGCTAGCTTATTACCTTTTTTATGAATAATATCATCTCTTGGAACACTAGAAGAGCCTGTGGTAAAGGCCTCTCTAGAAATCTGAGCAACTACTTCAATGGGCCCAAACCCAAAATGCTTCTGTTATCTGAAACAAAGATGTGACGATGAACTGCGTTTTCGCTTTCTCTATTCTCTGGGTTTTGACTTTGTTCGAACGATTCCTAGTATCGATAGATCAGGGAGGATTGTATTGACTTGGGAATCTGATTGAAGTAATGTAACTATTATAGAACAAGATAGACAATTCTTCCATCTGGATCGTTCCATTCCTGGTTTGCCCCCTTTCCTTTTAACTGCTATCTACGCTCTTCCCCAATCAAACTTTCTGCAATGGTAATGGGGGCAATTAGTCACCTTCTCTGTTTGCACTTTGAATTCTTGGGTGTATGGAGACTTCAATGACATCTTCTCCACTTCTGTAAGAGTCAATGGTGCAGGCGCTAACTTATCAAGTATATGATGGTTCTAGGACAAAGTCAACGATTGCAGTTTCTTGGAATTGGGTTATATTGGATCAAAATATACTTGGAAAGGTCCACGGATCATTTGATGCTCTAGACTGTATGAAAGACTCAACCGTGCTCTTGCTAATGTAAGTCTTTTCACTGCTATCCCAAGTTGTTTTTTAAAGGTCCTCCCTAGAACTGCTTTTTCTGACCATAACCCATCATCTCTTGTTATTGGAGATATTGCATGTATTCATAAAAAGAAGCCACTCTGTTTTGAAGAAATGTGGTTAAAGCATGAAAATTTTCCTGAATTTCTTAAAGAACAATGGAGTGACAGAAGTGATTTGTGTAATCTCTTAGAGAGTTTTAAGGACTCTGTCCCTACTTGGAACAAAGAGATTTTTGGATATGTCGAGAACCAAAAAAGAAATATTCTTGCTCGCCTAAATGGTATACAAAAGTCCAGCTCCTACCCCTATTCTAATTTCTTGTGCCAGCTTGAAATGACACTTCATAAGGACTTAGAAGACATTCTTAAATTAGAAGAACTCAAGTGGTTCCAAAAATCTCTTGCTGAATGGATCTCTAAAGGAGATCGGAACACTACATGCTACCATCTGAAAACAACCATGAGAAGAGAAAAGAACCAAATCTCTGCACTGAAAGATGACTGTGGAACTCTGATGAGGATGAATTACAGAAGCTAGTTACAAATTACTTCAAGAACCTATTCTAACAAGAAGATTCTTCCAGGATCAAGCTTAAAACATATGCCATGTTTCCACCAAATGATCAACTAAAGTTAAAGAACATGAGCCAAGTGCCTAGGTAAAAATGCCATCTACCCCATGGGAGCTACAAAGCTCCAGGGTATGATGAATTCTCTCCTTTATTTTTTCACAAAGTAATTGGAGTGCGCTGGGAGCCTCTGTCTACACATTTGTCAAAGAAGCGTTCAAACGTTCAATCTCTTTACATGAAACCAACAAAACTTTGATCTCACTCATTCCCAAGAGAGACTCCTGAACTAGTAACTCAATTTAGATCGATTTCCTTATGTTCGGTTCATTATAAGTGTATCAAAAAGGTGATTTTTTCCTGACTAAAAATGGTAACGGATGAATTAATCTCACCTTTCCAAGCTAGCTTCATCAAAGGGAGACACATTCAAGATAACATCATTGTGGCTCAGGAAATCATGAATATTATGAATAAGGCTAGGGTTAGGAAAGGACTCATGGTTCTAAAGATCGATTTAGAAAAGGCCTTCGATCGCATTAGCTAGAAATTTCTCCAAGAGGTTCTATTTGATGCTAGCTTAGATTATGATATAGTACATATCATTATGAACTGTGTCTCTTCAACATCCTATAAGGTTCATTGGAACGGTTCAACTATTGAATTTTTTACTTCTTTAAGAGGCGTACATCATGGTGATCCTATTTCCCCCTTCTTTTTGTCCTTTGTATGGACAAGTTATCCCATCTTATATGCAATGCTGTGAACACAGGCCGATAGAAACCATTTCATGTCACAAAATCTAGGCTGTCAGTTTCCCACTTACTGTTTGCTGATGATTTATTACTCTTTGGTGAAGCAATTAAGCTACAAGCTGAATGCAAGATATGGAAACCTTTTGCGAAGCTTCTGGTCAGAGAGTTAGTAAGAGCAAGTCATCCATGTTCTTCTCACCAAAAGTTCATATGATTAAGAGGGAAAGCAGTAACCGGCATGTCTATCTCCAATGAAATAGGAAAATGCCCTAGCTTCCCACTCACTAGGAAAAAGAAACCAACTAAAAAGTTTCAGTACGTTGTTGAATGAGTGAAATCAAAGTTGGCTTTATGGAAATCAAATTGCCTGTCAGTGGCCGGAAGGATCATACTTGCAAAATCTGTGCTTAATTCAATCCCTCTTTATCCAATGCAAGTAGCTAGGATCCCTGTAAGCATCTGCAACAAAGTTGAAAAACTTCAACATAACTTTATTTGGGGAACAACTGCTAATCATCAGCGGTTAGATGGGATTATATCACTCTCCCCAAAAACTATAGGGGCCTTGGATTCAAAAGACTCACCACCATAAACCAAGTGTGGTGCAAAGCTGGCATAGAACCTTGTCAGGGGCACTAAAGGGCTATGGGCAGTTGTTTTATGGCACAAATACATGGTGAGAGACTTAAAGCACCTCTTGAACTCTCAATCCACAGACTTCTCTCTTCGTAAATTCATTTGCCAACAAAGGAATATAGTTGACAAAGGTACAAAATGGCAGCTCAGAAATGGTCTATCAGTTAATTTATTTAATGACTAATGGCTGTTCAAGGATAAGAAGATAAAATATTTGTGCTTAAGGGAAGTATCTCTAGAAGAAGAATCAAGCACTTTGGCAGAATGAGTCATGCACGGAACTTGGGACTTTACCAAGCTTAATCGTTTGGTGCCAAAAGAAGTTACTCAATGACTTATCAGCATGACCCCCCCTTTTCCCGATGTTGGTCATGATGTCATGGTATGGAATGCAACCACTCATGGCAACTTCACAGTTAAAAGTGCTTACTTCCTCATGGAACCTAACCCGAACCTTCTCTCCCATCCAATCTATAAAGCAATTTGGAAATGGAAAGGGGCAGAGCGTATTAGAGTTTGCATGTGGATTTCCTTTAATAATAGGCTTCCTACAAATATATGGCATAGTAAGTGGTCCTCAACCTCGACAATCTGTCAATACTGCAATACTGGAGCTGAGGATACTTTACCCAAACTAAGGGACTGCACATATGCAAAACAATCCTGGCAGCAACTTATCAATCCCAGGTTCTACTCTAATTTCTTCACTGCATCTCTCCGTGATTAGACGGCTCTTAATCTTAAGCGAGACATAGGTAGACTAGGAATGTCTATGGCGTAGCAGTTGCATTTTCCAGAACAATTTCCAAAAGCTTATTGACCCAGTTGCTGATATTCTTCATACTTGGAACTTCTACGTTCAACGAAATGAGCCTATGGCCATTGAAGCTATTACTGTTTACTATAGACCACGAGAGCAGTGTATGGGAATGCCCCCCCTAATTAGATCAAAATTAATGTTGATGGAGCAACGTCCACAAATACAAAGAAGGGCAGCTGTGGAGGACTGATTCGTAATCATTTGGGGGATTTGATCGTTTTCTTGTCTAAGGTTTGGGCTTATGCATTGCCTTCGAGGCAAAGGAATCAGCGATTCTCAAGGGTCTGACAATATCTTGGGATAAAGGGTTCTGGAAGGTCATTATAGAATCATACTCAAAAAACCTCGTTGATCTTCTTCTCAACATGGAGAGTACTTATGCTTGCAGCCTCCCTCTACTTCAGATCAAGAGAATGTTGAATTTTCAATGGGAGTTGCATGTGAAGAATATATCGAGAGAACAAAACCGTGTTGCTGATGCGATGGCAAAATATGGCTTCTCTAAATCAGGCCTCTTCGAAACGTGTCCTACTTACATAATGACTCTAGTAGATTATAAGAAATTGGGATTAAATTCCCCACTTGTGTATTCATTTTTGGGAGATTTACACTTAGGTCCCATGCAAGGAAAAAAATGAAAAAATGGTCCCTATAGATTGCAAAATGAAAAAATGGTCCCATGGAGTTGTCAATACAGGCTCCTGGAGTTGTCATTAACAACTCCAGGAGCCTGTATTGACAACTCCATGGGACCATTTTTTCATTTTGCAATCTATAGGGACCATTTCTTCATTTCTCCTCTTACTTGGGACTTCACTATCATTCTCCCTTCATTTTTCTATTTATTGGGCTTTAGCCCCCTCTCTTACCAAAAATATTCAAGCTTGGCCAAAATGTTTATCAAAAACAGCTTGGCTCAAGATTTGTTTTGGATTAAGCAAATTAAGGGCCTATTTGATTCAATTCCATTGCATAATGCAGGGGGAATTCAATGCAATAATATTTATATGAATACTGTTTGGTATGTTCAGAAAGTTGTGCTGAGTTATTTTTTTAATTACTATTTAAAATTAATATATATTATAAAGATCATTACCATTAAACATAATTTTCCTAAAAAAACTAATCCCTTATCTTTTGTAGTTTAACTATCACATTGCCTTGCTGGAGATCATCTCGCCACAGCCACTAGATTCTCAGACAAATCTAGAGCCGGTTTGATTATGTCTTCTTTTTCTTTTTTTTCTAAAATAGTTTTATAAATTTGTTCTCAGAAATAAGTTAAAAATAATAATAATAATAATAATCTATTTAGATAGTTATTTTAAACAAATGTGTTTTTGAAGTGACATTGTAACGATTGTAGCCAACTGTGTGGTGGTGGTCGTCGCCGGTAGTGTGGTGTCGATAGTGGAAATGTTGTGGCTTCAGAAAAATAAAAAATAGGAAAAAAAAACCTAAATTTTTTTTTTTGTTTTTGAATTTTTAAAAACAACTTTGTTTTTTTTTTTTTTTGAAAACAACTTGTTAAAAATAGTTTTCCAAACAAATTTTTAAATTTTTTGTTTTTAAAAACAAAAAAAAAACTGTTTTTGAAAAAAAAACAAAAACAAACAAACAAACAAGCCCCTCGTCATCCGTGTTATC
Organism: Inga oerstediana; assembly: GCA_963210345.1. Classification (NCBI taxonomy): domain Eukaryota; kingdom Viridiplantae; phylum Streptophyta; class Magnoliopsida; order Fabales; family Fabaceae; genus Inga; species Inga oerstediana. The sequence goes on from OY723405.1 coordinate 44,791,553, forward strand.
ATTGTCGTCTTACGCTCCAGTCCCCTCAAATATGGTTCAAAAGAGACAAAGCACAATCCATGGTGTAAAGGTATGGACGTGGAGCAAAGCACATTGACAAAGATGGGTAGAGACGATGGTGTTGCTAGGTGTTGGGTGTGGCAGCATTCACGAAGAAGATGGGTGATTCCACCGAAGACAATGGTGGTGCTGGCTAGAGACGATTGTGAGTGATGTGTCCACGATGTTCACAGAGAAAATGCGTAGAGATGAAGGCAAAGACAATGGTAGTTCGATCACATTGGGTGGTGGTAGGGAGGGGAAGGAAAGAAATGATGACGGAAATGAATAATGGAATCGAGGTAAAAACCGGTTTCTTTGCTCATCTTTTGGATGAGCAGGATGCGCTCTTCCATCTGGGCCATCTAGATAGAATTTAGAAGGTTTAGATTTAATTTTTTTTAATTTTTATTTTTTTAAAAAAATATTTTAATGGATACAGAATCTGAAATAAAAATAATCTTTTAATTAACAATTATTTAAAAGATATTTTTTTATTAAAAAATCTCTAATTAAAAAAAATTAAATCTGGATCGTCCATATAAAATTTCAATTGTCTAGAAGATGGAAGAGCACCACTTGCTCATCCAAAAGATGAGTAGGGAAATGAAGAACAAGTGAAACTTTTTCAAATATATAATGGATGATAATAAGAATATAGGGATGTATTAAAGGGGATTACTAAAGTTTTCGTAATCATTATTATTGAGCTATATCCTATTACCATACTAACCAAACATCCCTTCTTAGAATGTAATGCAATCTTGATTTATAATGTAGACCTATAGTAAGGTTGAACTGAACCGCGGGCTCTTAATATCAGTCCCCATTATGCTATAATTTGACAACTGCTACAATTTATTTATCAGTATTATAATTAAATTTTATTTTAATTTTAAGGCTAAAATTAAGTGGGTTTTATGAATTACATGAAATTAAAAAAGCGCATTATCCACGACTTACCTTAAATGTTATGTTTTCCAATGTGTGATATACTAAAATTTTTTCAACATTAATATTTTTCTCCCCATATTAATATTGATGAAATTAGGTTATGCCTAGTATCAATTAATAAATATATCAATATTTTTTTGAAATATTTAGCATATACAGTTTTCTTTATAAGAGCCTAAAATTTTAATTGTTTTGGTCTTTTTTATGTGCCTGTTTGGATTAGCGGTAGAGAAGTGACTTTTTTTTTTACCTGACTTTTGAAAAAGTAAGGTAGGATTAAAAGTGAAAATGTAAATGTGATTTGTGTTTAGATTAGTGGTGACAGAAGTGACTTTTTTTTTAACCTTAAACCTGTTTGGATTAGAGTTTGAAAAGTTGGTTTAGATGTAAAATGACTGAAAAGGGCATGAATCTTATGTAATACTACATATATATATTATTTGTATATATTGTGATAATTGAAATGAACAAATATAAATAAAATTTGATAATAAACTACTTAATCATATCATATATTATGTATCCTCAGATTATATGTTAGTTTATTAGTCAAACTAATTAGTTTGGAGAAAAAATAAAAATAAAAATAATCTATAGTAATTTAATTAGCTTCCTTAATTTCTCTAAAAAAAAAAGTCAACTTTATTTTATAATTTAGATCACATATCTCTTTCCTGTATTTCCAGCTTTTCTCTCTCTTCAACATAACCTCACCGCGCGGGGGAATGAAAAAAAAGCTACTTCAATTAGCTTTTGCAGGACGTGGCATTTTTTTCAGAAGCACGGCAGAGACTAATGCTTACACAAACACCATCTTAAGGGTTGACGTACTTTTCTTGAAAATAATCATATGTTGGGGCTGTTAAACGCTTTGGCAAACAGGCACTATAAGAATTCAACAAAAGTTGTCTCAATATTTAATAAGTTTTTTTATTTGTACCTCTTATTCATTATATATATATATATATTGTATTAATTAAATTTTTGGAGATACTTATGTTTACTTTACTTCTCTCTCTTACTTACCTCTTATAAATGAGTATATATTTGAAAAAATATTTATTTCATGACATACTTATTATTTTTAGTTAATTTTAGTCACTTTTTTAAATCGCATAATTTTATTATCGGGGAGAGGGAGTAATAAATTAATTAAATGACTTACCGCAAAAGATGTACAATACATGAAAAACATGCGTAGTTAATATCAACTAACAAGTGTTTGGCATGAATTTGAGTACCGATGATTTTTTTTTACCCTTATTTTTGCTTATCACATATTGTATTTTTTCAGGTTATGAAACCCACTAGACCAGTCGATTTGGCCTGAAAACCGGTGAAACGGTCAGTAAACTGATCCGATCCAAGAGTCAAACCGGTTTGCTTTAAAAAAAATGTCAATTTTTTCAATTTTTTTATAATTTTATATTAATAACCTAAAATCTTCATTTTTTTTATCAGCTTGGTTCCAATTTAACTCTAATTTAACTTCAGTCTAGCCCACCGACTCTTAATTACCTTGATATTGTTTCCTCATATTTTCCCCCACATTATTTAAATGTAAAGACATTTATAAAATACATTTAAGCAAAAAGTTGAAAGCGTGGGGACCGTAAAAAGGCTAAGGAGCATAGCCATATATAGGTGCTGGTATGTATGAAACCAAAGACAGTAAAGCAAAAGGGTAGTCTGTTTATGCAATATATTTTCCAAGCATGCAATAATTTGCGTGCCGAATAGAAAAAGACGCCCAGCCACTCCAAAAAGCCTTTTGTGTCTTTCCCTTTGATGGGGATTGCGGTGTCTCCTTAATAAATGGGTCTTCAGACCTGAAAGTATTCCCTAGGTATCCCGTTTTTAACCCCTCTTTGTCTCCCTCAATGTATTAAAATAATAATAATAATAATATCGCCCTATTTATTTAAAAAATAATATTACCCATTAAAACACTAAAATTAACCATCAACGTTTTTTAATAGTTAGAGTGACATTACTCCTTTTTTTTTTTCCCATCATTTTTTGAGACAATATTGAGTCTGGAAAAGTTCTAATACACATAGTTCATTTGCAAATATTTCTTGAACAAAAAAAACCCTAAACCCTAAATAAATTGTATATACTCACTCTATTATTATAAGATTTAGCAGAAGAGTTTATTTTGATCCTAAAAATATAATGCTCAAATTTATTTTATCTCTTAAATTTATAATTTTTTTCCTAAATTCTTTTTATTGATTGTTGTAGATATTAAAGGAATTCTCCACTAAAGGATATTATAAAAGAATCAACACATACTTTTTTTTTCACAAATAGAAAATGAAAATAATTTTTTAATTTTTTTCAAATTAGTGATCTAGTTCTTATATTTAATATAAGAGAAAATATATATTATAAATAAATATTTATAATAAAGGCAAATTATAAAGACTGGGAAATTAATTTTCCCTTAAAATATTACTTGCATATTTTCACACCGACAAATTTAAATTTTAGTTAGGTTACGATTAAGTGGGATCAATTTAGCTTTTTCCCCGTCCTTTAACCTACAAAACTATTATTTTAAGAAATATTGAGTCATTTATTAAATAAAATAAGCTAAAAATTGATAATTCAATGTTTATTCAGATTCATTAATTTAGAATCAGACCACCACACTTAATTGGTGATTAATGTATATTAATTTCTTTCCCCACATTTAGGGCTCACCCCTACAAATAGAGGACCACCAAGCCCACTTTACTTCATAAACCAAATACCAAACATTCCCATTCCCGTGTCCACCATATTGGGACCTCTTGGCTCTCAATAAACTTAACAAATATTATTACCAGAAATTTGTCCTGTGTAGTCACTGCACCTACTCTCTTTAACTTTAGTTTTTTTTTTTTTTTGTTATTTTTTGTCTAATTTATCATACAAGTATTTTGGCTAGTACCCTTCAGTTCTAAATATAAAGGGTAGTTAAAAGATTTACTTTTGTTTTAAATATAAGATTGCATTATATTTTATTTTTCAAATTTATAATTTTTTCCTCATACTATTCACATTGCATCACCCATATATAAGGCGTTTCTAGTAAGGGGAGTTTCAAAAATAATTAAAGAGAGTATTTTAAGAAAACTAAAACAGACTTTATATAAATAACTAATTTAATTATTTTTCTTAACTTATACAAGTTAGTTATCGAACTCTTACATTAAGAATTAAATAGTTTATACATTTTGTATGAGACTAAGAAAAAAATCATATTGTCCATGACTTTCAATTGAGATCAAATATGGAAAATTTATGTACTCAAGCTCTTGATTGAAGTAAATAAGCAATTATGAGCATATTTGGTAGACACACACAATAACATCTCATTGGTAAATTTTTGAAACATGCACAGTATTTAAATTGAAAAAATATAAAAAAATCAACAGCATGTATTAAATCCTGAAATATATTTTTTGGACAGACCTGAAATATTTTTGAAAAAAATTAAAATAATGAAATTTTAACAATGAAATTTTAACACACTCTTATAAGATATGAACTATGTCCATGCAAACTAAATTGAGTAAAAAAAAAAAACATCATGGACGAGATGCTATTTTTAAAGAAACACAAAAACTTGGTGAAAATATTTGAGCAAGAGTTGATGGGGGAAGATATGAGAGATAAAGAAGAAGACAAAAGAGGAATATATAGAAAAGGAGAGCGGTGACCAGTGAACAAAAGAGAGTGCATGGTGATCAGATAGTAACAAGCCTAATGCTAAAATGAAGATAGAGAAAAAACAAAGAGAAGAGAGAAGTACATGATGATAATGAAATTGAAACAGAGGGGGGAAAGGGTCTAGTGTGAATAGGTGGGGTAAACTGCATGTGAACTCTATCACCTTAGCTGCCAACAAATATTCCCTTACACCCCCTCCTTATCTCTCTCTAGAAGGTGATCATAGTGCAAACTTTCTATCACTATTTTGTTTAATTAAAAAATATTAAATTCATGGTATTAAAATTCAAACCAATTCGTTCAATCAAACCAGTGAATCGATGAACTAGGGCATGTTTGTTTTAACGATCTGATGGTTTATAAATTGTTTTTCACGTAAATCGAGACACAACTCATCTCACATATATACCTTGTATACCGTAAATTACGATTGAAAACTACTTTTAAGCATTCCAATCATTAATCCAAACGAGTACGTAGTTTTTTAACTGGACGATGGATTAGGTTAGATTTTATATTTTTCTCCTCTTATTGAACTTGAAATGACGTTGTTTTGAGTTTCAATGAAGAGAATAAAAAGTAGGAGTCAATCATATTTGTGCTTAATAATTATGTTTTGTTAGATTATTATGTGGTTTATATATGAATATTCTATTCCTAAAAAAAATATGAATATTCTATTTACATGTAGATAAATATTTTTTTTATTTTTTCCTGAAATTAATGCATTTTTATTTAAATATTACTCTTCAGGGTTATATATGAATATTTTGTATATCTTAATTAAATTATATTATTTTAATTATGATTAAGCTAAACCGAACTCAACCATCATTAAAACCATTGACTCTTGAATCATTGTCTCGATTGGTTTAATGATAAGTCTAATTTTTAGTACCATTCTAGCCCTTAGTCACTTGTAGAAACAAATTTTGATCTTAAATATAAGTTCATTTAGAAAGTCATTAATGATTTTTGTAATTTGACCATTATTTAATTCTCATTAAAAAGAGAGAAAGAGATAGGTGAAAATGATATGCAAATAGAGAGAAAGAGAAAATGTTAACCAAGATATCAATTTAATATATATTTAATGACTTAACCATTGTTTCTTACTGTATGATAATTACTCTTTCTATTCTTTTTTATAAGTAACAACTATCAAAATTACACAAAACGAAATGTTGCTTTAAACGGGTTAAAATTGGAAAAAGTGCATTAAATATTTAAATAAAGTCAAATTGTTGCTTATATAAAAGACTAAGCTCATGAGAGAAAATATTGTATATAAATAAGACCAATGAGTAGTTGAAATGAACTTACAATTGGATCACAGTGGAACTTTTTTTCCATCTGATTTTTGGTACCTTGATTATAAATTATGAAGTTTAATGGAACAGTTAATCATTAAAGGAGACTGTCCGGTTAATAGAGAGAAGCCATCCACAAATTGGGAGTACTCCTATTATCACAGTTTTGTTTATTAACTGCATATTGGTGGGTGACTGAAGTTATGGCTCATTTAACTCTCTGCATTCATGATTGGGGACCTCCCTCCCCACACTATGGGCCACACACTTACCGTTTCATCATTCATTTATGCTTATTTATTTCATTTTTTTCTACTATTATTTTTAACTCCCAAAAAATGGGGTTGTACTTTTTTATAACTGAGAATTAGTTAATTATTTATGCAAAAATGTATGAATAAAAAAGAAAATATATTTCCAAGCGGTTTGTTTTATTTCATTTGGTTCGATCCCATTAATGGAGATTACATGTAATCTAAATCAAACATTTGGTTGGTTTTATATAATGTAAAGGGATTAAATTTTGTAATAATGATCATCTCAAATAATGTAATGGGGATTACACTAATAGAATTGATAAATTAAGATGCACACTTTTTTTAATTGAGTGGAAAAGACAACATTACCATTATAATTTTTCAAATTGACCAGGTGGTCATTAATGAAAAAGTCATACACGTGGTCCAATCCATTGGATTCAGTGAACCCTAGAGGCCATTAGTGATTATTTGATCACACAGGATTTAATTAAAAAAATGTTCTTGTTTAATTTCCAAAAGGATGTTGGTTCAAATAACTCTAAAAATGTGATTCACTTGGAGAGTTGGAGTATATTATTAACAGTAATACACATCTCGTAATTTGTTGGATTTGACTTTTTTCTTTTTTTCCTTTTTTGCCTGGGATTTGACTTTTTTCAATTTTTGAGAAATTAACAATTGTGTTAATTTTGAAAAGAAATAAAGGCAACAGATATGTTTGGCAAAAAAATCAATTTAATATATTATGTGGATACTTATTATAGAGCACCAACTGGAAATAATTTTTGATCTCAAATATAAGGCACCAACCGCGGTATTAATTGTTTTTTTTTCACTTTATCTTTATTATTAATTGAGGTTCAAAGTTGAAAAAATTAAATCACATCATTTAAAGAAGAGTAAGGTTGAAAAAAGTATCAATTTAATACAAATTTAATAACTTGACTTCTAAAAACTAATAATTGATGTCTTATAATAAGGATCAGAGAGAATAATAAACCAAACAGGCGCTCTGCATTTCTAATTATATTTCAAGAGAGAGTATTGAAATTCTGGTCAATATAGCCAATCGTTATTATTTTTTGAAAGTTTTATGCAGATTCAGTTTATCAAATTAATTCTAATTAGGTATAGACGTAAGAATTAGATTTAAATAATACTCCGTACAATAAGTGAACTTTCACCGTAGAATGATGGCAAAGCATTGTGAATGCTCTAAATAATGGGATTTTCTGACATACGCGGATGCATAATTACATACACACACACATATATATATATATATATATGTATATATATATATATATATTTATATAAAGTTGGCAATATATCCACTTATTAAATCTTAATAGGACTTCAAGGGGGGCAAAATAGGCGCTCTCTTGTATCCATTATTGTCATTTTTAAAGTACTAAAAACTCGATGAGTCATTAAATCGGTTGACATAATAGATTAAGGAGTAAAGGTCTAATACTGGTTGAACCGTGACTGATCGATCATGATCAAATTAATAAAGTTTAATTAAAATATGATAAAATATTATATATAACTTTGAAAAGAATAATATTAAAATAAAAAAGTAATAACATAAAAGTAAATTAATAGACGGACTGCTAATTTTCTTTCTTTCTTTTTTTTTTTTAATTTAAAATGATGTCATTTCAAACTTAACAACGAGAGGAAAAAAACAACAAAACCCAATTCAGGTTGACTCATCTAAAACTTTTAATATGATCAGCCGGCCGGAGTTGAGGTTTAACACTAACAGTGCCATAGTTTTTTTATTTTTTATTTTAACTCATCACCTAGGATTTCTGCAATTTTGAGTTCAATGTCCAGATTTTTTTTTTTTTAAAAAAAATCTATTTAACAATCCTCGAGGTTTGAGATGATTGTTACGTCCTTCTCCGAACAGTAATTTTCAGGAGAAGATTAAAATGCAGAGGGGAAATTACCAAGGGACAGCAAATTTCCCCAGCTGATAAAAATTAAATTCAGATTCTTCTAGTGACCACAACAAATTAATAATGCAGATTCAAATTACTGTAATTAATAAAAAGCATTCCTCTTTTTTAAAAATCTTCTCCCCCAACTTTCTCAGCAATCAAACACCCCTAAACAGAGACATACCCAAGAAAACCATACAAAACCACACACGCACAGATTTAACAGCCGACAAGAACCCAGATGGGAATATAATCATAAACCCTTTTCGATCCGTTATTAATATAAATCAAAACACAGAAATTCATGTTATATTCGATTAAAGTTTCAATCTTGTGAAGAATTACGATGAAACAGGAGAAAGAAGATGAAGGAAAGCAACTGATGGGACTCAGATAAGAACAGATATAATAGTTTTATTAATAAATATGCAGTTTCAGAGAGACTTTCCATCAAAATCAGAATCGAAATCACAGATGAAATCCTCTTTAATTAATTACCTTCTGTACAACAAACTCTACAGATTAATTCTAGCTAATCAAACAAACTAACTACTCTCTATTCAGATTCCAATCCTAATGGAACACATCAAACTCAATTCTGCTAGCTGTAGATAAGAATCTATTCAATGTATATATGAAACAGACAGAGAGAGAGAGACCATATGATAATTATACAAAATCTGAAGAAGAAGAAGAGGAAGAGCTATCTTCTGTTGTGTAAAGGGTTAGATCCTGTGGGAACTCTTCGCTTCTGAGAGTCGAATTCACTGTCTCTGTTTCGGACTGGAGAATTGTTAGCCCGTGGATGAAAGTGGACTGAGGTTGAAGAAGAAGAAGAAGAAGCAGTTGAAGGGGCTGATGAGACAAAAAGTTTGTGGGTTCTAATGGCGGAAACTCCTTGGGAAAGAAAGAGAAGAGTGATGAATATGAAGAAGATGATGATGAAATGGAAGAGCTTGTTGTTGCTGTAGGTGTTCATGGTCGTAATTGAAGAAGCAGAGGAAATTAAGCATGAGAGAGAGAGAGAGAGAGAGAGAGAGAGAGAGAGAGAGATGATGGGAATAATGCCAACTTGATGCAGGCAAGTGATGTTCCTTATTTATATATATAAACATTTTGTGGGCTTGGTGTAGGTTAGGGTAATTGATTTGTATGCACTGCTATATGAGGTGATGTTTATGAAACTCTTGCTTTTTTTTTTTTAAAAAAAATAGTTTAGAGAAAAATTAGCTTTTTGTAGGCTGTGTTTGTTTCAGCGTTTTGAACAGTCAAAACGCACTTATTACGCAAGCCGAGAAAAAACTCCTCTCACATACTTACCTCGTATACCATGAATCACGAATTATAAGCACTTATTGTCCAAAAATAAGCTCTTCCAAACACGCACGTATTCTTTAGTTACTTTTAAATATCAAGATTTTTTTTTCCTGATTTATTTGATGGTACACTTATAACATTCGTATGTTTTTTTATAAACGTGTTTCAAATTTTGTTATTGATGTGAAGTTTCAAGAGGACTACCTAAGTTTTAATAGGATCCAACTCACTCATGTATAAAAAAAATTGACTTTAATTAGAACTGTATAGATGTAGATTCGTACTCACATGTGTGATATTTTATCTGAGTTATTGAGAATGTGAGATTTAATTTGGATGGTCTATCTCTTATTATACGTAAAATAAAAATATTTTAAAAATAATAAAACTTAGAGTTAATTTGAGTTTGATTGAGACATTTCTAACTGCAATAAATTGGTTGGGATGACAGGAACATTCTTAATCAAATAGCAAAGACTAATCTATCTTAATCTCTTATCAGAGGGCAAAATGTATTAATGAATTTAACCAATATAATGACAATCGAATCATATAAAAGAGACTTGGTTTTTTTAAAGTAAGATATTATATTCAAGCATTAATATAAATTCAAAAAAAAAAATCATGTTGGGAACAATATTTCAAAAGCTGGATCAGATGCCAAACTAGAAGGATAACCATCATAAATTTTTATATTTCAATCAGTTAGACTGGCAATCAAATAAAATTATTATATATGTATATATTTAAAATAAATAAATCTATAATAAGTCTAATTGACAACATAATACCATAATACATGATGTTTTCAATGAAATAATACCAAATGGATGGTCTTAAAAATATATTAGGCTTTTTAAGACGGTAAATTTTTCTTATAGGTTTTAAAACTTTTTCAACGTTTTTTCATCATGCCCAAAATCTGTTTTGTTTTATAAAAAATACTCCTTCTGGTCTTAATTATAAGACAAAGTTGATTTTTTTTTGGAGAAATTAAGGAAGTCAATTAAATTACTTTAGAGTGTTTATATTTTTAGTATCCTTAGACTATATATTAGTTTATTAGTCAAATTAATTAGTTTGGAGAAAAAAATAAAAATAAAAATACTCTAAAGTAATTTAATTGACTTCCTTAATTTTTTCAAAAAAGTCAACTTTACCTTATAATTAGGACTGGAGGGAGTATTATAGTTCCCAGACTAATTCCAAGTTTTAGCTCAATGAAAACAATTTTCTTATCCAAATCGAGCAGCCAAGAGTGCAATCTGATTAATTCTTGAATGATTACTTGGGACAAATATCGATATTTAGGCTTAATAATTTTCAAATATGAAACATATAGTAGCATAAGATATTAAATACATGCCGGCAAGTAAGAAAGAATATGCTTCAACCTCAAAATTCAAACTCTTTTGAATTTTCTAAATTGTATTATTATTATTATTGGACTGATATAACTCATCATTTTCTGTCTATATGCACGCTTGTGATAGCTAGAGGGATTTATTTTATGGGACATTATTGCATCCTAGCAAGGAGATGGAAATAGGACGGTGAGTGATAGGATTGGAGTATAATAAGAGTAGAATAGGGTAAAGCAGGGGATAAAGACGCTTGTGTGGAGTGATGGAGTGGAATTGAATGAGTTGAGAGAGATTGGGGATAAAGGGAAGTGATGAAGACTAATAAATAACAATAATACGTTGGGAGGGTCATAGTGTCTTTGTATTTGGAAGCTTGTAAGGCAAGAGTGTTTGCTTGGATGGCTTTTGCTTTGCCTTTTTGACTTGTAGGCACAATGACCAAAATACCCCCAATATATACTCTGTTTGTATTATATGACATAAATAATTGAATTATGTAAATAAAAAGTTAGTTAAAATTGGTTAAAACAATAAATGGATAAAAATATATTTTTTTTAAAAAAAACCTTTATTTATGGCAAGTACAAGTGCGAGGGAGATACTTAATGCAATAAGACTATCCAATAATTAATGGGACGAAGAAGAAAAATTATAGTGCTAAAAATTTCAGAGATGCTATATTAATGTTTCTAATAAATTTCAGAAAATTCCTCAAAAATTCTCTTATATATATAAAACTGGAAGGATCTTTAGGATAATATAGTTTTTTGTCCCTAAAGTTTTGCCTAACTTCAATTAAAGATTTTTATTTTTATTTAGGAATTGATTTTAGCCAAAATTCTTATTATTTACTAAATATAAATGCCGCATTAACTATGTGTGTGTTTGTGTGAACGTTTTACACAGTAAAAACGCACTTATTACGCAAGCCGAGAAAAAACTCCTCTCACATATTTACTTCGTATACCGTGAATCACAAATTATAAGCACGTTTTGGACAAAAATAAGCCATTCCAAACACACACTATATCACCTTCAATATTGATTAAATTTTACCATAATTTTAACAATATATCTTTTTAATGAAAAATATGAGGTTTGATTCAAGTTTTTGAGGTAAAAATATTAAGTTTTACAATAATTTTAAGGACATGAGCTTATCATATTATTCTTGATTTGAAATTGATTCTTAAATGTTTCTATGAGTTTTTTGATATTATACAATTTTTTTATTAAAATATATACCGTCCTTTTAATGTTAAAAGACATGGCTAACAAAATTTAATACAACTGTTGAAAGAGACTTTTTAGTAAAAGAAAATTAAGACTGGATTGATCAATAGACATCCATAATATTATGAAATTCAAACAAAACTAAAGCATGTGAAGGGGTACTTTGGTCATATTATAGTCAAGAATTGTGGTTCTTTTTTGGGAAAATCCCATTTAAATACCATTTAAAATAGTAAAACCCATAAAAGACTGTTATAACATTTAAAAGACAGAAAAGTGATCTGGGATGTTTCAGGGATATTGAAGTTTAATGCTAAAGACTTAAATGCCCCTTTTAACTTTTAATCAAACACATCAATTTTGGATTCCTCAGCAATGAAATCTCGGTCTGTCTGTGGGTTATTGTCTTCGGCGGCATCGCAGGGGAAAAAATGGGGCAACGGCGGCGACATCCTCAAAGCGTCAATCGTGAGTGGAAGTAATCGCATAGTCATATGCCGGTTCCCACCAGCCAAAGAATATCTTGAACATCATTAGTGGTTAGTAATAAATCTATAGATTTTTCATGTTGGTTATTTTTTTTCTTCTTCTAACATCTAAAGTATAGTCTCTGTGGTTTTGCTGACCTATATAATAGTTCTTGTTGAAATTTGTAATCGAAACCGTGTTATATCCTGCATTTGTACTTTTAGCTGTCATTTGTGTTACATTCGATATATTGTAGCTTGTTTGTTCAAGTCTTTGTAGTAAGGAGTAAAATCATTCAGTTTTGTGTTGTAAGAGTAGTGCTTCCTCGTTAGTTGTTGTCATGAAGAATCTGATGTTTTGTAACTTCCATTACTGCACTTGTCATTTCCATTACTACTCTTGTTAATGGTGACAACTTATTGTAATTAAATTATACATGAAGGAACACCTTCTTTTGGGTTTATGACTTATATGCATTGGATGTACTTGGAATGAGTAATGTCAAGTTGCTATTTAATACATTATGAATTGTTGCTGTCAACATGACTCTGATGTTTTATCAATTCCATTACAGACTTTGTCAACACCATTACTATTTTTGTGAATCCCAAAACGGATTCTGTCAAAAGCAGCAGTAATGGAATTCATATGCCTTAAATTTTCAGTGAAATAGAAGGGCTTTTTGGCTTTTTAATTATCATAAGAGAGTATAAAGAGTAAGTAGTTGTCCATTGAATAATCTTGTTCATAATTTATTGTTTTTAATCGATGTAGTAATTTATCATGACTGGTTTGAGAATTTTATTTTTTATTGCACACTCTGCTTTCTTTACATGCTTGGTTATATTGGGAAATAATTTGGGAGCAATCAAGGTTATCTAAACTCTTAAAATTTTCAGTCCTATTGTTAGATTTCATAAAAAAGAATGCTTGTGTATGTCCATGAAATCCTCATATTTATAAATACTGTCAAAGTCTCTGGCGTTTGACTAAGTTGAATTTGAATCTGCATAAATAATATAGGTAAGCTTTAAGTTTTCTTTAGTTTTATTAGCTATGTTCTTGAAAGGGGAGTCATTGATTTGCTTCATGCAAAATAGTGCCCTAGTGAAGGATTTTCAATGTTTTGCCTTTGAAACATGATTACCACTAAATTGAATGGCATATTATAGTCACATGCATTCTAACCTCTTACTGTATGTGACTCGGAGTAAGATTTGAAATACTCCACGAGTTTCACTGAATTGTTATGATCTACCCTAGTGGAATTTATTTATACAAATGAGACTCCTTTAGTTATATATTGTACAGAACAATATGTATTATCTTCTATGAGTGGTTTCTCTAAAAGGGCTACTATCCACAATAATATGCATTTGGATTGTTAAATTCAGAGTTTGGCCCCTTAAATGAAATAGCCTGAGTTGTAAGAGAGTCCTTCATTTCAATTGAATTAAACTGTGACGTTATTTTGCAACTGCAAGTTATTGTGGTGGGTGGATGGTTAACCATGAAATGAATAGCAAGAGGGATGATGCATTGAGACTGATGACTTTATAAATGACCCAGACCAAAAGGATATGACTGACATAATTCTGTTCTTAATGTAACTTTTTGGTCTTCCTCAAACAATTATTTTTTTTAGAATTCACCACTGTTGTAAAGAGATTAACATCTGTTGTCTAACTTAATAACCAAGCACTGCATTGACATAGTAAAGTTGTTATTTTGGTCATTGATCTTGTATACTGATTTATAGCAGTAGCCTTTTGTGATGTACTATTATTGTGTATGTAAATTTACTAAAACTATAGTCTTTTTTTTCCAACAATATGCTATTATGCACTTTTGTTATACAAGAAGCACATACACCTTTCTTTAACTTTCTAGGCTGAGCCACGTACATGTATTTATAAAAGTTTGTATTATTACAGTTAATACTTCCAACTTGAGAAATGGTCATTTAAGTATTGTTCTTAAATCTGGAAAATTTCCATATTAAAAAGGCTTGCTGTCTAAAGGAGTTTTGTTTGATTTGGATATGAAAATCTGGCTAGAGATGTTTGAATGTTAAAACATATTGGTTATATGAATGTTATTTAGTGTATGGTGATAAAACTGAATTAAATTTTAATGTGAGAATTCAAAAGGAATGTACAGTTTAATGCTTCTAAATATTAGCTAAGCATTTGAGATTGTTGAAGCATATTTAAACATTCCAATAAGATGGCTTCGAAATTGTAAAAAAATCCAATTTTCATATTGAAGATGTAGAAGCACAACAGAGGAAGAGGATGCTGACAAGTTCAATAATGGAAATGACAAGTCTTTTAATGGTTTTGACGAGAATGGTAATGGGATTGACAAGTTAGCTTAACTAACTTTGTCATTGGGTAGAAGTGTTGGTCCAAAAAGGGAGGACGCTGACAAGTTCAATAATGAAAATAAGTAATAACAAAGTTAGTAATGATTTTGACGAGAATAGTAATAGGCTAACTTGTCAATCCCATTACCATTCTCGTTAAAACTATTAAAAGACTAGTTATTTTCATTGTTGAACTTGTCAGCGTCCTCCCTTTTTGGGCCAACATTTCTACCCAATGACAAAGTTGGTTAGGCTAACTTGTCAATCCTATTACCATTCTCGTCAAAATCATTACTAACTTTGTCATTTCCATTATTGAACTTGTTAGCATTCTCCTCTTTTGGGCCAACACTTTCACTTACAAAGTTGGTTAGAGTTAGTTGTCAATCCCATTACCATTCTCATTAAAACCATTACTAACGTTGTCATTCTCATTATTGAACTTGTCAGAATCCTCCCATTTTGGGGAACACTTCCACACTTAATGTTTAGAGATAATAAGCTGTCATTCCCATTACCCTTGTTGTCAAACCCATTAAAAACTTTGTTAATCATATTACTGAATTTATTAGCGTCCCCCTTTCTGGGCAAACACTTCCACACTTAATGTTTGGAAATATTAAAGTGTCATTCCCATTACCTTTGTCGTCAAACCCATTAAAAACTTTATTAATCACATTACTTAATTTGTCAGTGTCCCCCCTTATGGGCAAATACTTCCACACAATGTTTGGAAATATTAAGTTGTCATTCTCATTACCATTATGGCTAAAATCATTAAAAACCTTGTTATTCCCATTCCCATGACAGCAACTTATAGACGAAGTATCAAATGGCAAACTGACATTACTCATTCCACGTACATCCAATCCATACAAGTCATGAACCTAAAATAAGGTGTTTCTTCATGTATGCTTTAATTACAATAAACTGTCACCATTAACAACAATTGTAATGGGAATGACAAGTGCAGCAATGGAATTCACAAAACACCAGAACCTTCATGACAACAACTGCAATATACATTAGAAAATATCAAGTTAACATTACGATTTCACATGCTAAAATTCAAGCACGCTATTCCAGAAGGAGCCACATTGTACTGATCTCTCTCTCTCTCTCATAGCGTCAAGTTTCAGTTCATCTTCTTCTCCGCGTCTGGGCAAGATGGGAAGACAGATCCAAGACGGCAAAGCACCTATGCTGCCGATAGAGGGAAGACAGATCAAAGAAGGAGACCAGAGCAGAGAGCGACAGAGATTTGTGGACCAAAGAGAGATATATCGGGATCCCAAACATCCAATCACTCATCACATCGACGTCGGCGGCAAGAAAAGAGAACGGCATTCACTCTGATTAAGGAAGAAGATCAAACATTCATCGATTTAAGGACGGCTTCCACCCATGCTTGCTGATTTGCGGACGATGATGGTGGCCAGGGGTTCAGTTTTTGCGTGTGAGAAATCTGTGTGTGTGAGTAAATGAGTGTGGAGGGTATTTTGGTCTTTAGCCTTAAACTTCAATATTCCCGAAACATCCCAGATCACTTTTCTGTCTTTTAGATGTTATAAAAGGCTTTTATGGGTTTTGCTATTTCAAATGGTATTTAAATGGGATTTTCCCATCTTTTTTTTATTAAAAGGCATGTGGTTATAATTAATGGTCCGATATGTTATCTAATTACATAAATTAGTATGATGATCACATAAAATAACACCGGGTTTTTTAATATAATATCAATATTAGTACTCACGGTCTCACGCCGACATAGTCGGTCTAGTAGTGCCAATTTTCGGGGACTCAATTGAACTTCAATCTTTTTGGATAATTAATTTTCAATCTAATATTCATACATAACTACACAAGTATCTCACATTATCTATACTCTGTCCGGTCTATAACACATGACATTTTAACTAATTCATGAGTAATAAAAAGTGACGGTTAATTCATTAAATATGTTATAAATTAAAATCTCTTCTCATTTTTACCTTTTGAAAAAATGTGTTTGAAAATTTAATGACTAGGAAAATTTAGAAATGAGCATTAATTACAGTAATAAAACTAAAAAATAAGTATTAATTATCTTACAAGTAACTTATATTTTAGATTAAACTATTTTTCTAGAAACAAGCTATGTTGTAAATTGGAGGGAGTACATTGATTACAATAAAATTTAGCTATGTATCGTGATTTTCATATGATTCAACTATCATGGTTCCTTTTTATAAGATACAATTTTTTAATATAACATCTTTCTTTTTATAAGATACATCTATGGATGGTCTCAAATTTTGTTGTTAAGTTCCTACATGCCCTCATTTAATTACTCATTAATATCATTGTATTTATTATATTCACTTATACTTCTCCCCATCATACACACTCTCTCTTCCACACATCTTTTTTTTTTGTTGCTATTTTTCTTATTCTCTCTCATATTCTCTCCCCTATAAATAAGGGGTTTTTTTTTTTTTTTTGCAAAAAAGTTCAATTTTTTACATATTTATGTAAAAACCCCTAAAAAATACCATTTGGATTTCTAACTTTAAAAAAGAATACACCAATTTCCAAAATCCCAAATCCATAAACAATGACTGAATATACATTTTAAAATATTGGTACTTTTACAATTTTGCCCCTTTAAAAAACTTAACCCCCTCGCTAGAGACACCACTGTGGCTAGCTGGTGGGCACTTAGAGCTCTAGCGCTGATGGTCAGTTGCCGAACTTTGGGGGCTATTTTTTGGGAACAAGCATTCTTTTTTATTTGGAGCCATGGTGGGATTTGATCCCCCTAAATCCCAAAAGGTCAGTGGCCATTGGACCACTAAACCTCTTTATTAATATAATGTAAAATCATATATAATACAAGAGTTTGATGTTTAAAAAGAAGTTTATCATATGAATAACGCCATATACTACTACTTTAAATTAATTCAACGCTTAGGAAATTCAACTAATTAGGTGAAAGTGTAGGAAATTCACTACACTCGTAATATGTTTGATAACACTTGTAAAAGTATTTACCACTTCAATAACTTCAATTACTGCTACTTTTAACATATTCCACACTTGGGGGAATTCAACTGATTGGGTGGGGTCTGGGAAATTTATTATACTTGTAACGTGATTAATAACATTTTTAAAGGTATTTAGCAGTTCAACATTGATAAATACCCAATGAATTCCTTAAGTGTGGAACTTGTTAAAAGTAGTAGTGAATAATGTTAATGATAAATATCTTCACAAACGTTCTCAACCACATTACAAGTATAGTAAATTTCTCACATTCTCACCCAATTAGTTTTTTTTTTATAAAAGGACAAAATGATATTAAAAGAAATAACATGGTCTACAAGTTACAAATAGATATAGAACATAAATTACTACTTACCAAATTGCAATAAAAAGACTTAGAAATGGTCATAATAGTAACATTCGAAAAAGCAAAGAGTAGTGCCAATATTTCCTGCCAAATGATAGTAGATTATGGGGAGGAATCTTTAGGAAGGTGAATAAAACACTTGTTGACACAATAAATGACTAGTTGATGCTTGCAGTCTGATTGTTACAACCTAGAATTTTGAATCCAAAATAGCGTAGCATGAAGATACTTGGAATAGAAAAAAGTTCCTGGAATGGTTTGATTCTACCATAGAAACTCCTTAATGGGAGAGCTTTAGTGAAAAATAATTCCATGACAATAATGCTTCCTAAGCTTTTTGTATTTATGGAATATGATATTTCAGCCATCATCATTTATTAGTATACAACGACCTACTGTACCCTTTGGAATGATAGACTGAACTTGTGAAGTAGAAGTAGAGAATGCCATATTGGTGAAATTAAATGCCTATTGGATTTCCTTAATCAGAGCAATTGGACTTTCTATTTTTCCTTGATGCAAGGCTAAGTTTTGCTTTCTCCAAATAAAATTCAAGAGGCAAATCACATGATTTACCAAATGAGAATGACGATCAGAATCCAAGGTCAGCAGAGTATCACGTAACCATCTCCTAAATTCAGAAAAAGAGAAATTGGGTAATCTAATATCAAGGCATCCATACCACAAGCTTTTAGTGTAAGGACAAGAAATGAAAAGATGATCCAGAGATTCCTCAACATCACAACCAAATAAGCAAAGGAAGTGTGAGGGGAGATGATGTCGATTTTAAATATCATTAGAAGGAACAACTGTTTGTACGAAGCTTTATTCTCCATAAGAACTTCCAAAACACATCAGTTAGGATATCAACTAGTGAATGAATCTGTGATAGTTGTCTTACGCCATCTTTGATCGTATAGATTCCTGTAATATTATCTATCTAGATTAATTTATCAGGGGAATTTAGAATAGAAACAGGAATGCCCATAATGGCTTGAGCAGTGGTTGGCGAGTATAGCGTTTGAAGTAACTAGTTATTCCATGTAATAGAATTCCAAGAGTAAGGGACATGCACTAATAGATCAATCATATGTTGAATATTCAACAAGGCAGCATGATCTTGTTGCATAGGTCACTAAAGGTGGTGATTAATGAGGATTGAATTTCCATTCCCTACATGCCATTTTAATTTCTTAGTAATACTCCTACATTTTTGGAAATTCCCTTTCAAATCCAAGAAGAATTAAAAAGAATCTTGCTAAAAGATGAACTACCAAGATCAATATGCTTAACCTTTAAAGTGGAAGCCAACAAAAAAGGAGATTATGATGAAATGATTCGCCAAAGCTGCTTTGCTAAAAGTGCCTCATTAATAATCTTGATGGGTCATAAACCCAACCCTCTCTTGTCAATGTTTCCTTTTAGAACTGGAAGACCCTTAGAAAAAATTAGCACAGCTCATATCAATCTAATCATACATATATTGTGGTAGTTAGATGCAAGACAAGATATGTATGTTTACTAAGGCCAAAACAAATTCGATGAGTATTAATCTTGAGGCCTATGATAAGAGTCTGACATGCCATTCACTTATACGCAAATTCATAGAATCAATCACCTGCTAGTATATTGGGCTTTTATATCTTCCAGGATCAACCCAAGTTCCTAAATATTTTCCAAGCCTGGAGGAGAAAGGAAGTCCCAACTATTTCGAAAGTTTAAATTTGTTAGCATGTCAAATGTTAGAATTGAATACAACAAATAACTCGGTTCCATTGCTACATTGCCCAGACCACAAGTCATACATATCAAGCGCCAGCTTGACGGAACAAAAATTCATTGCTTTTCTTTCAAGAAAAAAGGGAGTCACCTGTATAGAGTGTAACATCCCGATTTTCGACTAAGGACTAATCATAATTATTGAGAATAATTATGTGTTTTATGGCCATAATAATTAATATGCCATAATTATTGGAAATTGAAATAGTGAAATTGTTGGGAATTAGTTAGTGATTAATAGAGAAATTAATTACTAGCTAAGAGAAAATGAGATGCGTGATTAAATGATCAATGGCTAAGATTGATTTTGTAGTGGGCAAGAGGCATAATCATGTGTGTGTGCATGCATGTGAGCCCATGTGAGTTGAAGGGAGATGGTGACAAGTGGCAAAGTGTGGGCCCTTGGATGTGGGATAAGTGATGACACATCATCATCATCTTCATCTCCTCTCTTCTCTCTCTCGTTTTCTCTCTCTTCTCTTCCTTCCTCCATTTTCGCTGAATGTGCTTGGGAGAGGGAAAGGAAAAGTGGAATTTTGAGGTAAGCAAATGGCCTCTTTTGCTCAAACACCATTCATAAATGTTGATCCTTGAGTGATGGGCTTCATTTTGGTGTGTATTGTGTAGCCATTTGGTGCTGATTTGTGCTACACGAAAATATGGGGTTTGGAGAATCAAAGAGTGTCTTTGAGAATGTTGATAAGGTATGTGAAACCACTCCTTCTATCTATGTTTCATGCCAAATGATTATGTTTGGAATTTCTGGAATTATTGCCCTAATTGTGAAAATATGGGTAATGGGTAGTTTGGCATGATATGGCATTGGAAATGGTATAGTGGTATGAGTTTTGAATAGATAGAATGGATTGGGGATTGAAATGTGTAAGGATAATGATTTGGAAAATGGGTGATTATGTTGCCCTAAACCAAAGCTAGTTAATGGGATGAGAATTTGGTAATTCTATGGATTCCATTGAATTCAGTGAGTGATTTTGTGTGGGAGTAGCTTTGGTAGAGGTTTTGGATCCCTTTGGATCAATTGGGCAAGAGTTAGGGAATGTGGTAAGTTTTGCTGCGTTCTCTGGAATCTGATAGATTCACTCGAGCAGACAGGTGTGTGCTCGAGTGAGGGATGAATGTTGCTCGAGTGAGGAAGAACCTGCTCGAGTGATAGGTGAGTTTTCCCTTGTGTGGCTTCGAGTGCACCTGGGAATTATGAGCTCTGCTCGAGCACATCGCTTTGTGCTCGAGTGAGGGAAGAACATGCTCGAGAAAGAGCATGGCCTGCTCGAGTGATAGTGGGAGCCAGAGTGAAGGATTGCTCTCGGGTGGATACTCGCGGGCAAGGTGCAAGAAGTGTGCCTTCTCACTCGCGGGTGGAGGGCATCTGCTCGAGTGAGCCGTGGGTGCTCGCGGGTGAGAGGTGTGTGCTCGCGGGTGAGGGGTGTGTGCTCGCGGGTGTGCTCGCGGGTGAGGTGTGCTTCAGGTAGGAGTGTGCTCGCGGGTGTGAGGTGTGCTCGCGGGTGTGGTTTTGTGCTCGAGTGATCCAGTGCTTGGAGAGCTTTGGGTGCTCTCGGGTGCTCACTCGCGGTCTCACTTTCTCTTGTGCTCGCGGGTATGGGCAGCGTGCTCGAGTGAGCCTCTTGTGCTTCGAGTGAGCTTGTGCTTCTGGAGTGGGTTTGTGCTCTCGGGCAAGTGCTCGCGGTCTCACTTTCTCTTGTGCTCGGGTGTTGTCCGTACGCGTGCTCGAGTGAGAGCATCTGTGCTCGAGTGATGTCCGTACTTGTGCTCGAGTGAGAGCTTCTGTGCTCGAGTGAGGCAGTGAAAAATATCAAGTTTAAGTGTTCAAAAGGGGATCTTTGGGGATAGTCTTTCAACCCTTTAGAGCTATGGATTGAGGTGTTTGAGGGCACTTAAAGGGCAATAATGATAACCAACTTGAGTGTCTAAATGTAAAGGAATTGGAAAAGGGATTAATCCTATGTCCTTGATTATGGTTATAGGATTTGATGATTTACTGGAGCGTGAGCAGCCGGAGCTGGAGCTTACGTGGAAAAGAGGGTAGGGAACTTACCTCTCCTGCATGTAGTGATAATTGTATTTGTGTATTGATGCATGTTATTGCCTTGCGTGTTTATGTGAAACCTATGAGAATGATCGAAGCTCTGTTTCTGTTTATACTATGGCCATGAGTATGTTGTGTGAACATTGAGCATGCGAGTATATCATATTGTGAACATGAGTTATTGTGATGCAAGCATGTCATGCATTAAATACTTATCTTGCATGCATAGTGGTATTTGTTTTCCTACTGAGATTCCCCAGAATCTCACCCTCCCCTATCAACATTTTAGACAGGGAAGGAAGATTGAGGATGAAGCAGGCATCCAAGGACGAAGAGGACTCGTTTTGGGTGAGAGCTTAGTGTTGGTTATCATTGTGTAATGGGATTATGTATTTGTTTATATGGATCAATACTTGAGAATGTATTTGGATAAGTTGTGTAATCCCTGTTATTTGAGTTGTATGGGCTAATGCGCCCTATGATTATTGAGCGAAGATATGATCCCGGAATTGTCGGGAATTTATATTGCGTACTCTGATAATTGTATAAATGTAATTTTATCTTCGCATAGTAATTATATTCGGAGTGTAAATATGAGACCGTGTTTTAAATGATTTCGAAATGTAATTGTGAAAACCCCATCTGGTTGATGGGTTTATAAATGGTGTTTTGTCTTATTGGTCTCTATTTCACGTTTATTATTGTAATCCGGATATTAATTACGGCAGGGGGTTACATTTTTGGTATCAGAGCCACAGTTCCTGGCAAACTTGGGAATTTGCTAGGATAGCTCTCTTAGATCTCTACCTTGGTGGTAGATGATGTTTTGTGATAGTGATTATGTATACACATGTGTGATTTGTCATTGTGGACATAAGAGATTTGTGGAATATGTGTATACATTGTTGGTTAGTCTTGAGTGGTGAATCATTGTGTAATCGACAGACATAGTGATTCGTCCTAGAATTTGAGGTGTAAACCCAGAGGTGGTTGTAATCAAACTCATCATCTGATTTGAGAACCGAGGAAAATGGTTTCCGAGGTGCTTGATATTGATGTTCTAGGTATCAGGGTTCCAACCTAGATGTTGGGTATGTAACCCAATGTAGTATGATGTTACATGTAGTAATGTTATACTGATCTTGTGTGTGTAAAGGCCTTAAGACCTAGGGGACCGGTGTGCCTTAGGCTGGCATGATATTTGGATTTGTGTTGGAGTTGTGAGGCTCTGTGGATTCGAGGTAAGTGATTTCCCGGTTCAACTGAGGTTGAAAGTTTGAAAGATGAGATGTGATATAAGGATTAGACTCAATAGTTGGGTTGATTCTTAAGAATTGGATTTGACCTCAATGGTATGTGGTACCAGGGTATGGTACTAGTAGTGAACTGAAATGGGTATCAGTTATTCTGAGAGTGTTGGTTGTTAATCCAGCACAGGGAGAAAGTCATCTACGGAGGATTCGGATCGGAGAGTGCTATCTACGGGGACTTTTGATAGGAAAGGGCTACCTACGGTGAGATTCGATCGGAAAGGGCTACCTACGGTGAGATCTGATTGGAAAGGGCTACCTATGGATAGTTCTGACCGGAGGGGCTGACCAGTCAGTGGACTGAGTGAAGCACCGAGTGCAGTAGCATAGTGTGGAGCCACCATGACGATGAACCCTAGAGTGGAGCCACTGTGACGATGAACCCTAGAGTGCAGCCGCCTTGATAATGAACCGTGGAGAGTAATAGCCGTGACGTTGAATCGTAGAATAGAGCTCTGGGAACGTTGGGAGTATGGGATCTCAACGAAGTGCTGGTTGTGGTTTCCAATGATTCGAGTTGAATCAAGCCAAGATTTGGTACAGATTGTGAATGTTGTCAGTTGTAGTAGGAGATTTCTATGGGACTCCTGTTAAATCAACTTGACATTATGAATGCACAGATGAGGAGTAGACCTCAGAGTGTGCAGCGGAAGCGTGGGAATGTATTATGTTTGAGAATTGTGTTGAGCAAAGGCTCGAGGTTGATGTGAGAATGATATGATAACTATGACTTCGGGAGGTAAAACTTCGGGTCAAGTAGTGTTGTAAAAAGAGGTCTTGAAGGATCTCAGTATGTGAAAAGAATTCGAGATATTGAAGGTGAAGTTGTTGACATGCCTGGTTCCAGCTTGTTGCAATTGTGCATTATGAGTCCACCTGTTCTCCTTTGCGAGGGAGTTATGTGCCGTTGGTCGGATTGCCGGTTGAGGCTGCCAATGGAGCCGTCTGGTAGGGTTGCCGATCGAGGCTGCCGGCGGGATAGGTGTGATTATGTGACATGAGGCCGAAAGGCTGATTGTGAGCCGTAGGGCTATTTGTGAGGCTGACGAGCCATTTGTGAAGCCGGATAGCTATGTGCTATAAGGCTATGTGTATACACTGCCACGCCAATAGTCCCTGAGTAGCTAACAACAGTTCGGGTTAAGACTGTGTGTCTTCTCGGCGGAGAAAGGGGATGAGGGTGGAGTGTGATGTGGAAGCCGAAAGGCTATGTGTGAGCACCGCTACGCCAATAGTCCCTGAGTAGCTAACAACGGTTCGGGTAAGACTGTGTGTTTTCCCGGCGGAGAAAGGGGATGAGGGTAGGGTGTGATTATGGATCTGCTATTGTGAGCCTGAATGGCTATGTGTGCACTGCCACATCGATAGTCCCTGAGTAGCTAACAACGGTTCGGGTTAGACTGTGTGTCTTCTCGGCGGAGAAAGGGGATGAGAGTGGAGTGTGATTTGTGTACTTTGTGACAACTGTGATCAAGCTGGGACTGAGGTATTGTTGTGTAGTAGAGCAGAGCTAGTTTAGCTGATGGCGAATTCGACTACATGTTCGGGGATTCTTGTAGTGAGGGCAATTACCCCAACATGGCCAGCTTGGCTAGCCACCACGTTGGTTGCACCGGTGTTAACCCCAGGCCGAAAGGCGGTGCGTAAAATTAGAGTCTGCGATGCGGATTGTGGTGAAAACTATGTGACAAATTGCAGCGTGTGCAGGTCAGCGTGAGCCGTTTAGGGTTTGACGCTGGTCATCTCTAGCTCGGCCGTTGGACTGCCGTTGTAGTTGCTTTGTGTGGTGCAGGAGCATGAAGGTGGTGTTGGGAGAGTGAGACTCTCAACCGGTCGCCTGGATAGAAGAGACTGAGATTCTAGGTGGACCATTACAGTCAGGTACTTTGGATAGAAGAGATTGAGATTCTGGAGTGACCTGATGATGTGATATGTGTTGTGGTGAGAATGCCGGAAGGGCAATGTGTATCTGTGAGACAGCGGGAAGTTGTCGTAAGTGTACAAGTGGCGAAAGCTACGTATAATTGTGCATACAGCCGTGGGTGCTGTCGTCTTGTGACAATCGTCACTCATCAATGTGAATCTGTCGTGGAAATTGTGATTGAGGCCCAAAAGTCCCGGATGGGTGAGGGTAATGCCGTGGAATTTGATACGGCAATGTGATTGTTGTGAATACCCAAAAGTCTCGGTTACCACTAGTGGAATCATTGGTGGGTGTACGGGTGAGGGTAATGCTGTGAAAGTGAATACAGCGAAGGCATAAGTGCTGGTGTATACGGCTGAGGCTGTTGTTTGAAATGAGTTGGTGATGTTGTTGAGTTATTCCAGGATGGAATCACTAGATTGAGTTGAGCAGGTTGGTGGCCTGTGCCACCTAACTGCCAAAATTTTATGATATGGCTCATGAATTAGAGTAATCGGATATTGAGATGCGCTAGCCACTCATGAGTGAGGAGGGCTTGCGACGATTGTGATAGTGTGATGATTGTATTTGGATAGCAATCGTGATATGGGCCGATTGCATTTTATGGCAACTAGGGTTGCGTTTATGGTTTAAGATTCTTACAAGAATCAAGTTGAGATGCTCCATTGTGTAGGTGGTCTAGAAGGGACCATCCAATGTGAAATGAATGGTGAAACGGAAGCTGTCGTGAAGAAGCGTCCGGAGTTTATGTCCTTAGTGGTGGAACAAATTTCGAGGACGAAATTTATTGAACGGGGGGAGAAATGTAACATCCCGATTTTCGACTAAGGACTAATCATAATTATTGAGAATAATTATGTGTTTTATGGCCATAATAATTAATATGCCATAATTATTGGAAATTGAAATAGTGAAATTGTTGGGAATTAGTTAGTGATTAATAGAGAAATTAATTACTAGCTAAGAGAAAATGAGATGCGTGATTAAATGATCAATGGCTAAGATTGATTTTGTAGTGGGCAAGAGGCATAATCATGTGTGTGTGCATGCATGTGAGCCCATGTGAGTTGAAGGGAGATGGTGACAAGTGGCAAAGTGTGGGCCCTTGGATGTGGGATAAGTGATGACACATCATCATCATCTTCATCTCCTCTCTTCTCTCTCTCGTTTTCTCTCTCTTCTCTTCCTTCCTCCATTTTCGCTGAATGTGCTTGGGAGAGGGAAAGGAAAAGTGGAATTTTGAGGTAAGCAAATGGCCTCTTTTGCTCAAACACCATTCATAAATGTTGATCCTTGAGTGATGGGCTTCATTTTGGTGTGTATTGTGTAGCCATTTGGTGCTGATTTGTGCTACACGAAAATATGGGGTTTGGAGAATCAAAGAGTGTCTTTGAGAATGTTGATAAGGTATGTGAAACCACTCCTTCTATCTATGTTTCATGCCAAATGATTATGTTTGGAATTTCTGGAATTATTGCCCTAATTGTGAAAATATGGGTAATGGGTAGTTTGGCATGATATGGCATTGGAAATGGTATAGTGGTATGAGTTTTGAATAGATAGAATGGATTGGGGATTGAAATGTGTAAGGATAATGATTTGGAAAATGGGTGATTATGTTGCCCTAAACCAAAGCTAGTTAATGGGATGAGAATTTGGTAATTCTATGGATTCCATTGAATTCAGTGAGTGATTTTGTGTGGGAGTAGCTTTGGTAGAGGTTTTGGATCCCTTTGGATCAATTGGGCAAGAGTTAGGGAATGTGGTAAGTTTTGCTGCGTTCTCTGGAATCTGATAGATTCACTCGAGCAGACAGGTGTGTGCTCGAGTGAGGGATGAATGTTGCTCGAGTGAGGAAGAACCTGCTCGAGTGATAGGTGAGTTTTCCCTTGTGTGGCTTCGAGTGCACCTGGGAATTATGAGCTCTGCTCGAGCACATCGCTTTGTGCTCGAGTGAGGGAAGAACATGCTCGAGAAAGAGCATGGCCTGCTCGAGTGATAGTGGGAGCCAGAGTGAAGGATTGCTCTCGGGTGGATACTCGCGGGCAAGGTGCAAGAAGTGTGCCTTCTCACTCGCGGGTGGAGGGCATCTGCTCGAGTGAGCCGTGGGTGCTCGCGGGTGAGAGGTGTGTGCTCGCGGGTGAGGGGTGTGTGCTCGCGGGTGTGCTCGCGGGTGAGGTGTGCTTCAGGTAGGAGTGTGCTCGCGGGTGTGAGGTGTGCTCGCGGGTGTGGTTTTGTGCTCGAGTGATCCAGTGCTTGGAGAGCTTTGGGTGCTCTCGGGTGCTCACTCGCGGTCTCACTTTCTCTTGTGCTCGCGGGTATGGGCAGCGTGCTCGAGTGAGCCTCTTGTGCTTCGAGTGAGCTTGTGCTTCTGGAGTGGGTTTGTGCTCTCGGGCAAGTGCTCGCGGTCTCACTTTCTCTTGTGCTCGGGTGTTGTCCGTACGCGTGCTCGAGTGAGAGCATCTGTGCTCGAGTGATGTCCGTACTTGTGCTCGAGTGAGAGCTTCTGTGCTCGAGTGAGGCAGTGAAAAATATCAAGTTTAAGTGTTCAAAAGGGGATCTTTGGGGATAGTCTTTCAACCCTTTAGAGCTATGGATTGAGGTGTTTGAGGGCACTTAAAGGGCAATAATGATAACCAACTTGAGTGTCTAAATGTAAAGGAATTGGAAAAGGGATTAATCCTATGTCCTTGATTATGGTTATAGGATTTGATGATTTACTGGAGCGTGAGCAGCCGGAGCTGGAGCTTACGTGGAAAAGAGGGTAGGGAACTTACCTCTCCTGCATGTAGTGATAATTGTATTTGTGTATTGATGCATGTTATTGCCTTGCGTGTTTATGTGAAACCTATGAGAATGATCGAAGCTCTGTTTCTGTTTATACTATGGCCATGAGTATGTTGTGTGAACATTGAGCATGCGAGTATATCATATTGTGAACATGAGTTATTGTGATGCAAGCATGTCATGCATTAAATACTTATCTTGCATGCATAGTGGTATTTGTTTTCCTACTGAGATTCCCCAGAATCTCACCCTCCCCTATCAACATTTTAGACAGGGAAGGAAGATTGAGGATGAAGCAGGCATCCAAGGACGAAGAGGACTCGTTTTGGGTGAGAGCTTAGTGTTGGTTATCATTGTGTAATGGGATTATGTATTTGTTTATATGGATCAATACTTGAGAATGTATTTGGATAAGTTGTGTAATCCCTGTTATTTGAGTTGTATGGGCTAATGCGCCCTATGATTATTGAGCGAAGATATGATCCCGGAATTGTCGGGAATTTATATTGCGTACTCTGATAATTGTATAAATGTAATTTTATCTTCGCATAGTAATTATATTCGGAGTGTAAATATGAGACCGTGTTTTAAATGATTTCGAAATGTAATTGTGAAAACCCCATCTGGTTGATGGGTTTATAAATGGTGTTTTGTCTTATTGGTCTCTATTTCACGTTTATTATTGTAATCCGGATATTAATTACGGCAGGGGGTTACATAGAGCAAGTGACGACAGGTATTTCTCTTTGACAAATTTTGATCCCCTTCCATGATTAGTTGATTGTAATTTGAAAATCATGCATGAAAGCATATTAACAAAAAGAACATATACATAAGGCGATAAAGGATCACCTTAACGAATACCATAATGAGGAATTACCATAAGGGTTATCTGTCTATTGAGAAGAGTCTGATATGACATAGTGGAGATGCATTACACGATTAAATTTATCCACTTTCTAGGAAATTTCATTCGAGTCATGACTCCTTCAATAAAACTCCAAGATAATTTATCAAAGGCCTTTGAGAAATCAACCTTCAAAGCAACCAATTTTTTACAGCCTTCCCTAGCTTTATGAAGTTATATCATAAGGTTCGTAACAAGCAGTATATTATCTGAAATCAATCTCCCTTTAAGGTAGGCACATTGAGTTGGAGCTATCATCACTTTATTTAGCACACTCTTCAATCGATTGCTAAGGGCCTTAGAAATGATTTTATATGCAACATTGCAAAGACTGATTGGTCTAAAGTTCTTGAAAGAATGAGGCATATCAAATTTGGCAATCAATGCATTCATTATATTATTGATACTTTGAAGAAGTTGTTCTGAATGCAAAAAATGCATAACCATGTTGAATGCATCATTTAAACAATCTCCTAGTACTCCTCATAGAAATGTGCATTGAACCCATCTTATCCTGGCGCGCTATCCTTAGGTAAACCAAATACAGCTTCCTTAACCTAACTTTGTGATATTGGTTTCATCAGTTCAAATTGAGCTTCCTCATTAAGGGAAGGCAATGGAATATGCAATAAACCATCAAGGATATTTTCATAAGGGCCCTAGTGTTTATTTTGATATAACTCTTGAAAGTAGAGGAGTGTCATTTCAAATAGATCTACCGCATTTGAAGTCCATGTTCCATCAACTTTTTAAAGACTGAATATATTTGTCAGTAGTTATATTATTTACTAATATGTGAAAGGAAGCCGTATTTCTTTTGCCCTCTACAGACCATCAAAGTTTGTCTTGCTGAGGCTAATAGCTTGCTTGGCAATCATATAAAAACTCTAAGTTATGCTTGGCATTACGAAAATCAGACACTTCATTGCCTATGAAGACTAATCAATATTCATAAACATTGAAATTTCATGCAATTTCCTCTCAGCTTGTGATATCCTGTAAGCCCAATTTCCAATGTTTTGTCTACTCTAATTAGTAAGAGCGGAAAGAGTTATACTTAATTTACTGTGAACCAATAAAGAAGGGGAGCCAAGAGTCTCTTGTTTCAATCAATCATCTACCAACCTTGAATATTCTTGAAATTCATCTAATAATTCTCAAACCTTTTTTGTTTTTTTGGATGATTTGGCATTCAGTTAAGAGTAAAATTAGTGAATGGTCAAAACTAACAAGAGGGAGGGTAGACATAAAAGAGGAAGGAAAGCTTTAAAGCATATTTAAATTGCAATATGTCATATCAAGTTTTTCCATAACATTGTCTATTCCTGATCTATTATATGTCTAAGTGAAAGCTAGACCATGCTAAGTAATTCTAACAAGTTGAGCCTCATTCAAGCAATCTAAAAAAATCATTCATGTTAGAAGAAGATCCCCTTTTTCCAGACTTATCATTCTAACTAAGAATTTGATTAAAATCACCAATCAATAGCTATAGGATATCAATACAAAGACTAGTATTTCTAAACCACTCCCATAACACATCTTAAATTGGATTGAGGTAGGCCATTAATGAAGGAGATATAACATGATAGAAAATTTTCATTAATATCCACACAGCAATAGCAAAATTATGATGACATATCAAGAACTTGAACATTAATATTATCTTTCCAAGCAATTAGAGTACTTCCCCCCTCTATTAACAACATTTCTTCCATCAAAACAAGAAAAACCCAAATTGAAAGTGTTTTGCAAGCAGCATCAACTGAAACTTTGGTTTGTAAGATAAAAACAAAATCATTCGTCTATTTCTCAATTAGCTGCTTGCATTGATGGACTGCTTTGACTTAAATCCTCAATAGTTCCAACTTAGGATTTTCATGGCATATGGGAAAGCTTTACTTGGGCCGCTTCCTTAGCCACTTTGATAGAATTCTGAGTCTTGGAAAAAATTTGATCCCAAGCAAATGGTAGATAAAGAAAGTTCGATAGGTTCTGAATCAAGCTAAAAGCTGACAAATGCATCCTCTTAGGTAGAGGAAAAACATCAACAAAGTTCAATGATGATAATCTCTTTCTCTTTCCCATCTCAATCGCTTCCCTTCTAAGTTTTTTTTTATCTTAGAGAGAGGTAGTAAAACCACTTGTGAATTTTTTCCATTGTAGTAGAAGTATTATCTCCTCTTGTACCTTTAGAATTGGCATGAGCTTTATTAGAGCATTCAATAGTGCCAAAAGAATAATCATAAGTGGCCCAAGATTATTTCTTTGAAATCCAAATATGTTGGCATAAGTTCTACCTTTTTAAGAATTTTGCTTTAAATTCTGGTAATAACTTTTGCCTTCATTAATCGTAGACACAGTAGGAGTAGCATCAACAGAGTTCACCATTCTCTCACCAATACAGTCAACTTGCTTAGGCTTAGTGATATTAGTTTCCTCATATTGAGTATCCTTAGGAATCTTTTTAACCCAACAGGGAGTCAAAGAAGTCTTTAGGGTTGGCTGCTGATCACAAGAATAGAAATCTGTAGAAAAAGAATTTCTAGACAAATTCCAAGCTTGAAATTTTTTCTCAATCATAAAGCTGCAATAAGCATCAAGAGACACTTACAAAATTTGAGCCATGCTAAGAGATGTGTTGTCCTAATTGCTCAAGTTAATCGTTTTGTCTTGTCGGATGCCCAAGATGCTAAGGCATTTCTTTGCAATTCTTTCAAAAGAAGCATTTATAAAACTTTTAGTGCCTGACTTCATGAAGCTTCTAATATCTAATAGATCCCTTAGCAGTTACAATTTATGTTTGAGATTTTCAACGTTTTCCTATCAAGATGAGTCCAATAACCAATGAAAGTGTAGCCCAGATTCCTGATAAAGCTCTGTAATATTTTAGGCACATGTAGTGAATGACTAAGGTGATAAAATAAGCATTAGTGGTCAATACAAAGCTGTAGGGTAGATGTTGGGCTATTTCTTCCACCAGGAGACCATTGATACCCAATCCCACAACAAGATTGTTAAGGAAATGTCTATACTTGGAAATGATAGAGTGAATCCAATTATAGACAACAAAGACAATAAAGGCTTTGATGGTAATAGTGACCTTAATATCATGTTTTTCTAGATTAATGGTGTAGAGATGAGTATTAGATCTTGGAGATCCATTTTCATGCATGGTTGCACCTATCGCACTTACAGCAATTCTGAATCAGAAGAAACATTAGTCATCATCATAAGACAATTAATGTTTTCCAAATCTAATCATTTTGTGTAACCCCCTACCTTACAAACTGTAATTATGATTCAAAAATGCATAGTTAAGATCGATTAGAGACCCTAGATTAATTTAAAACTTATTCAAAATCCCTTTCGCTTGATAGGGTTTTCAAAATTTCTTTTGAAATCTGATTAACTTAGTCTTACATTCACATTTCGAATATAATTAACCTACACAGTTAAGTCGTATTCATACATATCAGAGTGTAAATCATAAATCCCGGCAAACCCTGGATTTCCATATGATAACTAAAGGGTTCATGGGCATTATTTCCCCAATAACTTCCCAACTAGGGGATTACAATTGAACAAACTTTACATCCATGATTCTAAGAAATTGGGGCAGCATAACCCCTTAGGGTTAGGAATTTTCCAAATTTACAAACTTAACAAAAATCACCAAATCCAACCATACACTTCAACATCTACAACATACTAGTATGGATTTGAGTTTTGTAAAGTTACCTCTTGAGTTCTTGAACTTTCTCTTTCTAGACGTCCTCCTCTCTCTTTCCTTGAGCTCAAAATGTGTCTTCTAAACCATGGATTCCATAGAGAAGAAGAGTTTAGAGAAGATTTCCAAGCAAGATTACAAGAAACTCTTAAGAGATCAACTCTTACCTTAAGTCTTCTCTCCTTCCTTCTCTCTTGAACTCTCTCTCTCTCTTCTTTCTCTTGTGTTGGCCGAAATGTTCAAAGGAAAGAGGAAGAGTTTTATAAAATATCTCCCTTTTCCCTTATTTACTTTATTTCCTAGACTTCATCTTATGTTGACACTTGGCATTGGTCTTATTTCCTCCCAATTGGTGTCATTAGGCTTCAATTAGCCTTGAACTAATTTCCCTCTCCCTTTGGTTAGCTCAAAAAACCGTCCCCTCTCTTGTTCTCACTAACCAAATGGCTTCTTCCAACTAATCTAACTAGATACTCAAGTATTGTACCATATAATCATGATTACTTTGTCCAAGAAGCAATATTTTAATTCAATTAGACATGCACTCTTCTTAATCAATTATAAACTAATCCCTTCACCATAGGATAATGACACTTGGCATATTTAATTCCATTAATCATTTTCCCTCCCATTTTCTTATGCTAGGCGAATTTTTATAAGAAAAAGAGAAATAGAAATTGTCTCAATATTTCCATAATTCCTTTAATTGAATTATGCACAAGTCCTTCCAATTTCACAATTCTTGATTTATTCTTGGTGGAATATTCCAATCATATATTCTCCTTTATTTTTCTTAATTAATTGAAATTAACTTCAATCAATTGGAAAATAATTAATCTTGTGCTAAATTGACAAAATTATGATTTTGCTATTACCATTGTAATCTAATTGCCTTTCTCATGAATATGAATATTTCTAAAATTCATAAGTTCCAAATTTCATGAATATTCACCATTTTATTGAATTTTTCAAATAATCACAATATATTCGATGAATATAAAATTTGGGGTGTTACAATTCGGTTAATTGTATCTTATATAAGAGAATGAAGGTTAATAAAGATAAATTAAAATATACATAATAACTAGATTTAAAGCTTTAACAACAACAACCATTATGTGATAGAAAACACTTTAATTTAATTTAAAGTATTATATGAGTAATAGAATTTGTGATTTCCATCATAAAAACATGAGACGTGTATAACACTCCTAAAACAGATGAGTAATTTCCTTAATTGAGGGACTATTTTAATGGTTTGATCATATTAATAGATTATTTAATATTATACCGCAATTATACCGCAAAAACAAAAAGAAAAAGAAATTTGCAACAAAAGATTGGACCAAGAGGCTAGTCGGACTAGTAACTCAATGATCTGGCCATTCGGCCAGTACAGGTAATCAATTAAAAGGAATACTTATATATATTTCAGAAGCAGCGTTATCTCATTTGTATTTTGACTAATTTAAATATAATAAATCATCTTATTTTAATTTCACATGGTTGATGAGTCATCTGGAGAAATTCAAATTTTATGATTTTGAAAAATAACAACTCAAGGAAGAGAATTGCGTTTTCTGTTTTTCTAAATTATGAAGTTTATGTTTTTTAAAATCATAAAATTTGAGTTTTTATATATGATTCATCAGCCATAGGAAATTAAAATGAGATAATTTATTGTATTTGAATTAGTCAGATTACATATAAGTTGTCGCTCCTGAAATATGTAAGTATTTCCCATCAATTAACCCGATACAACTTGAATACCCCAGCGCGTTGGATGAGTCATCCGTATTGAATTTTATCTATTTTTTTTTTCTTTTTTTTTTTTTGTTGAACCTAACCATTGTTGTTTTGAATTAAAAAGAAAAAATAGTGGTCCCTCATATTTATGTTTTAGTAACTTTGTTTTCTTAAATTATGTATTATTTATACATAAATGTTCCATTTACTTGTAGATTAATACATTTTTATTTAAATATTACTTTTTTCATGCATAGATATGATTTTTTTTGTATGTTTTAATTAAATTATTTTATTTTTACAATGACTAGTTTGACCCTATTTGGACAAATTAAACCGTGAACCACAAATTCACTTGATTCAATAACCAGTTAAATTTTCAGTACGCCTTACTAATATATAGTTTAATATTGTTTTATTAGATAATGTATAAACAAAGTGTTGCATTGACTATAACTTTTTAGAATTAATTAATCTACTAAAACTTTCTTTTATGTGTGTGTGGGGGGAAAGATCGTAGGAAAAAAGTAGAGTGGGTCATTTATTCTTTTTGTAGTGTTCATATTCTTGTGTTAAATGATTATGTTATGTGTCACACGCATAATTAATCAGTACCATATAATTTTTTTTTTTGGCCAGCAGTAGTGCAGTACCATATAATTAATACATGAATGAAGGACACAAAAATCACAATAATTCATGGGGTCACAAACACCCTCACAAATTTTTCTTGAAACATGGGTGGGTTTGATCTATTTTCATGCTGTCAATTAGTGGGGGAAAATAATATATTTATCCTACTTAAATTTCCGTAAATAACCTTTTCCCCCTTCTTTTTGCATGTATTCATATTTCGATCCATATATATCTCTAACACCAACAACACTATACATTTTTTTTTTCTTATAATCAATAGCAATAAATATAAAATTTATGATAAGCTACGTTATTTATAAGGTGCAAATTAAAGTTGTGCATCCAGGTCGATCAAAATAAATAAATAAATAAAGTTGTGCAAAACTAACCAAATCAAATTTAATTCAGTATATTAGATTCATTTTATTTTTTAATGTTTTTTGGGTCCATTTTGGTTAACCTTTCATACTATTTCACTCTATCTAGATTAGTTCAATTTTAAGTATAGAAACCTAACTTAATTGAATCAATTCAAAATTTCTTGGTTAGAAGATTTTATGGTCGGTTTGGTTTCCTCAGTGAATTATTTGAAATTCGGTTTTCAATATTTTTAAATGAATTGGAATAAATTTTTAACTATACAGAGCACAAAATGTTCCTTTTATTTTTTCCAAATTAAACTCTATACAGAATAAGAAACTCACCAAATTGAAAGCTCAAGGGTACTCCACAACTAGATTATAAAAAGTGGGAGAACTAAAGTTCGTATCCCATCTTATTAGAAAAGACTGTTAGGAAGAAACATCCTACTGGAAAAGGGTTTTGGAAAAACAAAACTCACCAAATTGAATTCAAACATGTAAAGATGAGTTAAAATTTAAAAGTGAAATATACAGGTAGGGATTTGTAAATATTTGTTATACATGAAATCATTCACTATATGGCAAAAAGAAAAAGGAAAAGAAAAAAGAAATAATTCACTATATTTTATTACACTTAAATTATTAACTAAAATAATCAACATCCATAAACATTTTTTTGGGCATCATTCAACATCCATAAACTAGTCATGCTCCAAGATATTAATATAATAAGATAACCAATAAAACAATTTTACCAGACAATTTGTGAGCCATATGCATACATAAAATAGGGAAAATTAGGGAGAGGGGCCGAGTAAAAATGTTATTTATTATCAGAGACCTTAAAAAATGTAATTATTTATAGAAGGATTAAATTTCAAAATATAAATTTAAAAATATTAAATTATCCTTAATCAAACTTCTCACATTCTCTCATTTAATTTCTCTCACATTCTATTTTAAAACTAATTTGAATGTAATTTTTGGCTAAAATTAAAATAGTCAAAATCATTAATAACCTGATCCTTTTTTAACTTTTATTTTCCATCAACATAATAATATGATAAATATATTAATATTATATGAAATTTTTTATTTTTAAAATTCACATAAATTTATTTTTTAATAAAATTAAAATTTTCAAACTCACTAATTTAAATTATGTTAAAAACATATTATGTTGATGTTAGTGAAAAATAAAAGTTAAGAAAATCCTGTCACGATGATTTTGTCGATTTTAATTTTAGTGGAAAATAAAATTTAAATTAGTTTTAAAATAGAATGCGGGAGATATTGAATAAGAGAATATATGAAGTTTGACCAAGGATAATTTAGTATTTTTAAATTTATATTTTGAAATTTGGTTCTTCTAAATAATTATATTTTTTAAATTCCTTTACAATAAATATTAGGGACAATTACAATGAAGTCCCACACAAGAGAACAAAATGAAAAAATGGTCCCTGAAGTTGTTAATAACAAGTGGAGGAGCGTCCATTAACAAGTCGAGGAGCTTATACTGACAACTTCAGGGACCATTTTTTCATTTTTTTTCTCTTGTATGGGATTTCATTATAATTGCCCCAAAATATTATTTTTTTCTTGGTCTTTCTTCCTGATTTTATTTTCCCCATAAAATATTATTTATTCACAAAAAAAATTTAATTAAAAATAATTATTGAAGTCGGTTGGTGCACGTTAACTCTAGTTGGAAGAAAAAAGTCAATGGTCAATATCACTCTAAAAGAAAAATCAAGTGAGACAATTAGAATTTTGAAAGTATTGAACAGAGAAAGTGATTTGATTTGAAAATTAAGGATGATTTTGACGGAAAGTTAATTAATTTTCATTATCTAACGCCCACCAAACCAAAAAGGCCCAATCTTATTTATCACGCTTTTATTTTTTGAACGGCTTATTTATTACGCTTTGAAA
Organism: Inga oerstediana; assembly: GCA_963210345.1. Lineage (NCBI taxonomy): Eukaryota > Viridiplantae > Streptophyta > Magnoliopsida > Fabales > Fabaceae > Inga > Inga oerstediana. The sequence goes on from OY723405.1 coordinate 44,829,095, forward strand.
CTTTACCATACCAACTATTTATGTGTCTTTTCATATTGTTCAGAATCCTGTTTAACAACATAAAATTCATCAAATCTTCAATACACACACACACACATAATGTGGCTATTCATGGTACTAGTCATTATTGCAAGCTAAGTCCTTTGTAAAAGAAATTTGTTGTCCAAAATAAAAGTCTACTTGGAGGATTATCAGTGACTAGGTTTCAAGTTTACCATTATTCAATTCTCATTGGGGGAAAAAAAAACGGAGAGAGGTGAGAATGATATTTAAATGTAAAAAGAGAATTTTTTTAAATAAGAGTAAACATGAAAAATTAAATAAATATATATATATATATATATATATCAATTTTAAGTATATTTAGTGACTTAATTATCATTCTTTGGTATGTGAGAATCAGCTAAAATAGACTTATAATAAGGACCAAAATAGTATTTACTTTCACCATTGAAAAAAGACCTTGATCTATTTTATCTCTAAAATTATAATTTTTGCTCTAAACTCTACCTATTAATTACTCATATTAAGATATTTTTTATCAATAGAGTATTTTGCCAATGCACATGATTAAAACATACCATTTAAGGAAATCAACATATACTTTTTAAATAACTAATTTAATTAATTTTCTTGGTCTTTACAAATTACTCCCTCATATCTCTAGTACAAGTCATTTCTAACAATTGATACGTATCAATAAAAATGGATTAAAAAAATTTAAATTTATCATAAAATTCATTTAATTTTTAATCTTATCATTATTAACTACACTAAACTCATACATTGCATTAATTTTTAATGTCCCTCATTATCATTATTAAATACGGATATATGTGAAAATATATTTAATACTCATTCAAACTAACAAATACCTCATAAAAAAATTACCAATAAAATCTTCTAGAAGACGTCCTAAAGGAGTAATTATCTAGCTCCTACAGTTATTAAAGATAAGAGTATTAAACAATGCTTTTAGAAATGTAGAAGTGTGATTTTCTGTGTGTATAAGATTTGAGTGTCCAATATTATATACTATCTCGTGTGCTTTTTATAAGATTCAAATCATCAAATTAATTGAACAGGTTGGCTAAAAGAATTAAATCTATAAAAAATGCAAATTATTTTTCAAAATTACTCTAATGTATAGACTATAGAGAGAGTGAATGTGAGATAGAAAGGATGAACAAATAGTTAATTAAAGCAATGAGATTAACTAATAATTAATAGGGATAAATACTGAAAATGAGGTTGGAAGGAGCATATTTATGTATACATGTATGTATGAAGATTCAAAAAGAAAAATAAAAATGGTCAACATGTGTACATTGGGTAGGTAAGATTTGAAGGATATATATTTGAAGGTTATCACTTTTAGTTTGAAAACAATTAAACCGGAATTAGTTGGGTGCAGCGAAAGAAGAATTCCGTGTTTCACTCACAAATCACAATGTAACCTAAGCTTCAAACATGTTTTTATGAGCATTTACTTATTTTCACCGACTTGTATGTACAAATTAAGAAAAATTTTGCTTTTATATCATATGGTAATTTTAATCTTTTTCCCTCTTTCACATAGATTTGGTTGGTACCTTCAATTTGGTGTTTCCACATAATTAGGTCTATCAAGTGGATATACATATCATGATAATATGTTACGAATCACTTCAAGAAATAATAAAGTATTCTTCATTTTAATTATAATTCGACCATCCTTTCATGATGAAAGTATAAGTTTTGACAGAATAAATAAGTTATGTTTTCTTATACGAAAAACAGGTTATGTTTTAGCAAAAAAACAAAAAAGAAAAAAAGAAAAGTTTAGATCCTATATAGTGCATATTTTAATAATGAAAGGGATAATTTGTTTGAAATTGTAGAAGTATTGTATTTTAATTAAGTAAGAAAATTTCAAAGAAATAAAGAATTCCCCTATCTCTTTATAGACATAATAGATTTTATTTTATTCTGCGACAAGTTTTTTATTGTATCAAAATAGATATTTCTCTATTAAATTATTCAAACACAAGTTATTAATTTTTGCATACACAAACCTATATATTAACTATATAGATCATGAATCTGCTTTGCATCATTATATATATTTCATGAATATTAAAACTTTCTAAAAATTTTATATAGTGCGCACACACATACATAATAATTCTTTACACATGAAATACGTTTGATTGTTTTCAAAACTCACATACTAAGGAGATCCTAAAACCTAGGTCTTGTGTAAAAATTTGTTTTTTTCTTTTCATTTCTACCTTCCATTTAAATGCCACAATGTATTTTAATATCCAAGAATGGGATGCATAAATAATTTTGATCTCCATTAAATATATTTTTTGGAGGTTTGGTTTTTTTTTTTTTAAATTTAATCAAGGGTAACCCTAAGCCACTTTGGATTGGAGGTTAATTCCTTTTGAGACTTGAAATTTAAAGGGTTTTTGTTTCTCCCAACAAGTACTTTTTCCGAAATTCAATCTTTTACTCTCTTCCTTATAGGAGATGAGGCCGTTTACCACATTGACCAATAATTTGTTAGTTTTTGGAAGTATGCTTTTAAAAACAAAAAAGAAAAAAAATCAAGAAATTGAGACCTATAATAAGGTATGGAGGAAAATAATGAATTACAAACACACCATTTGTGATTTTGACTGTAAATGGTTGGTTCTTACGTATTCAAAATATGATTTTTTTGCCCAAAAAGATGTCCCACTGAAAGTTTGAACATTACAATTAAGATCTTAATGACCATCAAATGGTTGTTGACTAATTATGGTTTATTATTGAACATTGTCTCCTCTTTTGTTTTAATGTCAAAATCAATTGGTATAATATTAATATACAGATAGCTTTCCGATATTTTTGATATCGATTATTTGTAAATTTGGGTTGTGTGGAAATTGTCCTCTCATTACTGAAAATATTAATTACTCCACTGGTTAAATGTAAGACCTAGTTTGAGAGTGGATTTTGATTCTAAATGTAAGATTTTTTTTTTATCTATAATATTTATCATTTTTAAATTCATTTACCCAACTTATAAACTGATATATAATCTAATGTTATACATAAGTATGTTAAAGAGATCGTGTCATATATGATATAATTAAATAATTTGTTAACTTCCTCAATTTACTCAAATTGGACATTAAGAATTAGAGGAGTAATTAGCATACTATTTATGATAATTTAGTCAAAGGGAAAAGGTTTGTTACAACATTTAACTGATCAAGTAAAGTGTAAAACCCTTACACATTAAACAAGGATTAAAAGTATAAATATAGGATTAACTCAAGTAATTAGTCAAAAAGGAGTAAGACCCGGATTGCTTTTCATAATTTGATAATGAGTTTATTGCCTATGAAAGATGGATAAGGGACATAGTGACCCAAAATATTGACCATAAGCCCAAAAAAATGAAGAAATGTGTCTGCTACAACCAAAATTTTTTGTGAAAAACATTGAACTCTGAGAATTCATAACTTGAGTTACTTATCTTTAATTTGAGTGATTCAAGTGTCCACTCGGAATGAGATCCTTTGGAACGGTGCAGTAATATATCATGAACATAATCATTCATCCCAGCATAAAAGGCTTACCAAACACAATTATATTCTACCATCTTGGTCTCCATAGGTCCCCAAGAGTAACATGTAACAACTAGGAACAAATATTTGTTTCAAGACAACCAAAACATATGACAAGCCATCTAAAAGCTAAAGGAATGAACACATCAACTTTCCAACCCATTCCTACAGAAACAACCATGGAAGGTTCAAAAGTGATATACCCAAATATTCAAAAAGTCATGTGTTACATTACGCAATTAGTAAACATCAACTATTCTAAGCTTGTCAAGAATTAAGAGCATTAGAAAAGCATATCAAAATACTAAAAAAAATGCAATTCCTAAAGTAGACAGAACAACAAGATTACAAAAGCAGTCACTGCTCTACTTCCTTTGAGGCTTGCTCGCAAGTGGTTTCACCTGAAGATGGTAACTGACCAAGGTTCATACATAATTTACGATAAACAAATGAGGATTTTCACATGCATATAGTTCATATTATTCATTGCTAGCTAGAAAAAACACAATACAAGCTATAACATCACATATATGACCATATACTCCTCTGGTTTGAAGCTAACCCGCCAATAGAAGTGCGCAAACTACCTAATCATGCCAACTGCAAAAATCTTAAATAATCGGAAGATTAGATGGCCGGCGCACAACTATGAGGTACACATGCCATTAAGCTGTGGGCCAAAAAAAAAAAAAACACATGCCATTAAGCCTGAACTGACATTACTATAGAATTATTTATATTATTGACAGTTATTTTTATGCTTACGAACCATCAAATAATGGCATGTTATATATACTTGATGGTTTTTGAAGGAATAATAACATGAAGTATAGTGTAGAAACGTGTACCGATAGAGTTGGATCCGGGTTTGGGAGTCCACACAAGTATTAGACTACAAGAGTCTAATATAGGTTTGTACAGCAGTGCACCAGAACAAGCCAGATGGTAGATAAGAGGGGATTGCCAGAAAGCTCAATGACAGGGGTAATTTGCAATGCTAGAGACACACCCTATTTATAATGATCAGAGTGACCACTAATTAGGTAGTGTGTGCACCCTTTTCTTGCTCTCCAAGTTGGTAATTTAATTTGATAGATTCTCAATCAATTTCTCAATCATGGCGATTTGTTTCTCAATCATAATCCCACAATTAATTGCCAACTTATTTACCAAGCAACAATCAATACTGATTGATTTATTATTTGATAAGGCCACTTATGTCCTTAATCAAATAGTCCGGCTATCAAGGGCGGACTTGGACCCAAAGTCCAACAGTTTTAAACCATCAAATATTTGCAAACATATTTGTCATTTATGAGACACCAACAGTCAAATGTATTTTCATTCTAAATAACCATCAAACACAGTGGAGTCATTTTTTAAAAAATAAAGTAGAACTCAACCTGAGTTGGAGGGAGCAGAGACTGCGAGAGAAGATAGAGGCAAGAGTGAAACCTTTGATCTACAAGTGATTTGGGAGAATGTGGGTTTTTGCGTTAGGGTTGAGAGGATTTTGAAAGTTTTTTTTTTTTTGGCCCGGCTGGATAGAAAACCAGTCTAAGAACAATATATTTTAGACTTGTTTTAAGGACCTATGTAAAAAAGAATTTAAAACACATTTTATATGTGATTTTTAATTTTTAATTACTTTAAGTGCTTTCTAGACCGGATCAGGAGACCACCGGTTTAGAAAAAAAAAATATTTTATACCCGTTGTTCTTATAACTAGTTTAAATATTTTCTAATATTTACACAAATGTCACCGAATACATTTTGTAAATCGTCTCCATAATGATCGGTCTAAACATGACAGTTTAGAAAGCCTTTCTATTAGTGCCTCATTAACTAACTCTAGATCTTTGAGCAAAAAAAAAAAAAAACTAACTCTAGATCAGGACTAAAGTTTTGGGAACATAAAGCTTTACATTGTAGAGGAGGTAACTATGAATTTACCCAAGTAAAACCCTAGAACGTCCCATAATGGAAGATTGATTTGAGTGGTCATAAATTCTGTTGAGAAATTAAATTCAAATTGCAGAATAACGTTTTTGTAAATTTTTTATTTTTGAAGATAATTATAATTCTATTATGAATTCCTAAAATAAAGAATATATAGTAATAAAAATAAGAAATTCTGAAAATGCACCAAAGAAAAAGGAAAATTTTATTGAAAAATGAGTTGTACGTCTGTGTAGATATCATATCTATTTATAGTTTTTCTCTTTATTTGTACTATTAAACAATTAAGATAATGTTGTTGAACTAAGTTAATTAAGTCCTTTCATAAATTTAAATATCAAACATGTCACGTCAAAATTAAAGAAATTAAGAATCTATTATAATTAAAACCCTATCTATATGCGTTTGTTATGATAAAAAGACGTTTTGAAGTGAAAGAAGGAAACCAAGTTAATGAATTAAGTTGGTGCAATTCCTCATTCAAAGATTATATGATAAATCATTATGAAAGAGTACGTGCATTGAAGAAAAATGGTAACCATTATATATATATATATATATATTGTAACACGTACAGTTGGGCACCAATAACGTTTTCAGTGAAGCGACTCGGTTTCATTTAAAAAATGACGTGGGTTTTGTCACGCCCTTATTTTAATTTCAACCTTTACCAGAGTATTTGCGGAAAACGACATGCGGTTCGGTAGGCAACACAGAATTAGCATAACTATACTGATAATATGTGCATGATTACATAAATTCCCCATAGGGGTTTGTACATAATACTTACGATTAAGGTAGCCGCACAAGGCTACTAGGGTGTCTAAACTCGTCCCAGTGAAACGGAAACTTCTTCCCGTCTTCGTTCCACTACTGTAATCCCCTTGTACAGTACTCTGCATTGTTGTTTGCATATCTTCTGTCGTCTCCTGTCTAAATTGTTGGTAGGGGAGGGTGAGATTCGAGAGAATCTCAGTAGGAAACATATACCATACTGCATGCATGATTGATGCTATGTGTATGACATGTTAGCTTTATCTAGATGTATGCCCCATAATGACATTTCTGCATGCTCAATGTTTCATACAACAAGACTATGGCCACAGCGAAAACAGAAACAAAGCTTCATTTATTCAAATATGCTCTACACAATCAAGTAAAGCAATCACATACATCACTACACAAGCAAAGATATCAAATACATGCAAGTAAGGTAAGTCCCCTACCTCCAAATCTTTCTCCTCGATTTGCGTGCCAACAGCTCGGGGCTCCATATTCGATCCTACAATGCCAAATGTACTATTTAGACACTTCCATAGTGTTTCTGGGGGTTATATGAGTCTATCTTGAAAAATTACTAAAATACCCCCGGGACCCGGCCCTATCATACCCGGTCCGGCTGTACTTTTCTCGAAATTCTAACCTGGGCTATCCTGACATATTTTCGCCCAAGGAATCCATTTCCGGACTCGGAATTATCAAATTCAATGTAAAATTACGAAATTGCCCTTGGCAGCCCTACTTTTAGGGTTTTAGGGGCGTTTCCGTAATTATGCTTTCTAAGCCTTTTCCGAAAAAGTGCCCAACTGTAACCCCACCTAATTTTCCCTCCTGAACTCAATGGAATCATCAAATCATTGAAAATCCAACTCTAAGACCCATTTATAGCCCAGACCGAAATATATGGGTTTTCCAGGGAAAATCGGGGTTTTTCGGTTTCGGCTCCGTAAACACGTTCCTTTCTACTCCTAACCACTTTATTGACTATTCCATTAGGTTAAAACTACCATTTAGTATCAATTTGGGCAGCATAATCCCTAGGGAAACCCATTTCCAAAAATTAAAACCAATGGCAATCCGGCGAAATTTCACTGATTAAATTGCCCACAGCAGCTAGAATAGTCAATACACAAGAGTTTGGAAGTTACCTCAAGCTCCCACTAGCTTTTCTCAAAGTGGCTGAAAACCCTAGATGCCAAACCTCCAAATTTGAGCCTCCAAACCTTAAATCATATGCAAAGGAAGCTTAGGAACGGAGTTATACGCATTAGGAACCGATTTACCGAAGAAATCACTTACCTTTGTAAGCTTTTTCCTCACCTTTTCTCTCTCTAAAATTTCACACTTCCTCTCTCTATGTTCAGCAAGTTCACGTCAGAAATGAGCTGAAGAAGGAGGAGGATGACTATAATGATATATCTAATTTAATTAATTAATTTTCCCAATTTTCGGATTTTTGCAAAATTCTGGCAGATTTCTGCCCAAACTTTGAAAAATCATAACTAATTCTAGAAAAATCTAATTGGAGTGATTCCAAAGCCTATAGAACCCTTATTGAGTCTAGTTTCAAGGAAAAATATAGACTTTTGCTTTCTGGAATCACAAAATTCCCAGAATTTCAATCTTTGCATATTGTTCAAGAAATTTCACAGTTTATCTGTGCTGACTTCAAAAATTCATATCTTTTTTTGTATAGCTCTAATTGCGTCATATGACCTATCAAATTAAATCTTAGGATGTATACTTTCATCCTGTAAAATTTCATAATTTTTTCTTATCATTTAGGCTTCCAAAACCTTATGATAAGCTCACTTGCTCATAGGCGATTTTATCGAAAACATAATTATATTCTCCAAAATTCACCATTTTACTTTCTTAATACCCCAAAGATATTAGAATCATTAGGGAATATATTTGGGACATCTACTAAATCGGGGCTTAGTAGTCCACTCAATTTAGGCTTATTCCAAAGCCTCCAATCCCAAAATTCGGGATATTACAGGTTTGATTCCATGTATATTTAAAAAAAACAGAGAAAAAAAAAGGGTTTTCAGGATAATTACATTCCTTTTAGTTTAATTTAAATTTAATGAAAATTGGAATTTAGATTAATTGTAAATTAAGAGGCCTAATAATATGTTCGTGTTCAGCAAACATAGGGTGGTCATAAGATGGGTAGGCATCTGCGCCAAATCTCGCCGTTCCTGGGTTCGATCCCTGGAACGGCGGATTTAAAAAACCCTCGTCGGTAGCTCTCTCCCCTGGGGCGCTTCAAAGAGGTGAATTCCTGTCGGGCCTATTCGATTGGGGGCACCAGGACTAGTCGGTTGTCGGGGGCCCATGCTGGTAAATCCGGCGTTGGCCTTCAGGTTAACGCCGGATACCTGGATGTTGGGTGCACCGAAGGCTTAGACGGTCCATTGCATTCATAAAAAAAAGAAAAGAAATAATAAACAAAAAAAATACCAGTGGGGAATGCATGGATCTTATCTTTCAATATGTGTGTGTGTGTGTCTTTATATTCATATTCTTGTTTGCGCAGAATCATTTTTTCGACATTTATATGAATTATATCATGTAACCCACCATGCACAACACTAACAATTTTTGTTCCTTTAATGAATTATGACTTGTCCCTACAAATTTTCTTCCACTAATTATTGTATATTCTCTCTGTCCCTTCTTCTCCTTCTCACCTTTTTCTTCTCTTTGGAATCATTATTCAGGGCAGGCATCACCAAACCCTAATTTTTGGTCAAGGTATTATTAATTATTAATTATCAAAAACATGGTACGGATTAATTTGAGCTATAATTAAGTTGCCTATAACTTTTTTGGCTTATGTTGCAAGTTTTCCCAAGTCTTAATTACAGAGTGTTTTTTATCATATGATTTCCTTCCTCCGTCCATTAATTCAAGTAAAAACTAGAGTGCGTGGTTACTTTTGCTTAATTACTTTACCTACTGGGTTTTTCTTCTAATCGCTGCTTGATGAGTATAAGGCACCTTTTGCGAAGCACTTTTAATTTTAATTGTAATTATTTTCCAAATTAGTATATATTAGTGAAGCATTAGTTATTTGTTGTTGTTTTTTTCATATATGCTTTTTAATATATATATATATATATATATATGAAATAATTAAGTGATGCATATATAAGACCGAAGGATGTACTTTTCCCCCATACATGTGTGCATGCATTAATGGTGAGTGGTTTTGGTAACAACGCCACCCGCCATTCTTAAATGAGATCCTAGGCTTAATCGAGTTTAGTATTGACATGCTTGTGTGCATATATTCTTAACTTGTACTCCATTCGATCTTAATTATAAGATAAAGTTGATTTTTTTGGAGAAATTAAGGAAGCTAATTAAATTACTTTAGAATATTTTTATTTTTATTTTTTTCTTCAAACTAATTAATTTGTCTAATAAACTGATATAAAATCTAAAGATCCTAAAAATATAAATACTCTAAAGTGATTTAATTGGCTTCCTTAATTTCTCCAAAAAAATCAACTTTATCTTATAATTAGGACCAGAGGGAGTATAAAATAAAAAATACACACACACATGTATTTTTTTTTTTTGCCCACACACACATGTATATATATATATGTATGTATACATATGTGTGTGTGTGTGTGTATGGCTAGCTAATATTTAGTAATGCCAATCAATTTCGATTGTAGTATTGTTGAGACAAAATAAAGGGTAGCTCTCGCAACATTGTTTTTTCAATCCGCAAGTTTTGAGCACTTGAATTCACTTGAAAGATATAGGGTATGTTTGTTTTAGCGATTCGATTGCTTATAAGTTACTTTTAAATAGTGATTTACGGTATACGAAGTAAGTATGTGAGAGGGGTTGTGTCTCGATTTACGTAAAAAGCAACTTATAAGCAATCGTAACGCCCAAACAAACATGCCCATAATGTCCCTTACCAGCCTAGAGGTTCCCTTTTTTATAAGCAAATAGTTGGAATGAAGTTTACTTTCATGTTTTTATTTATAGAAGAATTAACCTAATTAGATGGAATTTCTTATTTGCCTTCTATATGTCTCAAGAAAGACTAATAATATTTAAGGAAAAAAAAAAACTCTCTATAGTTATCAATATAAGAGCTATGTAACTAATTTGACCGTAAATTAAGGAAATTAAATAAATTAGATAATTATAATAAATGTGATTTGATGATATCTTCAAAATACTCATATATAATATTATATTATATATTAATTTAAAATTTTGATAAATTAATTAATTTAAAGAAAAATGATAGATATAAGAGATAAATTAGATCAAAGATCTTATATTTTGACTAAATACAACCCCTCAACTATTTCTTTTATTAGTAACATGAGGTAGCATTACTTAACTTTCACTTGGCCCACCCAATGTTAAATTTTGGAGGCTTTATGGAAGAAGAAGGTGGCTGTTAGCCCTAATCCATTTGGTGGTGAAGGTCGGAGGTCGTAAGAAACAGGTGCTCAATTTGGGTTGATTAAAGATTGTTGTGAGGCCAATGAGTTTTGGCACAGTTGGTTAAGGTCTTGCCACCCCGATCACAAGGGAGTGTGTTCGAACCCTCTGACCGATAGGGAGACCTCATTGGTAGGCGATCTCGTAAGTCCCTTGTAAGCGCTCAAAGAGCCCTGGGGCCGTGCCCTGGCCTTGGTAGGGGACTGGTGCCGAACCTACCTAAACTTTTCAATAAAAAAAAAAAAAAAGATTGTTGTGAGGCATAATGAATTGATCCATTAAATTTAGTTGAAAGAATAATAATTTAAGGTGGAAATTAATACACAAAATTTAAGAGATTAAATGGAAAAATTAAATCTTAATCTTTGGAGATTTGAATCAAAACATGAGGCGCAATTTGTCAGTGGTTCAATCATTACACACACACTCTTCTTTTTGCATTGCCTGTATGTGGGAAAGAGATATGGATTGTATGACAAGTTTGATTAAAAAAAAAGATAAGAAAGAACACACACATATATTCATTTATTTCTTTAGTCTTATATATAAGATATAAGAATAATGTTTTTATGTCGTAATTATAATTCATATCATTAAATTTTATATAAATGTATAATTTTATCCTTTATTTATAACTGTGTTGATTTTATACTCTCTCAAGTATACTAGATATGAGTAAAACTAAAAAGTTGTCAAATTTAAATACACAATTAATAATATTTTACAATTTTCGTAGATATATGAAATATGTTAATTAGAAGTGACTTATTTGATTAGAAGAATTTCTGAAAAATTAAATACACAGATGTATATACATATATGCATATACATAAACTCACATATATAATTATATGTAGTATATATATATATATATGATTTGTTGAATAGATTGTAGACCAAGATTTGGCCCGAGGAATAAAAGTAGGATATGGTTTTGACGTATTGAGGTCTGTAAAGGTTGGGTGTGGCATCAAGTCCATTAGACCTGAAACGCATCTTTGACTTTTGTGGGCGAACTCACTTGAGTGCCCTTTTGGACCAAATTTCGTTTCTAGTATAATATAATACTTCTACTTTCCGCTTCTAGTCATATGGCATACCACATTCTGCAAGTTATATATATATATATAGATAAAACTAATTAAGGATTTTACTGTCTGTTATGAATTTAAAATTATTTTTTATGCCAAAAAATAAGTACTCTCTTCGGTAATTTAGAAGGTAGATAATTAATTTAAATGAAATAAGAAAATTAGATAGGTTAGTTATTTGTAAAATATATGTGTCGGTTTCTCTAAAATATTCTCTCTTTTAATTATTTACAATAAAAAGTACTATTCTGATACTATTTATAAATCATTTTTGAAGAAAAAATTTTGTTCTTATTATAATTCTACTTTCAAAGTAATAAATGCAATTTTACAATTTTGCCCCTGTTAATTGTAATAGAAAAAAAATATTCATATTGATTCTTGGAACCATTCATAAATAAGGGCAAAATTGAAATTTTAACATATAATTAATGAGTTAACTGACTCTTATTGATATGTGAGAGTTAGTTAATTTAGATTTATAAATAAGATCAGAGTGGTATCATCATGTGTGCAATCAATTGGAATGTTTGAAAAAATATAATAAACGTGGAAGACATATAGAAGACTAAAGTATTACATTTAGAATTAACCCAAACTTATTAATAAATATCTCTCTTATGAGGACGTGTTCAAAGACACTAATAAGTATGGTGACTGACTTTCATGCTCATTATATGGATACTTAGTCAAAGTTCTTTTTGCACTCTCGACAATATGAGAAATTAATGACCTTTGTTAAGGTCCCTTGCACTCTGAAATTATCGACGTATGCGTATCTCTAAGTATGATCTGCTGTCTAGATTAACCAACTACTGACTTAATTTCAAACTATAAACAAATAAAAAAAAAGTCAGTATACTTGATGAGACTATACCTGAATGATCTTAGATTAGTTTTTTTAAAAAAAAATAGTTGTGTGCATTTGAGAATAGTTTTGTCTAGTAAAAGTAACGCAGTAGTTTTTTTTTTCCTTCGGTTTAACACCCACGATTTTATTTTCGAGGCTTTTGTTGTAGGCGTAGTTGTTGGTAGTCTTATGGAAGTTGACATAAGTCAACTCTACAAATGGTCAATGTTAAGTGATAGCGGCTCTGCCCCCACCTCTTGGGGGGTGGTTGTGTGGTTTGTTTTTGACTAGGTTTACAATAATAAGTAGTAGTATAATATAACGATGATAAGAAATATAATTCTAAGAAGTGACTCTAGTGAAGTCGTTCAGCTTATTCTAAATGAGGTTCCAGTAACCCATAAAGATTATGAAGTGATATCTAAAATCAAAAGTATGATGCAATATGTTTGGTAGGTGAAAACCCAACGAATAAGTAGACACGCCAATATCACGGCGGATATTATTGCAAAAAGGGTTTTTGATGAAGCCATTGAAATGCAAATCCTTAATCTAAAGCTGTTGATAAAGATTTTAGCTTTTGAGACTAGTTCCTAATATTTTTTGTAGTTAGATTTGTCTTTATTTCCTATGTATATAAAAAGTAATATGCAAGGACTTGGACTTTTTCTTTCCTTTCAAGAAATTTGTGTCATTTCTCCCTTTTTTGAAATTTATTGGTTTAACTTGACGATTATGGACGAGGTCGATTCAAACAAACCAAATACGGAGTATGAAGATCAATCTATACACTGCAAGTTTAGGAGGCTTACAAGCCCAACAACAAGAAGCCCAAAATCACATAGCATCTCAATTATCCCAATCCCCTGTTACCAATCAACATGTTGGTGTCATGTTAGCTTTTGTAACCAAAAAAAAAAAAAAAACAATAATAATAAACATGTTGTAATCAATTGGGGTTGGGTCTAGGGGAAAGCACTAACCCCTCACAAAGTAGCGAACTAAGGTTCAAATCCTTGTTGAGAGATATATCCACACTTAGTGCCTGATAGTATCTTGAATATAATTGTCTCTAATAAGAAGATACTCGTACCTAACAAACAAAAATTAGTGTAGAGGAAGAGACTAGTTTCCCATAATGCAGGGAATCAAATTTTGAATTCCCATCAGGAGATATGCCCATATTTGGAGCCTGTTTGTTTCCATTTTCTATTTTTTCGCTCCCAAAACAATTTTATAAAATTATTTTTAAATAAAAATTTTGGAAAAAAAATATTTTTGGATAGTTATTCTAGAAAACACACATTTGAAAACAAAAAACATAAAAATTTGTTTGGAATAATTGTTCTTATAGCATCAACTTAGAAGTAAAAAAGGAAAATAATTATTTGATTCATTTACTTTATATAATTTATTTGGTGGTGATGTGGTGTAGGTCGTTGTTGAGGGACTTCGTGTCGACCATCGTTAGCCATGACGTGGCAATGGCCTTCATCAATGGTAATGTGACAGTTGTCTACATTGATAATGTGGTGTCAAGGGTGGACAGATGGCTATCTTAAACCTTTTAACAAAGGAAAAAAAATTTAAAATAGAAGAACAAAAAAAAAATGAATTGTTTTTTTAAAAAAACAAGTTACCATTTTTTATTTTTAAAAACACCTCACTAAAAACAAATTGACAAACAAGTTATTTTGTTATGTTTTTAAAATGGGAAACAAATAGGCCCATATAGGGGGTGTTTGTTTTCACGGCAGCTTAAAAAATAAGCCCGAATCACGCAAGCCGAGAAAAAACTCCTCTCACATACTTACCTCGTATACCGTGAATCACGAATTATAAGCACGTTTTGGGCAAAAATAAGCCATTCCAAACACGCACATAGTGTCCAACAAAGTCTCAAAAAAAAAAAACCCTCGAATAGATGAACATGTTCCCCTATAGAAAAATACATACTCTTTCATTTTAGAGTATGAATCTTGAGTTTAAAATTATAAACCAAACACAAATGGGATAAAACTTTAAACATAACATCCTCGACACATATAGTTTCTATTTGAATTAACTCTTTGGCTAAACATCACCTCATTTGATCTAATAAAAAATCCATTAAAAATTCGGATTAAATTCACAAAAGTTCTAAAAGTCCACATAGTCACCAAGCTATCCACAATTTCAAGTATCAGCGAACAACACACGAGTTCTCGCAAAGCATAATAACGGAGGTTTTCAACAAGTATTTGCTTTTGACTTCAAGATTTCCCTTTCAACCACTTAGGGTTTGAGTCAACAATCTCAACTCTAACATTTCCACCAATTTAAGCAACTAGGAATCTTAAATTAAACTTACCTCAAATGCAATAAATCTATGCTCAAAACACTAGAAAACCCGGATTTCCTCTGTGCCATCACCTAAAATTCATATTAATCAACAATCTAATTGGTTAAGAATTGATAAGAGGAGTGTATATGAATCACGAATAGATACCTTAATTTGATGATTTGGAACCAAAGCTCTTGGAATTGATCCCAAAAATACAAAAATCGCTCTCTTCCTTGTTGCCATCGAAACCTGTATTCAAAACCCTAACCTCTTTTAGATTTTCGCTCCTTAAATATGTCATTTGAACTTATATATGTGGGCATACACAACGAAAATTGACTGGCGGTCAACCCTATAGTCTCTGTCCAAGGGCGGACGTGTTTTGAATTCTCCTTAACTAGGAATCTTGGCTTTTCACCTTCCCTCACTCTTAAGGAAGGTCAAAACACATATTAATGCCAAACCAAACACAATTAAACTCAAGAAGTTTGTGTTGTTACAACATCAACTATATAAAGAAGATATCAAAAGTCGAAAGCATGAGGCCCATATGCATTTCAAGAAATGGATAGAGAGGATGGGAGGAAAATAGGGAAGAGAGAATATTGGGTGGGAGTTCCTCCTTTTTTCTCTCCCCATCTAAATCAAAGGAAAGACAGTAGTTCATGTTGCACTATAGAGAGCATGTCTGATCTGGCTAACCAATTTATTTTTTTATATGAAAGGATCAAAATGATATTAAAACAAGATAATGTAGTTAAAGTGCATTCTAGTAAGGGACAAGTACAAAGAAAAGCTACAAGTTTAGGATTAAGAAGCTTAATAAAACCTATGTTAACACAAACAAAGAAAGTAAGCAAAGTGCACTAAATCTTGTGTGATCATGTTGCTTGATCTTGCAAGGGTCTGTTTGCAAATGTTAATATGCACCAGTGCAAAATGCTCTATTTTACATCGGTTAAAAATGTATTATCGCTGCAGCATATAGGGTGTAGTAGAAATTGGAGTATCAGAAAATAGATATTATGGCGTTAGGCTGACCACATCGCTATCGTAAAAAGATATTATGGCGTTAGGCTAACCACATCGCTGTCATTTGTTCATACCACCTCGTGTCTATGTCAACGCCTTGTTCAGGTCACAAATTGGATGCATTTTGTGACAAAGGGAGGATTTGAACTCTTGACTTCTCGTACGTACTAATATGCCTTTGATAGTTAAGTTATAATAAACCTGCAATCTGTATTTACAAAATTATATATATATATATATATATATATAATATTTATTTTTAATTAATTCATATAAGCATTAATAATTAATATATTATTTATTCAAAAATTTTAAAAATAATATTTTATAAAATAATATTTATATTATATATTTTAATTTTGATTTGTATTTAATATTTATATTTTTTTTATTTATATATAATATTATTAAAAATTTCACATATTTTAATAAAAATAAGAAACAATAATTTTTATATATTTATTATTATTATATTTGTATTATAATTTTTATAATATAATATGTTGAAAATTACCGACAAAAAAAATTACATCGCTAACTTCATTTTTTACTAGTAAAAGGACCTATATTACGATCAATTAATAAAGACCGGACACAGTAAATAAATAAATGTATTACAGTATTAGACCATCAGACCAAAAAACAACTGATGTCATAATATAGGCTAATTATTTGATTGATTATGATATCTGTTCTTGTCTAAACTGATGCCATATTTGCTTATTATGGTGACAGTTATAGTCATAATTGATGCCGTATTGGGACTATAGTTATTTTAAACATGTTAAATTTATATAGTCCCTCATTTGAGAGCTTACTTTATATGCAACCAATTAATGTACAAGCATATAAATTCTCAGCTTAAAAAAAGGTGATTTTAATGTAACTACAATATTTTTATTTTTAATTTTTTTTCATTATTTAATTAAAATTTTCAAATGTTATATTTAAAATATATATTTATTTTTCAATATATATATATTACAAAAAAAATTCAAAACTTAATTTAAATCTTTTTAATTAACTACAATGTCTTGTGCTTACTAAACCGATGCTATAAATGCTAATATGACATCTATTTGAAATGCACCTGATACAAAAATATCATAAACTTAATTATGGCATCTGGTCCTTATACATTTGATGCCATAATATAAATTACAACATAAGATACACTTAAAATAGAAGTAAAAATAGGCAATATCCATGATCGCTTATGTTCTTTAAGTAACTGATGAGAAATTATGTAGTTAAATAAGTATTTTTGCACTAGTGATAGTTCCTTGATGCCCACAAATGGAGCGTTGCTTCATTAGAAATGAACAAAGATGAGTGAACAATCCAATGCAATCCTGCTATTAGACATTTGAAAGCAAAAGAAGAGTTAGATCAAAGAGGAAAGTACTATTCCTTTTTTTTTTTATTAGGCAAACATTGAAATATTTGCAAGCGTAACTCGAAGCTATGAAGTGAGCATCATAAAGGATGCCTGGTGCCTTGACCTAGAGGCTCTTATAGCGGAAAATACTAATTGTAACCGGAGTTGATTTTTCTTCCAATATGTATGTAATATGTTAGCTACCATAATTAGGTGTTTTTTGGATGCTTAGATTTGATATAAATTGAAAACTCAGGTAAATCACGAAGCCAAATTATTAAATTTTCCTAAACTAAAATTGGCATCAAGCTTAATTAGATGGCCTACTTTAATGTTTTTTTTTTCTGGGACACTTAAACACTATTTGAACTTATAAAACTCCAAAAAAATATGTTAATAGATGGAGATGAAAGAGGGGGGATGAGGGAGGAATATGGGTTTTTAAAGTGTTGGTGATTTTATAATAATGTCCCAAATATTTTAATTAAAAGAAAAAAAAGGAAAAAAGGCATTGTCGCTGACTGGCCTGCCGGCAGATGCTAGTGGCTGTTTTTTTAGGGAAGGAATTATTGTTTTCTAAATGTAGAGCCAAGGTAGTAGAGGTAAGGATTAAACCCACCCCACCTTTGTTATGTCCCACATCGGCTGAGGAGGCGAACAAAAGACGCCTTATAAGGGTCTGAGTACTGTTAGAACTGATTGACACCCAAGAGGGGGGTGAATTGGGTAATAGATAAAAACTTAAGAACTTAAAAAATCTTTTCGCATCTTAGTGAAAGCAGTAAGTATGAAAACAATGGATTATAAATCAATAGCTAGATTAAATAATATATGCTGGAAATATAAGAGCTTAGGGAAGAGAATATGCAAACTGTAATTTATCCTGGTTCAGTGTAATCCACGATGACCTATGTCCAGTCCCTAGGCTCCTCCTGAGATTTTCAATCCACTATCTTCTTGTTTAATCCAGGCACAAGAGAAGCTTCTACAATCCCACAAGTTTAGCCAAGTACTTGTGTAGCCTTTTACAAATCTCTCACCGAGATACTCCCCCTTACGAAAAGTTTTACTAGCAGAGCAATCCCGTAAACCTTTCTCTCCTGCTTACCCATGCAAGTCTTAAAGCAGCAACGTTATCTCCTGCTTACACCCCTGTAAGTCTTATGAGCAGTAACGTTCTCTACTGCTTGCACCTGGTAAGTCTTACTGGAAATTCTCTCTACAGCTTCCCTCGTAAGAAAATCAACCCTCTTAAGGTCCCTCTACCTTGAGATCAATTCAGAAATACAAGTGTTTACAAACTCTTTCACAGAGTGGATAAAATTCTCACTGAAGTATAATACAAATAATTACTTTCTCAATGATAAGCAATATATAAGCTACAAAATAGAGATGTTTAGGTCGAAGTGGATGACTCATGATATTTTCATGTTAGCTTCATCGCTCTGTTCACTATTTCTCTTCTCTGAATGCTACCATATTTATAGATGAGTCGTAGAAGATAATCGTTATAAGTATTCGTTCGTTGGAGTCCTATTGATTCGTTTGACCGTTGAGCGCATTTGAAAAACTAGCTATTATGTATTGTGCCGTTGAGGAGTGAGATGTTCCGTTAAGAACTTTACATCACATTGTGGAGCGTGATGTAAGCGTTTGTATTTTCAGACATTTGTTTATGATGGGTCAACTGCATGTAATGCCAGTTGTTTGGCAGTCGATGTGTAATGATGATGTTTGCCACAATTGATCTTCTCATTTGAATATGTAATCCGAATGTTCATTATCCTATTTCACACTTGAAATATATGTTAGTTAATGTTTAGGAATAATAACAAGTGAAAACATAATGAATAAATATCATTTAAGCATATTCGGATTGTTCGCTGTGACTCTGTATTGCATTCAGCTTCTGAGACATTTGGACTCGAGTGCATCATTCTCACTTGAGTATATTTGTACTCCTTACTCGAGTGTTACCTTCTCACTTGAATGTTCTTTGATTTTTGCTTTGTTTTATAGAGTATCCTTGATCACACTTTCAAGTACATAAGAACACTTTCAAGTATTGGGTGGTCTCATTCGAGTTCTCAATCCTCACTCGAGTGCATATGTTAAGTTTCAGTTTCTTACCCTTTGCACTCATGAGTGTGCTATTACACTTGCAAAAGTGTTCATGTCTCACTTGAGTGCTAAGTCTGTTTAGCATCCCTTCCCTTGATACCTGCAGAAAGTGTGAAGTTTGCATTGGAAGTGCAAGTCAACACTCGATTATCCTTACTCTTCACTCGGGTGTACCATCTTATGATAGCTTAATGAAGTTTTCTAGTTCTAGTTCAGCATGCAAGATTGCATACATTTACTTGAAGGTGTTGTTGTAGGACTCGAGTATTAGCCCCTCACTCAAGTGCATATGGTCAAACTCGAGTACACTTCATTGCATCAGGGTCTTGCTTACTCTTAAGCAAACATTTTCTGGTCTTCACTTGCAGGACTCAAGTGAGCATGTCTCTAACACTCAAGTGTTGAGACAGGACTCGAGTGCACTAGACAATTTATGCTTCTGCTTTGCTCTCTGTGAAACACTTGCATAGAGTGTACCTTTACACTTGAGTGCAAATCTTGCCATCACTTGAGTGCATTGCCAATCACTCAAGTATTGCTGAAATATTTTACTCCTTAGCTTCTTCTATAAAACACTTTCAAGGTCACACTTCTTGAACTCGTGTGCAAAGTCATGCCTCACTCGAGTGTTGTTCCAGAAATCGAGTGCATAAGTAAAATTTCTGTTTTTGAACTAGCTCCTGTATAGCACTTGCAGTAGTGTGAAGCTGGACTCGAGTGTTCTAGCTTCCAGAACTCAAGTGCTTCCTCCAAACTCAAGTTCATCTTGGACCACAACTCAAATTTTCATCCAAAACGCAAGTTCTTGTGAAAACTTCAACTTCTGGATAAGTTTCTATGCGAAACTTGCGAGAGTGTGTATAGTCAACTCGAGTTCTCTTCAGACATGATCTATTCATTTTGACTCTAAATATGGCAAATAACCTATCATCGAAAAGCTGTTGTCGTCTACATTCTAATACAAAAAGAATTAACTCTAAACTCATTGTATTCTACAAGTTATGATCCAAGGAGTGTCCACTGCACTAGACAATGTCTGAAATAAAAAACGTCAACTTCCAGAAGCCATAACTTTTAGCATATAACTTTAAATTTGACCAATTACCTATCCATGGAAAGCTATTTAAGTCTAGTTTAGCATGGCATTAGTTTCATCTCAATTGAACATGTAGTTTGAGAGTTATGTCCAAAATATCAAACCTATTTTGGAATATGATGGTGATTTGAATGTCATCTTCCAGAGATCATATCTCTTTCATCTAAACTCCTTTCAATGTGATCTTGGTGTACATTTGACGTGTTGGGAGTCTAATTTCATATGCAACTAGTTTCAACTCAATCAGACATGTGGTTTAAGAGATATATCCAAAATACCAAAGTCTATCAAGCTGAACGAAAAACAAGTAGAACAGAGTACTTTCAACACTCGAGTACTATGTGCCATATGCTACAATGCCACTGCTATAGTGCCAAATAGTTCTTCAATTGCTATATTGTTGATTGCTACAATGCCAACTTGAATTCCCTTCTGCCATAGAAATCTCCAGAATTATTTCTAAGAGCTTGAATCTTGATATTCCTATTAGTTCTTGCAAGTTCTTCTTTCTTCAATCTCGTTCTTCTGGACTCCATAACCCAATTAGATATCTTTTTTATTTTCTTGAATATCTTTAACCTTTTTCTTTCTTTGCTTGACTAATCTACAAGATATGAAATATTAAATATAGTATTTAGTCAATGTAAAATATCAATATATTATGCAAAATTTTTGCTCTTAATATTTGACATCATCAAAACTAATCATATCTAACAGATACCTCCCCCTCTTGATGCATTTTAAAGCCATGAGGGGTGATAGGCCCCAAAGGAGATAATATTGAGAATGAGTCACTGGGATGTTACAATTGGTATCAGAGCTAAGTTCGGGTCGATGTGCTAGTGAGGATGTTGGATCTAAAGGTGGACGGAGTGTTATGTCTTACATCGATTGGGGAGGGAAACGAAAGATGCCTTATAAGGGTCTGGATACCTACCCCTCTTGGCGCGTTTTAAAACCATGACGGGTGATGGGGCCCCAAAGTGGACAATCGAGAGCGAGGTGTTGCGATGTTATAACCTTAGTTCCAATCCTTTTGATAATTATCTGCATAAGAATGTATATGTATAATACATATAAAGGTGTAATAGTATTTGACTAAATGAACAACGAAAATGACTAAAAAAATAATGATATTGACTAGAGGAGTAAATGTATTAACTAAATAACTTAAGGCATAAACGTATTGACTAAGAACGTAATAGTATTGACTAAATGAGTAATGGAAATGACTACATGAGTAATAGTATTAACTAAATGAGTAATGATATTCTTCAAAGGCATAGACGTATTGACTAAAGGTGTAATGGTATTAACTAAATGAGTAATGGTATTGACTAAAGATAAAATGATATTAACGAGAAGCATAAAGTTATTAACAAAATGTGTAATGATATTGACTAAATGAGTAATGGTATTTGATGAATAAAATATTTACATATTTATTTTCCCTTATATGATGATTTTGTGGACGATATTTGAGCTTAATATAATAATTTGGGTGTAATTGATAAATATTTCCTTGTTTTTCTTTTGATAGTCATGAACAACACCATGTTAAGGAGAAAAGAGAAGAAATGATACCTAAAAATAGACCGATAGGATTGCAACAAGATAAGGATATGCAGTCGGAAAAAAGAGAAATTTAATGTAGCAGACATGATTACTATAGCAGGAATTGTGGAAAAGTACTGTAGTAGGCACTGTAGAAAAACATTGTAGTGCTATGGCCGATAAAGTACTATATTAGTGGGAGACAAATCACTGTTCATTGTGGAAAAATGCATGCGGGTGCTGTTCATGCGTGGAACAAAAAATGATGGTCACTGTTCAATCACCTGCCTATAAATACAACTAATTGCAGAGGAAGCAGGGGGTGTGGCGTCTTGTATTGAGCAAAACATTATATTGTCTTTTAAAGTTAATTTCATGCATTGTATTATTTCTTACATGTCTCCATTTTGGAAAGCTTAGGTAGGCCTCTTATATGGACGGTATAGGTAGTCTTCCTTTATGGATGATATAGGTTGCTACCTACATGGAAGGTTTTTCTCCTATAAGAAAGGCTAGACTTCTCCATTTTTCATGCATCTTTTGGTTATATTTTTATGTTTTAGAATTTAATATTCAAGTTTTATGCAGTATTTATGAAGTTTTCAATTTATTTTGGTTTTGTTTTTTATTTCATCATGAGCTAAATTTCTATTTTCGTAGGGTGATGATGTAACTTACTAATGACGGATTGAATCTTAACTTATTAAATCAGGTTTTAATTTTTCCTTCATGATTTAGTTTTAATTATTTTTGTAACCCCCTCATGGTAATTATATATGAATTATGAAATTTAAGTGAAATAGAGACCAATAAGACAAAAATCACATTTATAATCACTCATCTCTAAGAGATGGGGTGGCTGACAAAACATTTAAAAACAAAATTCATTTGGTCTCACATTCACTTCCGAATACCATTACCTATGCAGTTATATCACATAATAAATATCAGAGTGCGTAACTAAAATCCCGGCAACCCCGAGTTACTTGCATATATACAATAGGTTTAACTTTTCCCAAGATGGGGATTACATATCCAAAAATATGATCTACAATCCATATATACAGTAATCCCAAAATCCAACTAGATAACCAACATTCCCAAAATCTAAAATGTCCTTACTAGCCCTAACCACTCCTGGTTGGCCGCTTCCCTTTTGAGCCACTTGCCCTGCCTGAAAATGTTAGTCATTGGAAAGAGTGAGATTCTAAAGAATCCCAGTAGTAACAAATCACTCATATAATATATAAACACAAAGCATGTAATGTCATCATGTTCAGCAACAACACTATGAGTTATGGCTCGCGCCACAACCAACAACACTTACGGCTGTATTACAATGCACTATGCCCACTTTCGAGGTAATCACAATGACAGCTTTCGCTGTAAACACTATGTCAGCTTTCGCTGTAATCACTATGCAGCAACATCACAAGGCATAAAGTATCTCAAAGCACAAAGCTCCACAAGGCACAAAGCTCCACAAGGTATCTCAATGCATCTCAAAGCAGCAGCAGCAGCAGCACACAATGCATGATAGGCGAACATACAATACATTTACACAAAGTATAAGAGAGAAGTCACTACCTATATCTTTCCTGAAGTTCTTCGGCACAGTGGGCTTACGCGTCTGACAGATATCAAACCCTATACCAATTTAGGGAAAATTGATTAATTTCTTTTCCAAATGTATATTCCCATAATACTATAAGTTGGTTATCATTTATGAATCTTTAGGTGACTATTAGAGGTCTAAACATATGATTAAAGGGTTGGAAGAAACTACCCTAAAGACCCTTTTGAAGGCAAAACAATGATTTTAGGCTAGCTCACTCGAGTGAAGATGACCTCACTTGAGTGATGAAAAAATCGTGCTCGAGTGAGAACGGCTCTCACTCGCGAGTGTTTGACAGTGAGCAGCTACTTCGGCCAGAAAGTGCTCACATCACTGGAGCATAAGGCTTTGCACTCAGGTGATGACTCTAAATCCACTCGAGTCCCCGAAAGTGCAACACAAGAAGTGACAACCCGAGAGTACATGAAACATCAGAGGGAGAAGCTCACTTGAGAACCACCCTTGGCACTCGGGTGAGGAGCCCATACTCGTGAGTGTCAGAACACATTCTTGAGCATCAACTAGCGAGTAACAACCCGAGAGCAACCCTAACCAAGAACTCACACTATCACTTGAGTGATCCCATGCTCACTCGAGTGATCATCAACATCACTCGCGGTGAAGGAAGTGCACTCAAGCCCCTTTCATGAGAACCCAAGCAAAATGCAAAGAGAAAAGGAAAAATATAAGGCAGCACTCGAGTGAGTTCCTCCCTCACTCGAGTGAGGCTACCAGATTGTCAGATCGCAACAACTGATAGAATTTCCCAGATTGGTCAAAATCACACCCAATGGTTCCCAAACTCCACACAAAGCTCATACTCACTCAAAATGACATAGGGAACCCATTGGTAACCTCCAAAACACCCAAATACCATTTTAACCACAATCTATGCCCTTGGCTCTCTTTGACACACAATACCCAATTCCAATCAATATACTTCCAAACTTCAAAACTATATCACATACTCAAAGAACTTCACAATGAACTAATCCCAACATCATCCACTATGATATTTATACATTCCAAAAATGACATAAAACCAGGGCAAATTTCCAGAATTTCTCAACTCATCTAAAAATCACAATAAATATATCAAAAAGCACCAAATTCTTACCTCTTCACTTTGCGAAATCCAGAATCTTGATTTTCCAACTTTTAATTCTGTCCAACACCCAAATCACCACCTTTCAAGATTCTGAAACCACCACAATGGAGCTCTTAACACTATGAACAAAATTAGTGAAGAGGATTTGAGCTTAGGAGGACCATTACTCACCAA
This sequence comes from Inga oerstediana, assembly GCA_963210345.1. Taxonomy (NCBI): domain Eukaryota; kingdom Viridiplantae; phylum Streptophyta; class Magnoliopsida; order Fabales; family Fabaceae; genus Inga; species Inga oerstediana. The sequence continues at coordinate 44,854,257 of OY723405.1, forward strand.
AGATCAAAGCTTTCCCTTTTCTCTTCCCTTGCTTGTGTCCGCAGGAAATGGAAGAAAGAGGAGAGAGAGATGGTGAGGTATGGAGATGATGATGATGAAGTGTAATCTTTCCCTTCCCAAGCACCTAACCGAATAAGAAAGAGAAGAGAAAAAAAAGTGGGCTTTTGTCTTTTGTGCCACATCCAATGGTCCACACAAATACCACATGTCACCATCTTACTTACTCCCTCTATGAGCTCACACAAGCTTAATGCACAAGATTCTGACCCATATGCAACAAACCTCCACCCTTTATCTTTAATCACCAAATACACTTATATCAAATTTACATCATATTTCTCCAAAAGTGTTTAATTACACTAATTACAATCAATATCAGAGTCATTAGTCCTTAATCCCAAATTGGGTCATTACAATTTTTCTTAATACTTTCAATTGATTGACCATCTTTTGAATGATTTAAATATGTATGTTGAGACTGGAAGGAGATGCATGTGTATAGATCCTATAAATAAAATCATAACTTGCATATGAAATAGGAATATATTCATATGAGTTATGTAATTTTACTGAGTTTTACAAATATTAATGCATAATTTATTGCTTAAATCCATATAGGAATATATTGGACTAGCAATTAATTATATAATTAGTTGACCTTGGAAGAGGCTAGTAATTAAATTAAGGAAACTCGACTATCAATCATGTGAAATAAATTGGGCTAGAATAGATAAGTAATTCAATCCGAAATTTGTTAACTGAAATCTGACCCCTAGGGCTTTTTCTTATAGTTGCTTTCATATTATTTGCACTCATATTTAATCATTTTATTTTGTACTCTCAATCACCAACTAATCGATCAACTAAATAGAATTAAAATGACACATTTTGGTACTTAGTGATCGATCTTCATAGGAGCAATACTTCACTCACTTTTGTATTACGTGATTACGACAGTGTACACTTGCACTATTTAATAGATAATCTAAACTCGTAACAAGTTTTTGTCATCCTTGCCAGGGATTATAGTCATTAATATCAATACCAAGTAATTTTAATACTAATTTGGTTTTTATATTATTTTTTTATTTTTAGTGTTTTGTGTTTCTTTTCAGGTTTTTTCTTAGTGCATGACCAGATTAAAGGAGACTGAATTACAATCTTTTGATTCTAAGATCGAGAAAACTTCTCGAAGAAATCAATGAATTTGAAAGAAGTCTACTTCAATACTAAGCAATCTAGTGGCAAATTTGGCTGAAGAAGTACCAGATACCAAAACACTCCATGACTAAGCAATATCAATAGTCATGGGAACAAATTCTAGAATCAGAAGACAACCAATAGGGGTGGAAATAGGCCAGGCTTTTGCCTTAACAGGCCTGACCTATTGATTGAACCATATTTTTACATGATTTTTCATGATTAATTTGGGATTTTAAATGCATTTTCTGGAGCAATATTGCATGATTAAGCATTAATCTTGGTTAGGAGCAATTACTTTGAATTAATGGGAATTAGGGGCAAAATGATCAAAATTCATTAATTTTTATTTTTTTGTATTGTCCCTTGAACTTTTGATGTTACTTGAGCTTAAATTTGTATTGTAGGTGTGAAGGAGGAAATTTAAAGAATTGGAGGGTCAGAATTAATGAGCCAAGTGGAGAGGCAGCAGAGATGGGCTGAAAAAAAAAGAAAAGAAACAGATCCAGTGTGGGTATTTGGGCCACTGGAAGAAGGAAAAAAAGAACAGAACAGGCCCAAGGTTAGAGCCCATACCCGAGACATCGTCACTTCATCTTCTTCTCCTCGCCGGCCTGCACCATCAGACACTACCACCGTCGAATATCTCCACGTCTACGTTACTACCACCATCGGTGCATCTGGCCAGAGGAGGCACTCAACCACTACCGTCGGACACCATTGCACCATTACCATCACCTTCGTTGCTGTCTCTTCACAGTTGGCAGTCACCACTAGCATTTCCCAAAGCACTGCCACACCATCAACCCTTCCTCATTTCCATCCCCAGATCCGTCATTCCTCTGTTCTCTGCACATCACCACCAACCACCTTAAACCAAAGTAGAGGCTCGCCTCTTCCACTATCCAACAAGGATAGAACTTATCCAAGAAAGCTTTTGCGATTGTAGAGCTCAGAACTAAACTGGAGGTAGCTCTTAACCACCACCGTCCAACACCAGCAGCTTCTCTTACTACTGCCATCAGTCCTGTTCCAGCTCCTCTATTTTACTCTCTCTTTCTACTACTTGCTTCGTTCCCATACTGCCACTACCTCTCTTTCAGCTTGCTGCAGCTGTGTCTTCTTCCCTTTCCCCATCATCGTTCCATCTTCACTATTTCATCCTTCTCTTACTCTCCTTCACCGTCAAATTCACCCTCGTCCACATTTCTTTCATATACTGCCTCTCCCATGTTCCAACAGAACCCGTTTCTTTTCTCTATTAAATTGTGTATTTATTAATATCTTCATAGAACTTTGGTGTCTTGAGGAAGCTGTGGTTGTTGCTAGATTCATGAGAGGCTAACTACATTGAGTCTTGGTGGTAGAGGAGGTGGCTAGAGCTTCAAGATTCTACAAGGGGAGTTTATTATTTTCCATGTGCTCAATTTATACATTATGTCTTTCTGGATTAATTTTGCATTAGGATATGTATGTCTTGAGACTTAGATGAGTGATTATTTATCTATGTTGGTTAATATCTTGTGTTGAATTTGGTATTGGTGCATTTGAATTTTATTAAACTTATTATCCTATTGGATTAATGAAGTTATACATTTTATGTGATATCTAGATTGTGTGATGGATTTAATTTAATTTGAATGTCGCGATTGTGCTTTCAATTAAGAGGAACCAAGTGCATTAATCCATTTTCAATACACATCAAGTGGGTTTTTAACAATTTGCTTAAGAGGTGACTATAAATGCGATTGTAGGATTAGTCATTTATTAGGTAGATTGGACCTAATGTGATTGCTTAGGGTTTTAATTTCACTTGATGCAAAAGTAACTCCCAATCTATGTTAAGGAGCTAGGAAAGCCACCAAATTCACTACCAAGATTCATTTCATCATTCATATTTTCAATTCCAAATTCCTTTCCATTCACTTTTCATCATTTTTATATAAAAGATAAAAAAATAGTAGTTTAGCGATTTTAATTAACTTTTGCATTAATCCTTTAGCTTATTAATTTGAAAAATCCAAAACAAATTTCCCCCTTTTTTTTATTGCATTCACATGGCATATAGATTACTTAGGTAGGTCAATAAAAGGCTCCTCGAGTGAGACGATCCGAGTGTTGCATTGTATTATAATTTTTGGATTAAAAAATTTTGCACTTGACCTCAAGGCGTAAAGACATGGGCAAATCACCTATTAAGGCATAAACTAGCCTGAGCCTGGTCTGTGGCCTGTTGGAGGCCAATTTTTAGGCCTAGGCCTGGCCTGGCTTGAAGCTTATTAAAGAGGCCTGGATTTTTAAAATTTTTTAAGCAAACCAACAGGCCTACAGGCTACACTGCATAACAAGCCAACAAGCCATAGGCCGAAAATAGACCTCCTTAAACAGGCCGAAATTTACATAAATTACTACCAATGATTCAAAATATATCAAAATACAAGAGAACAAGTGAGGAACACGCATTAGAACCAAGATAACTTGTTGGTCACATACTTTTACAGAAGAAATAACATACTTATTTGATACACAAATTAAAGTTTTCCTGTTCCCTGGAAGAAAATACTTTATGGAGTTGGAATAATCAATATACTTGTTTGAAATTCTTCTCTCCACTCAGTTCATCTTTATTCAACGTCAAAAAACAAAAATCCTCAATCTCTCGCAATACAAGATCACAGAATAGAATCGAAGCACTGATTTTTTAGCTTCAGGTAGGCTGGGGTTTTCAGCTCCAAAACTTGATCTAGAACCAAAGCTTGATCTGGACCATAGCACTGAGTTTTGCAGCACCAAAACAAAAATGGAACTTCCATCAGAAAATTAGAGCTTCACACTTTTAGTCAAAAATCATATCTTCACAATTTTAGTCAAAAATCAAAGCTTTACAATAGAATTCAAATATTGAGAATACATAAGCATACTTAACTATACCTATAGGTAAATCTTCGACTAAATAGACTCACAGGCCTGTCAGTAAATATGCAATCCAATTAAATGAAAAATCAAACACCAACAAGAATAGTGAACCTGAAAATATTCAACGAAATGAAGAAACGCTAGATGACAGGGAAAATCGAAAGAGACAACATAGAGATAAGCTGAGAATGAAATCGCAGAAGCAAAATGTATAATGAAACCAGATACTTACCTAATGACTAATAGCTGGCGGAGAGACCATAAAGAGAGGAGGACCGTGAGAAGGATCGGCGGTCGACGGTGGATGTGTTTCTTGTAACATCCTCATTTTTTTAATTTATTTTCATAATATAATGATAAATTAGAATTAATTAATTAAAATATATATATATATATATATAAAATATATATTTAAAAAAAAAGGGAAGGGGGGACAAACCACCAAAAGTATTCGGTGGTGGAAGAGGAAAGAAAAGGAAAGAAAAGTAAAAGAGAAGGATAATGATTGTTTTATTTTAAAATTAATTAATTAATTAATAAAAAAAATAAAAGTGGCGCCAGGTTTGGCGCCACATGAATGAAGAGGGGTATTATAAATACCCCCTCAATCACCACTTCACGCCTTGCGTGAAGTCTTGCGGAAGGAGTAGGGTGCGGTTCTGGCAGGAGTAATTTTAGTTTTTCAGAGATCAATAAGGTACTCAAATTTTCTTTTGTTCACAAAACTCTTTTTATGAAAAATGTTCTAAATAATTTTATCTTTCTTATGATAGTGATTTCTTACTGATTAGAGAATAATCTAGAATTAGAATATTGGGCAAACGATGGATAAAATGAACAAAAAGACTCTCAATGCCTTTATTTTAAATTGTGATATGTAATCTTCATCAAATCCCATAAAAGATGCTGAAAAATCCATCCGAGATCATATTTAGATTTTTCCCCATTTTATATCAGCAATTCAGCAGCTAGGAAATCAGTTTTAGTGTAAGGAGACGTTGATTTTCGTAGTTTTAGACTAAACTGGCATTTTAAAACTTTAGGGTCATTTGTTGTAAATTATGCTGAAATTTTCCTCAGTGAAGGGCGGTGATTTTCGGACTTTTAGACTAAACGGTCATTTTAAAACTTCAGGGTAATTTTACGTAATTTCGGCTGATATATTTGCGAGACGGTAGTTTATTTTTGGATCAAACTGGAGTTTTGGAAATTCGGGGTAATTTTCTGTAATTTCTGCTGATAGGGTTTCATTGAAAGTAGGGGATAATATTACAGAAAATGCCCCAAATTTCTGTCACAATTACCATTACCCACATGCAGAATTTCATTTTCTTCTTTAGTCCTTATGCTTCTTTACTTTTTGGTCCTTTATCCCCAATTTTCCCATATAATTCAAATAAATATTTTGTACTATATTTATTCAAAAATTCAACTTTTAAAGAGCAAGACTATAGGAATGTAGAGGATGATTAATAGTGAATTTTAATCGGTTTAGATTTTATAATTTAGTATTTTAGATCTTAAACTTAAAATTTGGGGATTTTCATATATTGGAATGAAATTAACAATAATCAATTACTTGAATAGGTTATTTTAAATTAATAATAATATTTAAATTTTATAATTGGAATTTTAGGGGTAATTAATTCAAGATTTAGAAATTTTAGAATTTAGTTAAATAAATTAATTTTTCCAATAACTCAAGGAGTTATTAATGTATAATAAATTAATGGGTTAAGGTGCAAAAATACCCATGAACTTTTCTCAAAAGTGCATCCAACACCATAAACTTTTTTTAGGTGCAAAAATACCCATGAACTTCTCAAAATGGGGCAAAAATGTCAAACCGTTAATCGGTACAAACATCCATTTTGTGGGACCCACAATTTTATTTTTTGAGGTGCAAAAATACCCATGAACTTTTCTAAAAAGTGCACCAAACACCATAAAATTTTTTCTGGGTGCAAAAATGCTCATGAACTTTTCAAAAGTTTATGGTGTTTGGTGTACTTTTTAGAAAAGTTCATGGGTATTTTTGCACCTCAAAAAATAAAATTGTGGGTCCCACAAAATGGACGTTTGTACCCATTAACGGTTTGACATTTTTGCCCCATTTTGAGAAGTTCATGGGTATTTTTGCACCTAAAAAAAGTTTATGGTGTTGGATGCACTTTTGAGAAAAGTTCATGGGTATTTTTGCACCTTAACCCTAAATTAATTGTTGTAGATTGATTTTTGGCGTGTATTTGAGCTCTTGGATTAGGAGCTTGTGGTTATAATTTTGCTTTGGCGAGAGGTAACCACTTTCCTCTTGTTGTGCATATTTGTATGATGTTTGTGAGTGATTTTTAATTACATAGAATTATAAATTTGGCTATTGATATATGATGTGGACTTTGAAAATATGTTATTAATGAAATAGTCTTGTGGGACTTATTTTCGATGAGAAAATGAGTAGTGATATTTTATTATATGAATTGATATTTATTTATGAGATTGAAAATATCCTTTTGATAATGATTTGTTATAATCACACATATTAATATGAGAGGGGATGGTGAATGTTGATTTGACGGGTTGTTACTTAAAGAGGAAATAAGGGGGTGAATTTTTTTACAAAAAGAGGTAATAAGGTGGTGGACTTCCAGGTGTACACTGGTTAGTCCCTTCGCCCAATTGTGTTCAGTAGGGCCTTGACACCCCACTAATATAATTAGAGGGGGAACCCATGGTCCGGTCTCGTGCTCTGTGGATTTTGGCCGGTTCATATCACTTGATTGGTGAGCTTGTTAAGTTAAACTACCAGTTATATGGGTCAGTGCTAGCCCATGGGTTCAGTCAGAGGAAATAAGGCAGGAGAGGAAATAAGGGAGAATAAAGAATAAATTATTGTATACTAATTCTTATATACTTGTGACAAATATGAGAACGAGATTATGATATGGTAAATTAATGTGTATATATACATGTGGTCATGTGACATTTTAATAATGATATGATTTTAATAACTATCCCACTTGGTGCCTCATGGGCACTTACTCTTATGCCCAATGAGATGGATTATTGGTTGCTGAGGCTTTTGTCTCACCCCGTTGATTTAACATTTTTCCAGGTGATAGTTGTCGTATGGGTCCATCAGGGAAAACTCCGGAAGCTTAAACTACTTCTGCTAAAAGTAGTGCTTCTATCTTTATAATATATGTTGGATTATTGTATATTGTCACGTTAAGGCTCATTTTGCATACTCTAATTTATTTTGGAGATTTGATATTTTAACTATATATTTTTAATTACTCTTGATGAGGTTGGATGGCTTGCGGGCCTTATGATGTGGTTTGAATTGCTGGAACCATAATTTGGTTTGATATGGATATTTTAATATATGATGAGATATTATTTAGTTAAAGAGTTTTTAAATAGTTAGTTGAATTCTTTTCTACCATGGTAATCTTTTGAAAGATGATTTGAAATCTTTTTATTACCATGGTAGAGGTTGTAAATGATTATAATAGTGTATAAAAAAAATGGTTTTATCAAGTCCATAGTTAATTATTGTGTATAAGGAAAGGATTTTACATTTCTAAAGAAGTCGACAGAGTTGGAGTGCGATGCGAGTGAAAGCCTTAGATTTCTGAGATTTAAGAAGTCAAAACATAAATTAGAGAGCTTGGGATTTCTGAGATTAGAGTAAGAGCTTGAGAATCTGAGATTTTGAGAAGTCCCGTGAGTGAGAGCTTGAGATTTCTAAGATTTGAGACTACAACGTGAGTGACAGCCTCAGATTTTTGAGATTAGAGTGAGAGATGATGGAGAGAGGAAGCCTACTGGAAGTACTGACGGTCGACGACAAATTTAGAGATTATGGAGAGAGGAGACGCATTTGTGAGGAGAGTAGGTGACGGTCAGCTATGGGATAATGGGAGTCTCGACGTATCACGGTCATGGATGCAACTTCAGAACAGCAAATCTGATTATCTGAACAAATGAGTTAGGGTTAGGGAATTGGGGAGAGGTGAGTGGTAAAAGTGTTATAATCTATGTACCTTCAGAATTTTTTTTAAGAGATCTTGACAGGCCGGCCTAACAGGCCTGTCAGTAAGCCTTGGCCTGTTAAGATAAACAGGCTTTTCAAGTGGCGTTGGCTTGGCCTTTTAGCCTGATGGTCAAGCCTAACCAGACCTCTAACAAGCTAGGCTATAGGCCTCTATCAGGTGGCCTGGCTTGTTTCTACCCCTAATCACCAGTAGTAGCTACTAACTTTGAAATCAAGCCTGCAATTATCCAGATGATGCAAGCAAATTAGATCGGTGGTTTAACAATAGAAAGTCCTAATGCACATATAGCCAACTTCCTAGGAATCTTTAACACATTTAAGTATAATGGTGTTACTGATAATGCCATTAGACTTAGACTTTTCCCTTTCTCACTCAAAGATAAGGCTAAGAGTTGGTTACACTCGCTACTAGTGTGAAGCATAACTACATAGGATGTCTTGACATAGAAATTTTTGGCAAAATACTTTCCTTTAGGAAAACTGCTAAATGGAGGGATGGAATTGCTTTAATTTCCCAGCATGAATTAGAAAGCCTCTATGAAGATTGGGAAAGATACAAGGAGTCGTTGAGGAAATGCCCTCATCATGGGTTACCAGATTGGTGGCAACTGTAGACTTTCTATAATGGAATAACGCATACTACTAGAATTCTTGTAGATATTGCAGCTAAAGGATCTTTAATGGGAAAAAAATAATAGATCTGCTTGAGGAGATGGCAACCAATACATACTAATGGCCTTCTAAACGTAATATTTCAATGAAAGCACTTGGAGTGCATATCTGGATATTCTTACAACTTTGTCTTCTCAAGTTGCATCAATATCCAAGCAAGTGGGCTCATTGACAAATCAAACAAATGTAATCAGTACTCCTACTGAAACTTGTGATAGATGTGGAGGACCTTATATGAGCATGCAATGTCAAAAAAGACACCCATTTATGTCAGAGCAAGCTCATTTCATTGAAAATCAAAGGAATGACTCATTCTTAAACACCTACAATCCAAGCTGGCAAAATCATCCAAACTTTGGTTAGAGGAATAATAAAAATGCGTTCAAGCCGCAAGGGGACTATTAACTAGTCTTCAACAACCAAATCAACCACAACAAAAAGTAAATGTGGAAGATGCATTGGCTCAACTAACCATGAATATATCTCAATTTATGCTAGGCCGGATGCAACACTTAAAAGCCATGAACCCTCAATAAAGAACTTGGAGATCCAAATAGGCCAAATTGCAAATATGCTTAACTCCAGGCAACCAAGAGCTCTACCCAGTGACACTGAAAGAAACCCAAGAGAGCATGTGAAGGCCATTGCACTAAGAAGTGGAAAAGAATTGAAAGATCTTATTATTAAAAAGAAGAATGATAGAGAAAAGAAAGAAAGCAGAGAAGAACAGAAGGAGGAAGCATAGAAACCTAAAGAGGATAATGTGCTACTAGGAAGAATTAGCTTTCTAGATAACCCTCCTCTATATGTACCACCAGTTCCATACCCTCAGAGACTCGTGAAGGCAAATCTTAGCAAGCATTTTGGCAAGTTTTTGGAAGTTTTTAAAAAGTTACATATCAACATTCCTTTTGTAGACGCTCTTGCCCAAATGCCTAATTATGTAAAATTCATGAAGGACATTCTTTCAAATAAGCGTAAGCTTGACAAGTGTGAGACAGTTGCACTTACTAAGGAGTGTAGTGTATTTTACAAAAGAAATTACCACTAAAGTTAAAAGATCTAGGAATCTTTTGCATACCTTGTACTATAGGTCAATGTCACTTTGAAAAAGCACTTTGTGACCTTAAAGCAAGTGTAAACCTTATTCCACAATCTGTCTACAAGAAACTCGGCCTTGGAAAGGTGAAGCCGACTATAGTTTCATTACTTCTAGCTGACCGATTAATAAAACATCCAAGGGGTGTTTTAGAAGAAGTTCTAGTGAAGGTAGACAAACTCATATTTCTAGTTGACTTCATAATACTTGACATGGAAGAAGACCAAGAAATTCCTATCATTCTTGGAAGGTTATTCCTAGCAACTAGGAGAATGTTAATAGATGTGCAACAGGGAAAGTTAACCTTGCGATTTCAAGAAATCAAGTATCCTTCAACATTTTCAAGGCCTTGTCCTTTCCAGATAAAGGTAACATCTGTTACAGAGTAGATACATTGACCAACTGCATAAAAGACGTGGTGAATGAAATCTATATGGATCAACCATTGGCAATGTGAATGGTAGATGTATCAAAATCTACTAATCCAGGAGTCTTGGAGCAGATTAGGTACCTTGAAGCAAATTCCCTAATTTTTATCAAGAAACCATTTGAAGATTTGGAGGAAGGCCAAGTAAGCTGGTACCATCAACAGAGAAACCACCAGTACTGGAGTTGAAAATACTGCCATCCCACTTGAAGTATGCTTATCTGGGAGGAAATTCAATATTACCAGTAATCGTCTTGCAACTCTCACTCCTAATGAAGAAGAAAAGTTATTAAGAGTTTTAAGGGAGTATAAAACAACATTTGGATTGTCAATCATGATATAAGAGGGATTAGTCATTCAATTTGTATGTATAAGAACTTGATAGAAGATAGCTACAAGGCAACAGTCGAGCACCAGAGAAGACTCAATTTGAATACAAAAGAAGTGGTAAGAAAGGAGGTAATAAAGTGGCTGGATGCTGACATAATCTACCTAATCTCTGACAGTCAATAGGTAAGTCAAGTTTAAGTTATGCCAAATAAAGGTGGAATGACAGTGGTACCTAATGAGAAAAATGAATTGATTCAACAACGAATAGTGACTGGATAGAGAGTGTGCATCGACTACAGAAAGCTCAATAAAGTTACCAGAAAAGATTACTTCCCTCTACCATTTATAGATCATATGCTTGACAGTCTAGCTGGAAAAGCCTATTATTATTTCCTAGATGGGTACACAGGATATAATCAAATTACAATTGCACTGAGGATCAAGAGAAAACAACTTTTACATGTTCATATGGTGCCTTTGCCTTTAGAAAGATGCCATTTGGTCTATGTAATGTACCAGCAATATTTTAAAGGAGTATGATGGTGATCTTTTCAGACATGATAGAAAGGTTCATTAAGGTGTTCATGGATGATTTTTCAATTTTTGGAGAATCATTTAATCATTGTCTTTCAAATATAGCAAAAGTCTTGCAACGTTGTGCGGAGACAAATTTGGTTCTAAATTGGGAAAAATGCCATTTCATGGTAAAAGAAGGAATCATGTTGGGTCATAAGGTAGACCGAGCTAAGATTGAAACAATTGAAAAGATACCACCTCCCTCCTCAATCAAGGGCATTTAGAGTTTTTTAAGGCATGCGGGCTTCTATAGAAGATTCATCAAAAACTTTTCAAAAATCATAAAGCCACTTTGCATGCTGTTGGATAAAAACGCTCCCTTTGTGTTTATACGGAGTGCTTATCAGCTTTCCAAACTCTGAAAAGTGCCTTGACTTCTGTACCAGTTATCATAGCTCCAGATTGGAATCTTCCATTTAAGGTGATGTGCGATGTAAGTGATTATGCAATTGGAGCTGTTTTAGGCCAAATAAGAGACAAGATCTTTCATACCATCTATTATGCTAACAGGACACTCTCAGATGCACAGCTAAATTATGCAATAATAGAAAAAGAGCTCTTAGCAATAGTGTTTGCATTCGACAAATTCAGAGCCTACTTGATCGGGTCAAAGGTCAGACCACTCAACAATCAAATACTTAATTGAGAAGAAAGACACTAAGCCTAGACTGATCAAATGGGTGCTTCTGCCACAAGAATTTGACTTGGATTTTAAAGACAAAAAAGGGACTAAGAATCTCATTACATATCATCTTTCTCGATTAGAGCCACCTGAACAAAGAGAGAATCACCAATCAAGAAGAATTCTCTAGATGAGCAACTTTTTGTCATGCAATCACAACCTACTCCTTGGTATACTGATTTTGTGAATTATTTGGCAAGTGGAGTAATGCCTTATGAACTTTCTAAAGTACAAAAGAAGAAGTTTCTAGCTGATGCAAGGCATTACTTTTAGGAGGATTCATTCTTATATAAACAATTCCTAGATCAAATTATCAGGCGATGTGTTCCTGAAGAAGAAATGGACATTGTCTTAAATCACTGCCATTCATCCCCATATGGTGGTCATTTTAGAGTAAATAGAACAGCTACTAAAGTCCCTTAATTAGTATTTTACTGGCCTACACTCTTCAAGGACACTCACAGAATTGTGGTAATATGTGACAGATGTCAAAGAACGGGAAATATCTCAAGGAGACATAAAGCCCCGTTAACTAACATCTTAAAAGTTGAGTTTTTTAATGTGTGGGGGATTGATTTTATAGGGATTTTTCCATCCTCATTTAGCAATCAGTTCATTTTAGTAGCTATTGACTATGTCTCTAAGTGGATTAAAGCAGCTGCTTTTTCTACAAATGATTCTCGAGTGGTTGTGCAGTTTCTGAGGAAAAACATTTTTACAAGATATGGAGTGTCTAGAGCTATTATCAGTGATAGAGGAAAGCATTTTTGCAATCAATAGCGTCAATCAATGTTAGCTAAATATGGAGCAACTTATAAGGTTGCAACTCTATATCATCCATAAACTAGCGGGCAGGTGGAAATCTCAAACAGAGAACTGAAATGGATCTTAGAAAAGATGATGAATTCCAATCGGAAGGACTGGGCGAGGAAATTGGATGATGCACTTGGACTTATAGAACTTCCTTCAAGACACCTATTGGTACATCCCCATATCAATTGTTCTATGGATAAGCATGCCATCTTCCAGTAGAAATGGAGCATAAAGCATATTGGGCAATAAAAGCCTTAAATTTTGACTTAAAGGAAGCTGGTGAGAAGAGACTTCTCCAACTCAATGAGCTTGAAGAATTCAGACAACAAGCTCATAAAAATGTTAAGTTATACAAGGAGAAGACAAAAATGTGGTATGACAGAAGAATTTTGAGGAGAGAGTTCACACCGGGACAAAAGTGTTTTTATACAACTCAAGGTTAAAGCTCTTTCCACAAAAGTTGAGATCAAGGTGGTGAGGACCATTTACTGTGACTCAAGTATGGTCATATGGAACTATGGAGATTCAAGATGGTGATCGAAAATTCAAAGTGAATGGGTAAAGGCTCAAAGAATACAATGACGGTGCACTCAACAGTTTGAAAACTGTCATCACTTTTGAGAAACCGACAAGTACGCTTTGATATGCAAAAAAATAAATAAATAAATAAAAATAAAAATTGGTTTGTTCTTTGTTTAGCTAAAGACATTAAAGAAGGGCGGCTATTTGGGAGGTAACCCAAAACTTCTTTTCCTTGCTCATTTTTCTTTCCTACTCACTAAAACACACTGCATTGCATTAGAGATTTTATTTTTCATCATTTTCATTACAAGTTAACATGGAGGAATCTCTTGTAAAGCTTAATAATAGGTTCCCCACTCTTCCCAAAGATGTGCTTAGGAAGATCTATAGTTGTCGACTTGAAAGAATGAAGATATTCAAGCGTTTGGGCCTTCCTCAGGACGTACACTGGATCATTGAAGCTAAGGTACGTTTAGCATATGAGATTCATAAATTATTTATTAACCCTATGCTAGGAATGGGAAAAAGTTCGTACTTATAAAAGAGAAGAGCTAAAAGAATGAATGTATGTTATAAATGTGCAAGGTGGACATATGATCAGCGCTGTAAGAGCAAAGGTATGGTTTTTATAAATCGAGAAGATAAAATTAAATTCATAAAGGATGAACTGAGTAAGGAGTCATTGGGTGATATCATTCAAACTCTTGAGACGTATCCGAGTGGTGATGTTCATCTTATTCTTCTTGATTTAGCAACAAAGAAAAGAAGATCTATTGTCTTGGGAATCTGATGTTAAAAGACCCTGTTTGCAAGTTTGTAAGAAAACTGGATGGGAAGCAAATCCTCGATTCATAGAAAGTGTTTAAGCCGTTACTGGATGTAAAACTAGCGGAAGATATGAGACAAAAATCACAACTACTATACATAATCATACTTTATCTAATATGTCTTAACTTTTCAGCAGCTTTTGTCTAATCTATTTTATCTTTTTAGTAACTTTTGACTTTATTTACTCTTTTTGTTTAATTTCTTCACACAAATTATGAAGGTCATTTGTGTCAGAAAATTTTCAAATTTCTTTGAAAAATGCTTGATTTGTATGATTTTGTTGTCATTGTTTTAGTACTATAAATATATACTCTTCCACTTGTAAATATGCACTGTTCACTTGTAAATATTGTAAACACAAATGGTCTAAGAGAAAAAAAGAAAAAGGGTATCACACAAAAATGTAGATTTACATTTATCTATATTTTTTGTGAAAATGATTTGGGCAAGAATTGAGAGTTTGTAACTGCAGCAAAAAAACTTGGAATTGCATTAGCTATTAGAAATATTAACTTTGTATATGGGGGAGCCATCCAGGGCCTAAGGGGAAGTGTGGCCATTTCTGCATCCATGAATGGAAGCAAGGGTTTGAGTGTGAAGGTGAAGGAGTTGGAAGATCATACTTTTTCCTTAGGACAAAAGTTACAGGTTTCGAGCTTGCCTGAATGAATGGGATGAACGTTCTACCATGCTGAAGCTTTTATCACTCTACCTGGTGGTTTGAAGACGTTGGATAAGATTTCTAGCATTGTATATTGGGCTAAGTTAAACTTTCACAAAAAGCCATTAGGATTGTTAAATGTTAATTGTTTTTATAATGATCTGTTGTCTTTTTTTGATCATGCTATGGAAACAAGATTCAAACCCTAAGCGACTCAACATTCCATAATGTTTGCACCAACTATTGATCAGCTGCTTGATCAACTGTCAACCTATGAACCTAAACCAGATCTATTAGTCAAGCAAATAGGTGGGCAATCTTCAGATAGTAGTCAGAAGCAGAATCTAGATACCACTCTTCAGTTGTAATTCTCCTTATTGTTGTGTTTATGTTTTTAATTTAAAAAAATTGAAAAGGACAAAAATATACATTAAGTATTCGAATTGTGGGTAGTTGTGATGAGATAAATTTATTCACAAGTAGCCCATTTTTCAATTGCTCTATTTCTTTAGCTCCTTATATCATGTTTTACATTTCTTTTACCTTAACCTTATTACAACCCTTAATAAGTCCTTTTGATTTGAATTAGGCATGTGAATTAGGTAGTGGAGATTGAGATTTTTAGCAAGCCTATAGTAGTACAATTTTTTCGGTTGAATTTGAGTAAAACACTTACCTTAAGCACTTGAGAGATTGAGAGAATGAGTTACAATTACAAACTCGGTTTATTCATTTTCAAATAAAGTTGCCAGTTTATATTTTCGTTGATTCATGAATACTATAATCTCATTATTTTCCAATTGTGTTCTTGCTTATGACTTGACACTTCTGATTTTGTTGGAAGCACTTATTAGTTACTCTTTGTCCGAGGATGTTCAAGAGCTAAGTGTGGGAAAATTTGATATGAAAAATATTTGCATATTTATATTCCCTTATATGATGATTTTGTGGACGATATTTGAGTTTAATATAATAAATTTGGGTGTAATTGATAAATATTTCCTTGTTTATCTTTTGATAGTCATGAACAACACCATGTTACGGAGAAAAGAGAAGAAAAGAGGCCTAAAAATAGACCCACAGGATTGAAACAAGACAAGAATGCACAGTCGAAAAAAAGAGAAATTCACTGTAGCAGAGGGATCACTATAGCAGGGCATTGTAGCAGGAACTATGGAAAAGTCTGTAAGAGGCACTGTAGAAAAACATTGTAGCGCTGTGGCCGACAAGGTACTATACTAGTGGGAGACAAATCACTGTTTATTGTGGAAAAATGCATGTGGTTACTATTCATGCATGGAATAAAAAATGATGGTAACTCTTCAATCACCTGCCTATAAATACAACTCATTGCATAGGAAGCAAGGGGTGTGACGTCTTGTACTAAGCAAAACGTTATATTGTCCCTTAAAGTTAATTTCATGCATTGTATTATTTCTTACATGCCTTCATCTTGGAAGGTGTAGGTAGATCTCCTATATGGATGGTATATGTAGTCCTCCTTTATGAATGTAATATATTGTCACATATATGGAAGGTTTTATCTCCTATAAGGAGGGCTAGATTTCTCCATTTTTCATGCATCTTTTAGTTATATATTTATGTTTTTTTAATATTCAAGTTTTATGTAGTATTTATGAAGTTTTCAATTTATTTTGGTTTTGTTTTTAATTTCATTATAAGCTAAATTTCTATTTTTCTAGTGTGATGATGTAACTTACTAATGACGGATTGAATCTTAACTTATTAAATATAGTTTTAATTTTTCCTTCATAATTGATTTTTAATTATTTTTCTTAATGCTTTCAATTGATTGGCCATCTTTTGAATGATTTAAGTATGTATGTTGAGACTGGAAGGCGATGCATGTGTTCAGATCCTATAATTAAAACCATAACTTGCATATGAAATATGAATATATTCATATGAGTTATGTAGTCTTACTGAGTTTCATAAATATTAATGCATGATTAATTGCTTAAATCCATATACAAATATATTGGACTAGCAATTAATTACAAAATTACTTGACCTTGGAAGAGGCTATTAATTAAATTAAGGAAACTTGACTATCAATCATGTGGAATAAATTGGGCTAGAATAGATAAGTGATTCAATCCGAAATTTGTTAAGTGAAATTTGACCTCTATGGCTTTTCTCATATTTGCTTTCATATTATTTGCACTCATATTTAATCATTTTATTTTGTACTCTCAATCACCAACTAATCAATTGACTAAATAGAATTAAAATAACTCATTTTGGTACATAGTGATCAATCCTTGTGGGAATGATACTTTACTCACTTTTGTATTACTTGATTACGACAGTGTACACTTGCACTATTTAATAAATCATCTAAATTCATAATAGAATTGATTAAATGAGTAATGGTATTCACTAAAGGACTAAATGTATTAATACTTTTACACCTTTAGTCAATTACCATAACTCATTTAGTCGATACCATTACGCCTTTAGTTAATATTGTTTACGTCTTTGGTGAATATCATTACTTATTTAGTTAATATCATTATGTCTTTAGTCATATATATTACTCATTTAGTCAAATATCATTACACCTTTGGTCAATATGTTTATTTCTTTAGTTAAAATCATTACTCATTTAGTTAATACCTCTATGTCTCTAGTAAATACCATTACGCCTTTAGTCATTTTAATTACTCATTTAGTTAAATACCATTATGCCTTTATATGTATTATACATATATATTCTTATGCATATATTGATGAAAGGGATCAACCACCAAGCCTTTTAGAACCAAGGTGAGGTGGGTCCAAATCCCACTTCCACCACCTTGGCTCCACATTAAAAAAAAAAAAATCCCCTCCCCAAGAAAAGAAGCCACCGGCGCTAGGCTCCAACTGTCGAAGGGTGCCGGCTGGTCAGTGATGGTACTCTTGAGACGGTGCCTTTTTTCTTTTTTAATTAAAATATTAGGTGCATTATTGTAAAATCACTAACACTTTAATAACCCAGATTCCTCCCCATCTCCTTTCTATCATTTCCATTTGTTAGCATATTTTTTGAGGTTTTATAAATTCAAATGATATTTAAGTGTCTTTTTTCTTATGTTTTTTGTGGGTAAGATATATGGCTTTTTGAAAATTAGCCTTTTTGGTTGGAATGGATTTGATTGTTTTAGGCTTTTTATTTGGTTTCAAAATTTGGCCTGAATGTTAATTCCAGGCTCTAACTATTTATTATTTTTCAATAAAAGGTTTATTTTATTTTATTTTTTATTTTCCATATTTTTTATTTTTAGTCGACAAAAACCTGTAAGAAGGGGAGACATATTTAATTCTATGGAATATAATGCCACTAAATATTAGTATGCAAATTTGAATAAGAAAGTATAATAATCTAACTAGTCATTGGATGTCAAGGATTCTTGATTCCATGACAATACTTTTTTTACAGCTCAAAACTATCATTTTATTAAAAACAACCCTATGTTTTTCATGTAAATTTGTATAACATTAACTCCAAAAATAGAGGTGCATCCATAATCCTAACGACAAAACCTACTTAGATAGACATTTATTCTAAAATTCGTCACCAATATCCACCTCCTTTAGTAGGGAGGTGGTGGTTGATCAAGAATGTGAAAATTACCAACAAGATTATGAGAACTTTTAACTAGATTATCCACTAAACTAATTGTTTCCCTAAGAACATGATGAATTACAACATTCTAATTTCTATGTATAAGAAGTCTAGCCTCTTCAATAATGTCACAAAAAGGGCGGTTTGTAGGGTATCCTCTAAGGAGCCAGTTGATCGCTTCCATACAATCTGAATAGACTAAAACTTTCCCGAACCCCCAGCCCTAGCATATGTTTAGTCCATGTATTATGCTTAGGACTTTCGCTATAGCTGGTTGAACAGAGATGACCTTACACATGAAGCCACATATCCACTCCCCTTGATCTCCTCAAACAACTCCTCCATATCCACTATTTCCTAGCTCCTAGACTGATGCATTTGTTTCTAGTTTCACATAACCTGCTATCCCAACTGGTTCCTCCTGTGCAATCTGGCTGTGACGACCATAGAATGAACATTTGGACATAAGATCTTGATCCCAGTAGGCTCTAAATAAACTAGAAAGATCATTAGTATAATCATGGGAAATCTCATCTCCAAACAATTTATTACATCTTGTTATCCGTATGTCCTAACATATGTACCCAGAAAGTGTGGACCATTTGATCTTTTTAGTGTTTTCCTGTCCCGCCTCATAATTGAGATTCCATTTGATCCAATCTTTTCCATTGAGATTTGAAAATGTATCCTAATGTGAAGGGTGTACAATTGATCTCCATAGCTCATTTGCATTCTTGCAGTCTCACAACAGGTGCATGATGTCCTCCTTTTGGTTGCACTAGTAAGGGCAGCTAACATCCTTGATCATTTCTCTTCTTTCTCGAAGTTGCGCCATGTGAACTTTGTCATGAGAAACCATCCACATGAACGATCTAATTTTCTGGTATCCGCCACTTCTATAGTATCTTCCAATAGTTTTTCTCCTGCTGTTGTGTACCTACAAGAAGGAAATTATAGGTAGATCTAATAGAAAAACATCCGTCAGTAAACGGTCACCAAAAGACTTTATCCTCCCCCTTTGGCTCACATGGTGGGTGTGTCTTAAAGATGAGATTAATAACATCAGGTGGAAGCCAAAATTCAGGTTTTTCTTTGTTCTATTCACCCAACGGTGTCACATAATCAATTACTCTCTCCCCTTTATCCACCAATTGATCATGACCTCGCAACAAGTTGATCATAGGGAAATAAAGCTTAGACCAGTTATCGGTCTAAAAGAGCGCATGTTGCCATCTCCAACTTTCATTTGGACTCCCTTTTTGAACCTCACATATACTCCTCCAAGTTAGGGAGGAATGTTTCCTCTTATTCACCTTTGACAAAATCTTGTCCCCCATTTATACTTTCCCCGGAGGACACTAACCCATAGAGCTTGTTGTTTATGGACCATGTTCCAGCATAACTTCATTATGAAAGCCTCATTTTGTTTCCTAAGGTGTCTAAGTCCTAAACCTTCAATTTCCTTATTCTTAATAACAAGCTCCCATGAGGCTGGGTGCAACTTTCATTGGTCTTTAGTATCTCTCCATAGGAAATCCCTTCTATGCTGCTTAAGTTCAATAATTACTCCTTTAGGAAGCAACATTGTTTTCATATAGTAATAGGGGGGTTGAAAGGACATAATTGATTAGAGTTATGCACCCTGCCATATTTAAGCATGATCTTTTCCACCCCGCTAACTTCCTCCTAGTCTTTTCTATGATTGGAGCAAATGTCTCACAAGATGCTCTTTTGTAGATTAGGGGAATCCCTAAGTATTTCCCCAATTCACCTGTTAAGCCCACCCCCATCCTCTGGCTATACGTCATGGCTTGAGATGAGTGTACATTCTTGGAGAAACATATTTTTGTATTCATTTTGTTTATTCTCATGCCCAAAACATCATAGAACAATTCAAGCACTCTAACATCACATCGATTTGTGAATTAAAAACTTACCCAAAAGAATTAGATAATCTATAAAGCATAAATGGGATATGGTTAGAGCTTTTCTACTCAATTGGATTGGATCCCAATGGTCTTGCCTAATACCATCTTAGATAATGTGACTCAACCTTTCCATATATAGAGTGAAAATATATAGTGAGATTGGGTCTCGTTGTCTAATGCCTTGCGTGGGGGAGAAAGTGTTCAACGTTTCTCCATTCCATGCCACTTTAAAGGTAGGATTTGCTATACAATCCATAATTACTTCACATAGCTTTTCACTAAATCCCACTGACCGCAGTGTATCATGTATAAAAGGCCACTCCAACATATCATAAGCTTTTTCCAAATCTACCTTTACAGCTAGCCATCCCTTGGATCTAGTCTTCAACGTCGTACAATGGTTTACCTCTTGGGCTATAATAATATTATCACCGCTTTGTCGCCTTACTATGAAGCTACATTGATGTTGTTCCACTACTTTCCCTAATAAACCTCATAATTTGTGACTGATGATCTTGGATATTATTTTGTAACTCACATTGCACAAAGAAATTGGTCTGAATTCCATGATAGTTTCTAATCTTTCAAATTTTGGGATAAGGACCAGATTAATGGAGTTGAGGTTCTTCACTTTCCAAGGATTATTGAAAACTTCCTTCACCATTTTACATTCAGAGTCCCCAATGATATTCCAATATTTGTGATAAAACACTGCCTGAATCCTATCAGACCGGATGCATTAAACATCCCCAAATTAAAAGCCATCACCTTTATCTCTTCATTAGTTAAAATAGTATATAACACATCTACCTCATTGCTATTTAAGACAGGGAAACGAGCTATTGTTTGTAGAGCCATGTGTGGTTCGAGTTCATTGGTGAATAGCTTCTTGTAATACTCCATGGCCATTCTACTTAATTCATGTTGATCAAAAAATTAAGTAAAGCCTGTGTGGAAGAAGACACATATTGGACATGTAAACCATTTCCATTCCATAGCAACTAAATGCCCTGGGCAAAAACTAGTAGCTTCTAGACGAATCCAGTTCTCAAAACCCAATTTTTTAACAATCAAATCAGCCTTCTTTCCACTAACTCGAGTTTCGTTGAGAATTACTATATCAACATTCTTTCCTCTAATTGCATCTCATAATCTACTGGGAAAAGTTTTAGAGGCTGCTCCTTGACAGTTCCAAAAAAATATGTTTATATCCAAGTCAAAACAACCCTATTCAAAACACGGTTGGTACTAAATGTTGACGCCTTTTGTACCAAGTACATGGTGAAATTCCAAGTCACAAGGTGAAAAATGTACTTTTTGGATTTTATTGTGACACATATGGAGGACTAAAAGCTATGGGAGGGATCAACAAGGTCCAAATAAATTAAATTTCTAAGTTTTCTTGATTCCATGAATGTTATTATATATATTCTCTCCAATTTTAGATATAAGATTTAGTTGAGGGGTTTTTATTGGTCCCAAATATATGATCTTCATCTTATTTTACTTCTTTATTTAATATTTTTTCACATCCCAATTAATTTCACTATTTGTCTCACTTTCTTTATCTCTTACATTTAATATTCTCATTAAAAAATATTTTTTAAAAAAAATTGATAGTCATTTTTTATATTATGATAATAAAATTTTAAAAGAAATTCAACTGTTTTTTAAAAATTTTATGGATTAGTTAAGTGAATATTTCTTTTTTTCTTGTTCTTAATGTAAGAGTTAAATAATTAATTTGTAAAAATTAAGTAAAGCAGTTTAGTTATTTGTAAAAATTATGGGTATGTTTTCCTAAAATAATATATAATCATTTGTATTTAAACTATCTCTTCCATTATAGCAAAAATAAAAAATATATCTCTTCTAAAAATCCTTTTAATGTAGGTAATTAAATAATTCTAAAAAATTATAAATTTGAAAAATATAATAGGATGGTCTGAAATTTCCAACAGCATTTACGATTTGGATGCACTTAAAAAAAGCTATTTTGAGCCCAAACCATGGTTTAGGAAAAAATCATCCAAATACTCAAAAATTTTCCCAAACCATGGTTTTGAGCTCAAACCATGGTTTTGCAAAAATCATCCAAACACTTTAAATTTTCTCAAACTAAGGTTTTGAGCTCAAACCATGGCTTGGATCTCAAAACCATGGTTTTGAGAAAATCTAATTTTTTTTGCTTTTTTTCATATATGGACCCCACCATCTCACTCAAATGGTCCTTTTATTAATGTGGGCCCCACACCACACTTTCTCTCTCTTTTTTTTTTTTGAATTTCACCAATTTTTCTTTAATCCTTTTTTTTTAAGAATTTTAAAATTTTAATACTCCCTTTTATCTTATAAAATTTATTTATCTAATTTGATTATATTAGAAAAATTAGTTAATATGCATATGAAGATCCCATTTGGTAAATAAGTTGGCAATGGGGGATTTTTTCACAATTTTCCTAAATTATTATTCTACTCATAAATCTATTCCAGAAGCTATTCTGCTCAAAATCTATTCTTCAGAAGCTATTCTCCACTTTTTCTCCAGAATCTATTCTCCAAAATCTATTCTCCTCATAATCTATTCTCCAAAAGTTAGTCCAAACGAACTCATAATCGGCACATATTCGGCACGGGTGTCCCCGGCTGATTTCGTGTCCTAGGTAGGTCCGTACTCCGTTCCTTCCTGATAAATGATTGTCTATCCTCAGCTCATTCTCAAGAGCTAAGGCTCCAACTCCTTCATGGCTTCCTCTGCTTCCCCTCTTCTTCCTCTTCCTCTATCCGCTCCCAATTCACATTCTCTGTCCTCTGACACTACCGATTGCTTCTCACTCCTGTCAATTCCAAACCCTACACTCAAAACCCCGTCAATTCGCTCTCGCCTGAGCAAACTATGTCAAGAAGGCCAACCTCACCTTGCTCGCCAATTGTTCGACACTCTTCCTCGCCCTTCCACTGTTCTCTGGAACACCGTCATCATTGGCTTCATCTGCAACAACATGCCCTTGGAAGCCTTGTTGTTCTACAGTCGAATGAAGTCTACACCAGGTACTCGATTCGATTCTTATACTTACTCTTCCACTCTCAAGGCCTGTACCGAAACGCGGAATCTTAGAGCTGGTAAAGCTGTGCATTGCCATTTTCTTCGGTGCCAATCTAACCCGAGCCCCAGTAGGATTGTGTATAATTCGCTCTTGAATATGTACTCTACGTGCTTGAGTGGTGTGGAATATTGTGGGTCGAAGAATGATTATGTCCTTAAAGTGTTCAACTCTATGCGTAAACGAAATGTGGTTGCTTGGAATACCTTGATTTCATGGTATGTGAAGATAGAGGCACACGCTGAAGCAGTTAAATCGTTCAGCACAATGATGAGAATGAGAATAATGCCAAGTTCTGTCAGTTTTGTGAATGTTTTACCTGCAGTGTCGAGCTTGGGAGATTATAAGATTGCTGATTTAATTTATGGTTTGCTTCATAAATTTGGGTTTGAATATGTGGAGGATGTGTTTGTTGTGAGCTCAACTATTAATATGTATTCTGAGCTTGGCTGCCTTAGTCATGCTAGGTTGATTTTTGAACAATGTAAACAGAGGAATACTGAGATATGGAACACTATGATTGGTGGATATGTTCAAAATAATTGTCCAATTGAAGCAATCGGCATTTTCATTCAAGCTTTAGAATCAAAAGAGGCTGTATGTGATGATGTGACTTTTCTATCAGCTCTAACGGCTATTTCACTGTTGCAGCAGATAAAAATGGCCGAGCAGCTACATGCATTTATTTTAAAAAGTATGGCAACTTTACCGATTATTATTCTCAATGCAATTATTGTTATGTACTCAAGGTGCAATTCAATTGATACGTCATTCAAAGTTTTCCATGAGATGCTTGAAAGGGACGTAGTTTCATGGAATACCATGATTTCTTCTTTTGTGCAAAATGGTTTGGATGACGAAGCACTGTTGCTTGTCTGTGAGATGCAGAACCAAGGGTTTATGATTGATTCTGTGACTGTGACGTCTCTTCTTTCGGCAGCATCTAATCTTAGGAAAAAAGATATTGGAAAGCAGACCCATGCTTATGCAATTCGTCATGGGATACAATTTGAGGGAATGGGTAGCTATCTTATAGATATGTATGCAAAATGTGGTTTGGTTAAAACTTCAGAGCGGATATTTGAGCAAAGCTGTCCAAGTGATATAGATCATGCTACATGGAATGCGATGATTGCTGGTTGCACACAAAATGAACTGCATGAAAAAGCCTTTCTGGTTCTTAGGGAGATGCTTGAACAGAGGGTAACACCTAATGCTGTGACTTTAGCATCAATTCTTCCGGCTTTTAGTTCCATGGGAAGCATAGCCTTTGTCAAGGAACTTCATGGATTCTCCATTCGTCACAGCTTGGACCAAAATGTGTATGTGGGAACTGCTTTAGTTGACATATATTCCAAATCAGGTGCAATTAGCTATGCGGAAAATGTGTTTACTAGTATGCCTGAGAAGAATTCAATCACATATACCACAATGATGTTGGGTTATGGCCAGCATGGGATGGGTGATAGAGCTCTTTCTCTGTTTCATTCTCTTCTGAAATCTGGCCTTAAGCCTGATGCAGTTACTTTCGTTGCCATCTTGTCTGCTTGTGGTTATGCTGGTATGGTTGATGAAGGTATGAAAATATTTGATTCTATGGAGGAAGTACATAAAATTAAGCCCTCAGCTGAGCACTATTGCTGTGTTACTGACATGTTAGGGAGGGTAGGGAGGGTGCTTGAAGCCTATGAGTTTGTCAAGGGATTGGGTGAAGATGGTAATGTGGTAGAAATTTGGGGATCACTTCTTGGTGCTTGCAGAAATCATGGATACTTTGAATTGGGCAAAGCTATTGCTAATAAGTTGCTTGATATGGAGACACAAAAAAGGATAGCAGGTTACCATGTTTTGCTCTCAAATATGTTTGCAGAAGAAGGAGAGTGGGAAAATGTTGATAAAGTAAGAATTCGGATGAAGGAAAAAGGTTTGCAGAAGGAAACAGGATGTAGTTGGGTTGAGATTGCTGGGTCCGTGAACTGCTTTGTATCTAAAGATGAGAAGCATCCCGAAAGTGATGTGATATATAGTATTCTTGACAGGTTAACTATGGAGATGAAACATGAAGGTTATAAGGCATGTCACAATCCAGAATTATTGGATCTTGGAATATGATGGATGAGGTGAATATTTTGAACAGATCTTGTCAACAAAAGTAAACACACAGTTGGTCAAGATTTCAGAAAGCAAAAAAAGAAAGGTATCTTGTCATTACACTAGTCGCAGGCTTGATTGCAGTCTAAACACTGCAAGGTAACAAACATTGTAGTGTCCAAGTACAACTAAAAGTGATGTGTTTTATCTAATACAAATGTTTGGCTTGTGTTAAACGTGGATACAGCTTTTTTAATGTCTCCATGTTTTATAGTTTTTTTTTTTGTTTTTTTTGCCTAGTTGGCATAAGTTTTTCCATCCGAAACTTCGACTTAATCAAGCTGTTCATTCTATGAAACAGATTGATATTGATTTCCACTGCTGCCAATTCATGCAATGTTGAGCGTGGGTACAGAGCCTGTTAAGTGTATTCTTTGGCCCATATTGTCACTGATAGCTGCCTGTATGTGTTCATATGTAATGTGATGCATTCCAGTGCTGGAAGCTCAACCAGGGGAGGTTATGTAACCATCCATACTGTATTTGATTCAGAACTGAGCGGGGGAGAAAGATGAGAACTCAGGCAAGTTACTTCCATGTCCTAAGCTGATATTCTTGTCTTCTGCTATCTAACCATATAACTATACTGTGCATGATATTGTGCTAGTTTGATTTCTTTCTTGAAACGTAATTAATTAGCGTCCTTTAACATTTTTAAAGGCTGTACACTGCATATTAGTTTCTGATTCATTCACCAGGCTGTCTATAGTAGGCTTTATGTTTCTGAATTTTGAATATGCTGAATGGCTTGGGTGTTATGATGTAAAATTTGAAGTCATTATATTGCCTTTCGCATATCCCTGTTGCTAAGGTCCTATTTGGTATGCAGGAAGGAGTTTTAAAGGAATTGAAATGGCCAATGGAAAAAAAATATCTCCATAATCTTCATATTTAAAATGACTGTAATCAAGTAGGGTCTATATTTTTCAAAATGTCAGAACATCCTAACTAGTAAAAGAAGTGGGCTCAAAGGAGAATAATTAAATTAAAAAAAAAAGAGTAGAATAATCATCCTAAAATGAATTTGGAAAAAAAAAAATTGAATTGTCAAATGAAAGTAAAAGAGAAGTCTAATTTAATGGGATAGGCATGAGTTGAATGCTATCATGGATTGTTGACTGCAAGGAACCATTAGCATCTGGAATAGCTATTGGATGAGAAATTCCAGATCGCTCGACTTAGAGCTGTTATTATTCCCTTGTTTTGATTTTTTGTCACTACTTCACTTGACTTAGTGATAACTTCATGTAGAAAAATGAATGCTTTTTGATTGCTATATGATTCAGTCGGCTATTCTTGTAAGTTGGGGACAAATTTTTCTACAGCACTATGTTGTAGCTAATTAAAGGGCAGAAATATTATAATTCCTCTTGTTCTACTGTAAATTTATTCAGTTTAAAACATTTAAAACTAGTTATTAGCTATATAGGTTCCAAGTTCCAACCAACTGTAAGGATGAAGCACAATGAGAGACCTAAAGCCCAATATGGGAAACATCTGGTGGTTTGTGAAGCCTGCTTTCTGGAATTGTTGCTTCCATTCTTCCTCAGACCTCTCTTTTGCATTGAACTCAGCCATCAAAATTATGTTGTACAGGAGTTTTGTTTCCATCAATTCATGCTCGTCTTACTTTTCATTTAACACTGTCTATGATGATCACTTTTCCTCCCTTGTCTCTCCTAGAGATAGCCTCTTTGGCGGTTTTGTAGTATCTTTATGCAACCATCACCCCCTGAATCGTGCAAAATGATTTGAAGTTATAAAGCCCGTTGAGGGATGCCCCATGAAACCAATTCCGTAGTGGTCGCGGGACAAATCTCACTAGCCCCACCATTTTCCTTCATCATCCCAGTCTCTTTCAGGGGCGGCTGGCGCCTATAAAGTGATTCTTTTGTTTTGTTTTTTTGATAACCCTTTGGGCTACCCGGTATCCATAGCTTTTTTTTGATCCTATCGCTAGGTATCCAAGGAACAAACTAATCCAGATTGAGGCTTTGCGACTAGGATGCCTTTCCCCAGGGTCTTTTTGAACAAGGTGGGATTTGAACTTGGTGCGCTCACTTTATAGTCTAGCTAGCCCACGGCTAGACCAAATACCCTTAGTATAAAGTGAGTCTTATTTGTTAGGGTTTTCCGCTTTAGAATGAAAATGGCCAACCTTTTTCAGTTTTTCTGCATTACATATCAAGGATATCTTCTTCGTCCCGCTCCCTCTATCATTTTTTTTACTCTGTTATGCCCAGTTATGAATATCTGACGGATTGACGGTTCTTTTCCCTTATTTTGTTTCTGTTCTGGATCAAAGATTGACTCTGTTTGGGTTACTAGAGCTGAGGCTAGGATGACCAAAACATTTCTCGATTCTGATTTGGATTACTGCAAAGGACCAAATCCCAAAGCAAAAATCTTTTGCTTTGTGATGACTCTGTTTGTGCGTGTCTGAGCCTCCTCTTTACGTTCAGTTTGAGACTTCGAATTTTTTCATATTAGCAGTTTGGAGATAAAAGTATTTCATGTTTGAATAGCTTAATATGCCAAGTATTTCATGTTTTTTCTGACCTGACAAGTATTTCATGTTTGAATATTAACAGTGTGCAATTTCTAATGTCTAGATAAGTTGAAAATCTTCTTGATTATATATAGCATTAACTATGGCCTTAATGGTCAAAATATTCTTGTGCTAAATCAAATTTGAGATTGAATTCCTCTAATTCTTCATGTAAATTCTGGGTAAACTGGAGAGAGGAACAAACTATGGGTAGGATCCTCTGACATGGTCCCATAGGCTTTAGCTTCTCATTTTCTCCCTAACCTGATAACAAATGTATTAAAAGAAAATTTAGATAATGCAATCTCAAGACACTTTGTAGTAAAAAATTAACAGTGATAATAATATAAACTTTGGATTACAATAGGTATCCCAAAAAATTTAAGTCTCACTCATGTGGGTACTCTTCCTGTTGTTCTCTTACTATGTTCTCGTTACCAGAGAGAAATCAATTCTAACTAATAAACATATAATAATGTAATAGTTAGTTGTCTAAAATATTAACATATGAATGATTAATAATTTTTAAGGGAGTGAGTAAATTCTCTGTTTTTTTTTATGAAGGAGAATTTATTAAGCAAGATAGAAGGTACAGGAAAAAAGGTTATTGGGCTATTACATATGAGAACCAGAACACGCAAAGGAAGCCCAATAACCAAACATAAAAACATTACGAACAGGATGGGGTGCTCGATCAAAAAGATTTGCATGGTTGACATATGGTCTCTCCATCCTTCTACAAGCATAAGTAGAAGCATAAAATGGGCGCTGTTATGCTTGTAGTGCTGGTTCTGAGGCTACTTATCCTGTTTTTTCTTTGTTTTTCTGGTTGTTTAATGCTTTTGCACTTTAGTTCTATGGGGTGTTCATTTGGGTTATGGTTTTCTGGAGGGAACCCAAACATTGGCTTTTAATGTTCTCTGTACTGTCTCTTCTATCTCAGAGCTCTCTTCTATCTTGTAGAGTTGTTGCTCTCCAAGTTTTTCTAGGCCTTCATGGTATGGTCTGTGGAAGTAGAGAACAGGGAGAAGAAGAAGGATGTCAAGGGAAAAGGAAAACCCAATGCTGGGATATGAACTAAGTGCCTGTTTGTTTTAGCTTTTTAGAAGTCTTTTACTATTTACGAGGTAAGTATGTGAGAAGAGTTTTATTTCGGCTTGCGGAAAAGAGCTTTTGAAACCATGGTTTGGGGTTTCTCAAACAGGCTAAAAAAAGTTGGATTATATTTGCATACTAATGAAACTAGTTAGGAAAATATTATGTTATACCTAATAATTTTTGTTTATTATTGTATCATAACAAAAAATATAATATTCTGGAATTTATAATATTAAAACTCTAAAACTATTAAATATAGTTGTTTATTTAAAGGGCTTTGATCCCGAGGCGTTAAAGATTAGGAGAAATTTCATATCAATTTAATGAAAATGCAACTCATTTCATTTGAACGTTTATTAAACTAGAAACGTTATATATAAATTAAAATTAACATCTGAAATACATGAATTAACATAAAAGAAAAAATTGGAGAAACCATTTTTTTCTCTTGATAATTTAACATGAATAATGTTAAGTTTTGAGGATGGTATATATAGATATTTACCTTAATCAGAACTGCATTTGCATGAGGGATGAATTTATGCATTTCCCCAGTAACAAAAATCAAATTGGTGTCTCCAGATGAACCTGCAAGAATTTCAGGAAGATCAAGCACTGTCATTTCAACTTGGGAAATGCTTCACGGATAATCTTGGCAGTGGTCTCAGTTCCACCGCCAACATCAACAACGGAACTCAAGCCCTCAAAAACAGATTCCAGGTCACTCAGTGCCACTTTCATGAATACAGAATCACTAGCTATTGCTTCCTGGAAGGCTGCCAAATCTTTGGGATTTGATTATGGAAGTCATAAAAGCCTATCCCAAATGCTCTCTCTCTCTCTGCTTTCCTTGCCAGGAATCCGTTTTCCCGAGTGTTGATACATCTCAAGCCTACTGTAGGCCTAAGAGCACACTGAACCTTTGAAGATAGGCAATGGTTTGTGCCAATCACAAAAAGGCGTGACGCTGAAGTGCGATCATTTGCTACTTTCTTCTTCATTGTTGGTACTTCTGATGGTAGAAAAGAGGCCATTGTGAGAGAGCAAGTGCATGAGCCCTTGCACAAAGGTAGCTCCAGAGGGTAGAACTGAGAGCTGACACCAACTGAGAAAGAGGGATGAGTTTTCCATGCTTGTGGATTATGTCTGGTATTTCAAGCTCAATGGCACTCTTTACACATACAGAAGGCATCCAAAAACACATGTGTTTGTACAGCTGGACTTGGCCATGAAAGAGCTCTGGCTTTCCCTTCAATTCCATCCATTGATGGAGCGAGATGGAGCTGCCAAATGAATTCTAGGTACTTTTTCTTCTGACAATTTGTCAACTATATTAAGTTTCCATTTCTTATTGGTATTTGTGCTTTTTGCCAAGGGCAAAACATGCATGTAAGCTTTTGTTCTTGGAGCGACACATTAGCGCCTTTGTCTTATAAATAAAAGAGATACTTATGTCCTTAAATTTGATTCTTTTCTATTAAAACAATAATAAAGACTGAAAGAGACAGTGACACTATTAAAAAATTTGTGTAATATATGTTCTTTCCCTAATCTTCTGAAAATTATTTACTTAAAAACATATGCTACTGCTACTTATATATTTGAAAGGATCTTGATTTGTTAAGTGCCTGTGGGTCACCTGGTAATGCTGTCAAAAAATTGAGAAAGGTGACTCGCCAAAGAAACCTCTCTTTACCAAGATTAAAGGGAGATGATGGACTTGTTAAGTGTTAACCATTCACGGTGCCATAAAACTTCTGTTGCTGATAGTAGTTTTATTAGTGCTCTTTGAGCCATGAGATCTATTTTAATTCTAGCTAGCTTTGAAACTTTATTCACCCAAACTTTTGACTATAAAAAAAATGCGTATCGCTATTTACTTTAAAAAAAATACTTTACTATTTCTTTATGTGGAAGTATTCAAATTTGCAACTGCCTTGAGGCATCATACTAATGTGGTTAGAAATATTGAGAAAGATGACACGCCAAAGAAACCTCCCTTAGTCAAGGTCAATGGTTGATTAGCTGTTACCCATTTATGGTGCCATAAAATCTGTCATCATTCCCTAGTTTGCCAAAACAAAATCATGACTGAGAGGGACATTTTTCATATCCTTAATGTCAATGTTTAAAATTTTTGTTTATTTTGTGCAAATTTGGCTCTAGGAGCAAGTACATAAAACCTCAGGTTAGCACTATTGCTGTGTTACTGACATCTTTAGTGAGGGTGCTTGAAGCCTGTGTTTGTCAATGATGATGGTTTGTGAAAACCCACCAACAAAATTCATTGGTCCAGATTGTCACTAATAGCTGCCTTCCTGGGTCCATACATAAAACGATGCCCTTAAAGTGCTGGAAACTCAAGCAAGGAAGGTTACTTCTGTAACCTTCTGAATTTTAATTGATTCAGAGCTGAGCAAGGGAAAACGATGACTATTCAGGTCGGTTACTTCTGTAATTGACGTGAAGTTTGTTTAACAAAGTTAATTTTGGACAAACAACTAACATTCTTTTATACTATAGTTTATGAATCGATGTGAAAATGTCATCTCTAACTGATATGTCGTTATTGCTCTTGCCTGTAGTGGCGCGTCTCCCCTTGAATGGTTATAACTTGTCTTGATTTTTTACTTGTCTCGTATCATTTTTTAGTTTAGTTGATGTTTTTCCCACTCATCTCGGTAATGAACTGATAGAATCTGGTATGTAAACTAAAAGTATGATAGATATTGCATGACTTATCAAAGGCGAAAAAATAAAAATTAGTATTCACTAATTTTTATTTTATTATTTAATTCTTGAATTTTGCATTTGAAAGTTTGTTTTCAATTTGAATTTTGAATTTGAAAGTTTGTTAGCAAATAAACGGGATCACAAACCTCTTGTGAACCCTAAGAGTCTGTTTTACATTTGAATTCCCTAATTCTTAGGCAGCGTCTGTTATTTCAATTGTAATGCTTTTTCCTATAAATATCTTAGTTATTTTCAATACTAAGATATGAGTGAATAAACAATATTTCTTATATGTGGAGATTCTCCTGGGCTTCTAACTCTTGATCAGTGAGATTCTTATTGAGAGAGAGGTGAGAAGAGAGTTCCTATACTTAGACACCTGAGCGTTATCAAAGTAACACTTCTATTTTCTCTTTTAGTAAGAATCTCACCAAGGTAGAATTTAGAAGCCCAGGAGTATCTCTGATGGATAACAAATTGATTAATTCTCTCATGCCATTACTTAATGAATGACTGAGGTTCTTTATAGAATGAGATAACAAACTCTGCATAACAGACTCCCAGGGCTTGTTTGGTCTGAGGGGAGGGGAGGGAAAGTGGGCGGAGGGAAAATTTTTTTAAGTTGACTTTAAAAAAATTAGAGAAGTGGGGTTAAAAATTTTTAATTAATTTTTCTTACTCTTTTATCTTATATACTCTCTTTATTAAAATTTTATTACCCCACTTCTTTAATCTTTTAAAATTCAACTCATAAAAATTTTCCCTCCCCTCCAAATCCCTCACACCAAACAGACCCCAAGAGATCACAAGAGGTTTGTGATCCTATTATTGTGCTAACAGACTCGAAACAAACATTTGAATTCAAAATTCAAATAAACCAGAAATTAATAAATGAATTAAAATAATTAAAATTAATTGTTTCTCCTTTGATACTTGTGGCGGTATCTATCATTACTCCCCCCTTTGAAAACCGCCTTGTCCTCAAGGTGGAAATCTGGAAACTGTTGTTTTAATAGGTCATAATCTTCCCAGCTAGCATCCTCACTAAGTCGAGACTTCCATTGAATTAGGAGTTCCAGATGCGGACCCTTCCAGCGGTGAGAAAGCACCTTGTCAGGGTCAAGCAGTAATTCAAAGTCGGCTGAGATAGGTAAGGCAGCGGAGGCTTGGAGGGAGTCATACCATGTGCCGGGCGTAGAAGGGAGACATGGAAGACCGGGTGTATTCTTGCTGATGGTGGTAGCTCAAGCCCATAGGCAACAGGCCCAATTTTGCGGATGACAGTGTAAGGGCCAAAAAATCTGGGTGAGAGCGTAGAATACCGGGTGTGTGAGAGAGAGCATTGTCGGAATGGGTGGATCCTCAAGAAGACAGCATCACCAATGTTAAACGTGAGGTCAGGACGGTGTTGGTTTGCTGAAGCTGTCATTCGGTCTTGGGCCTTTTTGAGGTTGTCTTTGAGAAGGCGTAATATGTCATCCCGGGTTTCTAATTGCTCAGCAAGTTCAGCAATATTTGTCTCGCCCTTAATAAAAGGATGAAGAGTGGGTGGATCACGGCCATAGATGACCTTGAATGGAGTGGTGTTGGCCGAAGTGTGGAAGTTGGTGTTAAAGGAATACTCAGCCCAACATAAGAATTTACTCCAAGTGCATGGTTATCCATGCGCAAAGCACTGTAAATAGGCCTCAAGAGAGCGGTTGACAACTTCTGTTTGGCCATCAATTTGGGGATGATATGAAGTGCTCATCCTTAAACGAGTTTGGCTGAGCTTAAAAGTTCTTGCCAAAAAGCACTCAAGAAAAGGGGGTCTCGATCAGAGATTATGGAACGTGGCATCCCATGAAGACAAATGATTTCTTCACAAAAGTGTGCAGCAACTGTTTTAGCTGTATAAGGGTGGTGCAAAGGGATGAAGTGGCAATACTTACTCAAACGATCGACTACTACCAGGATGGTATCATACCCACCAGATTTTGGGAGTCCGACGATGAAATCAATTGAAATATCATCTCAAATCAGTTCAAATGCAGGAATCGGTTGCAACAACCCAGCAGGTGAGAGCGTTTTGTATTTGTTCATCTGACAGATATAACATTGTTGGATGAAGGTCTTGACATCAGACTTCATCTAAGGCCAGAACAAGGTATTTGTAAGCCGTTTTAAGGTTTTCAAGAACCCGCCATGACCCCTTGATGGTGTTAGATGTGCTTCTTCTAGGAGTTTAGCTCTAATGGGTGAGCTTCTTGGGATGACAAGGCGTCCCTGAAAATAAAGTTTCTTCCGTACAACAGTGTATCCGGGTTTGGATGCTGGATTAACTTCGATTGCAGCGATAATGGGAGCGGTAACGGGATCTGTTCGTAAGGCCTCTTCTAATTCCATGAAATCCATTAGCAGGGGAACCACCAAGTGGAGAAATTTAGTTTGCAGAGGTCTTCGAGAAAGAGCATTTGCCCCAACATTCTCTTTGCCCAATTTGTAAGTAATGCTAAAGTCAAAAGGTAAGAGTTTGAGCACCAAGCATTGTTGAGTATTGGTGAGTGCCTTTTGATCTAGAAGGTGTTTGAGGCTGTGGTGATCAGTCCGAACAGTGAAATGGCGCCCAACTAAGTAGTGCCGCCACTTTTGTAATGCCAAAACAAGAGCTGGCAGTTCACGATCATAAGTTGACTTGTACTTGTTTGAAAAAGAGAATCCTTTGCTATAGAAAGCAATAGGATGTCCTTGCTGTAATAGGATAGCACCAGTACCCTCCATGGAAGCATCACACTCAACATGAATTCAGAAGTGAAATCAGGTAATTTCAACACGGTAGCGGAAATTAAAGCCAATTTAAGTTTCTCAAAGGCTTTGTGTTAGAAGAGACCAGTGAAAAGCATTCTTTTTAGTAAGGTCAGTTAAAGGACGAGCAATTATACCATAGTTCTTAACGAATCGTTGGTAGTATCCTGTGAGTCCCAAGAATGCCCGTAGTTCAGTGACATTTGAGGGTGTAGGCCAATCACGCATTGCACTAACCTTCTCATGTTTAGTTTCCACCCCTTGAGCTGAAACTTGGTGCCCCAAAAAGGTCACCTTGGATTGCCTGAATGCACATTTTTTAAAATTGGTATAGTAAGAATTCTGTTGCAGGGCTTGAAACACTAACCGTAAATGAGTGGCATGTAGCTGGGGAGAAGGACTGTATATGAGTATGTCGTCAAAGAATACTAGAACAAATTTTCTCAACTATGGCCTAAGAAGATCATTTATGGCAGCTTGGAAGGTTGCAGGGGTGTTTGTGAGGCCAAATGGCATGACGATAAATTCATAATGCCCGCTGTGTTCAAAAAGCTGTTTTAGGGATGTCTTTGCTAACAACCCGAATCTGGTGGTACCCTGAACGAAGGTCAATTTTTGAGAAATAAGTTGCACCGTATAGTTCATCTAGAAGTTCGTCAATGTTGGGGATAGGATATTTGATGGTATGGTGATTTTGTTCAAGGCTCAATAGTCAACACACATACGCCATGTATCATCCATCTTTTTTACTAATAATATGGGGCTAGCAAAGGGGCTTGAGCTAGGCTGAATGAACCCTTTTGTGAGGAGTTCCTCTACCTGGGGCTCAATTTCGTTCTTTTGGAAATAAGGGTATTGGTATGGTTGGGTATTTAGGGGTGGTACTCCGGGTAGTAAGTGTATGGCATGGGTGTGTTCTCTAATTGGAGGTAGAGTCTTAGGTTCATTGAAAACAATAGAGAATGCCACCAAAAGGTCGTCTAAATTCAAAGGTGCAGTCCCAACTGAGCCCAATTTAAGCTCCATGGAGTTAAGACTGGCATGTTGGTCAACTTTTTGAATTCCCTGCAACTTGTATCTCTTGCCATCAACCCAAAAAATCGGAAACATCTGGTTCCAATTGGCTTGGATGGTATTGAGAGAAGCAAGCCATTTAATACTGTAATCGTAATATCTCAAAATCATATTTCATTCATGTATACATTAGGTATTTATATACAAAGTAGGAGCCTCAGCATTAATGGCTCATTATAACACATTATGGTGAGAGATACTAATCACAATCCCTAATTATGTGGGATACTAACAATCCCTAATTAAGTGGGATATTGTTTCCTAATATGATATTGTTTCCTAACACTCCCCCTCAAGTTGGAGCATAGATGTTAATCAAGCCCAACTTGTTACAAAGATAGTCAACCCGCGTGCCATCCAAGGCCTTAGTCAAAAAATCACCCAGCTGATCACTAGATGGTACATGCCCTGTAGAGATAAAGTTCTCTTTGATCTTGTCACGCACAAAATGGCAATCAATCTCAATGTGTTTCGTACGTTCATGGAACACGGAGTTGGAGGCTATATGTAAGGCAGCTTTATTATCGCACCACAACTTCGCAGGTAATGACGTGGCAAGGTCAACTTCCTTCATTAACTGGTGAATCCACACAATCTCCTGTACGGATTGAGACATGGCTCGATACTCGGCTTCTGCACTAGACTTGGCCACTACGTCCTGCTTCTTGCTCCTCCAAGATACCAAGTTTCCACCAACAAGAACGCAATAGCCTGTAGTGGACCACCTAGTCGTCTTTGACCCCGCATGATCTGCATCACAGAAACACTCAATCTTTGTATGACCATGATTAGTATAGAGTATACCACGACCAGGGGACCCCTTCAAATAATGCAGGACATGTTCCAAAGCTTCCCACTGAGCAACAGTTGGTGCTACCATGAATTGACTAAGTCTACTAACAGGAAAGGTTACATCAGGGCGAGTTACCGTGAGGTAATTTAATTTTCCAATTAGCCTTCGGTACCGCTCAGGGTAGGCAAACGGTTTAATCTTCTCAGGATCAATCCGTTTTCTCACATCCTCGGGTAGTTCATCAAACGGCACACTATCATCAATGTCCAAAAAGGGATTAGGAATCATGGGACAGTTACTGGGTGTCGCCCCAATTTTCCCAGTTTCCTTCAGTAGATCAAGGACATACTTCCGTTGGGTAAGGAGAATGCCTTTCTTGTTTCTCATAACTTCGATCCCAAGAAAGTACTTTAACGGACCCAAATCCTTCGTTTGGAAATGAGAATTAAGAAAGGCCTTGAGTGATGAGATCCCTGACGTATCACTACCTGTAATAACAATGTCATCGACATAGACCACTAGGAGAATCATGCCAGCATCCGTTTGTTGATAAAACACAGAATGATCACATTTACTTTGGTTCAGACCAAACTTCTTAACCACAGAACTGAATCTGTCAAACCAAGCACGAGGGCTCTGTTTCAAACCATATAAAGATTTCTGAAGGTGGCAAACCTTGCCATGCTCCCCCTGAGCAACAAAGCCAGGCGGTTGCTCCATGTAGACTTCCTCAAGAAGATCACCATTTAAAAAAGCATTCTTAACATCCAGTTGATGAAGATCCCAACCATGGGTAGCTGCCATAGAGATAAACAGACGAACAGAGGACAATTTGGCCACAGGGGAGAAAGTTTCGGAGTAGTCAACACCATACGTTTGAGCATAACCCTTGGCAACCAATCGAGCTTTCAATCGTTCCAAGGTGCCATCAGCTTTCGTCTTAACAGCAAACACCCATTTACACCCAATAGCCTTCTTTCCAGGAGGTAAATCAACAAGAGACCAGGTACTAGCCTTATCAAGGGCCATCATTTCCTCTTCCATCGCAGCACGCCAACCAGGATGGGTCAAGGCTTGGGATAGGTTGGTGGGAATGGCAAGAGAGTCTAAAGAGGCTATGAAGGAACAAGATGTGGGCGTCAAATGATTATAGGAAACAAACGAGGAAATCGGGTACGTACAAGTGCGTTTACCTTTGCGGAGGGCAATGGGTAGGTCAGCAGAGGGGGCAAGAGGGTCTGGAGTATCAGGCACTGTGACAGGATCAGAAACAGGAGAAGGCAAAGGGGCTGAGTGCGGATCAGGCGCCGAGGCGGATATTGGTAGGTCAGAAAGACGAGCAGCGGCATTACTTTCCTTAGGACGTCTCTGATAAACATGGTGGATCGGAGGCGGAGCAGGTGCCGGCACAGACTCTTGCACTGGTGGGGAATGAACCTCATACACTAAGAGGTGATCAAGAACGGGGTCAGGGTCGGGAGATGGAGGCAGGGCAGAGACAGGGAAGAACGAAGTGGACTCATGGAAAGTAACATCGGTAGACACAAGATAGCGCTGAAGATCGGTGGAATAGCACCGATAACCCTTCTGAACCCTAGAATAGCCAAGGAAGACACACTTGAGAGATTTTGGATCAAGCTTAGTAACACAGGGACGTATATCACGGACAAAACACACACAACCAAAGATTCTGGGATCAATAGGAAACAAGGGTTTGGACGGACACAACGTCGTGTATGGAATATCACCACTGAGAACAGGAGAGGGCATACGATTAATAAGGAAGCAGGCAGTGGACACAGCATCAGCCCAAAAGGTTTTAGGAACATGCATGTGAAACATTAAAGCGCGGGCGACTTCTAATAAGTGCCGGTTTTTTCTTTCAGCTACACCATTTTGAGCAGGTGTAGCGGCACAGGAAGACTGATGAAGCATGCCATGTGTAAGCATATAGTCGTGAAATTGGGAAGAAAAATACTCTTTAGCATTATCACTTCGTAAGGTTTTCACAGAGACACCAAACTGAGTTTTGATCTCGGCACAAAAATTGCAAAAGTGAGAAAATAACTCAGAACGATTTTTCATTAGATAAAGCCAGGTGGTCCGAGAAAAATCATCAACAAAAGTAACAAAGTACTTAAAACCAGACATGGAAGCAATAGGACAAGGACCCCAAACATCAGAATGAACCAAGTCAAAGGGGGACGCAGCCCGTTTATTGACGCGAGGTGCCAGATGAACACGGTGGTGTTTAGCAAACTGACACGACTCACACTCTAAGGACGATAAATGATGAAACTGAGGAAATAACTTCTTCAAAGATGACAATGACACATGACCTAAACGACAATGAACGTCAAACGGAGAGGAACCACCAGAGCAAGCAACGGAACGCGGCACCCGATCGTCCAGAAAGTAATGACCGCCAGATTCATATCCTCTACCAATAATCCGTTTCGTCGTAAGATCCTGAATCACACAATGGTTAGGAAAAAGTGAGATAAAACAGTTTAACTGACGAGTAAGCTTGCTAGGAGACAAGAGGTTAAAAGCAAGGTCAGGAACATTAAGGACAGATGATAAAGAAACAGAGGATGTAGGTGTAACAGTGCCAAATCCAAGGACACGAGAGACAGAACCATTGGCAATAGTGATGGAGGAAGGGTTGGCATAAGGTGCATACGTAGAGAACAAATGATGGTTACCTGTCATGTGGTCAGTGGCACCGGAATCGATGATTCACTTCGAGGAAGAAGTAGCAAGGCATGAGTCACCATTACCTGTAGCAAGTGCACTTGGAGTGGATGGAACATTGGCCAACTGATCTGAGGATTGTGCCATATGAGCAGCTCCAGTACGTTGCGGCTTGTTTTGCAACTTGCGGCAGTAACATTTGGTATGTCCAGGTTCTTTACAATAGTAGCAAACAATAGGACCAGGAGTCGGGGAATGGTTGCCCGAGCGAGGATGACCTTGGTTCCGTGAATCAGTAGAGGTCGAGGATGATGTACTATTTCCAGACGGTAAGAAGCCCTGGTTGCGGTTATCAGTGGGACCACGGCCAGCTAATGCACTAGCATTAGGAGCAGAAGCTGGATGTAAGAGACTATCTGCACGGAGCACACGAGAGTACACATCCTGAAGCGAAGGAAGTTCAGAACTAGACAGAACCTGGGAACGAACTGTCTCATAGACTGGATCAAGGGCAGTAAGAAAGCTAAGAATCGCCAGTTTCTCCATATTATCAGCCTGGATCCGAAGGTCAGGGGTCGGCGGCATTAACATCTTCAACTCTTCATACATTTTCTTAAACTCCACATAAAAAGTCTTCAAAGAACGGCCCTGTTGTTCAGCACGATAGAATCCCTTGCAGACATCATGAATGCGAGTAATATTTCCTTTTCCAGAGTACAAAAATTCCAAGCAACCCATAAGTTCCTTAACAGTATTACAGTGACTAACCGAGGGAAGGATTTCGCTGTCAATAGAATTCTGGATTTGTAAGAACAAACGGGCATCAGCTCGGGCCCACGCCATCTTAGGGTCATCCGTAGGAGGTGTATCAGTCAAATGGCCCTCCTTCTCAATACTGAGGAGGTACATGCGGACGGTTTTACTCCAATCCATATAGTTGGTCCAAATCAATTTGTGTTCAGTAATTTTGTTAGTCACAGGAACAATTTCAGTAGTGACACTAGCTTTGGAATCAGCCATGAAAGCAGGTAGATAGTACCAGACCAAAAAAGATGCGCCTCAAACAAGTACACACACCAACGAAGCAACCAACCCAAAATGGTCTCACAACCACAATAACCAAACAGCCCCAAAATATGAGAACACCAAACTAGGCAGAAGCAATAACCAAATAAGCTGCCAAACAACCTAAAAGAGCCAAAACAGGGCAGAAAACGCACCAAAGGCAGAGACCACACCAGAAACAGAGACAAAAAACATGTGACTGTGGCAAAAAAGAGGGAAAAAACACCAACCACACGGCAAACCGAAGAGACCCACTGTACAAAACCACCAGGGGAGGAACGGCGGTGTGGAGTCGAGCCTGTCGCAGCAACCGGTGGCGGAAAGGACGCTGGGAACCACCGTCACGCGCCGGCGCGTGGAATTCCGGCGAGGTGGGAGGCGGCGCGTGAGA
Source organism: Inga oerstediana (assembly GCA_963210345.1). Classification (NCBI taxonomy): domain Eukaryota; kingdom Viridiplantae; phylum Streptophyta; class Magnoliopsida; order Fabales; family Fabaceae; genus Inga; species Inga oerstediana. The sequence goes on from OY723405.1 coordinate 44,895,028, forward strand.
GCCACGCGTAGCTCAGACGGCAGCGATTCTTCGGGGAACGGCCGATCGGACGCCGGCGAGGCTGCCTGTGTGGCGCGTGTGTACACACTCGCCGGCCACCGGAACTCCAGGTGAGTGAACAGTGATGGTCAGAGGACTACCAGAAATCAGAGCAGCGCCGGAAAGGGAAAAACGAAATTCAGAGAGCTCCTAGGCTCTGATACCATGTAATCGTAATATCTCAAAATCATATTTCATTCATGTATACATTAGGTATTTATATACAAAGTAGGAGCCTCAGCATTAATGGCTCATTATAACACATTATGGTGAGAGATACTAATCACAATCCCTAATTATGTGGGATACTAACAATCCCTAATTAAGTGGGATATTGTTTCCTAATATGATATTGTTTCCTAACAAATACCAAGAACCAAGTCGGTACCAACTAAAGAAAAAGGGTAGAAGTCCTGTGTAATAGTCAAACCAGGAAGGCGTACCTCAACATTCTTGCAAACATGGTTACAACGTACCACAGTACTGTCTCCAATCTGAACCCCCAGAGTCGGGATAGGCATAGTAGGCAATTTCAAGGTATTGACCAATGATTCAGAGATGAAATTGTGTGTAGATCCACTATCCACGAGCAGCAAAACATCTTGATAGTGCAACTGACCTTGGAGTTTCATAGTCGCTGTAGTTAGAGTTCCCAGAATTGCATTAAAGGAAATTGCTGCTCCTCCATTGGTGTCTTCGGCTTCAAAATCGACTGGTTCGGAAGTTTCAGTAATGGGGTTGCTGTCGTCATCAATTTCCATAAGAGAAAAGGTTGTGTGGTTGAAAGGGGTCGCCACAGCGATAGCATAACCCCTTCTCCCTCCTTTGTTGGTGTTCAGAATCCCCGCTGTCCGCCAAACTCACATTAACCGTCGATGTTGATGAAGACGATGAAGCGATTGCAGGTTTAGAAAAATGACCGATGTTGCCACGAGAAGCACGTGCCGAGTAAGTCTGGGAGTATGGAAGACCAACTCGGGCCAGAGGATGCGTTGGGTTGGGCTTGGGTCTGCGAGACAATTTACCCTTAAATTCCAGACCAAACTCGTCGCCCTGAACACCGATTGTGGCTTGTGAATGTGGACGTCGGACCTGAGATCTTCCTTTAACCCGTTCATAAACACCCCAAGTAGACAATGGTCAGGCCAATTCTTGATGCGAGCAACTCTCTTGGCCCATTCCTGTCGGTACTTGGGTACGGTACCCCTCTGGTTGATGCTTGCTAGGTATTCATCCAGGTTTTGGTACTTCGGCGGTCCATAGTGCTCCTGCAAGGCTTTCACAAGTTCCTCCCAATAAATCACTGATCACTCAGTACTCAGCCATGAAAACAAGTCTAAGGCGTCTCCTTCTAGATACATCGCAGCTATGTCAACCTTGTCTTCTTCCTGAGTGTCATTATATTTGAAGTATTTCTCGGCCTTAAGCACCCATCCATGTGGGTCACCACCTTCGAATTTAGGGAATTCGATTTTCGCGTAGGGCCGGGATCTGTGGTAGTCGGAATCATCGTCTGTCTCGTCTATTCCGGGTTGTGTCCTATTCTGTTTGCGGTGGTGGCAATTCGATTGAGCTTCCAAGGCCGAAACCGTCTCCTTCAACTCGTCTAAGGTTGCCAGCTTAGTAGTGATAACTGCCAAGTGCTCAGACGGTGATTGCTGAGCCTCGGATTCATGGTTGGTGCTGGAGGAGCGTGTGTTCACCATTTTGATCAGAACGAGTCTCTGATACCAAAATTATAGAATCTGGTATGTAAACGTAACACTCTTCTATTTTCTCTCTTACTAATACCAAAATTATAGAATCTGGTATGTAAACTAAAAGTAACACTCTTCTATTTTCTCTCTTAGTAAGAATCTCACCAAGGTAGAATTTAGAAGCCCAGGAGTATCTCTGATGGATAACAAATTGATTAATTCTCTCATGCCATTACTTAATGAATGACTGAGGTTCTTTATAGAATGAGATAACAAACTCAGCATAACAGACTCCAAGAGATCACAAGAGGTTTGTGATCCTATTATTGTGCTAACAGACTCGAAACAAACATTTGAATTCAAAATTCAAATAAACCTGAAATTAATATATGAATTAAAATAATTAAAATTAATTCATTCTCCTTTGATATGTGTGGCGGTATCTATCATGAACTCATGTAGACATGAATGTTTATTAGATGATTGAGCCGCTGGTATAATAAGACGGGAACCAATTTCTTTTTAGCGCTATGTTATAGCACATTAAAATTGCAGTAGTATATCATAACTCCTCTTGTTCCACTGCAAATTTATTCGGTTTAAATCATGTTAAACTAGTTTATTATAGCTCCCAAGCAGATCTAAGGATGAAGCACAATGAGGGACCTAAAGCCAAATATAGGAAATATCTGGTAATCTGTGAAGCCTGCTTTCAGGAAGAGTTGCTTCCATTCTTCCTCAGATCTCTCTTTTGAATTGAACTCAGTTGACAAGATTATGTTGAATAAGAGCTTTGTTTCTATTACTTCTGGCTGGTCTTCCTTTTCATCCAATACTGTGTCTATGATGATCACTTTTCCTCCTTTTGTATTGCCTGAAATAGCTTCCTTGGCATTTTTAAGTATCTTTAAGCAATCTTCATCACCCCAGTCATGTAAAACCCACTGTAAAAGTGAAAATAGTAGGAAAATTAGATAGTATCTGAAAATAACATGATTCAATCTAAAATGAAAATAATAGGAAAAATAGATAGTATCTGAAGATAAAAGGTATAGATTTATGGAACATTGTACTGTTTGTGTAGAATATATATTTACCTTAATCAGAACTGCATCAGCATGAGGGATGGATTTGAGCATGTCCCCTCCAACAAAACTCAAATTGGTGTTTCCAGGTAAGCTTTTTGCTACAACCTCAGGAAGATCAAGCACTATACATTTTAAATTGGGGAATGCTTCACTGATAATCTTAGCAGTTGTACCAGTTCCACCACCAACATCAACAATGGAACTCAACCCATCAAAAACAGATCCCAAATCTCTCATTGTCACTTTCATGAATTTAGAATCACTAGCCATTCCTTCTTGAAAAGCTGCCAAATCTGCTGGGTTTTGAGTAAGGAATTCATAAACTCCTACACCACATGATGCCTCTCTTAATGTGTTTTCCCTCCCACGAACCCATTTCCCCAGGTTTTGATACAAATCAAGCAAAGCTGGGCTTACATTCAATTGAACCATTGAAGATAAACAATGGTCTGTGCCACTCACAAGAAGTTTCGATGCAGAAGTGAGATCATATGATACTTCTTCACTTTCTTCGTCGTTTTTGCTTTTGATGATAGCGAAGAGGCCATTGTGAGCCAGCAAGCGCATGAGCCCTTTCACAAAGGTAGCTTTGGAGGGTATAATTTTGAGATCTGATACCAACTGAAAAAGAGAGATGGGCTTGCCATGCTTGTGGATTATGTCTGGTATTTCAAGCTCAATGGCACACTTGAGACATAAAGGAGCCATCCAAAGATTTATGACTCTGTACACTTGAGCTTGGCCATGAAACAAATCTGCTGTTTTGTCTCTAAATCCATCCATGGTAGGAAAAGAGGAATTGTGAAGTGAATTGTTGTTCCTGGGACGTTTTCTTTTTATACAAATTGTTGACTACATTGAGTGTCAGTTTGATGTTGGGAAGTGTGATTTTTGCCAAGTGTAAAACATGCATGCAAGACTATGTTATTATATTGAAATATTAGCCCATTGTACTTAATGGCATTAATTTTTTTGGGTAGATCAATGTCATTAAATTTGATTCTTTATTATTAAAGCAATAATAAATATGGTAGATTAATGCCATTCAATTTCTTCCTTTATTATTGAGGCATTAATAAAGACTAATAAAGACTAAAAAAGACAGTTGCACCATATAAAGGTACTCCTTCCTGTCTTTTTATAAGAGTCCAAAATTTAAATTGCTTTGGTCTTTTTTATAAAAGCCACACAAAAGTTGTTTAAACATTTAATGAGTATTTTCCCCCCTTATTTTTACCCCTAATTATATATATATATATATATATATATGATTCTGTACAATTGGGCTTGGCCATGAAACAAATATGCTGGTTTGTCTCTAAATCCATCCATGGAAGGAGAGGAAGAATTGTGAAGTGAACTGTTGTTGCAGGTAAGTTTCCTTTTTATACAAATTGTTGATTACATTGAGTGTCAGTTTGATGTTGGGAAGTGTGATTTTTCATTTTTGCCGAGTGTAAAATATGCATGCAAGACTATGTTATTATATTGAAACATTAGCCCGTTGTACTTAATGTCATGAAGTTTTTTGGGTAGATCAATGTCATAAAGTTGATTGTTTATTATTAAAGCAATAATAAATGTGGTAGAAGACATTTACACAATAAAAAGGTATTTTTTCCGGTCATTTTTATAAGAACTTAAAATTTAAATTGTTTTGACATTTTTTTATAAAATTCCAACAAGAGTTGTCTAAACATTCAATGATTCCCCCCCCCCCATTTTTTGCCGTTTATTAGTCATATATATTGCATTAATTAATAGGTTGGTGATATATATTTACTCTATTTCTCTCTCTTACTTGTCCTTCATAAATAGGGGTATACTTGAAAAAAATTTCTATTTTAGATACACTTATTGTTTTTAATTAATTTTAATCACTTTCTTAAACTGTGTAATTCGATTATCAGGTTTTTATAAATAGGACCGGAGGGAGTACTACTTTTGTATCTGTACCACTCTGATACTTTTTGTAAGTTTAATTTACCTAATTCTCAAATATTAAAAAACAGTTAGTTAACTCATTAAATATGTCCTAAATCAATGCATTTTTTCCATTTTACCTTAATTTATGAATGGTATTCTCAACATTTTCTCTTATATTTCTTTTTTCAAACATGAATTAATTCATTTTTCCCGCTACATTTAATAGGGGTAACGTTTTAAACAGATGAAACCAAGGTATTAAAACCCGGATCGGGTATTGAATCGGTCGGGGTACTGGGTTAAGGGTCAGTGGGTTAGACTGAGGCCAAACCAGGATCAAACCGGTGAGAAATTGAAAATTTTAAACTTATAGTATACAATTCTAAAGGACAAATTAAAATTGTTTTAAAAAAATAGTAACCCGGACTAGACCAGTTTACCGGCCGGTTCGTTGGTTTCCGAGCCGGACCGGCCAGTCCGATTCGGGTTACTCGGTCCGATTCGGGTTACATAACTCTGGATGAAACAATTGGGCTTCGGTCAGACCGGTAGTAATAATTAAATAATATATATAATAAGTTTTTTATTTTTTAAAAAAATATATAAGTTTTTGAAAAAGCGTATAGGCTAAATATTTTCATTCTATTAGACGTTTCATCTCATATACTAAGAAATGCATTAATTTGCAAAATCTTTCACATTTTCCCTTATTGAAATTTTTATCTCTCCCTATATTTACAAATCATTCTCACTTCTCTTTTCTTTCTCATTTCAACAACAATTAATTAGTGGTATAATTAGAAAAAAAATATTAAATACCCCAAAAGTGACTTATATGTAGAACTAAATCTCTCTCCTGAGTGATTTACGTATAAGAAGTACTTCCTTTATCCTTATTGTAAATCACCTTTAATGATTTCATTAGAACAATGTATTAGTGGTCTAGTCATTAAATTTGTTTGAAAATGAATTTTTCAAAAAAATTTATTTTTATTTAAAATCATAAATTACATCTTAAGAAAAAAAAATACAAAGTAATCTTGAAAAAAAATATAATCAATACCTCCATTTGTTAACTTAAAATAAGTACTACCTATTTCTTTCAAAAAGTGCCTCGTAACAAGGATAGAATGGACTTGTAATATAGGCTTTACTTATTTTTAAAATTTATTTACTTGTAAATATTTTATTGATGTTGGAGTTCTGGGATTTCTAGTTACCCATTTATGATACCATAAAATCTGCGTAATCAATCATCATTTACTATGTTGTCCTTCTCCATTTTTTAAGCTTTTTCAATTTTTTTTAGAAATATGGTCGTGAGAATATCACAAATAAGATAGACACACTTCCCCCTGTCAACTCAATGCCTTTCACTTTATTGAAACGTAATAAAATGTTTGTGACTGACCATGATGAATGAATATCTGAAATGGTTCATATATAAATGATAATTATCATACAAAATATATTCTTGGGAAGGTATTTTGAATCCTTTCATATTTGTTTAAGGGGAGTTTGTTTGTAGGGAGCATTGTAGCCTAAATGGGTAAATGGTACCAAATACCTTCCTTCTCAAGATTGAGGCTGTGAATTTGAATCTTCTATAAAGAATATAATAAGTGCATTAGTTATTACAAAAAAAAAAAGGATTTCGTTTAATATAAAGAATAATATATTTCTAACTTATTTTATTTAGTTAATCCAATTAGCTTTTTTTTTTTAAAAAAAATATAGTATTCAAATAAAAAACATTCTCTCCAACCTCCCCACCTAAAATTATTATTTTTAAATTTTTTTGTGGGAACTTATAGTATCCTAAATTACTTTGGACATAAGCCTATTCTCTGTTGGGTTGAGAGCGTTATGGTTAAAGTACTTTCAACAAATGTACTTTTTAGGATTCAAACTTGTATTTTCCTTTTTAAGAGGGTGAGACTTCTTACCATTTCAACCAATAACTTAATTTGTTGGTTATTATTATTTTTTTAATTTGCAACCAACTTGCTTTAGTTTACGCTTATAAATAATTATTGACATTTTTTACAGAGTTTGAAGAGACGCGTAGTTGTGATTGTTGAGAATAATAAAACTAAATGGCCTATTGGGTCAATTAAGCAGACTTTACAAGAAGCAAATTCATTGGGCCATTGCCTAGTACGAACTGAGTGGGAAGGCCCAATGGTGAAGAGCAGACGAAAATCAATCGAGGCTTGGGCATGGGACCCACAAGGGTTTAGCGTCTCAGATTTTTGTTTTTTTAAATACATCAGAACAATTTGCGTCTCAGTAGAAGTTTTTTGTTGTGTTTGGGAGAGCGTGGAGAGTTGACCCTTGAGTTTACTTTTATTAGTTTTCATTCTCCAATAAAAAGAAATTTATAAAAAAGTTTAATTGTTAACGTAATCGTACGATAAAATATCAGAAATATACTTGAAAATTTATAAAGGATAAATCAGGGAATTTTAATAATCCCAAATTAAGCTCATTGTACCAAAATGGATTTTGAAATGTTTGTGATTTTACAATATTACCCTGATTTTTTTAAAAAAAGAAAGGAAAAAAAAAGCCACTCAGCTGCTCCCGGCGCACCCCGACCAAAGGCTGAAGCTCCAACAATGGCGACTGGGATTTGTTTGGGCATGTATATTACTGTGTCTGGATCGATGTTTTGGCAAAACATGCAGTTTTAACAATAAAAGTACTATGGGGCCAAATTTTTTTATTCGGATTAGCGGCAAGGCAATTGGACTTTTGTTTGAAAAGCCAGATCAAAGTATAAGTAGGGGCCACACCATTTGTGACAAATAATGACAAATACATCTTTAAAGTGGTAACTAATAAAAATTGGGTCTAATGGAAGGAACTAGTCCCTTATAATATGAAGAATTAATGTTCGAATTTCTCTTAAGAGATGTGCCCATATTTAGTATTCGAAGGTGCCTTGAATAGGAGGATACCTATACTTAAGGGAAGAAATCTCTCAAGTGGTAGTTATATAAATTAAATGTTGGATTAAATTTTATAACTCTGTAGAATAGCATTAATTCATTGTTGATACTATTACTCTTATTTTACCTTGTAATATTAAGCCTAATAGATCGGCCCTTGTTTCTATGTGTGTTATGTGATAGGTTGGCTCACACACAAGAAGAGGTGGTAATATAGTCTAGCCCACTGGATTCGAGCCTAAAAGAACTACATCAATATGGGTTGGCATTTAGCTCACACAACCCATAACCGTTAGGTTGGAGGGTGAGCTCACCCAACCCATATTATTATTTGTTTTTTCAAAATTTTTGTAAACAATATACTAAAATTATTTTTTCTACAAACCTAAACTATAAAAAAATTAAAAATACATTACAAATTAAATATTTATTGCAAGTCCACACAAGATAAAATAAATATAAATCCAAAAGCTATCAATAGAACTTAAAAATAATTAATAATTAGTTAATATTAATGGTGTTCGAATTCGAAGTATGATGTGAAGTTGTAAGATTTTCTTGAGCTTGATCGCTTTGCTTTTCCACAGGTAAATCCGCCACTACCACAGATAATAAAATAAAGTGAAAGATAATATTATGCTAATTTTAAATAAATGAGTAAATGACAATGAGATAAATGAATAAATATAATTAGGAGATAAATAACAATAAGAAGTGGAGTAACAGTAGGCTAGGATAAGAAATTGGGTTTGGGACTTTGGGGTCTTTCGGCTTGAGACTTCTAGACTTAGGTCTTGGGTTACATGAAAAAAAAGAAGAAAGAAATATGGGTCAACCTGTCAACCCGGTGGTCCAACCTGCCGTAGGTTGGGACCATATGCGTTCGGGCCTAAAAGAACCACTCCCAAACGGTCTCAGTTTTGCATAACCCAAACGTCCCATTTTGTTGAGTTGGGTGGGTTCAACTAACGGTCTAAACCCATATTACTAGCTCTACACACAAGCCAATTGGATAGAGATTCCAATCTACAGCCCTTTAGGGCTTAATGGTTAGTAGGGGTGAGTATTTGGTGTCTGGTTCAGTTTTCGGTGGAAACCGAAAAAACCGAACAACATAGTAGAAGTCATTTTAGTGACAGAATCGAAACCAAAATATTAAAATAACCGAAACCGAAATGACCGACTAATTTTGGTTCAATTTTTGGAATAGTTCGGGGCCTTTTGGCCTTTTGTTTTTGTTACAAGCCCATCCAATGCAAACAAATTGCAAGTTCGTAACCCAAGCAAAAATTCTAACAGAAAAAAAAATTAGTACACAAAACAGAACAGTTTTACCCAAGAAAACCAAAGAAGATGATTTTCAAATTGCAACCACAAGCACTTAATACTTGTTTTACCTAATCAAACTCATGCATCAAGGCATTTCAATATCATTCCAAAATAATGAATGATGTAACATAATTTACAATTAGTTGGATGGAGGTCTGGAGCATTAGCAAAGGCTTGTGTTTATACATCAAAACACAAGCTGAACAGTTCAAAATACAAGTTGAACACTTAACATATTGGCCTTATTGCCTACTGGAGGTCTGCCTTTATATTGACTAACTTCAAAATACAAGCTGAACACTTAACATATTGGCAAACTATCTTTAAAACTTAAAGTTCATCTATTCATCAAAAAGCATATTGAACATCAAAGATATATATCAGATTTTGAATCTGTCTTGCTCCTGAATGCCCCCTGAAGGCCTGAATGGCACCTACAACTGAAGGAAAGACAACAAACCAAACTCTCACCAAAATAAAAATTAAATACTACAATGATTATATTACAAGTATAATAAGGAAAATTTGCTTACAAAATATTAAGTTTCCAATATTGTAGCTAGAAGATATCAACATTTGTCTCCAATACAATTTTTTTTGTAAATCTACCATATTAAAAAAGCATTGCACACAGAAATGGGTGAATACAGAAACGAAAACATTGTACACAGAAACGAAGACTGAAAGGTGCCTCTATAAAAAAAAAAATACAGAAAAAGAGAAGAAGGAAAAATGAAATGAAGCCTAAAAATTTCTTCATTCATTACATGAAGTGAAAAAGGTACTTTTTTATTCACAATAAGTAAAAACAATTTCGTCATTGCAGTGCTGCCAGTCCAGACAGAATCATAGAAACGATCAAATAAAGAAATAATTTGACTTCCATGTCCAGTGGAGTGAACATACGAAGGAAGAATTTTTTTTTTCCCGAAAGGTACCTTCTTTATTCCAAAAAAAAGTGAAAAAAATTCCACATTCCAGACAGAAACGAACACAAGAAGTGAGCAATGTACCTTCTTTCCCGAAAGGTACCATTTTTATTCCAAAAAAAGTAAACAAATTTCGTCATTGCAGTGCAGACAGAAACGATCAAACCAAGAAAAATATTCACTTCCAAAGATTAAAACTAGAGGAGCAAGAGATTAACACTTGCCAGAAACTAAAGCCTCGAGGGTTGAAGATCGACGGACGACGATGCTTCCAAGAGACCAAGACTGTTGAGGGGACATCGTTGAGGGTTAGGGCAAACGGACGCTCTTCGACTCACGGCGAAGCTTCCACAGTTCCACCAAGCACCGACGATTAGGTGATTCTTCCACCCTCGACCGTCGAGACTCGAGAGGAGAGGAGGACTGGAAGACGGAGAGTCGAGAGGAGAGGAGGACGGAGAGTCAAGGGGAGAGGAGGACTGGAGGATGAAGAGTCGAGAGGAGAGGAGGACGGAGAATTGAGGGGAGAGGAGGACGGGAGGACGGAGGAGTCAGACAGAGACTCAGAGGAGACCCATGGACAAGGACAAACTGAATGAAGATGAGAGGAGTGAGTGAAGAAAATGAGAGTGAGACGGATTTGATCAATTATTTCAGGTGTTGTTTTTTTTTTAGGGAAAATTCCAAAAAACTACACTCAAAATATACAAAGGACAAATCAGTACAACGAAATTTGGAAATGACAAATCAGGCGGGTGTCAGAAACAGGAGGAATCTGTCCTTTTGAAATTTCGGCCAAATTACGAAAATGCCCTTCATGCACACTTTAGAATAACAACATGATCATTGGAATTAACACCTTCGGATTCGGTATTAACACTTCACAAGTTTCAGGGCCAATAACAACACTCACATCGCCATTAACACCTCATGATTCGCCATTAACAACTCCGATGTTGTTATTGCGACTGAGGGCTGAAGGGCATTTTCGTAATTTGGCCGAAATTTCAAAAGGACAGATTCCTCCTTTTTCTGACACCTGTCTGATTTGTCATTTCCGAATTTCGTTGTACTGATTTGTCCTTTGTATATTTTGAGTGTAGTTTTTTGGAATTTTCCCTTTTTTTTTTACAAAATCATGTCAGCTTGGTCAATGGGTTTGGTTGCTCACTTCACTTACCTATTAGACACTTGGACTGTTAGTCAAATTAGACGTGGACATTGGATAAGATAAGGACAAAACTGACTTATTAAGCTTGGGCAAAATTAATAAAGAAATGGGTTTTAAGTTGGGCCTGTCTAATCCCTTTCATATAGTTAGAACAAAAAAAAAATAATAATAATAAATTATAACAAACTACGGTTCTTTGGTTTTAGCTGAAACTTTTTTTTTCTAAAACAGCACCGGTAACTGAAATAGCCGAAAGAATTAACCAATCCAAACCGATTAACCGAAAACACCGAATTGGGTTTAGTTCGATCTTCGAAATTCCGTTTGCTTTTGCACACCTCTAATAGTTAGTGGTTCCCTATCACAACCTGATAATTATATATATATATATATATATATATATAACAACATATGGATGAAGACTACTTCATGGATTTTGGAGAGAACATATTTTCTAAAATTTTCTTAAACTTTCGACCAAAAAAAAATGTCTTGAACGAGAGAAAAAGAGCTCATATGAGTTCATATTTATTACTAGTCTATAGTATCATTAAACAAGTTAACTTCCTTCTATTTGTTTCTGCCCTTATTCATCTAAAGTGTGTTTGGATTAACTTTTGGAAAATAGTTTCTGAAGAAATAGTGGAGAATAGCTTTTAAAGAATAGATTATGAGAAAAAAAAAGTAATTTTGATAAAATGAGAATATTTGGGTATTATGATTAGAATAGCTTTTTTTATAGTCAAATTATTAATAAGGACATTAACTTTTGTGATAATTAAATATAAAGAATAAGGTACAAATAAGTTCTGGACGATGCAAAAATAATAATGAATAATTAAAAAGGATGCAAATTTAACAAAACAGTTAAATTTGATCTAACAACATTAAATTATAAGAGAAAAAAATTGCTAAAGGCATTAAAAAGAATTCATCTTAACCCATTATTTAACATTAAATTTTATAATTAATACAAAAAATGAAATAAATTTGTCTATATGTAATATTAATTAACTTAATTAATTTTTCTAATATATCAAATTAGATAAATAGGTCTTAAATTAAAAATAGGAGGAAGTATTAAAATTTTAAAATTCTAAAAAAAAATAAAAAAAAGGGACAGAGAGAGAACGTCAAAATTCTTTAAAAAAAAATATGAAAGAGAGAGTGTGCCGTGGGGTCCACAAATATAAAAATGATCAATAAAAGAGATGGTGGGGCCCACAACATGGAAAAAAAATATTATGGGAAGCTATAGTTTTGGAGACCAAAACCATGATTTTGATAAGAAAATGGATTATCTTTTACCCAATGTTTTAAAAGCCGGACCGGACATCGAGCCGGAAAGGTCAGCGGGTCAAGGTTCAACCGGTTGGACCGGTTGAACCGTTTAGCCGGACCGGTAACGTAATAATTAAATTTAAAAATATTATATATATATATATATATTACAATAATTAGTCATTAGTCTAACTTCATATGAAGTTAGTAAAGTCACAAAACACTATTTAAGGATGAACATTTACATCAACTATTAACCTAACAAAAAGCACAAATAATAATAACTTCATGCCTTGTTAAACATTGGTATTTGGTGGCTCTTGATTGATCCAAGTATGAGTTTCTTGAAAAGCATTTGGACCAAAAATGTCATCATCTTCTTGAGCAAATGAGCCAAAATCAAGACCTTCAACTCCAATCCCAGAACTTCCAATTCCAGCTTGAATTTGAGGATGAACCTCATTGCATTGGTCTTCAAAAACATCTTTATAAAATAAAGTGGAGCAAACCAAATTATAAAAATTAGTAACATATAATTGTATAATTGCATATTACTATCTCTCAATAAGATTAACTAAAACTCACTGTTCTAGAGCAGAATATGGAATTACATCTAAGCTTTGTAAATGAAAAATAACGTTTTAATTGATAAAAGATGGCAAAGAGTTGATAATTATGGTATATATCTAAAAATATAAAACAAGAATATGATTCCCTTAACCTTGTGCAGTCAACAAAAATGATCATTAGTTTAATAAAACAGACAATACTTTCTCTTCAATTTAAAATATCTAACCTTCATCATTGATGGTAATTTTTGGTGTTGGCAATGTGGTATCATCATAAATGATATCTTCTTCTATCTCTTCAGCGGAAAGTGTTGAAAGTGGAGGACAATTCCTTTAGGACAATAAACGAGAAAATTAATCAATTGCCGGTTGCGTTGATCTTGCCAACCATCCGCCATTATCGTGCAACCAGTATCAGCCCAAAAATTCCTACACTCATCAACCAACAATTGAACTTCTTTTTTCATATCTTGTAATAGTTTTGTTCTAAATGCATGATAAGAAGGGCCTTTATAACCAGGGTCAATAGCTGCAATAGCATCTATCATAGGTTGGAAGTACATTGAATTAACTGCATTAATTGGAATGCAACAATCATACAACCACCTAGCCATAGCCATGTCTGCTCTATGCACAGCTTCTTTACCCGCAAATGCACTTCTTATTCCTGGCTGTGCACCCGGGGTTGTCCTTGGGGCAAAGAAGGATCTTGTAGGTGCAACAGGTGCCTTTCGTTTCAAAACTTCAGATGATCTTGTAGGAGGATTTTGAGAATGTGAAGGAGGAACTTCTTCCAAATTTGGAGCATCCCCTTCTGATGGTGTTTCTGATGGTGTGACATTAGGTCCATATGGATTGTCTTCTTCAAATGTATCTTGCTTCTTTCCCTTTTTCTCTTCAATTTCTTTCAAATTTTCGTTCAATCGATAGCGAACATCTCCCGGAACCTTTTTACAACTTATGATGTCCCCTTTTATTTCGGCAAGATGTTGTTTCATTCTGTGTATTCCTCTCCCAGCAACTTCCTTTCCACAATACAAGCATTTCAAGCGAGGTTTGCCACCTGGGGTTTTGTTGGGCACTTGAGAACAATGCTCCCATGTTGGATCGGCCTTTGATATAACAAATTGGGTGGAGGGAGTAGTAGTAGATACTTGTTCTGCTTGGGATGATATTTCCTAATTCCTACAACACATTAAAAATCAATTATTATGCAGATTCATATAATTGTTCTACTTGTTCAGCTTGGGATGACATTTCCTAATTCCTCTAAATTTTGCATCGACAGTACAAAGTGCCATTTCTGTCCCTACCCCACGCACTCACAATTTTTGTTTATATGCAGATTAATGTTTGTCTATGAATCCACAAATAAAGCAAACAAGCAGAACAAGTAGCACTTGCATATCTTAACAACTCCAGCCAACAAAAATCAAGATCAAATGACTATTTTCTTTAGTCCAAGACTCCAAGTAGAACTTGCATATTTTAAGCAATAATTTGTCTATGAATCCACAAATAAAGCAAACAAGCAGTTGAGATTAGGCAAAACGAAAACAAGGTCTTTTTCATTGAGTATTGAGCATTTGAGCATATTGATAATGAAAACGAAAACAAGGTCTATGATAAAAGTCATCACCTACTTGTTCATTGAGCATATTGATAATGAAAACGAACACAAGGTCTTTTTTTTTTTAACAGAACCCTTGGTAAGAACTCAAAACTGACAAGAAAATCCAGAAAATCCAGAAACTGGCAAGAAAATCCAGAAACTCATAAATAAGCATTCTCTCGATACGCAATGCCAGAAGTGTCAAAAACAAGCTGATAGTGTCAAAAATCAAAATAGAGTCCTGGAGAAAAACAATGACCAGCATGGAGCACTTTTCAGCCCAAAACACAACTTCAAAGAGTGCAGAATTTAAAAGCACAACCTTTGCACAAAAATTAGCCATATGCAATAGTAAACTATAATATTTGGCATCAACATTTATGATCATACGCAATACCAGAAGCCCAGAACTTCATCAATTTCATACTTTCAATATACTCTGCCTTACATTGAAAAAACAGGGCATTGAAAAGAATAGAGCAAAAAGAGAGAGTAGACCATACAGAAGCTCATCTTAGACGTTGTGAGTGAACCAGTTTCGGGGGTTTGGATGTGGCGGAGAAAGGCAGAATCATACAGCCCACACATCAGCCACGCACGGCGGTGGGTGTCGGCACAAATGGCGGAGGAAGACGAAGCAGTGGACGCATGAATCTTGCGAGTTGCGACAGTCATAGTGCCACGGCGAACAAAACTTGAGAGCTGAGAAGAAGCACGGTCAGTAGCACACAGCGGACGAAGGAGGACGACGACAGCCACACACGGAGGCCAGCGACGGCGACGACCAGCTGCTCCGCTTCTATTTTCCGATTCGGAGCTAGGGCACAGTGGGTACCCGGTTTCCTTCTCAACTTCGATTTCGATTCTCCACTTCACAAAAGCGCAAAAAGCCAAAAAGTTGCCTTTTGTGTTTTGTGATTTGTCTCTTGCGATTCCTTTTTTTTTTTGATACATTATCTCTTGCGATTCCTGCCACTGGCTTCACGAGTTCACGGCTTTAGGAAATTTTTTTTTTTTAAAGATGGAAACTTGGGCCGGACGGTTATTTGAAACTTGGTCCGGGTACCGGTCCAATAGCGGCTAGCGGCCCAATGACGGTTGAACTCCGGCCCAATCCGGCTCAACAGGGAAAACGGGCTAATGAGCATGACCAGACCGTTTGAAGGACCAGGCGACGGTCCGACCGGTCGGACCGTCCGGTCCGGTCCGGTCCTTAAACCATTGCTTTTACCCCGAAAGTATTTTTTTTCCCTCTATCCAAACACACTTTTATCTCTCTCTCTCTTAATCCAAAGAAAAAAAAATGCAAACAAAAAAATCATGCTCATCAGAGTCATGTTCTCCAATAAACTACTCTAGCAAGTGGTGAATGGAGGCAATATTATTGTCCAAAAAAAAAAAGAGGCAATATTTTGCATGGCAGCAAAACTGGACAATTGTGGCTAGTCTTCTTTGTGTTTTAACATTTCACATTCTTGAATAATTGAACTGCACTATGGGTGGGTGGGTGATTGATTTGATTGCTTTTGTTTAATTTGATTTGTGCATCCATTAGCTGCTAGAATATATATAAAATAAGGACCTTGACCGTAAATATAATAATTAGTTAGTATGTTTGTTTTGATTTTAAATGAAAGACCTTAATCAACTTTTTTTTCTAAATTTTTTAGACTATCTTTATTGATTACACATATAAAAAGGGGATTTCGTTAGTAGAAGCATAGGAGGTGCTTTCTAGTATAAATGATTAAAAGGGTATTTTAGGGAAAATCAATATACACATTTCTTACAAACAATTAACAATTAACTAATTTTTTTAAATTTTCCTAAATTAGTTATTTAAATTTTACATTTAATACTGAATAAAGTAACTTTTATTTAAATAGTAAGCTTTGCATGAAATGTGCATTTATCAACTCGATTGGATATCTTTCACAATTTTAATGCATAAAGATTATGAGTCAAATAGTGACTATGGTCCCATATAATTTATTACTTCGTTTGTGCCTGAAACAACTGCCACTAATGGCTTGTTCCATTTATAAGAAACATTTATAGCGTGTCTTAAGACCTTTTTTTTTTTTGGTTGATTTCCCATTTTAACCTCATTTAATTATTCATATTATCAATATCATTATATTTGATTCCCATGCATTCTCTCTCTTCCACTTAAATGAAGGTATTTTTGACAAAAAAAGTTGTATGTTTAACATCTTTATTATCTTTATCTAATTCTTTGATCCATGTGATTCGGGTACATGTATCTTATAAAAAAGAACAGAGGAGTAACATTTTGTTAGGAATTAAATTTAATTAAGGTGCAGTATATAGATTCATAAACAAAAGATATTAGAAGCACTTGCACTACTACAGAAAATACTTTTAACTTCCGTTTTGTCAAACCTCTTAATAATTCGACATTTATATTAGAGTGACGTGGTGTAGTTCAGTGGATAAACAGAAATAGCATAAATATTGATATAAACTACTTGATTACATTACAAGAGTATTCCCATAGGATTTGAAGTAAAATATTTACAATATCCAAAAATTACAAAAAGTACTACAGATAACCAACATTTATACTCAAATTGGACCAAAACCCTCAGTTGCCGGTATCTACATCTTTGCCCTTTGAGCCGCTTCTTCCAACTAAATAATTTAAATTTTATGGAAAGGGGTAAGATTCATACGAATCTCAGTAGTAACATACAATCAATTATATAAAATATAATAAATAAACATGCAATGTACCATATCATGTAACAGAAATAAACACTGCAGTCTGTTTATCTGTTTGGTCTTCAGGATCAAAATGACTATTTTGTCCCTACTAGCCAATTTGTGTTCACTGTTCATGATCAATTGACTATTTGTGTAACTCTTCAAATTTTATATTCACCAAATATATTGTAATTATTTGAGAAATTCAATAATAGGGTAAATATTCATGAATTTGGAATTTATGAATTTTATAAATGTTCATATTCATGAGAAAATGGGCAAAATAATTATGGAATTAATTTGGTTCATTTTAAAAGCCCAATATTAAGGTTCAAAAATGAAGAAATAATAGAGAGAATATTTGGTCCAAAAATTGATGGAAATTGGCCAAATAAAAAGAGGAAAAGAAATTAGATTAAAAAGGTAATGACAAAATTGTAATTTTGTCAATTTAGCACAAAAGTAATTATTTTCTAATTAATTGAAGTTAATTTCAATTAATTAAGGAAAATAAAGGGGAAAAATATATTTGGAATATTTTGCTCAATTAAATATGAATTTATGAAAAATTTGAGCAAAAAATGCAATTTTGACCAAAATTGAGACTTTACGTATATACGTAACCAGAACAAGTTGTGAAGTCAATTGAGACCAAAGGGTAGGACCCCTAGGAGTCTCCTACATGTAATATAAAGAAGGAAATATTGGTTGGGCTTAATGAGCATGGCTACATGTACATAAGGATTTATGTGCATAAAGTTAATTTTTGGAATTTTGGAAAATGAAACAGATGGATAAAATAAGGTAAAATATATGATAAATATCATCATCTTCCTTCTTTCTTTAGCATTACACGCCCAAACAGACTTGAAACAAGAGAGATAAAGTTGAGAACATTTAGAGAGAGAAATGGAAGAAAACTCGCAACGTAAGCCGATTTCTCTGATAATTTAGTACCTAACGCGTATAATTTTACTCCTAAGCTATTTTTCTATCTTATTCAAGGTTTGGGAAGCTCAAATTTCCCTGTATAAAGCTAGGGTTTCGGCTACATCAAGGAGAGCTAGAAGGAAGTGAAAGGTAACTTCCAAACCTTCGAAAATTGACTATTCTGACTAATTTGGTCGATTTAATCAGTGAAATTTCGTTGGATTGTTTTTGTCTATGAAATTGGAAAATGGGTTGTGGGGGTTGTTATGCTGCCAAAATTGATACTAAATGATAGTTAGAACATAATTAAATGGTTAATAACATGATTTGGAGTGAAAAGGAACACGTCTGCGGAGCCGGAATTAAAAAACCCCAATTTTTCTCGGGGAATACCCAAGTTTCAGCCATGTCTATATCTAGGGGTTAGAGTTGTATTTTTGATGTCCTGATGATTCCATTGAGTTTAGGAGGGAAAATTAGGTGGGGTTATAGTTGGTCACTTTTTCAGAAAAGCCCGAAAAAGCATAATTATGAAAACGCCTCTGAAACCTTTAAAGTGGGGCTGCCAAGGGCAATTTCATCTTTTGGCAGTGAATTTGGTAATTCTGAGTCTGGAAATGGATTCTTTGGGTGAAAATATATTAGAATAGCTCATGTCAAAATTTCAAAAAAAGTATAGTCTGGAAATGGATTATTTGGGCGAAAATATGTTATATGAATGATAGTATGTCTTTACCGGGATCCTTTGGAATCTTACCTATTTTCTAAACAAAAATATCTCAGCGAGTGCCAGAGGCTTAAAAGGCAAGGACGTAGATAAAGGGAACTGACATGCACGTGTCTCAAGAGAAAGTTCGTGGTTATATATAGTCTATGTTTGAAACATCTTTGGATATTCTGTAATAGTTGTAAATATTATCAAATTCTGTATGGTTAATTCTGGTCTATAAATAAATACTTTTATCAGTATATATGTATTTTTTTGTATGCCTGTGGAACTTGGTCTATATTACTCTGTGTATATTGAAATGGAAACGGGTGTTGACAATTTGACCTCTACTTGTCTCACTATCTCAACTGGGTCCTACTTGGTCGGATGATACTTGTGCTTTTCCCATCAGGAGATACTTGTCTTTTCCCCTACCATAGCGGGGATTTGTAATAAGTTTGTATCACTACTTAAGCTAGGTCTCATTAGGCCTGATGGTACTTGTGCTTTTCCCATGGGGGTGGTACTTATGCTTTTCCCATACCACATCTAGGTATTGTAACATGTATTTCACGTCACAAAACATGGTAATACAATGCATATAAATAATCACATAGTATATGAAAGATATAATTACTACTTGGAATCCCTTTCAACCTAGCTATCGGTCTAATACCCTCGGTTCGGCTCTGGCAGACAACAATTCCTAATTCCAAATTTTATAAGAAATGAGCTATTACTCATTCATGTCTTATTCTAAGTTCATATAGTTGGTTATGTTGACTCAAAAATGTAAAATGACCAAAATGCTCCTGGGGACCCAGTCTAAGTTCCTTTATACCCGGTATAATTGTACTTTTTTAAAGATTATAACCCAGACCATTTCCACATACTTTTGCGTGTAAAATCCATTTTTTACCTCTATTTTGACAAATTCACACTCAAATGACTAAAATACCCTTGATGGCCACAAATTAGGGTTTTAGGGGCAAAATTGTAATTTCACATCCTAAAGCCTTCATACTTCATATTTCGCATATTCCCTACACGATTTTTCATCTCAAACACAATGGAATAATTGAATTCATGAAATTCTAGCTCAAACTCCTAGAATTGTCCTTGGCTGAAAGTTACAAAAATTTAGGAAAAATGGAATTTCATGATTCCAATCAACAAGACACCTTCTTTTTATTTCTAATCACTTAAACAACTCTTGAACATAATTAATCAAAATTTGGGTAGCACCTCCCCTTAGAATTTATACATCCCAATCACAAATTCAAGCCAATACAAACCAATAGTTCAATCACAACAACAACAACAACCTTGAATTCAACAAGAAAATCAAGGTTTATGAGTTTACCTTGATTTCTCTCTCTTCCTCCTTGACTCCATCACCTTCCTCTCCTTCTTTCTCTTGATTTTGTTCTTGCTACATGTGATTTCATGAAGGCATAAGGATTAGGAGGTGTTTCCATGAATTTTGAAGGCAAAAACACATGAAATTGCTTGATACTTACCTTGATTCTTGCCTCTTGTTCTTTATCTTCTTCAAGACTCTCTCTCTCTCTCTCTCTCTCTCTCTCTCTCTCTCTCTCTCTCTCTCTCTCTCTCTCTCTCTCTCTCTCTCTCTCTCTCTCTCTCTCTCTCTCTCTCTCTCTCTCTCTCTCTCTCTCTCTCTCTCTCTCTCTCTCTCTCTCTCTCTCTCTCTCGTTCTTGTGTTTGGCCGAAAAATGGCCTTTGGGAAGGGTTTAATAAGCACCTTCTAATGTCATCTTCCACCTCCTTAAATATATATTATTTTATTAGAATTTTTGCACATGTCACATTATTTTATTATTTTCTTTTTCCACCTGGCTTGTGATGCTTTCACATGGCATCCTTTGTGTCCAAATTTCATTTTTCCCCTCTTCTTTTCTCTCTTGGCCGAAATTGGCCATTAATTTATAGAAAAATCAAGAGTCTTCTTGATTATTCAACAAATGACTATTTTGCCCTTATATTTTTCCAATTTCTGTATTAAATGTTTTCTTCCTTCTTTCCTTTTTGTTTTTGGCCGAAATTTACATAATAAATTGGACCAAGAATTTTGCTCTTCCATGCTTCATTTTGAGTTATTTTGCAGCCCTTTAATGAGACAAAAATCAAACTTTTATGTTTCAACTTAACCAAACTTCAGGTAACCTCTATTTCAAATATTTTGTCATTGCAAGTACACTAAAATTCACCATTTTATTCCATTTAAGGTAACTAGTGTACATAGAAATTTTGATGATTGAAATTTAGGATATTACACATTTTAAGGCCCTTTCTACGTCTGTTTCCAGAGAGATGCCTATGTGAGCGACATAGTAAAGTCTGGGAACAACGACCGTTAAAATAGGGATGCCGTACGTAAGAAACTTACGACATTCCTTTTTTAAAATAGGCATCATAAGTCTGTAACTTACGGCGTCCCTTTTGGATACAGTGTCCTTTTTCATAATAAGGACGCTATAAGTTGATTACTTACGGCATTCCTTTTGGAAAAAAAAAGGACGCCGTAATACAACGGAGGTTGAAATGTTTTTTTTTAATTTTCTTTATATTTTTCACTGTCCGCAATTAAACCCTACAGAAACATTATCCAACAATTCTTCATAAATCAAAATGTCCTTAAAAATAGTAAGGAAACATCCAGCACTAGCTAATTAAAGTGTTAACTGCTGCTACTACTACTACTACTTCTATGTATAATAATCACCATAAAGTGTCAAAAAGTTGTCTACATGACTACTATCTAATATAACAATAAACTTTACTCATCTATGTATTGAAGAAGTTGTCTAGCCAAAAGGTCTTGGATCAAATTAATGTTTTCGTCTAAGTAGGCATCATCATTACCAAAAATATGCAAATTGAAAAATAAGCTAAGATAAATCAATTAAGTGAATGAATTAATTAATAATTCAATTACAACATTAAAAATATTATCATTTAAGAATGAAGAAGCGATCACCTATTCAAAATATGTAATAACTCTGCTCTGAATGATGTTATATATATAAAGTATAACATAGTATACACACTCAGTGTTCCCTAGATGTCGATGGCACTATAAATCAAAAGCAAATGGTTAAAATGAATAAATGCATATCTAAAGCGACTATCAATGAAAGAACTTAAATTCAAACTTCTAACTCTTCGATAAAACCACTTCGGCTCTCTACTTTTACCTTTGTGTGTCTTGCCTAATAGTCTATATGTCTTGAGTGCACTATCATTAAAATGAAAATTAACAGACATTAAAACAATTCATTTAAGTCAAGAATCAATAATTTACGAACAAATTAACTTACTAAAGATGGATTTTATTTCTTCATTTGGTTTGTGACCCAAGGAATCAAACCAATTTTAAAAGGGACTTTTGGCGTCCTTTTTTGTAAAGGAGACGTCCAATATGCCAAAATTCCTGCACTTAATTACAAAAATGCCACTGCCTTTATTTTTTACTTCCCTTTTTTAAAAAATGGACATTTTTGGGGAAATAAAATCTATATCTTGTAGTAGTGTTACATTGAGATTGTGAGATAAATAGCTAAAAGAAGCATAGAATGTGAAAAACTGTGGTTAAAGATGTTAATGAATCTTATTTTTATGAAGATCTTAGTTTCTCCCATAAAACTATATCAAACTAAATGTCTTTCCTATGCAGTACACATGATAAATGACGACAACTTATTAGAAATTTTTGTTTGATTCATTTAAGCCCTAGTGAAATGAGTAGCTAGGAAAACATCAAAAGAACGAAAATATCTTTATCGCTATTAAAATATTTGATCAGTCATATTAGATGTAAGCTATAAACCAAACAGAAATGATGTCAGTTTTCCAAGTCATATAGATACTGGGATCCAAGTCTGGTTCCCATGCATATATCACAAGCAGAACAGTATCTTTGCCATTACCCGTCTTTATATAATTCCTCTAAGCTCCTCTTTATTATCATAGGAAAAAGTCATTATATTTTCAGATTTATAGTACAGGGTTTCTCAATTAATGAAGATTTAACCCCTAACCCTCGTTGCATTTCTCACCATGAGTTTCCTCTTCCTTTCTTCTTCTTGTTGTTTTTATAAGCATAAGCATCCTCATGTTGAAGAGAATTCTATTTGAGGCACGATGATGGAATAAATATGTGCACCCCTCGTAATAGGGATTCAAACATTGATTTACCACGTTGTGAGAAACTAACCCTTTTCACTAGACTAAATCCCCATCTTGTTTTTTCCCCCTTTTGGCCTAGCCAGTGATTAGTGAAAGTGTTGTTATTTTTATTTATTTTGTGTGTGTGTGTGTGTGAAATTACAGATTGCCCATGCTGCCTTGCCTCCAGAGCTTTACTGGAAATCCATGTTTCCCAACACTGCCATGCCCAAATCTATCACAGATCTCCTTCACCCAGCAAGTTAATACTGAAGAGCTGCTCATAGGTATTCTTCTACCAAGTTTAAAATAATTCACATGATTTTACTAGGTACTTTGAATATTATGGCAATCCATCAGCTGTAACGTTTCTAAAGTATGGTGGAGGAATAATCATTATCTATGATGAACCTGAGACTCAACTACAAGATAATCCCTTCGCATCTCTTCTCTTCTTGGAAAAAGACTTGAAGCCTGGTCATAAAATGAACTTGATCTTTGCCAAGATATCTAACACAAGTCTCCTTTTTGCCTCGTGAAGTTGTGAAATCAGTTCCTTTTTCTTCTAGCAAGGTAGTGTTGATTATATTCCTGCTTATAGGCATTCTAATAATGCCTCATTCTTTTACTTTTTTAATCTTATTCTCCTTTGATCACTAGCTTTAAGATAAAATGAGAGATATTAATATATTGTAATAATCAAATATTATAGGTTTATACTTGATAGAGAAGTATATTTTTATATTTGAGAGAGAAAGACATGTATAATGATCCCATCAAAATATGAAAATCCCAAAATATTCTCTTAGAATAGCTTAATTCTTATGAGATCCTAAGTGTTATTGTAAATTTAAGTTTTTATAAAATGAGCTCATTCCTCTTAGTGAATTTAGTTGTCACTTCTCAGGTACTTCCTCAGGTTCTATACATGATAAGTTAAGCGGATATTTGTTAAACTTATTGTGTTCATTAGTGATAGCTTATTTTTGAGCAATAAGTACTTGTAATTTGTGATTCACGGTATACGAGATAAGTATGTGAGAGAGATTTTATCTCAACTTATATAATAAGTGCTTATTTCCCAGAAATAAGCTATTCATTTCACAAAAAAATTAATTAAGCATATTTAGGTAATTTCACAACAAAATTCAGACCAATCAGTCACTAGTGACTTGACAGTAATTAAATCATTTCGATGTTCATGGTTTGAAATTAACATAGGATTTTTCTGCCATTCTCCCTTTATATTTTTTTTATAATTTTTTAAAAAATACCATAAAATTGTTCATATTTTATTTTTTTGACAAGTTACTTTAAAAAATAAAAAATTGCACCGTTTCATAACTGCAAGATACTATAATGTCTCTCACTTTATATAGAAGTTAATAATGCGAGAAAAGGAAAGTGGAATTAGAGACTTGAAACCCGGATTATATATATTCTAAAGATAGAGATATTTCTATATCATGTGTATAAAAGAGTGTGTCAAGTCTATAAGTTGTTGGTTGAGATGCTAAGCAACCTCACTTAATAAGGAAGATAACACAAGTTTAAATATTGGAAATACACTTCTTAGAAGAGGCTACTCTAAGCCTTAAAAGGAGAAACCATTGATCAAATAAAAAAAAGAATGTGTGTTAGTAGTGTGTGTGCGTGATGTAATTTTATGTAATTATGATTCATCTCTGACAAGCGGATAAGAAAGTTTGATCTGAAACCCGTGTCAACAGGCGCTGAGATGATGAAGAATGCAATTAAAGCATGTGAGGATTCAGGGATTAAAGGAGAGGATAAGCATTGCTATATGCTTTATCACAAGCTCAAATTTAAGTAAGACGAAGGCTTAATCAAGGAGTTGCAAGATCGAGCTAAAGGGAGATAGAGTGGTTGAAATCACTTATCTTATGGTGAATTTCGCTAATCTCTCTCCTTTTAGGACTAGTATAATGCTTACTGTGAATCCATTTCTATTTTTTTTATCAGATATAATGATATTTTCATTACTATAAAAATAGCGAAGTACACAGTCTAACAAGAAAATAAAAAAGGCCCACAAACTAAAGGCCCAAAATATAAACCCTAATTACAGCAACAACATTAACCCTAATAATAGCCAAACTAATGGGAGCAGTCACTGACAAGATCACTAGAAAAGCGCACCATCTCTTCATCTGGATCTGCAGAAAAGAAATCGTTGTCACTGGCAATGACGCCATTGTAAGAGGTGATGATTCAAAGGAACCACCCCTCTTGTAGGCAAAGGAACCACCAATAATGGTTTTTGAACAGTATGAGAGAACCCATACAAGCAGAACACCCATAAACATCTACTCAAATTGGGCACCAAAGCAAGACGTGAACTCACCATCAACCACCCACAGAACAATGCCTCTTGATGATGCATATGGCCAACATTAGCGCCTTGGATTCACCACCATCAAACAAACCTAACAATGGTCCTCTGAGAGGTAAAGCATATACAGCATCGACCATCAACAAAATCCTTTCCCCAAAAATACAAATCCGAGCCACAAAATTGGGATATGATCTATCAACTTTCAAGCTATCATTTAACCAAGCAATGTCATAATCATATTCCGTATATCTGTTTATTACCTAAAAAACAGAGAACACCACCACTAAAACCCAATACCACAAAAGAAATAAAAAAAATATGGACGTTCCCTCCACCAATAGAGACCTCCGGGGAAGGAGACGCCGTAGCAGCTCACACAAAGGTGAGGAAGAAGGCTCTCATCGCCTCAAGAAAGATCTGGAGAGGGAGAGGAGAAACTCTACCGATAGAGAGAGAAACTCTCACCGCCTCAAAATAAGATATTTAGGAACCAAAATCAGTTGGTTTAGTTTATAAGAAGTTGGCTTATACCTCACCAGGTTGTGAGTTAAAATCTCATTGCCGATGTGAAGACCTTGTTAATAGGCGATCTGTGAGTATTTCTATAAGTGCTTTGTGCTAAAAGGCATGCCCTAGCCATAGTGAGCCCCTGAGACTTACCTTACCTAAGTTGTTTATAATAAAAAAAATCTTTTGGAACAATTGTCCCTATAATTGTAATGAATCAATTAGAAAGGTCTATTCTAGCTTAGTTATCTCATAAGGTAAACTACAGTCCCAAGCCCCCTAATGATTGTTCAACTTATTTTTTGTAGTAATGATGACAAGTCAAGGAATTTGGTAATTTATTTGAAGTTTGTCATCTGCATTATAACTC
The DNA here is from genome assembly GCA_963210345.1 of Inga oerstediana. Lineage (NCBI taxonomy): Eukaryota > Viridiplantae > Streptophyta > Magnoliopsida > Fabales > Fabaceae > Inga > Inga oerstediana. The sequence continues at coordinate 44,921,401 of OY723405.1, forward strand.
TTTGGAATTTGAATGGAAGGGTTTATTTCAAAATTAACTATAACAATTTATTTAAAAATTTAATTTAAATGTGTAATTTAATTTCTCAAAAATTAATCAGGATCTCATGTTGTTTTTCTTAATTATAGTCATGCGACATAGTAGATCTTCACAATAATTTAAAGCAAACTAAAATATTGAAACATATGGCCACTTAACTTCAGGCTAGTTCAAGTAGTAAGGATATATGAGGATGAGGTAATAGTAATTAAGGGTTCGAAATATTGCAATATATAACAAGTATTGAAATATACTACTATTAATATTATGTATATTGTAAAAAGCCATGATTAGATTTGATTAAAAAAAGAGATAAAAAGCCATGATTACAAGGATTCACCAATAAAAATTAGTTGTCACTTTATTTAAAGTATTAGCTATCATACTAAATTTTTTCTTTTTTCCCAAAAAATGTAAAACAGTAATTGATAATCATTATTTGCTATTAATGCATGGATTCTCACTCTTGTCTTTAGAAAAATTTAAAACATATAGCTATAAATTAAATAATTTGTAAATTGTTAGAAGTCAAAATTGGAAGTGATATACCAGATAAAAATTAGTTGTCTCTTAAAACCAATATTTTAATAGACAGATCGAAGTTAAGTCGGAAAGACTAGCGGGTCATGGTTTGAATAGTCAGATTAATTAGATTGTTCAGTCAAGCCAGTGATATAAATATTAAATAAAAATAATATTATTTGTAAAAAATAAAATATCAAATTTTTAAATAATTTGAATAAAACCTTTACTAATTACTAAAAGACATATTATTGATGATAGTTAAAAATGAAAAAAGAATTATAGAACGGATAAGACTTACTAGAACAATTGTAACTCATACAAAGGAGGAGGGATGAAGTAAATTATAACGTTGAAAAAAGAAATATTAAGCATGAAGGAAAGAAATCTTAAAATTATAATCAGGTCAACAACAACAACAATAAAGCCTTTATCCCACTAGGTGAAGTCGGCTACATGGATCGCACGCCGCCATTGTGCTCTGTCCAAAACCATATCTTTAGGTATATTATTAATCAAAATGTCTCTCTCTATGACATCATTAAGCGTTCGCTTCGGCCTTCCGCGACCTTGTTTTACAAGACTCCATACTGCTTGATCAACCCTCCTCACCGGTGCATTCAACAGCCTTCGTTGAATATGTCCAAACCACTTCAAACGACTTTCTACTATTTTTCCTTCAATAGAGGCCACTCCAACTCTCTTACGTATATGATCATTACGAATCTTATCTTTTCTTGTATGTCCACACATCCATCGCAACATCCTTATCTCGACTACCCCCATTTTATGCTCATGTAGTCCATTTAAAGCCCAACACTCACTACCATATAGCATTGTTGGTCTTATAGCAGTGCGGTAGAACTTCCCTTTTACTTTATTAGGAATTTTCTGATCACAAATAACTCCAGTAGCTTTTCTCCATTTATACCATCCAGCTTGAATTCTGTGATTGACATCTCTATCAATTTCACCATCTTGTTGTATAATTGAACTCAAATACTGAAATTTTGTCACTTGCGGAATAACTTGCCCCCCAATTTAACTTCCACTTCATTTCGACCTTGTCTCTTATCATTCTTAGAATGCATATATTCAGATTTGCTCCTACTCAGACGAAAACCCTTCACTTCCAAAGTTCGCCTCCATATCTCAAATTTAGAATTAATTTCCTCCTTGAATTTAGCCAACAGAACTATATCATATGCAAAAAGCATGCATTTAGGAATCTCCTCTCTTATAGGCTCAGTTAGAGCATCTATCACTAGGTTAAACAAATAAGGGCTCAAAGCTGATCCCTGATGTAGGCCAATCCTTATAGGAAAGTCCTTTGTTACACCTCCAGGCATTCTAACATTGATTGTGACCCCCTCATACATGTCCTGAATGACTTTGATATATGCAAACTGCACCCCCTTCTTTTCCAAGGCTTTCCAGAGTATATCTCTTAGCACACGGTCATATGCTTTTTCCAAATCAATGAAAACCATATGCAAATCTTTTCATTTGCTCCTATACTTTTCCATAAACCCCTTTAATAAATAAATTGCTTATGTTGTAGACCCTCCTGGCATAAATCCAAATTGGTTTTCAGCAAGTTTAGTCTCCAACCTCAACCTGCGTTCAATTACCTTTTCCCATAATTTCATTATATGACTCATAAGCTTAATTCCTCTATAATTTGTACAATTTTGAATATCCCCTTTATTCTTATAAATAGGAATTAAAGTACTTCTCCTTCACTCATCCGGCATTTTCTTGAATCGTAAAATCTCATTAAATAATTTTGTGAGCCACAAAACACCCTCTTCACCCAAATATTTCCAAACTTCAATAGGAATCCCATCAGGCCCAACAGCTTTACCATTTTCCATTTTCTTAAGAGATTCCCTAACCTCGCCAACTCGAATCCTGCGGTAAAATGACAGATTGAGATCACCTTCTCAAGTTGTCAAATCTTCGCAATCATAAGGCCCTACCTCTCCATCATTGAACAACTTAAAAAGTAGACTTCCCACCTATTCTTAATATCTCCATCAGTAACCAAAACTTTGCCTTCTTCATCCTTTATACACCTCCCTTGATCCAAGTCTCTCGATTTACTCTCCTTGTTCTTTGCAATCTTGTAAATCTTACGTTCCCCTGTCTTTGTTCCTAACTCCTTGTAAAACTTCTCATATGCCTTATTACGAGCTTCACTCACTGCCTCTTAGTCTCCTTTTTAGCCAAACGATACCTTTCCCAATTGTCAACATTATCACTAAAGTGTATTGCTCTAAAACAATCTTTCTTATACTTGACTTTCTTTTGAACAGTCTCATCCCACCACCAAGTCGCCTAATCCTGCTAACCAAAACCTTTTGATTCTCCCAAAATTACTTTGGCAACCTTCTGGACCTTATTAGACATATTCTCCCACATGATATTAGCACTTCCTTGTAACTCCCATTCCCCCTCCTCCAAAAGAGTTCTCTTAAAAATATCTCACTTCTCCCCCTTCAACTGCCACCACCTGACCATTGGATTTAAAACATGCCGGTGCTTTTGTTTTACACATTTAATATTCACATCAAGGACCAAAACCCTATGTTGTGTTGTCACGCCATCCCCAGGGATCACTTTACAATTAGTACAAAGTCTTCTATCAGAGTTCCTTATCAAAAAGAAGTCAATTTGTGTCTTGGCATCTCCACTCTTATATGTTATTAAATGCTCCTCTCTCTTCTTAAAGCAAGTGTTAACAATCCTGAGGTTATATGCGAGGGAGAAATCAATAATAGATTGACCTTCATTATTGAGCACCCCAAATCCAAAACCCCCATGAGCCCTTGCATGAGGTCCTACCTCCTTATCGACATGTCCATTAAGATCTCCTCCAATAAAAATCTTTTCAGTTAGTGGGATACTTTAAATAAGCCCCTCCAAATCTTCCCAGAACTTTTCCTTAAGATATGCCTCTGCCCCTACTTGAGGTGCATACGCACTGATAATATTTATAATATCCTTCCCAAAAATCACTTTTAAAGAAATGATTCTGTCATCAACCCTCTTAACTTCCACCACGTTCTTTCTCCATTCATTATCAGTAATGATACCAATACCATTCCTTCCATTAACCTTTCCTGTATACCAAAGTTTAAAACCATTAATTTATCGAGACCTTTCTCCCGCCCATTTAGTTTCTTGAAGGCACAAGATATTAATCTTTCGATCATTCATTACGCCCACCACCTCCAGAGATTTGGCATTCAAAGTCCCAACGTTCCAAGTGCCAAATCTAATCTTGCTCTCATGAACTAGCTTATTTAGCCACCTCCGTTCAAAAGAGAGCGGTAGCCCTTACTCATTTAACACTACATCTGGGCGACGATGCAGCGGCCCTCGCTCACTTGTCACTGTACTCAAGCCATACATCGCGTTACTTACAAGCAACGACCTAGCATTAGCACAATTTCTTCGTTGATCCATGTTCATAAGAGATTCGATAGGGTTTTACGTTGGCTGTCAGGGCCTAACACAACCCTCCTCCTTTACCCGGGCTTGGGACCGGCTATAACCATAGGCGGAGTTTATAATCAGGTCATGCTGGTAAAAAAACAAAGTACTACAATCAGATCAAAAAAGAAATCTTAGTATTATAATATTATATCAAAGGTGAAAAAATGATTATCTCAAAACTAATGAATGTCTTTCTTCCAACAAAAAAAAAATGAATGAAACTAAAAACTGAGAGTCTCTTGGATTTTTAAAGCACTCTGATTTTAAAAAAAATCAAGAAAACATAATAATTAATTAATATTTTTCATATCCTCAAGTTTGAGCATCTTCACTAAAACACGTTTCCCCATTTCTGAAGAAGGCAAGACCTTTTCTTTTCTCCACTCACAGTCTCAGACACTTGGTCCACTACCTTCTTGCTTCTTCTTTCTGCTTTCTTTATTTTAGTTGCTTCATCTTTCTTCTTTCTTCATTTTCGTCGAACTTGTCGGACTTGTCGCCGGAGATGGGCTCCTTCATCTTTTCTACCACGGAATTGTATCTTGGGTCGGTGCTCAAGCTAGCAATCGCCTCCTTGAACACATCCACTTATTCTTCCAGGTCGTCGTCTTTTTTCTTTCTCCTTCTCTTTCCATTTTTTTAATCTGTGTTAGGCGGTCTGTTTTTTCAATAACCGCTCTGGCTCACAGCTCAAAAGGCGGTTTTGGACAGCCAACACGATCAAACCTTTAGACGGCTTAACTCCAAGAAATGAGGCGCCCATTTCTCCGGTTTACGGTTCGACTGGTTGATAAATCCCAAATTTATTATATTTTATCCCACCTTATTCATTTATTTTGGAGGTTATTTTAGGCTAATTTGGATTTATTAAATAATATTTGGAAAGCTAGCCAATTTTAGGAAATAATATAAATCTGAATCAATTATGAGATTATTGGGCTTAAATTGATAGTATTTTAATTGTTATGTTATGAGTGGAAAATATTTCCAATTATATGATAAATCACAATTTTATTTGATTCTTGCAGAGTAAGGAAAAGGAGATTAAAAGATCCTACGGTGCAGAACTTTTCTTAGAAATTCAAAAAGAATCCAATGGTGAAATTTTATTGGGCTTTTGGAATTTTAAGAGGCTCAAATTAGTACCCAAAATTTTCCCCTCCTTTCATAAAAGTGACCTAGCCGCGGGACGGAAAAGGGGCTAGAGGCGAGAACCATCACGCGGAGACGGGAAGACGCTGAGAGAGGGGAGAGGACGCGAGGCTGAGACACTGCCGCCGGACACGCACGCACTGACGCGAGGGGATGCTGACCACATGACCCCTTGAATTGGTGTTGGAATCATACTCATCGAATTCCTATTCTCTTCTCTCTTCACGGGCCCACCTCCACAACGTCTTTGACAATTCAACGCATCAATTCTAATTGCACAGTGGCGGAGCAATTGCATTAATCAATTCTTCTCACTATTTCTTCATGGCTGTGACGCATTGTGTGGAGTTTGGAGGAGAGAATAAATCCATGGCAGCTTAAGCTATTTTGGGAGGCAATTTGGGAGGAGTATGGAGGAAGCTAGAGCCTAGGAGCTTACACTTGAAGACTACAAGGGAGTGTCTTTCTTTTATCTTTTTGATTCAAGACTTAAGATTATTTAGTTTTAAATGATTTTGGGTTGTGTTAATTGAGAACAATCTAGTTTTAGATTGTAGACTTATTATTGATTTGAGTTGAATTGATATTTCAGATTTGCTTTGTTCTTAATTGATTATTGGGATTTTTGTTTGCAAACTTTTGATTGTCAATTAAATTATTAATTGAGTTTTCATTATTAATTTAATTGTCAATTTGGGTTTAATCTCTTGATTGTTTAATTAGGTGATTAATTGTCGAATTGTTTAATTAGGCAATTATAAACATAATTTCCAAAACTATCTTAAGCAATTGTGATTGGTTTTTAATAGATTTAATTAACCAGCATTTTTCCATTATGAGTTTTCTAGTGGATTAGATGTTATTGAGCTTGAGGGTTTCCCATGTTTTGATTAGGTGATTAAGTTTATTAATTCCAATTTTTGATGAATCTCCCTTTGGTCTAATAAATTAAATGGCTAAGAAAGCTAAATCCATGTGAATCCTAAGTTGTCCCCTTCATTATCATAACTGAACCAAATCCCTGTTGATTGTCTTGCTTTTGATTATTTTCTTTGCTTAGTATCTTAATTCATTTTTCACTAAAAAAACCCCAAGATTGCATTCCAATTCATTTAGGTTAGTTTCATTCTCATATAGATTTTAGAGTCATTTGCATTTAGGTAGTAGAATCTTGCACTTTAGTTTAGGTCCATTCTATTGCATCTTTTGTTACTTAAAAATCAATCCTAAAGAAAACCCATAGCTTGCTCCTTGGGAGAATGACCTAGGTTGACCCTAAACTGCATAATAATTTAGGACCTAGTTTAATTGATTGCTTTAGCGACAGAAGCACGCAACACTGGTTCAACCGCCCCGTTCGATCCGGATTTCAAAACATTGTAAAACATTTGCTGTCATACTAGTTCCCTTTTTTCCTTAAGAAAATGCAAAAGCAAAAGATATAATGAAACAAATTATGGAAGTTGAGTTTAGAACGGATCTTGATCTGAAGGCCAAAAAAGAACGGAGCTTGATCTATTATCTGCACTTGACAATTGTACAAAAGCTAGCAATATAAGGAAGATGGAAATGTACGAAAACTTTGACTGCGAAATTTGATATTACTGTCATGGTTTACATTTGTAGTTCATCTAAACAAATCCAATAAAAATCAAAATTTTTATTGTGGATATACTCCATTCTTCTTCGTCTATATATATACTTCAAAACATTTACAATGCAACCTGGAAATTAAAAAAGAAAACCAGAGAGATCTAAAGAATGAGAAACTTTTAGGTTTCATGTGTGTGTTTAAAGAGTATATGCATACAGAAGAATCTGGAAGGTTTGAGTTAAACATGCTCACACACTTTTTTATATACGATGCTCACATACTGCTATTAATATACAACATATAATTTGAGTACTCTACATTGGATTTAATCTTTCGCGTATGGTCTATGGGTCTCTCCTTTCCACATTGATCCTACTCTTTTCTTGATGTCTCAAATCTTAGGATGGTTTGAAGCCTCCGAGTTTTTGAAGTATGGGCGAATGGCGAGATTTCTTGATGGTTGTTTGAGATTTCCTTATTCGATATGGCTTTGTGGGTCCTAAAAGGCCCTATCCCCCTCTTCAAGAAGGCAAGTGAAGCCCCACTCAAGGAAAATTTCTTCCGTGTTGGAAATCTTCCTTCAGCAAAATTTGTATCACTTAAAGTAAAATATCATTCTATATACATAAATTTAACATCACTAATGTGAGTTTTTTAGGATGTTTTCCAAGTTATGTACAATAAAGTGGCAAGAAATAAAAATAAATTGTATCTTATATAGACAAAGTAATTGTAAAAGTAAAACTACCGACCTTTGGTATTTCATTGATTTTATAGTAAGGTTGTGCTATTATTCTCCACATTGAAGTTTCCTTTGAAGTCATTCCATGCATTTCTAATTTGTTTTATAATTGACTTTCTCGTGTGAAGAATGTGTGTTGAAATCTTGTGGCTTAATTCTTGCAGCATATATAGTTGATAGTAAGATAACGTAAACATGGGGAATAGATTTCAATCAAGAGATGGTGGTTTTGAAATGTGAGAAACTATAGGCTTTCGGAGCAAATAATGCTAATTTTTTTCTTTATATTTTTCTATCTAATTAGTTAGTAAAAATACAATTTGTTAAGTGTGAAAATAAATAACTAAATACTTTTGCACAATGGTCGAGCAAAAAAATATATTGTGCCTATTATAAATATAATTTTTATCAAAATATTTTTTATTATTTATAAAAAGGAAAATTAATCTCTTTGTCCTTGAATTTTTGACTCATTTATAACTCAGTCTTTAAAATTTAATTTAGTATAACTCAGTCCATAAATTTTTAACTCACCTCCAACTTCGTCCTTCATCTTTTTAAGTCATCCTATGTGAAAAAAAATTATTAAGAATACAATTAAAAGTTGCTTATTTAGCTTCCAACTCAGCTCCATGGAGATAAAAACGAAAAAGAAAAGAAAAGCTGACAGCACAACACCGTCTCCCATAAACAGATTAGGCTCGTGAGGAAGACGATGCTGTGCTGTCGGCTTGTCTTTTTTTTTTTTTAATTCAAATCTCCATGAAGCTCAGTTGGAAGCCCAAAAAGCATCTTTTAATTATATTATTAATACTTTTTTTCACATATGATGACAAACAGATTAGGAAATGAGTTACAGGATAAAGTTTTGGAGTAAGTTTTACAGAGTCACATTCTAGCAAGTGAGTTATAAATGAGTCAAAAAAACCAAAAGATTAATTCTCCCTTTATTAAATTATTACAAAATAAATTCTATTAAATTAACTAAAAACGATATTTCTTTTCTTTGGCAACAAAAGAAACAATATATTCTTAAATCAATATAATAAAAATTATAATTTAAACACGTACATATGTTTGGTGTTGTAAAAAAATAAATGGAGTAGGCACATTTTTCTTGGACGGGGACAAATGATACTTTTTTAAGAGAGGCAAGTAAATTTTTAAGGGCATCACATTTGCAATTTTTATTAATAAATAATCATACCAATACGTAAAATAAATGCCTTTTTTTCAATGGTAAAAAGTGTATTCACCTCGTTCCTTACCTTGAAGCAGTTGTTCCAACTTTATCTGCAATTTTGTTTTTTTTTTATATAATCAAAGGGACACCCCAAAAGAACACTACTAAGTGCAATAATTACAGTCCATACGAATCAAGTTACTCAAGTCTTCTGAGGGATCAAACACAGGATGATAACCAGTTATGGAATTCAAAGCATGTTTCGCAAGGTGATATGCTACCTGGTTCGCGCTTCGAGGGATATTGTTCACCTCCACCACCCAATCTCGAATTATCATTGCTTTTGCTTCTACAATAAGACCAGCATCTGGGTGAGCACTGACCACATCTTCCTCATCACGCAATAGCTTAACTACTTCAGCTGAGTCTGTTTCAATAATCAGTTTTCGAAAGCCCTTGTCCCAAGCCATTTTTAAGCCAAGCACCAATGCCCACATCTCTGCAGCGAAGCTATCTCCCTCCATTATATGGTGCATGAATCCAGCAAGGAAGGCTCCATCTTCATTCCTCAACACCCCTCCGCACCCAACTCCCATTGTCCCAGAGAAAGCCCCGTTTACATTCACCTTCACCCATCCCGAAGTCGGTGGATTCCAGCGAGCTTCCTCATCCCTCACCACGCGGCTGATCCGCCCTGGGTTTGGGGCTTCTAATGTGCCTCCCTCTATTATCCTTTGTAGTGTCCCAACCTCACAAATGCTTTTTTCTTTTTTCTTCTGATTAACAGATTTTACATAAAATGAGGGATATTTTGATATATTATGGGGCCCTGCGTCAGAGATAGATTCATCTTCTTCAACAATGAATGGATCATTATGGCCTTCATATCTTGTGTCTTGCCATCTTTCAACGTCTTCTTTACACAGCACACGCCACCCACACTTGCCTATTTTAAAAGCTAGATTCTTCTGATCTTTTTCCTTGGTACAGAAAAATACCAATTGAAATTGCTTCGCAAAAAATGAGGAAAAACGAATGTAGATGATACATAGTTGGTGACAACAACTAGGCACCACATAAATGCCACAACCACAAAATGAATCTGAATAGCTGCCTTCAGAAACTCTATAAGCCCAGTAAAGGGTGCCTCTCTGTAATTTTGCAGATTCCAAATCATTTTCTAGTACTAAGCATACGGCTATACCCCACCATTCACTTAAACAGAATGAATCAGGCTTGTTTACTATGAATGACACATTTGTTGGAGGATCCAGATCATAAGGGAAATCTTCAGCACAAAAATAATTTTGATTGTGAAACCATGATGGCACTTCACTACCAGAAATAACTAATAAGCGAGTAGGTTGCATTACGAAGTCTGACTGTGATGAAAAATAATTCATGTTAGATGTATACCAATTAATGAGTAGGACATAGTCAAATAAGAAAGCCAGATAAGCTAGAATTTCAAGAGATTCAATTAACTCACAATTTGTGAATCCCAAGATATAATTGAAGACACGCAGCAGCTTCTTAAAAAGTTAAGTTTCCATTCGTGGAATGAGTATTCAATATGGCGCAGTTGAGTCTGTAACAACAACAAAAATTGGCATGACATACAATTAAAATGACTAATGTGAAACAAAAAATAGTGAAGGAAATAAAATAGACCTGAGATTCAAACTGCTCAATGAATTCCCATAGTAGTTGGGAACGCACATAATGTTTCAATAATGGACAAGCACCAGCATTTATAGCGGATAGGCTTGATGGAAGTTGGGGCAAAGACTTCAGCATTGGGCAATCAAAAAAAGAAAGAAATTCAAGCTTTTGAAGTTTGGAAATGAGGCCTGAAGGAAATTCAACAAAATTGTTTCCACACAATTCCAATGTTCTTAGTGATGATAAATTGCCAATTTCACTGGATAGTGATTCATCACCAAGATTGCAATAACATAAATATAACTTGACCAATGATGATAGATAACTAAAAGAAGGAGACCACAGAAATGTTACTGGAGTTGAAGGCTTGTGAAGCCTAAATGCCCGCTTCAGAAGAGAGCAATGATTCCATGATGATGATGACAATTGTGCATAGCTATGGCATCCCCTAAAAGATAACACTTTTAAATTGGTCAGGGATAGAGCCACTTCTTTTATAGCAGTTCCACCCATGCAAAGTACTTCTAGTGCCTCATTTTCATTCAAATTCTCTGGAAGCCTTGAAAATCTTGAGCAACCGAAAATACATATTTTCTTTATGGCTTTCAATTTTTGAAAATCACTTGGAAAGCAAACCAGATTTTTGCAATTCCATAGATTTAATATAGAAAGACCAGTCAAATTGACCAATGATTGATGTAGTTTGGATATAGCTGTCTCTTCTAAATCAAGCCTGGATAAACGCTCCATACCTTTACCAAACTTGGGAAGTTTTCTAACATTTGAACAACCAGAGAGAACAAATTTCTCTAAGCAATTCATCTCAAACTTAGTTGGAAGGGTCTTAATACTTTTGCAATCCTTAAAATTAACAATGACAAGATTCTTGTGTTGGCCAAGTGAGTGGTGAACTTCAATAAGCTTTGTACACCCTTCAAGAATTAATTGTTGAAGATTAGGAGTTGTATTGAAATTTGGTGTTCTGATCAGGTTTGTGGAATAACTCAAATCGATGAACTTCAAACTTTGTAGAAACTGAAAATGAACATTAAAAAAAGACATTAAAAACCAAAAATTAGCTAGTGATACGTGTATCAAATTATAGACAAACAAATTGATGCAAAGGACCCTTATTACCTGAGTTCCCCTCCAAAGTTCTTTTAATTTGCTGTGTTGCATTCGAAGAACAGTAAGTTCATTAAATTGAGTTTGACTTGGCAGGAAATCTAAAGGATACCTCTCCCATCTTATGATTTTCAATGTGTTAGAAAGGGAGTTAAGTCCGTGAAGAATCAATTGGCCATGTGAAAAATGTAGTATGATAAGTAACTTGAGATTACTCATACTTGAGAAGGCTTCAGGATCCAAATGTATAACATACGGTTTGTCAAATCTTACGACTATACCACATATTGCTTCAGTTCCCTGTATATGAAACAATAAAATCAAGCTAATAATAACATGAAAAATGCATGGAATAAATTATTGCACCAAGAATGCACAATCACAACAAATGGGGGATTTTACCCTCTTATTTCCTAGCACATGATTAGCATCCTCCAAAGACCATATCCTACTACGCTTTCCAGCATCATTGGCTGACTCAATAAAAACAATCTCCTTACCCATTTCTTGAAGCATGTCATGAACCCTCAAACATCCTTCATTTTCAGTTACTTATGATTTCTCAATGAGAACTTTAACTCCAATATCTGGGTAGAGACCACTATTTTCTAAAACTTGCATGACATTTTTCTTTGGCAACCCATTGAAAAAGCAAGCAATATCTAAGAATATAGTCTTCTCATTGCATTCTAATCCATCAAAGCTCACTTTAAGTATCTTCAAGATGTCATTTGGAGGAACCTTGCTAAGTGCATCCTCCCATTCTGATTTACTTCTTCCACAAAGAAAGGAACCAAACACTTTGAGTGCCAAAGGAAGTCCTTCGGCAGATTTAACCACAGTATTAGAAAGCTCCAAATAATCCTCATTTGGTTCATCTCCTTTAAAAGCTTTTTGAAGAAAAAGTTGACGTGACTCTGCTTCACTTAAGAAATTCATCTTATATTGAGAAACACCATACTGAACCAACAAATGCTGATTTCTAGTTGTCATTATTATTCTACTCCCTTTACCAAACCATCCTTCCTTTCCAGCCAAATTCTCAAGTTGGTTTATGTCACTCACATCATCAAGGACAAGTAGAACTTTTTTATTGCATAACCTTCTCTTTATTAACTTCCTTCCTTCGTAACAATCACCCACTTCCATTTTTATTATTGTTTTTGAATGAGAAAGAAGCTTCTGTTGCAATGAAATTAAATCACCATGTTTTTCATATTCCTCTCTAACATTCTGCAGAAAGACATGAACTTCATAGTTTTTGTGCACTCTCCCATAAAAAGGTCTAGCAAGAGTAGTTTTCCCTAATCCTCCCATTCCCCATATTCCTACAAATTGAACATCCTCCAATGCATTTTCTAGAAATGACTCAAACTCTGCTATTTTTACATCAATTCCAACAAGTTTGACCACACCTTCATCATTTAAGTCCAACTGTTCATCTAATTTTGACCTCACCGTTTCAGCAACAATTTCAATGAGTTTCGTTTCATACCTACAAAGGATAACAGAGTAATCACATTAGCATTAAATTTAATTAATTTTCAAAATTTAATAGATGTAGTTTTTAACTTCGAATCAAGTTTGACATATACCAGGAGCCATCAATTATGAATTACTTATAGCCAAACTTAGATCCCTAACTATTAAGTGCTCAATATTACAAAATAATTTTACTGGCATGAATTTACTTGGTCTTCTAGTGATTTCACAGAATTAATTTAAGCCATAGATTGCTCAAAAGATGCGCTCCCATCAAATGTCTAGAATGAAGAGGGGAACAAACTACTTTGAAAATTGTTAATATATGATAAATTCTTAGCATGCATACTACATTATTCATAAATTATAAAAAAATGCACCATCCTTTTTAGACGTCTCGTACGTAATGTACAGTCAAACAATCTCGATTCCTACCAAAAAAGTCACGATAATTTTCTGAATTAATAGAAGTTACCAATTTTCAGAGCTCCAGCCAGCTAAGTTAGCTACTTCTCTTAAAGCATCCCTCCATCTTTGCACCTTCACTTTGTCATGTGCAAATTTCTGTTCATGCTTTTCAAAGGCTTTTGCAAAACTTCCTGTTTGATGTCGAACATCAGATGGATCTACGCCATAAAATATTGGAAATACATGAAGGCCCAACACATTCTTAGAGTGAAGGATCTTTAGGAGTTCATCTAAGCACCATGTTGAAGTAGCATAGTTCTTAGAGACAACAACAATCGCAGAGAAAGATTCTTCAATTGCTTGAAGCAAACTTGGTTTGATATCTTGTCCCCTTTCAAGCTCTTCTTCATCTCTAAAAGTTACCAGTCCCTTGCCGTGCAACGTAGCATATAAGTGGTCTGTAAAACTCTTACGAGTGTCTTCTCCTCGAAAGCTTAAAAACACATCATACTTGTGTCCCCTACTTGAACAAGAACAGCTTGAAGAGCATTGAAGTCCATATAAATCATCAAATGCCATTGCAATAAAGCAACTGAACCATTCAAAATATATACATAACCATCAGCATCCCGAAAATAGTAAAGAGAAACAAGAACAGTAAGCCAGGGTCTTATTCTTGCAAGATTCACTCTTCATGCACATATAGCAAAAATTAAACAGAGATAACAAAGTAATTCATTTCATTGTATAAATCTAAAAGACGAGAAAGGAAGATATATTTGAGTTGCAGCTTGACATGATGAACTCTTTGGTCTACTACAAATTAACAGAACAGGGGAAAATGGCAAAGTTGGGCAACACTACAAACTCAAGGGTTTGGGGCCTCTAATGTCCTTCTATTTAATATCCATTGTGATGTCCTTGCCTACCAATTTTTTTTTTTCCCTCTTTTCTTTTGATTAACAGATTCTATATAAAATGAGCGACATTTTAATATTATATGAGTATAAAATGATGCAGTTTTGATTTTTTGAAGAAAAAATATTCCAAAATTGTGTAGGTTTTTTTTTAAACTATAAGAATTCAAAATTTATCATTTCATGCCTATAAGATATCGAAATGTCACTCATTTATGTAGAATCTAACAATCAAAAGAAAAAAAAAAAGAAAAAACATTTGGGTGGTTAGGTTATTATAAATGGCATTAGAGAGCATTAGAGAAAAGCACATTAGAAGCCCCAGAACCATTGAACTTGAGATGCAGGAGGGTAATTTTTTATTTTTTTCTTGATTTTTCTTTTGCCATCATTTTTTTCTTGATTGATTTCATAAAAATAAGAATGAAATCATATCAAAGTTAGTTCAAGTTTTAATTTGCCTGTTTCAACCATGTTGCAGTGTTCCTCTGAGCAAAACTACTATATGTTTTTTTTTTTTTTTGTGTGAACAAACTACTTTTATTGTTTGGGAAAACATAAAAATATGGTTGTCTTATGTGAGTCTACGAAAAGCATTGTATCAATAACATATGACAACTGAAATTGTTTTTCTCCACTTGAACTGGCATAATAATTGAAAATCTACTCAACAACTACAAAGACTTTTCTTAAAGATCCTGAATGCCCGAAATTATTATAAGGCTTATTATCCTTCTCTGCAAAATAAAATAAAGTGTGAAGACGAAATCGCCCTTGCATTAAATTAAACATATTGTATGAAGGCCTAGAATTAATGATGTGTGCTCTTCACTCTCTTTTTTCGTTTCATTATTCCAATTTCTGGCTCCTAACAGGTAAAAAATTGTTATTCAGAGAATTTATATGATTAGAAGTTCCCTCTCTCCTTGTTTTCTAGCATTTTGCTACATGGGTAGGTAAAAATATGTATAGACATCATTCCTAAAATGAGAAACTCTTTTTCTCCTTATTCTTTACAACTTCCCAAAGATTAGATAACCTCTTTCTCCTTTGTTTGATAGTGTCAATTTTTGTGGATTTGGATTATTTTGTGAGTTTGGAACAATAGCATCTTCCACAAAAAAAAAGGGTTTAAAAATGGAGTCTTTACCTAAACTGCTGGTTAGCTTCCAAAGCGAGTGAATTATTGGTCAAGGATGACCATGGTAGAATTTGAGCACACAACTTCTTGTTTTTCAAAAAATTATATGATCACTTAACAAATTTGTTAAAAATATGCAAAATAAAAGAATATCAAAGCAAACTAATAACAAGTTAGATTGGCTTTTGGGAGCTCCTAACATTTCTACACGCTCACAGTACAAATCTTGTGGGAAGTGTTGTGTTAAACACAAGGAAAATACTCTAACTTGTCAAAAAAGAATTCTTACGAACTACAAAGGCAGAATATGTGGCTGAGTAAGGTCGACATAATATCTTCAATATAACTCTGAGGAAATTAATCGTGCAATCAGGATACAACAGAACTCTCGAATATAGAAACCTTAATCAAAGCGAAACTATGAAAAACAAGAGTGAAGAGAAACAAGAAATTCAATTCAAAGTTTGAAAAAGTAATTAAAATGAGTAAGTTACTTACTGAAGTTTTTGGAAGCAGCGATGCTTTGATGCCTAAGAAGAAGGAAGAAGATGAGGTAACAATGGCAGTGTCCTCTATGATGAATTGTGACTTAGTGGGGAAGGTGATATCTAGTGAAATCTTTTAAGCTTATCTAATGTGTGGTTGGCCGCCGGGGTTACATAAAATATATAGAATATACTTTCAACTCCCTTGTATTTTATCTTAATTATACATACCTCTTTTTTATTTTACCTCTTTTTTATTTTAAAAATATGCTATTAACTTGAAGCCGTTAACAAGATTTGTTAATAATATTAAAAACTTAATAGTTTTTTTCTTACATTTATTTTTTTGTAAGTAGTTATTTTTTTTAATGTTTGTATCATATAGGGACGGAAATTTAAGTAATTTAGTTAATGTATACAATAAAAAATTAATTGAAAATTTGACTAATTCTTTAAATAAATATAGTGTTAAAGTTCAATTTTGTCTCGAATATATGTTTTGGCATAGGAGATGTAGGTGTCTAGAAGTTTTTTGGGTTTAATATCATCTTATAAGTGTTAAATTAAGAACAACGTCACCCCATAAAAACTACCGGATACCCAGTACCTATGCAAAAACTTTGAAAACAAAAATTTTGCCTTAACGTAATAAATATATACTTGACTAAATATGTTTATAAATGTTTGTAGATAAAATTGTGTTTTAAAATTTAAAATTTAGATTATTTATCTAATCTTTCAAACTGACATAACTTATTCTATACGAAAAGAAATCTAAATAAATAATTTTTAATAAATATGATGAAAAGTTAAAATTATAAAATTGTATAGTATCGTCAAAATTAGTTATTTTTATAAATTAGAAATTTTGGAACAACAACAAGAAGTCTTATCCCACTTGATAATATTAGCTACATGAATCACACAATACTATTGTTATCTATTGAAAACCAAATCTTTTGTTAAATTGTTAATCAAGAGGTCTCTCTCAATAATTTCATTATGTGTTTGTTTTGGTATTCCTCTACCCCTTCTCATATATAGGACTCTGTATAACTTGATCTACTCTTTTACTGGTACATTCAATGGCCTTATTTGTATATACCCAAATTTTGAAAATACATGTATTAGAATTAATTTTTGATTTAATAAAAAATTATTTTTTAAATATAAATTTCCAAATAATTCTCATGTTAAAGAGGAGTGTTTTGGTCAAAATAAAAGTTTAAGAGTCAAATTTAAAGGTGAACTAATGGTAGGGTAGATAGAAATGAATATCAAATATCTAAAGAAGATTTTATGTAACATGTATTTTAATTTTAAGAGAAGTTTATATATATTTTCCTAAAGATGGAAGGTTTATGTAATTTACGTGAAATAAAATGACATTTAATATATTTTACACTATTAAATATAATACATCATATGGCTTTATAGAGATTATTTATAACTCATTTTTTAAAGTCAATATATATAGAGGCAAACTCCTTTAAGCATTATCGTCAAAAGTGATCTACGACCGCATATTCGTTGTCGGCAATATTTAACATTTAGTACTCAAGCTACAAGCATATATAATAATTCATCCATTTCCATTAAGTATTTTTCTTCATTACTGGTTAAAAAAAGTATATTTCTTCTCGTAAAGTTAGCATAGGATGTTTTGTCTTTTTTAAAACCATTTTGAGGTATATCATAACCTGAACAATTTCAAATATTAAAATGTGTGTGTGTATAAATTTAAATACACACCAAATATAGCTTTAAAAAATATTTAGGCAAATCATAACCTTGAAAAATTCAAATCTTTACATATCAAAGTTTCCTGAATAAGAACTATTGGATCATCACTTATTCAATAAATAGATATAATAAAAAATAAAAAATATATATACAGGAGAGATAAATAGTACTCCCTCTGGTCCTAATTATAGGACAACATTTGGGAGTTGATTTTGGTCCTAATTATAGGACAAAGTTTTATTTTTTGTCAATTTTTTCCCAAAATACCCCAATTGATACTTCAAGGCAAGTGATCAACATCAATAGAACATGATTTCTTGTATGAATTAAATAAGGGCATTTTAAGAAAATAAATAAGATTAACTAATTTAACTACTATTCTTAATTTCTCCAAAGTTAGGTAAATATGTCCTATAATTAGGACCGGAGGGAGTAACAAGGTAAGGATTGGAAAAGTAAATAGAGGAGTGTTGTGAGATACCTTCCATGATTGATTATACTTTTTGTGATCTAGCCTACCATGTCTCCATGTAAACGCAGCATTTTCTACAAACATTTGCACCAACTGTCTCCATGTAAACGCAGCATTTTTGACAAATCATTTTTTTTTTTGGTAAACAACAGGCAGACAGGGCCTTTGGCCCCCTAACCCAGAATTCCCTCGATATCCGGCGCCTTTTCCTGAGTCCCTGGCCTTCTAACATTGGACCAGGTAACCCGGGGCAACCGACTAATCCGGAGTGGGGGATATTTTTAAGCACACCCATGTAAGGTGCTTTACACCAAGGGTGAGTTCCTCCTCCCAACAAGTGCTTCTCCCAGGTTCGAACTCTAGTTCGCCTGGAGGAGTGTCAGATGCCTTACCAGTGCACCCGGCACTTGTTGGTTCGACAAATCATTTGTACCAACAAAAAAGTGACGATGGCAAGGCAACAAAAAAAAGTGACCAGCCATTGGCCGGCCAACAGAGCACACGTAAGCGAATTAGCATTATTGAGGAATGGCCGATTTCAACCATACACCCTCTTCAATTCCTAAAAATTATTCCTCCTGTTTTAAATATAGAAACCGCAGTGAGTTTTGGTATTAAATGTAAGGTCAATTTTTTATTTTATCTCTTAGTTTTATCTTTTTTTCAAAATAAATATGCCTAACTCATAAATTGATATCACATATAACTATATAAGTATCTTAGAGAGATAATGCCACATATATTATAATTAAGAAATTTAGTTATCTTCATTAATTTATTCAAATAAAATAAATAGGTGTTACTTTAAGGATTAGAAGAGTATAAGACTACTAAATCACTAAATGATTTGATAAATATTTGCAAAATATTATATACTATCTTTGATCATTAATATAAATTGAGCTGAGGGTTGAATTTAGTTATAAATATAAGACTTCAATTAATTTTATTTTTCAAATTTATACTTTTTTTTCCCAAAGTACCATCAATGATTGCATTCATTGATGAGTTTCTATTCAAGGCTACTCATGAAAATGACATTTGAAGAAAACCAATCTATATATGTTACATATAATTAATATAACTAACTTCTTTAATTTATCTAAATTAGTCTATTTACTCTTATATTAAAGATAAAACTATATATTATACTAAGGATCAAAGGTTGTGTGTGTGTATAAATTATTGTTGTCAATTACAATGCATTATTTGTTAATTTTTCATACTAAAATAAAATTATCATCTATACTAAAGTTTTGAATTTAATACGATAGTACTCAATGCTGATAAAAAATATGACAGTTGTACTGTCAGTAAAAAGGTAACAATTTGAGTATTGAAAATTTGATTACTATTGTACTTATATCAAATTTCTTATATTTATTATATCAAGTTCTCTAATCATAAGGAAAGGGATCTTTCTACTAATTTTTTTTTTCTATTTCCCTTTTATTTAGTATCTTAACCATTGGATCATGTTTTAATGGGTGATATTTAATTATAGATTTTTATTACATTTAATATTATAATATTATTTAATATATAGCATTAGATCACACTTATTAAAATATAATCTAATAATTGAAACATTAAGTGGAGAGGGAAGTTAGTGGAAAGACCCCTTCCAATAATTGAAACATTAAGTGGAGAGGGAAGTTAGTATAGAGATCCTTGCCTCTAATGACATAGGCCATGTGTGATATATATTTTTAAAATATCATTATTCGATTATAAACCCATACAAAGAAAATATGACACATGTTCATCATGTGTAATTGAAAAAATTAATATAATAAATATAGAAAAGTTGATCGGAGGAGGAGGGGTAATTAGAGAAACCAGGGGGTGTCAGGTTTGCTATGTAAGTACGGTCAACGAGAAGGAAGATGAAATGCTTATATCATATATGATATATTTTAATAAAAGGCAAAACAATAAAAAAAAATATATGGACCATTTTAGTTGGTGGAGTTGGTATCCATGATTAAAAATGGAATGAGGTGAAATGGGGTTTCATGTAGTGAATTAGTGCTCATCACAATGGTGCATATCGTTATAATAAGATATAGATGGTTTGAATTTAATCTAAACAATTTAAATTTAAAATTGTTAATATGTGATTTTTAAATGATAAATTGATTTTTATAAGAAGTGGTACTTATAGGATTATCTTTATTTTACATTTTACATATATTAAAATAAAAAGTTATTCAAAATATAAAAATTTAATTTAATTAAATTTTAACTGTCCATAATCAATATAGACCGTCCATAATGATGATGAACATCATACCATGCTAGTCAAAATGATAAACACAAAATGTCCCCATTAAAATTTAGGGTAACAGAGCACTGATTACCACGGATTGGTTAGGCACCTAATAGAAAAACTTGCAATATATATATATATATATATTTTCTATTTATTTAAATAAAGATAAATTTAAAAAGTCTTAATTATTTTTGGCCTTTTTTTAATTCCCATCCTTTTTTTTAATTTCCTCCTCGATGACCAAACTTAGGGTGTGTTTTGGATTATTGGTCTTAAAAGTGACTTTTATTTCATTTGACTTTTGCAATCTTAATTAAGATAAAAGTTAGATAGTGTAACGTGATTTATGTTTGAATTGATTTTTTTTTTTTAAAAAAAAAGTTAGTTTGACAAATTGAGACTCATTTGAATGGTTAATGAAAAAAATAAGTTTATATGTAAATTGACTAAAAATGATATGAATTTTATTAAACAAAGTGTGCAATAATTTTATAAGGAAATATTGTGTTTTTCAAATTTTATTAATTATTTTTTCTTTCATAGAGTATTTTTGCAAATATTAAGTCTTTTTTAGTCTTTTAAAGTAGGGAAAAAGATAAGAAAATATCAGTTGAACTTCAAAATCCCAAATCAGTCTTGTTGCCCACAAGAGTAATGGAATTAACTATATTAACAACTCGTTTTAATAGAAAATCACTTAGTTGGGGTTTTGAAGTTCAAGCGGTATCTTCTTATCTTTCCTTTTAAAATATTTTATTTATTTATTCTTTAGTATTAACCCAAAGTATTTTCAAGACACTTTGGATTTGGGCCTAATCTAAAATATTTTAAATTTTTTCTTAGAGTGAGGTGGGAATTTTTCTTTTTCTTTTTTCCAATTATTTCCTTCTCTCTCATGTCTTTGGCCTTTTAATTTATTCAATTCTGGGACCACTTTTTTGTTATTTTCCCCAGCCTATTGGTTGTTTTTCTTTGAGCAACCAATACGCTGCTTCACTTCCACAACACGTTGAGGCCTATAAGTCAAACATCACAAAAGTTGTGATAAATATTCAAAAATGGCATGAAGCAGCTTAAAACACCTTTTCACATTTTCATTGTAGCTTTTATCCCATCTATCCTGAATCCAAACACACACTTTTACGGCAGACACGGTCCATCTTTCCTCTTTTGTAGTTAGCATGGCCAGAATAATTAAATAAATGAAAAAGGAAGTAAAATTTAGCCAAAAACGTTTGAATGGCCATAGGGGTGTTCAAATCCCGGGACGGGACCGGAAATACCCATTTCCGGTTCCTGTCCTGGGACTGGGATCTCATTCCCGGTCCCGGTCCCGGTCCTGGAAAATTCCAGGGACAACCGGGACTGGGAATTCCCGGGACCGGGACCGGGAATTCCCGGTCTTAATAATATAATTATATTAGTTAAATTTTTTTATAATATAGTGTTTAAAGTAATTATTTAACACCTAATAAGGTCATAAAAATCACATAAATTGAGTTAGAATTGAAAAATAACATATTATTATCACATTCATCATTTTTGTTATTATCTTTATACATTATATAGTTAGGATTTGTATCACGATATATACAATTTAACTCTAACTAAATATGTGATATACATTTTATCAAATGATAACTTAATTTATGGGGTAAAAAATACAAAAATAAAATAATAACCTATTTTTTAAGGAAAAAAGAAAAAAAAGAAAAAAAAACCGGGACCGGGAATTCCCGGGATCACAAGGTGTGATCCCGGTCCCGGTCCCGGTCCCGGTCCCGGCCTGGACGGGAAATTCCCGGGATAAAATATCCGGGACCGGGCCGGGATAACCGGGACCGGGATACTTTGAACACCCCTAAATGGCCATTGATGAATAAAGTAAAAGGATTACTTTTTTTTTTTTGCCAGCAAAAGGATTACTCATTCATACCCCAATATGCAAAAGTTCAGTTTCAATATCCAATTACCTCAACCCTTCACAATTTGGAACAATAATGAGTATTTTTTTTTCCTATAAGAGTCAAATGCATTAATGAATAAAATGATTTTACATCAGAAGTCTAAAATCCTACATGGGCACAATTGTAGCTTAATGTAAATTTGTGAGGAAACAAAATTAGTAAATAAAACTTTCTTGAATTTAAAAGATCTAATGAAATAGGATATATCCCTGTACAGAATGTTGGCATGGTTGAGCTTTGTCCCTTCTTCTAGCAGAATTCTCTTCTTGATGTAAATCACACAAAGCTTGTTTGTTGTATGGTTGAAAAAAGGACAATTGATAATCCAACGGAGTGTTGCTCTGAAACATTGCAATGAAATGTATGGCTTGACTGAAATTTTTTTCCAAATGAAAGATTGAATAGATTGTCGCTGATAACATATCCATCATGATTGACAAACTATTGTTGATTATTTTCTATATTTCTCCATGAAAATGGCCCAGCCTTCTGCACTAATATTGTTGAAACATATCTTCTTGTCATTAACTAGAGAAGCAGATGTTCCTCTTGCTTCTATGAAAAAGCCAAAACGCAGAAGGACGAAGAATGATTAATCTCCTTGATGACCATAGCAGGGGAAGATCAGTGTCCTTGATGAAGAATTTGATTTCTCTTCATCCATATGATAGAGAATAATTTAATACTTTTAGCCATCATAATCTAATTCCCTTCCTTAAACAAATCAATTAGAGAAGATTTCAACCACACTTTAAATCTTTCCAAGTCTTCAAATGGCAGCCTGATTCATAGCCCACCAAACGATACAGCCGTTGTGACACCAATGCATACTTTCACACCAAATGATGTGGGCTCAAAAACACAAAAGTTCACAAGTTCGAACCAACAAAAACGAGGTCCGATTCAATCACCAGTACAGGAGAATGTCCCCCCCCCCCCCCCAAATAATTCAAAACTTCGGAAAAGTTTAAATTTTGTTTTAAAAAAAACACAAATATATTATCCATAACTCATTATATCATCTAAAGCCCCCAAAGTATAGGCAATTCCATCTTCATATATTCAAAACTTTGCATTGGAACTTTATCAAAACATTTAAAATAAAAACGTCATGTCTTTCAAATCCAAAGCCAAATTCATGTTCAATGAGGAAAATTAATAAGACAATCCAAAACATTTAATCAAAGTTTCCGAACATCAACCATCATAAAAAAATCCTCCGTCTGTGTATCAAACATCATGTTCAACAACTTTATTAACTTGCTTAAAACCGAATGATTTTTTTTTTTTGAAAAAACTTATGGGGATTTGAGGGGGGGGGGGGAGGTGAACAATTATGGGAGAGTTTGGTATCATGTTTGGTGTAGAAATAAGCCCGTTTTTGGGCAATAAGTCTAAATAAAAATGGGTTTGTGTTTTTACAATGTTTAGTATCACGTTTTCTAATTGCATCATGGGTAGAATAAACTACTTATTAAATAAGCTCATCGCTGCAGCTTTTCTATTAAGTCACTTATTAGGTAAGTCGAGATAAAACTCCTCTCACATACTTACCTCGTATACCGAAAATCATGATTTATAAGCACTTATTGTCTAAAAATAAATCGCTCATCCAAATATAAATCACATTATAAAAATTGATTTTTCTATTAAGTCATTTTTAAAAATTCAGAATCATAATAAGTCATTTTTCCTACCGCTATCCCAAACACACACTACGATTTTGATAAATGAGGATTCCTCTTCAGATGTCACTGTTTGATGTTAACAAGGAGTTGATGAGCATTGACGAGTCTTCAGTGAGACATTGGAGTCAGATTTTGTTATTAGGCCCAGTCAAAAAAATGGCAACTAATGCAGAATGATAAAAGGACCAATGAAATAAAAAAAGAAAAAGATAAAAGGCCTCAGAACAAAAAACAAATCGAAAGTCCTATTAGAGAATCCATTAGCCATAACATGAGAACTTACCCATGTTGCATATTAAGCTGGCAGGTAATGGCAAAATATTGGGCCAGTCAACCGGTAGCCCAAAGGAGCTTACAAATTAAAATACAACCGAAAAGAGATAGAAGCATTATGAGTAGCCGAAGAGGAATATAGAGCATGATCCATTACACATCTAAAAACAATTATGAGGTAAAGGAAGATTTAAACCTATGTCTTAGACAATTGGGAACAGGTATATAAAGGACGAGTTCTTGAAATTCCTTTGTCGATCAATCTGCCAGTAAAATATTTGGTTCTAATATGGAAATTATTGCATAATGCTCTACCATCAAGTGATGTACTTCGTCATCATCACCTAAATGTTTCTGGGCTATGCCCTTTTGGGCTTCTAGAGAATGAAACCTTACTGGGCAATGATCATTTTACCCAAGATAAAATTATACATCTAAAAACCGTAAACACACTAACTAATTGAACAAAATCTGCAACCATCCGCTGGGATCTTCCTGAACATACGATTTTAGTTTGTAAAGATTTTGCATCATCCTCACTCGTCAGTCCAATCTCCTTGAAAGAATGATCATGAAAGAGCTTGACACTTACATAAAGAGTTAATACAATCTTTCATTCCCTTAAGTTTACCCTCATTTTAATTTTATTCCCTCAAGTTTTAAATTATAGTTTTGATCCCTCAAGTTTAATTTCATTTCGTCTAAAATATTGATCATTATAATTTAATAGAAGTTGGACCATTTTGCCCCTTTAGGTATCAAAATCTTTTAAAACTTGAAGGATCAAAATCAAAATAAGGATAAAGTCGAGGGATCAAAGATTATATTAACTATTTATATACAAATTAGCAACAAAATTCTTATCACTGAACTGATTAGCAACATAATTTGTGATGAAAATTTTCTGTCGTAAAATAGATAAAATAGACCGTCGCTAATGTAAAATTCAGTTGCTAATTTCAGGATATACTATTCCAACTTAGGATATCCTATTTCATCTTACCAATAGAAAAAATAGTAAAAAAAATTTTGACATAAAATTCCATTCTTTTGTGATATACTGGCACTTTTGGGCACTAAAGATTGCGCCTTAGTTTGAAGAGGAAAATTTTCTTGTAAAGAACCATGGCACCAAAAGACAAGATGAGACTCCAAGAGAAAGCAAGTAGTGTCATGTTAAGATCCAATTCACCTCTCACATGTAACCACATTATTCCTAGTATCACTACTACAGAAAATCATGATATATGATAGTTATTAACTGTCATACATCTCCGTTTCAAACCGTTATATATGCCAGCACTGTAAAAGCTCATAGCAGACACATTACGATTCCAAACCATTATTTATTATGGATCTATTATAACGGTTATAATATAACATTTGTTATATATTGAGGTTTGGTAAGGTCATGATCTGCCCATTGCTATGATAATAATTACCAGGCACATATAAACAACCGTTATAATATATTATAATGTTTGCATAATACATAACGATATCATTTTACAGCTGTTATTTATTCAGTAACATATATAACGGTTTGTATATAAGAACCGTGACTTTTAATAAAATTTAATAACAGTCTCAAGTAGACAACCGTTATGTATTAAATATAATAATAGTTTATAAACAAGAACCATGAACATTTATAATACATGACGATTTTTATATGATAATCGTGATATATGGATTTAAGACTTTTCAAGTGAGAGTTTCTGAGCTAATTGACCTCCTTTACATATATAATAGAGCAACAATACCTTCCACATCGAATTTCTATACAATTTGGGTTGGATTAAGACATTTTGGTCTTTGTGAGGAGAATCAATGGCAATTGTTAACGTATATAAGTGATAATATAATTGTTGTTCTATATATAACTGTATCTCTTAACAAGAATTAACCCTAGAAAGCAAAGGACTCTTGAAAAAAAACATATACCCCTATCAAATTAAAAAGGAGGCAAAGGAGGGGGGGTATGCAAACACTTGAGTTCAAGGGTTTGCATAACCCCTGCACCCTTTCTAAAGTTATTTGTGGTGCAATTTCACCCTTAAATTTTTTTAACATGATGCAATCTAATCCAAATTAACTTTTGACTGTTTAAGTCACTGATTTAGCTCTAATTTGACCCAAAAAAGCTGAGTTGGCATCCCACATAAGCATATGACGTGGCATGGAATTGTTGGGAGTGTTTTTCATTTTGTTAAATAAAAATCAGCATATTATATCTGAAACATTTTACAATGTTTTTAACGCTGAATAAATCACATCTAGAAAAAAGTACATTAGTGTTTGTTCTATTTATCTTGAACAGAACTGCATTAGCATGAATAATGTTTGAAGTTTTCAAGATGGCATAGATAGATATTTACCTTAGTCAGAACGGCATCACCATGAGGGATGGATTTATTCATGTCCCCACTAACAAAACTCAAATTGGTGTCTCCAGGTAAGCCTGCAACAATTTCAGGAAGATCAAGCACTGTCAATTCAACTTGGGAAATGCTTCACTGATAATCTTGGCAGTGGTCTCAGTTCCACCACCAACATCAACAATGGAACTCAAGCCCTCAAAAACAGATTCCAAGTCACTCAGTGCCACTTTCATGAATACAGAATCACTAGCCATTGCTTCCAGGAAGGCTGCCAAATCTGTGGGATTTTGATTAAGGAAGTCATAAAAGCCTATCCCAAATGCCTTCTCTCTCAATGTGCTTTCCTTCCCAGGAATCCATTTTCCTGAGTGTTAAGACATCTCAAGCCTAGTGTAGGCCTTAGAGCACACTGAACCTTTGAAGATAGTCAATGGTTTGGGCCAATCACAAGAAGCCGTGATACTGAAGTGAGATCATTTGCTACTTTCTTCTTCCTTCTTGGTACCTCTGATGGTGGAGAAGAGGCCATTGTGAGAGAGCAAGCGCATGAGCCCTTGCACAAAGGTAGCTCCAGAGGGTAGAAAGGAGAGCTGACACCAACTGAGAAAGAGGGATGAGTACGTTTTCCATGCTTGTGGATTATGTCTAGTATTTCAAGCTCAATGGCACTCTTTACACATACAGAAGGCATCCAAAAGTGCATGCGTTTGTACAGCTGGACTTGGCCATGAAAGAGCTCTCTGGCTTTCCCTTCAAATGAATTGTAGGTAATTTTCCTTCTGACAATTTGTCAACTATATTAAGTTTCCATTCCTTAATGGTATCTGTGCTTTTTGCCAAGGGTAAAACATGCATGTAAGCTTTTGTTCTTGGAGCGAGACATCAGAGCCTTTGTCTTCTTATAAATAAAAGAGATACTTATGTCCTTAAATTTGATTCTTTTCTATTAAAACAGTAATAAAGACTGAAGGAGACAGTGACACTATTAAAAAATGTGTGTAATATATATTTTTTCCCTAATCTTCTGAAAATTATTTACTTAAAAAATATTCTACTGCCATTTATTTATTTGAAAGGATCTTGATTTCTTAAGTGCCTGTACATGGTAATGTTGTCCAAAAATTGAGAAAGATGACCCGCCAAAGAAACCTCTCTTTACCAAGATTAAAGGTAGATGATAGACTTGTTAATTGTTAACCATTCACGGTGCCATAAAACTTCTGTCGCTTATAGTATTTTCATTAGTCCTCTTTGAGTCATGAGATCTATTTTAATTCTGGCTAGCTTTGAAACTTAATTCACCCAAAGTCTTGACTATAAAAAAAACAAAAAACTTGTGTCACTATTTACTTAATACTTTACTATTTGTTTATGTGAAAGTATTCAAATTTGCAACTGCCTTGACGCATCATACTAATGTGGTTAGAAATACTGAGAAAGATGACACACCAAAGAAACCTCCCTAGTCGAGGTCAATGGTTGATTAGCTGTTACCCATGCATGGTGCAATAAAATCTTTCATCAGTCCATAGTTTGCCAAAACAAAATCATGAAAAAGAGGGACATTTTTCAAATCCTTCGTAATGTCAAAGTCTAAAATTTTTGTTTATTTTGTGGAAAATTTGGGTCTAGGAGCAAGTACAAAAAACATCAGTTGAACACTATTGCTGTGTTATTGACATGTTAGTGAGGGTGCTTGAAGCCTGTGTTTGTCAATGATGATTGTTTGTGAATTCCCACTGACAAAGTTCAAATTGTAATTGATTCATTGGTCCAGATTGTCACTAATAGCTGCCTACCTGAGTCCATACATAAAATGATGCTCTTGAAGTGCTGGAAACCCAAGTAAGGATAATATGAAAGCAAGAAGAGAAATGAAAATATGATGCATTGAATTAATTCAGGAATTATGTACACACATATTTATAGTCACTGTACAAGTAGAATAAGTAACTACTATGCCTAACTAAATTTGTTAGCTGTCCTAACTAGAGTTAGTTGCAACAACCAAATATATACTCTAATAAAGGAAGGTTATAAAACCTTTCCGGATTTTACTTGATTCAGAACTGAGCAAGGGAAAAAGATCACAATTCAGGATGGTTACTTCTGTAACTGACATGGAGTTTGTTTAACCAACGTAAATTTTGGACAAACAACTAACATTCTTTTATGTTATACTTGATGAATCGAAGTGAAAATGTCTTCTCTGACTGATATGTCAGTCTTGCTCTTGCCTGTAGTGGCGTGTCTCCCCTTAAATGGTTATAACTTGTCTTGATTTCTTACTTGTCTCGTAACATTTTTTAGTTTAGTTAATTTTTGTCACTCATCTCAGTAACGATTTCATGTTGACATGAATGCTTATTAGATGATTCAGCCGCTGGAATAATAAGACGGGGACCAATTTCTTTTATAGCGCTATGTTATGGCACATTAAAATTGCAGTAGTATATCATAACTCCTTTTGTTCTTGAAACAGAAATAAAGCAGAGCAACAATGACGTAAGGCATGATGGAAGAAATAGGGAAAGACAGCTAATAGCTGGAGGTTGGTCTGGAAGAAGAGTTGGTGAGACACACCAACGTTGAATACTAGGTTATTTTTCTTATTTTAATTCATGAATTATTAGTATAAATAGGTGTATATTTTCATTGTAATCCATCAAGATTTGGAATAAATACATTTGAGTTTGGTTTTTATACCATTTTACCAACGTTGAATACTAGGTTATTTTTCTTATTTTAATGCATGAATTATTAGTATAAATAGGTGTATATTTTCATTGTAATCCATCAAGATTTGCAATAAACATATTTGAGTTTGGTTTCTATACCATTTTGGTACCAGAGCTGAGTTCCAGAGTGCTAGAGAGTGAAAGAGTAAGGAGTGGGTGAGAAACAAAAAACGTGAGAAAAAGGGGTGTCGGACTTTTACTCTTGGAGCGTTTTTTGAAGAAACCGACCTCATCATCGTGTTCAAAAGGCCGAAAAACCTTGGAATAGCCTCAATCACCTCCGTGAAATACCTCCACGCGCCTCCACGGACGTCACCGGAATTTCAAACAGTCGCCGGAGTTCAGAGGTTGAAGATGATGACGTCATCATCCACGTCATCCTGATCTGCTGCGTCAGCGCCAAGTCAGCCACTCGTTGACTGCCACGTGTCATAACCGCCACGTCATCAGTCATAGTCAGCCCAACTTTCAGAAATTGCATTTTGACCCCTAAATTTGGTAAAAATTACACTTTGAACCCCAAAACTTTCTGAAATTATATTTTGGCCCACATTTATGCCAAAATTACATTTCAGACCCCAAAACTTTCTGAAATTACATTTTGACCCCAGATTTTTGCCAAAATTACATTTCCATCCCTGAAAGTTAAGAAATTACCTTTCTACCCCAATTGTCCATAAAATTTCCAATTTTACCCTTACTTGCCATAAAAAAAACCGATCCTATCCTTGTACCTTTCCACCCTATACCTAACCTCAAGAATAATTCCAAAATGCCTCCAAGATGCAGAAACACACGCGAGATTGAGATGGACGAGATGAGACGTCAGATACAAGAACTGGAAACCATTGTACAAACGCAGCAAGCCATGCTAAAATCTCGCAGTGAATATCCAGAGGATGATTCAGATAACAATAGTTCGTCGTCCACTGACTACCGCTATCGTCCTCAACAACAGTCATTCCGCCTTAATGACATTAAGGTAGACATTCCTGAATTCGAGGGAAGACTCCAACCGGACGAATTCATTGACTGGTTACAAATAGTTGAATGAGTCTTTGAGTACAAATAGATTCCAGATGAGCAGAAAGTTAAAATTGTTGCCATCAAATTGAAGAAACATACATCTATATGGTGGGAAAATATCAAGAAAAGGCGTGAAAGAGAAGGAAAAAGCAAGATCCGAAAGTGGGACAAGATGCGACGTGAACTCTCACGTAAGTTTCTTCCAGATAATTATTATCAAGATAATTTCCTTCAATTACATAATCTCCACCAAAAGGCTATGTCTATGGAAGAATATACAAGGGAATTTGATAAGCTCATGATGAAGTGTGATATCCAAGAAAGGGAGGAGCAATACTAGACTCTAGATGACGTCATTCATCTAGCCATCCGTATTGAGAAACATTTACCCAAAAGGTTTCCGTTTCAACCGTCTTCCTCCACTGAAATTCCTTTTGATGAACATGAAGCACACATGCATCGGCCTACACAAATGCATCAACATAACTCTTCAAGCAAGCCTACACAAGTATATTAGTCTAACTCTTCAAGCAAGCCTCCACCAAAGGCTACCAAGGAATTTAGCTCCAAAGCACCTAAGTGCTTCAAATGCCAAGAGTTCGGTCATATCGCTTCAGAATGTCCTACCCGTAGAGTTGTTACCATTATTGAAGGGGAATCTTCTGCAGTATTTGAAGAAGAAGAGGAGCTTATGCCTGACAAAGAGCCAGTCTTTGATGAAGAGCCAATCTTTGATGAAGAAGTCATTCCTCCTGATCAAGGTGAAACACTTGTGATTAGACGAAGCTTGCATACAGCCACAGTAAAAGAAGAGCCTTGGCTACGTCACAACATTTTTCATACTCGTTGTACTGCTCAAGGTAAAGTTTGTGACGTCATCATTGATAACGGAAGCTATGAAAATGTAGTCTCTAACTACAAGGTAGAAAAGTTACAACTACCAACTCACAATCATTCGTATCCATACAAGCTCCAATGGTTTAACAAAGAAAGCGCGGTAAAAGTGTCAAAACGATGTCTTGTTACTTTTTCTATTGGTAAAAGGTATCATGATGAAGTTTGGTGTGATGTTGTTCCAATGGACGCTTGTCATCTTCTTCTGGGAAGACCTTGGCAATATGATATACGCGCTCTATACGACGGTTATACAAACACATATTCCTTCCATAAGGATGACATGAAAATTTAGCTTGAACCTTTGCCACCCGATAAACACATCAAAGTCAAAAATGAGTCCAAGTCGTTTTTACTCAAGCATAAGGTTGCGGGTCTATCTCCATATCTTGATGATGATGTTGTTTCTGACTCGAGGACGAGTCTTATCCAACCCCGGGAGAATGAAACAGAAATAAAGCAGAGCAACAATTACGTAAGGCATGACAGAAGAAACAGGGAAAGACGGCTAACAGCTGGAGGTTGGTCTGGAAGAAGAGTTGGTGAGACACACCAATGTTGAATACTAGGTTATTTTTCTTATTTTAATGCATGAATTATTAGTATAAATAGGTGTATATTTTCATTGTAATCCATCAAGATTTGGAATAAACATATTTGAGTTTGGTTTCTATACCATTTTACCAACGTTGAATACTAGGTTATTTTTCTTATTTTAATGCATGAATTATTAGTATAAATAGGTGTATATTTTCATTGTAATCCATCAAGATTTGGAATAAACACATTTGAGTTTGGTTTCTATACCATTTTACCAACGTTGAATACTAGGTTATTTTTCTTATTTTAATGCATGAATTATTAGTATAAATAGGTGTATATTTTCATTGTAATCCATTAAGATTTGGAATAAACACATTTGAGTTTGGTTTCTCTACCAGTTCTTCTGCAAATTTATTCAGTTTAAAACATGTGAAACTAATTTATTTTAGATCCCAAGCATATCTAAGGATGAAGCACAATGAGGGACCTAAAGCCAAAGATAGGAAATATCTGGTAGTCAGTGAAGCCTGCTTGCAGGAAGAGTTGCTTCCATTCTTCCTCAGATCTCTCTTTTGAATTGAACTCAGTTGACAAGATTATGTTGAATAAGAGTTTTGTTTCTATCACCTCAGGCTGGTCTTCCTTTTCATCCAATACTGTGTCTATGATGACTACTTTTCCTCCTTTTCCATTGCCTGAAATAGCTTCTTTGGCATTTTTAAGTATCTTTAAGCAATCTTCATCACCCCAGTCATGTAAAACCCACTGTAAAGATGAAAATAGTAGGAATATTAGATAGTATCTGAAAAATAAGATGATTTAAACTGGAATGAAAATGGTTGAAAAAATAGATAATATCTGAAGATACAAGGCATAAATTTATAGAACATTGTCCTGTTTATGTAGAATATATATTTACCTTAATCAGAACTGCATCAGCATGAGGGATAGATTTGAGCATGTTCCCACCAACAAAACTCAAATTGGTGTCTCCAGGTAAGCTTTTTGCTACAACCTCGTGAAGATCAAGCACTATACATTTCAAATTGGGGAATGCTTCACAGATAATCTTAGCAGTTGTACCAGTTCCACCACCAACATCAACAATGGAACCCAATCCATCAAAAACAGATCCCAAATCTCTCATTGCCACTTTCATGAATCTGGAATCACTAGCCATTCCTTCTTGAAAAGCTGCCAAATCTGTTGGGTTTTGAGTAAGGAATTCATAAACTCCTACACCACATGATGCCTCTCTCAGTGTGTTTTCCTTACCACGAACCCATTTCCCCAAGTTTTGATACAAATCAAGCAAAGCTATGCTTACATTCAATTGGACCATTGAAGATAAACAATGGTCTGTGCCATTCACAAGAAGTTTTGATGCAGAAGTGAGATCATATGCTACTTCTTCACTTTCTTCTTCATGGTTGTGGCTTTTGATGATAACAAAGAGGCCGTTGTGAGCCAGCAAGCGCATGAGCCCTTTCACAAAGGTAGCTTTAGAGGGTGGAATTTTGAGAGCTGAAACCAACTGAGAAAGAGAGATGGGTTTGCCATGCTTGTGGATTATGTCTGGTATTTCAAGCTCAATGGCACACTTGAGACATAAAGGAACCATCCAAAGATTTGTCACTCTGTACAATTGGGCTTGGCCATGAAACAAATCTGTTGTTTTGTCTCTAAATCCATCCATGGGAGGAGAGGAGGAATTGTGAAGTGAATTTTTGTTGAGGTACGTTTCCTTTATACAAATTGTTGATTGTTGACTACATTGTCAGTTTGATGTTGGGAAGTGTG
Organism: Inga oerstediana; assembly: GCA_963210345.1. Lineage (NCBI taxonomy): Eukaryota > Viridiplantae > Streptophyta > Magnoliopsida > Fabales > Fabaceae > Inga > Inga oerstediana. The sequence goes on from OY723405.1 coordinate 44,955,148, forward strand.
ATTTTTGCCAAGTGTAAAACATGCATGTAAGACTGTTATTATATTGAAACATTAGCCCATTTTGTACTTAATGTCATTAATTTTTTTTTTGGGTAGATCAATGTCATTAAATTTGATTCTTTATTATTAAAGCAATAATAAATATGGTAGATTAATGGCATTCATTTCTTCCTTTGTTATGAAAGCAATAATAGAGACGGAAAAAAAACAATTACACAATAAAAAGGTACTCCATTCAGTCTTTTTTATAAAAGTCCAAAATTTGAATTGCCTTGATCATTTTTATAAAAGCCTAACAAGAGTTGTCTAAACATTTAATGAGTTATTTCAATTTTTACCCTATTAATTATATATATTGTGTTAATTAAAAAGGTTGATGATAAATATATTTACTCTATTTCTCTCTTTTACTTACCCCTCATAAATAACGATATACTTGAAAAAAAAAAGGCTTATTTTAGACATACTTATTGTTTTCAACAAATTTTAACCACTTTCTTAAACCGTGTAATTCAATTATCAGGCTCTTATAAATAAAACCATAGAGAGTATTGCTTTAGTATAAGTACCACTCTAATCTTTTTTATAAATCTATTTTACCTAATTCTCAAATATTAACAAAAGTTATTTAACTAATTAAATTTGTCCATAATCAATGCATTTTTCTAATTTAACCCTCGTCTATGAGTGGTATTCTCAACCTTTTCTCTCCTATTTCTTTTTTCCAACATGAATTAGTTCATTTTTTCCTTATATTTAATAGGGGTAACGGTTTAAATAGTCAAAATGATCGAACTTCGGTTAGACTTATAGTAATATTTAAATAATATATATGATAAATTTTCTTTTTTTAAAAAAAAAATATAATGTTTTGAAAAATGTACATAGGTTAAATATTTGCACTCCAAAAGATGTTATACCTTGTATATTAAGAAATGCATTAAATTGACAAAATCTTTCACATTTGCCCTTATTGAAATTTCCGTCCCTTTATATATTTACAAATCATTCTCACCTCTCTTCTCTTTCTCTGATTCCAACAATATTGATTAGGGATATAATTAGAAAAAAGTCATTAAATACCCTACAAGTGACTTACACGTAGAACTAAACTTTCCTCCTATAAGTGATTTACATATAGGAAGTACTTCGTTTATCCTTGTTATAAGTCACCTTCAATGATTTCATTAGAACAATGTAGTAGTGGTCAAGTCATTAAATTTATTTGAAACTGATTTTTTTTAAAAAAATTATTCTTATTTAAAATCATAAATTACATCTTGAGAAATCAAAAAAAGGAAAAAAGACAGAAAAAGAATTTAAAATTTGCAAGATTCTAAATCAGGTATTTCCAAAAAGAAAAAATTTTGAATTGTTTATTAAGTTTCATTATTCCCTTATCAACTCTTGATAACAAACCTAATTTGGGATTTTGCAATTTCAAAGTTCTTTTTTTATCTTTTTCCAAAAAAAAAAAATTAATCTTTAAAAAAAAAAATATACTTAATACCTTCATTTGTTAACTTTAATAAGGACTACTTATTTCTTTAAAAAGGTGCCTTGTAACAAGGATTGAATGGAGTTGTAATATGGTGTTTACTTTCTTTTAAAAATTTATTTACTTGTAAATATTTTATTGATGTCTGAGTTCTGAGATGTCTAGTTACCCATTTATGATACCATAAAATCTGCGTCATCAATCGTCATTTACTACGTTGTCCTTCTCCATTTTTTTAAGCTTTTACATTTTCTTAGAAATATGGTCGTGAGAATATCACAGATAAGATAGACTCTCTTTCCCCTGTCAACTCAATGCCTTCAATTTATTGAAACGTACTAAAATGTTTGTGACTGACCATGATGAATGAATATCTGAAATGGTATATATATATATAAATGATAATTATCATACAAAATATATTCTTGGGTACGTATTTTGAATCCTTTCATATTTGGTTGAGGGGGAGTTTGTTTGTAGGGGCATAGTAACCTAAATGAGTAAATGATACCAAACATCTTTCTCAAGATTTAAGATTGAGGCTGTGAATTCAAATGCTCTATAAAGAATATAATAAGTGTATAAGTTATGACAAAAAGTGGAATTTGTTTAATGTAAAGAATAACCTATTTCTAACTTATTATAATTAGTTAATCCAATTAGCTATTTTGAAAAATGAAAAATACATTATTCACATAAAAAGTTCTCCCCAACCTCCCCACCTAAAATTATTATTTTTTAATTTTTTTGTGTGAACTCAGAGTTTTTCAAATTACTTTGGGCACTGGTCTAATTTCTATTGGACTAAGAGCGTTAAGGTGAAAACTCTCCCAATAAGTGTATTTCATAGTACTTAAGCTTGTATTCTTTTCTTTAGGAGGTGAGACTTTTTACTATATCAGCGAACAACTTTTTAATTATTATTTCTTAATGACTAAAATACGCATGACCTCTTTCAATTTTAACTCAGTCACATACAATCTCCCCCATCTTTAAAACTTTTAGATTTTGACCACCAAACCCCTACCTTTAAAATAACCATTAATTTTAACGGAATTAAGCCACATCAGATTGTTTAAAATTACTTGGCAGATGATGTGGAAACTTTTTTTATGATTTTGTTAATTTACCCCAAATTAAAATTCACGACTTTGCTGGAAGGACAATTCAGGGATTATACCTATAACAATCCCTAATTTCCATCAACAACGGCATAGGATTCATCTTGTGGTGCAGATTAAGGTCTCCAACGCCAAAGCTTTTCTTACTTTCTTGGGAGGCGAACACGAGAAACAATTCATCTGGCACTTATGCAATCATCTAAGGAGAGAGAGAAAATTAAACAAGAAGAGAAAAGAAAGAAATGTTTGTATGTGATTAGACAAATAGAAAAAAAAAGAAACAAAGGGAATAACTGAAAGGGGAGGGGCATAGGGTCTGCGCACAAAAGATTGAAGGAACCAACGCTGGAGGGGGAGAAGCCACAGGAAAGAAGGGAAAAGAAGGTGACGCAAAGAAGGGGATGAAGCAATATTGCATGTTTGTTTGAAGGGGGACAAGAGAATGAAAGAAGCCATAGGTGGTAATGGAAATAAATTTCGAAGGATTAATTTGGGATTGCTATTGTAGAATCACTGAATTGCCCTTCCAGTGAAGTCCTGAATTTTAATTTGGGATAAATTAATAAAATTATAATAAAGGTTCCATGCCATGTGCCAAGTGATTTTAAACAATTTGATATGACTTACATTCCGTTAAATTTAACTGTCATTTTAATGACAGTGGTTTGATGATTAAGATCTGAAAGTTGAAGGTGTTATTTTTAAACTTTTAAAGATAACAAGGGTTATATGCAACTGAGTTAAAGTTGAATTGAAGGGGTCATGTGTATTTTAACCTTTTTTGTTTCAATTTGAAATAAACTTGCTTTAGTTTATGTAGCTTATAAATAATTATTGACATTTTTTTTGCAGGGTTTGAAGACTGAGGCGTAACTAAGAGCCCGTTTGGTTCAACCCCATTGCATGCCTGTAATGGTAATCATGATTGCATTATCAAGAGAAGAGTGTTTGGTTGCTCTTTAGCATGGTAATAGAGTTTACCATGGTAATGATGATTACCAAAAAATTGGTAATCCTCATTCATACCTCCCCCTTATGAATCCTCATTATCATCCCTTTGCATGGTTTAAAAAGTCCAATTTACCCTTTAGTTTCCCTTATCTTTGTGTCACTTATCTCATTTCACTTGCCGCATCACGCCACAATCTCCTCCTCCTCCACTGCCATCACCTTCACCCGCCGCCGCCGCCGCCTCCTCCTTCACCCCAGTTGCCGCCCACCGCCACCACCATCACCTCCTCCTCCTCCGCCGCCACCCGCCCATAGCCACTGCCACCACTTCCGCCGTCGCGCCCCCGTCGCCGGTTAATCGCTGCTACCTCTTCCTCCAACCCCGCCGCCCACCGCCACTGCCACCACCTCCTCCTCCACCGCCACCCCTGGCCCTGCCACCGGCCCACCTCCCACCGCCACCACCTTCTCCTCCACCCCCGCCGCCCACCACCACCACCTCCCCCTCGGTCGCTACCCCCGGCCCCGCTACCGGCCCACAGCTTACCGCCGCCACCCCCGGCCAAGCCACAGGCCCATCGCCCACCGCTCACTACACCACCTCCTCCTCCTCCCCCGCTACCCCCGGCCCCTCCACCGGCCCATCGCCTACCGCCCACCACCACCACCTCCTCCTCCCCCGCCACCCTCATCATTGCCGCCGCCACTACCTCCTCCTCCTCCTCCATCTCTGCCGTCGCCGGCTTTTAACTATTTTTTCTATAAAGATTATATTAAGGGGTAAAATAGACTTTGTGTAATATATTAATTTTAAATAATTGTTAAAATATTAACTCATTGCACGTTACTTAAAAATCAAACCAAACACTACCCCTGTAATTATTATTGCATTGCATTACCATTGCATCGCATTGCACTGCACCGCAAGGTGTAATGGGATCGAATCAAACGGGCCCTAAGAATGTTGAGAATAGTCAAAATGAGTGGCCAATTGGGTCCATTACGCAGACTTTAGATGAAACAAATCCATTGGGCCATCAACCAAGGGGGAAGCGAGCAGAGAAGAGACAATAGTGAAGAACAGAGTACAAGCAATTGAGGCTTGCGCATGGGGCCCACAAGGGTTTTGCATCTCACATTTTTTGTTGGGCTTGGGAGAGAGCTCAGCCTGTGAAGAGTTGACCCTTGAGTTTCCTTGTAAGGTAAAAATGTATTTAATACCCCAAACTATTTTTAAAGATATAATAAACATCTTAAAGTATTTAAAAGTGAAATTTCTTACCTAATATATTTTTAATAAAGTAATTCTATCCCTTCACTGATAAAATATTAACCGCCCGTTTGTTCTGTGGCTACACTCATTCCTTCCTCTTTCATCTTCAATAGGTTTATCCATCCTTTCCCCTTTCATTCTTTCTCTGAATTCCTAATGCAGACCAAACACGATCCCCTCCTTCCCATCACAGTCTCCACCCTCCTCTTCTCTGATGACTAGGTGAACGACTGTGATGATGCCCTCCTTCAATAACGAGAACGGTGGAGATGACAACCTCCTTCATCTGGCTCTTTCAGCTTCTAATATCTAACTTTTCCATCCTTGAATCATTTTAACACAAGTCAAATACCCCAGGTATCTTGCAGTTGAATAATCTGAATTATGAATTTTTTTTTAGCTTGTGATGCTGCTTGTGAGAATATAGATCTCATCATATCCAATAACCTGAAGATGACCGCAAGCACAAAAGCGAACGCTGGAACCAAGTTGTACATAGTAGATCCAATAGTAGGCGAGCTGTAGCTTATACCAGTAAAAACACAATTTTGCATTACAATTATTCTAAACAATTCCCAAAAGTCAAAATTCAATTTTATACGCAGTTTTCCGAAATGAGAACTAAGAAAAAGGAAATCCAACAAAATGGCTGCAATTATTTACATACCTAACAAGATTAGGGAGGAAAATTCTGTAAAGGAGTGAGAGAGAAAGTAGAGGCCTATTTTTCTGTAATGAAGTGAAGAAGAGGAAGTAAAAATGGCTATGATGAGGAGCTCTAACGAGGAATTCAAAGAAAGAATGAAAGAGGCAAGAAGGAATGAATCTGTTGAGGATGAAAGAAGAAGTAAGGAGTATGGCAGATTGCCAACAAATGGAATTAGGGTTCTGTTAGTAAAGGGGTGAAATTGTTCTATTTTTAATACTTTAGGGCAAAATTGAATTCTTAAATATTTTAGGGTACTTATAAAATCTCCAAAAATAGTTTAGAGTGGTTAGGTGCACCTTTATCTTCCTTTTATTAGTCTTCATTCTCGAATAAAAAGAAATTTATAAAAAGTTTAATTGTGAACGCAATAATATGATAAAATCTCAAAAATATACCTCAAAAATTTAGAAAGAATAAATCAAGGAATTCCAATAATCCCAAATTAAACTTGTTGCACCAAAATGGGTTTTGAAATGTTTGTGATTTTACAATCACTACTAGAAAAAACTCTTTTTAGACCGTCACATTTAGACAAGTTTTGGTGGATAAGGTCTTAAAAATTTGCACGGTCGCACTTTTTTAATTATATTGAATTTCTAAGACCGGTTCTAAAAAAAACCGGTCTTAAAAAATTTATTTAGACCGGTTATAAATAAAACTGGTTTTAAAATGTTAAAATTTTTATGAATTTAAAATGTTTTAACATTTAAGACCGGTTTACATAAAAACCCATCTTAAATGTTAAAACATTTTTAATCTTAAAAATTTTAACATTTTAAGGCTGCTTTGTACAAAAACCGGTTTTGTACAAACCCGTCTTAAATTTGAAATTTCACTCTTTTAAGACTGGTTTTTAATAAAAATCGATCTTAAAGGTAAGATTTTTCGCCCATATTTTTACTCTCATGCCCAGATCGCGCGCTCTATGAACCCTTTCTTCTCTTTTTGCCATTTCTCCGTGAGCTCTGTCCGTGCTTGTTTTGAACTCATCCATGGCGTCCCATCCCTCATTTGCTCAACTCTCCTCCGTCATTACCGCTGCTGTTGCTGTGTTCGTCGTTGTAACCCCCTCACGGTAATTATATCCAGATTATGAAATTTAAGTGAAATAGAGACCAATAAGGAAAAAAATCAGATTTTAAAAAAAACAGAATTCATCTGGTCTCACATTCACTTTCGAATACAATTACCTGTATAGTTATATCACATAATAAATATCAGAGTGCGTAACCAAAATCCCGGCAACCCTGGGTTACTTATATATATAGAATGGGTTTAAGGGTTTCCCAAAATGGGGATTCCATATCCAAAATTGTTATATACATCTCATATACATACAGTAATCCCAAAAATCAACCAGATAACCAACATCCAAAATGCAATATGTCCCTACTAACCCTAACCACTCTTGGTTGGCCGCTTCCCTTTCAAGCCACTTGCCCTGTCTGAAAATGTTAGTCATATGGAAAGAGTGAGATTTTAAAAAATGCCAGTAGTAACAAATCACTCATACAATATATAAACACAAGGCATGTAATGTTATCATGTTCACCAGTATCATTAGCACCACAAGCGACAGCACTCACGGCTGTATTACAATGCACTATGCCCGCTTTCGCGGTAATCACAATGACAGCTTTCGCTGTAAACACTATGCCCGCTTTAGAGGTAATCACTATGCCAGCTTTCGCTGTAATCACAATGCCCGCTTACGCGGTAATCACTATGCGGTAGCATCACAAAGCACAAAGTATCTCAAAGCACAACGCTTCACAAGGCACAATGCTCCACAATGCACAAAGCTCCACAAGGTATCTCAATGCATCTCAAAGCAGCAGCATCATAATGCATGATAGGCAAACATACAATATATTTACACAAAGTATAAGAGAGAAGTCACTACCTGAATCTTTCCTGACGTTCTTTGGCATAGTGGGCTCACGCGTCTGACAGATCCCATACCAATTTAGGGACAATTGATTAATCTCTTTTTCCAAATGCATATGTCTATAATACTCTAAGTTGGTTATCATTTAGGACTCTTTAGGTAGCTAATAGAGGCTTAAACATATGCCTAAAGGGTTGGAAGAAACTACCCTGAAGACCCTTTTTTCAAAGGCAAACACTGATTTTCAGCTGGCTCACTCGAGTGAAGATGACCTCACTCGAGTGATGAAAGACTCGTGCTCGAGTGATAACGGCTCTCACTCGCGAGTGTTTGACAGTGAGCAGCTACTTCGGCCAGAAAGTGCTCACATCACTCGTGCATAATGCTTTGCACTCGGGTGATGACTTTAAATCCACTCAAGTCCCCAAAAGTGCAACATAAAGAGTGACAACCCGAGGGCGCATGCAATCATCAGAGGGACTAGCTCACTCGAGTATACCCCCCAGTGCTCGAGTGAGAAGGTTTTACTTGCGAGTGTCGGAAGACACTCTTGAACATCAACTAGTGAGTGACAACCCGAGAGCAACCCTAACTTTTGAACACACGCCATTACTCGAGTGATCCCATGCTTACTCGAGTGATCACCAACATCACTCACGGTGAAGGAAGTGCACTCGAGCCCTCTTCATGAGAACCCAGGCGAAACACAAAGCAGAAAGACAAAACACAAGGCAGCACTCGAGTGAGTTCCTCCCTCACTCAAGTGAGGCTATCAGATTGCCAGATCGCAACAATTGATAGAATTTCCCAGATTGGTCAAAATCACACCTAATGGCTCCAAAACTCCACACAAAGCTCATACTCACTCAAAATGACATAGGGAACCCATTGGAAACCTCTAAAACACCCAAATACCATTTTAATCACAATCTATGCCCTTGAGTCTCTATGACACACAACACCCAAATTTCATTCAACTTAATTCCAACTCCAAAACCATTTCCAATACTCAAGGAACCTCACAATGAACTAATCCAAATATCAATCACTATGAAATTCATACATCCAAAAATGACCATAAACCAGGGAAAATTTCCAGATTTACCAAACTTATTCAAAAATCATAACATATATATCAAAAAGCATCAAATGCTTACCTCTTCACTTTGCCAAAGTCAGAATCTTGATTCTCCAACTTTCAATTTCATCCAACACTCAAATCACCACCTTTCAAGATTCTGAAATTACTACAATAGAACTCTTAACACTATGAGAAAATTTAGTGAAGAGTGTTTGAGTAAAGGAGAACTATTACTCACCAAAGATCAAACTTTTCTTTTCCTCTTCCCTTACTTCAAGGTCATCGAAAATGGGAGAAGGAAGATAGAGAATATGAGAGATGGAGATGATGAAGAAGAAGTGTGTTTCTCTTCCCTTGCCCATGCTTCCACCGAATAGGAGAGAGAAGAAAGAGAAAAGTGGACTTTTGTCCTTTGTGCCACATCCAATGGTCCACCAAATGCCACATGTCACCGTCTTACTCATTCCCTCTATGAGCTTACACAAGCTTAATGCACATGATTCTGAATTGTCAGTGTTATTGGTTTGTTAAAACAATACTAGTTTCAAATGGTTCCTGTTAATTTCGTTGAAATATCTAAAACTCTATTGTTGTTGTTTTTTTGTCTATCCTTTTGTTGTTGGATATAGGGTGCTAGAAGTGTTGAGATATATATGGATCATAGTTGGATAAACGCTAAACAAATGAGTGTTGAATATGATAATGGGGTAATAGGTTTTTTAGACTTCGCTAGTAGAAATGCCGATGATGGTAATGGGAAGTTTTATTACCCTTGTGTAGTATGTTTGAATGAGAAGTGACTAAGTACTGTAGATATATATACATATTTAATTTGTAAAGGATTTTGTAAGAGTTATATAGTGTGGGTATGGCATGGTGAAGAATTATAAATGCCAAGTTTATCTCAACAGGGGGAGTGAACTTTGATGATAATGACACGGATACGGATGATTGGATAGAGGATATTATTTATGATGTAGGAGAAGAGACTTTTGAGCAATCACATGCATATGATAATATGTGTGGTGATGCTGAGATGCTGTTGTACCTGGGGTGTAAAAAGTACCAATTATTGAAAGCAGTATTGAAATTGGTAAGTTGAAAGTATGGCATGGATGGAGCGACAAGAGTTTTTCAGAAAGTCTTGAGGCTTTTAAGGACATGCTTCCAGATGATAATGTGTTGTCTTCTCGATACTATGATGCTAAGAAAATATTGTGTCCATTAGGGATGAAGTATAAAAAGGTCCATGCATGCCTTAATGATTGTATATTGTAAAGAAAAGAGCATGAAGAGGAACAACAGTGTCCAATATGTGAAACCCTGAGGTACAAATCAAATAACGCTCCTGTAAATGTATTATGGTACCTTCCAATCATACCAAGGTTCAAGCACTTTTTTGCTAATGAAAACGAGGCAAGAAATTTGAGATGGCATGTGGATGAGAGGATATCTGATGGAAAGCTTCGACATCTGGTTGATTCTTCTCAATGGAAGAAAATTGATCAATTATTTCCTGCATTTGGTGAAGAGCCAGGAACCTTAGGCTTCGGCTTAGCACGGATGGCATGAATCCTTTTGGTAGCCTGAGCAGTATACATAGTTCATGGTCTATTTTGTTGGTAATTTACAACTTATCTCCTTTGTTATGTATGAAATGAAAGTACATCATGTTATCTATGTTGATTTCAGGACCAAAACAACCCGTAAATGACATAGATGTTTACTTGGAACCCTTGATCGAAGACTTGAAAGAGTTGTGGGATGAAGGTGTTGATGTTTTTGACTCGAACAAGAAGGAGGTTTTTAAAATGCAAGCCATTATCTTTTGTACTATAAATGACTTCCCTGTATATGGAAACTTGTCAGGATATAGTGTTAAAGGCCATAAAGCATATCCTATTTGTGAAGAAGGAACATGCTACCATCAACTTCAACATGGAAGAAAGACAGTTTATCTTGACCATAGAAGATTTCTTAGACGAGGCCACCCGTATCGTAGATTAAAGAAAGCTTTTTTTGGTGGACAAGAGTTTGAAGATGATCCGAAGGCATTGACTGGGGAGCAAGTTTATGAAAAGGTGAAAAATATGAATGTTATCTTTGGTAAGACTACAAAGAATAGTAATGAGAAAAGTAAATGGAAAAAGAGGTCTATCTTCTTCAATCTTCCATATTGGCCGAAGCTTGATGTGAGACACTGTATTGATTTCATGCATGTGGAGAAAAAAGTTTGTGATAGTATTGTTAGGACATTGCTTAACATATAAGGTAGTTCTAAGAATGGCGTGAAGGCAAGATTAGATTTGCAAGAAATGAGGATACGAGAAGACTGCATCCAAAGCCATATGGTAAGAGAACTTTTTATCCTCCAGCTGCTCATACTTTGTCTAAGGATGAGAAAAGAAGCTTTTGTGAGTGTTTACATGGCATCAAAGTTCCTTCAGGGTATTCTTCAAATGTTAGGAAGCTTGTCTTGATGAAAGACTTGAAGTTAGTGGGGCTAAAGTCTCATGATTGTCATGTCTTAATGCAATAACTGCTCCCAGTAGCTATTCGAGGCATTGCCGAATACGATCTTTAACATATTTTGACTAGACTTTGTTTCTTCTTCAATGCTATTTGCAGTAAAGTCATTGAGACAGAAAAATTGGATGAATTGGAAAATAAAGGATATTTGATCTTGTGCCAGCTTGAAAAGCTTTTTCTTCCTTCTTTTTTTGACATCATGGTACATTTAATTGTTCTTCTAGTCAGGGAGATCAAGTTGTGTGTCCTTATCTATTTACGATGGATGTAACCAATTGAAAGAACTATGAAAATCCTAAAAGGGTATATGAAGAACCCTAACTGGCCTGAAGTATCTATTGTTTAGAAATATGTTTCTGAAGAAGCCATGGAGTTTTGTCAAGATTACTTGTCAAATATAGGACACATTGGACTTCCTGAACGTTATGAAGAAGAAGGCGGTAGACGCGGGGCTTCAATAAAGAGTATGGATCTTAATGAATTGCAACAAGCCCACTTGTACATCTTGAATAATGTTGATGAAGTTCAAGATTACATTAATGCTCATAAAGAAATTGTACGGTAAGGAAATAGTTAAATGACTGAACAAAGGTTAATTAGGGAGCATAACAAAACTTTTGCACATTGGTTCGAATAAAAGGTTGATGGTGAAGAATGTGTTTCTGATACAATTAAATGGTTAGCACGTAGTCCTGAGGCTGATGTCATAAGTTGGACTTCATTTGTGATAAATGGTTATACGTTTTACACGAAGTCCTGTGATGATAGGAGCACCATCCAGAATAGTGGGGTTATGTTAGTGGCTGAATCTATGCACTTCTCTAGTTCAAAAGATAAGAATCCTAGTTTGGCAGTAATACCTTATTATGGGGTGATTGAAGAAATTTGGGTGGTTGATTATGTTAAAGTTAAACTTCCCATTTTCAAATACAAGTGGGTTGATGTACACAATGGTGTGATGATTGATCCGTTGGGATTTACATTGGTTGATTTGAAGAGTAGAAGTTTTAGAGATGAACCTTTTATTATGGCATATCAAGCAAAACAAGTGTTCTATGTTACTGATTAGGCAAATAAAATGTGGTATGTAGCTCTCCAATGAAAAAGGGTCGTTGATATTAATTAGGAAAGTCATTCAATGAATGATCTTCTTGAGACTCCTTCTTTTTCTAGGGGTTTACCAGAATTAAATGAAGAAGATGAAGTAGCCAATGAACACGGCACAAGAAACGATCATCATGAAGGGATATGGGAGGATATGCCTTTATAAAACTACATTGAAGGTTAGTTAGCTAAAATAATTATCATGAACTATATTTGAATTATGTATATTGTTATTGGTGTATATATATAACTACTTCTTTGTTGTCGTCATAGGAAAATGAAGGATATGAGGCATACATCTTAGTATAGATTCTCCAAAGCCAGGCCAGCTAGTGATCATTAGCCTGAGAAGAGTGTGTATAAAGTATTTTGGCCCTAATGAATAACAACATTGTCATTAATGTAATTTAGTCTTTGATGTATGTATGTAAGTGAAAAGATAAGGAACTTGGTCAAAACAGCATTGTCATGGTTGTGAGTTTATTATTCATGGTTGTTATCCTTGCTTCTGTTTCAGCCGACACTGTTTAAGCACAAGGGAGTTGAGTTTTAATATGTTCCAATGAGTTTTGAGTCTCTCACATGTCATTAAGATGTTAGTTATATAATCTGTAAGAGAAGAAGATTTATTTGAATGTCATTGAACTGGCTGCTACTTGCTAAGTGAAATGTTTTAACAGGGAAAATGGCTTGCTAGATAAATGTTTTAAACAAATTTTTGTTTAAAAAACTACTTTTAAGACCGGTTCTCTCCAAAACCGGTATGAAAAGTACATTTAAGACCGGTTTTGGAGAAAACCGGTCTAAAATTTGAACCTTTTAGACCGGTTCCTTTGATAACCGGTCTAAAAATATTTATTTTTAGACCGGTTTTATAAAAACCGGTCTTAAAGCTTTTTTTTAAGACTGGTTCCATAACTTGTCTAAAAAATAGCAGACTTTTAAGACCGTTTGTATCAAGACCGGATCCAGAACCGGTCTAAAATGTCTTTTTTAACCGGTCTTAAAAGTGATTTTTTCAGTAGTGAATATTGCTCTAATTTTTCTTAAAAAAACATAAAAGAAAAGAAAAAACCACTCAGCTACTCCCCTTGCACCCCCACTAGGGGCAGAAGCTCCTATGATGGCGACTGGGATTTTTTTCGTATTTAGTGTGAGTTTGAATCCATGTTTTGCCTTCAAAACATGAGATCTAAACCATAAAAGCATGTTGGGGCCAAATTTTGTTTTTGAATTGGTGGCAATACCATTGAGCTTTTGCTTAAAAAGTCAGATCAAAGTATAGTTAGGGGTCAAATTTATCACATTATTTGTGACAAATCATGATGAATAAATCCTTGAAGTGGTAGGTATATAAATTGAACATTGGATTAAATTTTATAACGGTGTGGAATAGCATTTATTCATTATTGATAATACTTACTCTTTTTTTTTACCTTGTAATATTAAGCCTAATTGATCGGGCCTTGTTTCTATGTGTTTTTTGTGATAGGCTAGCTCACACACAAGCCAATTTGGGTAGAGATTCCAATCTATAGCCCTTTAGGGCTTATCATGGTTTATGGTTCCCCAGATTTGTGTAATTCTTAACACTCTACCCATACTGTTTTCTCTCGAGTGTGCGAGAGCTTGTTCTCCCTTTGGGAGGCTAGTGTTTTGCGCACCTTTCTCGCCAGCGGTGTGAGCACGTGCATGAGTGGTGTCACCGTTGTAACCCCCTCACGGTAATCACATCCGGATTTCAAATTATGATGTGAAATAGAGACCAATAAAATGAAATCAACAATTTATAATCCCATAACTCGGGATAAGGTATTTCAAAATCAATTCAAAACGTAAATCATTTCAAAATATCGATATTCTTGGTCTCACATTCACGTGCGGATATAACTACTTGAGAATTCAAATCACATAAGAAATATCAGAGTGCGGAAACTAAAATCCCGGCAAAACCCCGGGTTACTTTATATATCACATGGGTTTACTATTTTCCCAAGTGGGGATTACATGTCAAAAACTCACTATGAACATCTATATACAGTAATCCCAAAGCTACAATAGATAACCAACAAATCCCAAAATCCTGGTTGTCCCTAAGAGGTCCTAACCACTCCGGGTTGGTTGCTTTTCCTTCGAGCCACTTGCCCTGTCTGAAAAGGTTAGTCATATGGAAAGAGTGAGATTCTAAAGAATCCCAGTAGCAACAAATCACTCATACAAAATATAAACATAAAGCATGTATGTTCATCATGTTCCACAACTTCACAATGATCTCTGGCTTGCACCACATACGACAGCACTCACGGCTGTAATCACTATGCACAACGCCCGCTTTCGCGGTGAACACTATACCAACTTTCACTGTAATCACTATGCACAACGCCTGCTTTCGCGGTGAACACTATGTAGCAGCAATACGAAGCACAAAGCACCACAAAGCATCTCAAAGCACAATGCATCACAAAACTCCACAAGGTATCTCAATGCACAAGGTGTCACAAAGTAGTAGCAGCAACATCCACACAATGAATGACAGACAAACATACAATACATTTACACAAAGTACAAGAGAGGAGTCACTACTTGTATCTTTCCTGACAATCTTTGGCACAGTGGGCTCACGCGTTTGGCAGATATCAAATCCTATACCAAATTAGGGACAATTGATCAATCTCTTTTCCAATTACTTAATCCCATAATACACTAAGTTGGTTATCATTTAGGACTCTTAAGAGGCCACAAATGTCTCTAATGAAAGCCCTAAAAGGTTGGGAAACAAAAGGTTGAAGGTCACTTTTCAAAAAACAAAGTGCTGGAAAATAGGGGTGGGCCACGGCCCACCATTCCTTGGACTGCGGCCCAAATATGGCCAGAAGGTCGTGGGCTGCGGCCCACCACCCTTAGGCCGCGGCCCAGATAAGGCCAGAAAGGCTTGGGCTGAACTTCGAAAAATCATAACTAATTCTAGAAAAATTGAAACGGAGTGATTCCAAAGCCAAATGAAAGGTATATGAGTCTTCTTTCAAGGAAAAATATAGCCCATCACTAGAAATCACTACACAAATACAGAATTACCAAAAACTACACACTACTCCAAAACAGAGTTCTGTTTCAATCCCAAACTTTGGACAACCATAACTCACAGAATACTAAACGAAATGACACAAAATATGTGTCCATTTTGAATATTGGGATGTGAAATTTAAGACTGGAAAGTTTCATAATTTTCCAATACCATTTGTTTACTCAAAACGCTCGTACAAACATACTGTACAAAACAGAGCCTAAACAAGACAGATTTCCAACTTTCTACCAAAGTGTTCAATGACTCCAAAATTAATGATCAAGCTTATTCCCACACAAAATCACTCAAGGAACACAATGGTAACCTCAAAATGACCAAAATCACCACCCAATCCCATGCCCTATTTTGCCCAATGCACCAAAGCTATCACAAAGGTATCAACTTTCACATTTCCAACCTAAATCCATTCTATCAACCCAAAACACATATCAAAGCACTAATTCCCTGACAATAACATGCCAACCACACATTAACCCTCATTTTCGAAATTCAAGGCAAAATTTCCAGAAATTTCAAACTCAACCAATGGCTACAAAACCTATATAGAAAGGTTTGTCTTACTCACCTCTATAACTTTCCCAAAGGAGTTCCTTGATTCACCCAAGTCCAGAATTTTGTATGGCCACAAACCACCACCAATGGAGAAGCTACAACAATAGAAATGTTGCTCTTAACTCAAGGATCAACTTTGATGAAGGGAGTTTGAGCAATAGAGATCATTTACCTACTCAAAGATCAAGCTTTCCTCTTCTCTTTCCCAAGCTTGTGCGCCAGAAAAATGGAGGAAGAAGGGAGAGAAAATGGTGAGATGGAAGGGATGATGAAATGAGACTTTCCTTCCCTTGTACACACACATACTCTACCGAATAGAAGAGAGAGAATGAGGGAAAAAGTGAAGTTTTGTCTTCTTGTGGCCTCATCCAACCACTACCATAATGCCACATGTCCACATCTCAAGCACTCCATCAAAGAGCTCACATAAACTCAATGTATAGGATTCCGACCCATCAATAATGAATCTCAACCCTTGATCTCAAATTTACATCATATTAATTCCAAAATATTTGATTACATAATTTTATAATCAATCTCAATGCCATTAGCCCTTAATTATACATTGGGATATTACAACCGTCACCGTTTAGGTAGTGGTAAC
Source organism: Inga oerstediana (assembly GCA_963210345.1). Taxonomy (NCBI): domain Eukaryota; kingdom Viridiplantae; phylum Streptophyta; class Magnoliopsida; order Fabales; family Fabaceae; genus Inga; species Inga oerstediana. The sequence continues at coordinate 44,971,543 of OY723405.1, forward strand.
GGAGTGTGTGGATTGAATGATTCTCTCTATCCCCATTGAATAGGGAGGTTAAAGAGTAAAGTGAGGCTGTTGTTCGAGGCTCTTAGACGGATTGGTAAGATTAAGTGAGTCAGAAATTAATCGGAGCAAGGTGCAGCGGAGGTGTATAGATCTGCAGTCCTGATGGTAGCGCTAGATGATTTGGATTGGGTGGTGCCAGAGTACGGAGATCAAACACTGATAGTTAGTGTGGTGACGAAAAACGTATTACATAAACCTACCTTCTGTTCTTTAGCTCTGAAGGTTTAGAATGTTATTGGCAAGACCAAGTTTTATGATGCTGAAGGAAACATGTTCTTATGCAAACTAGACATAAAAGAAGATGCCAATCAAATCATCCGTGATGGTCCATGGAGCATAATGGAACATCACGTTGTAGTGCGCGTCTAGCCTCCTAATCTAGTATTCTCAGAGGTTAATATGCAGGTTTGTGATTTTTGGGTTCAAGTTCATGACATTCCTCCTAATAGTATGGTGTGGAGCAATGCACTTTAATTTTGGATGATTAATTTGGGATTGTTATCGTCGAATCATTGAATTGCCCTTCCAGTAAAGTCATGAATTTTAATTTGGGATAAATTAATAAAATTATAACAAAGGTTCCATATGATATGTCAAGTGACTTTAATCAATCTAACGTGACTTACATCCTATTAAATTTAACATTCATTTTAATGGCAGGAGCTTGGTGATCAAGACCTAAATATTGAAGGTGTTATTTTTAAATTTTTAAAGATAGGGAGGTTATTTGCAATTGAGTTAAAGTTGAAGTGGGTCAAATGTATTTTAGTATTTTTTTTAATTTGAAACAAACTTGCTTTAGTTTATGTAGCTTATAAATAATTATTGACATTTTTTTATAGAGTTTTAAAGAATGAGGCATAACCAATGTTTTGGAACCTGGACCGGACCGGCCGGTCCGGCCCGGGAACCGGTGAATCGGACCATAAACCGGTCCGGTCCTGTGACCGAACCGGTTCACCATCTTTTTTATTTATTTTTAAATTTATTTTTAAATATTTTTCCTTATAATTTCATATTAATAAACCAAAAATATTCAATTTTTCACCGGTTTAGTCCCAGTTTAGCTCTGGTTTGACTCCGATCTGACCCACTGACCCTTGAACCAGTACCCCGATCGGTCCAGTGACCGGTCCGAGTTTCAAAACCTTGGGCGTAACTGATATTGTTGAGAATAGTCAAACTGAGTGGCCTCCTGGGTCCATTACGCAGAATTTAGAAGAAATAAATCCATTGGGCCATTTGCCAAGTAGGAAGTGAATGGGAAGGCCCAAGAGGAAGAGCAAAGAAAAAGCAATTGAGGCTTGGGCATGGGACCTACAAGAGTTTTTGTGTCTTAGATCTATGACAAGGAATTTTTTGTTGGGTTTGGGAGAGAGCTTAGCCTGTGGAGACTTGAACTTAAGTTTTCTTTTAGGTTAAAGGTGTATCCAATAACTCAAATTATGTTTAAAGATGTAACAAGCATATTAAAATACTTAGGAGTGTAATTTTACCCTTAATATATTTTTAATGAAGCAATTCTGATCCATCAACAACAACAGAACATTAACTCCCTTTGCTCTCTGGCTATACTCATTCCTTCTACTTCCTTTCCCCTTTCATTCTTTCTTTAAAGTCCCTCCTTCCCATTACTGTCCCCACCCTCCTCTTCTCTGATGACTAGGTAGATGACTGTGACGATACCCTCCTTCAATAATGAGAACGGTGGCGACAACAACCTCCTTGATCTGGCTTTTTGAGCTTCTAATATCTAACTTCTCCATCCTTGAATGATTTGAGCCCTAGTCGAATACCCCATGTATCTTGCAATTCAATAATATGAATTATGAAATTTCATTTTAGCTTGTGATGCTGCTTGTAAGAAATAGATCTCCTCAAATCCAATATATAAAGATAACTGCAAGAACAAAACCGAAACCCAATTCATAGTAGATCTGATAGTGAGGGAGATGTAGCTTATAAAAGTGAAAACAAAATTTTGCATTACAATTATTCTAAACAAAATCCTAAAAGTCAAAGTTCAATTCTATACAGCGTTTTTTGAAATGAGAGCTAAGAAAAAAGAAATCCAACAAAATGGCTACAATTATTTACACACCCAACAAGATTGTGGAGGAAAATTTTGTAAAGGAGTGAGAGAGAAAATAGAGGCCAATTTTTTCTATAATAATGTGAAGAAGAGGAAGTAAAAATGGCTGTGATTAGGAGCTCTAACGAGGAATTAAGAGAAAGAATGAAAGGGGCAAGAAGGGATGATTCTGTTAAAGATGAAAGAGGAAGTAAGGAGTATGGCAGATTGCCAACAAACAGAGTTAGGGCTCTATTAGTGAATGGGTGAAATTGCCATATTTTTAATACTTCAGGGACAAAATTTCACTCTTAAATACTTTAAGCTGTTAATAGAACCTCTAAAAATAGTTTAAAGAATGGAGTGAGGCAGTGGTTCAAGGCTCTCAGACGAATCAGTAAGATTAAGTGTGAGTCAAAAATTAAACAAAGCAAGTTGTAGTGGAGGTGTATAGATCTACTGTCTTGATGGCTATGGCACTTGATGATTTGGATTGGGTGGTGTCGGAAGATACAGATCAAAGACCGATAGTCAGCATGGTGCCAAAAAAGGTATTACATAAATCTACCTTCCGTTCTTTAGCTCTAAAGGTCTGGAATGTTGTTGGCAAGACCAAGTTTTATAATGCTGAAGGAAACATGTTCTTATGCAAACTAGACAAAAAAGAGGATGCAGATTGAATCATTCATGATGGTCTGTGGAGCATAATGGGTCATCATGTTCTAGTGTGTGTCTAGCCCCCTAATATAGTGTTCTCAACATTTAATATGTAGGTTTATGATTTTTGGGTTCAAGTTTATGGCATTCCTCCTAACGTTATGGTGTTGGGCAATGTATTTAAATTCGAAGCTAGAATTGGGAGGGTTCTTGTTGTGGAAAATCTGAGAGTAAATGGTGATATTGCTTGTATGTTTCTTAAGGGAAGAGTGGAGGTAGATCTAACCAAACCTATAATAATTGAATTTCAAATTGTTAGGGATAATAACTCGAGTACTTGGGTTTATGTTAAATACGAGAAGCTATGTCATTATTGCTATTCTTGTGGGCAGATTGGACGTGAATCTAATTCTTGATCTCAAGCGGTAGGGATACCCTGTAGGAGTGGTTAAGGAGTTCCCATGGCTAAGGTGATTACTGAAATTATAGGTGTCGATAACTTTTTATGGTTAAGAGGGAGAAAATGCAAGGTGATAGGGCTGTCAAGGATGTAGTAATGGAATATTCTACTCATCATAGTGCTGTGGGAGGAGGTGAAAGTGTAGAGGAAGGGACTACAGAAACCCAAATAGGGGGACAGATGATGTGGCTATGGTTAGGGACATTGTTATGGTAGCAAATGTGGGTGAGCCTTCATAGAAAATAGTGGTGGATCCTGCCATTAAAAAGGGGTTGTATGCTTAATCATGAGAAATACCACCAAGTAGTAAAGGATGGTTGGAACAAGGATAGTAGAACTATGGCAAGTAAAATTGATGAGTTTGTGATGAAGCTGAATAATTGCAGAAAGCTTCTCATTTAATGGATTAAAAAGGAGTTCCCAAATAATAGAAAGGTAATAGAGGAATTAAGGGGAAGATTGGAGGCTTGCTATAAGGGAGCATGGAATGAAGTGAAGGTAGAAGAAGTTGCAGCTATTATTAAAATAATTGAGTAAGCCTGGGACCGTGAGGAGGTGTTTTGGTGGCAAAAATCCAGATTAAACTGGATTAAATTTAGGGACAGAAATACTAGGTTTTTCCATAATACTGTGATTTAGAGAAGGCAAAGGAATAAGGTGTTGAAGTTGAGATCTGAAGATAGAGTTTGGGTGGAAGATGTTGGGAATATCAACTCAATGTTTAAGAACTTCTATACTGACCTATTCTCTTCTAAGGTGACTGAGCACTTGGATGAGGTATTGGGTTATGTGCAAAGAGTGGTTACAGTGGAGGAAAATGAGTTGTTAATTAAACCAGTTTTTACCTCTAAATTTGAAGCTGCAGTATTTGACTTAGGACCAACTAAGGCTCTAGGTGCTGATGGTTTTACAGCCTTGTTTTATCAATCAACATGGGAAGAGGTTAAGGAAGAGGTATTTGAGATGGTTAAAGGTTTCTTTGGTGGTAGCTTCCAGTTGAGAAAGCTAAGTCTCACACAGATTGTTTTAGTGCCTAAAGTAGAAACTCCTGAATCAGTTAATCAGTTCCGCCCTATTGGTTTATGCAATGTCTCATATAAGATTATTTCAAAAATCATGACTGCAAGAATAAGAAGTTTAATGAGCAAATATATCTCAGAGCAAGAAAAGGGCCTTTGTAGTAGGAAGACTAATTCTGGATAATGTGATTATAGCAAGGCTTATGATAGTGTTGATTGGAGCTTTTTGAAGGAAGTAATGTTGAGAATGGGTTTCTATGATAAATGGGTAGAGTGGATTATGGAGTGTGTGTCTTTTGTTGAGTTTGAGTTGCTAGTGTCGGGAAAAAAGTTGCAAAGATCACACCACAAAGAGGAATTAGGCAAGGTGACCCTCTCTCGCCCTACCTCTTTATTATTACAGCTGATGTGCTCTCTTTAATAGTTAAGTTTCATATTAGCAATGGTGATTTGAAAGGCATGAGGTTATCTAGAGGAGGTCCTATCTTATCCCATTGTTGTTTTGCTGATGATGCTTTATTCTTTATGAGAGCACCAAGAGAGAATTGTATGATATTGAAGAAGATACTGAGTATGTATAGTGTAGCCCAGGGCAAGAGATGAATTTAGACAAATCTTGCATCTTTTTTTCGGCTAATACTACTCAGGGAATAAAGGATGAGATTGAAAGGGTGTTAGGAGTAAGGGCAACTCAGGAACCAGGAAAATATCTTCGTCTTCCTTTATTATGGGGGAGATCTAAGAGTGCAGCTCTAGCTTTTGTTAAGAGCAAGATCAGAAAAAAGTTGCAAGGGTGGAAACAAAAGCTTTTGACATTTGTTGGGAGGGAAGTTTTGATAAAAGCTATAGCTAATTCGATTCCTATTTACCCAATGACAAGTTTTCTGTTTCCTCAGAAGAATTGTAAGGAATTTGACAGTTTGATCTCTGACTTCTGGTGGGGGCAGAAGGAAAAGGAGGGAAGAAGGATTCATTGGAAGAAATGGAGTGTGATGTCCATCAATAAAAAGGTTGGTGGTTTGGGTTTTAGAAGCTTCCAAGCTTTCAATAAAGCTCTCTTAGCCAAAACTACTTGGAGAATATTGCAAAATCCAGATGAATTATGGTGCAAGATTTTAAAAGGCATTTATTTTCCTCAAAGTAGCTTTATGGAAGCAAGGAAGGGTGGAAGGGCAACCTGGTGCTGGACAAGCATTTTAGAGGGCAGAGAACTGATGAAGAATGAGTTATTCTGGAAATTGGGTAATGGGAAGATATCAAAATTTGGCATGATAAATGAGTTCTAGGTTTAAAAGATGAGAAACTAGCTTATATTCCTGTAAATGATTAGGAGAAAAGCATGTCAGTCAGTTAGCTTATTAGGGAAGGAAGGTGGGATTTGAGTGGAATATTAGATAAGATGTCTGAAGAGGAAAAGTTCAAAATCTTGCATATTAGCATTGGAGAGGTGGGAAAGAAGGATGAAGCAATATGGTTAAAATGTAGGGACTGGAAGTACACTGTGAAGTTTGGTTATCATGTTGCCAAGAAGGAGGAAGAATCTCGTTTAAGATTGGATCCTGGTCCATCACATCAGACACTAAGTCAGCTTTGGCAATGTATATGGAAGTTGCATGTCCCTCCTAAAATTAAGCATTTTTTTTGGAGAATGCTTAATGGGGCCCTGGCAACTAGAGAAGCCCTGAAAAAAGGAAATGTACACAGGATGATACTTGCCCGATTTGTGGCAGTGTAGTAGAAACAGTTGAACACATGATTCTAAATTTCCCTTAGGCTAGTAGATGTTGGTTTGGCAGTTCTCTAGCCCTGATATATTGCAATGATCAGACAAGGAACATTGGAAAATAGTGTGAAGAGATTCTGTTGAATAAAGGTATTGATGAGGAGGGTAAAGCTTTAGTGGCTGCCATATGTTGGGGCATATGGAATGGGAGATGTGATTGGGTGTTTAAATCAATTAATGTTGATGCTGGGAAGGTTATAGTAGTGGCTTCAATGCTAGTGACAGAAGTTTGGAGGGTAAGAGATTTGGATGTTAGTAAAGTGAATGGATCTGAGAAGAAGGGGAGTGTAAGGAGGATAGGGTAGGAAGTGCCTGAATTTGGCAGAGTCAAGATTAATGCGGATGGGACTTTCTTGAAGAATAATGGTTTTACAGGAATTGGGGTGGTTTGCAGAGATAGCAATGAGATTTTCTTAGGTGGATTAAGGAGGAATGCCTAAGCTTGTACTGCTTTTCAAGCTGAATGTTTATCCTTGAAGGAATCAATTTTGGCTAGTGATCATTTTAGTGAGCAAGGAATCTGTATTGAGGTTGACTGTGAAGAACTATACAGATTAGTTAAAGCCAAGGATGCAAATAAAGTAGAGTGGCAAAGTGCAGATGTAGTAGCTGAAGTTATGCTGTTAATTGATGAAAGGCCAAATGTTACTTTTTCATTGGTAGCTCGCTAAGGTAATAGTGCTGCAGATTTTCTGGTAGTTGTTAGTCAAAGGGGGTGGAGCTCAATGGGTGGCTCGTGTTAGCACCAACCCTCTTGAGTGAGATAATTTTGGTTGATGTAGTTGGTAGCAGAAGGGAAGGTCAGACTGATGCAAATAAAGGACCAGATAGAGGAGGTATTGGCTGATACATTAGGTTGCTAATATAGATTGTAGTCTTGATAGTGTTTTGTTTGTCAGTAGTGTTTACTTTTTTCATAGTGGATATGTATAGGTTGTCTTTTCTGATTTACTTTTTGATGAATTAGTGAGTGTAATTGCTTTTTGAATATTAATAAAATTGACTTTTCTATTAAAAAAGGGGGGGTTGGATACTAAGGTGAGGAAATTTTTGGAGATCAGGAAGAGGAGAGTGATAAACTCAAAGGAAGTCCAACTAATATGCTTGTGCCATAAAAACCTTTTGCTGAGGAAGAGGAGCTGGCGGTAAAGCTAAAGAGTATGAGTTTGAAGCGTTGTGCTGAGGAGAGCGGGGATTCGTCGAGGGCAAACAAGAGCGAGATTAGGACTCTAGAGGGAGATGGCAAGCATAGCTTGAAAAGGTTTCCTTCCATTATGGGAAACCTCCTCCCTTAGAAGACAAGAGTCGAAAGAAGTAATTAGATAGATAAATCTATAACTACACATCACACCATCTTATAGAACATTCTTATTCAATATGAATCAAATCCAAGCCTCTCTTATCAACAAGTTTGGCCTGTTGTTGAACTTTAAAGTCGTACATCCTTGTACTCGATGCTGTTATAAACTGGCTTTTGCTTCTCTAATAACTCAAGTGTAGGGCCTGTTTCATTCTCATGAGCTGTTCCATTCCCCATTGCAAAACTAAGCCTTGTTAACCTTTCATATTCACCATAGCTCTGTGCCAAATACTCTTATACCTTCCATTGCTCACAATCCAAATAGGAAAAAAATTATCAAAATATAGTGTTGGAATAGAGTTTGGGATATAAGCATGTTTTTGCTTCATATAAGATTTGTGTATATTTTAAAAATGAACTGTCCCTCTTATTTCTTATATAAGAGACAAATAATAAATTCTTAAAAGTGAGAAATTTTAGTTGGATTAATAAATACCATTTTGATCTTTATTATATGCCTATTTTAACTAATTCTTACATACTAAATTAAAGAATGACAGATAAATGACTAAATATGTTCTAAATTAATAAAATTTTTCAAGTTTAATTTACCCTTATTAAGATTTTCTTTTACTCTCTTCTTTGAAAATAATTCTCACCTTTCTTCCCTTTTCTTTTTTTCCAATGAGAATTAAATAAGGGTAAAATTATAAAACAGTAATTAATAACCCTATAAGTGGACTTATATTTAGGATAAAAAATTTCTTCGACAATGGACTTAAAAACAAGGACCATAGAGTAGTAGTATTTTACAAATTCAATTTTCTTTCCAAAAATGCCCTCTTTTAATAAATGATTTGATAGCTTTTCATAGTTGATCTCATCAATAAATACTAATTTTTAATGAGGGAATAAAAGAACAATTTAATAAATGCTTTCAGACAAGATAAGAGGTTGTTATTATTATGTTTTTTTTTGGGTTAATTAGTAGGGCCAAAAGAACCAATAAAAATTCTCTAAAAAAAAGACAAGAGGGAATATATGTGTTTTTAATCAAATATGTAATTAATAATTAAGAGATTAAATAAAGGTGACCTCAAGTTGATCTCTAGTGTTGGCAATTACGCAGTGGGGAAGAGGATTGACATTAATCAAGTTGCCATCATGCTTCACTTGTGTTGGTGTTATGAAATAAAAGTGGGTGTGTCAAATAGGAACAAGTCCCACATTGCTTGGGGGAGAGAGAATACAAGTGTATAAATTATACCTTGTGATTTTGGGCCATTAAGTGGGTCAAGAGGGAGAGTGGACTCGTGCTTACATCAATAGGTACCAGGAGGCAAACTCAGTGGAAATTTGGCAATTTGCCCCTAACGCGCGAGGTTAAATATGGATTGGGTACTTTTTATTAAAATATTGCTTGAGAAATTCTAAAATTAATTTTGTGAAAATGGCTTTCCGAAGAAACCCAGTTTTTGAAGCTTTCGAATTTGATAGCTTGATGTTTCTGTTACAGAGGCTTTAAATCAGATTTTATTTTGCTTTAATTGGTTATCTTCTCTAATGTTTAAATCTTTAAATATGATTTCATTACCTCTCAATGTTCAGAAATCGAAGTTTTCACTACCTCTCAACATTCAAAACGGAAGATCTTATTACAGCTAACATTTGTAACGAGAGATTAAATTTCCATGAATGAGTTTAATGGTGTTTAATTCATGCTCAATGGGTACCTTGGCTCGCCACCTATAAAAGGTAGAGTCTGTAGAGGTTCAAGGCACCTCACTCAGAAATCTCGAACATTATACCTTTTTGGCTTTTCTCTTCATCCTATATTCTCTCTGCCTGCTGGTTGCTTTTATATTTTATTGTTCTGTTCACCTTGTATTTGTAGGAAGGGTTAGTTTTGTCCTGAGAATGCCACTTCCAATTATTTGGTGGTTGCGGAATACCTCTTAAGGACAGCGTCCTTGGATGTGACTTAGATTATATAGTATTTTTTAAGAACTACACCAACAGCTTCAACCGGTGGTTCTAACTTGATGGTAATGCCTATGCCGAGATAGTTTCTAGATGTTTCCAAGATAGAGCAGTTTGAAAGGGAGAACTTCATACGCTAGCAAGAACGTGTCTACACTATTTTTGACATACATGGAGTTGCTAATGCGCTTACACAGCCTGCATCTTCCATAAATGTTGACCAAGCCCAAAAGAATGCTTAGGCTTATACTAACAGGGTTTGTAGATACACTCTCATTACTACTTTATCTAATGATCTATTCGATGTGTACCATGTCTACAAAGAAACAAACGAGATGTGGGGATCGCTTATCCTCAAGTATACTATTGAGGATGATGGAGCAGAAGTTCATGATAGGAAACTTTTAAAAGTGAGAGATGATAGATGACAAAGATATCAAGCTCTAGATCAATGAGTACTACAAGTTGAATGAGGAGCTTAAGGCGAAGAAGATCAATTTGCCAGATGAGTTCATGGCCGGTGTTCTGATCAAGAAGCTACCAGATTCTTGGAATGACTACAAGCAATAACTGAAACACAAATAGAAGTAGTTGTCTCTGAATGACCTGATCATTCATATCATCATTGAAGATACCAACTAAAAGGCGATACAAGCTGCAAAGGGAAAAGAAATGACTACTAAAGCAAAACTAGTTGAGGAAAAGCCGCACAATAAGAGGTACAACACCAAAAACAAAAAGAATAAAAATAAGAAACCTTACCACAAGCCCAATGATACCAACCCCATAAAGAAGATGGGCAGTTGTTTTGTGTATAGGAAACTAGGTTATTATACAGTGTGTAATCCCCGTACTTAAATAGGCCGTAAATAGTGTTTAAACATGTTTTATAATTGAATAAGAGATTAAGGATAATTTAAAATTTTTTACAAAACTCGTATAATACGATCTTCATTCATTTTTAAATAAAAACATTTGGCCTGTTTGGTTTGTCACATACACAATATTAGAGTGCTAGCAAATTTCCTGACATTCACCCTGGATATATTCGATAACCAAAGGATTTTATAGGGCATCTTTGTCTATCTCAATTTCCCATACGGGGGATTATACAACAACTACAATTCTATGGTCAACATGTTCATACAATTGTCCAAAATGATAACCAAAAACCAAAAGCTAAGACTACTGCTGGCAATCCTAGTCGCCCTTGTTCACTTGCTTGTCCCTTGACCTGCTTGCCTTGGCTAAAATGGTTAATTGGAAAGAGTGAGATTCAAAAGAATCCCAGTAGTAACATTTCACGTATATGATGTATAATTAAACAAAGCATGTAAGTATATATCACAATTCAGCAATATCAGCATTTAAAGCTGGGCTAACCTCTACATCCCAATAAGCTACATTCAAGGCCGGGCTAACTGCAACAAACCAATTAGTAACATTCAAGGTCGGGCTAACTGCCGCAGACCCAATCAGCAACAGCAGCATTCAAGGTCAGGCTACCATCTATGACCCAATCGATCACTCAATGATAAATATAAACAAGCAATGCATTAAACATGATATAAGAGAAAGTGTCACTACCTTGTTCTTTCCATTCTTGTCAGGCGTAGGCCTTCTACGTTCCGGGTAAATATCAAGTCCTATAATCATAATTAAGGATGACAGGTTATCACTTATCCCAATACTCAAATGACTTCAAAAACACTTAGATTTGGTTATCATTAAAGTCCTTTAGGTGACTAGTAGAAGCCTAAACAACTACTTAAAGGGTTGGGGAGTACTATCTCAAAGACCTCCTTTTCAGTGTGCCTCGTAAAACGTGTCGCTTCCGGCTTCCTACTTGGTCCTAAAATATCAAATGTACATGCAATAGATCATAACCTATCCAAGTATCATTTTAGACTCTTCCATAGTGTTTCTTGTGGTTATATCAGTCTATGGTGAAAATTTACAAAAATGCCCCCGGGACCCCAGCCCGACCCCGCCATATTCGGCTTGATGGCACGTTCTCCTAAAATTTTGACTAAGGCTATTCTGACGTATTTTCGCCCAAGGAATTCATTTCCAGGATCAGAATCACCAAATTCAGTGTCAAATTACGAAAATACCCTTGACAACCCCGATTTAGGGTTTTAGGGGCGTTTTCATAATTATGCTTTTTCAACATTTTCCGAAAAAGTGACCAACTATAACCTCTCTTATTTTTGCCTATCAAATCCAATGGAATCATATATTTGATAAAAATCCAACTCCTCCCCCCTAGAATAGTGCTGGCCAAAACTTTGGTCAAAAATGGAAAAAATTAAACTGTTGTGTTTTAGCTTCCAAAAATCATAACTAATTCTAAAAAAAATCAAAATGAGGTGATCCCAAGTCCTAATTAAATATTTTTAAGTCCTCTTTACAGGAAAAATATGAATCATTGACTTCTATAACCACAAAAATCCAAAATTCCACAAATGTCCATACTGTTCCAGAATTAAGTCCAGTTTCGACATCAAACTTTGGAAATTCATATTTCCCAGCACACACATCGAAATTTCAAACATTATATATCCATTTTGAAGATTGGCATGTGCTCTATTAGATTGGAAAGGTTCAGAATTTTTTGCCACCATTTGCCCATTCAAAACGTCCATGTGAACTGATTGCCAGCACAGGGTTTTCACTAACCAAAACTTGCAATTTTTAAACTTAAGTTTCCAACGGTCCAAAATTCACATCCAACACTACTCTCACATAATTTTCCATAAGGAAACCAATGAAAACATCAAAACAACCAAATTCCCACTCCATCTATATGTTCTGTTTTTGGCATATATTCAAAACAAAATCCAAAATTGCCAAACATGACATTTAAGCTTTAATTCAATTCTATCAATCCAAAACACATAATAAAACACCATTTATATGACCACAACATACCAAACACTCAATGACCCTAATTTTCGAAAATAGGGCAGAAAATTCCAGAATTTATGAGCTCAACCAAGTGCCACAAAACATAGGTAGAAATGTTCATCTTACTTATCTCTACCCTTTCTCAAAGGTGTTCCTTGCTTCTCCAATCTTTAGATTTTCTTGAGTGCTCAAAACACCACCAATGGAAAATATAAAACCATAGAAATGAAGCTCTCAACCCAAGAAACAATATTAAAGAGAGAGTTTTTGCATTTGAACTTATCTTGATGGTCAAATGGCTTACCTTTTGAAAGCTTTCTTCCTTTTACTTTTTGCTGCAATGGCTGCCAAAATATGGAGGGCGAAGAGAGAGACGAGATTGTGAAGAAGGTGAAGAAATGATGGCTCTCCCTTGCCCCTTACTCATGCAGCCGAAATGTAGGAGGAGAGAGGGAAGGAACATGATAAAAGTGTTGTATTTTGACTTTCTCAACTACTCCTTCATCATCTGCTCTTGCCACTTATCAAACTCTCATTGGCTCTCATCAAGTAAGTAAATAATTTGTTACTCTAACTACTTCATTAGCCATTTAGTTACCCCTTCTCATTTCTCTTAGTTAGTAATTAATTTCTCTATTAATCACTGACTAATTAGCCGATAATTTTCCATTCTTTCAATTTTTTTCACTAATTATGGCATATTAACTTAAATTTCCACATAACACAAATTTAAATTATTTTCCTTCTTCCATGTGCCATTTACCCCTATTTTAGCTCCTAAAATTACTTTGTCATATAATTATGTTAAAATACAGGGTGTTGAGCATTTCCAATAATTAATTTGGGTCTCAAATCAACTTTAATTCACAACAACATTCTCAATAATTGTCATTAGCCCTTAATCAAAATTTGGGACATTACACAGTGCAATGCATGAAAAGTGCTAAAAGAGATATCTCTAAAAGGGGTGGAAAATGTGAATTTGGTTGAAGGAGATAATAGCAGTGATGAAGAAATCATTGTTGTTATGGTGTCACAAGCCCTTCTTATCTCTAATGTGAAGAAATAGGTGGTAGACTTAGGAGCTACTAGGCACATATGTGCAAACATAGAGATGTTTACCTCATTTGAAGAGGGAAAGACCATGTTTATCTAGCTGACTCCCGAACTACTAAGGTTCAAGTAAAAGGGAAAGTGGTACTGAAGCTCACATCTTGAAAGACCTTGGCATTGAATGATATGCTGTGTGTACCTGAAGTCAGAGCTAACTTAGTATCTATGGTGCTACTTGGGAGGCTTGGGGTTAGGCTATGTTTTGAGTCTGACAAGATTGTCATGACCAAGAATAATGTTCCTATTAGGAAGGGCTATTGTAATAAGGGACTGTTTGTTCTAAGTGTTGGTAAAATGAATAAGAATGCATCTTCTTCTACTTACTTGGTTTTGATGTGTGGCATGCTAGATTAGGACAAGTTCATAAATCCTATATTAAAAGACTATAAAATCTTGGGCTGATTTCTAAAACTAAAAATGATTTTAAAAAGAGTGAAGTTTATGCAAAAACTAAGTAGGCTAAAAAGTCATATTTTTCTACTCAAAGAGAAATAGAGTTGTTAGCTTTAATTCATACTGATTTGGGAGATTTAAAACAAATTGAGACCAGAGGTGGTAAAAGGTATTATATTACTTTTATTGACAATTTTTCAAAATATACCAAAGTGTATTTGATGAGGAATAAAGATAAGGCTTTTGAAAAATTTCTTTTGTACAAGGTAGAAGTAGAAAATCAATTGAATTAAAAGATCAAATGGGTCAGGTCGGATAAAGGAGGAGAATATTTATTATTAAATGATTTTTGTGAAAAGGAAGGGATAATTCATAAAGTAACTCCTCCTTATTCACCTGAATATAATGGTGTTGCAGAAAGGAAAAATAGAACTTTAAAAGAAATGATGAATGCTTTGCTTGTGAGTTCTACTTCATCGATAACCTATGGGGTGAATCCTTATTATCTGCTTGTATTTTATAAAACAGAATACCCAACAGGAAAATTAAAAAGACACCTTATGAGTTATGGAAAGGTTTTGTGCCTAACATTTAATATTTGAAAGTGTAGGGGTGTCTTGCTAAAGTTTTACTACCTAATTCTAAAAAGAGGAAAATTGGCTCTAAAACTTTTGATTGCATGTTTATTGGATATGCTCAACAAAGTGCTGCTTATCATATTTTTGTTTTAAAAAGTGATGTTTTGGATGATAACACAATTGTTGAAATGGAAAATGCAGAGTTTTTTGAGCATATTTTTCCTTTGAAGGTTGAGCATATTCCTAAAACAGTTAAAAATTCTTCTTCTTCTGCTAAACAAAATTCAAAGAAGTTTTGGTTGAAGATTTAAGGAGAAGTAAAAGACAAAGAAAACAAACATCCTTTAGAGATGATTTTTATACTTGGTACAAGATGAACCCAAAATTTTTTATGAAGCTATTTCTTCTTCTAGATGAATCTTTTTGAAAGAAGCTATAAAAGCTGAAATTGATTCTTAGAATAAAAACAAAATGTGGATTTTGGTAGACTTGCCTCTAGGAGTAAAGCCTATTGGTTGTAAATGAGTTTATAGGAAAAAGTATTTTCCTGATGGAACTATTGATAAATACAAGTCTAGGTTGGTAGCCAAAGGGTATACTTAAAAATAAAATGTTGACTATTTTGACACCTTCTCTCCTGTAACTAGGATTTCTTCTATTAGAATCCTAATTGCCTTAGCTTCTATTCATAATCTTTTCATTCATCAAATGGATGTTCAAATAGCATTTTTAAATGGTGATTTGGAAGAGGAGATTTATATGGTGCGACCTGAAGACTGTATTGTTCTAGGGCAAGAAAACAAAGTTTATAAACTTGTTACATCTTTGTATGGTTTGAAAAAAGCACCTAAAAATGGCATGAAAAACTGTATAACACCTAAACAATGGCATGAAAAACTGGATCAAGTTTGGTCAAGTGGTGGTTTCTTTATTGTTGAGGTAGAAAGATGTGTTTATACAAAACTTGTAAATGATGATTGTGTAATTATTTGTTTATATGTGGATGACATGGTTATCTTTGGCACTAGTATGAGTGTTGTGCTTGAGACAAAACATTTTCTTTCTTTTAATTTTGACATGAAAGATTTAGGTGAAGCAAAAGTGATTTTAGGTGTTAAGATCATTAGAAATGATAATGGCATCATACTTTCTCAAGAACATTTTGTTGAGAAAATTCTGAGAAAGTCTGAATTGTTTGATGAGTCTCCTATGAATACTCCTTATGACCCTAATGCGCATTTAAAGAAAAATGGAGGAGATCTAATCACTCAATCTAAATATGTACAAATTATTAGGAGTTTGTTGCATTTAATGAAATATAACAGGCTAGACATAGCATGCGCTATGTGTAGATTGAGCAAATATACTCATTGTCTAGACAATGTGTAACCCCCTGTCGTAATTATATCCGAAATACGCGATTTAAAGTGAAATAGAGACCAATAAGAAACAAAACTATTTTAAAATCCCATCTTCACGATAGGGTTTTCACAAATACCTTTTGAAATATAATACACCTGGTCTCATATTCAAATTTCGAATACAATTACTATGCGAAGATAAATCACATTTATACCAATATCAGAGTGCACAATATAATCATCCAGGTAATCCCGGGTTTCATATCTTCGCTAAACAATCATAGGGCACATTAGCCCATACAACTCCTCAAATAGGGATTACACAAACCCATTCGAATACATACTCAATACTCATCCAAATATACAAATACACATCCCAACTATAATGATAACCAACTACCGAATTTTCAACCTGAAGGAAGTCCTCTTCGCCCTTGGCTGCTTACTCCATCATCGATCTACTACCCTGTCTGAAAGGTTAGTAGGGGAGGGTGAGATTCGAGAGAATCTCAGTAGGTAAACAATATCAATATGCACGTACGATACATGTTTAATGCATGACATGCTTGCATCACACAACTCATGATAACATAATGACAATTTGCAAGCTCAATGCTTCGAACAATATACCTATGGCCATAGCATAAATTGAAACATAGCTTCAAATTACACATAATTATGCAAAGCTAAGACATGCACCAACACACTAACACATATATCAAATACAAGCAGAAGAGATATGTTCCCTACACTCTTTCTACGTAAACTCCAGCTTCGGCTGCTCACGATCAGGGCGAACACCAAATCCTATAACCAAACAAGGACATAGGGTTAATCCCTTTCTCAATTCCTCAACATACAAACACTTAATGTTGGTTATCATTTAACACCTTTAGGTGGCTAATCAAAGCCCAAACATATGCCTAAAGGCTTGGGAAACACTTGACCAAAGATCACCTTTTAAAAGTCCAAAATGCTGATTTTTGGGGGTTGGCCGCGGCCCACAAATCCACTGGCCACGGCCAAAAACTGCCCAGAAACACTTGGGCCGCGGCCCAGAATCCGCTGGTCGCAGCCAAGAAAATCCAGTTTCTTGGCTGAACTTCTAAAAATCATAACTAATTCCAAAAAAATCAAAATGAGGTGATCCCAAAGCCAAATGAAAGCTATTCAAGTCCTCTACACAGGAAAAATATTTTCCTTTACTAGAAATCACCACACAAATACAGAATTCCCCAAACCTCAAGACTGTCCCAAAACAGATTCCATTTTCGACCTCAAACTTTGGACAGCCATAACTCACAGAAGACGAAATGAAATGGCACAATTTATGTGTCCATTTTAAAGCTTGGGATGTGAAATTTAAGAATGGAAAGTTTCATAATTTTCTGACTTCATTTGCCCAGTCAAACGTCCACACAACCAGACTGCCCAAACAGAATTCCCACTGGACAGAATTTCCAGTTTTGCACACAATGTATCCAATCCAATTCAAATCAATTCCAATGATTAAATACCACAACATGACACCATTTTCAACATAAAACAACATCCAATTCATCCAATTACATACCACACGAAAATACCATAAAATCAGGGCAAAATATCACAATTCTCAAAACTCCACCAAAAACCACAATCAATAGATCAAAATGGAGCAAACACTCACTTCTTCCTCTTTCCCAAACAAATTCCTTGATTCTCCATCTTTCCAAATTTCCTCAAGCCATAAAACACCTCCAATCAAGAATATAAAACCATAGAGATGAAGCTCTCATCACTATGAACAACATTAAAGAAGGGTATTTGAGCATTAGAGGACATTATCTCACCTAAACATTGAACTCTTCCTTTCTCTTTCTTCCTTGCTTTGGGACGCCATGGAGAAACAAGAGAGAGATGAGATGATGAATAAATGAAGATGATGAAGAAGGGAGCAGATTTTTAGGGCCAAAAACCGTCCAAATAAGGGAGAGAGAAGAGAGGAAGGGTATTGAATCTTTGACCCAAGATCAAGGGTCCAAATCTTGCCACTTGTCATGATCTTGATCCATCTTCATGAGCTCACATAGGCACTTGCACACATGATTCCACCCTTTGATCTCTACACAAATTAATCTCAACCATTGATCTTGAAGTTACCAATAAGTTCCCTCTTCGGTAACTGACCAATTGGTCGGTAACTTTACCGTTTTGCCCCTGATTACGGTAATTCTCATTGAATCACCACCAACACTTCACATCTTTTCATTTAGCCATAATATGCGCCTTCCCTCTATTTTAATTCAATTTAGATGTTAATCCATAATTGAGCTTAAATACAGGGTTTTGGCGCTGCTCACTGCACATATGAATCACATCGGGTGCCAAATCACACCATAATCTCCAAAAGAATTTATTTATCACTAACCACCTCCACTTTTGGAGTCATTAACCCTTAATCACAATTTGGGATCTTGCTAAATCGGGGCTTAGCAATCCACTTATTTCAGGCTTATTCTCTAGTCTCAAGTCTCAAAATTCGGGGTATTACACAATGAACATTGGAAGGCTCTGGTAAGGGTATTGAAATACTTAATAGGTACCATAAATTATGGTATACATAGTAGTAGATTTCCTGATGTATTGTAAGTATACAATGATGCTAACTGGACCACAGATTCAGAGGAGAGCAAGTTCACTAGTAGCTATATTTTCACTCTTGGTGGTGGTGTCGTAACTTGGAAGTCAGTCAAACAAACTATCTTAACTAGTTCCTCAAGGAATTCTAAGTTTATTGCTATGGAGTTGGTTAGTATTGAGGCTAAATGATTGAAACACTTCTTGGCAAATATCCCACTAGTGAAAAACTAACACCATCAGTGTCTTTACATTGTGATAGCTAATTTGCGATAGCTACAGCTACAAATAAAAACCTTAAATGGTAAAAGTAGACATATTCGATTGAGACAATATTATAAGGCAACTACTAAAAGATGGTGAAATCCCAATTAATTATGCGAGGTCAGTTGTGATCTTAGCTAATCCATTTATAAAACCCTTGGAAAGAAAAAAAATATTTGATTCATCGAGGGGAATGGTGTAATGTACTGAAATTTAGTAACCTATATTGCTTAGTATGTGTAATTAGTTAGATAAAATGTGCTTGTGCATATGTATAGAAGCAAACTTGGCATATTCTCGAAGCACACATACATGCTGCCATCTTATGGCACACTTAAGCACACATGGCACATTTTTATGACACATATATGTGGCGCGTTCTTAGGGTAGACAAACACAAAGTAACTTTTCTTTAACTTTTGGGTTGGAGCCATAAGACTATGCCACATAAGTTCCCTTAGCTTTTTGCTTTTGGGTTGGTTAAATATGAAGCCACCACCTAGATCCCTTAGCTTTTTAGCTAACTTTTCCTTTTAGGTTAGAGCACTCTTGGGTCGCCACCTAAGCTCCTTCATGAATGACATGCATAGTTACCTGAATAACTCATCTTTCTTCTGTATGGCCACACGGCCATCCTCCCCTAATACTACACTTGCAAGCTAGATGAAACTACAGACTTCCCTTCCCCTGGCAATCAAAGTTGGCCAAGGGCACCAAGAGGGAAGAGTTGACTAAATTTTTCTAGGACACATGACACCGTAATAGGCCAAACACTTATACACATGTGACAATTAAATCTAACACTTCCTAACTCTTTAAAATTCAGCCAAGGGGAAGAAAAATGAGAGGAAAAATAAGAAAAAAAAATATAGAGAAAAGGAAAAAGGAGAGAGGGTGTCGAATTTGTAGAACACAAAAGAGAGAAAGTGTACTTGAGCAAATTTCATCCCCGAAATCGTGACTTTAGCTCCAAGTTCCTTCATCAACCTTGCTCTTCTCATCCAGAGCAACATTTCTACAACTTTAGTTTCTTGAAAGGAGGATTTAGGTGCTATCTAGGTGGTGTTAGAGTTAGAGAAATCAAGAAAGAGTTATAGCACCAGATAGAGGTAAGCATAAGCTTCAATTTGACTCTAGTATCTTCAAATTTGGTTAAGCTTTCATGGTTGTTAATATGTTGCCTTAATTTTCAGTCAATAGGTAATCTTAGGGTTTTAATGATCATGTGAACATGAATATGATGTTAGCAGAGGTTTAATAATGGTAGGAATGAAGTAGAGTAAGTTTTGTTGATCAAAATTGTAAAATCACTTTGTTTGACCTAAGGTTATGTTTCAGCCAAGAATAGGGCACTATGAAGGGATGATATTTTGTTGATTTTGAGGTTTTTGATGAGTTTAGAATTAAACATTTTGTAGGAAAAGATGAGTTAGTGACTTTGGAAGCATTGGAATTGAAAATAGAATTATGGCCTACAAACCCTAATATTTCAGCCCTAGATGGTTCATAGGGAAGGAATTGGATTTTGTCAAATTAGAGGTTGGAAATATATTATACATGCAAAATTATGTGGGAATAGCTTGTGGAAATGATTTTGGAAGGGTTAGATTGAAAACCCTAAAAACTGGAGTTAAGGGTTGTTTGAGGTTAGTGCTTCCAGATTTGTTTCCAGGGAATTTGGTTGCTTTAGGTTTGATTTTGGATAGAAAAACATTGTCTAATGATTGTAAAATTTTATAGGTTATTAGTATACATCTCATGATTTAAATGAGCCATAGAATGAGTTAATTGGGTATGTAGTTTGTAAGCTATGAATTTTGCAAGTTTAGGTATCAAATCTAGAATGAATTTTGAGGTAGATATGTTGGTCGAGGATCCTAGAATTTTGCACCTACAGGTAGCATTGGTTAATGTTTTTCCTTTACAGAAAAATTAAAGAGCTTCACATAGAAACTTGAACCACCTCATTTGGAGTTTTCTAGGTTAAGATATGAATTTTTAAATTTTTCTAATGAAATTTGGTAGAGTAGGGTTGAATTTGGAATTTCTAGTTTTTAAAGGGAATTGTGCTTAGTAAGGACATGAGGATTAGAATCATGTTTTAGAGACTAATGTGTTCACATTGAGCACCCAAATCACAAGGAAGGAAAAAGTATAATATGTTGTAGCTTAAGTATGCAATAGCCATTATACAAGAAGTATTAAAGATAACCAGCAAAAGTTAAGTAAAGGACAAGAATAGGGATGGGTCAAAGAATAACATAATCTTTATTATGTTAATAGAATTGAAACAAGTAATGACCCATCTATTAATGAATTATAAATTATAGGATTTGACATTTGTCTGAGCTCGTAAAAGAGGTTTGTTGGTAAAGTGTTGGAAAGGCAGTCAGGTAGTAACTCTTTTTCTCATATATTATGTAATTGACATACAACAAAGGAAAGCGGATCTCAGGGCAAAGATGTAAACACTAATAATTAAAGAATGTAGATGATGTTGGAAATTGTGCCCTAGGGATCAATCATTATACTTTGAACATTGTTATTTAATGAATTTTTCCATTTTGTTGTCATATTATTCACATGTTAACTATGATAATTGTATCCTTGGATAAATCATAAAGATTTTCCTAAATGTCCCTAGTTGGTCATCTATGCCAGGGCAGAGATGGAGTGAGACCGGTATAGCTTTGATGAGGTATGGAGATACAAATTAAAGTCTTAAGCACTTATAAGAGTACAAGGTGTAGGATCGAAAGCTGCATGGATCAAGTCATAAGCTTATCTCATGTATAACTGTATCACAATGCCCTTTAACTTGAGATCATCATGGATTCCTACATCAGAGTAGCTAAGCTTTGACCTAGTCAAAAGTCACCTTTGATCGGGTGATGATAAAGGCTATTGTCGAACTTGGTGGTTTTCATGCAGAGGAATGTGAATGGTCAAGATAGAATTTGTCCTTCATATTAATAGAAAGATATGATTGGGCCTCTGGATGACTGATCTAAGAAATGTATGGCCATACTGTTATGGAAAGGAGTTTTTATTTCTATTGTTAGACTATTCAGGAATCAAGAAAGTAATGGTCAAGAACAGGAGGTGGACATTATCCACACCTCATCTTTGGCCAAAATATCATGTGATAAAAGGGACGTGACATGGTTGTATGACAGGTTGCATCCTGTTAATGATCTTCATATGAATTGGGTAAAATGTCTTGCTAGAGGCTGTTTGCGACTTGTGGGTTAGTACAATTATTAGCTCACTGCCAACTTCATATAGGCCTATGGGGTCGCACACAAGAATAGCCCAACACGAGCTATAATGTCCAGGTTCATTGAATTTAAGACGTGTCTAAGATTCAATGAATACAATATTTAATCTAGGGTGGACGAATTTTATATTTATATATATGTATATGATATAGAATTCGTGAAAAGAAAATTAATAATATATATATATATATTTGAAATACATATATACATATATGTGTGTGTGTGTATTATATGATAATATTATTATATTGTGTTAGTTTTAAATTTATTTTTATTAGATAAATTAAATTTAATAACTAACATGATAAAGATATAATATCTCAGAAGATAAATTAAATCTAATTCCATAGGTTCTTTAATCATATTAAATAAATAGGTTAATTAAAAATGTTGAACAGATTTAATTAAATCAAATTTATTTAATTAGTTCATCAAAAAAATTGAGTGTTAATTGATTTCAAAATTAATTAAGCTTAATTTTGAAATTCCAATATAGCCCTATCAGTTATAAAAACGAATGTGCAGCATAACATTGGTATGGATAAGAAAATAAGGAGCCGCAAGAAACCCTGGGAGATGGGAGACATTGGAGATGCTAGCACGCATTTTGTATTAGGGTCATATTCATATGGATACCGGTAGAGGGAGCTGATATGAAATGTCGGTTCCTGGAGATCGAAAACCTTAAAATGCAAAAAGGTATGATTCTTACTACTTGATTTAAACGCCATTGATAGATCTGCAATTAGGATTGGTAAATTTTGAATTTTAATTTTCCGCTGTGCCTGCCAATCCCAACAGATGAAGGCCATAAGATTTCTATTGGTTATCTGTTTGTTAATTTCGTTGAGACTTGGGATGTTTGGTAGCCTTTTGGTGCTACCTGTATTATATGTGTCTGTATATATATATATATATATATGTAAAGATGCAACCATAGTACTAGTAGCAGTAGTAATAGAGGTGGAAGTATAACATGTATTGTGAATCAATATTTTTCCTTAGCATGATAATTGAATTAGGGTTAGGCGATCACATGATAAGGGCCCACAAATTAATGAACAAGATACTAGCTTATAAGCAGAGAAGCACTCTGATAGTAAATAATAAGGCTAAGGATAGATGAATCATAATGAAATTTGTGAACCACTAGATAATTATTTTGAGAGTTTAAATTTTTTAGAAAAGCCCAATCAAATTACAAGTTCAATCACTGTGTTGAAGTAGGGACATAAACTTATTTTCAAAGGTATAATTGTCCCAGGATCGAAACCTGGCTTAGTGGTTCGAATACATTGTGTAAAGGCTCATCATATAACTTTAGAAATATAGGAGTCACAAATGGGACTGAAGTTGATACAAAGTTAATAGAGATGGCAGCCTAACCTCTGTGATTGGTGACCCCATGAAGGAGGTTCAATAGGTAAGAACAAGTCATTTGTTTGTTCCACTAGAATGAAAGTAAACTTGTTAGTCCCTTCCTATGATATCGAGAAAGTGTTAGGATGCATGTTGGTGAGGATGATCAAAGCTCTTAATGATTTCATAAGCCTATGGGATAGTAAGCCCTACGTAGGTACATTTCATGAAATCACCTCAAGAAATGTGGATCATGAAATCACCTCAAGAAATGTGGAGTGGGGAAATTCCTATGAGATTGTGGAAAAATGTCCAAAGCATCCATTATGCACCGGGCTCACGCATGCTGTCTTAAGGTACAAAACTGTGTGAACAGTGAAATGTGGGGGTATAATCTAACTCTTAATACCTCTAGTTCATGCCTAAGAGCTATTGGTTTTAAGTTCATAGGACCATTAACATCTCTATATACTAAGTGTTATTAGTTTAGGTCTAGTTTTAAAAGTCCATAGAACCACCAGATACAATGGTTATATCCGTATGTGCAACTCAGCTAAAGGTGTTCCTTTTGACACATGTGGAGGATTGTTGGAGTTATGAGAAAAAAGTGGGTATGTCAAATAGGAGTAAGCCCTACGTTGCTTGGGAGAGAGGGAATACAAGTGTATATATTATACCTTGTGGTTTTGGGCTAGTAAATGGGCCAAGAGGAGGAGTAGGATCACGCGCACAACAATGGGGTACCAGGAGGTGAACACAGTGGAAATCCAACGATTTCCCCTTGCGTGAAAGTTAAATATAGACCAGGCACTTTTTATCAAAATATTTTTTGATAAATTCTAAAATTAATTTTGTGAAAATGACTTTCTGGAGAAACCCAGTTTTTGAAGTTTTGAATTTGATAGCTTGATGTTTTAGTTACAAGGGCTTTAAATCAGATTTTATTTTGCTTTAACTGGTTATCTACCCCAACATTTAAAGCTTTAAATCTGATTTCATTGCCTCTCAACATTAAGAAACCGAAGTCTTCATTCCTTGATCAACTTTCAAAACGGAAGATCTTATTACACCTAACGTTTGTAACTAGAGATTAAATTGCCATGAAGGAGTTTAATGGTTTTTAATCCTGCCCAATGGGTGGCTTGGCTCACCGCCTATAAAAGGTAGAGTCTATAGAGGTTCAAGTCACCTCGTTCAAAAATCTCGAACACTCTCGTTCTCTCTGGCTTTTCTCTTCATCCCATATTCTCTCTACTTGTTGGTTGCTTTTATATTTTGCTGTTCTATTCTTTATCATGGGGACTGCTACTTCCAATCAGCTAGTGATTGTGGAATAGCTTTTAAAGACAATATTCTTGGATGTGACTCGGATTACACAGTGTATTTTTAAGAACTACGCCAACAACTTGAAGGCCTCCAATTCCATTTTGAATTAGAAGAGTCATTAAGTGCGTGGTTGGGTAAAAAAAAGCACTTTTGAGCCCTAAAAACCTTGATTTCTAAAAAAAAGATCCAAACACTTCAAAAAATTAAAAAAGCACTTTTTGCTCACATACATGGCTTTTGACCTCAAAACCATGATTTTGAAGAAGTAAATTTTTCTCCCTTTTGAGGGTAGTTAAGCCATAATTTCCCCAACCCCATAATATCCTTCTTTCTTTTTTTTTATAATAATAAAAGGAAACCCAACATTATCTAACCCTTCTCCTTCACAATAATCCGTGCAAGCGCTTCAGGCGCCTCAATAACAAAATGAATTCCAGGCATTGACGATAGCCCCTCTTTAGCAAGAAGATCCGCAGCAACATTAATCCATCGGCTAACATAATTAACACTTACTTCCCATTGTCGCTGAAGCAGTCCAATGGCTTCTTGAATCAGCAGAGAATCTGCATGTATCTCCACCTCTCTTTCATTTAGAATGAGCGAGATTGCTTCAGTCGAGTCAGATTCAAGGATGATTTTGCGAAAACCCATGTCCCATGCAATTCTCAACCCATGAATGCATCCCTATAACTCGGCAGAGAGTGCATCACCCTCAGCACAACTAAATATGAATCCTCGAATGAAGTTGCCATACTCATCACGGATGAGACCACCCGCTGCTACGACATGGTTGTACTGAGAAAAAGCTCCGTCTACATTTAGTTTGACCCAGCCCGGCTCTGGCGGGACCCATGAAAACCTAGTTCTTCCACTTAGTACATTGGTCATTCCACCTTCCACAAGCTTATCATGTGCTTCTCGGATACTGCGAATCATGGCTTGCACACTAGACATAACCATACTATTCAATATGGTCTTACTTTCAAATACAAACAAATTCCTTCTCCGCCAAATCCACCAGCATGTTATAGCAAATATCGCTCTCCATTCTTCATCTTCTCTACAATCATTCATCGTGAGATTCCATTTCAACCACTGAGGGAATTCCATTGAGCTAAATCGTTGCCACTTCATTTGAGGCACAATGCTCCTCCATAGGTTAAGCGTGTTTGGGCAGTCACGTAATACATGGAGCATATCTTCAGTAACTGAGCAGCATATCGGGCATTCATCACTACTACTCAACCCTCGTTTTTTCCTAGAGGCATTTGTAAGTAACCGTTTATGTGCTACAAGCCAAACAAACATTCGACATCGTTCTGGAACTCGTAACTTCCAAATCTTACTCCATAGAGGATCTGAATCATTTCCATCAGTACGAAGAAGATCATGAGCTGAGTTAACCGTAAATGAGCCACACTTTGTCCATTTCCATTGAACATTGCCATTAACATCAGTTTCTACACCACTTTTGACTTTCTCCCAAACCTGCTTAATTCCTGACCAAACATTAGAGCCCAGTCTACCAGGGTCAACATGAGGCAGGAGATCCATCCCACATTTATACTTGTCTCGCACCACTTGAACCCAAAGAGCGTCTTTCCGTTTGACAAGATTCCATCCTAGCTTCATCATATATGATTGATTTTGAGTTCTAGAATGTCTCAACCCCAATCCACCTTGTTTCTTAGGTTTATATACGTCATCCCAAGCAATTAGTGGAATCCGCCGTCGATCGTTTGAACTTCCCCAGAGGAAAGCTCTATTGCATTTATCTAACTCCTCACAAGTACTGGCAGGTAGGGAAGCAGTTTGCATAGTATAACCTGGAATAGCTGAGGATACAGATGAGATAAGAGTGGCACGGCCTGCTGAGGATAGATAATTCGCTTTCCAAGTAGAAATACGAGACTTTGCTTTGTCAACCACATCCTGAAAGGTATCTTTAGATGCTCTTTTGTGATGGAGATTTACCCCAAGATATCTACCCAAATCTGCTGTCATAGTGAAGCTCAAAACTGAGCTAATCTCACTACATCTTATATGATTTACATTTCGGGAGAAAAATACTTTCGTTTTCCCAACATTCACCTTCAACCCAGAGCTAGCGCAGAAAACCTCCAAACATTGATGTATCAATGTAGCTTGTGTGACTGAAGCTTCAGCAAATAATATTATGTCATCCGCAAAAAATAAATGTGAGATTAAGGGGCCAGTTCTTGTTAGTCTAATTGGTTTCCAATCACCCTGATCCACCATTTGTTGAATCAAGTGAGCCAACTTTTCAATGCACACCACAAACAGGTAAGGAGAAATAGGGTCTTTCCTTAGCTTCTTTCTCTTTCCTTAGCTTTTTCTCTTTTCTCCGCTGTTTCTGAACTCTCGCCCTCTTCCATAATTATTGATGATATTTACTCTTGTCCTCTTCGCCATTTTTCAACACTCACTTCTCAACTCTTACAATTTCCCCAATGCCATAATTATTGATGATATTTTACAAAAACATCACTCTTATTTTTTAAGGTTCCATTTTGTTAGCCATCAAACATTTAGCTATCGGATAAATTCATATTTCAATCTAAAATATTTTTTTTTACATAATTACTTTTTAAAAATGATTTTAGTCTATAAAATTTATTAATACATATATGTTTGAGTTATTTTTTATCATCTTATAAAATTGACTAATGTTATAATTTTAATTTTGTAGACCAATTTATTTAAATTTTGGTATTTATTATGAAATTTAATGTTAAGAATCTTTGAAATAGAATCTTATCCTTTATATGCAATTTTCACATTAGTTAACTTCTTTTTTGGTAACTTGAACATGAAAAAAGTGATTTTGATAACAGTTATCCACACCCTATCATTTTATCAAAATCACTTTTATCAATCGCTGAATTCTGCTTAGAATGTATTCTCTAAAATCAGTTTAATCACTTTTTCTTTATAAACTATTCTTTAAAAGCTAATTTAAATAGGCTCTAAGCCATTATCAGTATGGGGTTTCAACCCCAAAGCAAGGTCTGGTCTTGGACATGGAGGGTACAAGTTCACTTGACATATCTAGTAACTTGAATCAAAATCTGTGTACTCAACAATGGCATTTACTCCTAACCCTAAACTTTTTGATACTGCTTGGAGCAAAGTCCTCAGCATCTCTTTAATTTTCGTACTGTACTCCAACGCAGCTTCCATATGCAGAAAGGGAAAAAAAGTAGTGTTCGATGAAGAAGATAAAGAGGAAGAAGGTGATGATGAAAAATTTGTAAATAAATTACTCCCTTGGTTCCTTTTTATAAGAAGAATGGGAGGGAGTATAACATATACTACCTCTGGTCCTAATTATAAGACAAAATTGACTTTTTTTGGAGAAATTAAGGAAGCTAAATAAGTTATTTAATCATATCATATGTTATGTATATTTAGGTTATATATTAATTTATTAGTCAAACTAATTAGTTTGAATAAAAAAAAATATAAATACTCTAAAGTAATTTAATTTGCTTCCTTAATTTCTCTGAAAAAGTCAACTTTATCTTATAATTAGGATAGGAGGGAGTAGCTCTTTTTTTTTTTTTTTTTACAAAAAAAATACCCTCAATTAAGTGCAAGAGAGAGAATGTGTGGTGGAGAGAAAATGTGAGAGTTGAATACAATGATATGGGTAGTATGAGTAATTAAATAGGGGTAAAAAGTAAAAAAAATTGAAACAGCCTCTAAATGTCTTTTATAAATAGGAACAAGTCATATGTGATAGTTGATTTTTTTATAAAAAGAAAAGGCGGAGGGAGTAACTTACAAGAAACCGGCAGGCTTGTTAGGGAAATTGAAAGTAGGATGTGTTTCAACCTTGAGATAATCTCTCCAATAGTGAACCTTCTCTCCTTGACGAAAAGCCCTGGTTCCATATCTAATGGGTGTGATTACGTCTTCATTTCCTAGCCCCTTCTTTCCCCAAGAGACAAGTCGTCAAACTCTAAAGACTTTATTACATCCTTCGTCAGCTTCTCCGAAATCCCATGATTTATGGTCTGAAAGTAAATTGACCAGAAAATCAACTGTAATGATCTGGTTGGATGCGGAGGAAAGAAAATGAGAGGAGAGAAAATGGAGAGGGAAGAAAATAAGCAAATCTCACAATGACCATAATACCCTTATATTAGAATAGATATCTCAATTAATAATTATATCAGTTAAAATAAATTGAGTGCAAAAATTATATTAAAATTAAGGGTAAATGTGGAAAAATAACCATAAAATTTTAATCAAATGTGGAAAAATTATATAATTTTTGGAGTTGCAAAACTATATAAATTTTGAAATGAAAGCAAAAATATCACAACCGTTAAGATAATCTAATGACTGTTACTTTTTGTAGTGCAGTCTTGTGAACTATGTTGTCCAGACCCCACTAAAAAATATTAAAAAATAATAAAAGAAAAGAAAAGAAAATCCTCTCATTGATGATGATTGGTGTCTAAATTGGCAATCATCATTAAAGGGAAAAATTTTTGAAAAAAAGAGAGAAAATAAGAAAATCCTCTCATTGATGATGATTGGTGTCTAAATTGGCAATCATCATTAAAGAAAAAAATAAAAAATAAAATTTAAAAAAAAAAGTCCTCTTATTGATGATGATTGTGGTCCAAATTGACATTGTTATTCATTAAGGGAAAATAAAAAAAAAATAAAAAAACATAAAATATCTCTCATTTTGATAGATTTAAATTAGGAATTTACTTGTGGGGAAATGTAAAAAAAATAAAAAAAAAATTTAAAAAAATCTCTCATTGATAGTAATTAGGTCAAGTTAGGAAGTTTTATTAATAAAAAAAATTAAAATTAAAATAAAAACTAAAATTTAAAAAAAGTCCTCTTATTGATGACGATTGTGGTCCAAATTGGCATTGTCATTCATTAAGGGAAAATAAAAAAAAATAAAAAAACATAAAATATCTCTCATTTTGATAGATTTAAATTAGGAATTTACTTGTGGGGAAATGTAAAAAAAAATTAAAAAAAAAAACTCTCATTGATAGCAATTAGGTCAAGTTAGGAAGTTTTATTAATAAAAAATATAAAAATTAAAATTAAAAAAAAAAAATCTCTCATTGATAGTGATTGGGTTAAGTCAAGAAGTTTTACTAACATGAGATACAAAAAATTTTTAAAAAATGAAAATTTAGAAAAGAATGAGCATTTATGATGAAAACTTGACCTTGAGACTACAAATAGGGGAGCAAGGGTTGAAGCAAGGAAAAAAAATGGGGGAGTGCAAAAACACAAGAAAATAAGGGGAGAAAAGAGACAAGGAATGGTTAGAAGTGCCTAAAAATAAGAATGAATTATTGACTATATTCGTCTTTTTATTTTCTTCTTCTTCATACCCAAGGAAAGCCTACAACTTCATAGTTGTGGTCACATATGTGAGCCCAAACATTAATAGCTAGAGGGTGGAATCCAACATGGTTTGGATTAATCTATTCTTCTTCTCTTCATTTGTTTTTCTCTCTCCCCTCCTTTTCTTCTTATAACTTGGCTACATATGCTTTTGCTTGTTGAATTCTAATCTCTTGTGATCAATTGTTAAATAGTGTGTGACTTTATGATTGCTGTGAAATGATTTTTTATTGTCATGCCCATGTTATCTCCCACATGCATAATTCTCACCTTGATTTAATCACTCTGGTCTTATTTTTCAATTTCCCAAAGGCATGGTCGCAAGAGGTGAGGACTCATCTATCTCCTTGAACTATTCTGAATATCATTGTTGCCTCCAATATGTTCTTTCTCATCATCTTAATGTCATAATCATGCAAACATTTTTTTGTCTTCTTCTTGAAAGTTCATTTGCCTTCTTATGATTTAACTTTCATGAATAACAATTAAGTAATTTTTTTAAAAAAAATAAAAGGGTATTCTCATGCTTTGATGATATTATATGACTATCATATTTTCCTTGGTTTCCTCACTTTATCTCTTTTGTAGCAAGACTCAAAGTACCGGAGGTACATGCTCTCATCATGTCTTTATTGCTTTTCTTGCCATCTTGGACTTTCTACAATAAATGATATGAGGAGAATGCAATTTCCCTGTTGGTTTGATGAACTCTTTTTTTGTTTTTATTCTTTTGTAAATAAAAAGTTAAAAAAAAAAGAGGTTCTTTTCTTGAAATAAACAAATTTGGTTTCACATGATAAAATAAGGAAAGTGCTCTTTTCTTAAAAAAAAAAAAACAAACAAACCAAAAAATTTTTTTTTCTCAAATAAATTATATAAGCATTATTTCTAAAAAAACTAACAAAGTAACACACATTTCTACCCCGAACTACGGGGGCTTTGATCCCTTTTAAAGGTACGTAGGCTTTAAGCTCTTTTTCTAGGTCATGTCCAATTTTTTCATTAAAAATTTTTTCCTTTATTAATTTATTTTTTAAAAATTTTTTTCTTAATTTCTTTTCTTCTTTGGCTAATTATAATGAAATTAAATGCTATATTCATTTTTAAATAATTGCCTTAGGGTAATTGTTCTTATGAACTTGTGCTGTGGGATGCCTAACATATTCCCCTTGCATAATTGACTCTCAAACCCTGTCTGATTTTCTGTTTTCAAAAAAAGGTTTTCAAAATTATCCTATTTTAAAATTTGGGTGGCGGCTCCATATTTTCCAATTTTCGGGCATTACAGGCCTATCATATTGTTATGAATAAGAAAGTAATGGCATGAAGTTATTCTAACGTTTGTAGCATTTTCGCTCATATTTACAAAGTTTATGGATAGCTTTACACTTTTCAAAAGCATGTTGTACTTGTTTGACACAATTTGGGTAAAAGTTTGTGGTTAATTTTGTACATTTACCTTAACAATAATATCAAATTATCTCAATCGATGGGATTGACTAGAGTGGAATGACAGTTGTGAAAGCCACCCGATGCAGTTGGTTGAAGACAGAAGAATGCGTGATGAAGAGCAGCTGCGGGAGAAGAATTTCCTTCCCAAAATATCTTCATGTTTAAAAAGAAAAATTGGGGGAGGAAAAGAGGGGTTGCCTCATTTTTCCTCTTCATCTCCTTCTTCCTTTGTCAAACAAGGGATAAGGGATCGAGTTATTCACATTCACCTGCCTTGGAAATTTGGGCTCCCAAAAAGCAGCTCAATCTCGGTATACAAACACTCCAGGACTCACCAAGCATCATCCTCAAGGACCTTGCCAATATGCTGCTGTCTTTTGATAAATTTAGTGTAGGTTGTTTTAACTTTAATCAGCACAAATATGACCCTTCATTTACTACTTGTGCCGCGATAACTACTGATATGCGTTTATGAACTCCTGATTTTTAATTGAAATTTGATCATTTTAACAAAACAAAAAACAAAAAACAAAAAAAACAAGAAATAAGGGATTGAGTTATTCCCACATTCAATTACTACGGTTTGGAAAAAAACAGGATGAAATCAAATTAATTACCATGAAGAAGCCCCGCTATTTTGCAGGCATTGCCAAGTTCTCGAACCGCTTTGGCATGCAGGTGAGTGTCATGTGAGCTGAGGAGGGAGGGATCAACATTAGGTATGGAAGCAGCAAGCTCGTCTGCAAACTTCTTCACGAAGCTCAATGACGGTTGACGGAGTAGTAGTCAGGACAGAAACGGTGCCGTTTGATACGATGAAGGCTTTAATGCTTGTAATATCAGATGATTGAACCTCTTGGGGTTCTGATGAGGAAATATCAACGGATGAAACCATGAATGAGAGGATTCTCCGGTTCTAAACTTATGAGCTATTGAGGCGCATCGGATCTGCATGAACTATGAAAGTCAACATTGGGCATTTTTGTTTTTTTTAATTTTTTTAATTTTGTAGGTCCCTATTATAAAGAATATCTAAGTATCTCACCAAAACCCATGATTACTGAAAATTAAATAAATTTCCAATTTTACATATATATGAATAAAAAATCTTCATATTTGTATTATTTTATTCTCCCTCTGTTTCTATATATAGGGTTCTTTTAATCAAATTATGTTGTTTAAGAAAACAGTTAAAAATAATAAATATGTGGGAAATATATTTTTTTCCAAATATTTCCTAAATATATGAGAAAGGTAATAATGAAAAAAATGATGAAAGAAAATCTACGAGAGGGAAAGATCACATGAGAAAATAAAAGGAAAGAGTTATAATGAAATGTATGAAACTAATTAAGGGTAAAAGTGATGAAAATGCATTTATTAATCAGACAAACTCTGAGAACCATATAAAAGTGACATGCCTATTATAAAAATGTGACCTTATAAATGAGGACCGAGGGAGCATTTGATAGCTTTAAATATGAGTGATATTGAAAAGAATTAATTAAAATTCCATTAAGTGACTTATGACAAGGATAATTAATCTCTTTTAAGGGTCACTAATAAGTAAAGGAGGCATAATAATGTTGCAATCATTTGGATTCACTAACATTTTTCTTCATGATGGAAAAGGTGTCGGTGTTACTTTTCTTGCTTTCCCTTCTTTAGTTCCCTTAGCCCCTGCGCCTAGCTTCTCTCTCTCTGTTTTTTTTTTTTTTTAAATTAAGCCTGGCTTCTCTTCTAACCACTGATTTTCTTGTCAGATGCCCTTTTTTTTTTGCCAAAAACACTACTATTTAAAGGTAAAATGGTTGATATTGATTATTTTTTTTATTAATACAGCGGTTTGTACGGTTGTTGATAGCATAAAAATTAAGATTCTGTTTGATTCTATTCTCTATTTTTTCAAGTAGTTTTATAAAAGGGAAATTTGTGAAAAAATTTCTTATTGGCAACTTATTTGTCAAATGGGATCTTCGCGTGCAGATTATCTTCTGTGTATATAGAATATCTTCCCTGGTGTGCAGATGATATTCTCTGTGTGTAAAATTCTTCCCTATACGTGTACAAAAATCTTCCCTACGTATGCAAAAATCTTCCCTACGTGTGCAGAAATCTTTCCTCCGTGTGCATTTATCTTCCCAAGTCCTATTTAGCAAATAAGTTGCCAATAAGGTCTTTTTTAGCAATTCTCCCTTTATAAAATTGTTTTTGCAAACAAGCTTTGAAAATAATAAAACAAAAAAAATTATTTGGATAGTTGTTTTTTTTTTTAAAAATTGTTTTTAAAGTAATGGGGTGGTGGTGGCCATTGCTAGTGGTCATATGGCGGTGGTTGTCACTGGTAGTATACTATTAATAGTAGATAGGTGGTGGCCTCAAAAAAAAAAAAAAAAAAACAAGCAAGAAAACGGAAAAATTAAAAACTGTTTCTGTTTTTTAATCTTTAAAAACAATTTCTTGAAAACGTTTTTTTTCAAAAGCTGTTATAAAATAAGAGATAGATGAGAAGAACAAGAGAGAACAATCTTATTCATTTGTTAGGTGTGTGTACAATACATAACATATGCCTCCTATTTATAGGCATAGCCCTATAATCTACAATAAATGAGATTACATAATCATATGAAAATAAAGAAGAGAAATAACAGGAAGATGTGAGAAATAATAAGGAGGTGGACATCTATATTAATATATTTTAATATATTATTCATAACACTTTCTCTTAAATGTCCATGACTAAACATATGCCTTATCAAAAAACTCTAACTAAGAAAACTCTGTGGGACAAAAACTTAGTAGAAGAAAAAGAATACAGTGTTTAGCATGATACACTTAATAGTACTACCTTGTTAGGAAAACCCAGTGATAAAAACCATAGACAAGGGAAAAAGAGTATAATGTGTATCAATTCCCCCTCTTGACAACATCGGTTAATATCTCTGAGTTTGTGCAGTCTAATGCCATGAATGAGCTTTTCAAAAATTGTACCAGAAACTAACTTGGTAAATAAATCTGCTAAATTTTCACTGGAATGGATTTGCTGGATATCAATTTCACCACCCATTTGAAGGTGACTAGTGAAGAAGAATTTTGTTGAAATATTTTACTTTATCTCCCTTGACATACCCTTCGTTAGTTGGGCAACACATGCAGTATTATCCTCATATAGGATTGTTGGGGCTATTTTATTAGGAGATAAACCACAAGTGGTTCTTATGTGATGTATTATTGATATTAACCATACACATTCTTGACTTTCTTCATGCATTGCTAAAATTTTTGCATGATTAGATGATGTGGCTGATATAGTTTGTTTCATAGATCTCCATGAAATAGCTATGCCACCAAGTGTGAATAAATATCCTGTTTGTGATTTACCGTCATGTGGATCAGACAAAAAACCAGCATATGTATAGCCAAAAATTTCATGCTTGGGTACATTTGAGTAGAATAATCCCATATCTATTATACCTTTAAGATAACGAAGAATACGTTTAACTCCATTCCAATGTGTTCATGTTGGTGAAGAACCATATCTTGCTAATAAGTTCATAGCAAAAGATATGTCAAGTCGAGTGTGATAGCTCTGAACCAAGTAGTTCTTCATCACCTTCTTCGCTAATTTCTCAAGGTCTAGAAGGGTCCTTATCAATCTCTAAAGATCTTACTACCATTGGAGTACATAGTGGATGTGATTTATCCGTATAAAAACACTCTAGGACTTTTCTTGTGTAAGCTTCTTGATATATAAAAATTCTATTTTTCAAATACTCAATTTATAATTCAAGGCAAAATTTTGTTTTTCCCAAGTCCTTTATTTAAATTCTTTCTTCAAGCAAGTAATTGCCTTTTCAACCTCTTAAGGAGTTCCAATGATATTTATATCATCAACATAAATGGCAATTATAGCAAACTGATTTTCAGATCTTTTGGTAAAGATGCATGGACATATTGGATCATTTTTATATCCTTTCTCAAATATATATTCACTAAGTCAATTATACCACATATGCCCGTATTGCTTCATATTGTATACCTCTAGCAACTTAAGTCCTTCAGGGAGTTTCATATAAGTGTCATTGTCAAGTGAGCCATACAATTAGGCTGTAACGACATCCATTAGATGCATATTGAGCCCTTCATTTACTCTAGGCTAATCAAATATCGAAATGTAGTTGCATCCAACACCAGTGCGTATGTTTCTTCAAAATTAATGCCAGCTCTTTGTGTAAACTCTTGTACAAAAGACGTACCTTATATCTTATGATTTCACCTTTTTCATTTATCTTTCTCACAAAAACCCGTTTGTATTCAACCGGTTTTACATCTTCAGGTGTAAGAACTAAGGGTCCAAAATTTTTTCTTTTTTCCAATGATTTTAACACTACAAAAAAAACAATAAATTTTTGACAAAATTGGCCACGAAATTTGTTTCTGTGGCAACTTCCATTAGAAAAGTTTCTGATGGAATTTCTGATGGAATATTTTCCATAGCAAATCACCACAAAAAAATTCCGTCAAAAATTCCATGGCAAATAATTTTGCCACGGAATAATTCTGTCTGGAAAAATTTAAAAATTATTATTATTTAATTAAATTTAATTTTAAAAAATATCTTTATAAAAATTAAAATTATGATATTATTAGCCATATAAATATTTAAAAATTAGGGTTAATACCATCTTTCATCCCTCAAGTTTTTCCTCATTTTGTTTTTTGGCCCCTCAAGTTTCCAACTATAGGTTTTGGTCCCTATAGGGGTAAAATGGTCATATAAAAATTTATTTATTTATTCTTATATATTAATTAATTTTAATTAAAATAAAATTTAAATTCTGAAATTGGGAAAAAATATAGTCATAGGAAAATTTATTTAAGATGTAAAATTTTTTAATTTGAAATTAATTTATATTAAAAATTATAAGAATATATAAAATTATTTTATAATATTATTACATTTATATTTACTTTTTTATAATAATATATATTTATGTATAAGAAACAAATATATCTATTTATAAATAATTGATTATATATAATAAGATTATATATATATAATTGTATAATAATAAAATACCAAAGCATTCTAGCCCAACTGGTAAGGCATTGCATGTGTATGGATGAGGTCGTGAGTTCAAACCAAAGGGGGTCAAAACGGGTTGCATTTTTAGGAAAAAAGAAGTGGCGACACGTGGCAGAGTTGGGCCTTGACACTAAGGTGGAGGCCGTCCTATTTGCCACGGGCCACCGTCGACGATGAGGTAACAGCCGTCAAAGTTGCCACGTGGCTTTTTTAAAATTTAAAAAAACAAAAAAAAATGTGATGGTTCATCTCAAATTCCTGATGAAATTGACAGAATTCCGTCAGAAATTTGCGATACAATTTAGATTCCATTGGAAATTTGCGACAGAATCTGAATTCCGTTGAAAATTGGTTTGTCACTCTTTTATCAGCGATGAAATCCATTCCGTTGCATATCCATGCAAATTCTGTCGGAAACTTTGAATTCTATGGCAAATTCCGTCTGAAGTTCAATGTTTTTTGTACTATAACTCTGCCTTAACTTCGTCTTTCCATCTTAGCTAATCCTTTCTTTGTTTGCACTTACTAATTGACTTTAGCTCATGATTCTCATTATCATTTATAACATCAAGTGCTAAATTACAGGAAAAATATTGTCAACATTGATTTCATTTCGGTCCCATCATATTCCATTCATAGCATAATTTATTGAGATCACATTATTTTCACATATTTCAGGAACTTGAGTATCTTTTGGAATTAGAACATTGGTGTTCTCCAATGGCTCTTTTGGAGCATATAACCTTTCTTGATTATCCTCAACTTAGCCATCTATATTTTTAGCTCCTTTTTTCTTTCGAGGATTTTTATCTTTGAAACCGATAAGCCTGCCATGCTTCATGCGTGCTTTAGATTCATTCACAATAGGTTTTCCAATAGGGACATCTATTTTGATAGGAGTATTAGCAGCTGTGACATGTAACTTTGTTATTTCTTTGGGTCAATAAATGCATTTGGCAATTGATTAGCCCAACTTTGTAAATGAACTATCTTTTGAACTTCTTGTTCACATTCTTTGATATGAGGATCAAGGTGAGATAATGATAATTCATTCCTACTAATTTCTTTTCCTAATTGCTTAGTTTCTCATTTTCTCCCCCTAATGTTGGAAAAGACAAATTGTCAAAATGACAATTGGCAAATCGAGCCATAAATAGATCTCTGGTAGCTGGTTCTAGATATTTTATTATTTAAGGAGATTCATACTCAACATATATTCCCATCCTTCTTTGAGGACCCATCTTGGTATGTTGTGGTGGATTAATTGGAGTATATATGACACATCAAAAAATCCTTTGATGAGAAATATTAGGTTCTTGACCAAAAACCATTTGTAGAGGATAGACCTTTAAATAACTTGTTGGCCTGATGCGAATTTTGTTGCTGCATGCAAAATTGCATGTCCCCAAGTAGAAACCGAGAGATTTGATATCATAAGTAATTGTCTTGATATTAATTGTAAACATTTAATTAATGATTCTGCAAGTCTATTTTGTGTATGAACATGAGCTACAGGATGTTCAACATCAATTCTAAGAGACAGAATATTCATTGAAGGCTTGTAAGTAAATTCACTAGTATTATCAAGATATATTTTCTTGCGGGTTAATTAGGGAAATGTTCCCTTAAGCTAATTAATTGAGCAAGCAATTTCACAAACGCTAGGTTGTGAGAAGATAAAATGCAAACATGTGACCATCTAGTTTATGCATCAATTAAAACCATGAAATACCTAAATGATCCGCATGGTGGATATATTAGCCCACAAATATCTCCTTGTATGCGTTCTAGAAATGTAAGGGACTAGCTTTCTATTTTCCTTGGTGATGGCTGAATGATTAACTTTCCCTTGGAACATGCAGCATATGAGAAAACACGGGATGATTTTTGTTTGACACATTTTAATGAATGTCCACATGAATTCTCAATTATTTTTTGCATCATGATTGTCCTGGGATGGCCTAACATATCAAACATCAAATTTATTGTTATTTGTAAGCTTCTAGTTTACAACAGCATATGTTTCAATTGTACTTATGAATGTGTAGTACAAGCCAAAAGTAAAGGAAGGTAATCTTTCTAGTGTGTATTTTTTACTAGAAATTGTAAACAAGATATTCTTGATTTCCTTCAGTAGTTATTTCTATATGATATCCATTTATGCGGATATCCTTGAAACTTGTTAAATTTCTTTTAGACTTAGTAGAGTAAAATGCACTATCAATGTATAGTATTGTTCCTCTAGGTAACAATATATTAGTTCTTCTAGTTCCTTTAATGATATTTATATTTCTGGATATAGTTTGAACATTGGCTTTCTCACATTACTAAAGAAGAAAAATATTTATCATTTTTAAGTATGGTGTGGGTAGTTGCACTATCAATGAGACACAAATTTTTATGATTGACATCACTAAGAGTCATTCTTCATTAAAAGAAACATCTAAAATAGAAAAAAATTACATAGTTAATGAAATGGAAATACTCATTATTTCATTGGAAATATAAAAGCGTTACAAGTAGCAATTTTAAAAAAGAAAACACAACAGTTCATATTGGATAAAGGTAGTTTATTTTTGGACATTTCCATCTTCAATTAGGTGATCAGTTCTTCCACTAGGACTAGTAAAGAAATTAGTAACATCCAAGTGCATAAATCCATCTCGCCATACTCAGGATCACCTTCCTCATCAACAAAATTTGTTTCAATCTTTGACACTTTACCTTTATTTTTGCTTTTATCTTTGAGTGATTCTTGGTAAAGGTCAACTAGATGTTTTGGTGTTCGACAAGTATGTGACCAATGACCCTTGCCACCACATCGATAACACAAATTTTCAATTTGATTGTTGTTCCCACTAGTTCCCCTTCTATGATTCTCATCATATCTTCCAAAC
Source organism: Inga oerstediana (assembly GCA_963210345.1). Taxonomy (NCBI): domain Eukaryota; kingdom Viridiplantae; phylum Streptophyta; class Magnoliopsida; order Fabales; family Fabaceae; genus Inga; species Inga oerstediana. The sequence goes on from OY723405.1 coordinate 45,010,912, forward strand.
TTTAAGTGGAAATTTGAACCACTATATCCATGGCCATGTCCATGGCCACGAGTGGATTCATTTGCTACTGCATTCACTTCTAGGAATGGAGTTAAGCCTATTGGACAATATTCATGATTCTTTAATAAAAGTTCATTGTTTTGCTTAGCCACAAGAAGACAAGAAATTATTTCAGAATATTTTTTGAACTCTTTTTCACGGTATTAATGTTGTAGGAGCATTTTAGATGCATGAAATGTGGAGAATGTTTTCTCTAGCACATCTTCATCAATGACTTTTTCTCCACATAATTTTAGTTGGGAACTAATTCTAAATATTGTTGAGTTATACTTACTCACATGTTTAAAATCTTGTAATCGTAAATGCATCCAGTCATAATGGGCTTTTGGAAGGATAACAGTCTTTTGGTCATCATACCTTTTTTCAAGTTGTTCCAAAGAACAAATAGGTCTTTTATAGTTGAATATTCAGTTTTTAATCCTTCATGTAGATGATGGCATAAAAAGATTATAGCTTTGGCTTTATCCTAGTCGGAAGTTTGTTTGCTTCCTTAATTGTCTCCCAAACCAATAGCATTTAAGTGGATTTTCGCATCTAGTATCCAAGACAGGTAATTTTCCAAGTAATGTCAAGAGCCACAAACTCAAGTTTTGTAAGGTTTGCCACAGTTTAGACTTAAAAAAAAAAAAGGAAAATTTCAAAATATGGAAACGAATTGTAATTTTATACTTAAAATGTAATTTAAATTTAAAATAAAATTTAAACGATATGATAACCTCAATTAAAAGTTCTCAAAGTTAGTAAATAATTATCAAAGTTAGTAAAAAAAAGTCCATATAAATGTCAAAAAGGAAAACAAAAATGGCTTTAGGACATGCTAAAGGAAATAAAATGTATTCCAATGTGTAACATGATATCATATTGGGAATAAGTCAATTAATATGTATAAAATATTATGTTACACATAATAAGATGTCCATTATTTTGAGAAAAATAAAATGATGCATGTTACACATTTAAATTACAACTTGATGGCTTCAAGCCATTTAATTCAGAAGTGAACAAAAAATATTATATGGCTTATAGCAAAAACAAAAAAAGTCGAAACTATGGCTCATGGCCATTGAATAAGATAAAGAAAATAAAAGTAATTTGGCTTTTGGCCATATAATATCAAAATAAGAAATAAAAATAATATGGCTTATGGCTATTTAAAAAAATAGAAGATGTAAGTTATATGACTTCTAACTAAATAACTCAAAATCTAAAATTAAAATTATATAGCTTCTGACCATTTAATAAAATAGAGGATATATGTTATATGGCTTCTAGCCATATAGTCTCAAAATATAAAATAAAATAATATAATATGATAGCATACGAAAAAGAAAAGAAAATGAGTCGATTAAGAATAAAATTCAAATATTTCAATGCAAATAAAGGTTGTAATTTTGGGCCTTTTGAATATAAATGAAGTAGGTGATAGGTCATTGAAGAAAAAGTATATTATCCTTCCATCCCTTAACCCAACATCACAATAATGTAAATGAATAAAAAAACATATATATATATATATATATATCTGATGGTAATCCTTCAAGGAGACCACAAAATTGGAACTTCAAGTTCTGTCAAAGATGGTGCCATTATGTCATCATGAGAGAAGTAAAAAAGAAGATATCGATTGAAACTTCAGATTCCATTGAAAACGATGACTTCAGGTCACATGGGAGTAGCAAAAAAATGAAATATTAGAGAAGTAAACAAAATCAAAACAAATAGATATTAAAATATCATATCCTGGCTAGAGCTTCATGCTGATAACGTGTTATAAAATAAAAGAGAGATGAGAAGAAAAAGAGAGAACAATCTTATTCATTGGACTATAGGGGGTGAGGGTTGGAGGTATCCAGCTCCAGTGGACACCCATTGATCCTTCAGAGGCCATTTTTTGCAATTGCCTTTTGACTGTGCAACTAGCAATGGTGGCTAGCTGTCTTGGTTATGTCGGGGTAAGAGCCAACACTTTGTCCACACCCTCATGCAGTGAGAACCCATGATCATAATTCTAACAGTTTATAGCCTTTGTCAAATGGGCTCTAATACCATAAGGTCGTCCACTTGAGCTGGATACCCCCAACCCTCACCCCCTATGATATCAGAGCCATAATATAAAGAGAAAGAGAGTTGTTATAGTTAGAGAAAGTGAGTAGGAAGATTCACAAACATGAGTGAAGCCTCAGCTCTTCTAAACCTATTTGTCTTTCATTTGCCCTTTCCCTTGATAGAATTCCTTCCTCCTTTCGCCGTATTTTATTCGGAAAAATAGATAACCTTATTGAGTTCACCCACCTCCCAGAGGATGCTTGTGTTAACTCAATAGAACTACCTTTAGGTTGTCCATACTCTCTTTACCATCAACAAAGATCTCTAATCGGATCCATCCATAATATTATTAGTAGATCTTCTCTGCCTATAGAGGAAATAATTTAGAGTTCTTCCTTGAACCAGTGTGGTTTACCTGCAACCATGGCAAAACAATATGTTACTCTAGAGATCCCACAGCCTCTGATTGATCATTATCTTAATCAAGGCTATACCCATCTTCACATTGGTGCCATCTATCTCATTTTGACTCTTCATGGACAAAAAGGTATCCTTGTTATGGCTTGGGTAGACCTACTTTATACTACCTATAAATCATACTAAAATGCTTTGATTGGTGCTCTTTTTACCACTCTCAGCAATAGTAGTATTATCATGACCATAGCCCCTGATTTTAATATCAAGCTTTCTGACAGAACATCCTTTTAATGCTAAAAGTTTAGATTCAGATCATTGGTGCATATCAAGATTCAGAAGCCATGATGGCTGCTCTACATCATCAGATGATTTATAAAGTCTAGAACCAATCCCTAGACTTTCATTTCCCCAACTCCACTAATGATGCACTCTCTATGTTCACCGATAGGGATCGTGGTTCAGCCATTATTAATATCCTTAGGTAGATTCCTACAAAGGAGCTTACACAAATTATGCCTCTTAAATGGATAAACAACTAGGAAAAGGAATTTCATTCTACTATAGAGGATATCTATACTACTAATCCTCCTCTTCTATAAAGGATACCTAATAGAACAATCAAATCCATTTTTCAGAAACCAGGAACTAAAGGTTCATTCCCACCAAGCAAGATGATTGTTACAATCTCTCATGTTTATAAAAGTAACGAACGACCTCCAGTAGATCACTTCACGAAAGAAGTCAAACCAATATTTATCTCTCACGTCAATAGACATTTGATTTGAGACTTAAGACAATCACATGTGTGAACCAGGTTGTGACTGCCAGTACCCAAACTATTCTCATTTCCATTACTAAAGACATGACAAAGTTGATTAGGCCCCTAAATTGAAGGTTAGCAGACTAGTTCCAATTATAATACCCTCCTTTATTTAACATATACGTATGAATTGTTACTTAATCTCCTTGTATATATTAACAAAGTATCAATACTGATACTATCGTCATGGTTGTACACAGTGATATCACTGCTCTCTGATAATTTTGATACCACGCTTCGGTACTGATACTCTTATCCTATATACTGATCTTACCTTTATGTGGGTCAATATTACCAAATATGTAAATAGTTTAGGAAAATAACTAAGTATTATAATACCTCCTTATACTCTCCTTACCATTATGTCTACAAGCATTCATATACATATATAGTGTATAGCCATATAAGACTACTCAACTATCTTACGACACATTACAAAAATTATATAGATAGTCAGCAAAATAACTTATTTATGTTTAGCTCCTTTCTTCACTTATCGACTCTTACCTCTTTGCCCTTTGTGCTACTTGTCTTTGCCGTGTAATATATTTTAGAAAGGATGAGATTCATAAGAATCTTAGTAGTAACAAGCATTCAATCATATAAAATATAAATATACAAGGCATACATTACAACCATCAAAACATAATAAGCATTATAGGAGCATTTAACACATCAACATGCAACACAACATACACAGGTCACATTACCACAGCGCTTGGTTACAAAAAAGGGCATCCACCAGTCATATACTTAGCTGCTTTAAGCGTCCACCCGAACATGTTCTACATGCTCAGAACATAATATATTTGATGATAAAACACACATGTAGAGTATTGCATAGTATATGAAAGAAAGAATTACTACCTGAATGCCTTTTTGACAACTTGTCCTTGGTTACCAATCTCTTGGTTGGCCCGGGCAAAGAACAAATTCTATAAGTTAGGATTTATGAATGAGTATGTTATTACTTACTTCAAATTCTTGACCTCTAATATTACTTACTTGGTTATCTTCTAAGTCTCTTACATAATGCCAAATAGGTATCAAATGGAGTCTACACTAGCTTCTAGTACATGTTTCTACCCTTTGAGATCAAGCTTATCACAATTTACCTTAGATACCTTAAATCCGTAGGTTACCTCATTCTAGCATATTTGTCACCCAAATTTAAAAATTCATAACTTATTCTAGAAACTTCCAAATGGGGTAGTAGTTCTAAGTCGTATGAAAAGCTCTTTAGGCTCTCTATAAAGAAAAATACCACTCAGTGCTAATTATAGGGGTGAAACCTCAAGAATCCTTAATCAACCTTACTGCCTCAGAATGTATTCCAGTGTTTGTACCTCAACTTCAAAATATCATAACTCACAATTTACAAATCCAAATGGCACATTCTATACATCATTTCAAAGCTTAGGATGTCTACTAACATCCTGTAAATTATCACAATCATTGGACAAGATTTGACTATTCAAAAATAACCCACAAGAAGTCTGATTCAAATCTAGCAGAATTGAACATTAACACTTTATGTTTCAAAATTAGGGTTTTCTAACCAATCATCCAAATACCATATCCATAAGCTATTCCTACATAATTTTGCCCATAGAATCCATTTCCAACCTCAATTTTACCGAAATCAAACTCCAACTCATTGAACTAAGGCTGACCGAATATGAACCTAATAGGCATAAGTATGTTATTGCAATTTCAACCTCAATACATGTTATTAATCATCATAAGACGTCATCTAACATCATGTTCATCATCATATAACCATTAAAGCTCTAATTTCCTCTCTTGGATGAAACCCTAGAGGGTCCCTAACTTCAAAAATACTTATCAAAACATCAAGACATTATACTCAAATCAAAGCTTATGATTACCTCTCTTTAATTCTACGATCGGTTCTTGATTCTGGTAGTACTTCCACCAACAAGATGGCACCAAACATCTTTGATAAAAAATCTAGAACCATAGAAATGTGGCTCTTGATGAGTGGAAAAAGATTTGTGAAGGCTCTGGTGCCTAAAAACGCGATCTTGGGCTTGAAATCAGCAACTGAACTCAAGAACACAAAACTTCTCTCCTCTTTCTTTTTCTCTTGAATTTTTCCTCTTAATTTTGGTGGCTAGTTCCCACTCCCGAAAAGAGATACTTTAACCTCCGGTTAAGTCGAGCCAAGATATTCTCAAAATTTGATCTCAAAGTGGTATTCTAGCAATTAGGCATCCATCCTGAAGATAGGTGCAAAACAGCATTATGTATTCCAGATGCCCAATACCAATGGAAGGTAATGCCATTCGTGCTAAAAGTAGACCCTTCCCTTTCTCAAAAGGCCATGATCAAACTATTTGAGCCCACTCTTCAAAATACATTGATCTATATTGATGATATTCTATCATTCTCTAAAAATGAAGAAGCCCATAAGAAGTTACTAGAACAGTTCCTTAACATTGAGGCCCATTATGGAATTATGCTCTCATCCAATAAAAGTTATATAGCTCAAGTTCAAAAATTTCATGATGGTTTTTATCAACTAGGATCCCACATTACACAAGAATTGCTTAATTTTCTAGATGACAATCTATCAGTAAAACATATTCAGCAATTCTTAGGGATCGTGAACTATCTTCAAGACTTTATCCCTAATGTAACCAAGCAAACTAGCTAATTGTCAAAGCTTCTCAAGAAGAATCCTATCCCTTGTGGATCAAAACAAACTAAAGCTGTCAACAAATTGAAACAGATAGCTCATCATCCTGTACCACTTAAAATCCCTAGATCAAAACAAAGAATTCTGCAACTCGATGATAGTGAGCATGTTTTGGGGAGCTGTGTTTATTGGATAAATAAATGGAAATCACCATTATTGTCGACATGGAAGTGGGCAGTTCAAGGAGTCAGACAAGCATTACCATGCTACCTACAAGGAAATTATGGTAGTTAAAGAGCAAATTGAAACATTCAGCTTTTATCTAAGCTCGTACAACTTTACTGTTGAAATAGATAACACCTCTTTTCCATCCATGCTAGAAACCAAAAAGAAGGCTCTTCCTGACTCTCATCTTCTCGGATAGAAGGGCTGGTTTTCACATTATAAATTCAAAGTGAGACATATCAAAGGTCACTAAAATATAGTAGATGACTACCTCTCCAAACCCCAAAAGATCCAACTCCTCACTCCTTCCAAAATACGAAGCATTTTAGGCATTAATACAATATCTCTTATAGCAAGTTTCAGTTTCATCACCAAACACCATGAATTCCCACCTGGATTCAAACCAAGAAACCTTGAGCAATTATAGCAAATAGCCAAGAGAAATTTATTCTATTGGCTTTACTTTCTCATTACCACTAACCCTATCCTACCATCTTTTGAGTTTTTTAACTTAGACAAACTATACTTGACCATTCCTTTTATCAAATATTCCATTCTTGAAGAAATGAAGTGGTACCTTTAGCCCCTCTTAGCCCTTTACATTTGTTGCATAGTCCTAAAACCTATCCCTGTCTACCACTACCTTTATGATAGCAAGAATAAGGATTCCCATTTGTGGACTATGCTTCAATGGTTCTCCCTTCTTCTAGTATGGAGGAAACAACTTGGCAAGGTCATCTAAGATCATGGACTTTGGCATATCTGAGAAGATTGCCAAACTGGCTAATGCTTCTTTACACTCCATAGACCTTACAACTTGGACTTCCAAGGGAGACTTTACACTACCAACCAGGCTTATCTTTGGCACGTCAGTACTGAATGGCCATAGTATAAGGAACAAGTTATGGATAACCTAAAACTCTTTATCAGTAATTTAAATAGTTGCCTTGAAGGAAATCTAGGGTTATCCTGTACCTCACTTGGTCTTATTCCTAATGAACCATTCATCCTAACCCTCATAAATGGTACAAAAGATCATAAGTACAAGAGTTTGATTTGGCCACTATAGCCTACCTTAATTCCAAGAAAGAACAAACTCTCTTAAAAGAACTCCAGTTATTTCTCACTAATTCCCAGTCTTAAGACCCCTGTCACTCTAAGTCATAGAATCTGTGGCATGAACCTCTATCTCCATTCTCCTAAGGCCCATGGGGTAGACATTTTTCCCAAGATCCATATTCACAATACCCAGAACATTGTTGTCAAGGGGTGTTGGCACTAGAAGACAACAATTTCATGAATATGGACAGCCCTACCTATGACATAGGACATGATGAAGACTATTCTAACTTGTCACCTAGCCATAAGTCCATATTCAAATTAGCATGGTGATCTGGCAAGGTTCCCTTGTCACATAGTTCGTGTCCACTTTATTGTATAAAAGCTATATTTGCTTTTGTTAGTATGCTTTTTCTTTTGTAGAGTGCTTTTAATTATTATACTAGTAGTCACGGGTGTGCTTAGCTATCTTACTTTCTAGCTAGTCTGTAATAATTTTACTTTGTCATTTTTTAAGCTTGAGTTTATGTATAAGCAGTACTCCTAGACACTGAATGATGATCGAAGGTTATTATCTCTTTTAGAGACGGTAATACGGGCCCAACCTGTAAACCCGCTGGTTGGGACAGGGTTAGGGTTGGGAAAATCCCAACCCACAAAAATGCTGGCTGCACAGGCCTGCCCCGCATAACCCGGGGGTTGATGCTGGCCAGCTAGCGGGTTAGCCCGCAAATTTTTTTTACATATAATAATTTTATAAAACTTATAAGTTTTTCACTCCTATTTTGGTACCTCCCAATCCAAAGAGAAAAAATCTTAGCATCTTCCCTTCTTCTTTAAATAAAATTATTATATTTTGGTTGCTTGAGAATGAGTTTATGTTTTGTTTATAAACTTTAGTAAATTTGATAACTTTATCTCTTAAATTGTGGATTATATTTTTAAATTTTTATAAGAGGAATAATTAATGCAAGGAAGGTAGCTTTAATGACTCGTATATATGTGTCTCATATTTTTGGCCTTCTTTAAAAAATAAGAATTTTTTAAAAAAAAATACGGGCTGGCGGGCTGGTTTGCAACCCGCACACTGCGGGTTTGGGTTAGCATTTTGCCAGCTCGTAGAAGTGAGGGCTTGTTGTGGCCCGCTGGTTGGTGCGGGCCAGCAGGCTGGCTCGTTTTCCCAGCTTTAATCTCTTTCATCAATAGAAGAGTGTTTTCCAATGACTTCTTTACAAGTTTTTAATCTTTTGAAAGCTCTATCTTCCTATAATCTCTCTCTTATCTTTCTAGAGATTCTATTATGCTCTACACTTGCCTCTTGTAAAGGATCTTGTGTACCAGAACAAATATAACCTTGATCATTAGGATCAGGTTTCTCTATAAATAATGTAGTTTGGTTTGGGTATCTACAGATTGAGGGTCCTAATGTGGTCTGTATGACTGAGCAATACCAAGAGATGACCTTGACATGGTAACATTTGTAGTTATCCTAGATTGAGTCTCAAAGTTTATTAGGAGACTCACCCCCTGTGGTATCAAGCTTAACCCTATAATCTCCAAAAAAATGAGATTACGTAATCATAGGAAAATAATGGAGTGAAATAGTAGGAAGATAGGGGAAATAATAGGGAGGTGGACATCCATATTAGTCTATTTTAATGTGTTATTCATAACAAAAACAAAGCTTTTTTTTAAGAAAAAAAACCTGTTTAAAAACAAAATCAAACAAGCCCTAAATTTTCATCACTTTTAAAAGTTCAAATTATTACTAATGAAGTAATTAATTTTTAATAAAGAAAATTAATTGGTAAAACTTTCTTTCTAGAAAAAAAATTGTTTTATTTTATATGTTATTATCACAAATTTACTTGAACTCGTGAGTTTGACAACCTCGCAAGAAAGAATAAACTCATGTATGTTTCAGTAACGAGAATATTGTTTGAGAAAACAAATTAAGGGATAATTTTTACTGTGCGGTGCATGTTCTTGTAATATTTTGATTTCTTTCTCAAAATTATATAGTATAAAAATCTAGACTGATCTAGCAGGCAAGCTTGATCTTCTAACTGGTTTGAAATTTTGATTATATAGAATAAAGATTCGAGCGAATTAGATTAAGCTAGAGCAATCGAGCGGATTAAAGGGGTCAAGCGGGTTGGTGTTTATATTTTTCTCCTTTGAACACTGATGAAATGACAATTAGGCTAAGCGAATAGTAATATATAATTTTTTTTTGGTAATCTGCGGAATTTATGATAAATTTATGGCAATATTTTAGCTTGCAAGTATAAGTTACTTTTTGAGTAAAATACTCTAATCATCTTTTTATTTTATCTTAATTACACATGCCTCCCTTTTATTGTATAAATATACATTTTAGTCCAAACCATTAACATTGTTAAGGAATATTCTAGAAATATTTTTGAAGTATTTTTTTAATTAAAATTCATATTAGAATGAATATTTTTTACTACTTTACCCCTCCTTATATAAAATCCCAACCTTATATTTTAAAATTAATATTTATTAATGATCTATTTAATATTTTTATTAGATTTAGTAAAACAATTTAAGAAATGTATTATGTGAAAAAAAAAATAACTTGATTGAAAATTTGTGCAATTTTTTTTAAAAATATGTATAAAGAAATATGTTTAAAAATTTTAATTATAATATATTAATACGAGGATCTCAAATTTTATCATTTTATAATTTGATAATTTAAAAAAAAAATATATATAATTGCAAAAACTTTTAGCCAATATTTTTATTTAAAAAATTATAGCATAATTAAGTTTTAACAAATAAACAATATTAACTATTTAAATTTATTCAAAATAAAAATATATAATTATAAAATTAATAAACTTTGTAATATGGAAATCAACTTAACAGTATGATAAAAATTTTGAAAATATATATATCAAAATTATTTTTAAATTTTGGATAAAGATATTTGATTAAATGATTATTAAGTAACATTTATGTTAGGGAGGGCTATTTTGGTCAAAATGATGGGTCAATGCTTTTATTTAACGGTCAACTAATGGTTAGGTAGATGAAAATTAAATCTCAAAATTCGAAGAGAGATTTATGTAACATATATTTTGATTAAGGGAGGTCTATATAGGTTTTCAAAATAGAATGAAGGTTTTTGTAATATAGAGTAAATAGATGAGAAGTTGATATATTTTACTCTTACTTTTTTTTTACCTGTCATATATAAGTTGCTTTGATCATTATTAATTTAGTCATTAAATAAGTATATTTTAAGTAATCATATGATTAAAGTTATTGTTTCAATTAATCTGGCAAGAAAAAAAGTTATTGCTTGAATTAATATTGTCTAAGACATTAAATTTTGTTTTATTTATGAATAAATGTTCTTTTTATTATATTGCTTGTTGATTAATGCATTATGTTGAATTTAAATATTACTTCTACTTCCATGTTGCATCAAGTTGCTGTTTTAATTTAAACTTTACATCAACTTATTTATTCAGCATCTTCAGACATTTTTAAAACAAGTACTGATAGAACTCGTTATTTCCATATGTGTGTGTGTGTGTGTGTGTGTGTATTTCTATGTCAAACCCTATGCTTTAGCAATATTAATTGATTAATTGACCTTGGTTAGGTATAACTGTTCATAAAGGGTAGTAAGGTCATTTTAGGAGTTTAATATGCTAGTTAATGGATTTTATTATTAATTAGAGTCTTGAATGATTTCTCACCTTAGGAAAGTTGATTCCCTACTTTATTTTTATGTGCAAGTGAATTGGGAAGAACAACTTTTCCAAGGGGAATACAATTATAAACATCAAAGGAATTAAGAATAAAATTTAATTGAAGGAAAGTGTCAACACCCGTTTCTATTTCGATATCTAAAGAGTAATAAAGACAGAATTCAATGGACATACATAAAAGTACAATTATACTGATAAAAATATTCGTTTACAATTCTGATATCGTTCGTTGACGGAAACAGAAAATACAGCGGAATTTTTAATATTTACAAATTTCACCAAAATATCACAAAATAGACTAATTATGACCACGATCTTGTCCTCGCCTCGAGACACGTGCTGTTCACTTTCCGGTGTCTACGCCTTTTCCCTTTGCCCCACTGGTACGCGCTGAGGTATTTGTTTAAAAATAGGGTGAGATTCCGAAGAATCCCGGTAGAGACATGATATCGTTCATAGAGAAAGCGAAAAGTAAATATGACATGCGCCAAGGTATGCACAAATTAATTGACAGTATAAACACATCATCGTCATGTATACATGAGTAGGGCCTAGCCCCCAATCTACACCGGTTGGTCATCCGCTAACTCCCAGTGTAAGTGCACACTGGCACTAACAACCTCTCTCTAAGCCATTCATGTTAATTAATAAAGTGCACACTACTACAAAAAGGGGCTATAACGTCCCAAATTTGACACCTTTAACGTCCCAAAACAGGGGGACGTATATGCTGGGGGCGTAGTAAGTTGTAAGAAAAGACGTCCCAAATAAAAGGGACGTCTAAAGTGAGACTTTAGACGTCCTAAATTGTCATTTGGGACGTCTAAAGTCCCCCCTGGGTGGGACTTTAGATGTCCCAAATGACAATTTGGGGTGGGACTTTAGACGTCCCAAATGACAATTTGGGACGTCTAAAGTCAGGGTCAAATTGTCATTTGGGACGTCTAAAGTCCCCCCGGGGGGACTTTAGACATCCCAATTCTTAATTTGGGACGTCTAAAGGTTAGGTTTTTTTTATACCATAATTTACATTCTGTATTACCCAGCGAATTCAAACTGTAGAAACAGAATAGAAGATGGATTCATAAACCACACTGTCCGTTACAAACTGGTAAGGACATCCAGTACTACAATCTTTACTATATATACATACAATAACAACTCATACAACCTACTACTATATATATCAACAATAACAACCAGAAAGTGTCAAAACACTGTCATCACACAACTACAAACTGATATAAAATAAAAAGTTTACTGATCTATATGTTGAAGAAGATGTCCAGCCAAAAGATCTCTGATCAAATCAAGGTCTTCACGTAGGTAGGCATCTTCATTATCAAAAATCTGAAAATTGGAAAGTAAGCTTTGATGAAATGAATATCAAGCAAATGAATTAATTAGCATTTCGATTAGAACACCAAAAATATTATCATTTGAGAATGAAGAAGCGATTACCTTTTCAAAATCACTAGTAATTCCACTTTGAGTGATGTTATACATATAAAGTATAACATAATATCCGTATTCAGTGTTGCCAGGTTGCCAAGGGCACTTTAAATCAAAGGGATGCAATTGGTTGTTAAAATCAATAAAGGTATGTCTAAAAGGACCGTCAATAAAACAATTAGCTAGGATCAAATGTACTTACTATCGGATAAAACCACTTTGGCTTTTTAACAACTGTACCCTCGCGTGACCCACCTAGGACTCTATATGTTTGACAAGCACTATCATGAAAATCAAAATGAACAGAAATTAGAACTATTCATTTTTTTAAGAGTCAATGAAATACAAACAGAATAACTTACGTGTCGAAGATGGATTTTGTATCTTTGTCTGGCTTTTTACTCAAGGGATCAAACCAATAGACCACATTGCGGCGGGGACATATAACACACAAACTCCAGTGGTAACTTTAACAACATGTACACATTAAAATGAAGTTAGATGAGAAGACAATTATTTATTAAACTTCTTAAATTGACAAAATGTAAATACGAACCGTTGAACAATGGGTGCTAGATAACAACGAAGTTTGGTCTGTCCCATTGCGTAACCGACATAGTGAGTCCTATGCGCCACAGTACAAGTATCCCCTGTCGTATTCGCAGGACATAAGAATCCATACCAATCACATCTTTCCATGTTTGTGCAGAGACCGTGGAAGGTGCTATAATAGAATCAAAATAAGGAATGAATTATTGAATGTATGAAATCAAAAAACCACTAAATGAATTCTGTGGGAAAATTGAAAAAAAAAACTTACCGGATTGCAAATTTCACCCAGCCTGCATCTATCTCCTCCAACTTGATAAACTACTTGAGATCTTTATTGTCAATCGTGTAGGGATACTCCAATTGGCCCACAATCCCTGGAGGCATCTTCAAGTCAATCTGTTTAATGCCCTTGTAGATCTGTTGCAGCCGTGCTAAGTAGGGCAATTTCCTCGCATCTTCGTCATCCTTTTAGAACATCAAAAAACAAATTGTTATTAGGATGCCAATTAACAGATTTTCAGTAATAGTAAGGTAATTCCTACCATTGGAGGTGTTGCGTCTGAACCAATAAGATTGTGAGGCCAAAGGATGAAAGATCCTATCGCTTGACCTAACGTGCCAACCTCTGAATCAGGAACAGGGATGGCTGTACCTTCTTGCCCCTTTCTAACACTTGTCACATTCACCCTACGAAAATCCTCCGGAATTTGCTGATGATGGTGGGTGGTAGCACGTGTGTGAACGAGAGCATCAGCAACAACACGCAACAGTGGATCATCCAAATAGAGGGTGCAAGGGTCTCCCGACACTGGAGTGGGAGAAGGGTCACCAAGTGGTTCCTCCAGAGGGTTGTAACTTCCTCTGGTGCTATTTAAGGCCGGGGATTCCTGAGTTCTATGCTCGTCCCTTGCCCTTTGCGCTTCAAACATCTTTGCCATTTCAAGTTGAAGCTCTGGCAACAGCTCTTGTCAGAGCTTGTCGCGAAGGTTGGCCTCGATCTCTCATTCGAGGTCCTCTCGAATCTTGGCCACAACGTCCTTACTAGGTCCAGCTTGTGACGAATAACGTGGGTCTCGTCTAAAATACCTCGCGACACTAACTCCCCGTGTCTCTCCTCGAACACGACCAAGGTCATCTACCTTCCCAATAGCCGTTGACAAGATGTCCATCCGTGTACTTGGATTGAATGAACCTTGGCTATTCTGCTCGTCTAGTTCATCCTATAGCATACAGTTTATTGTAAATGTATCGAAACCACTCGCGATATGTAAAAAATTAGGTACTTATGGTATAACTACTTACAATCCTCGCAGCAACCTCAGCAACAGTCGGATTTATGTACTTCCCAGCCTTAATCCTCCCTGCTTTTCATTTTTTGTGACGTGGAGGAGGTGCCGGTGGCTGGATAACGATGCTAGGTTCAGATTCCACTGCTTCCTTCATTTCCTCTAACTCTTCTTGCATCATTTGCCGCTCAAGCTTCCGATATCCACCACGAGACATGTAATGTTGATATTTATTTTCTGATTGCCTCTGCGCATTTTTTGTACTTAATTTTTATGAATGAAAAAAAAAAAAATAAATCAACGATATCAAGTATATGAAAATTAAAAGTTCTATATCATGATGACAGAAATCTTACCAAAAACTCAGGATTTGCTCGTGATGCCGCAAACAACCTCCAGTCCTCTGGAGACAAATACGTATACTGTGCACATGGATCCTGACCCTTAAGGGCCCCTCGAATGTACCGTGCTGTTAGCTTGTTCTTGAAACCTTTCCATCATACACGAACCTCATCCATCCAGTGCCTATACATCTCCTTGGTGTCTGGGACATCGTATGTTTGCTGCAAGGTAAAACATAAGATTATTATATTTGAAACAATAAGAACAAAGCTACAATGCATCAAAACTTATATACCAAAAGTTGCTGCCAAATCATGTTTTTCATTTTTGGGGGAACCAATCTCCAATTATCGTAGGTAATGCGCACTTTGCTTCGACCCAAAAACCCTACGTAGCTAATGAAGTGGTCTTCCTCAGGACCAACTAAATTCAGATTGTCATCGAAGTCTATATGCAGCCTCTCCTGTTGATGTTCATGACGTGCAACCAATGCTCCCATCTTTGTACAACCTCTAACCCTCCTTCTTGCAGGGGGTTCAACTCTAGGCCTTTCGTCATTGCTAGAGCTTTCGTCATCACTAGAGTTGTCCATATTTCTGTTAACACAAAAAGCAACATCAGAAAAGTAAATAAATTGCAATAAAAATGAAATAAACTAAGCGGGAAGTAAAACAGACAAAACACACAGTTCTCGTTTATAAATTAAGGTCTTACTCTATATTGTATCCCATAGTCCTTCACCATGGTCATTTCTTACAGCATATTCGTCATCATCTACCAATTCTACTTCATTTGTTCGAAGTGGAGTTGTTGTGAAAGGTGGTGTGTCATCAAGGTTGAAGGTCGGATCACCATACTTCTGTTTTTTACTTTTAAGGACAATGGACATGTTTTTGCTCTCAGGATCGGTGACATAAAACACTTGTTTCGCTTGGCTTGCTAAAATGAAGGGCTCGTCTCTATAGCCAACTCGTCGAAGATCGACTGAGACAAATCCAAATTGTTTATCATATTCTTCACTAGTTCTCAAAGCATTCATCCAACTATGATCCATTTTTTTACCACCTAAGGCATTCCCAATAACATTCACACGTTTAGTACAATTGTCAACGACATATGATGGGATTGCCTAATTAAGTTATCAACCCAATTTAGGATTTTAAAATATGGGCTTAATAACTTTATTGCCCCCTCCTAGTCTCCTCTCTCATCTTAAAAGGGTTTCAGTGCTATGTAACTTATTTTTTTAATAAGTATATGTATATAAACATTAATGTATAATAAAATAAATATAATAAGATTAAATTAAAGAATTTTTTTGAGGTTATGGTTTTCTTTTTAGTTTTAGCTTGAATTATTCTCCATAATTCCTTTGGAATACAAGAATTTCTTTAATTTAAACAAATCATATTTTATTTTATTATATATACTAATTAATGGTAATATATACACAAAACTAAGTTATGAATAACTTAATTAGGGATTTGTTGAGTTTAACAACCAAATTTAGAATTTTCCTATTTGAGGCAACTTTATGTGGAATTTTCCCTTGATTAAAATTAAAATAACCCCTACTCATTTAAGTAAATTTATATTTAAAAAATAAAATAAACCATTACAGTGAAGTTCCCGAATACAATTTAAGCAATATAAGCACACCAAACACACCAGGCCAATCTCAACCATCTCAATATAAGCAATATATAAGCACAATTAACGTAATATTTCCTATTGCCTAGTCTTTTCACATCGCAAGTTTTACTTTAATTTATTCAAGTAAATGTATATTTCAAAAAGATAATATACCATTCTGTACAAAAAAAAAGCAAGAAGAACCACGGGTAGAGAAGAACTAACCTGATCAAGGGGCGCCCACTGTACTATGTGTGCTGGAGAGGTAGAGAAGACGTTGGGAGGTACACCGGACGGTTTGGGGACGACAATAGAAGGAAGGAGGTGGAGGAGAGCAAAAACCTGTGGAGGAGGTGAAGTTGCATAAGGGTGGCCTCTGGTGCGTGCGTCCTTCAATGGATTTCAGGTGGAGGAGGGAGGAGTTGAAGAAAGAAAGAGTAGTTGAAGAAAGAAAGAAAAGAGGCCGACGGTGGGGGGAGGAGGAAAAAGAGTAAAGTTTTTTTGGGTCAAACAAAGAGGGAGGACGCATGTGAGGAGGGGGATGGATTGAGAAGACGCATGTCAGACAAGTGTCTGACATGCACCTTTAGGCGTCCCAAATGGCATTTGGGACGCCTAAAGTCTTGGTTTATGCGTCCCAAATGGCATTTGAGACGTCTAATCCCAGCTCCAGGCGCTAAAAAAAATTTAAAAAATTTATATTTCGTGCCTGGAAGCACTTTAGACGTCCCAAATTCAAATTTGGGACGCCTAAAGGTTCCCCTGCATACATATAATTACAAAAATGCCACCGCCTCCCTTTTTAACCACCTAATTTTAAATTTGGGACGTCCTTGGGGGTGGTTATATCCCAATTTTGTAGTAGTGGCATTTACAAACAATGGCATCCACACATCATATAACTATGGCATAATGTATGAAGGATAATGTTCCTACCTCAACACTTTATAATCCCTTTTTCCAGAGCGTCTCGTAACGCATGTCATTCCGGCTTTCGAATCAGTCCTAAAATATTAAATGTACCAGAAATAGGTCATAACCTATCCAAGTATCATTTTAGACTCTTCCATAGTTTTTCTTGTGGTTATATTAGTCTATGGTGAAAATTTAATAAAATGTCCCCGGGACCTCAGCTCGGCCTGCCGTACCCGGCCCGATGACACGTTTTTCCAAAATATTGATCAAGGCTATTATGACTTATTTTCACTCAAGGAATCCATTTCTGGGCTCGAAATCAAAAAATTCACTGTAAAATTACGAAAATACCCTTGACAGCCCCTATTTAGGGATTTCAGTGGCGTTTTCGTAATTATGCTTTTTCAGCCTCTACCGAAAAAGTGCCAAACTGTAACCCCACCTATTTTTGCCCATTGAATGCAATGGAACCATTTATTTCATGAAAAATCCAATTCCTACTACCATTTCTGGTGCTGGCCGAAAATATTAAGGAAAATGAGGATTTGTGTTTTAGCTCCCAAAACTTGTACTTTTCCACTTCTAATACTTGATTAACTCACTTAAACAATTCTTAATCATGTTTTAAAGGATATTGGGCAGCATAACCCCTTAGGGTTATGGCTTTTCTAATTTTACAACTCATCCCAAAAATCACAAAACCAAACAACAATCACCAACAACAACTTAACACACTAAGAAGTCGAGGTTTTGAATATTACCTCTTGATCCTTGGTGTTTCTCTCTCTAGGACGTCCTCTCTCTCTCCCCTCAACCTTGAAGATTAGCTTGCTAAACCATTATTTCCATGAAGAATAAGAGATTAGAGGATGAACTACACAAAATAGTAAGCTTAATCACTTTGAAACACAAGTTCTTACCTTAATCCTCTTCCTCCTTCTCTCTAACCTTCAATAACTCTCAAGTTCACTCTCTCTCTCTTTTCTCTTGTGGTTGGCCGAATGTGACTTGGAAAGAGGAACGAAAAATGTTTTATTAACTTAGTCTTCCATCTTCCTAGCCATTGATTTGATCAAGGGTTTCTAATGTGACACTTGTCACACTCTTCTCTTCCTCATAATTTCTTCATTGACTTGGCCATTAATTGAATCATTGTCTTCCCTTTTCTTGCTCCAAAATTTCCGTCCCTACTTCCCCTTTTTCTCCAACTAGTCCATACTTCCTTATCTAAGTCCAACCTTACACTCTTTTATGTAATCATGCTTTTCCATTCCTTGATCTCATCATGCCTTACACCATCCTTCCATTCTTACACTCAACATCTAATTTACCAACTCACTCAACCATAGTCATCATTTCCTTCTTCTTGTGACATGTGATTATGTATTAAATATTTTTCCCTTTTTCTTTCATGCATGGACGAAAATAAAAGAGAAGAAGAGGAGGAAAATTTACATTTCATTTATCCCATAATTCACATAATTGAATTATGTATAATCCTCCTTAATTTCCCAATTCTTGATTTATTCCTCCAAGAATAATCCCATTATGCATTTTCCTTTATTTTCCTTGATTAATTGAAATTAATTGGAAAATAATTAATCTTGGGCTAAATTGGCAAAATTATGATTTTGATATCCCCTTTGTAATGTAATTAAATTTTTGAATTAATTTGCCCATTTCCTTACGAATATGAATATTTCAAAATTCACAAGATCCAAATTCATGAATATTCACCATTTTATTGAATTATTCAAAATAATTTACAATATATTTTTGGTAAATAAAATTTGGGGTGTTATAGAAAGTGTTTTCAAATTTGGGATAGATATACGCAACCCACTATAAGCACAGAGGATATTTTCAGAATTTAAACCTATGACCTCCAAATCTCATAGTAATAACCCTACCATTGTTTCAAGACTCACCCTACATATAGTGCTAATGGATAGACGTGACAATTGCTGGAAATATCATAGCTCCTTATATTAATGCTCTGCAAATTTATTTAGTTTAAACATATAACTAGTCTTATGAGACTAGCTATTATTATAGATGAAGCTAATCTAGGGATGAAGCACAATAAGAGACCTAAAGCCAAATATAGGAAATATCTTGTAATCCTTGAAGCCGGCCTTCAGGAAGAATTGCTTCCATTCTTTCTCAGACCTTGCTTTTGAATTAAGCTCAGCGATCAAGACTATGTTGGTTAAGAGCTTTGTTTCAAGCATTTCATTCTGGTCATGTTCTTCATTTAACACTATATCTATGATTATCACTCTTCATTTCCTTTGCTTGAGATTGCTTCCTTGGCATTTTTAAGTATCTTTATGCAATCATCATCACCCCAGTCAAGCAACACCCACTGCAAAAATGAAAATAGTAAGAAAAATATAATAGCCAATAGTTTAACATTTTTAGTGCTTAATTTTTCAATGATAAGAATATACACGGAATTTACTCCCTACTGTCCCTTTTAGGAAAGGGACTTTTTGAAAGTGGTCTTTGTTCATTTTTATATATAAAAAAATTTACACTTTTTGATTTGTTTTTTGTAAGTACCCGTCATTATGTAGATAGAGACAAGGCTACACCAATTAAATAAATTTTATTGAGGAAGGGTAATTTTAAAAATTAATTCGGATTATGGACATATTGATTAAAAAGAGTAACTAATTTCAACTTGTTTTCTTAATCTGTATAAAAGTTGACATAACATAAAAATTTGGACTATAATTTGTTATTTTTACTAAAAAAGATATTCTTCAAATCAATTTTATGTAAAGTTGGGGAATGAAAGTATAGAGTGGGCCGGATCCGTTGAATTAGCCATATAATCATTTACCTTGCTCCATTTCCTCCCCGTGGATACAAGCAAATTGAAATTTTGGTTCACAAAATTAAAAATATGATAAAAACGTTAATTGAAAAATATTTAATTAAAAATAGAAACATATATGGATGTCAATTAAAATTCATATATTAAAAATGAAATGATTTGATCTAAAAGAGGAAAAATTTGGAGAATTACATATATAAGATATAAAGTTGCTACATATATATGACGTATCTTTTGTATATAATTTAAGTAGGATAACTGTAACCCCCTCACCGTAATTATATCCGGATTACTAAATTTAAGTGAAATAGAGACCAATAAAACGAAATTAACAACTATTAATCCCTCATTACAAGATGGGGTATTTAAAAATCAATTCAAAATGTAAATGATTCTGGTCTCACATTCATGTGCGGATATAACTACTTGAAAAATCAAATCACATAATAAATATCAGAGTGCGGAAACAAAAATCCCGGAAAACCCCAGGGTACTCATATATAATATGGGTTTAAAGGTTTTCCCAAAATGGGGATTACATGTCCAAAATATTCATTTACATTTAATATACACCTGGCAATCCCAAATCCAAACTAAGATAACCAACTACCACTAAAGTCTCAGAGTAATCCTAACTACTCCTGGTTGTCCGCTTCCCTTTCGAGCCACTCGCACTACTACAAGAACATGATTCTACGACACCCAATAACGACCGTTTTGAGAAACCAGTAGTAAAAAACCAACTCCAGGAACCGGTGGCACTGGACTGAAGTTTCAACGACTGTTTTCAAGGAAAACAGTCGTTGAAGCTTCATTTTCAACGACTGGTTTAAAAACCAGTCGTTGAAAGGTGGCTTTCAACGACTGGTTTAAAAACCAGTCGTTGAAAGCTTGATTTCAACGACTGGTTTAAAAACCAGTCGTTGAAAGGTTGCTTTCAACGACTGGTTTTATAAACCAGTCGTTGAAAGTGATTAACTTTTCCCCAAATCTTCAGCGCGCGTTTCTGTCATTCTTCCCCGCGCTAAATGAACCCTCATTTTCGTGTCTCCCGCGAGCTGCATTCCCCAAATTTCTTGGCCTATCTCTTTCTCCTGCATTCTGTCCGCTGACCCTCTCCGATGTCCACCGTCTTCACAGTCCCTCCATTCCCTCTCGGTCGCAGGCAGGTCTGAGCTTCGCTTTCCCTCTTCGCACATCAGCAGCAAGCAACGCAAGTAAGTTGCCCTGTTTCATTGCTCTGGTTTTTTTGCTTTTGCTTTTCTCTTCTTAGCCTCTATTATTCGGTCCTGTAGTTCATACTTGGTGTTCGCATAAAGAAGACAACGTTGGTGGTTCTGATCTTGGTCTATTCCATTGTGTGTGTAAGTTTCCCTTTTCTGTTTCTAGTTGTTTTAATTTGTTCATTTGGATGTCAATTTGTGCTGTTCTGGAAATAAAGTTGGCATCTTGAACTTCGATTGTGACTGAATCTAGGCATCTTGAACTTCGGTTGTGCTGTTCTGGAAAAAATCTATGTGATTGAGATATTGGTTGTGGTTGTTAAATATAACATAGAAATCAGAAATATTTCAAATGCGGAGTAGGTATTAGCTAGGTAATTGTTTACCATTGTAAAATGACTATTTGCATCACCCAATTGATTCAACCCAATTGAATTTCATATCACTAATTAAGTTAGCACAACTTGCCAAGCTAAACAACACGTTTGTTTGGACTAATAACTTTCTTTTGGTCACATTATTGAATCTCTTATTATCATGAATAATGATATATATATTTAGACGTACTATACATTATTTCATTTTATATAATTTGGGTATGTTATATACAGCATGGGAGAGGAGAAGAGAGGGGAAACAATGATGCATAGTATAAAGAAAACAATTCAACGAGAACAAAACATGGCTGTGTAATAAAATTAAATTTGAAAATTAGGAGGTTTCCTTAGATATATGGAATACATGAGTTCCTTCCGTTTTTGGTAAAGAATAATTAAAAATAAGACATCATTTCTATTTATACAAGTAAATTAGTCTAGTTTGCTTCGTGTTTGGGTTTAATTTTAATTTATTATATCATCATGGACAAATAATAGTAATTTCATCTAATTAATTACTTTTGAGGTAATGATATCTCGAGAAGCACATGCACCCTACTCTGTATTTCATTTCCTTCGCGTTGGATCATATAGAGACAAAATCCACTGGATTCCTATTTTCTAATTGTATTGAAGTTGTAATGCAATGATTCCAAAACATGAATTTTTTTTTTAAAAAATAAATTGTTTATTGTTCTATTTTGAAATTTTAAATTTATATTACTATGTATCAGTATATAAATTGAAATTTACACTAAATATAGTAAGCTAGTGACACAAAACATGGAGGGTCATTATAAATTAAGGAAATTATATGATAATTTTTTTTATATATAAGAAACACTGAATCAAGGTCATTTGACCTGAAATGTTCTAAATATTACCCCTTCATGTCTAAATAACTCTCATAAACCTGCAGGTATCACTACTGCTATCATTTTTCCTTGGGTTGCCGGCCTACTACATCCTTGCCTCTGTAGAATATTCTTCCAAATCCTCAATCACAAACATAGTGTCCTTGGAAGCTAAGGATTAGCTGGTAAGTTATGTTATTGCTTGTTGATGAAAGTTTTTGAAACCTGAGGATATCATAGTGCTACTATTTGTTATAAGCGTGATAAATTTGAACTGTTAGTTTTTACAGTGTGTCATGAGTGTTTCATATAGCTGTTCTAAACTTGAGTGTCTGTGAAAATGGATTAGGTGGTAATAAAATGGATCACCGTTGGATGAATGCTTCGAGAATTAGTGAAGAATATGAGAATGGGGTAGAAAACTTTATTGAATTTGCTAAAATGAATGCGCCTAGTAAAAATGGGAAGTATTTTTGTCCATGTATCAACTGTTTAAATGAGAGTCTACGGGATGTTGATGATATAAGGGATCACTTACTTTGTGATGGAATAAATCTTCGGTACACAAGATGGATATGGCATGGTGAGGAAGGAACCGCTTGGGCGTCACGCGAGAAGGAAGTTTTGGAGGTTGGAGATGACAATAGAATGGAGAACATGATTCACGATGTTGAGGTAGAATGTTTTGCACAAACGCCTGTATATGATAGCATACGGAGTGATGCAGAGACACCTTTGTACCCTGGGTGTACAAAGTATACACGTTTGTCAGGCATTTTGCACTTGGTCAACCTAAAGGCAACTTGTGGGTGGACCGACAGTAGTTTCACATTGTTACTGGAATTGTTGTGTGATATGTTTCCAGAGGATAATGTACTTCCAAATCGTATGTATGAGGCCAAGAAAATATTATCTACAATGGGTATGGAGTATAAAAAGATACATGCTTGCCCTAATGATTGCGTATTGTACAGAAATGAGTATGAAGGCTTAAGTGAGTGTCCGAAATGTAAAACTTCTAGATACAAAGTGAAGAAAGGTAATAGGTGTGGTGATGAGACAAATAAAAAGCAACCTTTAAAGGTTTTGTGGTATCTTCCAATCATACCGCGGTTCAAACGAATGTTTGCGAATGCGAAAGAAGCAAAGAAGTTGAGATGGCATTATGATGATAGAGTTTGTGATGGAAAATTCCTTCGACACCCGGCTGACTCTCCACAATGGAAGAAAGTAGATGAAATGTATCCCGGATTTGGCAGCGAGCCAAGAAACCTTCGGCTAGGGCTTTGCACAGATGGGATCAATCCTTATGGTACTTTTAGCAGTACACATAGTGCATGGCCCGTTCTGCTGGTAATTTACAACTTACCTCCCTGGTTGTGTATGAAACACAAGTATATGATGCTTTCTATGATGATTTCGGGACCAAAACAGCCAGGTAACGATATCGATGTCTACTTGGCACCTTTGATAGAGGACTTAAAGAAGTTGTGGGAGGATGGTGTAGATGTGTTTGATGCATATAAGCAACAGTCGTTTAAGCTACGTGCAATGATTTTCACCACAATTAACGACTTCCCTGCATATGGTAACTTGTCAGGTTATAGTGTCAGGGGTCATAAAGCATGTCCGATATGTGAATCGAGCACACAGTTCCATCAACTCAAGCACGGTAGAAAAACGGTATACCTTGGTCATAGACGATTTCTTCCTCGATTCCACCCATACCGTAGGCTAAAGAAGGCTTTTAACGGTTTGCCGGAGAATGAAATGGCTCCGGAGCCATTAACTGGAGACGAAGTTTATAGTCAGGTGGAAAGAATCAATGTCACTTTTGGAAAAAATCAAAAGACTACGGGTGAGAAGAACATATGGAAGAAGAGGTCAATTTTCTTTGATCTTCCATATTGGCGTAGTCTTGATGTGAGACATAGTATTGATGTGATGCATGTGGAAAAAAATGTATGTGATAGCCTTGTTGGTACACTTTTGCACATACCAGGGAAAACAAAAGATGGGATTAGTGCAAGACTAGACTTGGTTGAAATGGGAATAAGAGAACGACAGCATCCACAACTAAGAGATGATGGTAAGAGAGCGTATATGGAGCCAGCAGCGCATACATTGTCAAAAGCGGAGAGAAGAAGTTTGTGTGGGTGTTTGCACGGCATTAAGGTGCCACAAGGGTATTCTTCTAATGTGAGCCGACTTGTGTCCATGGAAGATTTGAAGTTAGTTGGGATGAAGTCTCATGATTGTCATGTCTTGATGCAACAACTATTACCAGTAGCTGTTAGAGGCATTATGAAAGATGATGTGCGAAGGACGATAACAAGGTTGTGCAGTTTCTTCAATGCTATTTGTAGCAAGGTTGTTGAAATTGCAAGGTTAGACGAATTAGAAAATGAGGGTTATACTATTCTATCCCAACTAGAGATGCATTTTCCTCCCGCATTCTTTGATATAATGGTGCATTTAATAGTTCATCTGGTCAGGGAGGTAAGACTATGCGGCCCAGTTTATCTAAGGTGGATGTACCCTTTCGAGCGATACATGAAGAACTTAAAAGGGTATTCTAAAAATCCTTATCGACCTGAAGCCTCAATTGTCGAAAGATATGTCGTTGAAGAGGCTATGGACTTTTGCAAAGAATATCTATCAAGGTCAAAGGCCCAATCACGTCATGAAAAGGGTACAAGTAAGGGAACACGAGGGCTCAGAGTGAAGAGTATGCGTCGTGAAGAGGTGTTGCAAGCACACCTCTATATCTTGAATAATACGGAAGAAGTTCAGCCGTACTTAGCCGAACACAGAAAGAGTTTAAAGGAGATCTATCCAAGGAAAAATGACATGCAGATAGCTAATGAGCAAAACAAGACTTTCATAGAGTGGTTCAAGGATAAGGTAGCGCACGAGACCAATGTGTCTGAGACAATCAAATGGTTAGCTTGGGGGCCTTCGTTTGAGGTCATAACTTGGAGTGGCTTCGATATAAACGGGTATTGTTTCTATACAAATGGCCAGGATAACAGAAGTACTATGCAAAACAGTGGGGTGATGGTGGTAGCCGAATCAATGCACTTTTCTAGTTCAAAAGACAAAAATCCCATTTTGGCATCCATGGTCTATTATGGAGTTATTGAAGACATATGGGAGATAAGCTACACTAAGTTGAGAGTTCCTTTATTCAAATGTAAGTGGGTTAACAATAATGCTGTTGAAATAGATCAATTTGGATTCACCTTAGTTGATCTTGAAAGAGTTGGTTATAAAGATGAGCCATTCATTCTAGCAAGTCAGGCAAAACAAGTGTTTTATGTCATTGATCCAGCAAATAAAAAATTGTCTATTGTACTCCAAAGTAAAAAACAGAAGGATGGTGATCCGAGTTTGAATCTTGACGACATGCCGCCTTTCACTACAAATCCGCCTATGCCATCTGAAGTGGAATTGGTAGATGATGATGAATATGCAGCTAGAGTTGATCATTGTGAAGGAATTTGGGAAAACACTTAACGTAAGATTTTTAATTGTTTAAAGTATACATGTAATTTCGATTTACTTATCATATGTCACATTTATTTCTTAGTAAGATTTTGAATTGTTAAAAGTGTGCATGTAATTTCACTTTACTTATCATGTCACATTTATTTCTTAGCAGGATCATGTCAGACTCAAATTCGGGCGACTCTGTTGGCTCACCGGTTAAGAAAAAGGTTAGAGGAAGCACAAAGTTGCGATCGTTGGTGGCACGTCATGAGGAACAACAGGGGAGCAGGATTCACGTGGAATTTGATGCTAATTTGAAGCCACTTGGGCCAGACGGAGACACGTTCATTAGCTACCTTGGCTTTTTGGGTCGGAGCAAAGTTAGCGTTTTAATTCCTACCTGGTGGGAAGTTTCAAAGGACACGAAGCGTATGATTTGGGAACAAATTTTGGTATGTAAAGTTGTATTTGTTCTAATTTTTATTTCTATTTGTTCATATATAACGACTACTATATATTTTGTTTTGTAGCAAACCTACGATGTTCCCAATACGAAGGAGATGTACAAGCATTGGATTGGGGAAGTTCGTGAGCGGTGGAAAGATTTCAAGTCCACGCTCACAACCAAGTACGTTCAAGGGCCGAGGAGTCATTTAGATCCTTGTAAAGAGTATCCGTTTCTTTCTCCAAATGACTGGAGGTTGTTTGTCGCATCGCGGCAGGATCCCGAGTTCCTGGTACATTGTGTTCATCTTAGTGTTAAACATTTTAGTTGAACTTACTTGACATCGCTAACTCAGTTATCATTATTCTTTGTTTATATAGAAATTGAGTCAAGCAAATAAAGAGAGGCGAGCGAAAAACAATTATCCTCATTACATGTCGCGTGGGGGTTATCGAAAGCTCGAAAAGAAGATGATGCAGGCTGAATTGCAAAAATTGGAGGAAGCAGCCCGAGCAGATCCTAGTATAGTCGTGCAGGAGCCACCTCCTCCCCCGCGTCACAAAAAATGGAAAGCAGGGAGGATAAAGGGAGATAAATATATAAATCCAGTCGTTGCTGATGTCGCTAAAAGGATTGTGAGTATTTAATAACAAGTATATTTAAATGTGTTTCATTTTTCTAACGTTGGTGGCATGTAATTACTTTCTATTTATCCATTATATGCCACAGGATGAACTTGAACAGCAGAGCAGCCAGGGTTCCTTCAGTCAAACTGGAAGGATGGACATCTTAGCCACGGCGCTTGGTAATCTAGATCACCCTGGTCAAGTTAGAGGGGAGTCAAGGGGAGTTGGTCTCTCTAAATACTTTGGACGAGGTTCACAAGCTTATGGACGAGGTGAAATGAGTCAGGAGTTTGTGGCCAGGGTTCGAGAGGAAATCAAATCAGAGCTACGTCACTCACTTCGAGACGAGCTAAAAGAAGAGTTGTTGAGTGAGCTACGTGGTGAGATGAGTACGATGGTGTTGTCTCACATGCAAGGCGGGATGTGTAATGTGGCGTCTAGATCTGAGGTTTGTAACTAATTTCATTTAACATTATATTGAGTTTTTCCTTACGTTATTTTAATTAATTCTTTCATTTCTCTTACTCAGGAATCCCCGGCCTTTCCCAGCACTAAAGGCAGTTACAATCCGCCAGAGGTTGGACATGGCGACCCTGGTCCTTCACTAGAGCCTGGAGAACCCTGCACTTTGTATTTAGAAGTCCCGTACCTGCGTGCTGTTGCTGATGCTGTTGTATACAGTCGTGCCACCACCCACCATAATAACCAAATCCGGGACGATCAACTTAAGGTCAATGTGACCAGTGTTCGACTGGGGGAGGAAGGTGCAGATGTCCCATTCCCTGATGGTGAGGTTGCCAATCTAGGTCACGCAACAGGATCTTTCATCTTATGGCCTAGACATCTTGTTCAGACTGTGCCAGTCCCTCAAATGGTAGGAAACAACTTACTGTTACTTAATCATTAACATTCTACTTATAATCTTTTTGTGTGTTACTAGGAACAAGATGATGCGACAAAATTCCCGTTTTTAGCACGACTGCAAAATATTCATCAAGGCATAAATAAGGTCGACTTGAAGATGCCTTGTGATATTGTGGGTCGCAGAATCTCGTATGATTATGGGCTTGATAACAAAGATATTAGAGAGTTCCTATTTTTGGAGGAGATTGACGTAGGATGGGTCACATTTGCAATCATGTGAGTTTAGTTATAAGTTTTAATTGTAATTAATGCACTGATATTTAGGGGTTTTAGGTTTCTACATTTACTGTGTCATTTCTCATTTCATTTATGTGGTAGCTGCTTCCACAAACTGTGTGCCGAACGAGGGCTTGGCAGTACATATGGCTTCTTATGTCCTGGCAATATGTCACGGCGTAATAGCCAGACTTTGGAAGAACGGATGAGCTATGTAGGCTATACAATAGGCCAGACTCAGCTGCCTTGTTATCTGGCACCAATTGTTGAAGGGCAAGTAACTTTCTTTGCTATATTTATACACGTTCACTTTGCTAAACAGTATCATGTTATCTAACCTCATTTTAATCTATATATGCATGTGATTATAGTTATCATTGGAGTCTCTGTGTTCCTTGTCCCTCGATCAACGTCATCTTTTGGTTTGACTCATTGGGTCGCAAGCCAAACGCAGATATCAAAAACATTTTTGACACGTAAGTAAATTTATTTGTCCGTCATTGATTTTTGATTTTACTCAATTGTTTTAATGTCTTTTGTTTATCATTTTAATTATTACAGTGCATTGAAGACATATTATATAATGGGTGGGAAGCGTGAAGGTAAAGCTGGTCATACAAAGTGGTTCAAGCCAAACGTAAGTTCTATACATTCAAGTTCTTCGAATGACGATTGCTTTACATAGGCCTTTAATTATTCTTTTTTACCATTTGCTTTTGCTGTATAGTGTCCACGGCAAGCAGGGAAAACTGAGTGCGGCTTCTATGTTATACTATATATGTATAACATCATTTTCTCTGGCCTTACTACAAATTTTGAACAGGTGATCATTTATTGATTCTCAATTGAATTTCAGTTCTTTTCATGTGATTCAATTGTTATTTATTTCATTCAATTTATTTATTTATGTTAACATATTCTCCATTTTGCGCTCAGATTTTTGGTGATAAGGACCCCTACACAATCGAAGACATTAATTTGATCCGAGACCTGTTGTCGGGACATCTTCTACAACACATAGAGGGGCCGGGTGATGATGTGTAGAGGTTTTTTTACGTAGTGCAGTGCTTTTGTACAGTGCTATTTCAAGTTTGCATATTCGAATACTTTTCCTAGTTTCTTATTTATGAGTACTTTGAATTTGTTAAGGCATTATGCTTTCAGAGAACACTATGGAAAATGATGATGAAAAATAGGGATTTTCATGGAAGCATGTCATCATCTCTTTGCCCATATGCATGTCATGATTTACATTGAAAGTTTGCAAGTTGAAGTCTGCACATTGAAATGATGTTATTGCGCTATATGTCATGATAGAAAAACTAATATGTGATTTCACTTCCATGACTATTAGGGGAAGCTAGAGAGTTAATCATGAGAGAATGGGAGGACGTGGGGACTTGTAGACACATATGGTGGAGGGAGTAGAGGGAGTTGATGTAGGGATTTTAAAAAAAAAAAAAAAAAGGATACAACGACTGGTTTTAAGAAAACAGTCGTTGTATCCAAAAGATACAACGACTGGTTTTAAGAAAACAGTCGTTGTATCTGTTGGATACAACGACTGTTTTATTAAAACCAGTCGTTGTATCCAAAAGATACAACGACTGTTTTTTAACGGTCGTCTTTTCTCGAACTTTCAACGACACTGAGATAGACGACTCCCTGAAAACAGTCGTCTAAAGGCCCAAAAACCGGTCGTTAAAAGTCCCTTCTGTAGTAGTGTCGCCCTGTCTGAAAAGGTTAGTCATTTGGAAAGAGTGAGATTCTAAAGATTCCCAGTAGTAACAAATTATTCATACCACAAGTAATCACATAGCATGTAAACAAATCATCTCATAACAGCAGCAAAACAAATCACACTCCACCCTCATCCCTTTTTACCGCCGGGAAGGCACACCTTCCTAACCCGAACCGTTGTTAACGACTCAGGGACTATTGGCGTGGCAGTGCATACGAATAGCCTTACGGCTCACATATAGCCTTTCGGCTTTCACAAATGGCCAGTCGACCTTCACAAATAGCCTTTTGGCCCACAATTAGCCTTTCGGCCCACATAATCACATATAACACACCCTAACCTCATCCCTTTTTACCGCCGGGAAGGCGCACAGCCCTTACCCAAACCGTTGTTAGCAACTCAGGGACTATTGGTATAGCGGTGGTTCACACGATTTTCACAAAACTTGCAACATACGAAATCCATCTCAAAACAATGACATAGCATACATACAATGTATCACATAAGGTATAAAGCAAGAGTCACTACCTGTATCTTTCCTGACTGGCTCCGGCATCGTGGCCTCACGAGGGCGACAGATGTCAAATCCTATACCAAATTAGGGACAACCGATTAATCTCTTTTCCAAGTTCTGAATTCCATAATACACTTAGTTGGTTATCATTTAGGACTCTTTAGGTGACCACTAGAGGCCTAAACATATGCCTAAAGGGTTGGAAGACACTACCCCAAAGACCCCTTTTTCGAAGGGCAAACACTGATTTTTGACAGCCTCACTCGAGCACAAAAGCTCTCACTCGAGCATTGGTACGGACAGTACTCAAGCACAAGAGAGTGAGAGACAGCGAGTGAACACCCGAGAACACAAAGAAGCTTTCAGGAACCGGCTCACTCGAGCACACTGAACCTCACCCGAGTGAAGGCCAAATGCCTCACTCGAGCACCTGCGAGTGAAGTCCAGGAAGTGAGGACCCGAGAGCACACAAGCTCTCAAGGATCAGGATCACCCGAGCACAGCCGTATGCACTCGAGTGAACACCACATACCCGCGAGTGAGAAGGCACACTCGTGCACCTTACCCGCGAGTGACATCCCGAGAGTGACCCCCACTCTGGGCTTACACCATCACTTGAGTAGACCCAAGCTCACTCGAGCATGTTCATCCCTCACTCGAGAACGAAGAAGTGCACTCGAGATTCCTTCAAAGAACCCCAACTATCACTCAAGCAGAAAAGGGAAAATACTCACATCACTGTAGCATGATCATCCCGTGCTCGAGTGTTGTACATCAGAGACAAAAAACGCAGATCATATCTGCAAACACCAGATGGTCAATTTCACTCCTATATGGTTCCCAAACTCTACCAAAAACTCACACATACTTGGCACTAACTAGGGAACACATTGGCCACTTCAAAAACACTCCAAAACTAATTTGACCACAATCATACTCTTAGGTCTCTATCACAACAAACATCCAATTTCCCTTAACACATTTCCAACATTCCAAACTAAATCAAATGCTCATATATCTCCACAACAAATCATTTCCAATAATCAATCACAATGAATTTCATATATCCAGAAATAGGCATAACTAGGGCAATTTTCCAGATTTTACCAACTTAACCAAAAATCACAAACAATATATCCAAAATGCACTAAATGCCTACCTCTTCCCTTTGCCCAATCCAGAACCTTGATTCTCCAACTTTCAATTTCGAATCAACGCCCAAATCAACACTATTCAAGATTCTACAACCACCACAATGTAGTTCTCAATGAGACACACAACATTAGAGAAGAGGATTAGGGCATTAGAGGATCATTACTTACCCAAAAATCAAAGCTTTCCTTTCTCTTTCCAAGCTTGTTCAGTGAAAATGGAGAAGGAGAGAAGAGAGAGAAAATGGTGAGGATGATGATGAGGGACACTTCTCCCTCCCACACACATTGTAACATCCTGGATTTTAATCAAGGATTAGTAACTTCAAATGATGTAATTAATGTTAATTAAGCATATTTGAAGTATATGTTGTGTGTTATGATATAAAGATGATTATTGATGATTTAATAAGTATTGTACTAATCAGGGGTAAAACGGTAATTTACCAACCATCCGGTTAGCTACTGATGAGAAAAACCCCCTTAGTAATCAAAATCAATGGTTGAGATTGAAAGATCTAAGGGTGGGATCTAGTGTATGTGAGAATAGGTGAGATCAAAGTAAGAGGAAGGAGATGATGCCAAGTGGCTAAATAAGAGCCATTGGATAAGTCAAAATATTCAAACACTCTTCTCTCTCCCTCTCAAGTCGGCCAAGTGTATGGGAAGAAGGAAGAATGATCATCACCTTCACCTACTCACTTCTCTCTCCATTTCCCTCCATTTCCGGCGAGTAAGCAAGAAAGAGAAAGGAAGGGCTTGAGATTAGCCAAGGTAAATGATCTTATATGCTTAGTTACCCTTCATTAATGTTGATCAAGAGGTCAAGAGCATTATTTCTATGATTTCAGACTTGTGATTGGTGGTGTGTGGCAAAGTGAGGGATTTTGAAAGTTGATGAAATCCAAGTTCTGAGTTCAGCAAGTGAAAGAGGTAGGTTTGTAATGCATTTTGATATATATGTCAAGATGTTTGCTTAACCAATGAGAAATCTGGAAATTTGACCTAAATATGATGTTAAATGAGGGGTAGACTTTGATGAGAGTGTCACTGTTCATTTGGTCAGTTTTGACACTTGGGAGTGGTTAGAAATTGATTTGAAGTTGAATAAGGGAAATGTGTTAAGTTGTGGCTTTGGTGGATTTATGGTTTAGAGATGTGATTTTGTTGTTGAGTGGAAATTTGGGTTGTTTATGGTTGTCAATGAGTTCCTTGTGGGGATATATGAGAGAATGAGTAATGGTATGAGTTAGGGAACCATTGGAATTCATTTGGTGAATTCTGGTAAACCATGACAGTTTCTGCGTTTTGGGTATCTGGTGTGAATTATCGAGTGAGAGAAGAACTCACTCGAGCACAGGATGAACGTGCTCGAGTGAGCATGTTTGTGCTCGAGTGAAGGTGCCTTTTTGGAACTGCGGGTGGGTGTCTCAGGATATCACTCGTGAGTGATTGCCAAGAGTGCGCCTGGCACTCGCGAGCATTGGGGGATCACTCGCGAGCACTGGGGTTGTGCTCCAGTGAGCCCTTCGTACTCGAGAACGCTTGTGGTTGGAGAGTTGGGAGTACTCTCGGGCAGACACTCGCTGCTTTGTGCTCGCGAGCACTGAGGGTCAGTGCTCGAGCACAGGCGTTTGTGCTCGGGTGAAGGTGGAGGAAGATGTTGAGAGATGCTCTCGGGTTGTCACTCGCAGGCCTCACTCGCATGAATGCTCGAGTGAGAGTGTGGATTTGTAGAGGAGTTTGCTCTCGGGCAAGCACTCGCGGGAGGTCACTCGCATGTGTGCTCGAGTGAGAGCGAGAGTCATGCTCGAGCACAGCCTTTTGTGCTCGAGTGAGGGGACCAAAAATTAACACTTAGCTTTCTAAAGAAGGATCTTTAGGGATAGTTATCCCAACCCTTTAGGTATATGTTTAGGCATTTAATAGCCAACTAAAGAGTCCAAATGAATACCAACTTAAAGTGATATAGAAGTAAGAATTTGGAAAAGGAAATTAACCAAATGTCCCTATTTTGATTATAGGATTTGATATCTGCTATCCTCGTGAGCCTACTGTGCCCAGAGACAACAGGAAGGGATCAGGTAGTGACTTTTCTTTCGTACCATACGTGATACATTGTATGTGTGTATTATCGTTGATTTGTGTTAAGTTCGTGTGCTGCGACTTATGTGTATATATGTGAGCACCGCTAGTCCAATAGTCCCTGAGTAGCTAATAACGGTTCGGGTTAGGCAGTGTGCCTTCCCGGCGGAGAAAGGGGATGAGGATGAGGTGTGATTATGTGACATGAAAGCCGAGAGGCTGATTGTGGGCCGAAAGGTCGGATATGAGCCGAAAGGCTATTTGAGAGGCTGACGAGCCGTTTGTGAAGCCGGTTAGCTATGTGCTATAAGGCTATATGTATGCACTGCCACGCCAATAGTCCCTGAGTAGCTAACAACGGTTCAGGTTAGGACAGTGTGCCTTCCCGGCGGAGAAAGGGGATGAGGGTGGAGTGTAATTTGTGCTGCTGCTGCTGCTGTATGATGATTTGCTTACATGCTATGTGCTTGTGTGTGGTATAAATGTTTAGTTACTACTGGGATTCTTTAGAATCTCATTCTTTCCTTTGAACTAACCTTTCAGACAGGGCAACTGGCTCCAAGGAGAAGCGCGTGACCCGGAGCGGTTAGAGTTTCTTAGGGACATTAGTATAGTTTTGTTGGTTTATTCATTTTGGATAAGGAATACTGTACTATGTTTTGGAGATATATATATAGTTTGAAATACTTGGCTGTAATCCCTAATCAGGATTTGGAATTCTAGATTTGTAGTTGAACCCGGGGGTTGCCGGGATTTTGGTGTTACACTCTGTTATTCGTAAATGTAAATTAACTGCACAGATAATTATGTTCGGTAATTGAACCGAGACCCGGATAGGCAAGAAGTTTTAAAAAAAAATTTTGTAAGGTCCTACTACTTAGTAGGTAACTTAATACGTTTTGAACGATCCGACGGTCTCAAAACCCTTTTTATTATGCATTATCGAATATTAATTACGGTACTTAAGGCAGGGGGTTACATTTTGGTATCAGAGCTGTAGTTCCTGGCAAGGGTAGAGGTTGCTAGGATAGATCCCTTAGTCGGTCTAGGGATAGAAGATTGTTGGTGAATGATTGTTGTGTGTGCACATATATGTTTAAATGATTTGGATATAGACGAGTTTTGTGACTATATGTGCATACTGTCTCTGCTGGATTAATGGGGTAAACTATTTGTAGAATGAAGAAGACTAGAGGACGCCCCAAAGTTCCGCGAGCAGACCCTGTGGTGGAGGTCGCCGACGACAATCCACCGGATCCAATGCAAGAATTAATAGGACTGATAAAGGACCAGCGGGACATGATCACTGAGCTGAGAGACGAGCTCAGAGCGGAGAAGGCGAAGAATAAAGAAGGACCGGTTCAGTCCATACCGGCGGAGACTCAAAACGAAACTCGATATGAGGACACTGCCGAGGGGTCAGCACGACAATCAGAGTCTACACCTCATGCTATTCCGAACCGTGAATCTCACGGGATGCCGCCTAGAGAGGAAAAAGACCTGCAGTTTTGGGTCACCAGATTCTGTAAGCATCTGCCTCCGGTGTTCAGAGGGAGGTTTGACCCGCAAGCAGCCGAAGATTGGCTGAATAGGCTGGAGAAAATATTTGAGGTGCTTTGTTGTCCAGAGGAGATAAAGCCACGGTTGGCAGTCTACAAGCTCGAGGGTGATGCGGATCGTTGGTGGCGGAATATCGCCCTAACACTGAAGAGCAGAGATGTGCCACTGACTTGGGAATTGTTCCTACAAGAGTTCAATGAGAAGTACTTTCCGAAATCAGTCCGGCTTGAGAAGGAGACGGAATTCCTTAACATCAGGCAAGGGGACACGGAGAGCTTCGATGATTATTTATCCCGATTCATTCGCTTGTCCCGGTATTCCTCCTATCTCCGGTACAAGGATGATGGAGAATGGAGCTCAGACATGCTCATTCGTGGTTTGAGGCGAGAGTTGTGGAAGCGGCTGGTTACGCATCGATTCAAGAAGTTCAATAAGGCTGTGGAGCAATGTCGAATCACGGAAAACAACTTGAGAGAGGTGTACCCTAACAAAGCTACTGGTCACCGCAATGAACCTAACAAGGGTAATGTATCCCAGAAGCGGAAGGGCCAAGAATCATCTTCATTCAAGGGCGGTGATAGGAAGCCCTATCAGCCGAAAGGTCGTGAGTCTCAGAGATTTGTGACCGAGTGGAAATGTCGTCGTTGCAACAAATCACATTATGGCCAGAATTGTCAGGGAGAGATGGTTTGTTTCAATTGCAAACGGCCAGGACATCTTGCTAAAGATTGTCAACAACCACGAGCGGAGCAAAGGCCGAAGACACAGGGCCGAGTGTTTGCAATGACCCATGAGGAGGCTCGTAGATCTCCTGAGTTGATACAAGGTAAAATATCTCTAAATGGCTACCTATTACAAGCATTGTTCGACTCGGGTGCCAGTCATTCCTTTATTGCGTATGATTGTGTGAAACGCCTGGGTATACATGTGTATAAGTTACCATTCGATTTGGTAGTATCGACTCCGATGGGTGTTAAAGCCTTGACCACAGAAGTTTGTCTAAATTGTGTCATAAATGTGGAAGGGCATCAGTCTGTTATAGACCTGATTTGTCTGCCGCTTTATCAATTGGAAGTCATTTTGGGTCTTAATTGGTTAACGGCAAATAACATATTGCTTGATTGCGGGAACAAGAGAATAGTATATCTTGTTTCTCAGAGGGCTGAAGCTGTAGG
The DNA here is from genome assembly GCA_963210345.1 of Inga oerstediana. Taxonomy (NCBI): domain Eukaryota; kingdom Viridiplantae; phylum Streptophyta; class Magnoliopsida; order Fabales; family Fabaceae; genus Inga; species Inga oerstediana. The sequence continues at coordinate 45,047,342 of OY723405.1, forward strand.
TGCTAGTATGAATTTCCTTTCTACGGCTAAAGCTGAGAGATATATTGAAAAGGGTTGCCAAGGGTATATGGTATTTTTCTCCGTTCAGGGGGAAACTGGTGAAATGTTGAATAATATACCCGTGGTAAATGAATTCCCTGAGGTGTTTCCGGACGACCTTAGCGGATTACCTCCTGAGAGGGAAGTTCAGTTCCCGATTGACATTGTGCCTGGAGCTGGTTCTATTTCAAAGGCCCCATACCGTATGGCCCCAAACGAGATGGCGGAGCTAAAGAAACAAATAGAAGATTTGCTTGAAAAAGGGTTCATCAGACCCAGTGTGTCGCCATGGGGAGCTCCAGTACTATTTGTGAAGAAGAAGGATGGAAGCCTTCGGTTGTGTATCGATTATAGGGAATTGAATAAGGTTACTATTAAAAATAAGTACCCTCTTCCCCGAATCGATGACCTTTTAGATCAACTCTCTGGTTCGTGTGTGTTTTCAAAGATTGATCTAAGGTCAGGGTATCATCAGCTGCGGGTGAAAGCGGAAGATATTCCGAAAACGGCTTTCAGGACCCGATATGGTCATTACGAGTTTCTGGTGATGCCGTTTGGGCTAACCAATGCGCCTGCGGTTTTCATGGACTACATGAACCGTATCTTCCGACAGTTTCTGGATCAGTTTGTTGTTGTGTTTATCGATGACATTCTGATATATTCCAAGAGTATGGAGGAGCATGAGCATCATCTGAGAATTGTATTGAATGTTTTGCGTGAGAAGCAATTGTATGCTAAGTTGAGCAAGTGCGAGTTTTGGCTATCGGAAGTGAGATTCCTCGGCCATGTTATCTCGCAAGAAGGGGTCTCTGTGGATCCCAGTAAAGTGGAAGCAGTACTAGATTGGAAGAGGCCAGAATCTGTGGCAGAGGTACGCAGTTTTCTGGGTCTTGCCGGATACTATCGGAGATTTATCCAGAATTTCTCCCGTATTGCGCTACCAATGACCAAGCTCACGAGAAAGGATCAGCCGTTTGTGTGGGATGAGAAATGTGAAAAATGTTTTGTGGAGCTGAAGGAGAGGTTGACGTCGGCACCTGTGTTGATTTTACCCGATTCCAGTATGACATATGTTGTGTATTCTGATGCCAGTGGGCAGGGATTAGGGTGTGTCCTTATGCAGCAGGGACGTGTGGTGGCCTACGCCTCTCGACAGCTCAGACCCCATGAATTGAACTATTCCACTCATGATCTGGAGCTTGCGGCCATTGTGTTTGCTTTGAAGATTTGGCGTCATTACCTGTATGGTGTGACTGTGGAACTGTACTGCGACCACAAGAGTCTCAAGTATCTTTATGATAAAAAAGAACTGAATATGAGACAGCGCCGTTGGATGGAATTGCTTAAGGACTACGATCTGGAGATAAAATATCATCCGGGTAAAGCCAATGTAGTCGCTGATGCTCTTAGTCAGAAGACTGTACTCGTTGCAGCTATGATGATACGAGAGAAGAAATTGATTGAAGATTTTCGTGATTTGAATTTGACAAACCAGATCATCTGTGCCAACTACACTGTTGTCCAAGAGGAAAATGATCTAATAGCTGAGATTGAAGAAGCTCAGAGGCAAGATGACTGGATACAGCGTAATCTGACTCGGATTGAACGGGGAGAAGTTCCAGGTTATGATTTGTCGCCTAGAGGATTGGTTCGCTATCAAAATAGAGTCTGCATTCCACTTAAGGCGGAGTTGAGACAAAAGATTCTAGATGAGGCGCACAAGAGCCGGTATACTCTTCATCCTGGTATGACCAAGATGTACCATAACTTGAAATCTGTGTACTGGTGGCCGGGTTTGAAGAGTGATGTGACCAAATATGTGGCGAGATGTCTCACTTGTCAGAAAGTGAAGATTGAGCACCAGAGACCACCTGGTTTACTCCAGAGTCCCGAGATTCCAGAATGGAAATGGGAAAGTGTGACCATGGACCTTGTGACGGGATTGCCCAAGATCAGGAATTACGATGCGATCTGGGTTATTGTGGATCGGTTAACGAAGTCGGCGCACTTCATACCAATCAATGTCGGCTATTCACCTGATAAACTAGCAGAGATTTATATCAGTGAGATTGTGAAGCTCCATGGTACGCCAAGGAATATCATTTCTGATCGAGATCCTCGATTTACTTCAAGATTCTGGAAGGCGTTGCATAAAGCTTTGGGAACTCAATTGAGGTTTAGTACAGCTTATCATCCGCAAACGGATGGACAATCAGAGAGGACAATCCAGACGCTGGAAGATATGCTGCGAGCATGTGTTCTCGATTTCAAAGGGAATTGGGATCGTTTTCTTCCACTAGCGGAGTTCGCCTACAACAATAGCTATCATGCGAGCATTCAGATGGCTTCGTATGAGGCGCTGTATGGAAGAAGGTGTCAATCACCTTTGTGTTGGAATGAGTTATCCGAAAGAAAGCTTTACGGACCAGATCTTGTTGATCAAACCTCAGCACAGATTCAGATAATTCGAAAGAGGTTACTTGCAGCGCAGAGTCGACAGAAAAGCTACGCTGACAAGAGGAGACGACCTCTAGAGTTCGAGGTCGGGGATTATATTTTTCTGAGAGTATCCCCTGTTACGGGCGTTGGACGGGCTATCAAGAGAAAGAAGCTGAGCCCTAGATACATAGGTCCTTTTGAGATCCTTGATAGGATTGGGCCTGTAGCTTATCGAGTAGCTTTACCCCCAAGCTTGAGCAGGCTCCATGATGTATTCCACGTCTCTCAATTGAAGAAGTACCAACCGGATCCATCTCACATAGTTGAGTATGAGGAACTTGAGCTACAAGATAATTTCTCATATGCAGTGGAGCCAGAGCAGGTCATTGACCGAGAGGAACGACGACTCAGACATAGGAGCATTCCATATGTGAAAGTAATCTGGAAGGGAATGACTCCGAGAGAAGCAACTTGGGAAGCGGAGGAAGATCTGCGGAGAAGATATCCGGAGTTTATGGCTTAAGTTGTATAGCAATTTCGAGGACGAAATTAAATTTTTGGGGGGAGAATTGTAACATCCTGGATTTTAATCAAGGATTAGTAACTTCAAATGATGTAATTAATGTTAATTAAGCATATTTGAAGTATATATTGTGTGTTATGATATAAAGATGATTATTGATGATTTAATAAGTATTGTACTAATCAGGGGTAAAACGGTAATTTACCAACCATCCGGTTAGCTACTGATGAGAAAAACCCCCTTAGTAATCAAAATCAATGGTTGAGATTGAAAGATCTAAGGGTGGGATCTAGTGTATGTGAGAATAGGTGAGATCAAAGTAAGAGGAAGGAGATGATGCCAAGTGGCTAAATAAGAGCCATTGGATAAGTCAAAATATTCAAACACTCTTCTCTCTCCCTCTCAAGTCGGCCAAGTGTATGGGAAGAAGGAAGAATGATCATCACCTTCACCTACTCACTTCTCTCTCCATTTCCCTCCATTTCCGGTGAGTAAGCAAGAAAGAGAAAGGAAGGGCTTGAGATTAGCCAAGGTAAATGATCTTATATGCTTAGTTACCCTTCATTAATGTTGATCAAGAGGTCAAGAGCATTATTTCTATGATTTCAGACTTGTGATTGGTGGTGTGTGGCAAAGTGAGGGATTTTGAAAGTTGATGAAATCCAAGTTCTGAGTTCAGCAAGTGAAAGAGGTAGGTTTGTAATGCATTTTGATATATATGTCAAGATGTTTGCTTAACCAATGAGAAATCTGGAAATTTGACCTAAATATGATGTTAAATGAGGGGTAGACTTTGATGAGAGTGTCACTGTTCATTTGGTCAGTTTTGACACTTGGGAGTGGTTAGAAATTGATTTGAAGTTGAATAAGGGAAATGTGTTAAGTTGTGGCTTTGGTGGATTTATGGTTTAGAGATGTGATTTTGTTGTTGAGTGGAAATTTGGGTTATTTATGGTTGTCAATGAGTTCCTTGTGGGGATATATGAGAGAATGAGTAATGGTATGAGTTAGGGAACCATTGGAATTCATTTGGTGAATTCTGGTAAACCATGACAGTTTCTGCGTTTTGGGTATCTGGTGTGAATTATCGAGTGAGAGAAGAACTCACTCGAGCACAGGATGAACGTGCTCGAGTGAGCATGTTTGTGCTCGAGTGAAGGTGCCTTTTTGGAACTGCGGGTGGGTGTCTCAGGATATCACTCGTGAGTGATTGCCAAGAGTGCGCCTGGCACTCGCGAGCATTGGGGGATCACTCGCGAGCACTGGGGTTGTGCTCCAGTGAGCCCTTCGTACTCGAGAACGCTTGTGGTTGGAGAGTTGGGAGTACTCTCGGGCAGACACTCGCTGCTTTGTGCTCGCGAGCACTGAGGGTCAGTGCTCGAGCACAGGCGTTTGTGCTCGGGTGAAGGTGGAGGAAGATGTTGAGAGATGCTCTCGGGTTGTCACTCGCAGGCCTCACTCGCATGAATGCTCGAGTGAGAGTGTGGATTTGTAGAGGAGTTTGCTCTCGGGCAAGCACTCGCGGGAGGTCACTCGCATGTGTGCTCGAGTGAGAGCGAGAGTCATGCTCGAGCACAGCCTTTTGTGCTCGAGTGAGGGGACCAAAAATTAACACTTAGCTTTCTAAAGAAGGATCTTTAGGGATAGTTATCCCAACCCTTTAGGTATATGTTTAGGCATTTAATAGCCAACTAAAGAGTCCAAATGAATACCAACTTAAAGTGATATAGAAGTAAGAATTTGGAAAAGGAAATTAACCAAATGTCCCTATTTTGATTATAGGATTTGATATCTGCTATCCTCGTGAGCCTACTGTGCCCAGAGACAACAGGAAGGGATCAGGTAGTGACTTTTCTTTCGTACCATACGTGATACATTGTATGTGTGTATTATCGTTGATTTGTGTTAAGTTCGTGTGCTGCGACTTATGTGTATATATGTGAGCACCGCTAGTCCAATAGTCCCTGAGTAGCTAATAACGGTTCGGGTTAGGCAGTGTGCCTTCCCGGCGGAGAAAGGGGATGAGGATGAGGTGTGATTATGTGACATGAAAGCCGAGAGGCTGATTGTGGGCCGAAAGGTCGGATATGAGCCGAAAGGCTATTTGAGAGGCTGACGAGCCGTTTGTGAAGCCGGTTAGCTATGTGCTATAAGGCTATATGTATGCACTGCCACGCCAATAGTCCCTGAGTAGCTAACAACGGTTCAGGTTAGGACAGTGTGCCTTCCCGGCGGAGAAAGGGGATGAGGGTGGAGTGTAATTTGTGCTGCTGCTGCTGCTGTATGATGATTTGCTTACATGCTATGTGCTTGTGTGTGGTATAAATGTTTAGTTACTACTGGGATTCTTTAGAATCTCATTCTTTCCTTTGAACTAACCTTTCATACAGGGCAACTGGCTCCAAGGAGAAGCGCGTGACCCGGAGCGGTTAGAGTTTCTTAGGGACATTAGTATAGTTTTGTTGGTTTATTCATTTTGGATAAGGAATACTGTACTATGTTTTGGAGATATATATATAGTTTGAAATACTTGGCTGTAATCCCTAATCAGGATTTGGAATTCTAGATTTGTAGTTGAACCCGGGGGTTGCCGGGATTTTGGTGTTACACTCTGTTATTCGTAAATGTAAATTAACTGCACAGATAATTATGTTCGGTAATTGAACCGAGACCCGGATAGGCAAGAAGTTTTAAAAAAAAATTTTGTAAGGTCCTACTACTTAGTAGGTAACTTAATACGTTTTGAACGATCCGACGGTCTCAAAACCCTTTTTATTATGCATTATCGAATATTAATTACGGTACTTAAGGCAGGGGGTTACACACATCCACCGAATAGGGAAGAGAGAGAGAAGAGAAAAGTGCTATTTTGTCACTTAGTGTATTATCCAAAGGCCTCCACTATGCCACATGTCCCTATCTCATCCACTTCCACTATGAGCTCACATAGACACAAAGCATAGGATTCCGACCCATGTGCCATGAATCTCAACCCTTGACCTTAAATACCACACATATTTATTCCAAAAATTCACATTACATTAATCCCAGTAGTGCTTACTTACACTAATTACAACAATTCTCATAGTCATTAGCCCTAATCACAAATCGGGATATTACAATAACAAAGTATTAGGTTTTGAAAAAAGTATATATGTATACCTTAATCAGAACTGCATCAACTTGAGGGATGGATTTGAGCATGTCTCCACCAACAAAGCTCAAATTGGTGTTCCTAGATAAGTTAGCTACTATCTATGGAAGATCAAGCACTGCGTATTTCAACTTGGGGAATGCTTCATAGATTATATTAGCAGTGGCCCCATTTCCACCACCAACATCAACAATAGCACCCAAACCATCAAGATCAAAATCTAAGCCTTTGATCAGTGCCACTTTCATGAATCTAGAGTCACTAGCCATTGCTTTTATGAAAGCTTCCATATCTTCTGGGTTTTGCTTAAGGAACTTATTGGATTATAGTTGACATTGTGTATATCTTCACTTCTGTATCTGTATATTTGTAAATACTAGTCTGTAATAGTTACTTAAGTTAAGTTACTATTAGTGTTTAGTGTGTGGTCTTTTGTATTGGTGTTAAAGGCCCATTGCGTGTCTGTATATAAAAAGAGCCCAGGGATAATAATGGTTACTCTTCCATTCTTTTTCTAATATCAATAATACATATCATTTTGGGCCAAACCATTGTCATGGCATCAGAGCCTCTGGTCAGATAGGATCTACATCGATTTTTCAAGATTTCAGATTTGGTATGACGGATCTTCAGACCCGTTAGGTTAGGTCATCAGTTCCCAATTGGAGAGTGATAGGAGATGCGAGTAAGGGTACAGATTTACTGGCATCAAGCGTCAGTTTTGCTAATCCGTTGTACCTACATCCGTCGGATACCCAAGGAACCACGATTTTTCCCCAAATTCTCCTCGGTAGCAAAAATTATAGTGTCTAGAGCAAGGTGATGGTGATCACTCTTGATGGCAAACAGAAGCTTGGTTTCGTCGATGGTAATTGCTCTAAACAATCCCAGGATAAGACCCTCCATGATCAATGGAAGAGGTGTAATGCGGTCTTCCTATCCTGGATCTTGAACTCCCTTTCGAAAGAGTTGGCAACGGTATTGTCTATTATCATGATGCATACTTTGTTTGGGTCGACCTTAAGGAAAGATTCGACAAGGTATCCAGTTCCAGAATCTTTTCCCTTTATCGTGAAATCAATTTCTTGACATAAGATGATTCTTCTGTCTCTATTTACTACTCCCGTCTTAAAGAACTATAGGAGGAGCAATCGGCTCTCCTCAACATCAGACAGAAATGTAATTGTTGCATATGTGGCGCTGCCCAGGCTCAGACTGATCTTGCATAACAACAGAAGTTCTTTCAGTCTTAATGGGGCTAAACGACTCATTCGGGGTGGCCAGAAGCCAAATCCTTCTTATGTCTCCCCTCCCTTCAGTTAATCAAGCATACACTAGATTGTTGAAGATGAAGCTCATAGAATCTTCGTTGGATCTGGCAAGTGCTCTCCAACTGAAAGGATTGCTATGGTAGCTAGAGGTAGGGGTTGCAGATGTGGTAGGGACAGAACATCAAACCTTGAGTGCTCACATTACGAGAAAAGAGGACATACCAGAGATACTTGCTACCAATTGGTAGGGTACCCAGCGGATTTTTGAGGAGCCAAAGTCAAGCAAGGACCCTCTGTGGATACAGCTCAGCGAGGCACTGAAGGTTCAAAGTCTACAAAAAAAGACCACACATTCTGTTGATCACATCTCTACTTCTCTAACTCAGGATCAATATGAGAGACTACTGAAGCACTGAAAAAAGATGCTGATGAAAGTGTGCATGCGTTGATCGCTACAGGTTTGCCTAATCTTTCTTTACATAATAATTGTAGAACAATTTGGGGCTTGGACTTAGGGGCTACAACACACTTAGTGAGTGATTTATCACTCTTAGATAATTATAAACAGTATCATGGAACGATTAGGACAATAAGGACTCCTAATGGTGATAGAATGAACATAACTCATACAGGAACTATGTGTCTGTCCAATGGTATGACCTTACATATGTCTTGTATGCACCATCTTTAAGATTTAACCTTATCTTCATATCAAAGTTGACTAGAGAAGAGGGATGTATGGTTGCTTTCTTTTCTAACACTTGTTTAATGCAGGACCTTCAAGGTGGCAAATTGAAGGTGATTGGTAAATTGCTTGATGTCTTATATGTTTTGGAATTTCCTGAAAGAAATATTATAAATGTAGCTAGTGAAGTAGTTGGCAAAGGTGCCCATATAAATCCTTCACTGTTGCATAATAGATTGGGCATGCCTCTGTTTCTATCTTGAGACATTTAGATGTTATAAAGGACAAAGAAATTGCCTTGAATAAAAGTTGTGATATTTGTTTTCAGTCTAAACAAACCAAGCTTCCATTTCCTCATAGTTGTATTAAAACAAAGGAAACATTTGAACTCTTGCATATGGATGTATGGGGACCTTATAGGACCCCCACTCACTCTGGACATCACTATTTCTTAACTATAGTAGATGAATTTTTTCGTGCTACGTAGACATTTCTCATGCGAAATAAAACTGAAACTGTTTCTTATATTAAGAACTTTGTTGCACACGTTTTGACTCAATTTTCTGCTGTGGTTAAGAGGATAAGAAGTGACAATGGAACTAAATTTGTTAATAACACCTTAAAGGCATACTTTGGAGAAAAGGGTATAGTGCATAAAACTAGTTGTCCCTATACTCCAGAACAAAATGGGATAAGCGAGCGTAAACATAGGACATAATGCAAGTTTCTAAGAGTTTAATGCTACAATCACATGTACCTATTCGATATTGGGGTGAGTGTGTTAAAACTACCACATACATAATAAATAGAGTCCCATCTAGGATTTTAAACATCAAAACCCCTTATGAATTAGTCTATACACATCCAACAGATTATACCAGCTTGAGAGTCTTTGGGTGTCTGGCATATCTAAATGATTTAAATGCTACTGATAAGTTTTAGCCTAGGTCCATCCCCTGTGTATTTTTAGGTTACCCAAATAATAAAAAAGGATATGTACTCTACAATGTTAAGAGCAAAGGTATACTCTTTAGCAAGCATGTTAGATTTATTGAGGACCAGTTTCCATTTAAGGAACAAAACTATTTTCAGCAGGGGGAGTAGACAGATTAATTAGAGAAATGTTCATGTTTGACTCTGATTTTGAAAAGGATTCTAAAAAAGAGGTTCAATATCCTCTTGAGAAAGAAATGGGGACTGTTAGCAAGAGTCCACTAGAGGGAAGAATGGAGAGTGAGAGTTCAACATTAACAGAACCATTGAAAGAAATTGAATCTAGACCCATGAGAAATAAAAGACCACCTATATGGCCATAAGATTATATATGCAACTTGATAAAAACTAATAACTGTATGATTTTATGTACAATGCCAAAACAGTAAGGTTGTAAGTATCCTCTAGAAAACTATATCTCATATGAATCATTTTCTCCTTCTTATTTGTGTTATTTGTGCTTACTTGACTATGTTATTGAACCTATATCTTATAATTAAGCAATAAAAGATGACAAGTGGAAACAAGCAATGCAAATAAAAATGAATGCATTACAAGATAATAACACATGGGACATTGTGCCTTTACCAAAGGATAAAAAGGCAATAGGATGTAGATGGGCATATAAAGCAAAATATAATTATGATGGTTCTATTGATAAATATAAGGCTAGGCTAGTGGCTAAGGGATATACCCAAAGAGAAGGCATTGATTACCATGAAACCTTTTTACCAATAGTTAAAATGATAATTGTGCATGTTATTATGAAAATGACTATAGTATTTAATTGGAATTTATTTCACATGGATGTTCACAATGCATTCTTGCAAGGGAATCTAGATGAGGAGGTTTATATGACCATTCCTCAAGGTTTTGAGAAACAAGGTAAGAAAATGGCATCAGTTTCAGAGGTAGTATGGGTTGAAGGATTATTGAAGGATCTTGGTATTTCTCATAGTGAGCCAGTGACTGTATATTATGATAGTCATGCAGCTATACATATAGCTTCTAATCTAGTGTTTCATGAATGAACGAAGCACATTGAAATAGACTGCCACTTCATTCATGAAAAATTGCAGTATGAACTGATTGAATTGGTCCATGTCAGATCTTAAGATCAAGAAGCAGATATTCTCATGAAGGCAGTGAGTATACAGGTTCAACTTCACAATAAGTTAGGTGCTGTTCAGGTGTTGTAGCCCCAAACTTGAGGGGGAGTATTGGATTATAGTTCACATTGTGTATATCTTCACTTCTATATCTGTACATTTGTAAATACTAGTCTGTAATAGTTAGTGAAGTTAAGTTAGTATTAGTGTTTAGCGTGTAGGCTTTTATATTGGTGTTAAAGGCCTATTGCTTGTCTATATATAAAAAGAGCCCAGGGATAATAATGGTTACTCTTCCATTATTTTTCCAATATCAATAATACATATCATTTTGGTCCAAACCGTTGTCAGAACTCATAAGGGCTTACCACAGATATTGTCTGTAATGCCCCAAATTTTGATTAAGGGCTAATGATAATTATCAAGGATAATTTGTGATTTAAAGATTAAATTATTATGTGTTTTGTGGCAATTTCGATAAATGTGCCAAAATCAGTGGAAAATTGTCAGTTAATTAGGAAGTGATTAATGAAGTAATTAATTACTAACTAAGAAGAAATGTGATGTGTAACCAAGTAGCTAATGGAGTAGTTAGAGTAACTAATTAGTTACTTACTTTATGAGAACCAATGAGATTGAGACATGTGGCAAGCTTATAGGATGAGAGAAAGTGTTGGAAAGTCAAATGGAATATTTTAATGTTTTTCTTCTTCTCTCTCTTTCCCTCATTTTTTGTTGAATAGGTATGGAGTGGGGTGTATGATCATTGCTTCATCTCCTTCATCACACTCTTCCCTTTCATTTTCTCTCTCTTATTCGTCATCCATTGTTGCTCTAGAGAGAGGAAGAAAAGCTTGAGATTAAGGTAAGCAAATGACTCCAAATGCCAAAACTCATTTCATTAATCTTGTTCCTTGGTTTGAGGGCTCCATTTCTATGGTTCTAGATTGTCCATTGATGGTGGTTTGTGCTCTTAAGGAAATCTTGTAGTTGGTGAATCAAGAAACGTCTTTGAGAAAGTTGTTGAGGTAAGTGAAATGAACCTTTTTATCTATGTTTTATGCCAAGTGATTGAGTTTGGAATTTCTGGAATTTTTGGCCTTATTTTTGAAAATTATGGTCATAGAGAGTTTGGTATGCTATGGTAATGGAAATGGTGTTTTAGTATGTGTTTTGGATAGATATAATTGGTTTGAGGTTGAAATGTTAAGTTTGATGATTTTGGGATTTTGGTGTTGAATGAAGCCCAAAACCAAAGAATGGTAATGGAATAGGAATTTAGTACTTTTGATGGTTCCATTAGATTCCTTGTGCAATTTTATGTGGGAGTAGTCTTCGTTTAGTATTTGGGATCATTGGAATCACTTGGGTAAAGCTTGGGAAACACTATCAACTCTGTTGTGTTTTTGTCTTCTGATATGTATCACTTGAGTGATATGGGGTATCACTCGATTGAAGTGCTGCATATTCTCTTTTCCCTTCAGTTTTCTGTTGCACTTTTGTACAAAAGGCAAAAGTGTTGTCTCACTTGCGGGTGTTGCGGGTTATCACTCGAGTGAACCTTGTCTCACTTGAGTGTGGGTGTATCTGACACTATGAACTCGTGTCTTGGGTTGTCACTCATAGCCAATTTCTCAAGAGTGTGTCAAAGCACTCATGGGTGTTACGTTATCACTTGAGTGCCAAGATCCCTGCTAGAGTAATGATCTCTTTAAAAATTTCATGCGCTCTTGGGTGAGCACTTGCTAAACCGCACTTTGTGGGACTTAAGTGAGCATTTGACTATTCACTCAAGTGATTGAATTCATGCTTGAGTGCAGCAATCTTTTCTTGTCTCTATCATTCTTTTCTACTATCGGGTGAGCACTTTTGGTGCTTTACTTTCTAGGACTCGAGTAAGAGTGAGCATATCACTTTAGTCTTGGCATCTATGCTCGAGTGCTTCGGTATTTCTAGTTTTTAATTGTGCTTACTGTTAAGTACTCGCACAAGTGATCTTTCATGCTCGAGTCAAAGTTACTTCTCACTCGAGTGAGGTCTTCTTCACTCGAGTGAAACAGTGAAGACCCAGTACTTGTGCTTCTAGAAAGGGATCTTTGGGATAATTCTTACAACCCTTTAGAGCTTTTGTTAGAGGCACTTGTAGCTTCCTAAAGGATGTTAATAATAATCAATCTAAGTAATATGAACTCATTTGAGTAATGGAACAGAGTATGACACTTCGTCCCTATTTGTGAATTATAGGATTCGACATTTGCCCTATTCAGGAGAGATCAGTTCCAGAGCACACACGAAAGGACCAAGGTAGTGACTTTTCTCTCATGTTGTGTATAATGCTTGGTATGCATGACTTATCATTATTTTGTTGTGAAAATCTTTGGCATGAGGCCATTGTGATCTTGTGAATGTGTTATTGGCTGTAGGGCATTACAGCATGGGCAGTTCATCGTGAACAGTCATAGGGGGTAATGGTTATCACACCTACCCCTGCCGTTGTAATTGTCAGGGCTGCATTGTGGAATTGTGGATTCCTACTTGAGAATATGCCAGTGTGGCTTGAATGAAATGTGAAATATTTATATGGATCCCAGCTATAGTGATATATGTGGTATGAACATGTGAATGTGTAATACAACGTGAGCAAATGTAAGGGTAATGGACGTCATACCTGCCCATCCAGCTATAACTGCCATTGTAGTTGCTATGTGTTATGTGATGATTTGCTTTCATGCTTTGTGGTTGTGCATACTATAAGTGATTTGACACTATAGGGATTCCTTAGAATCTCGCTCTCCTAAAACACATTTTCAGATAGGACTGATAGTTTAAAAGAGAAGCAGGTGACGAAGGGTAGATAGTGCTCAAGGGGGTAGAGATCTACAATTTTGGGTCTTGAAGTTTTGCAAGCATATACCTCTAGTGTTCTGAGGGAGATTTAAACCCCAAGCTGCTGAGGATTAGTTAAATAGGTTAGAGAAGATCTTCGAGGTCCTCAAGTGTCCATCAGAGGTGAAAACAAAACTGGCAGTGTATAAACTAGTAGGGGATGCATATCAGTGGTGGTGAAATATCGCTATAACACTGTGGAGTTGGAACATACCACTGACTTGGGAGGTGTTTCAACAGAAGTTCAATGAGAAGTACTTCCCTAAGTCGGTGAGACTTGAGAAGAAATCTGAATTCCTAGCCATCAAGCAGGGGGATACGGAAAGCTTTGATGAGTACTTATCCCGCTTCATCTGGTTATCTCGATACTCTTCTTACCTACGACATAAAGATGATGAGGAGTGGAGTTTTGATATGCTTATCCGGGGGTTGAGGCGTGAGCTGAGGAAGAGATTAGCCACTCATCTATTCATTGACTTCAACAAGGCAGTAGAAGAGTGCAGAAAATCTGAAAATAATATGAGAGAGTTGTACCTTGTCAAGGGCAGTGGCAGCCGCAGTGAGCCTAGTAAGGCAAATGTATCCCAGAAGCGAAAAGGACAGGGATCTCCATCTGGGGGTGGTAATAAGAGGCCCTATCAGTTTGAGGGTCGGGGTAATCAAAGACCTCCAGTGAGACCAGTATGTAATCAGTGTAGGAAGTATCATCCTGGTAGATGTAACCCCCGGACTTGATTAGCGTAATTTTGATTCGATATCGTATAATTAGATTAGATTAGAGACTATCGGATAATTTGAAACAAATTTCAAATTCCTACTTTACAGTAGGGTTTCCATAAAATCTTTCAAAACTATTCCCTATCCTGGTCTCAATTTCAAAACTCGAATATAATCACCTGTGCAGTTAATTTACATTTGTACATATCTTCAGCAACTTGAGGATCAAACCTCCTTTTGAACAAAGGCTGTAGATGTTTGTAAAATCTGGTAACCCAAAACTGAAGGCCCTTTCCTCTCTTGCTGGTACCCCATGAGACTCTTGGTTTGGAACAGTGTGAGGTGGGGACTCTAGCGGTCGTGCTGACCCTTCAACAGTATCCTCATAATGGGTTTCTTCTTGAGTGTCTACTGGAGTGGATTAAACCAGGTCTTCTTTGTTCTTTGCTTTCTCCATTCTGAGCTCTTCTCTTAGCTCAGCAATCATATCTCTTTGATCCCGGATTAGACCCATCAGCTCTTTCATTGGATCTGGTAGATTGTCATTGACTACCTCCACCTCTAGGTCTACATGCTGAACATTGGGGCATCCTCTAGTTTTCTTTATTCTACAAATAACTTGCCCCATTAATATAGCAGAGATAGTATGCACACATATTCACAAGTTTCATACATATCCATATCAACAGAACATACATGTGCATACACAACAATTATTCACAGATGATCTTCTATCCCTAAGGTCAACTAAGTGATCTATCCTAGCAAACTCTACCCTTGCCAGGAACTACAGCTCTGATACCAAAAAGGTAACCCCCTGCCTTGATTAGCGTAATTATGATTCGATATCGTATAATTAAATTAGATTAGAGACTGTTGGATAATTTAAAACTCATTTCAAATTCCTACTTTACAGTAGGGTTTCCACAAAATCTTTCAAAACTCTTCCCTATCCTGGTCTCAATTTCAAAACTCGAATATAATCACCTGTTCAGTTAATTTACATTTGTACATATCAGAGCGTATAACCGAATCCCCGGCAACTCCCAGGTTCTATACATATATAATCTGAGGGTTTATAAGTCTCCACTAGGGGATAACATAAACAAAATCAAATGTAATATTTACATCTCAAAATATACAGTAATCCCAAGTTCATAAGTAGATAATCAACATCCCCAAAATCAAATATACCCCTTACACTACTACAAAAATAGGATATAACCACCCCAAAGTGTTTGAACCGGCTATCACCCAATAGGGGGTGAATTGGGTGTATGATAAAAACTTAAGAACTTTAGAAATCTTTTCGCATCTTAACGAAAGCAGAGAGTATGAAGGTAATAAATTATAAATCAACAGTTAGATTAAATAATATATGCTGGAAATATAAGAGCTTAGGGAAGAGAATATGCAAACTGTGATTTATCCTGGTTTGGTCCAATCTATGATGGCCTACGTCCAGTCCCCAGGCTCCTCCTGAGATTTTGAAATCCACTATTTTCTTGTTTAATTTGGGTACAAGAAAAGCCTTTACAATCCCACAAGTTTAGCCGGGTACTTGTGAAACCTTTTACAAATCTCTTACTGAAATACTCCCCCTTACGGCAAGTCTTACGAGCAGCAATGTTCTCTTCTACTTACACCCCTGTAAGTCTTATGAGCAGCAACGTTCTCTACTGCTTGTACCTCGTAAGTCTTACGAGCAGAATGTCTTACTGGCAATTCTCTCTACAGGTTCCCCCGTAAGGAAATCAACCCTCTCAAGGTCCCTCTACCTTGAGATCAATTCAGAAATACAGATGAAAGTATTTACAGACTCTCTCACAAAGTGGATATAATGCTCATTGAAGTACAATACAATAATCACTCTCTCAATGATAAGTAATATAGAAGCTGCAGAACAGAGAGTGTTTGGGTAGAAGCAGAGGATTCATGTTTCCATCATTTTCCTCGTAGTTGCTCGTTGTCTCTGTGACCCATCGACTTTGAATGCTCTCTCATTTGTAGTTGATGAAGATGATGACCATTGTGAGCATTCGTCTGTTGGAGTCCCATTGCTTCGTTTGACCGTTGTGTGTATTTGAACAACTAGACGCTATCCATTGTAGAGCAGAGCATCCCGTTAAAGAGTGGGATGTTTCATTATGAGCTGTACGTCACGTTGTGGAATGGTATGAAGATGTTTGAATATTCGACAGTTTTTTATGGTGTGTCAGTTGCTTGTCGTGGTAGGTAGCCGCCATTCGGTGTGTAATGATGAAGTTCACCGTAATTGACTTTCTTATTTGAAACTTCAATCCGAACATTTAATATCCTGTTTCACACTTGAAATATATGTTAGTTAACATTTAGAAATAATAACACGTGAGAACACAATGATTCAATAACATGTAACCATATTCGGATTGTTCGTTGAGTGATGATATTTGCCATATGTGACCTCCATTCTTGAATATGCAATCCAAATGTTTAATCTCCTGTTTCTCACTTGAAATATAGGTTAGTTAACGTTTAGGAATAATTACAAGTGAAAACATAATGAATGTATAACATTTAACCACGTTTGGATTGATGGCTATGAGAGTCTGAGCTTTCTGTGTTTTGGTTCTGTCAGGACTTCACTCGAGTTCAATATGGCTCACTCGAGTGCATTTCATATTTTCACGTTCTGGCTTCCTCTTGGGCAAACACTTGCTGCTCTTCACTCGCAGGACTCGAGTGCAATTCTGGACATCACTCGAGTACAACTTCTCTCACTCGAGTGCACCTCTTGTTTTCACGTATATGCTTCTTCTCGAGTTAACACTTTCATGTCAACACTTGCATGACTCAAGTGCAATTCTGATCCTCACTCGAGTGTGTTGTTCAATGCTCAAGTGTTGCTAAATTTCTCCACACTTCAGCCGCTTCTGGACAACACTCGCATGACATTTTCCAAGAGTGCGTTTTTGCACTCGTGAGTGATGTGAGGCCACATTAGACTCAATTTATTTATTTGATTCTAATGATGTATCATAAGAAAGCTCTTGCCATATGCATTCCAATGCAAAAAGAATCAGTTCCAAACTCCTTGTATTATGCAAGTTATGATCGAAAGAGTGTCTATCGCACTAGACTGCACAAGCGTCAACTTCCAGAAGGAATAGCTCCTAGAATATAACTTCAAATTAGGAAAATTACCTATCCATAGAAAGCCCTTTGAGTCTAGTTTCATATGGAACTGGTCTCGTCTCAATCCGATGTGTGGTTTGTGAGTTATGGTCCAAATACCAAACCTGTCTTGAAACGTGACGGTGATTTCACTGTCAACTTCCACAGATAATATCTCCTTCATCTGAGCTTCTTTAAATATGATCTTGGTGCAATTTTTTCGTATTGTGAGTCTTCTTTCATATACCACTGGTTTCGGGTCAATCCGACATGTGGTTTGAGAGATATGGCCAAAAAACCAAACCTCTGTCAGGCTGAACGTAAAACAGAGTAGAACAGAGTGCTCCAACACTCGAGTGTGTTATTGCTTCACTCGATTGCTATAATGCCACACTTGCTATTGTGATTTTGCACTTTCATTCTGCACCTCTAGCACTACAGTGATTTGCATGCTACAGTACCTGCTTGCTACAGTGCCACACTAGAGTGATTGCTACAGTACCGCATCTATAGTGCCAAACAGTGCCTCAAATTTCTGAAATCTTCAAAATTACTTCTAATAACTTAAATCTTGATATTCTTGGTAGATCTTCCAAGTTCTTCTTTCTTCCATATCTTTCTTCTTGATTTTCCTCTTCATAATAATTCTCCATAACTCAGTCAAGATATCTTCTTTTGTTTTCTTGACTACCTTCAATCTTCTTCTTTCTTTGCTTGGTTAATCTATAAGTTATGCAATATTAAATATAGTAGTTAGTTAATATAGAAGATTGATATATTATGCAAACTTTTGCTCTTAATATTTCACATTTATATTTGACATCATCAAAACTAATCATATATAACATTCTCCCGCTTTTTGATGATGACAAATTCTTTAAGAAAAATATGCCTGAACGAAGTGCAACATACATATTTTTCTTACATTTTCTCCCCCTATTTGACATCAGCAAAAAGTTTGAAATATATAAAGAAGTAAGGCAATAAAACAATTAACTCTCCCCTATGTGAAAGTACTTTCATTTTTAATGAGAGGGAACTAAAAAAGATTTCACTACTACAAGAACATGATTCCACGACACCCAATAACGACCGTTTTGAGAAACCAGTAGTAAAAAAGCAACTCCAGGAACCGGTGGCACTGGACTGAAGTTTCAACGACTGTTTTCCTTGAAAACAGTCGTTGAAGCTTCATTTTCAATGACTGGTTTTTAAACCAGTCGTTGAAAGCTTCATTTTCAACGATTGGTTTAAAAACCAGTCGTTGAAAGGTTGCTTTCAACGACTGGTTTAAAAACCAGTCGTTGAAAGCTTGATTTCAACGACTGGTTTAAAAACCAGTCGTTGAAAGGTTGCTTTCAACGACTGGTTTTATAAACCAGTCGTTGAAAGTGATTAACTTTTCCCCAAATCTTCAGCGCGCGTTTCTGTCATTCTTCCCTGCGCTAATTGAGCCCTCATTTTCGTGTCTCCCGCGAGCTGCATTCCCCAAATTTCTTGGCCTATCTCTTTCTCCTGCATTCTGTCCGCTGACCCTCTCCGATGTCCACCATCTTCACAGTCCCTCCATTCCCTCTCGGTCGCATGCAGGTCTGAGCTTCGCTTTCCCTCTTCGCACATCAGCAGCAAGCAACGCAAGTAAGTTGCCCTGTTTCGTTGCTCTGGTTGTTTTGCTTTTGCTTTTCTCTTCTTAGCCTCTATTATTCGGTCCTGTAGTTCATACTTGGTGTTCGCATAAAGAAGACAACGTTGGTGGTTCTGATCTTGGTCTATTCCATTGTGTGTGTAAGTTTCCCTTTTCTGTTTCTAGTTGTTTTGTTCATTTGGATGTCAATTTGTGCTGTTCTGGAAATAAAGTTGGCATCTTGAACTTCGATTGTGACTGAATCTAGGCATCTTGAACTTCGGTTGTGCTGTTCTGGAAAAAATCTATGTGATTGAGATATTGGTTGTGGTTGTTAAATATAACATAGAAATCAGAAATATTTCAAATGCGGAGTAGGTATTAGCTAGGTAATTGTTTACCATTGTAAACTGACTATTTGCATCACCCTATTGATTCAACCCAATTGAATTTCATATCACTAATTAAGTTAGCACAACTTGCCATTAGCTAAACAACAAGTTTGTTTGGACTAATAACTTTCTTTTGGTCACATTATTGAATCTCTTATTATCATGAATAATGATATATATATTTAGACGTACTATACATTATTTCATTTTATATAATTTGGGTATGTTATATACAGCATGGGAGAGGAGAAGAGAGGGGAAACAATGATGCATAGTATAAAGAAAACAATTCAACGAGAACAAAACATGGCTGTGTAATAAAATTAAATTTGAAAATTAGGAGGTTTCCTTAGATATATGGAATACATGAGTTCCTTTCGTTTTTGATAAAGAATAATTAAAAATAAGACATCATTTCTATTTATACAAGTAAATTAGTCTAGCATGCTTCGTGTTTGGGTTTAATTTTAATTTATTATATCATCATGGACAAATAATAGTAATTTCATCTAATTAATTACTTTTGAGGTAATGATATCTCGAGAAGCACATGCACCCTACTCTGTATTTCATTTCCTTCGCGTTGGATCATATAGAGACAAAATCCACTGGATTCCTATTTTCTAATTGTATTGAATTTGTAATGCAATGATTCCAAAACATGAATTTTTTTTTAAAAAAATAAATTGTTTATTGTTCTATTTTGAAATTTTAAATTTATATTACCATGTATCAGTATATAAATTGAAATTTACACTAAATATAGTAAGCTAGTGACACAAAACATGGAGGGTCATTATAAATTAAGGAAATTAT
This sequence comes from Inga oerstediana, assembly GCA_963210345.1. Lineage (NCBI taxonomy): Eukaryota > Viridiplantae > Streptophyta > Magnoliopsida > Fabales > Fabaceae > Inga > Inga oerstediana. Next base: position 45,067,143 of record OY723405.1, read on the forward strand.
ATGATAATTTTTTTTATATATAAGAAACACTGAATCAAGGTCATTTGACCTGAAATGTTCTAAATATTACCCCTTCATGTCTAAATAACTCTCATAAACCTGCAGGTATCACTACTGCTATCGTTTTTCCTTGGGTTGCCGGCCTACTACATCCTTGCCTCTGTAGAATCTTCTTCCAAATCCTCAATCACAAACATAGTGTCATTGGAAGCTAAGGATTAGCTGGTAAGTTATGTTATTGCTTGTTGATGAAAGTTTTTGAAACCTGAGGATATCATGGTGCTACTATTTGTTATAAGCGTGATAAATTTGAACTGTTAGTTTTTACAGTGTGTCATGAGTGTTTCATATAGCTGTTCTAAACTTGAGTGTCTGTGAAAATGGATTAGGTGGTAATAAAATGGATCACCGTTGGATGAATGCTTCGAGAATTAGTGAAGAATATGAGAATGGGGTAGAAAACTTTATTGAATTTGCTAAAATGAATGCGCCTAGTAAAAATGGGAAGTATTTTTGTCCATGTATCGACTGTTTAAATGAGAGTCTACGGGATGTTGATGATATAAGGGATCACTTACTTTGTGATGGAATAAATCTTCGGTACACAAGATGGATATGGCATGGTGAGGAAGGAACCGCTTGGGCGTCACGCGAGAAGGAACTTTTGGAGGTTGGAGATGACAATAGAATGGAGAACATGATTCACGATGTTGAGGTAGAATGTTTTGCACAAACGCCTGTATATGATAGCATACGGAGTGATGCAGAGACACCTTTGTACCCTGGGTGTACAAAGTATACACGTTTGTCAGGCATTTTGCACTTGGTCAACCTAAAGGCAACTTGTGGGTGGACCGACAGTAGTTTCACATTGTTACTAGAATTGTTGTGTGATATGTTTCCAGAGGATAATGTACTTCCAAATCGTATGTATGAGGCCAAGAAAATATTATCTACAATGGGTATGGAGTATAAAAAGATACATGCTTGCCCTAATGATTGCGTATTGTACAGAAATGAGTATGAAGGCTTAAGTGAGTGTCCGAAATGTAAAACTTCTAGATACAAAGTGAAGAAAGGTAATAGGTGTGGTGATGAGACAAATAAAAAGCAACCTTTAAAGGTTTTGTGGTATCTTCCAATCATACCGCGGTTCAAACGAATGTTTGCTAATGCGAAAGAAGCAAAGAAGTTGAGATGGCATTATGATGATAGAGTTTGTGATGGAAAATTCCTTCGACACCCGGCTGACTCTCCACAATGGAAGAAAGTAGATGAAATGTATCCCGGATTTGGCAGCGAGCCAAGAAACCTTCGGCTAGGGTTTTGCACAGACGGGATCAATCCCTATGGTACTTTTAGCAGTACACATAGTGCATGGCCCGTTCTGCTGGTAATTTACAACTTACCTCCCTAGTTGTGTATGAAACGCAAGTATATGATGCTTTCTATGATGATTTCGGGACCAAAACAGCCAGGGAACGATATCGATGTCTACTTGGCACCTTTGATAGAGGACTTAAAGAAGTTGTGGGAGGATGGTGTAGATGTGTTTGATGCATATAAGCAACAGTCGTTTAAGCTACGTGCAATGATTTTCACCACAATTAACGACTTCCCTGCATATGGTAACTTGTCAGGTTATAGTGTCAGGGGTCATAAAGCATGTCCGATATGTGAATCGAGCACACAGTTCCATCAACTCAAGCACGGTAGAAAAACGGTATACCTTGGTCATAGACGATTTCTTCCTCGATTCCACCCGTACCGTAGGCTAAAGAAGGCTTTTAACGGTTTGCCGGAGAATGAAATGGCTCCGGAGCCATTAACTGGAGACGAAGTTTATAGTCGGGTGGAAAGAATCAATGTCACTTTTGGAAAAAATCAAAAGACTACGGGTGAGAAGAACATATGGAAGATCATGTCACATTTATTTCTTAGCAGGATCATGGCAGACTCAAATTCGGGTGACTCTGTTGGCTCACCGGTTAAGAAAAAGGTTAGAGGAAGCACGAAGTTGCGATCGTTGGTGGCACGTCATGAGGAACAACAGGCGAGCAGGATTCACGTGGAATTTGATGCTAATTTGAAGCCACTTGGGCCAGACGGAGACACGTTCATTAGCTACCTTGGCTTTTTGGGTCGGAGCAAAGTTAGCGTTTTAATTCCTACCTGGTGGGAAGTTTCAAAGGACACAAAGCGTATAATTTGGGAACAAATTTTGGTATGTAAAGTTGTATTTGTCATAATTTTTATTTCTATTTGTTCATATATAACGACTACTATATATTTTGTTTTGTAGCAAACCTACGATGTTCCCAATACGAAGGAGATGTACAAGCATTGGATGGGGGAAGTTCGTGAGCGGTGGAAAGATTTCAAGTCCACGCTCACAACCAAGTACGTTCAAGGGCCGAGGAGTCATTTAGATCCTTGTAAAGAGTATCCGTTTCTTTCTCCAAATGACTGGAGGTTGTTTATCGCATCACGGCAGGATCCCGAATTCCTGGTACATTGTGTTCATCTTAGTGTTAAACATTTTAGTTGAACTTACTTGACATCGCTAACTCAGTTATCATTATTCTTTGTTTATATAGAAATTGAGTCAAGCAAATAAAGAGAGGCGAGCGAAAAACAATTATCCTCATTACATGTCGCGTGGGGGTTAACGAAAGCTCGAAAAGAAGATGATGCAGGCTGAATTGCAAAAATTGGAGGAAGCAGCCCGAGCAGATCCTAGTATAGTCGTGCAGGAGCCACCTCCTCGCCCGTGTCACAAAAAATGGAAAGCAGGGAGGATAAAGGGAGATAAATATATAAATCCAGTCGTTGCTGATGTCGCTAAAAGGATTGTGAGTATTTAATAACAAGTATATTTAAATGTGTTTCATTTTTCTAACGTTGGTGGCATGTAATTACTTTCTATTTATCCATTATATGCCACAGGATGAACTTGAAGAGCAGAGCAGCCAGGGTTCCTTCAGTCAAACTGGAAGGATGGACATCTTAGCCACGGCGCTTGGTAATCTAGATCACCCTGGTCAAGTTAGAGGGGAGTCAAGGGGAGTTGGTCTCTCTAAATACTTTGGACGAGGTTCACAAGCTTATGGACGAGGTGAAATGAGTCAGGAGTTTGTGGCCAGGGTTCGAGACGAAATCCGATCAGAGCTACGTCACTCACTTCGAGACGAGCTAAAAGAAGAGTTGTTGAGTGAGCTACGTGGTGAGATGAGTACGATGGTGTTGTCTCACATGCAAGGAGGGATGTGTAATGTGGCGTCTAGATCTGAGGTTTGTAACTAATTTCATTTAACATTATATTGAGTTTTTCCTTACATTATTTTAATTAATTCTTTCATTTCTCTTACTCAGGAATCCCCGGCCTTTCCCAGCACTAAAGGCAGTTACAATCCGCCAGAGGTTGGACATGGCGACCCTGGTCCTTCACTAGAGCCTGGAGAACCCTGCACTTTGTATTTAGAAGTCCCGTACCTGCGTGCTGTTGCTGATGCTGTTGTATACAGTCGTGCCACCACCCACCATAATAACCAAATCCGGGGCGATCAACTTAAGGTCAATGTGACAAGTGTTCGACTGGGGGAGGAAGGTGCAGATGTCCCATTCCCTGATGGTGAGGTTGCCAATCTAGGTCACGCAACAGGATCTTTCATCTTATGACCTAGACATCTTGTTCAGACTGTGCCAGTCCTTCAAATGGTAGGAAACAACTTACTGTTACTTAATCATTAACATTCTACTTATAATCTTTTTGTGTGTTACTAGGAACAAGATGATGCGACAAAATTCCCGTTTTTAGCACGACTGCAAAATATTCATCAAGGCATAAATAAGGTCGACTTGAAGATGCCTTGTGATATTGTGGGTCGCAGAATCTCGTATGATTATGGGCTTGATAACAAAGATATTAGAGAGTTCCTATCTTTAGAGGAGATTGACGTAGGATGGGTCACATTTGCAATCATGTGAGTTTAGTTATAATTTTTAATTGTAATTAATGCACTGATATTTAGGGGTTTTAGGTTTCTACATTTACTGTGTCATTTCTCATTTCATTTATGTGGTAGCTGCTTCCACAAACTGTGTGCCGAACGAGGGCTTGGCAGTACATATGGCTTCTTATGTCCTGGCAATATGTCACGGCGTAATAGCCAGACTTTGGAAGAACGGATGAGCTATGTAGGCTATACAATAGGCCAGACTCAGCTGCCTTGTTATCTGGCACCAATTGTTGAAGGGCAAGTAACTTTCTTTGCTATATTTATACACGTTCACTTTGCTAAACAGTATCATGTTATCTAACCTCATTTTAATCTATATATGCATGTGATTATAGTTATCATTGGAGTCTCTGTGTTCCTTGTCCCTCGATCAACGTCATCTTTTGGTTTGACTCATTGGGTCGCAAGCCAAACGCAGATATCAGAAACATTTTTAACACGTAAGTAAATTTATTTGTCCGTCATTTATTTTTGATTTTACTCAATTGTTTTAATGTCTTTTGTTTATCATTTTAATTATTACAGTGCATTGAAGACATATTATATAATGGGTGGGAAGCGTGAAGGTAAAGCTGGTCATACAAAGTGGTTCCAGCCAAACGTAAGTTCTTTACATTCAAGTTCTTCGAATGACGATTGCTTTACATAGGCCTTTATTCTTTTTTACCGTTTGCTTTTGCTGTATAGTGTCCACGGCAAGCAGGGAAAACTGAGTGCGGCTTCTATGTTATACTATATATGTATAACATCATTTTCTCTGGCCTTACTACAAATTTTGAACAGGTGATCATTTATTGATTCTCAATTGAATTTCAGTTCTTTTCATGTGATTCAATTGTTATTTATTTCATTGAATTTATTTATTTATGTTAACATATTCTCCATTTTGCGCTCAGATTTTTGGTGATCAGGACCCCTACACAATCGAAGACATTAATTTGATCCGAGACCTGTTGTCGGGACATCTTCTACAACACATAGAGGGGCCGGGTGATGATGTGTAGAGGTTTTTTTACGTAGTGCAGTGCTTTTGTACAGTGCTATTTCAAGTTTGCATATTCGAATACTTTTCCTAGTTTCTTATTTATGAGTACTTTGAATTTGTTAAGGCATTATGCTTTCAGAGAACACTATGGAAAATGATGATGAAAAATAGGGATTTTCATGGAAGCATGTCATCATCTCTTTGACCATATGCATGTCATGATTTACATTGAAAGTTTGAAAGTTGAAGTCTGCACATTGAAATGATGTTATGATGATATATGAGCTATATGTCATGATAGAAAAACTAATATGTGATTTCACTTCCATGAGTATTAGGGGAAGCTAGAGAGTTAATCATGAGAGAATGGGAGGACGTGGGGACTTGTAGACACATATGGTGGAGGGAGTAGAGGGAGTTGATGTAGGGATTTTTTTTTTAAAAAAAAAAGGATACAACGACTGGTTTTAATAAAACAGTCGTTGTATCCAACAGATACAACGACTGGTTTTAAGAAAACAGTCGTTGTATCTCACAGATACAACGACTGTTTTCTTAAAACCAGTCGTTGTATCCAAAAGATACAACGACTATTTTTTAACGGTCGTCTTTTCTCGAACTTTCAACGACACTGAGATAGACGACCCCCTGAAAACAGTCATCTAAAGGCCCAAAAAACGGTCGTTAAAAGTCCCTTCCGTAGTAGTGTTTGAAGAGGTTTACAAGAAAACTTTTATAATCAAGATAAACGAAATATATGAAACGTATTCTTGAAATGTAAAGAGAGAAGGTTTAGAAATGCTCATGTAGATTTGGAAAAATGATGAAGCCCTCCATGAAGTCCGTTGCTTCTTTGGCAATGCTGGTTCATGCTGTTGTGCTTTGTACAACTCTGATGTATGTTCATGTTGTTGCCAAGATTCACCATTTGAGTTGAGCTTCTATTCAGTATACTTAATGTTCATTTGTATTGGCATATGTATTTATTGCTCTGAATGTTACAACCAATATATTTTCCTTGATTGAGGGTTAAAACCATCCTCAAAGTTGATAGAGTCTTCTTGTAGTATGCTGAGGAATGCTAACAAATTCTCCTGTCATAAATTTAAATCTTTCTTTGAAAAGAGAATTATTAGTTCAATCAAGTATAAGAGTAACTCATCATCAAAACTAATCAACACATGTGAATGTGAAGCTCCCCCTTAATTGATGCATGGTTTTAAAAATTTTCATTAGGAAAACAGTTAATAACTCTCTTGGATTTGAGAAACCATTGGAAATTTTATAGAGAAAATGATTTTGATTGTATGAATATTTGGAGAGAAATCAAATTTGAAATATGATAATGCTATTTAGAGGTTTTAAGAGATATAATTCAATATCACCTGAGTAGTCACTTGAGTGATTCTACTTGACCATTGCTTGATTGTTTTCTCAAGTAGTGCAACTCAAAGTATTTGAATTAAGCAAGAATACAATACCTCACTAGAGTAATATCGTAATCACTCGAGTTATAATCCTAGGTAGTCCAGTGAGTCACTGTCTAATGATGTGATCAGTACTGAGGGGTTCTAAAGTGTAATCTCAGTGGATGTTTAAGGATACCAAGATGAGCTTGAAATAAGGCCTTAGCGTGGTATGTGCCCCTTGCTTAGCAAACACCATCGAGAACCTTCGATTTCACTATAGCGCATTGCTCCCTTATTTTTGTCATCCATCATCTCAAATAGAAATTGGAAGTTCTGGTTCACTAAGTCACACAACTGCTTCATCTTATCATTGAATGATGATCCCAGCATTGTTTGTAGCAAGTTTTGTGTGAAAGAGTTGAACCTCCTCTTTCAGATAACCCTTGATAGATGAACCAACGGATGAAGGACCAGGGATACCATCTCTAAAGTATAATATTGTGTCTTCTTTTGAACATCTCTTTATCTGACTGCATCAATAGCTGGTCACTTACTAGTCATAGAGTGTCATACGGGTGATATTACATATTCTATTTTTGCTTACACCGCAACACTATCAGTCATGCCTCTTCTGTTAGCCTTTGGTCTTTGTATCCAAAAGTATAGCATTTTGGTCAACTCCTGCAAACGTATAATTATAAGCTCTTTGGCACCCAACTTCTCTTGGGTCCGTACAATATTAGACATTTTAACTATTACACTCTTATACAATTAAAACATATGATATTTGAGCAAAGAGTATAATAATCAACAAAGACCAATATATAATTTTACCCACTTAAATAAATTTAAACCATTAGATCATGAAGGGTAACAAATAAGTAATATCAATGAATGGTGATTTTCAAAGATCAATGACAATTTGTAAATACGTTTTATATAGAAAATATGTCATTGATATGATTTTTATGCAATCCATGTAAGTTGGATCAAAGAGAGTAGAGAATCTATCCATAATGACCAACTTTTATGAAATGATAAATCATGAATGAAAACAAGTTTTTCAAAAGTGATAATCAGATATGCGAATTGTTTCAAAATCTCAGATGTAATTTCAAATCATAATAATACATTATGAAGTTGAGATTCTAAATACATGCAAAACACATTTTTAAAACCTATTTAGATGATGACGCACCACATTTCACAACAACTCCACCTCAAACAAATGAAGTAGAATTGGTAGATGATGATGAATATGCTGTAAGAAATGACCATGGTGAAGGACCTTGGGAAACAATATAGAGTAAGACCTTAATTTATAAACGAGAACTGTGTGTTTTTTGTTTTACTCCCGCTTAGTTTATTTTATTTTTATTGCAATTTATTTACGTTTCTGACGTTGTTTTTTGTGTTAACAGGAATATGGACAACTCTAGTAATGATGAAAGGCGTAGAGATGACGAAAGCCCTAGCGATGACGAAAGGCCTAGAGATGAACCCATTGCATGAAGGAGGGTTAGAGGCTGTACAAAGATGGGAGCATTGGTTGCACGTCATGAACATCAACAAGAGTGGCTACATATAGATTTCGATGACAATCTGAATCTAGTTGGTCCTGAGGAAGACCACTTCATTAGCTATATAGGGTTTTTGGGTTGAAGCAAAGTGCGTATTACCTATGATAATTAGAGATTGGTTCCCCCAAAAACGAAAGACATGATTTGTCAGCAACTTTTGGTATATAAGTTTTGATGCATCTATGGTAATTGTAGCTTTATTCCTATTGTTTCAAATATAATAATCTTATGTTTTACCTTGCAGCAAACATACGATGTCCCAGACACCAGGGAGATGTACAGGCACTGGATGGATGAGGTTCGTATACGATAGAAAGGTTTCAAGAACAAGCTAACAATAAGGTACATTCGAGGGGCCCTGAGGGGTTAGGATCCATATACACATTATTCATATTTGTCTTCAGAGGACTGGAGGTTGTTTGCCGCATCACGGGCAGATCCTGAGTTTTTGGTAAGATTTCTGTCATCATGATATATAGCTTTTAATTTTCATATACTTGATATTTTATTTTTTGTTGTTTTTCATTCATAGAAATTAAGTGCAGCAAATGCACAGAGGCAATCAGAAAATAAATATCAACATTACATGTCTCGTGGTGGATATTGAAAGCTTGAGCGGCAAATGATGCAATAAGAGTTAGTGAAAATGAAAGAAGCAGCGGAATCTGATCCTAGCATTGTTATCCAGGCCCCGGTACCTCCTCCACATCACAAAAAATGGAAAGCAGGGAGGATTAAGGCTGGGAAGTACATAAATCCGGCTGTTGTTGAGGTTTCTGTGAGGATTGTAAGTAGTTATACCATAAGTACCTAATTTTTTGCATATCGAGAGTAGTTTAGATACATTTACGATAAACTATATGCTACAGGATGAACTAGAAGATCAGAGTAGCCAAGGTTCATTCAATCCAAGTAGATGGATGGACATCTTGTCAACGGCTATTGGGAAGGCAGATGACCTTGGTCGTGTTTGAGGAGAGACATAGGGAGTTAGTGCTGCGAGGTATTTTGGATGAGACTCACATTATTCGTCACAAGCTGGACCTAGTAAGAACCTTGTGGCCAAGATTCGAGATGACCTCGAACGAGAGCTCGAGGCCAACCTTCGCGACAAGCTCCAACAAGAGCTATTGCTAGAGCTTCAACTTGAAATGGCAAAGATGTTCGAAGCGCAAAGGGCAAGGGACGAGCATAGAACTCAGGAATCCCCGGCCTTCAAAAGCACTAAAGGAAGTTACAACCCTATGGAAGAACCACTTGGAGACCCTTCTCCCACTCCAGTGTCGGGAGACCCTTCCACCTTCTATTTAGATGATCAACTGTTACATGTTTTTGCCGATGCTCTCGTTCACACACGTGCTACCACTCACTATCATCAGCAAATTCCGCAGGATTTTCATAGGGTGAATGTGATGAGTGTTAGAAATGGGGAAGAAGGTACAACCATCCCTGTTCCTGATCTAGAGGTTAGCACGTTAGGTCAGGCGATAGGATCTTTCATCCTTTGGCCTTACAATCTTATTGGTTTAGACGCAACACCTCCAATGCTAGGAATTACCTTACTATTACTGAGAATCTGTTGGCATCTTAATAACAATTTGTTTTTGATGTTCTAAAAGGATGATGAAGATGCGAGGAAATGGCCCTACTTAGCATGGCTGCAATAGATCTACAAGGGCATTAAACATGTTGACTTGAAGATGCCTCAAGGGATTGTGGGCCTTACATTGGAGTATCCCTACACGATTGACAATACAGATCTCAATCAGTTTATTAGGTTGGAGGAGATAGATGCATGTTGGGTGAATTTTGCAATCCGGTAAGTTTTTTTTTTTTCAATTTTCCCATAGAATTTATTTAGTGGTTTTTTGATTTCAAACATTCAATAATTCATTCCTTATTTTAATTCTATTATAGCATCTTCCACGGTCCCTGCACAAATATGGAAAGACGTGATTGGTATGGCTTTTTATGCCCTGCGAATACGACAGGGGATACCAATACTATGGCGCATAGGACTCACTATGTCGGCTACGCAATGCGAGAGACCAAACTTCGTTGTTATCTAACACCCATTGTTCAACGGTTCATATTTTCATTTTGTCAATTTAAGAAGTTTAATAAATATTTTCCTTTTCATCTAACTTCATTTTAATCTGTACATGTTGTTATAGTTACCACTGGAGTTTGTGTGTTATATGTCCTCACCGCAACGTAGTCTATTGGTTTGATCCCTTGAGCAAAAAGCCAAACAAAGATACAAAATCTATCTTTGACACGTAGGCTATTCTGCTTGTATTTCATTGACTCTTAAAAAAATGAATAGTTCTAATTTCTGTTCATTTTGATTTTCATGATAGTGCTTGTCAAACATATAGAGTCCTAGGTGGGTCATGTGAGGATGCAGTTGTTAAAAAGCCAAAGTGGTTTTATCTGATAGTAAGTAGTTTCGATTCTAATTGTTTAATTGACGGTCGTTTTAGACATACCTTTACTGATTTTAACAACCATTTGCATGCCTTTGATTTAAAGTGCCCTCGACAACCTAGCAACACTGAATGTGGATATTATGTTATAATTTATATGTATAACATCATTCAAAGTGGAATTACTGGCAATTTTGAAAAGGTAATCGCTTCTTCATTCTCAAATGATAATATTTTTGGTGTTCTAATCGAAATGCTAATTAATTCATTTCCTTCATTCATTTCATCAAAGCTTATTTTCTAATTTTCAGATTTTTGATAATGAAGATACCTACCTACGTTAAGACCTTGATTTGATCAAGACCTTTTGGCTGGACATCTTCTTCAACATATAGAGCAGTAAACTTTTTATTTATATCAGTTTGTAGTTGTGTGATGATAGCGTTTTGACACTTTTTGGTTGTTATTGTTGATATATATAGTAGTAGGTTGTATGAGTTGTTATTGTATGTATATATAGTAAAAATTGTAGTGCTAGATGTCCTTACCATTTTATAACGGACATTGTGGTTTATGTATCCATTTTCTATTATGTTTCTACAGTTTGAATTCACTGGGTAATGCTGAATGTAAATGATCGTTTAAAAAAAATCAAACCTTTTAACATCCCAAATTAAGAATTGGGACGTCTAAAGTTCGCCATGGGGGATTTTAGACTCCCAAATTGATATTTGGGACGTCTAAAGTCCCCCTGTGGAGGACTTTAGACGTCCCAAATGACATTTGGGACGTGTAAAGTCTCACTTTAGATGTCTCATTTTTTTGGGACGTCGTTTCTTAAAACATACTATGCCCCCCACATAGACGTCCCCCCATTTTTGGATGTTAAAAGTGCCAAAGTTGGGACATTAAAACCCCTTTTTGTAGTAGTTGTAAGGTCCTAATCGCTCCAGATTACCCGCTTCTCTTTAGCGCCACTAGCCCTGTCTGAAATGTTAGTCATTGGAAAGAATGAGATTCAAGAGAATCCCAGTAGTAACAAATCACTCATACAGTGCACAAACACATAGCATATATGATCATGTTAAGCAGCATCACAATGTATCATGGCTTACGCCACAAATGACAGTATTCATGGCTATACACTCTATGCGTCAGCTTTCCCTGCGATCTCTATGGATCACAAAGTATCACTATGCGTCAGCTTTTGCTATGAACTCAAACCATCATAATGTATTCACAAAGTATTCTCAATGCTTGACAAACATACATACAATGTTTAACACACAGTATAAGAGAAAGAGTCACTACCTTGTTCCTTCTTGACGTTCTTCGGCACCGTGGGCTCTCGAGGGCGGCAAATATCAAATCCTATAAACCAAATCAGGGTCAACCTGTCAATCTCTCTTCCATGTTTTCCAATTTCGTAGTACTTTATGTTGGTTATCATTTAATCTCTTTAGGTGGCTATTATAGGCCTAAACATATCCCTAAAGGGTTGGGAGAAACTACCCTGAAGATATATTTTTCAGAAAAAGAACACTAATTTTAGGCTAACTCACTCGAGTGAAGAACGCCTCACTCGAGTGTTGCCCCCAGATCGCACTTGAGTCCCAGCGAGTGAGACACAGAAAGTGTGTAACTGAGAGCACCAACACCTCCCAGATGGCCAGTGTACTCGAGCACAGACACAAGCACTCGAGTGATGGTACTTTAGTCACCCAGGTCCCATCGAGTGAGGTGCAAGAAGTGACAACCCGAGAGCAACTACAACTCTCAGGTGACAAGTGTACTCAAGTACTAGCCCTAGCACTTGAGTGACTTCCTAATGCTCGAGAGTGCCCATGTGCATTCTTGACCGTTTGCTTACGAGTGATAGCCCGAGACGCACACCGATAGTGCTACATACACTTGCACTCGAGTGATACCATATGAACTCTAGTGATAACGTATGTCACTCAAAGATGAAGAAGTTCACTTGCGATTTCTGCATGAATACTTAACCAAAATACCCAGAATTTCATACGGCACTTGAGTGAGACCCTACCTTACTCGAGTGAAGCTTATCAGAAGCCAGATCGCAGCAACTAATATAGTTTTCCAGATTTACCAAAACTGGTTCCAATGGTCCCAAAACTTATACCAAAACTCATTCCCCATTAAAATTCTATAAGGAACCTATTGGTAAACTCAAAACAACCAAAATTTTACCACAATGACTCATTCAACACTTCTATCCACATTGCCACCAAAATCACCTAATGACCAAACTCCCTTTTTTCAAATCCAAACCAAAACTATGGACTCCAAAATACAATTTGGCATCTATTCCACCACCTTATACTACTCAATTCATGCATTTCAAATTTAAGCCAAAATCAGGCCAATAAAACAAAATTCTCAAAACTTAACCAATGGCAAAAATAATTATACCAAAGTGCATCAACTACTCACCTCTTATTTCTTCCAAAACCAACTTCTTGATTTCACTACTTTCAAATTGGTTCAAACACCAAAACACCACCTTTCAAAAATCTGAAACCATAGCCAGGAAGACCTTACTATTATGAACAACTTTAAAACATAACATTTAGGCTAAAGAGATTATTTCCAAAGTCAAAAATTCACCTTTGTTTTCTCTTTCTTGGCTACTTTTAGTGAAAATGAAGGACAAGAGAGAGAGAATGAGATGAGAATGATAATGACATTTTTTTCCCATTTCGCATGCTTCAACCGACTTGGAAGCGGAGAGGGAAGAGAAAATTGAGTTTGAAAATTTGACCCTTATCCCATGGTCCATCTTTTGCCACTTGTCAACATCTTATGCTTCCTTCCATGATTTCATATCCTCACATACACACTTGATTCCACCCCATTAATCACTCAAGAATCAATCCTAGCCTTTGATCTCGAGTTACCTATGAGGTTCCTCTTCGGTAACTGACCAACTGGTTGGTAAATTTACCATTTTTCCCCTGATTATCACAATGCTTACTAAACCATCACCAAATATATTTTACGTCATAACTCACATTATTTGCTTCATAAGTATTAAATTAACATTAATTATATCAATTTGTAGTTTCTAGCCCTTAATCACAATTCAGGATATTACAATTCTCCCCCCAAAATTTAAATTTCATCCTCGAATTTGTTACACAACTTGAGCAATAGATTTCGGATATCATCTTTGCATATCTTCTTCCATTTCCCAAGTTGCCTCTCTCTGAGTTATTCCCTTCCTGATCACCTTCACATACGGAATGCTTCAGTGTCTGAGCCGTCATTCCTCTCGGTCAATGATCTTCTCTAGCTCCACCGCTTATGTGAAGTTATCTTGTATTTTGTCATCCTCATACTCAATGATGTGAGAGGGATCCGGTTGGTACTTTTTCAATAGGGAAATGTGAAACACATCATGGAGCCTGCTCAAATTCGGGGATAGGGCTACATGGTAGGCAACAGGTCCAATTCTCGCAAGAATCTCAAAAGGACCTATATATCTTAGGCTCAACTTCTTTCGCTTGATTGCTCGCTCAACACCGGTGACAGGAGATACCCTCAGAAACACATGGTCATCAACTTCAAACTCTAGAGGTCATCTCCTATTGTCAGCGTAGCTTTTCTGTCAACTTTATGCTGCAAGCAACCTCTTTCGAATAATCTAAATCTTTGCTGAGATTTGATCAACAAGATCCGGTCTATACAGCTTCCTTTATGATAACTCATTCTAGTATAAAGGTAATTGGCACCTCCTTCCGTACAATGCTTCATACGAAGCCATCTGGATGCTCGCATGATAGCTATTGTTGTAGGCGAACTCAGCAAGTGGAAGGAAATGATCCCAACTTCCTTTAAAGTCGAGAACGCATGCCCGTAATATGTTCTCCAGCATCTGAATAGTCCTTTCTGAATGTCCATCCGTCTGGGGATGATAAGCTGTACTGAATCTCAACTGAGTACCCAGTGCCTCATGCAACGCCCTCCACAATCTCAAAGTGAATTAGGGATCACGATCAGAAATGATATGCTTTAGTACGCCATGGATTTTCACAATCTCCCGGATATAAATCTCTGCCAACTTGTCCAGAGAATAACCAACATTGATCGGTATAAAGTGTACAGACTTTGTTAACCGATCGCAATCACCCAGATCACATCATAATTCCTGATCCTGGGTAATCCCACCACAAGGTCCATGGTCACACTTTCCCATTTCCATTCTGGAACTCAGGACTCTGCAATAAACCTGGTGGTCTCTGATGCTCGATCTTTACCTTTTGGCAAGTAAGACACCGTGCCACGTATTTCATCACATCACTCTTCATCCCCGGCCACCAATACATAGACTTCAGGTTATGATACATTTGGTCATGCCCGGATGAAGAGTGTATCGGCTCTTGTGCGCCTCATCTAAAATCTTCTATCTCAATTCCACCTCAAGTCGAACATAGATTCTCTTCTAATAGTGGACCAATCCACTAGGATATAAATCATAGCCCTGAGCTTCTCCCCGTTCAATTCTTGTCAAATTTCGCTATATCCAGCCATCTTGCCTCTGAGCTACTTCAATCTCAGCTCTTAGATCACTTTCCCCTTGGGAAACAGTGTATTTGGCACATATGATCTGGTTTGTCAAATTCAAATCACAAAAATCTTCAATCAATTTCCCCTCTTGAATCTTTATAGCTGCTACGAGCACAGTCCTTCGACTAAGAGCATCAGTGACTACATTTGCTTTACCCGGATGATATTTAACTTCCAGGTTGTAGTCCTTGAGCAACTCCATCCAGCAGCGCTGTCTCATATTCAATTCTTTATGATCATACAAATATTTGAGACTCTTGTGGTCACAGTACAGTTCTACAGCCACACCATACAAGTAATGCCTCCAAATTTTCAAGGCAAACACAATGGCCGCAAGCTCCAGGTCATTTATAGGATAATTCATTTCATAAGGTTTGAGCTGTCGAGAGGCGTAGGCCACCACACGTCCTTGCTGCATAAGGACACACCCTAATCCCTGCTTACTCGCATCACTATACACAATGTAGGTTAAGCTAGGATCAGGTATAATCAGCACAGGTACCGTAGTCAACCTCTCCTTCAACTCCACAAAGCATTTTTCACAATGTTCATCCCACACAAAATGCTGATCCTTCCTCGTGGGCTTGGTCATCAGCAAAGCAATATGTGAAAAATTCTGAATAAATCTTCTAGTTTAGTACTGCTTCCACTTTACTAGGATCCACAGAGACCCTTTCTCGCTAGATAACATGGCCTAAGAATTTTACTTCTAGTAGCCAAAACTCACATTTACTCAATTTGGCATAGAGTTGCTTCTCACGCAATGTATTCAATACAATTCTCAAATGATGCTTATGCTCATCTCTACTCCTAGAGTATATCAGAATATCATCAATGAACACCACTACGAACTGATCCAGATATTGTCGAAAGATACGGTTCATGTAATCCATGAATACAGCAAGTGCATTGGTTAGCCCAAATGCATCACCAAGAACTCATAGTGACCATACCTGGTCCGGAAAGCAGTCTTCGGAACATCTTCTGCTTTCACTCGCAGCTGATGATACCCCGACCTTAGATCAATCATCGAAAATACGCATGAACCAGATAGTTGATCTAAAAGGTCATCGATTCGGGGAAGAGGGTACTTGTTCTTAATAGTGATCTTATTCAGTTCTTTATAATCGATACATAGACGAAGACTCTCATCTTTCTTTTTCACAAATAATACTGGAGCTCCCCAGGGCGACACATTAGGTCTAATGAACCCTTTCTCAAGTAAGTCTTCAATCTGCATCTTTAACTCCGTCATTTCGTTTGGGGCCATACGATATTGGGCCTTAGATATAGAACCAGCTCCAAGCACAATGTCAATTGGGAACTGAACTTCCCTCTCAGGAGGCAATCCACTAAGATCATCCGGAAACACCTCAAGGAATTCATTTACCACGGGTATATTACTCAAAGTTTCACTGGTTTCCCCTTGTACAGAGAAAAATACCATATACCCCTGGCAACCCTTTGCAAGATATTTTTTAGCTTTAGCCGTAGAAAGGAAATTCATACTGGTATTTACAACTTTGACCCTTTGAGAAGCAGGATATACTATCCTTTTGTTCCCATAATCTAATAGCACATTATTTGCCATCCACCAATCAAAATCCAGAATGACTTCTAATTGGTAAAGTGGTAGATAAATCAAATCCACAGTAGATTGGTGCCCTTCCACAGTTATAACACAATTCAAGCAAGCTTTTGGGGTCAAGGCCTTAACACCTATTGGAGTTGACACTATCAGATCAAATGGTAATTTATGTACATGCAATCCTAGGCTCTTCACACAATCATAGATAATGAAGGAGTAACTTACACCCGAGTCAAACAGAACTTGCAACAGATAGCCATTAAGAGAAATTTTACCTTGTATCAACTTAGGAGATTTACGGGCCTCCTCGTGGGTCATATGGAATACTCGACCCTGAGTTTTTGGTCTCTGGTCTGGTCGTGGATCTTTACATTCCATAGCAGTATGCCCCACATGCTTACAATTGAAGCATATGATTCAACCCTTACAAGTTCTACCATGATGTGACTGATTACAGCGAGGACAAATCCATGGTGTAAAAGGAGTTCTATGCTGATCACGGTTCCCAGACTGATAGGGCTTTCTACCACCCCCAGATGAAGATCCTTGTCCCTTTCGTTTCTGTGAGGTACCACCCTTACTGGGTTCATTGCAGTGGCCAGTAGCTTTAGCAGGATATAGTTCTCTCAAATTATTCTATATAATCCTACATTGTTCTACCACCTTGTTGAACTTGGTGAATTGGTGGGTGACTAACTGTTTCCTCAACTCTCGCCTCAGGCTATGAATAAGCATATCCGAACTCTATTCTTCATCACCCTTATACCGGAGATAGGAGGAATACCAAGACAAGCGGATGAAATGGGACAGGTAGTCATCAAAGCTCTCCACGTCCCCTTGTTTGATATTCAGGAATTTTGTTTCCTTTTCGAGCCACACTGATTTGGGAAAGTATTTCTCATTAAATTCTTGCTGGAACAATTCCCAAGTCAACAACACATTTCTACTACGCAGAGTGAGAGAGATATTCCTCCACCAGCAATCTACATCACCTTCTAACTTATAGACAGCTAGGGTGCCTTCACCTCAGACGGGCATCCTAGGACCTCGAAGATCTTCTCAAGGCGATTCAACCAATCTTCAGCAACTTGAGGATCAAACCTCCTTTTGAACAAAGGCGGTAGATGTTTGTAAAATCTGGTAACCCAAAACTGAAGGCCCTTTCCTCTCTTGCTGGTACCCCATGAGACTCTTGGTTTGGAACAGTGTAAGGTGGGGACTCCAGCGGTTGTGCTGACCTTTCAGCAGTATCCTCATAATGGGTTTCTTCTTGAGTGTCTACTAGAGTGGATTAAACCAGGTCCTCTTTGTTCTTTGCTTTCTCCATTCTGAGCTCTTCTCTTAGCTCAGCAATCATATCTCTTTGATCCCAGATTAGACCCATCAGCTTTTTCATTGGATCTGGTATATTGTCATTTACTACCTCCACCTCTGGGTTTACACGCTAAACATTGGGGCATCCTCTAGTTTTCTTTATTCTACAAACAACTTGCCCGATTAATATAGCAGAGATAGTATGCACACATATTCACAAGTTTCATAGATATCCATATCAACAGAACATACATGTGCATACACAACAATTATTCACAGATGATCTTCTATCCCTAAGGTCAACAAAGTGATCTATCCTAGCAAACTCTACCCTTGCCAGGAACTATAGCTCTGATACCAAAAAGGTAACCCCCTGCCTTGATTAGCGTAATTATGATTCGATATCGTATAATTAAATTAGATTAGAGACCATTGGATAATTTAAAACTCATTTCAAATTCCTACTTTACAGTAGGGTTTCCACAAAATCTTTCAAAACTCTTCCCTATCCTGGTCTCAATTTCAAAACTCGAATATAATCACCTGTGCAGTTAATTTACATTTGTACATATCAGAGCGTATAACCGAATCCCCGGCAACTCCCAGGTTCTATACATATATAATCTGAGGGTTTATAAGTCTCCACTAGGGGATTACATAACCAAAATCAAATGTAATATTTACATCTCAAAATATACAGTAATCCCAAGTTCATAAGTAGATAATCAACATCCCCAAAATCAAATATACCTCGTAGGGTCCTAATGCTCCGGGTTGCCCGCTACTCTTTAGCGCCACTAGCCCTGTCTGAAATGTTAGTCATTGGAAAGAATGAGATTCAATAGAATACCAGTAGTAATAAATCACTTATAAAGTGCACAAACACATAGCATATATGATCATGTTAACCAGCATCACAATGTATCATGGCTCACGCCACAAACGACAGTACTCATGGCTATAAAATCTATGCGTCAGCTTTCGCTGTGATCTCTATGGATCACAATATATTCACAAATTATTCTCAATGCATGACAAACATACATACAATGTTTCACACACAGTATAAGAGAAATAGTCACTACCTTGTTCCTTCCTAATGTTCTTCAGTACTGTGGGCTCTCGAGGGCGGCAAATATCAAATCCTATAAACCAAATCAGGGTCAACCTATCAATCTCTCCTCTAAGTTTTCCAATTTTATAGTACTTTATGTTGGTTATCATTTAATCTCTCTAGGTGGCTATTATAGGCCTAAACATATCCCTAAAGGGTTGGGAGAAACTACCCTGAAGATACCTTTTTTGGAAAAAGAATAACAATTTTGGGCTGACTCACTCGAGTGAAGAAGACCTCACTTGAGTGTTGCCCCCTGATCGCACTCGAGTCCCAGAGAGTGAGACACAAAAAGTGTGTAGCCTAGAGCACCAACACCTCCCAGATGGCCAGTGCACTCGAGCACAGACACAAGCACTCAAGTGATGGTACTTTAGTCACCTAGGTCCCATCGAGTGAGGTGCAAGAAGTGACAACCCGAGAGCAACTACAACTCTCAGGTGACAAGTACACTCGAGTACTAGCCCTAGCACTTGAGTGACTTCCCAATGCTCACGAGTGCCCATGTGCACTCTTGACCATTTGCTTACGAGTGATAGCCCGAGACGCACACCCATAGTACTACATACACTTGTACTCGAGTGATAACGTATGTCACTCGAAGATGAAGAAGTTCACTTGCGATTTCTACCTGAAGACTTAACCAAAATACCCATAATTTTATACGGCACTCGTGTGAGACCTTACCTCACTCGAGTGAAGCTTATCAGAAGCCAGATCGCAACAACTGATATAGTTTTCCAGATTTACCAAAACTGGTTCCAATGGTCCCAAAACTTATACCAAAACTCATTCCGCTCTAAAATTCCATAAGGAACTTATTGGTAAACTCAAAACAACGAAAATCTTACCATAATGACACATTCAACACTTCTATCCACATTGCCACCAAAATCACCTAATGACCAAACTCCCTCTTTTCAAATCCAAACCAAAACTATGGACTCCAAAACACAATTTGGCATCTATTCTACCACCTTATACTACTCAATTCATGCATTTCAAATTTAAGCCAAAATCAGGGCAATAAAAAAATTCTCAAAACTTAACCAATGACAAAAATAATTATACCAAAGTGCATCAACTACTCACCTCTTATTTCTTCCAAAACCAACTTCTTGATTTCACCACTTTCAAATTGGTTTAAACACCAAAACACCACCTTTCAAAAATCTGAAACCATAGCCATGAAGCCCTTACTATTATGAACAACTTTAAAACATAACATTTAGGCCAAAGAGATCATTTCCAAAGTCAAAAATTTACCTTTGTTTTTCTCTCTCTTGGCTACTTTCAGCGAAAATGGAGGAGAAGAAAGAGAGAATGAGATGAGAATGATGATGACATATTTTTTTCCCATTTCCCTTGCTTAAACCAACATGGAAGTGGAAAGGGAAGAGAAAATTGAGGTTGAAAATTTGACCCTTATCCCATGGTCCATCTTTTGCCACTTGTCAACATCTTGTGCTTCCTTCCATGATTTCATATCATCACATACACACTTGATTCCACCCCATTGATCACTCAAGAATCAATCCTAGCCTTTGATCTCGAGTTACCTATGAGGTTCCTCTTCGGTAACTGACCAACTGGTTGATAAATTTACCATTTTGCCCATGATTATCACAATGCTTAGTAAACCATCACCAAACACATTTTACGTCACAACTCACAATATTTACTTCATAAGTGTTAAATTAACATTAATTACATCACTTTGTAATTTCTAGCCTTTAATCACAATTCATTATATTACAATTCTACCCCAAAAATTAATTTCGTCCTTGAATTTGTTACACAACTTGAGCCATAGATTCCGGATACCATCTTTGCATATCTTATTCTGTTTCCCAAGTTGCCTTTCTCTGAGTCATTCCTTTCCATATCACCTTCACATACGGAATATGCCTGTCAGTTCCTCGTATCTACGTCTTTGCCTTTTGAACCACTGGCACCTGCTGAGATATTTTTGTTTAGAAAAAGGGGTGAGATTCCAAGGAATCCTAGTAGAAACATATTATTGTTCACATAAAATGCGAAAAGTAGATAGGGTATGCACCATATATGCACCAATTAATGAACAATATAAAACAACATCGTCTTGTATACATGAGTTGAGTAGGACTCCTACCCCACTATTCGTAGACCTGTTGGATTCTTACCTTACCCCCATGTATAAGTGCACTTACGGCACTAACTGTTCCTTCTAGGTAGACCATGTTGATTAATAAAAGCATAAACAATGACAACCACACAATCATATGAACTATGGCATGCTGTATGAAGGATAATGTCCCTACTTCAAGTCTCTTTCACCCTATTTTACATGACTTGGAAAGCATGCCAAGTCAATCTCCCAACTCAGTCCTAAAATATCAAATGTATAGCAATTAGGTTAAAGCCCATTTGTATCTCCCACCATAATTATATCAGAAATACATGATTAAAATGAAATGGAGACCAATAATAAACAAAACTCATTTAAAATCCCATACTTTTGAAATAGGGTTTTGACAAAATATCGTTCAAAATCCATTTCACCTAGTCTCGTATTCACGTTTTGAATACAATTACGTCACGCGGAATATCACATTTATACAAATATCATAGTACACAACAATATCATCCCGGTGACTCCCGGGTTTATACCTTTACATAGGATTCATAGGGCACATTCGCCCTTTACAATTTCTCAAAATGGGATTACACAAAGTCATCTCAAATACATATCCAAATACTTATCCCAAATAACCAAATATACATCTGAAACATGTACATATCCAAATATACATAATGCCAACCATAATGATAACCAACTACCAAATTGACAACCTGAAGGAGTCCTTGCCGCCCTTGGTTGCATGCTCCAACCTCGATCCACCTACCCTGTCTAAAATGTTAGTAGGGGAGGGTGAGATTTAAGAGAATCTTAGTAGGAAAACATTACCAATATACATGCAAGATAAATGTTTAATGCATGACATGCTTGTATCACATAACTCATGTTCACACAATGACAAATCTGTAAGCTCAATGCTTCGAACAACATACTTATAGCAATAGCATAAATTGAAATATAGCTTCAATCATTCATAGATGTTCACATAATCAAGCAAAGCCATAACATGCATCAATACACTAACACAATTATCATATACATACAGGAAAGGTAAGTTCCCTACACTTATTCTTTCCATGTATGCTCCAGCATCAGCTACTCGTGATCCGAGCGAATATCCAACCCTATAATCAAATCAAGGACATAGGGTCAATCTCTAATCCAAATCCTTACTTTCATATCACTTAAATTTGGTTGTCATTTGAGTCCCTTAAGTGTCTAATAATAAGCTCAACAAAAGCTTGAAAGTATTGGGACGTACTAGGTTGAAAATTACTTTTCAAAATTACCAAGTACTGAAAATGGGGGTTGGCTGCAGCCAGAGGATTCTTGGCTGCAGCCAAAACTTGCACAGAATGATTTTGGCTTCAGCCAAGATTTTCTGCTGCAGCCAAGTCAACTTCAAAAATTCATAATTAATTCCAGAAAAGTTGAAATGAGGTGATCCCAAAGCCAAATGAAAGCTATTTAAGTCCTCTTCATAGGAAAAATATGAATCAAGGCTGTCCATGACCACAGAAATACAAAATTACACAAATATCCACACTGATCCAGAATCAAGTCCAATTTCAACATCAAACTTTGGACAACCATAACTCCCAGCTCACAAAACGAAATGACACAAATATGTCTATTTTGAAGCTTAAGATGTGAAATTTAAGACTGGAATGTTTCAGAATTTTTAGACACCATTTGCCTAGTAAAAACGTCCACACAAACAGACTATCCAGAACAGAGTTTCAATAGGCAGGATTTCAGTTTTTGCACTTTAGCTTCCAATGATCCCATTTTCACATCAAACATCATTCTCACACAAAATTTCACAAGGAATCCATTGGAAACACCAAATCAACCAAATTCACATCACATTTACACATATTTTGTTCTTGAACCTCATTGTCACACAAAACCACTAAATGGCCAAACTTTCCATTCAAGGTTTCAAACCAAACCAAATCAATTCCAATAGTCATATAACACAACAAAACACCAATTGCAACTCAAAACACATGACAATTCATGCATTTCAAAATTACCACAAAATCAAGGAAAAATTCACAATTCACAAAACTCATCCATAAATCACAAAACATAGATCAAAAGGCTCCAAATACTCGCCTCTTCCTCTTTCCCAAATCAATTCCTTGATTCTTCATCTTTCCAATTTTTCTCAAGCTCCCAAACACCTCCAATCAAGAATCTAAAACCATAGAGATGAAGCTCTCATCACTATGAACAATATTATAGAAGGGTGTTTTAGTAATAAAGAACATCTACCAAGCTAAAAACTCACCTAAAGCTTTCTCTTTGTTCCTCTTGAGCTAGATGCCATGGAGATGAAGGAGAGAGATGAGAGATGATGATGAAGATGAGGCAAGTCAGTTTTTTGGTGCCCAAAACCTACCTAAAAGGGAGAGGCGAGAGGGAAGAGGTGTTTTGACACTTTGACCAATCTAAGGGCTCATATTGCGCCACTTGTCACAATCTTGTTTCACCTCTATGAGTTTACATGAACACAATACATGGGATTCCACCCTTTTAATCTCATAAAAATCAATCACAAGTATTGATCTTTAAGTTACCAATGAGCTTCATCTTCGGTAACTAATCAATTGGTCAGTACTTTTATCATTTTGCCCCTGATTATGGCAATTCCACTTGGATCACCACCAAACTCATCTTATCATTCTATATCACCACCTTATGCGCCCTCCCTATATTTTAAGTCAATTTAGATATTAATCCATAATTGAGCTTAAATACAGGGTTTCGGTGCTACTCATAACACATACGAATCACATTCGAGTGCCAAATCACATCATATTCTCCAAAAGGTTTATTTATCACTAATCACATCCGCTTTTAGAGTCATTATCCCTGAATCAAAATTTAGGATCCTGCTAAACCGGGGCTTAGCAGACCACTTATTTCAGGCTTATTCTCTAGCCTCAAATCTCAAAATTTGGGCTATTACATTTCTCCCCCCGTTCAATAATTTCGTCCTCAAAATTTGTCACATCACTTAAACCTTAACCTCGGATGCCTCTTCATGACGGTTTCAGTTTCATAAATTATTCCTCATTAGGACTGTCTCTTCTGGACCACCAACACAAACAATATTCTACAAATATGATTCTTATAATCACCACACCATTCTGCTATCGCCCCATATAGGTAACAGTGCCACATCTTTGGCATAAACATGAATGCAACACAGTTGCTACAAAACCACAATCAGCCCATTACACGATTGCCGCACGAACACAATCACCACACATTTGTCAAAAAAATGCAATCGCCTCCGCATACGATTGCCACAAATCCGTTATCACATAACCACAATATCTGGAGGTTCTAGATAATGAGCCATCTCATAAAATCTTAGTTGTTGGGAGGCACAAGCCACCACCCCGCTCAATCTAGTCACCCCTTCCAGGAGTAACTCAAAACTTCACATATTAATAGGTTTTAAAGCTTATGTCATAATTTTTCTATTTTCCAAAAAATTCCAAGCTTTAGTTTTATGTACATATTAATGGGTTATAAAGCCCAATTAAAATCCAACTAATCCCTCCATCTTGGTCAATCCATAATCATGTCTAAGGGTCCTTCCATTAGCCCAAATGACTTTTCCATTCATCTCTTAATTTTAAAAATTGCCATCACATTTTTTATTAAATTTTCATATTTAATGGCAATTATCACAGAATTTCTGCCCAAACTTTGAAAAATAATAACTAAATTTGTAGACATTAAATTGGAGTGATTCCAAAAGATATAGAACCCTTATTAAGTTTAGTTTCAATAAAAAAAATATAACCTTTAGCTAACTGGAAGCACACAATTCCCAGAATTTCAATTTTTGGATGCTGTTCTAGAAAATCAACAGTTTTTCTGAGCTAAATTCAAAAATTCATAACTTTTTGTATAAAAATCTAATTGAGTCATATGACCTATCATATTAAAGATTAGCATGTCTACTTTCTTTTGGAAAATTTCATAAATTGTTGTCATCATTTGATCAACGAAATGCATTACACTACAACACTGTCTCACTAAAAGCAATGAAACAAAAGAACTTGTAACTTCAACAAATTCCATTGCTATATATAAATTTCTCATACTCTTTAATTAACCATTTTATTCCCTTTAATAACTCAAAGATATAAGAAATGTTAGGGAATAGGTTTGAGACACCTACTAAACCGAAGCTTAGCACTCCGCTTAATTTAGGCTTATTCTCAAGCCTCCAATCCCAAAATTCAGGATATTACATTGTATTGCTTTATTCTCTTTTTGATATTGAAATGGAATCATAAAGATTTGAAGATTTTTCCTATTCTTTTCTAATATCCCTACCCTAGAAGTGCACCAATCTTAGAGTACATTGCATATATGAGATGAGAAGTGGATGCCTTTCCCATTTTGATAATGAGATAGAAGTTTTCCTTTTTACATAATGATTGCATGGTCTTATCATCCTCATGCCTTTTCCAGGGAAAAAACATAAAAAAGAGAGAAAAAGGCATTGAAATATATGGATCACAGCTAGAAAAAAGCTAAACGGATGAGTGTTGAATATGATAATGAGGTGAAGGAATTTTTAGACTTTGCCAAAAGAAATGCCAATAAAGATGGTGGGATGTTTTATTGCCCTAGTGTAGAATGTTCTGAGCTTTTTGACAAGATTATAAGCTTTCCAACAATGTTCTAGTTTTCCAGCAAGAGTTGTAATTTTCTAGTGAGCCCTTCTTGTCCTCTTTTCTACTTTCATATTCAATTAACACATACTTTCCATGAATTTCTAGTGTTATGAAGATGCTAAATCTCTTGATTCTTTGTGGCAGAAAAGATGGCTAGAGCTTCAATGTACTATAAAAGGGAGTTTATTAGTTTTCTAGTAGTTCATTTTATGTATTTTGATCTGTTAGAATTAATTTTGTAATTGGTACATGTTTGTGATAATTAGATAAGTGTTTATTAGTCCTTGTGATTAACATTTGTGTTGAAATTTTTTTTTGATGCTCTTGGATTATGTATTAAACTTATTTCCTTATGTTTTAATGAGATTATGCATTGTATGTAATTTCTATGGTGTGTAATTGACTTAATTCATATTAAGGGCCACAATCATGCTCTCATTTAAGAGGAAGCACGTGCACTACAATGAATTTCAAATACATATCAAGTAGGTTTTAACAATTTATCTAAGAGATGACTATGAATTAGATCGTATAATTGGTTATTAATTAGATAAAATGGACTCAATATGATTGCTTGAGCTTTTCAATTTGATTTGATCATAAACTAACTCCTAAATCATTTTAAGAATCTAGGAAAGCCATCAACTTTGCTACCAAGACTCACTTCATCATTCATACTTTCAAACTCCATCCCATTCACTCATTTACCATTTTTATAAAAAGACAAAATATAGTAGCTTTTGGATTTAATTAAGTTTTGCACTTACCCATTTTCAACAAAAACCAAAACCTCACTTTTCCTTGTTTTTGTTGCATTTGCATGGAATTTAGATTACTTAGGAATTAATAAAAGGCTCCTAAAGAACAGAGAGCAATCCTAGGTTTACCTATACGCAATCTTTAGTTAATTTTTGATTGAGGTCCTTAAGACTAAGGATAAAAGACCTCATCAAGAGACCTTCACCTTGGAGGCCAATCTTGGGTGTGATTTTGAACCAGAGAGAGGGGAGACCGAACTTCACCAGTCATTACTGTCAAACTACCCTCATTCCACTCGCCTTCCACCTTTTACTTCATCACTCTCACTGCTAGAGATTATGGCTCCACCATTGCCATTGATCTAACCTTCACCACCATCGATTTCCTTTGTTCTCAGCATTACCATCACGTTATCTTTCCTCTCTCCAATATTTCCATTGAGTTTCAGTCCGTTCCTTCAAGAACCCATAGCCTTCATTTTTCTTCTCAGTAGATTCGACACTTTAATTCAGTTTCTATGGATGTTTGGTGCTTTGAAGAGTGATTATTGTAGATTAAATTCATGATAGGCTAGCTGCCAAATCTTAAGGATTGGGGATTTGCCATCAGTTCAAGAGCTTCAATGGGGAGTTTTTCTTAGTTCCTTTATGAATCTCCTAATGTTTTATAATTCCTAGCTATGTTTTAAGGTGTTTTTAGTAGGATTTTGTTGAGTTATTTGGACTTCATATTGTTGAGTTAAGATTGTTTAATTTTTGATTGGATTTGGATTACTATGATTAGATGATTTTCATTCATGTATTTCCTGTTAATTCAATGAGACTATGCTTACTATGGTTATTAGTTTGTGAGGTTGATTTGGGTTAATTTGAGTGTGCTATTTTGCATTCATACTAGAGGAGACATTTGCATTAATTAAATACATTTAACAGATCAAGTTGCATTTATTAATATTCCTAAGTAATAGCTATGAATACAATCGTAGAAGTAGCTATTGATTAGGAGTGTTAGAACCAATATGATTACTTGGGGTTTTTTTTATTAGACTTGGTGAATTTTGACTTCCATATCATTTACTGAACAATGATAGCTATATAATAAATTTCTCAAGGGAATTTACTGCACTCATATTCTATTCAATTTATATTAAAAGGACAAAAAATATAGTAGATTAGGATTTTTATTCATTCTTCACTTATTTATTTTCAAAACAAAACCCAAAACCAATTTTACCTTGTTTTCATTGCATTCACATGACAATTAGATTACTTAGGAATCAATAAAGGCTCTTTGAGAAGAGAGAACGACCCGAGTGTTGCACCCTACAATACAATCCTTGGTTTATTTTGCATTTAATCCCAAGGCAATTGAGACGACAGTTAAATAAATTGTGCCATTAGTTAGCTAAGTGTCAAGTTAGGATATTGACTGGGATATCATCTCTATGGTACTTGTTAGGTAGTTTTGCATTTTGCATAATACACCCTTTTTTTTTTGCATACTTAGATAAAGACCTTGCATAACATTAGTGCCTATCACATTTGTTCGTTGGAATTTTTCTATCAATGTACTCAAATAATTGAAATTATTGCATTTGTCTAGCTTGCTGTCTTTC
Source organism: Inga oerstediana (assembly GCA_963210345.1). Taxonomy (NCBI): domain Eukaryota; kingdom Viridiplantae; phylum Streptophyta; class Magnoliopsida; order Fabales; family Fabaceae; genus Inga; species Inga oerstediana. Next base: position 45,095,361 of record OY723405.1, read on the forward strand.
TTTCTAGTGCTGTCTAGGGTACCCTTTTTTCTTCCATTTCCTTGCTATAATTAGTATGATTGAACCTCACATTTCTAAACCTTGGTTGATCACACTATTACTACATGCTTGCTGCATCTATAATTGCTACTGCCATAAAATGAGTTTTGCTGTCATATGTTCTGTCATTGAAGCATTGGATTCATTGGAGTAAGTCTTTACAACAATCAGTGTATCTGCTCAATTTTTACAGTCAAAGTAGGGTTAACTTGGCTTGTCCTAAATTACATATTGGCCATTTTTGTTATAACAGAGTTTGTAATTGTGAATCCAAATTGTTGGAGCTTTGAATTAGTTATTTATAGCTGAAATTTTGGAATTGAACTATGTTTTGTTGCTGAAAGTTTTCTAAACCATATTGGAGTTTGGGAATTTGAGATTGCTTGGCATTTTCTGTTGAAACTTGGATTTTATAGTGGTAAGAAGTTAGAATTTAAAATATGAATTTGTTGATATTCAAATAGTCATTTAGTGACAAAATTTTGGAGTTAATTTCTTTGTGTGTTTTTTATGTGAACTTAGTGGCTACTACAACTTAATTGCTACAACAATTTTTTGAGTAAGTGGCTGAACTTTATGCTATTATAAAATCGCATAATTGCTGCTAGTTGCATACACATTTTGCTGCCACTATGACAAGTCATTACTCACATATTTGGTGTGATTTTTTGTCACACAAATATGGTTTTGGCTAGCCAAATGATTGCTACATAACCGCATTGCTGAGTTTCTATGGTGTCCTAGTCTTGCTTTGCTGAAATACCAAATTTCACATCAGGACAGTCAAATAGCATCATAATCTATATTATGTTGCATACCTGATACAATTTTTGACTTGCCTTAACATATACATTATTTACTGCATCAAGTGCATTACTGCTTACTCATTGTTTTTGGACTTTGCATTGCTATAAACACTCATTGGCTACATTATTGATTGTCTTTACATAGTCCTACTCTCTCAATTTTGGAGCATCCATTTGTGATTGAACCTGTAAGTTGAAAAGAATGTATAATGAGCTCAAGGTTAACCACTATGAGTTGTTCATGTTAAAAGAGGTAAATGTGCTTTCCAAGGAGAAGGAAGAGCAATTTGATGGGATATAAGGCTTTATTAAGGCAATTGTTGACCATGTGCTATGGATAAAAACCAGAGGAGAAGAAGGAGCTACATCACCCTATGACTCGACTTTTGATGAGGGAACCAAAGAGCACGAGCCAAATGCCACTTCACAAGTGGAAAATTCCCAACTTCAAGTGCCTGTGCACATATTGTTCAATTCCTATTTGTTAGACCTCATATGTTTTGATGACAACAAAGATTGGATTAACATTACAAAAGTTTTAAATGAAAGGTTTGAATAAAGTAACTAAGTTCTTAGTGGCAGGTAAAAGCATTACTCGAGTAGGTACTCAAGTAATGAAGATGAAATGAAAGACAGAACACAGGAGCATGTAACACTGTAAGATTTTTTAAGGCATTACTTGAGTAAGCCCTTAAATAATAGTCTTCATTACTCAAGGGATCACTCGAGTAATGTGTGAGAAATTGTTCCAGAAAACTCTCTGTCAAAAATTGCTGGCCATTACTTGAGGGATTAATCGAGTAATCTATAAAGTTATTTGATACATTACTCGAGGGATCACTCAAGTAATCAAAGTAGTAGTGATACAGTAACTCTCATCCAAGAAATGAGTGACATTACTCGAGGGATCACTCGAGTAACATGAAATGAAAAGAAAGCATTACTCGAGGGATCACTCGAGTCATCAGGGAAGCAAAGGAGAAGTTAACTCGGCCAAGATTTGGATGCCTTTACGTGAGGGATTACTCGAGTAATGAGAGGAGAATTGAAAGCATTACTCGAGGGATCACTCTAGTAATCAGAGATGAAGAGAAATAGTTACTCAAGGGATCACTTGAGTAAGCAAGTATGCAATGTTTTATAAAATGAATTACTCGATGAATTACCCAAGTAATCTGATCAGACAATATTGACTTTCTTTCTGGCTTATTCTTAATGAGGTTACTTGAGGGACTACTCGAGTAATGGATAATAATCACTCCAGTAGCCACTTCAATAGTCAAGTCATTATCATTGACTTAACTCTACCAAAATTTTTAAAGGTTCACTCGAGTAGCCACTCAAGTAATGAAGCATGATCACTTGAGTAGCCACTCGAGTAATGAAGTATAGAAAGTATGATTTTAATCCATTATTTAATAATTTTTTATCTATAAGACTAATCTTTCATTGTATTAGTTTCCTAAGTATATTTGCAGAGAAACAATAAAGAGATCATGCATTAAGAGAAAAGTTAAACATATCATCTGCAACGTCCGAAACGCTCACCTACCACAAAAAGCTAGTTTTCAAATTTGAAGAACGGTCAAATGAAGTTGTGTGACTCTAATAGATATGTTTGAAATGCTTCCAATAGACATCACAATTCATCTATATATATATGGAGCATTCAACGAAGAATAGAACACAACAAGTAAGAACACGCAAACTCACATCATTCAATATCTTCTTAGTGCTCTATTTTCTCATGTTCACTCTTTGTACTTCAATGATAATATATTTGCTCTGTGAGAGAGATTTTCATTACAAACTCAAAATTTGTTATTGAGACAACTTAAGGTTATGGAACCTTGAGTTAGGGATTTGATTACAACGTGTAAGGGGGAGTGAGTGTCCAGTAAAGGAACTTATTATGTACTGAGGTGCCAAGAACCTACTGAATCTTTGAAAATATAGTAAAACTCTTAGAGAAGCTCTGAGGACTGGACGCAAGTCAAAGTGGTCGTGGCCAAGCTAGTATAACTCCTATTGTATACTTCGGTGATATACACAACGAATTTTTTGGTATCACCCAATTCACCCCCATCTTAGGTGAAACGTTTGTACTAATACTATTGAAGGGAACCAAATTGACTTTCTTAGGTGTGATCTTTACTTAGAGAATCTAGTTCCTATAATGCCAATGTTTTATTTTAGATCTCTCAATGTATTTATTTCTAGATTAGATACTGTTGCTAGTCTGGTGTTACTTTTATAGGAACTTACACCACCAAAAAGGTGCAATTTAGGAGACAAGGTTACAAAGAAGAAATGCATGATTATCATTGCGGATGAGAGCTTCTCCCACAAGTGCATCTAGAAGTTCTAATAAATATTGTCTCTTAGCTCACTTCTTAAATTTTATGAGTTTATTGGACTTAATTAATTATTACAGAAGATAAGTATGGGGAAGGGACACAATCTAGTAGAAAAAGGTAAACTTTTGTTTTTCCACCACATTAGACTTGGTTCTCTTGTTTTCCCTTATACGTAAGTTTTGCATTGAGGATAATGCATAGGCTATGTGTAGGGGATGGATTGGTCTACTACTGATGGTGTATGTGTCTTATGTGCTTGTTAACCTCATGAAATTCAAATCATTTCAGCACATTTGCCTTTAATTTCTCATACTTTTTAGTGAATTTATACATATTTGGGTATACATATGCAAGGGAAATGTGCCTAGTTGATATTTGGGGTAAAGGGATAATATTATTGGTTTAAGTGTGAATATTTTGCCATATTTCATCAACTTTGGTTTTTAGAGACTTTTTTGTGTTGATAAGTTATCATTTAAGCCACATATGAAGCCATTTAAAGCACAAATCAATGATTAAGAAGTTAGAAATGAGCTTAGAAAGTCAAGATACCATGGTAACACAAGAAACGAAAAATAGGAGTATTGGCCATAGCCATAACTAGACAAAAAGATAATTAGTCAATATAACTCAGCTTTCAAGCCACGTGATGAGAAACAGTCAAGTTTTTCAAACTTGAAATCCTTGTCAAATTAGTAAAAATAGTCAAAAATACCCCCAAACATAAAATGGACAGTGTCCTCACTATCACAAGGGAAAACTGAGGGCATTCTCTCATTTAAGAATATATACAAAAAAAAAAGAACAAAGTTGCATGAGAGGCACAAAAATCACCTGCACTTAAAGAATATATCAACCATATTCACAATTAACAAAAATGACAATAGTTGTATCAAATACAAAAGAAGTTAACAATCCACAATATAGTTCATTACAACTAGATTCATTCCAATCCATTATCAAGAAAGGTGCAAGATATGGTTGTGGAACTAGATCGTCAACTGCAATTGTTGCATCATGGCCAACATCAGTATTGACCCAATTCTTATCAGTAACTTGTGCATCCATTACAAACAAAAGAAGCCCAAAAGAGAGAACTAAAACTAGAACCTAAACTATAAAATTCCTAAAGAAAAATAAACCAAAAAAGATGCCACAAACTTAAACATCATTTAAACCTCAATTTATCTTGGCTTAAACAAAGTCATAATCCAATCCAATGCCATACTATAGATGTTCAGGTCAAGTAATTCAATAGACCATTTAGAATTTTTCTCACAAACCTCACATGTGTAGGACGAAAACATTCCTTCTGTTTAAGCTTAATTACTAACACCCAAAAAAAATTCAGTTTCTTTAAATTACCCACTTATACACAGTAAAACAAAAGATAGAACCTTCAATGCTTAGGTTCTATTTTAATTCCAAGTTCCAATTAAACACAAATAGGAAAATTTCCTAGTCCAACTTTCTAAATTGATGGCAGTAATTTCCTCCCTTAAAATCTAGCAGAAACAAGAATTTTATCCTTGTTTCACAAACTCAACATAAAATGGCCACCCAAATCAACACTACAAACTTCTAGCTTTGAAAAATCATTATTAAATAGACAGTGACAGAAGCAAACTAACAATAACAAAATCATATCTTGCCACAATTGTAATATCGCAAATTTCAGTCACCAAAATTCCTTTACACCTTTGTTGTATTAAAGGGAACAAAATGGTGAATATTGGCACACTTGATATGGCCAAACAGTGCTATTGGTGACCACATGAATTTTGGGCCACAATAAGACATAAAATTAAAGTTGTGTCTTCATAAAAGCCCATTATTGGAGCCCAACAATGGAAAATGGAAGTGCACAATTTTTGGGCTCAATGTGTTGTAAATGTTGGCCTAAACAAAAGAAAAAGGAAGAAGCTCAATTTAATTACAAAAATGTAAGGGCAAAATGATCATTTCACCAATAAAGCAAGATAGCTTTTATTTTTCCTTTTCTTTATGCAATTTTCTTCCAAATAGGGACAAAAGAGGGGATATATTTATTTGGATATTAGTTATGACATGTGGAGGCATTTTTGTCCAAGTATGAAAAGTCAAATTAGCATGTGTTAATTTGATAATTAAATATTAATATGTAAACTGATATTTTTGAAGGTCATTATCTCTTCCCAAAAGGAAACATTTTCACCTAATATGAGAAAGGGAAAGTGAAAATAAATACTTGGCTCAAAATTAATCAAGGAGCATTTCTAGCTAAGTAAAATGAGTTGAAGAGTTAAAAAAGTAAGCATGTGATTAATTAGCCATAAAATAATATTAAGTAATGAGGTGGATGAGATATTTCAACAGCTCATTATTCTCTTCCCAAATGCATAATTCAATCAAGTATTAAGAGTAGAGGAAAGATAAAAGAACCTATACAGTTGAAATCCAATTGTATGGCAACTTGGTAAGTTTTAAACAAACCTGGGGCAAATTGGGAAATTGGCTAATTACCTCTCCTATCTCTCTATTAATTATGTTCAACCACTCTAAAAGAAGAGAAAAATTAGAAAAACACAAGAAAGTGAAAAGGAACGATAAAGGATAGTAGTAAAATTTCTTGAGCTTCGAAGTTGAATTCATCTCCGATTCGACATTTCCAGCTTCAGGAGTCTTCTTTAATGTTGTTCCTCTCATGGAGAGCAACTTTTCTATGGTTTTGGATTTCCAATCAGAGGTAGATGATTCCATCTAATCAGAGGAGGTGTTGCTGGAATCAAGAGTAGATTATAGGTTCGAGTTCTGGTAAGTATAAGATCTGATTTGAACCAAATATTCTATGATTTCGTTGAGTAATTCTTGAAATACTCAAACCTTAAATTTTGGCCAAAGGGAGTCTTTTAGGGTTTTATGCTCATATGATGATGATTATGATGATAAAAGAGGTTTTATGATGATTTTGGAAGTTGTGTTTGTTAGATCTCATGTTTTGATGATAACAAAGAATTGTATGAAAACGATTTGAATAATAAATAAGTTTGAACAAAGTAAATAACAGGGAAAAGCATCACTTGAAGTAAGCATTAGAGTAATGAAGAAAGGCCAAGAGAAAAAACTGAGAAACTTGATCAGAAGCAAATTTTCTAAGGCATTACTCGAGTATGTACTCGAGTAATGAGACAAAACTTGAAGTAACCAGAGACACCTTCGAGTAACCTGCCAACGTTACTCGAGTAAGTACTCGAGTAATAGTGTAAATGTTTTCAAGTTGCTCTCGGCCTGCCAATGTTACTCGAGTAGCCACTCGAGTAACCAGGTAAATACTTGGAGTTGCTCTCGGCCTGCCAACGTTACTCGAGTAGCCACTCGAGTAACCAGGTAAATACTTAGAGTTGCTCTCGGCCTGACAACGTTACTCGAGTAGGTACTCGAGTAACCATGTAAAAATCTTCCAGTTGCTCTCGGCCTGCCAATGATACTCGAGTATGTACTCGAGTTACTCTGTTTCAGAAAATGTGTTGCTCTCGGCATTTTATACCCTGACAATGCTACTCGAGTAGCTACTCGAGTAACGCACTGTGGTAAGCAAAAATCTGAAGGTAGTACTCGAATAACTTAATCTATTTTTATCATATTTCACTCGAGGTGCTATTCAAGTTTGCAGGTAGTTAATGATTCATTTTAAGTGGATTACTCGAGTATGTACTTGAGTATGCAGAGTTATCTTTGAAGAAAAACTTCAAGTCATTACCTGAGTAAGCCATACAGAAAAACTATATTTACTCGAGTATGTACTCGAGTAACAAGGTAACCAACTTGAAGTGCTCTCGGCCTTGAAATCCTGCAACATTACTGGAGTAAAGCATCGAGTAACCAAAAGTTTATTTGAAGGTTTACTCGAGTTGGTACCCGAGTAACCTATGAAGAAAAGAGTACATTACTCGAGTAGGTACCCTAGTAAACATACATTTCCAAAGGTTTGATATTTTGTTTATTCCATGCACTACCCGAGTAATCTCATATTTGTTTGTTGACTTGCAGTTCATCAAAGCTTTATCGATGATACTCGAGTAAGTACTCGAGTAAACTTTAATGGATACTCTAGTAGCTACTCGAGTAGGGAAACCCAGAAATTTAGAAATTATTCAAACGTTCATTGATTTGTTTCCTATATGATTAACCTTCCATTGTATTAGTATTCCTAGCATATTTATAGATAAACAATGAAGAAATCATATCAAATAAGGAAAGTCAAATGAGAAGTTCAAATGCCACCTACAGCCAACAAATATATTTCAAATACTGGAAAAGTCAATAGTGGCTGCACACTCTCCAACAGACGAGAAGAAAATGTTCCAATGGTCTTCACCAACATATCTATATAAATGGGAACATCCAAACAGGGAAAGAACAACAAGATCACACACAAACGTATCATCAAGTTCACTACTCTGTTTTACGTGATATTTGTAACTCTGTACTTCAGTGATTCTTATTCACTATTGAGAGAGATATTTCATTCAAACTCAATATTTATTATTGAGATAACTTAAGGTTGTGGAACCTTGAGTTGGGATTGGATTACAACTTGGAAGGGGGAGCGAGTGTCCAGGTGAAGGAACTTGCTTGTACTGAGGTGCCAAGAACCCACTGAATCTTGGAAGTTATAGTGAAACTCTCAGAGAAGCTCTGAAGACTGGACGTAGGTCAAAGTGGTTGTGACCGAACCAGTATAACTCCTGGTGTACACTTCGGTGATATTTCTCCTTACTCCTTACTGTTTTAATTTCACCATCAAATTTTATATTTACAACGAAATCTTTAGTATCACCCAATTCACCCCCCCTCTTGGGTGAAACGCTTGCTCTAACATTTGGTATCAGAGCGTAGGTCTTCTTGTTAAGGTATAACAACCGAAGAAGGATCCAATGGCAAGCATGGGTGAAGGAATTCTTCCCGACGGAGCATCCATCACTAGACCTCCTGGTTTCAGTGGAAAACACTTTTCTTTCTGGAAAGCAAAATTCAGAGTGTTCGTGATGGCTACCGAATATGGGCTATGGGATGTAATTGAGAGTGGAAATTATCAACCTACAAAGATTGTAGATTCTCAGAAAATTCCAAAGACGCCAGCGAAATATGATGAGAATGACAAGAAACTTATCTCTCTCAACAGCAAGGCAATTCTGATGTTACAAAGTGCCTTGAGTCAAAGTGAATACTTCAGAATTTGCACACTTCCAACAGCAAAGGAAATATGGGAAGCTCTAGAAATAGCTCATGTAGGAACTTCAGGAATAAAGGAGAATCGGATCAACATCTTAGTCACTGAATTCGATCTACTTCGGATGAAATCAGGTGAATCAATATCTGAATTCGAACTTAGATATACTCATCTTGTTAATCAACTTGCAGTACTTGGGAAAATTTATGATCAGCATACCCAAGTACAAAAGATTTTGAATATTCTTTCTAAAGAGTGGGAGGCCAAAGTCACTGCGATAGAAGAAGTAAAAGGAGAATCAATGAGATCAGTTGCTTCTTTATTTGGAAGTCTTTCTGAATATGAAAGCAAACTAAAGTTCAAACGAGAACTAGATGACATTGGTGACAAGAAAAAGAAAGGTCTAGCACTAAAAGCAAAGGAAGAAAATCACGATGAAGATGAGGAATTCGATGATGATGAAATGGGCTTAATCATAAAACGATTCAGAAAATTTTACAAGAAAGGTCAAGGATTCAAACACTTTCAGAAAGGAGGAACTAGTAGCAAAGATCATATCACATGCTACGAATGTGGAAAACCAGGACATATCAAGTCAGAATGTCCAGACCTGAATCAAAAGAGCAAAGAAAAGAGAAAAGGCAAACTCTTTAAAAAGAAGGCCTTTGTATCTGCTATATGGGGTGATAGTTCCTCTGACGAAGAAAGTGATAAAGAAGAAGTAGCAAATATATGTCTTGTTGCTCAAGAAGAAATAGAAGAAGAGGTAAATGATTCTGAACCTACTTATGATGAATTACTTTCTGAATATAATGCTTTACATTCTGAATTCATCAAAGTAGTTAAAGAATTGGTTGTTTTCAAAAAGAAAAACAAAGTTCTTGAAATTGAGCTTAAAGAACGTTCAGAAAAGGATTGTGAAAGTTGTTCTTCTTTGAAAAAGAAAAACATTGATCTCACAAAAACTCTTGAAAAATTTAAACAAGGAAGTGAGATGCTAAATGTTATTTTAAAAGCTCAACGATTTGTAAATGACCGATCTGGAATTGGATATGATCCAAAATCAGATAGAAGAAAAGGTAGAAAGAAAGCAGGAGGTAAGTCATATTTGAATTATTTCCAGCATTCTGTGCATACATCAAATCCTTTTGCATTTTGTAATTACTGTAATAGAAAAGGCCATCATACTTCTTCATGCATTCATAAGAAGAAAGGAATAATAGGAACCTACAAATGGGTACCTAAAGGCTCATATGTTCAGAAAATTATTTGTACTAACCCAAAAGGACCCAAAAAGATGTGGGTACCTAAGACTTAGTCATTTGATTGCAGGTATGTCTCAAAGCATCCAAAAATAGCAAGTGGTACATAGATAGTGGATGCTCTAGACATATGACCGGAGATTTCGAAAGTTTTACCACATTGTAACCTAAGGAAGGTGGAAAGGTAAAATTCGGAGGAAATCAATCCGGAAGGATAGCAGGAATTGGTGAAATAAAAAATGACAAAGGAATACAAGTCAAAGATGTATATTATGTTGAAAGCTTGTGTCACAATTTGCTGAGCGTAAGTCAAAGTGCAGATAAAGACAACTGGGTAATAATTGACTCAGAAGAATGCTTAATTATCAACAAGAATGACTTACAACTTGATAAGAAGAATATCAAGGCTAAGCTCAGAGCAAAAAGGGAAGGTAACTGCTATACTGTAGATATTAGTAGAAATGAATATGAAAACTATTTTCTGAGTAATGCTGATAAAAGTTGGCTATGGCATAAGAGATTGGCTCATGTCAATATGCATCAATTAGGCAAACTACTCAAAAAGGATTTAGTTCTTGGATTACCTAAAGTATCTTTCAAAAATGACTTAATTTGTGACGCATCTCAAAAGGGTAAACAAACTAAATCATCTTTCAAATTAAAAAATGAGATTTCAACAAATAGACCACTACAATTATTGCATATGGATTAAGTTGGCCCAGCAAGAGTAAAAAGTCTTGGTGGCAACTTATATTCATTGGTCATTGTTGATGATTTCACCATATTTACATGGGTTATTTTTCTATCTTCAAAAGATGAAACCTTTGAAGAATTTATTGTTTTTGCCAAGAAAGTGCAAAATGAGAAAGGTATGACCATTGCAGGTATTAGGACCGATCTTGGTGGAGAATTTGAAAATCAAGCTTTTGAATAATATTGTGATACTAATGGCATTGATCATAATTTCTCTGCTCCAAGGACGCCTCAACAAAATAGAGTTGTGGAACGCAAGAATAGAGTGCTCACTGAAATGGCTAGAGCAATGTTGAATGAAAAGAACGTGTCTCAAGTGTTTTGGGCTGATGCTATGAGTACAGCATGCTACATTTCAAATAGAGCCTATATCAGAATAAAACTTGGAAAGACACCATACGAGCTGTACAAAGGAAGAAAGCCAAACATTGCTCATCTACACATCTTCGATTATAAGTGTTTCATTCATAATAATGGTAAAGATAACTTAGGAAAATTTGATTCTAAAACTGATGAAGGAATTTTCCTAGGATATTCTAACTGAAATAAAGCATATAACGATTTCAATAAAAGAACATGTGTTGTTGAAGAATCAAAACTTGGTGTCCTCTAATGGTTATATCCTCTTCACTAATCTTGATAATAGTAATGAGAGTTTCATCCCTATAGTTTTATAATTTTGGAAGAAGGTGTTTGAGAGTTTGTGAGAATTTAGAACGATAAAGAATGAAGGATTTGGCTTGGGAAAAGAGGAAGAGGTGAGTATTTGATGCCTTTTGATCTAAGTTTTGTGGCCATTGATTTAGTATTGTGAATTGTTTAATTTGCCATGATTTTGTGATGAATTTTGTGTGGTTTGAAAATGGTGGAATTGGAATGTGTTTTGTGTAGAAAATGATGGCAAGTTGTGTTTTGATGTTATTGGTTTGGTTTGGGAATTTGTAAAGGAAAGTGGTGCAATATTGTGGTTTGAATTGTGATTTGTGTGACATATTATGGTAACATGTCAATATGATTTGAATTTGTTTGTTTTGGTGTTTCCAATGGATTCCATGTCAAAAATTGTGTGAAAATGTTGTTTGGTATGAAATTGGGACCATTGGAAGCATTTGAGCCAAAACTGCGAAATATGTGAAATTCTGGAAAATCTATAAAGTCTAAAATGCTATGCAAGTGACCAACTTTGTATGGTATTTTGACCTAGCAAATGGTATTAGAATGTGATGAAACTTTCCAAATTTGTACTTTACATTGCAAGCTTTCCATTGATATAAAATTTGGGTTATTCTGATATTTGTGGATCAAGTTCTGGCAGTTGGAAAATATGCCAGGAGTCAGATCTGCAGGTGTCCGCGGCCAGTGATTTTGGCCACTACCCAAATGTTTCTGACCTATCTCTGACTACGGCCCAAGGGTGCTGACCGTGGCCCAAACGTTTCGACCATCTGTTGGTCGAGGCCCAAAAAGGGGCTCGCCGCACCCAACCATTTGAAAAATGATGTTTTGAGGTTTTGAAAGATGGTCTTTGGTCAAGTTTCTCCCAACCCTTTAGGCATGTGTTTAGGCTTTGATTAGCCACCTAAAGGTTGTGAATAATAACCAACTTTAAGTGTTATTGGAATAGAGATTAACCCTATGTCCATGCTTTGGTTATAGGGTTTGATGTTCGCCCTGATCGTGAGTAGCCGGTGCTGGAGCATACGTGGAAAGAGCAAGTGTAAGGAACTTACCTCTCATGCATGTATTTGATATTTGTGTTGGTGTATTGATGCATGTTATTGCTTTGCTTGATTATGTGAAACATATATGAATGATTATATATCTATTTCTATTTATGCTATGGCCATGAGTATATTGTTGAAACATTAAGCACACAGATATGCCATTGTGTGAGCATGAATTATGTATTGCAAGCATGTCATGGATTAAGCACTTATCTTGCATGCATATTTGTATTTGTTTCCTACTGAGATTCTCTAGAATCTCACCCTCCCTACCAACAATTAGACAAGGCAAGCGGATCTAGGAGGGAGCAAGCAGCTGAGGGCGGCAAGGACTCCTTCGGGATGTGATTTTGGTTGTTGGTCATCATAGTTAGGAGTATTCTATATTTGGTATTTGTATTTGGATTTGAATTTAAGATGTATATTTGGATGTGATGTATATTTGGATGTGTATTGGAATGGATTTGTGTAATCCCTGTATGAGAATTTGTAAAGGGTGTTTGCGCCCGGTAAGGCTATGATTAATGCACGGAACCCGGGGTACCAGGATTGTTGTTGTGCACTTTGATATTTATATGAATGTGATTTATCTGCGTAAAGTAATTGTATTCGAAATGTGAATATGAGACTAGGGGAATTGGATTTCAAAAAGTATTTGTGAAAACTCTATCTTATAGATGGGTTTGAAAATGTTATTTCATGATTATTGGTCTCTATTTCACTTTAACCACGTATTTCGAATATAATTACGAAAAGGGGTTACATTTTTTGTATCAGAGCATAGTACTAAATTCAAATTAAAATGTATATTAGGTATCTCAAGATTGCTAGTTATTAATCTAACAACGGGGGAAGAGTTATTCTACAGAGGATTCTGATCAGAGAAGGCTACCTACGAAAAGTTCTGAGTAGAGAAGGTTATCTACGGAAAGGTCTGATCGGAGAAGGCTACCTACAAAAAGTTCTGATCAGAGAGGCTATTTGTGTGTCTTTCACCTGCGGCTGTAGGGGGTTCCCATAACGGAGGACCATTCTGCTAGAGCTGTAGTTTATGGGGGACTGATTATGTGATTATGTGAGCCGAAAGGCTATTTGTGAGTCCTTCACCTGTGGCCCATCGGAGGTTCTGGTGGGAGGACCATTCCGTTAGGACGGTAGTTTACGGGGGATCAACTATGTGATTATGTGAAAGACATCATGACGACAAACCCTAGTGTGGGCTCTCAATGTTATATTAGTTATGGCTTCTGGAAGTAGAACTTCAGGGTCATGTGATTGTGTGAGAAAGGGATCTTGAAAGATTCCAGTTTGATCTTGTGTTATGTTGTGATGTGTTGTGAACAAGCAAGGGTTTGGGTGTGCCATACCCAGCTTGAAAGATAATGTGGATTGTGATTTGAAAAGGCATCAGTGATGAATGTATACTCGATTCCAGCTTGATATGATTTGTGTATTGTGAGTCCATCTCTGAACCCTGGCCTTGGAGTGTTCATCAAGTGCTAGGCCTAGACTGTGCTTTCGGGGTTGTGCTAGTGGACTGTGCCTTCAGAACGGTGCCACAGGGATGTGATAGTCTATGTTGTAAGTTGCACCACCATGCCAATAGTCTGAGAATCACTAGCAACAGTTTTGGTAAGGATAGCATGCCTTCTTGGTGGTAAAAGAGGATAAGGGTGGGGTGTGATTTGTGTAAAAGATTATTAGTATGCATCTCCACGCTAATAGTCCCTAAGTCGCTAGCAACGGTTTGGCTAAGGACTACGTGGCTTTCTCGGCGATAAAAGGGGATGAGGTGGGGTGTGATTGTGGATCTTGTGACGTTGGTCATGTATCATTGTGGTTACAGCCGAGAGTGTTGTCGTCTTGTGACTTGTGAGTCACGCATCGATGTGAAATCTGCTACGGACTTTGTGTAGTGCCCAAAAGTCCCAGTTACCACTAGTGGAGTCACTGGTGGGTGTACAGGTAAGGGTAACACTATGAAAGTTGGTTCGGTGATGTGACAATGTTATGGACGCCCAAAAGTCCCGATCACCACTAGTGGAGTCATTGGTGAGCGTACGGGTGAGGGTAAGTTGTGAAAGTAGATACAGTGAGAGCTGAAGTACTTATGTGTACAACAGAGGCTGTCGTTTGGTGTAATGTGTTTGTGATGTGTTGAGTTATTCCCGGAATGGGTAACTAGATTGAGTTAAGCAGAGTGGTGGCCTATGCCGCCCTGCTACTGAGATCTTGTAAAATGGCTCATGATTTAGAGCCTTCGACGATTGTGTTTGTGCAATGATGAAGTTTTGTGGCAATCGTATGTGTAGGCGATTGCATTTGTTTAGCAATTATGTGGTGATTGTGTTTGTGTGGCAATCGTGCCCTGTGCTGATTGTGGTTTCATGGCAATTGTGTTGTATTTGTGCTTATGCCAAAGATATGGCGCTATCATCTGTATGGGGGATAGCAGAATTATATGGTGATTACAAGAATCCTGAGTATTTGGGTGCGAAACCGAGCATGACACATTAGGTTGTGTAAGATTCTTGTGAGAATCAGATTTATGGCGCACCGATTGTGTGGGTGGTCTAGGAAGGACCATCTCACTGAGAAGTAATTTGTGAATTAGAACCCGTCACGAAGAGGCATCCGAGTTTATGGTTTGTGTGGTGCGACAAATTTTGAGGATGAAATTTATTTGAACAGGGGGAGAAATGTAATATCCTAAAATTTGATTAAGGGTTAATGACTCCAAAAGTGAATATGATTATCGTTAAATCGATACTTTTGGAGAATGTGATGTGCTTTGAGCAGTGCCAAAACCCTGTATTTAAGTTCAATTGTGGATAAATATCTAAATTGACTTTAAATATAGGTAGGGTGCATATTATGGCTAAAAGAATGAGAGAATGTGTTTGGTGGTGATTCAGGAAGAATTGCCATAATCAAGGGCAAAACGGTAAAGTTACCGGCTAATTGGTCAGTTACCGAAAAGGAAACTCATTAGTAATTTCAAGATCAATAGTTGAGATTGATTTGTGTAATAGATCAAAGGGTAGAATCCCATGTGTTTGAGTTCATGGGAGCAGTGTCAAGATGTTGACAAGTGGCACAATGTAAGCCCTTGGATTTGGTCAAACTTTCAACACTCATTTCTCTCTTCTCTCTCCCTCAATTTCGGTTGTGTATGTGTGTGGGAGGCTAAAATTCTGGTTCTCTTCATCATCCTCATTCCTCTCTCTCTCTCTCTCTTTCTCTATTTCTCCATTTTTGTTGAGATTGTGGAAGGAAACAGAAAAGAATAAGGTGAGATTTAGTCCATTTGGTGTCCTCTAATAGTTAAATCCTCTTCACAAATCTTGATCATAGTGATGAGAGCTTCTTCCCTATGGTTTTAGAATTTTGAAAGAAGGTGTTTGAGAGTTTGTCAGAATTTGGAAAGATGAAGAATCAAGGATTTGGCTTGGTAAAGAGGAAGAGGTGAGTATTTGATGCCTTTTGATCTAACTTTTATGGCCGTTGGTCGAGTATTGTGAATTGTGGAATTTGCCCTGATTTTGTGATGAATTTCATGTCGTTTGAAAATGGTGGAATTGGATTGTGTTTTGTGTTGAAAATGATGTCAAGTTGTGTTTTGATGTCATTGGTTTGGTTTTGGAATTTGAAATGGAAAGTAGTGCAATGTTGTGGTTTGAATTGTGATTTATGTGACATATTGTGGTAACATGTCAATATGATTTGAATTTGTTTGTTTTAGTGTTTCCAATGGATTCTTTGTGAAAAATTGTGTGAAAATGGTGTTTGGTATGAAATTATGACCATTGGAAGCATTTGAGCCAAAACTACGAAATATGTGAAATTCTGGAAAAACTATAAAGTCTGAAATGATATGCAAGTGACCAACTTTGTATGGTATTTTGACCTAGCAAATGGTATTAGAATGTGATAAAACTTTCCAGATTTGTACTTTACATTGCAAGCTTTCCATTGATATAAAATTTGGGTTATTCTGATATTTGTGGACCAAGTTATAGCTGTTGGAAAATATGCTAGGAGTAAGGTCTGCGGGTGGTCGTGGCCAGTGATTTTGGCCGCAACCCAAATGTTTATGACCTGTCACTGACCGCTGCCCAAGTGTGCTGACCGCGGCCCAAGAGTTTCTGACCATCTGTTGGCCGTAGCCCAAGAAGGGGCTGGCCGCAGCCAACCATTTTAAAAATGAGGTTTTGATTTCTTGAAAAATGGCCTTTGGTCAAGTTTCTCCCAACACTTTAGGCATGTTTCTAGGCTTTGATTAGCTACCTAAAGGCTTTGAATGATAACCAACTTTAAGTGTTATTGGAATAGAGATTAACCCTATGTCCTTACTTTGGTTATAGGGTTTGATGTTCGCCCTGATCGTGAGTAGCCGGTGCTGGAGCATACGTGGAAAGAGCAAGTGTAAGGAACTTACCTCTCCTGCATGTATTTGATATTTGTGTTGGTGTGAAACATATATGAATGATTGTAGATCTATTTCTATTTATGCTATGGCCATGAGTATATTGTTAAAACAATGAGCACGCAGATATGCCTTTGTGTGAGCATGAATTATGTATTGCAAGCATGTCATGCATTAAGCACTTATCTTGCATGCATATTTGTATTTGTTTCCTACTGAGATTCTCTAGAATCTCACCCTCCCTACCAACAGTTAGACAGGGCAAGAGGATCTAGGAGGGAGCAAGCAGTCGAGGGCGGCAAGGACTCCTTCGGGATGTGATTTTGGTTGTTGGTCATCATAGTTGGGAGTATTCTATATTTGGTATTTGTATTTGGATTTGAATTTGAGATGTATATTTAGATGTGCATTGGAATGGATTTGTGTAAGGCTATGATTAATGTATGAACCCCGGATTGCGGGGATTATTCTTGTGCACTATGATATTTATATGAATGTGATTTACCCGCATTAAGTAATTATATTCGAAATGTGAATATGAGACTAGGGAAATTAGATTTCGAAAAGTATTTGTGAAACCTCTATCTTGTAGATGGGTTTGAAAATGTTATTGATAATTATTGGTCTCTATTTCACTTTAACCGCGTATTTGGGATATAATTATGGAAGGGGGTTACACTCACAAACCATTTCCCAACTCTAACCCTATCACAAAATTGACACCAAAGCAAGCATGAGCCATAACAATGCCTTTCAGGCAACGAATCAAAACAAGTAGTTGTGATAAAGATGATAGTATAGATGGAATTTTAGTTGGTTTCTGCTTGGAAGAAATCGTGAATAAAGGAAGAGGGTCGCAACGGGAGTTTGTGGGTCATAGAGCTGGGATTTGAGGACTGGGAAGATTGGTTTATAAACTTGAAGATAGAGAAGACGAAAGAAGACAGTGACAATGGATACTAGCTAAAGAAGAAGAATGATAGAGGTCATAACAGCTAGAAAGATCATTAGGCAGAAGAGGGTTCTTGTTCAAAAAAGAAGGATGAGGTGGTGATTGAAGAGATAAGAGAGGGATGAAGAATGGAGGTGAAGAAGTGAAGGAGTGGTGGCCAATGGTGAAGGCGGTAGATTGGGGTAATCAAACAGAGAAGAGGTGTGTGAGAGAGGAGGAGTTGTGGTTGGGTGAGGGTGAGGTGATCGTATGACAGAGAGAAGAAGATGGACTAGGGCAAAAGAGAATCTAATTTTTTTTAAAAATATTATATTATTTATTTTTTCAATTGGCTGCAGTCGAATTCCGAGTTGGCTGCAGCCCAAAATATTTTGTTCCAACCTTAGCTGCAGCTAAATCATAGGTTAGCTATGGCCAATAACTTTCAGCCATTAATGTTAACTGCAATCAACATTTTGAAAACCGAGCCGGACCGAGAGGCCAGACCGGGCGGCCAGACTGGTCGGACCATCGGCCGGAGTCGTCACCGGCTCGGATTGATGGAAACAGCCATTTTCACAATATGGCCGGATTGAACAAGGAAAAAGCCGCCATAGGGCCGGAAATCGCTTTCCAGCCGGGAGTCGGGGCAGTTTTTAGCTAACCGAACGGCTACCGTCCAACTTTCCTAGCGAGAAAAAAATGAGTAAGTGAAGGAGACGAGAGAGATCGAAGCAGAAATAATAACCAAATTGACCAAAAAAATTGTATTTCTCACCGTTATTTCTATTTAGATGAGTGTTTTTTTTTGTGAATATGGACTCCTCTTCAACAAAATGCAGGCACGAGCTTTCCGAAAGTAAAAGCTTGAAGTAAAACGCTCGCCGGAAGTGAAACGAAGATTTAGATCTGGTTGTAAAAAAGAGGACAAGAGGGTAAAGAGAGAGAGAGAGAATATTATAAGATTGCTTGTTCTGCTCTTTTCTTTTTCTTTTTTGTTCTTTTCGTGTTATAGTCTCCAAGATAACTTTTTTCAATGCGAAAAGCTGTCATGTTTTGTCATTTAGTAGGATACATGAGTTATCCGTATGGTTTTATTTGACATGAAGTTACCATTGGTTTAAAGCTTTAACTTAATGTTTTTTTTTATGGCAAAAAAACTAAATGCTTTCTTTTTTGTTGGCAAAAAAAACACTCAATGTTTTTTCCCAATATTTTTAATCAGATTTGTATAACCCTTGACTTGAGTGGATATTTTAAGCATTTATCTTGATAAATGACAATTGATGAGATTTTTAAATAGTGTTTTGTGACTTTACTAACTTCATATAAAATTAGACTAATAAATAATTATTGTAATATAGTTATATATATATATATATATTATTTTTAAATTTAATTATTACATCACCGGTTCAGTTAAACGGCTCAACCGTTTCAACCGGTTAAACCTTTACCCGCTGACCTTTCCGGCTCAACGTCCGGTCCGGCTTTTAAAACATTGACTGCAATAGACATTTGTGAGCTATAGCCCAAAATTTTTTGTTCCAACCTCAGATATTAGCACCAAAAACATACCACAAAAAGAAGGATTTTACCTAGTTTCTAGCTCATGAACACATCATCTAACACCACAAATTATTCCATCTTACCACAAATTCATCCTCAATCATAGTCATTCATCATAAATCAATCAATCACATATAGGAGCACACTTTCACATGATCATATTGAACCTATAATTCATGAACTCAGTTTGTATCTAAAATTAAAATGATCAGGCAACTTAACTACAAAAGTCATTTTCTAATTCATCCCACAACAATGTAAGCAATTTGATCAAGGTTTAAAGAAGTGATAACTCATTTGTAAGAATTTTCATCAAACCCAGTCATGCCCATATAAAATCAGTAAAATCAAGGTAAATGATGTTCTCCATTGAAAATACTTATTAAGCATCAAAGTTCTTCAACCTTGATTTATACTAAGCTTACTTCTTCCTTTCACTCATTTGAGGTCCCTCTTTCAGCTACAAAAAGCAAAAGACCAAACATAAATCCAAAAAAACACACCAAATTCAAAGAAATTAAAGAGATTGAGTTAAGAACTTGGGTCATCTCACAAGAAGCGCTTAGTTTATAGTCTTTAATCTAACTCTTCATCTCTTCAAGTTACGTCATCTACAGGTAAGGTGAAAACTCGATGGTTCACCTCTCTACCGCAATTGTACTTTAATCCATGACTACTAGATTTAAATTCCTTAATGTCTTCATCTTTCAACCTAGCTATACTAGAGATATGTGCTTGTATATGTACAACCTCAATAGCCCATTCAATAGCTCTTTTACAAATTTTTAGAATTTCCAAAAGTTTACCTTCTTGTTGAATGGCTAATCTTGAAGCTATACAAAATAGTAGATTGTTGGCTCCCTAATAGTCATGCCGAAAGTTAGAAGGTAGCTTCTTCAAATCAGGAGACCATGCCTCTTACATAGATGACTTCAAAGATGTTCTATCAAAGGAAGACAAATTTAATGATTCCAATAGTACCTAACTCTCAGGATTAGTCGGTATTGCCTTCAAGACACTCATACCTTCTTCTACCTCTGGACCCTCTATTTGAATCTCTAATGACAAGGTTTCAACAAGCTCATTATGAATTGACTTATTGACTTCTCATTGCTCTACTTGCCCAACCATGTCAACTAAGAAGCATTGTTTAGTTTCATTGGAAGACTTCATTAGCTTGTTCATATTAAAAATAACATGCTTATCTTCAACTCACATAGTAATTTCACCCTTTTCAACATTGATTAGGGTTCTAGTAGTTGCTAAAAATGGTCGCCTAAAGATTAGGGGAATGTTCCAATCAACTTCACAATCTATGATAATGAAATCTATTGGAAAGATGAATTTATCCATTTTGACCAAAACATCTTCAATAATCCATTTAGGTTAAGAAGTACGCCAATCTATAAAGCGAAGTGTAATAGTAGTGGGATTTTGCTCTACTAACACTAATTGGTTGAAAACAGCAAGGGGCATCAAATTTATACTTGCACCAGAGTCATAAAGATCTCACTAGTGTAAAAATCACGTTTTAGACAGGTTCTGGAATAGGTTTAGATACAGCCAGTCTAAAAATTCTGATACTTTTAGACCGGTTCTAAAAAGTCACTTTTTAGACTAGTTCATAAAGGTGAGGTCTAAAAATTGTGACCTTTTAGACTGGTTCACAAAGGTGACTTTTTAAACTTCACGTGACTTTATATTTAGTCTAGAAAGTTGACTTTCTAGGCCAGTTGTAATTAAAACCAATAAAAAAAGTAAACTTTTTAGACTGGTTGTAATTAGAACTAGTCTAAAAAGTAACATTTTAAAAAATAAATAAATAGGGCCTTTTTTGTATTGAAGATTATTTTTAAAAATAAGCTCCAATACAAAAAATATGCTTTATAATTTTTATTATTACATAAATTCTGGGTAAGCTATAAGAACCACCTTATTCCCAAAAACAAAAAAATAAACAAAACAACAAAAAACTAGAGAGTGAGAATTTCTCTACCTTTGTAAGAAATATACAACTATATGTACAACTATACAAATAAAGAAATAATTCATTCGATCCACAGTCTTGCTCACAGAAAATAAAAACTAAATTCAGGAAAAACTTCATAATATCCTTGTGACTAATGTTCCAATAACCCTAAAAGAAATCATTCAGAAAAATACTAGGACCCTGAAACTTCAACTAGATATGTACTCCAAAAAGTTGTCCCTTTCTTGTTCCTTATAACCAACTAACAAACAATTCTAATAGCTCTAGGTCTTTAATTTTGAATGGCTAATAATTCTTACCAACTACCATAATGCAATTTAAGATATTATGCAACTAAACTTGTAAACCAAAATTTACAAGGTCATAATGGCATGGACATAAACTTGACAATTGGTTTAAATTAAAATACTTACTAGTGTAAAAAAAATAATTTATAAACACAACATATTGCGGCACTAAAATTCAGGATGCTATTATATGTTTTTTCTGCAAATTATAGAAACATGAATTATATTTATAGTTATTAGCATGTAAACGAACCATCAATACTTGATAAGGTATTAACATATTAACAACATAAAAATTTCCAAATGAAGCTTCACAAGCAGTTTATAAAACAGATGCACGTCTAGTTGAGATATTTGACACAAACACCGTTACTTGGATGATCCAGAAACTGTCTAGAACACTATGAAACATATGAGTAAAAAATTACCAAATTTATAACATGGAGAAAAGCCTCAATTTTGAGTTACAGAAAGCAAAATTTAAGTAGAATCTTAAAGAAGATTAAATCATTTGAGAATTTTAATGATCAAGAAACAAGTTACCATTTCTTATTTCTTCAAAAATCATATCACAATAGTATTGGAAATACCCTCCCTAATTTTGCTTTATCTCACAAAGCTCATTGATGCTTTGGTATATCTCAAGAAAAACAAAATGAATAGTGAAGATAGATTGTGATAAATCACTTAAGTGGAGCTTGCAGCAGTATATTCTCATTGGTCAAATCAGTTTAGTTACTAAACTTTCATGCAAATTTTACTCAAACGTGTACAACTGAATTTGTATTCTTAACTTAGAACAATTCTTTATTCATAAATTCCAAAATCCTTGATAGGGTTTGCTAACAGTTAATAATTACATAACATTTCCCTATACACCAGCAATCTCTTACAAAAAGCATTACGCAGATTTTGCAAAGAGAATATTCTTTTAATGATAGATAAACCAGGGAGATTGCAAAATAAAGAAAAAGTGTTGTATTTTGTTTTTCTACAGATATCTCAAGGAGGAGAACTATTGTAGATCTTTCACATAAAAGTTACGTATCAGGCTAAAACAGCAAACACATGTAGTACAAATTGCATAATATGGTAATATACTTAAATCCAAGGAAAATTGGAAGTTTCCACACCTCTAATATAAAACTGATCACATATTTGCCTCAATGAATAATGGTCTCCAGTTCTAGTGACATAGTTGTCCTAAAAGACAAAATGCTAAAACCCAACTTTCAAGATTGCTTAACTCTGCTCGTTAATACACATCAAAATAATAGTTAAAAAAATGCAGTTTCAACATAAGAAAAGAAAAAAAAATGGATACAAGTGTTCATAAAGATCCTGTAATATAATTTTTTTCTTTCTTGCCTAAAAATAATTCATCACAAAATGCTAAGTGAGCGGAATTGATTGTGGCATAGTTAA
The DNA here is from genome assembly GCA_963210345.1 of Inga oerstediana. Lineage (NCBI taxonomy): Eukaryota > Viridiplantae > Streptophyta > Magnoliopsida > Fabales > Fabaceae > Inga > Inga oerstediana. The sequence goes on from OY723405.1 coordinate 45,118,142, forward strand.
CGAGCTTCAAACTAAACATGCCAAGATTTAAATGCTTATACTTACTTTTTTGCCACCCTTTTCATGAATTGAAAAAGAAATGAAGCTAAGTTTCAAGAAACAGAAATGGTAATACAGAATCGGGCTCACCTTCCGGATCACACTTGTCAAAGAACTCATCAAAATATGCAGAAGAGAAGCATATCACGATTGAAATTGAGAGGGAAATGAATAAAGTTGAAAAGGATGGAAGAACTAACCGGTAAGGAAATTATATAAGGATTATGTACACAAAAATCAAATTTTTGTAATTTTGGCTAATTACATAAATCATGAGATCAAGGTAAATATTATAAAAAGCCATTCTTTTCTTCTTCACTTCACATTCTCGTCGGTTTTGAGAGCACAAAGGAGAGAGAGTGAGTTGAGTTTTGTAGAGAGAAGGAGGAGCAAAAGGTTGTAATGTAAGTTAATTTATTCGGTGAATTAGCTCCTAACTTGTGTAATCCCTCCTCTAAGTTGTTCTTCTACATGATTCAAGCTTGTTTTGAAGCAAAATCTTAGGTTTTGAAAGAGGAGGAGTTTGGCCAAAGAGGAAAGAGGAAGAAAGAAGCAAAAGTGCCTTCCTAAACTTCAAATACTAGTTGATATTGCTGTTGTGGTTAATTTAATCAGTGAATTTGTGACTGATTTCTGTGAGTGCTAAAATTTGAGAAATGTTGAACCCTAATCGTTATGTTGCCCAAATTTAGTCTAAATAATATTGGGGATGTAATTAAATAGTTAATAAAGTGATTAGGAGTAGAAAGGAGTAAGGATTTGAGGTCAGAATTGAAAAACCCCAACTTTTCTCAGAGAATATTAGGTTTTGGCTAGTGCTATTTGGAGGGGTTAGAGTTGGACTTTTGATAATATGATGATTCTATTGTGTTCAGGGGGAAAATTTAAGTGGGGTTACAGTTGAACACTGTTACATAAAAGCCTTAAAGGGCATAATGACCAAAACGCCCCTAAAACCCTAAATTAGGGGCTGCCAGGGGCATTTTTATCGTTTGGTAATGAATTTGGTAATTCTGATGTTGCAAATGGATTCCTTGGGTGAAAATATGTCAGAATAGGTTGGGTCAAAAGTTTGAGAAAAGTATGGTCGGATTGGGTAAATTGGGGCAGGGCCGGGTCCCAGGGGCATTTTGGTAACTTTTCAATATAGACTAATATAACCACCAAAAACACTATAGAAGTGCCTAGAATAGTACATAAATGGGTTTTAACCTAATTCTTGTACATTTGACATTTTAGGACAGAGTTGAGAGACCGAGTTGTTGGCACGCATATCAAGGCAAGCATTTTGAGGTGAAAAAGGCTTAAGGTACTAACTTGATCTCTCATATACTATGTGAATATTCATATGCTTTGTACATGCCATCTTCTGTAATATGTATGATACACAGTGTCTACGGGTACACTGATGAATAGTGCCTATAGGTACACAAGAGTTAAATGAAGTACAATATAGGCAAGATCGCCTAGAGGAATTTGTCAGAGGGAATAGTGAGGATGAACCACCTAGGGAACCTTATCTCAAGGATATTTTACCAGAGTCGGAAGCTGACATACAAACCTAGTGTAGGCAGGCTTAAAAAGCAACAGCCTCCTATCTTTCTGGGGAAGTTTGGCGTACAGATTGCAGAGGATTGGCTATCACGTCTGGAGAAAATTTTTAATATCCTACTTTGCCCAGACCATATTAAAGTGCTGCTAGCTATCTACAAGTTGGAAGGTGAAGTAAACTAGCGGTGGAAAAATACAGAACTCGTTTTAAGGTGAAGGAATATTCTAAACACTTGGGAACTATTCCAACAGAAATTCAATGAAAAGTACTTTCCCCCATCCATCAGGTGTGAGAAAGAGAAAGAGTTTTTAAGCATCCAACAACAGGACCAAGAGAGTTTTGATGATTATCTGTCCCGGTACATTCGGTTGTCTCAGTATTTGGCATACTTTGACCTTCATGATAACGAAAAGTGGAGTACTGATATGTTGATTGAGGGACTGAGACCAAAGTTGAAAGAGAAACGGGTTTCACAGCATTTCTTTGAGTTTAGCATAGCAGTGGAAGAATGCCATTACATCAAGAAACACATATTGAGCTTGGCTGCCAAAAACAATAGTAAGGGTATTTCTGGTAGTTGCAGTTCATCTCAAAAATGAAAAGAACAAAGTAAACCACCCAGGATCAAAGATAAGAAACCATATCAGGCTGGAGGCCATTGGAATCAAGGTCCCAACAAGGCAGAACATGTTGGTTTTGCTAGAAGCCACACCATCTTGGCCGAGCATGTAATGGCGCTCTATTACAGCAGGATTTAATCGGACCAAACAATTGTTATATTTGTGGTAAGTAGGGGCATTATGCTATTAATTACTCATAGCAACAACAACGTCCTGCTGAGCCCAAACCAAGAGCACAGGGCAGAGTGTATACAATTACTTAGGAGGAAGCCAGGAAATCTCCTGAACCAACTTAGGGTATGGTTTACTTTAATGGCAATTCAGTATAAATAATGTATGTTTTAGAGCGATAGATATTCATTTGATGCATACAATAGTGTGACACGACTCGGCCGCGAGCACACAAATTTTCATATGACCTTATTGTGTCTACACCCATGGGTGTTAGAAATGTCACAGCCAAAGTCTATCTGAATGGCATAACAAATGATGAGGGTACATGGTAGTCTTTATGGATGATATATTGGCTATTCATAGAGTAGACTAGAACGTGAAAAGCACTTGAGAATTTTATTGAATATACTGAAATCTAAGCAACTCCATGCCAAGTTATGCAAATATGAGTGCTGGTTTTCAAAATTTAGATTTCTGAGCCATATAGTCTCACAGTAAGGAGTCTTAGTTGATTCTTGCAAGGTGGAAGCAGTACTAAATTGAAGAAAGCCATATACTATTTCTGAGATATGTAGTTTTCTAGCATACTGAATATTTCAAAAGTTGTATACTAAATTTCTCCAGAATAGTTTTTCCTTGACAAAATTAACCCTACAAACTAAACATTATCTATGGGACTGTAATTGGGAGAAGAGCTTCACTGAGCTAACACAAAAATTAATGTTAGCACTGATATTGATAATCCTAAATCCACTATGGACCTTTGTCATCCTTACAGATGCCAGTAGGCGTGGATTGGGAACTGTTTTAATGCAACATGGCCATGTATTGGCTTATACATCCAGAGAATGGAAGCCTCATTAAAAAAATTTAATTATTATCCCAAACATGATCTTGAGTTAGCAGCAATTGTGTTGCACTAAAAATTTAGAGTTGTACCTTTATGGTGCGATTGTAGCGTTGTACTATGACCACCAAGATTTGAAGTATGGATGTAATCAAAATGAACTGAATACAAGAAAGCGTTACTCAGAGTTCATGGCTATGTACGGGTAGCAAAATTCGGGGACAAAATTTATTTAAGTAGGAGAGAACTGTAGCACCCCAAATTTTATTCACCAAAATGCATTGTAAATATTGGAATTATTCAATGAAAAAAAAGGGGCGAATTTTGGAAGATGTGAATATGTTGCTAGTGAAAATTCCCTATGAATCAATGAGTTTGTCATATAGTTTTTTATGATCACATGATAAGTAAAAAATTATTAAATTTACAGGATGAAAGTAGGCATCCTAAGCTTTAATTTGATAGGTCATGGGTAATTTTTGGAGCTGTATGCAAAGAGTTATGAATTTTTGAAGCTAGTCTAGAAAAATTGTCTATTTTCTAGAATAGCGTAAAAAACTTAAATTATGGGCCTTTTCAGCTTCTAATTGGCTAAAGTCTATATTTTTTTTATTGAAACTAGACTCAATAAGGGTTCTATAATCTTTGGAATAACTCCAATTCAATGTCTACAAATTTAGTTATGATTTTTCAAAGCTTATGCAGAAAATCTGCCAAAATTGATATTAAATCTAAAAATGAAGAAAAAAATGTGATGGCAATTTTGAAATTATGAGATAAAGAGGAAGATCCATTTGGGCTAATTGAAGGATCCTCCTAGGTGTCTTTTGCATGAACAAGGGAAGGGAAATATTAGTTACACACAATATGGGCTTATGACCCATTTACATGTACATAAGGATTATGTACACAAAAATCAATTTTTTTTAATTTTGGCTAATTACATAAATCATGAGATAAAGGTAAATATTATAAAAGCCATGGTCTTCTTCTTCCCTACACATTCTCGTCGGTTTTGAGAGAACAAAGGAGAGAGAGTGAGTTGAGTTTTGTAGAGAGAAGGAGGTGTAAAAGGTTGTAAGGCAAGTTGATTTATTCGGTGAATTAGCTCCTAACTTGTGTAATCCCTCCTTTAAGTTGTTCTTCTACATGATTCATGCTTGTTTTGAAGTAAAATCTTAGGGTTTGAAAGGGGAGGAGTTCGGCCAAAGAGGAAAGAGGAAGATGGAAGCAAAGGTGACTTCCTAAACTTCAAATACTAGTTGATATTGCTGTTGTGGTTAATTTAATCGGTGAATTTGTGACTGATTTCTGTGATTGGTAAATTTTGGGAAATGTTGAACCCTAACCATTATGTTTCCCAAACTTAGTCTAGTTCATATTAGGGATGTAATTAAATAGTTAATAAAATGATTAGGAGTAGAAAGAATCAAGGATTTGATGTCAAAATTGAAAAACCCCAACTTTTTTAGAGATTTGTAGGTTTTGGCCAGTGCTATTTGGAAGGGTTAGAGTTGGATTTTTGAAAATATGATGATTCCATTGTATTTAGGAGGGAAAATTATTTGGGGTTATAGTTAAACACTTTTCCGAAAAAACCCTAAAAGGCATAATGACCAAAACGCCCCTGAAACCCTAATTAGGGGCTGCCAACGGCATTTTTATCATTTACCAATGAATTTGGTAATTTTGAGGCTAGAAATGGATTCCTTAGGCGAAAATATGTCAGAATAGCTTAGGTCAAAATTTTGAAAAAAGTATGGTCAGACCGGGTAAATTGGGGCCGAGCCAGGTCCCCAGAGGTATTTTGGTAACTTTTCAATATAGACTAATATAACCACTAAAAATACTATAGAAGTGCCTAAAATAGTACATGAATGGGTTTTAATCTATTCTTGTACATTTGACATTTTAGGTTAGAGTTGAGAAATCGAGTTATTGGCACGCATATTGAGGCAAGCATTTTGAGGTGAAAAAGGCTTAAGGTAGTAACTTGCTCTCTCATACACTATGTGAATATTTATATACTTTTTTAATGCCATCTTCTGTAATATGTATGATACACAATGCCTACAGGTATACTGATATGCCCAGCCGAGGATTAAGGTACGGAATTGTATAGGGGTTGTAACAGTGGTTGGCTCTGAACACATTTGTGACTGAACTGAGTTATGTGTTAGTATAATATTGCATTATATGGTATTTGGCATATTTATTTATTACATACTCTATGAATGATAGTCTTTTACTATTGAGATTCATTTGAATCTCACCCTTTTTCAAAATTTAAAATATTCCACCAAAAGCTAGTGGCTCCAAGGGCAAGGCGGTAAATACTGGAAACTGACAGGGGCAGATCCCGAGACAAAGATAGTGTTGTATATCGTCCTTATTTTTGGATATTTTATAGAAAATTGTAAATATTCTCAAATTCTATACGATTGATTCCTGTATGTAAATAATTACTTTTATCAGTATATTTGTACTATTTCTGTATGCCTGTGGAACTATGCCTTTAAAACAGTGCATATCGAAATATAAACGGGTGTTGACAACATAGGACGATGACTAAGGAGAGAGGAACAGCAGAAGAGCGAGGTGCGGCGAAGGAGATGAGAAGAAGCTCACCGTAAATCGTGCGACAATGAAGAGAGGTATTCAAAGCGATTGATTTTAGGGATTCCTCTTTTAGACCGGTTATCTTGAGTATTAGGCCTAAAATGTTCATCTTTTAGACCGGTTATAGTAAAGATCACATCTAAAACTAATAAATATTTTATTTTTTAAATTATTTTTAATGCAGAACATTTATTTAGACCTGTTATAAAGAAAATTGGTCTAAAACATATTTTATATATATATATCATATTTTTAATTATTTTATGAAATGACCATAATACCCCTAGGGACCTAGTCCAAGTCCCTTTATAACTATACTTTTTCAAAAATTATGACCCAGGCTATTTCTACACAATTTCAAGTGCAGAATCCATGTTTGACCTCGGATTTGCCAAATTCACTGTCAAAAGACAAAACTGCCCTTGGCAGCCCTAACTTAGGGTTTCAGAGGTAAAATTATCATTTCACACACTTCAAAATTCTCTTGTACCCTACACAATTTTCCGTTCTAAACATAATGGAATCATCAAAAATACCAAAATCCAGTCTAAACACAGCCAAAACAGGTCTGGACGAAATATAGAATAATTTAGGAAAAAAGAATTTTCTTGATTCCATTCAACAAAACACTCCTTTCTATTTCTAATTACTTGTGTAATTATTTAAACACTTGTTGAACATGATTAAGAGAAAATTAGATAGCATAACGCCTTAAGGTTTCATCATTCCAAGTTACAAAACAAAGCAAAACAAGTCAACCAATCAACCAAACAACCAATAACAATCATAAATCAGCAAGAGGATCAAAGTTTCATGGTTACCTCTTAATTTCTCTTCCTCTCTCTAAAACCATCTCTCTTCCTCTTGATTTTACCTTGCTACATATGTATTTCAAGATGGCATAGAGATTAGGGAGGGTTTGCCATGAATTTGGAAGCATAACACTTGAAATTACAACCTACTTACCTTGATTTGTCTTCTTGAATACTCTCTTGTTCTCAAGTCTTCAAACAACACTCTCTCTCTCTCTCTCTCTCTCTCTCTATGTGGTTCTCTAACTTGGACGAAAATGAGCTCTTGAAGGAAAGAGAAAAGCTCTTAAAATAATATCCTAATTGACATCCTTAATTATATATATTGTATTACTAATATTCATATGCCAATTTAATTTAATCATAATATTTTTCAAATTTGGTCAAATTGCTTCCACATGGCTCAATTCCCATCTCGCCCTCACATTTTTTTATTTAATCTAGGCCTTCTTTTTCTTTGATATTGGCTAGATTTTACACCATATCGGGCCAAAGATATTGTGCTCTTCCATTCATTATTTTGGGCTTCAAGAATAGAATAGGATTTTTAGAAGTCAAACATTGAATCTTATATCTTGTTTTAGCCTAATTTCATGTCGCCTCTATTAAGGGTATTTTTGTGATTCTAAGTGCACCAAAATTCACCATTTTATTCCATTGATTGTCACAAATATATACAAGGAATATGGGTGAGTAAAATTGGGATGCTACAGCTCTCCCCCCTTAAATAAATTTCATTCCTGAAATTTGCTACATATACATTCTCATGAATTTTGGGCAACGCTTCTGCATGCCTTCCTATATTTCCTATATTGCTTCTCTAAGAGATAATTCCTTCCAGCAACCTTTAGGAATGAGAAATCATAAAGGTTGTTTCTTCTGCTTATCAATGATTCGGTTAGGTATGACCTTATATGTCAAATTATCCCATACATCGACATCTTCATATTCAATAATATGTTCTGGTTTATGTTGATATTTCTTAAACTGTGAGACATGGAAAACATCATGCAATATGCTAAAACTTGGGGTTAAAGCTATCCGGTATACTACTAGCCCAATCTTCGATAGAATTTCAAATAGACCAATGTATATAGGGCTTAGCTTCTTCACCTTTAGCACCCTACCAATACTAGTGACAGGCAAAACTTTCATAAACACATTATCTCTGACCTTAAACTTTTGAGGTTTTCACCTCTTATCAGCATAACTCTTTTTTCTACTTTGAGCAGTTAATAATCTTTTATTGATCAATTCAATTTGCTCAGTTGTTTGTGTAATACCCCAAATTTTGAGATTTAAGGCTAGAAAATAAGCCTGAGATAAGTAAACTGCTAAGCCCTAGTTTTAGCAAGATCCCAAATGAGGATTAATGGATAATGACTCCTAAAGTGGATGTGATTAGTGATAAATAAACCCTTTTGGAGAATATAATGTGGATTGTAGTCGTTTGTGTTATGAGTAGTGCCAAAACCCTGTATTCGAGTTCAATTATGGATTAACATCTAAATTGAATGAAAATAAGGGGGAGGGCATATGTATGGTGTAAATGAATGAGAAAAATATATTTGGTAGTGATTCAGAAGGAACTACCACAATCAGGGGGAAAACGGTAAAGTTACCAACCGACTGATCGGTTACCGAAGAGGAAGCTAATTGGTAACTCAAAGATCAATGGTTGTGATTCATTGTTATGAGATTAAAAACGGTGGAATCATGTGTATATGAGTTCATGTGAGATCATGGAAGTGAAACAAGATTGTGACAAGTGGCACAATGTGAACCCTTGATTGGGTCAAAGTGTCAAAACACTCTTCCCTTTCTCCTATCTTCTTTAGGTCAGACAAGAGGCCATTTTTTGCTCAAAAATTGATATGTTTCTCTCTCCCTCAAAGCTCCCATGGTAAACCAAGGCAAGGGAAGAAAGAGAAATGCAAAGGTGAGTGTTTGGTTGGCTTAATGTCCTCTAATGCTCAAATACCCCTCTTTAAAGTTGTTTATAGTGATGAGAGCTTCATCTCTATGGTTTTAGATTCTTGATTAGAGGTGTTTGACAGCTTGAGGAAAAGTGGAGAGATGAAGAATCAAAGAATTGGTTTGGGAAAGAGGAAGAGGTGAGTACTTGCTTCATTTTGATCTCCATATTGTGGCCATTGATTGGGTTTTGAGAATTGTTGAATTTTTCCCTGATTTTGTGGTATTTTCTTGTGGCATGTAATTGAATGAATTGCATGTTGATTTGTGCTGAAAATAGTGCCATGTTGTGGTATTTAGTCATTGAAATTGTTTTGGATTGGATTGGACACATTGGTTGCAAAACTGGAAATGTTGTCCAGTGTGAATTCTTTCCGAACAGTCTGTTTGTGTTGCCATTTTGAATAGAAAAATGATGTCAAAAAATTATGAAACATTCTAGTCTTAAATTTCACATCCTAAGCTTCAAAATTGACATATAATCTGTGCCATTTCTTTTTGTGAGCTGGGAGATATGGTTATCCAAAGTTTTGAATTAAAACCGGAATCTGTTTTGGGGTAGTGTTGGATTTTGAGCAATTCTGTATTTTGTGGTGATTTTTGGTAATGGTCCATATTTTTTCTATGAAGAGGACTTAAATACCTTTTATTTAGCTTTGGAATAACCTCATTTCGATTTTTCTGAAATGAGTTATGATTTTTAGAAGTTCAGCCAAGAAATAGGATTTTCTTGGCCGCAGCCAGAGGTTCTGGGCCGCGGCCTAAATGTTTCTGACCTTTTTTTAGCCTCAGCCAGTGGATTTGAGGGCCACGGCCAATCACCAAAAATGACATTTTGAACTTTTAAAGATAGTATTTGGTCAAGTGTTTTCCCAAGCCTTTAGGCATATGTTTAGGCTTTGATTAGCCACCTAAAGGTCATGAATGGTAACCAACTTTAAGTGTTATGAAGTTGAGGGTTTGGAATAAAGAATGACCCTATGTCCTTGATTTGGTTTATAGGGTTCGATATCCCCTGAACGTGGTTTGATATTTGCTGTGTTCATGAGCAAGTGGTGCTGGAGCATACGTGGAAATAATAAGGGTAGGGAACTTACCTCTCCTGCATGTATTTGATATTTGTATTGGTGTATTGATGCATGTTGTTGCTTTGCTTGATTATGTGAAACATAAATGAATGATTGTAGCTCTGTTTCTATTTATACTATGGCCATGAGTATGTTGTTGAAACATTGAGCATGCAGATATGTCATCGTATGAGCATGAGTTATGTATTGCAAGCATGTCATGTATTAAACACTTATCTTGCATGGATACTAGTATTTGTTTCCTACTGAGATTCTCTAGAATCTCACCCTGCTCTACCAATGGTAGACAGGGCAAGCGGATTGAGGAGGGAGCAAGCAGCTGAGGGCGGCAAGGACTCCTTCGGGATGTGATTTTGGTGGTTGGTTATCATAGTTAGGAAGTATTCTATATTTGGTATTTGGATTTGGATTTGAATATGGGAATGTATATTTGGATATGTATTTGAGATGGATTTGTGTAATCCCTGCATGAGAATTTGTGTAATCCCCTATTTGGAAAATAAAAAAGGGCGAATGTGCCCTGTAAAGCTTGGATTAATGTAAAGGTATGAACCTGGGAGTTGCCGGGATGATATTGTGTGCACTCTGATATTTGTATAAATGTGATATTCTGTGTGATGTAATTGCATTCAAAATATGAATATGAGACTAGGTGTATTAGATATTTGAAAGGCATTGGTGAAAACCCTATCGTCAATGATGGGATCTTAAATGAGTTTTGTTTATCCAATAGTCTCTATTTCAGTTTAATCATGTATTTCATATATAATTACGGAGGGGGTTACAGTTTGATCAACTATGTTTGGCCCAAGTAACTGCCTCTCATATAGTTCTATCAAGTACAGGGGCGACTGACATTTCCTATTATACAATGCCTCATATGGAGCCATTTGAATGTTTGAGTGGTAACTGTTGTTATAGGCAAACTCTACAAGTAGAAGGAATTGAACCCAACTGCTTTTGAAATCTAGTATGTACGCCCTCAACATATCCTCTAGTGTCTATATCATTCTTTCTGTTTGTTCATCTGTCCGAGGATGATAGGCTGTGCTGAATCTAAGCTTGGTTCCCAAAGCCTCATGTAACGCCTTCCAAAAGTTAGAAGTGAAGCGAGGATCTCTATCAAAAATGATGTTCTTTGGTGTACCATGTAATCAAACAATCTCCTTGATATAAATCTATGCCAGCTTATCAGGAGAATAGTGGATACTGATTGGTAGGAAATATGTTGTTTTTTAGAGTCGATCAACGATTACCAATATTGCATCATGATTTTAGATCTTGGGCAACCCTATCACAAAATCCATTATGATGCTCTCCCATTTCCACTCAAGAATTTTAGGATTCTATATAAGTCCTGATGGTTGTTGATGCTCAATTTTAACCTTCAGGCAAGTGACACAATAAGACATAAACTTTGTTACATCTCTTTTCATCCACAGCCACTAATACATGGACTTCAAGTCATGATACATTTTAGTTGCTCCGGGGTGTAAAGTATATTTACTTTTGTGTGCCTCCTCATGGATTTGTCGCCTTAATTCTATTTACGATGGAGCATATATCCACTTGATATATTTGACTAGTCTACTCGGTGACAAGTCATATTCTTGAGTTTCTCCCCTTTCAATCATGTCCCAAATAGATTGTGCTATTGTATCCTGCATTTGAGCTTCTTCTATTACTACTCTCAAATCATTCTCTGCCTGATTGACATTATTACCACAAATCAAGATCTGATTAGAAAGATTGAGATCTTTGAAATCTTTAACTACTACAAAAAACCTAATAAATAGCGATAATATTTTTTAATACTATGGTGCTTACCCAATGCCATAGCTTCCAACGCCAAAAAAGCAAGCTATGGCACTTCTTGAATTTTTGAAAGCATCGTAGCTTGCATTTTTTTTATTTAAATACAACCTCCTCCAGAACTTCATAGGAACCTACTCCAGTGCTTCAAGATGAAGTGCTGTAGGAGGGTATTATAGAGGGTATGACCTCCTTCAGTGCTTTATCCTGAAGCGCTGTAAGAGGTTCTATACACCTCCTACAACACTTCAAGATAAAGCGCTATAGTAGAGTAATACATCATATGGCACTTCTCTCGAGAAGCATCGCAGGAGGTGAGGAATTTTTTTTTAAAATACTATTTTAAGTAATTTTTTCCTTTTCTCGAACGTGATGAACCTAGGCCAAATCAACAAATCATTGCAATTCAAATTGAGAGGGAAAAAACCAAACAGAATGATATAAAAAAAAGCAAAAAATGAAATAACACATAACTAATTCATAAAATGAGTATTGAATGTATGTATGGAATTACAACGTAACAATTGTAATGTACAACTAATTTTATGAGAATAAAAAACACATACAAGAATAGGCAAGGAAAAACCTAACATATGTACCTAAGTATTAGCTAATTGTCTGACCATATATTTATACCATTCATTAATGAGTTCATCCACTTGTTGGTCAGTCAATTGGGCATAACTTTGATCTTCATAACACTACATAAATATCATGAACAAATGAATTAAAATCACTAAGAATCAATTAACTTAGACACTTGTCAATTAAGTTTAAAACATAGTATGAATTGCAAGTAAAAGAATTGAACTTACTTTCATAGGACATAATTTAGATGATAATGAGTAACTACATCTTTCATAAATTTCATATTGTAATAACCTTAATCATTGTCATTTGTTGGAATAGGCATGCAACAATACAAAAAAATTGTAAAGTCAATTTTTGAAGAAAAATTTTGAATGACAAATTTGAGTAAATTCATATATAAGCATCGCAATCTTCCTCCAGGTATAGGCTTTGACTAGGTCATTGCATTGAGAATGGCTCAATCCAACATTTCTTCTATAAGCAGTTAATGCACTAACAAAACAAGTACTGACTGAATAATTTTAGTTATTCATTAAGATCATTAGATTGTCCTTTCAAATCACTCCCCCTATGCTAGCCAAGGTGTGGGTTGACAAATACAAATCTATGCATGATTGTTGTTCCCACTAATAGATCATGGTACAAATACCTTTATAGTAAACAAATAATATCATTAAAACCAAAAAAAATTAAATGATGAATAATAACAAGAGTGATATATGATGATGATAAAGTACCTAATCTACATGTTGATGGCCGTTGTACTAAACCATCCACGACTAAGCACTTCATTCAGTACACTACCATCGATATGATCAGTTATCTCTATGTGATAGATTTTGCTATCGAAAGGTATTTCTTAACCTCCTTGGCTGATAAAATCTGGTGCCAATGATGCTAATTGTTGACAATATGAGCTCGTTTGTCTATTGTTTCTGTTGCTGGCTGAGGGTTGCACTACTATAGGGAATAGTTTCTACTTCCCCACAAGATGTCCATTTTTAGAAAAAAGAGACATAAAAAAATGTGGTGGTATTTTTGTAATTTGGGGGGAAATTTTGCGGCTTTTAGGTGTCCCTTTTAGTATAGGGGACGCATAAAGGGGACTTTAGGTGTCCCTTTCTATTTTGGACCCTTTAGGCGTCCCTTTTAATTTGTCCCTTTAGGCATACCTTTTTATTTTGGGGACACCTAAAGTCCCCTTTATGCTTCTTCTATACTAAAAAGGACGCTTAAAAGCCACAAAATTGCCCCCAAGTTACAAAAATACTACCGCTTTTTTTTATGTCTCTTTTTCTAAAATCGGACGTCTTGTGGGGAACTAGAAACTGATCCCTATAGTAGTGCAACCCTTAACTAGCAACAGAAGTAGTAGACACATAGGCTCATATCGCCAACAATTGGCATCATTGGCACCATATTTTAAAGTCCTTTTAGGGTCCTAAATTTGAAAAAATGATGCCTTTGCATGTCAGTAAGTGTCTGACATGCCCATCCCTCTTTCTTCCTCCTTTATTCTACCTAACCACTCACTTCCTTCTTAACCTTCTTCACTCACCATCATCTTCACTCCTCCTCCTTCCATTGTCTTTCTCTCCTCCTTCCACGGTCTTCCTTCTTTCTTCTTCCTCCACCATCTCTCCTTCTTCCATTGTCATACAACTCTATTTCACTCTCCTCCACCATCATTCTCCTTCCATCCTTACTGTTGGCATCCTCCTTGCATCCTCACCGTCTCCTTCTATCATCACTAATACCCTCTTGGCCCTCTCCCCCATGAGCGGCGTCCTCCTTCCATCATCACCAACACTGTTATCGGCCTTCTCCCTCCTTTCAAGGTTGGTTATTTTTTATTTTCAATATAATATAATATGCCTTGTCTTTTTTTTTGGCCGAATGTAATGCCTTGTCTAGCTATATAGGATAACCTTATGAATTAAACTAGCTTTCTCAATGAGATTGTTTGGAACTTTTGTTTGGCATTGTTAGAACTTTACAAACTATGTATGGAATTTTTGTTTGCCTTTATTAGAACTTTTTTTGTGGTTAAATGCCTTTATTGGAAGTTGTATATCCTTGTTTGTTTGGCTTTATTGGAACTTTACAAATGTGAGTACTACACTTTTTTTTGCCTTTATTGGATTTTTTTGGTGAAATGCCTTTAATTGAAGTTTACAAGTATATGTTTGTTTGTTTGTTTAGAACTTTTCTTTGCTTTTTTGGAACTTTACATACATATATATGAAGTTAAAATGAACTAATTTGACATTTTTGTTTTTACTAAGAAATGAATAAAATAATTGAAATTTTTAAAGTTTGAATAATTATTTGTGCGATGAAGTTTGATGATTATGCATGAGAAATTAGACAAAATTTTAGTATATGATCCGAGAATAATAATGTTTATGTACAATTTCTTAAAAATTTAATATATATATATATATATAAACCAAAAAAGTATAAAATTTTCGTATGAATTTCATAATCAATTGCTTTGCCTAATATTTATTATTCATATTCAAGTTAACATAGGTTCAAAGAAAAAATGATCCTATACATATAAATATATATATATATATACACATAAAATTTATTAATCTTAAAAATATACCTCACTTCTAGATATGTACAGTTGTCCATATATGCCAATATCCCAATTAATAATGTTACGTGCAAAAATTGTTTGATTAAATTGCTGATATTGTCCTAAATTGCTTCAGTTAGTTTGTTCTGCTTGAATTAAGTTGAAATGGTTTGTTATTGAAATTTTGGGAAGCCTTACTTTTAAGGGGAGATGTTGCCTTTTTTTTGAAAAAAAGTGAAAAAAGGCAATCCTATCGTTGATAAATGTTTTAAACTTGAGTGTTATTTGGAGTAGTTTAGGTGGTAATAAAACGGATTATAGTTGGATAAATGCTTTAAGAAAGAGTGAAGAATATGAGAATAGGGTGGAAGAGTTTATTAAATTTGCTAAAAGGGATGCTCCAACAAAAAATGGGATGTATTTTTGTTCTTGTGTCAATTGTTAAAATAAGAGTCAACAAGATGTTGAAGTTATAAGGGTTCTCTTACTTTGTGATGGAATAAATCTTCAATACACAAGGTGGATATGGCATGGTGAGGAAGTAACTGATTGTACGTCACACAAGAAGGAAGCTATGAATGTCATAGATAAAGATAGAATGGAGAAAATGATTCACGATGTTGAGGTAGAATCCTTTGTGTAGTCACATGAATATAAAAGCCTGTAGAGTGATGCAGAGACACCATTATAACCTGGGAGTAAGTACACATGGCTAATAGGAATATTGCATTTGGTTAACTGAAAGGAAAATTTTGGGTGAACTGATTGTAGTTTCACATTATTGCATGAATTATTGTGTGATATATTTCTAAATGATAATGTACTTCCAAATAATATGTTTGAGGCCAAAAAAATCCTATCTACTATGGGTATGGAGTATAAAACGACACACACTTACCCTAATGACTGCGTACTATACAAAAGGAGTATGAAGGTCTTAGTGAGTGTCCTAAGTGTAAAACTTCACAATACAAAGTGAAGAAAGATGGTAGTTGTGGCGATGGGACAACTAAAAGACAACCTTTAAAGGTATTGTGGTATCTTCCAATAATACCTCGTTTAAGTGTTTGTTTGCGAGCACATCAAAAGTGAAGAAGCTGATATGGCATTTTGATGAGAAAATATCTGACAAAAAATTTCTTCGCTACCTAGATGACTCTCTATAATGTAAGAAAATAGATTACATGTTCCATAAATTTGGCAGCAAGCTGAGAAACCTTCAACTTAGGCTTTATACAGACAACTTAAATCCGTATGGAACCATTACTAGAACGCATAGTGCATGACCCATTCTCATTGTAATATACAACTTGCCTCCTTAGTTATGTTTGAAATGCAAGTATGTGATGCTTTCTATGATGATTTTTGGACCAAAACAGCCATGGAACGATATCAATGTGTACTTGGTGCCTTTGATTGAGGACTTGAAGAAGTTGTGGGAGGAAGGGGTAGATGTGTTTGATGCATATAAGAAGGAGTCCTTCAATCTACATGTAATGATTTTCACCATGATCAATGATTTCCCTGCATATGGAAATTTGTCAGAGTACAGTGTGAAGGGGCATAAAGCATGTCCGATATGTAAAGCAGACACACACTTCCATCAACTTAAGTATGGAAGAAAAATGATCTACCTTGGTCATAGGAGGCTTCTTCATTGGTTCCACCCGTATCATAGGTTAAGAAAGCATTTTAACGGCATGTCACAGTATGGAATGGCTCTAAAGGCATTAACCAGAGAGGAAGTTTACAGTCGGGTGGAATGTATTAATGTCACCTTTGATAAGAATCAGAGCACTGTAGGTGAGAAAAACATATAGAAGAAGAGATCAATTTTCTTTGATCATCCATATTGGCGTAGTCTTGATGTGAGGCACAATATTGATGTGATGCATGTAGAGAAAAAAATTTGTGATATACTTGCCAGTACTCTTTTACACATACCATAGAAGACTAAGGGTGGAATTAATGTGAGACTAGACCTTGTGATATAGGAATGAGAGAACAGTTACATCCATAACTAAGAGATGATGGTAAAAGGGCATACATGGAGCTAGTAGAACATATACTTCTTCTACTGTACATAGATGATCACAGAAAGAGCTTGAAGGATATGTTGCAAGCATAATTATATGTGTGAAGAATATATGCCTTGTGAAGAGGTGTTGCAAACATAATTATATGTCCTAAATAATATGGAAGAAGTTCAACTGTACATAGATGATCATAGAAAGAGCTTGAAGGACATGTATCCCAAGAAGAATGACATGCAGGTTACTATTAAGCAAAATAAGACATTCATAGAGTAGTTCTTGGAAAATGTTTTACGTGAGACTAGTGTGTTTGAGACAATTGAGTGGCTAGCTTGGGGCCTTTCTTTCAGGTCATTACTTGGACAAGTTATTATATAAATAGGTATTCTTTTTACACAAAAGACCAATATGACAAAAGTAACATGCAAAATAGTGAGGTAATGGTAGAAGCTGAAGCTATGCACTTTTCCAGTTCGAAAGACAAAAACCCTATATTAGCATCTATGGCCTATTATGGAGTTATAAAAGAAATATGGGAGATTACCTATAACAAGTTCAAAGTTGCTTTATTCAAATGTAAGTGGGTTAGTAATAATGCTGTAATGATATATCAACAATTTGGATTTGTCTCAGTTGATCTTCGAAGAGTTGGTTATAGAGATGAACCCTTCATTCTAGCAAGCTAAGCAAAACAAGTGTTTTATGTGATAGATCCTGCAAATAAAAAAATGTCCATTGTACTGCAAAGTAAAAAATAGAAGTATGGTGATCTAACCTTCAACCTTGACGACACACCATCTTTCACAACAAATCCACCTAAAACAAGAGAAGTAGAATTAGTAAATGATGACGAATATGTTGTAAGAGATAATCATGGTGAAGGAATATATGAAACAATATAGAGTAAGAGCTTAACTTAGAAAAGATTAATATATGCCTTTTCTTTTAATCTAATCCTGGTTGGTTTATTCATTTAATTGCAATTTATTTACCTATCTGAAAATGATTTTTGTGTTAACAGGAACATGGACAATTCTAGTGAGTCACAAAGTGATGGGAGTATGAAATGCCTAGAGATGAACCCATTGCGATAAGGGCTAGAGGCATCACAAAGATGCCTGCATTGGTTGGACATCACCAGCATCAATAGGAGAGGCTGTATATGGACTTTGATGTCAATATGAATCCATTTGGTCCTGAGGAAGACTATTTCATTAGCTATTTAGGCTTTTTAGGTCGAAGCAAAGTTCGCATTATCTATGACAATTGGAAGTTGGTTCCCCAAAAAATGAAAGACATGATTTGGCAATAAATTTTGGTATATAAGTTTCGATGCATCTGCCTTTGTAAGTTTATTCCAATTGCTTCAAGTATAATTATCTTATGTTTTACCTTGTTGCAAAAATAAGATGTCCCATACACCAAGCCAATGTACAAGCACTGGATGGGGGAGGTTTGTCTACAGTGGAAAGATTTCAAGAATAAGCTTACACAAAGGTACATTTAAAGGGCACAGAGAGGTTAATATCTATGTAAACATGATTCCTATTTGTCTCCAGAAGACTGGAGGTTGTTTATGGCATCACGAGAAGATTCTCAATTTCTGGTAAATTTTCTTTCATTGTAGTATAGAACTTTTTATTTGAATATACTTGACATCATTAATTCAATTTTCATTATTTTCCTTTCACAGGAAGTAAGTGCATCAAATGCACAGAGGCAAGTAGAAAATAAGTATCAGCTTTACATATATAGTAGTAGTTATCAAAAACTTGAGCGGAGGATGATAGAAGAAGAGTTAGAGAAAATGAAGAAAGCGGCCAAATTAGATCCTAGTATTGTTGTTCAAGCCCCGGCTCATCCTCCGTGTCACAAAAAATGGAAAGCAAGGAGGATTAAGGGTGGGAAGTACGTTAATCTGATTATCGTTGAGATTGCAAGGAGGATTCCAAGCATTGTTCTCTAACCCAAACAGGACCGGCAGAACCAAACCGAAAACCGACCAACCAGCCAATAAACCGGTCCGGGTCAAGTTTTTTATTTTTTTAAAATCATTTTTTTATGTACAAGTAGTTACTTCCTCACCATGCCATATCCACCTTATGTACCGAAGATTTATTCCATCACAAACTAAGTGATCTCTTATATCATCAATATCCCGTCAACTCTCATTTAAAAACTTCACACATAGACAAAAATACTTCCCATTTTTACTAGGCACATTCAGTTTAGCATATTCAATAAACTCTTCCACCCCTTTCTCATATTCTTCGCTAGTTGGCAAAACAGCGTTTTCTAGCTGCAGCCAAGAATTTCTGGCTGCAGCCAAAATGCGAAATCAGTAGCTGTAAAGAAGAAAGAGGGATTTCGACATTCAGAGAGTTTTGGAGGAGGCGGCTATTTTTCAGCAGAGGATACTATTCATCATCTTCATCATCGTTGAACGTCGGGAGCAGTGAGAGAGCGTCATTGAAAGCGGGACCTGGGGAAGAGCCATTAGCTTCTGATTCTTCTTCTTCTTCCCCAGGTCCTCGACGGTGACGAGAGCTGGATCAGAAACAGAGGAGGCGGCTGATTCATTGAGAACTGAATCATCATTCTCTTGGATTTTCTTCATCGCAAACTCGGAGCTGAACCAGAAAAACAACCAGCAGGCTGAACTGAAGAGGAAAGAGAAGGAGAAGCGACTGAGAGCAGAGGAGCTTTGAGCACCATATATGTTCCTGATTTCTTCATTTGATAGCAAGTGAGAGTGATGTTGTTAGAGTGGAAAGGAAATACGCCATGTTTGGGAGTGCTCTGTACTGTTTCTCATTTCTTATCTTCTTCCTTTTAATTATGTTATTTGGCTCTGGATTTGGCTATGATGAGATGATTATGAGTAGCTAAATATTTTGCCTTAGGATTATTTCAAACCATTGCAATGATTGAGACTTATTATTATTCTCTTTAGTTGTTAATGGTAATTATGTGTTAATTTTATCTTATCCCTAATGCTTTTATGTGACTGGCTATTACTTAGATTGTTTTGTTCAATTAAATTAAGCTTGAGAGAGTTAATTTAATTGTAGAACTTAGGTAAAATTATGTTAGACTTGAAGTTTATGATTAAATTGATGGTTTGTTAGTAACATAGAGATATAGTTACTAACCTAGCATTGTCAAATTAAGGTTCTTTTAACTGTAGCAAGAGATTGTGCATGTTAATTGAGGAATATTAATTTGGTTTTGACTTGAGAAAGCTTAATCAAATACTTTTAAACCTTAGACTAACATGTAATGTCATTTAATTTCTAATGGAGTGGTAATTACTTAAGTCTCATGAATTGCAATGGTTAGAAATAATCCTATGCTCCTCTTGTTTTGAAGTAGAGTTTTAATTTAGTTTTAGTCAAATTGCTTTCCTTTTCTTGAATTCAAATAATCTTTAGGATATAAACTCTCTAAATGGTTTTACTCAACCTAATTGATAGCATAATCATGACAATTAATCCACTTTTGCCTTAGTCCTCGTGGGAACGATCTTTACTTATCACTTTATTACTTGGCGCGACCCGTGCACTTGCGGTGGCGAACAAGTTTTTGGCGCCGTTGCCGGGGACTAACAGCAAAAGTTTTGTGGTTAATTGTTGCAATTGTGTGATTAATTATGCTTGAGTTTTTCTTTTTCTTAACTCTTTGTTTTCTTTTGTTTTGTTTATTATCCTAGGTAGTTTTGTTAATTTTGTTGGTTTGGATGTTTTGTGTTGTTAGTTACTTCTTGTCTATGGATTATCCTTGGTGGATCAATGAAACAAGTGGTGGATTTGCACATGATAATGATTATCTCAATTCTTATTATGACCCTTATACTTGTGAAACTCAATATGAGTATATTTGTTGCAATTACTGTGGAGATAATCATTATAGTGAGCAATGCCCCCATTTCTCAACCTTGGATTACAAGAAGAATGATTTTGTTAAGGCTCAGGCTCATTTGTATGATGATACTTTTAGCCTTAATCAGAATCAAGATCATTCAATGTCTTGGGATCCTTATTATTCTTCTTCATATGCATCACATTCTCATATATCACTTAATACCTTTATAGATAAAACCACCCCCATTCATGAGAAGAAGCCCACACTAGAGGATAAGCTTCAGTGCATTCTTGATAATGTGAAAGAAATGAATGATTGGACAAAATAGAAATTTCATGAACATTCATTAGCTCTTAAAAATGTAGCATTGCAAGCAAGTGAAATAGCTTCTTCCCTTGAATCTTTGAAGCAAAAAGATATTTTCCACGATATTTCAAGTGAACAATTAACCATGGGGAGTGAGGAAGTGTTGTCAACAGTCTGCGATACTTTGGTGGGTAACTGTGAGTTGGAATTTAATGTCGATGAGAAGAATACTGAGTGTTCAGCTGAGGTTTCAATTTTGGAGCCTAATCCTTGTTGTTTTGAACAAGATAATAGAGAGGAAATCCCTGAGAATTGTGATTTTGATCTATCCACTGATGTTTTGACTCTTACTGATGAGAGTCTGGTAAATTTGGTTGGGTGTTCTAAATTCTTAGAAGCTCCAACTTTTGTTTGTATGGATATGATTGTTGTGCTTTATTTGAATTCAGTGAATGCTTGTACTTTAAGATTGTCTATGATTGACGAAGTACAAGTAATTAACTTGAATGATCATTTTTTATGTCTGAAACCTTGTTGCTTGAGGAGGAATGAAGACAATGTGGTTCTGGTTTTTGATACATATGATTAGTAGTTTGTGTTGAAGAGTCCGGCTGAAGGACTATAAATCAAGCGTTATTGGGAGGCAACCTAAGTTCTTAACTCAATCTTTGTCATTTTTATGTTTTTAGTATGTTTTTGGTAGATTTATGTTTGGTCTTTTGCTTTCGTAGGTAGGAAAGAAACCCCCAATAGAGAAAGGAAGAAGCAAGCTTGGTACAAGGGAAAAGTGGAGAATTTTGGTTGTGGAAAGGCATATTTCAGGAAAGTTCCTAAATTCTCATGATTTGCTTGACCTAATTTGAGAGGATTATGACTTGAGTTGATGACCATTACTCACTTATCTAACCTTTAATAAAAATGTATTCATGGTTGCAGTATGAATTGGAAATGCACTGTGCATTGTCTTTGCTTAAGCTTGTCAAAATTCTGTTATGCATAATGAATTTTGGATCATGGATGCATTTTAATCATGAGGAGTTGTATTCAAATGTGTGGTCAATGGTTGATTATTGTGTATGAATCAAGAGGAATTTATGATGGAAGGGATTGAATTGTGGTATTAGGTGTGTAGGATCATAGGGTGAAAAAAAAACATGCTGATATCTGATGTAGCTGAGAGAAAGATATGTGTTACAGCCAAAAAATTCTTGGCTGCAGCCGAAATGAGCTCAGAAAGATATGGGCTGCAGCCAAGAAATTATTGGCTGCAGCCAAGAAGAGCCCACATGATTTTGTGCTGCAGCCAGGAGAATTTTGGCTGCAGCCAAAGAGAAGGCTGAGAGTTTTGGGCTGCAGCCACAGCATTTCTGGCTGCAGCCCAAACCCGATATAATCTAAAAAAAAAATTGCCCTGTTTCATTCTTTTTCTCTTCCTCTCTCGCCTCTGTTCTTTCTTTTTCTTTCCCAGACCTGCCGATGCTTCTCTTTCCTTTATGAGCTCTAGGTGCTCCTCCATCGACCCACAGTCTCGTCATCTCTACACCGTTGCCCCTCCACCATCCCTCAACACCATCGGCCATCACCTTCTCCATCTCCATCCATCTCTCCCTTCGCATCATCCTCTCTCTCGGCCTCCACCGTGTCAACTCCTCCACACTCGACTCACCACTGTGCACCGACCTCCATTCCCTTCATCTCTCAACCGTCACCTACCTACCTTCTCTATTGTCCCTTCCATAACAGCTATATCAAGCCTAAAAAAAACCCATGTTTTGGTTTTCTCTCTCAAATCGTCAATACCCGTTCTTCACCGTCACACACACACACCACCGATTCACTCCTCCGTCCTAACTTCTAGACCCCTCCACCATCGGCATTCTCAACTCTTCCGCTTCACTCCAGATCCGGCGCTCTCTCTCTCTGTCTCAATCTTGTAAATCACTTACGGTTACAAAGAACCACCAGAATTGAGCCCTCTCCTCTCCGATGCCGAACAATCGTTCTCCTCTGTTTCTTTTATTCTCTAACGGCCTAATGACGGAATAGCTTCCATAGTGAATTTTTGGCTCTTCTTTTCTCTCTCTGGTTGGGACGGTGTTACTGTGCCCGTTTGCTTCTATTTTATTCTATTCATCATTTTTAAGGTAACTTTTGTGGCCTTTACTGTGCAACTTTGGCTTCCAGTGGTCGACTAGAAAAACCCTGATTAGAATAGCAATCAACTGGATTATGGTTCAGATTATGAATTGAAATTTGATTTACTTAGGCATGACGTGGTGAGATTGAATTTGAGTATATGGGTCCTAAGCATTGCTGATTTTTATAGTCTCTGGAATGCACAGATTTATGGGTCCTTGAGGTTTCTACCAAGATTTTGGTTGTGGTGATATGGGATGTGTTGAGGTTTAAATAATGCATTGTTTGCTCTGGAAGTTTTGGAAATGAAGCAGTATGAGTTCATGTACAGAATGATTTTGGAAGTTCTGCTCTAATAGTTATTAGGATAGTTGAGAGTCAGGGTTGCACTTAGAATGTGATATGAGGATTAGTGGCTAGCAATTATGAAAAGACTCTAATCTTTTCCTAATCAATTTGTTGGTGCTCTTGGAATAGACTCTGATCTTTTCACTGTGGGAAATCAACTTGAAATTCATTGAGTTCCAATTGTGGACTTTGAGAACTACCCTGAGATTTATTGCCTGCAATTATTGTTAGTTGCTTGCTAAACTAGGTTCCAGAATTATGGGTGTAGTTGGATCCATTTTCCATACTGCTCTTAGAATGGTTGGTTAATATTTGGCAGCTTTGTGAATGGGCAATTAATTAACATGTTCTGATTCTTGGATTGAATTCACTGTATTTCATTATGGACAACCAAATGTCATTGTGAAACCTCTTTTCATTTTGAATCATGTGATTTTGATATGAGAAAAGTTTGTGGGTCACTTAGATAAAGTTGTTTTAGTGATTTAAAAATATTTTTTTATTGATTTAGGGTTCAGTGACCCTTTATTGTTCTCATGATTTTGAACTAATCCACTTTTAAATTCAAATTGTTCATTTGGTTTACCACAATGAAATGAAGTTGACAAGTTAAGGATCACTGATGGATCCTCTAGTCTACAAATGATTTCAGGACTTATAAAGACAGTGAGGACACTGCATATCTTAGGTTTGGGGGTGATAGTTTTGATGATTTGTGTGTTTAGTTGACAAAGATTTCAAGTGCATAAACTTTGACTATTTCTTGTCCTTTGATTTGAAATTCGATCTAGGTTGATTAATTATTTATGACAGTAAGTGCATGTTCCAATGATAGAATGGATGTTTGGATTTTATGTTTTATAGGACATGACGTTTAATATGCTTGAATGCTTGATTTATATCTTAAAGCATTATTTTCCTGACAATTTTTAGAATGAACATTTTGCACTGGAGTAGGGAATGAGTTAATTGTTTTGATAAGAAACTTTGGTAGCAATTTGGTGTGTATATTCTATCTTTATTACAGGACTTTAGAACCTACATTGGAATCTCTTAAAATGAGTAAATGAAGTCACACATTTTTTAAAAATGATTTGGGCATTCTTTTAATTGCGGTTGTGCCTTTCAAGCCTACCAATAAAAATTGACAAATTTGCACTTCATTTGAGCCATATAAAAAAAACCATGTTGATTATCTCTTATAAACTCCTGCTCAAATTCTTATATTCGATAAGAAATTCTGTTTAATGTGCATTGATGGATGCATTGTAGAGATAAAGCATGTTATTCAGGAATTTTTAAGCTAAGAAAGCGCCATTGGAGTTGGTTGTGTTTTGGAAGTTCTTGTTGAGGGTATTTGTGACAAATTAGGTTATATACTTTTGTTTCAAGCGGTTGATTGCAAAATAATCTTTTGACTTCTTCAAAGCTTTTGATTTGTTTCATACGATTTGAAGAAATGATTAGGGCACTTCATAAAATGCGATTGAGCCTTTCAAGCCTACCTAATTGATTTGATTCCTCTTTTGAACCCTTTTTTGAGCCTGATTGAAAAACCAATTAGAAAATTCTTTTTGAAAACCTAACATCTACCTAACTTAGCCAATGTGAAAAACCATGATTCCCTTGCTTTGAGATAGATGATAAGGATTAGGGTGTGGAATGTGGTGATGTGTAGAGTGTTATATGATTGGAAAAAGGAGCGTAGAAAGAAAAAAAGGGTTCACATTGTATAGACATCAAGCCAAAAATTAAAAAAAAAGAAAGAAAAAGAAAAAGAAAAAAAATATATATATACAATAAGGCTTGAATTGGAAAAGATCAATTTGGTTCAAGTTTGGGGGAGTATGTTTAATGAGAAAAGGAAGAAACCCCTTGAGTGATTATCATCTATCTTGAGGTATTTGTTGAGTATCCTTTGCCTTTTCTTATAAATACCTTAACCCCTGGCCCCGTTGCAAGCCAAAAAGTCCCTTTGATTTTTAAGTCAATTGGATTAAATTAGAAGAAGAGGGGAAGAAATTAGATAATGATGTAATTGATCGTTTGAATCGGGGTATATGACTTGACGTGTGGCTTATAACTTTGACAAGTGCAAAAGAAATACATGTTGACTCCGTACATACACTCACACTTAGAAATTCTTGAAAAACATATTTTAAATCTATAAGGTGTTTATCTTTGCATATTTTCTGAGTTTCTTGTTTTATATAATTCTTTGAGCAGATGATGAGGGCAAGTGTGGATAAGTGCTTTGTTTTTTGAGAGAGAATTATGTGTAAAACAAGGAAAGGAAGTGTGTATGGTCATTATTCTCTAGAGATTTGAATCTTCTTTGTTTTCCCATTCTTTCAATGAACCTAAACAGTGGCCAAATCACAAGCTTATAAAGTCCCATTGATTTTGAAATAGTGTGGAATTGTTTATTAGTGGAAAGAGAGGAGAATGTAGGTATATAAAGACCTGAGACTGAGGTTGATTTATACATGCTTAATTGCTACATTTGATCTTGACATTTGCAGGAAAACTTGTTCTTTAATTCTCCTCACACACACACATTTTGAACATTGTTAGGAAAGATGCTTTAAGTTGTAAACCTTGCATTCTTTTATATTTCATTGTGTTCCTATTGAATATAACATCTTGAACAACAAATGAGGAAATCATCATGCCTGTGTACTGAGTTAATGGTTATTTAATCTATTCACTGTTCAACTTGTTTTACTCAAGGACGAGTAAAAGTTTAAGTTTGGGGGTGTGTTAGCCTTGTGAAATGCATATCAAAATGGCACATTTACACTCAATTTATCACACTTTCTGATTGATTAATGGGTTTATGAGGAATGAAGTGTGAAGTAAATGTGCCCAATGAGTGTTTGGTTAAAAAGGAAATAATTCTTTGATTAAATGTGAATATTTTGCTATCATACATCACCCTTTGCTTTGTATAGACTTTCTTGTGTTGATAGGATCACAATTGAGATGCACAAAGAGCCAATAGAAGCACAAATCATTGATTAAGAAGTTGGGAAGAAGAGCAAAACACCATTGCATCATTGAAAAAGCTAAAAGAATTGAAGACAAATGTGTGGCTGCAGCTAAGAAATTGGCTGGCTGGAGCCAGAAAACCTCCAGAAAGTTTTGGGCTGCAGCCAGACGACATACAGAGGCAATACAGCGTTTTCTGGCTGCAGCCAAGAATTTCTGGCTGCAGCCAAAATGCGAAATCAGCAGCTGTGCGTTTTGTTTCTAGGTCATTTAAAAGGCAAAAATGCTGAAAGAAGAAAGAGGGAGTTCGACATTCAGAGAGTTTTGGAGGAGGCGGCTGTTTTTCAGCAGAGGACACTATTCATCATCTTCACCATCGTTGAACGTCGGGAGCAGCGAGAGAGCGTCATTGAAAGCGGGACCTGGGAAAGAGCCATTAGCTTCTGATTCTTCTTCTTCCCCAGGTCCTAGACGGTGACAAGAGCTGGATCAGAAACAGAGGAGGCAGCTGATTCATTGAGAACTGAATCATCGTTCTCTCGGATCTTCTTCATCGCAAACTCGAAGTTGAACCAGAAAAACAACCAACAGGCTGAACTGAAGAGGAAAGAGAAGGAGAAGCGACTGAGAGCAGAGGAGCTTTGAGCACCATATATGTTCCTGATTTCTTTATTTGATAGCAAGCGAGAGTGATGTTGTTAGAGTGGAAAGGAAATACGCCATGTTTGGGAGTGCTCTGCACTGTTTCTCATTTCTTATCTTCTTCCTTTTAATTATGTTATTTGGCTCTGGATTTGGCTGTGATGAGATGATTATGAGTAGCTAAATATTTTGCCTTAGGATTATTTCAAACCATTGCAAGGATTGAGACTTATTATTATTCTCTTTAGTTGTTAATGGTAATTATGTGTTAATTTTATCTTATCCCAAATGCTTCTATGTGACTGGCCATTACTTAGATTGTTTTGTTCAATTAAATTAAGCTTGAGAGAGTTAATTTAATTGTAGAACTTAGGTAAAATTATGTTAGACTTGAAGTTTATGATGAAATTGATGGTTTGTTAGTAACATAGAGATATAGTTACTAACCTAGCATTGTCAAATTAAGGTTGTTGCTTAATGATTATTTTCTCTTAACTGTAGCAAGAGATTGTGCATGTTAATTGAGGATATAAATTTGGTTTTGACTTGAGAAAGCTTAATCAAATACTTTTAAACCTTAGACTAACATGTAATGTCATTTAATTTCTAATGGAGTGGTAATTACTTAAGTCTCATAAATTGCAATGGTTAGAAATAATCCTATGCTCCTCTTGTTTTGAAGTAGAGTTTTAATTTAGTTTTAGTCAAATTGCTTTCCTTTTCTTGAATTCAAATAATCTTTAGGATATAAACTCTCTAAATGGTTTTACTCAACCTAATTGATAGCATAATCATGACAATTAATCCACTTTTGCCTTAGTCCTCGTGGGAACGATCTTTACTTATCACTTTATTACTTGGCGTGACCCGTGCACTTGCGGTGGCGAACAGTAAGGTAGAGCTCTGACGATACTGGTGGTTCAGGTGCTTCTTCTCGGTCTCCCTCAAGCTCTCTCTGAGTTTTCATTCATCTCCCATCTCTGGTTTCTTTCTGTTTCTCAGCGTGCTGGAAATGGAGAGGATGAAGGAGATGACAGTGTCCAGGTCCAAGGTCCCTGTGCGCGTTATTCCCCTTCCAGCTGCGTCTCACTCTCGAATCCTTCAAGTTCTCATTCTTCATCTCCTGCCCAGAATTGTAGCTGCCTGACACACCCCTCTCTGTTCTCGTTCTCTGTTTTTCAATCTCATCATGCCTCCATTTCAGCCTCCTTCGGTGCACCACTCACCTCCAGCTCTCTGTTTTCGGTTCGCCTATCTCAGTATTGCAGCCGCTCCTCCTAAAACTAGTCTGTCTCACTTTTTTCAGGTTTGCGGCGCACCCCGCTCTGCTTGAATCTCAGCTCTCTTCTATATTCACCAGTCGGGTCTCCCCCATATCCAAATGCCATGTCCACCGGTTCCTCTTTTTTTGTTTCTCAAATCACTCCTAGGTTTGTGCATTTCCGACTGGGCCTGGTCTGCGTCTCTGTTTCCTTTTCTCAGTCTTGAGTCTTCTTTTTCTTTCCAGCTGCTCTGTTGTATTCAGCCTCAGGTCCTTTTTTTCTTGTTTGGCTCCCACGTCCTCTCGGGTTTCAGCTCCAGGAAGCCCAATTGTTTCTGTTTCCTTTAATTCAAAACCGCCTTAGGTCCTTGGGCTTGCATCTTGGACTTGTTCTTCTTTTATTTTTTTTTCTTTGGGCTCTCCTTATTTTAGCTTGCCTCTATATTTTTTCTTTCCACTTGGCCCAATAATTTGAACCTCCAAAATTTTTAATTTCCTTCTTTAATACCTACAATACAAAATTAAGCACAAGGTAATATCAAAAGTTCAAGGGACAATATAAAAATAATAATAATTATTGAATTTTGACCATTTTGCCCCTAATTCCCATTAATTCAAAATAATTGTCCCTAATCAAAATTAATGCATAATAATGCAATAATGTCCTAGTAAATACATTAAAATCCCAAATTAATCATGGAAAATTCATATAAAAATATGGTTCAATCAATTATATTGTCTATGTTGATTTTGGGACAAAAGCAACCTGGAAATGACATGGAAGTTTACCTAGAACCTTTGATCAAAGACTTGAAAGAGTTATAGGATGAAGGTGTCGATGTTTTTATGCGAACAAGAAGGAGACTTTTAATATACGAGCAATGATCTTTTGTACTATAAATGACTTCCCTATATATGGGAACTTGTCAGGATATAGAGTTAAAGGCCACAAAGCATGTCCGATTTATGAAGAAGGCACATGCTACCATCAACTTCAACATGAAAGAAAGACGGTTTACCTTGGCCATAGGAGATTTCTTAGACGAAGACACCCATATCGTAGAATAAAAAAATATTTTTTCGGTGGCCAAGAGTTTCAAGATGCTCTAGAGGCATTGACTGGGGAAAAAATTTATGAAAAGGTGAAAAATATCAATACTATCTTTGGTAAGCCATCAAAGAGTAGAAATGAGAAAAATATATGGAAAAAAAGGTCCTTCTTCTTTGATCTTCCATATTGGCGCAATCTTGATGTCAGGCACTGTATTGATTTCATACATGTGGAGAAAAACATATATGATAGTATTGTTGGAACACTACTCAACATACAAGGAAGTTCTAAGGATGGCGTGATCAAGTCCAAGTGTCAGTTGACGAGGTGATCATTACAGATACACCTATCCCTATCCCTTCTGATGATTTCAAGATCATAAGCGATGTCCTGGGTACGTTCATCTTGCAGCCAAAGAACCTTATTTCTGTTTGAGCTGAGGAAAGTCCGATCAAAGCCCTACTAAGTCCAGCTCCCTTCACTCAAGAAGTTTCACAGCCTCCATTGAATATCATGAAACAAGTGATTCTGATGGCATATGATACATCCTTTAAAACAAGAGATTGGCCTACGGATTCAGTTGTTGGAAAATCAGGGGTGACATGCTATCTTGAGAGGGATGATTTAATGCCCCTGGTAGTTCCTAGACAAAATCTAACGATTGGGATTGTCCAACTATTCTTAATGTAAGTATCTTCTACAATTCAAAGTAAATATTTTAAAAATTTCACTGTTTACCTTTGATTTGTGTGCTTGCATTGTTATAGGTACATCCATCCTTGGTTGGTCTCCTCTGGCAAAAGCGAAAAATTTGGATTCTTATGCCCCCATCACATCTAAGAGAAAGGGACCACTGTTGCTATCAGACATAGATACTTATCATAAAGGCTTAGTTAAACCGGAACTGAGTGTTTCTTGGCTCCATATGTCCATGGGTAAGAAACAAACTTATATTTTATAATTCATATAATGTTTTATGTTTGCTTAATATTCTTCTCTTTTTTTCAGTGATCATTGGCAGTTGGTCCTTCTATGCAAGAGTAGTTACATTGTTATCCTCTTATGCTCCCTCCACTTCAAACCAGGGAATGATTTGAAAAAGACCATGAACTCGTAAGTTTTCTTGCTTTATTAACTTTTGTATGCAAAGTTTATGGAATTTGTGTAAAATAAATAACCTTTGTGATTTTGATTATCATAGGGCTATGCGGACATTCCTACACACTGCTTGTGGTAAGCATATTCGTGACTTATTAAAGGACCTTACATGGATCATGCCAAAGGTTAGTACATATTGATTTGTTTAAATAATATAATAAGCTATGCCTTTATATTTGTTTTAATGATATCTTGCTTTTTCTCATAGCTGTAGGTAACCACAGGGGTCCAACTTATGTGGTTTTTATGTTTTGAGACACATTTACAATGTTATCACTCTAGGCACAACTGATTTTACTCAAGAGGTAAATTTATATTTCAGAAATTTTGTATTAATTTATTGTTTTTAAGTTACTAAGTTAATGTTTTGTCTGGTTTTGGTGTTACAGATATTTGATCTTGCTGATCTCTTTCCTGAAGAAGATATTGATTTCATTCGCAGATGTTGTGATGAATTCATCTATGAGCTATTACAAAAATAGTGAGTTTTTGAATCCAACGTTACATTGTACATTGTTCTCATACGTATTGCTCCTGCTGTATGAATTTCTAACTAGGTTTATGTATCTGTGTTGGACAATTTCTATGATATGGGTGATACAGGAGGCATGAGATTTGAGGGACTGACCTCTGTAATTTTTCTTCCCTTTGTATTCTGTAAAACTGAGGAATTTCTGCTGTTGCTTGTATCAATACTTGAATTTTATTGCTGCCATTGTCATTTCAAATTTTTATATTCATTTCTGAGCAAATTTTTTTGTTTGGACATTCCTTCTTGTTTTAGTTTTAGACAACTTCATATAGCACATTGAAATTGCAAGAAATTGAGTGCATTTGGAGTTCCTGGAATCTGATTTAAGCTTGTTGCTTAAATTGTGACATTTGAAGCTTGTTCTACACTAACTACCATTTGTTGGAAGTTGATTTCAAGTCACCTAACTTACACCTTCATTTGTGCTCGTTGTTGATCTTGCTGCTGTCATTGCTTCTGTGCAATCTGTTACGTTGCTTCTGTGCAATCTAGGATAGAAATGGTTTGTTGGATAGGGTATATATATAAAAGGGACTTTTTTTTAAAAAAATAGAACCTTTAAGATCGGTTGTAACTATAACCGGTTTTAAAAGTTACTTTAAGACTGGCTGTGCCTACAACCGGTCTTAAAGGTCTTACATTTAAGACCGGTTGTAGGTACAACCGGTCTTAAAGGTCTGACCTTTAAGACCGGTTGTAGGTACAACCGGTCTTAAAGGTCTGACCTTTAAGACCGATTTTAGGCACAATCGGTCTTAAAGATGACCTTTAAGACCGGTTTTAGGATCAACCGGTCTAAAAAATAACAGCCTTTTTAGACATATTAATTGTAACAAGACCTAATACACAACCAGTCTAAAAAGTCTTTTTTAACTGGTCTAAAAAGTCAATTTTCCACTAATGTATAGTCCTTGGTCTTCTTGCAATTCCAATTCCATCCTTCACTAGTCATGAATGGCGCCATTTGTTTGCTTGTTGGGGAGCAAATCATATGCAATATAGTGACCTATATATCCCTTATTAAATGATGTAGCACTATCCTTAGCTGCGTAGGCCTTCTATCAACGTTTTCAGCCTTAGCCTACGAATTTCTTTGGAATATATTGGATTCAAAGACAAGAAATACCTTTCATCCCTATAGATTAATCGATTAATTAAAGAGGAATTTTAAAACAATAGACAAATAAGCCCTCTTTATAATTTTCCAATAAATGCTGCAATTTAACCCAATTATCACCACAAAATTCCCCAAAGGACATATAAATCTGTATTATAAAATAGTATTCATCAGTCCCATAAAAAGCCACTTAATTTACAATAAGTCCCAAAAAATTATGATATTTCAGTGGAATAATTAAGGACTAAATTGAAATTATGCTTCTATAAGGACCAACTTGAAATTATGCTTCTATGGTAAAGATAAAAAAAATGCTATTTTTATTTATTTTTAAATAAAAGGCCACCTACTGCGGGCCAGCAAAAAACAAGAACATGACCCCTTACTCACTTTAATATTCATTACCATCAAACCAGTAAACCCATTTAATTTTAAGATGAAAAAAATTATATATGTAATAAACAGCCTACAGACCTCTTAATTATTATCATATGGAGTGGCTTGCTAAAACTCAAATATAACGTAACATCACAGTTACACTTTCTCATCAATTCTCGATAGAAACTTGTTAACAATACCTTTTACATATTCACTCTTGTTTACTTACAACTTGGACTGCACCATTGTCCTCTCCCTCTCATGGGACGGATGTGCACACACAATGCTCTTAACGACATTCTAGGGTAAACATGTAAACTTTAATTTACTTTTACCCCACTTTTACAAACTTCAATTTGGCAAATTAAAAACCAAATCCACACTAAAAAATGCTTCAACTAATATTTTCATTTTCATTCCTATTCTAATTCTTGTTTAGAGTTGTAAACTCAATCGAATGATAACAAGAGATATTTTCAATAGACATGTATGTTCTTGTTGAAAATAAAAGCTTGTTTTACGTGGAACTGTTTTTATCTATGTCGAAAATGATTTAGATTCCATACTGTACATATGTGGATCTAAAATGACTGTCCTTATCAATAGATGCAGTCGAATGTAATTTTTGACTCCATGCTATATATATGTGGATCAAAATTGACTGTTCTTATCAATAGATAAAGGTCGAATGTAATTTTTTTAACTCCATGCTATGTATGGATCTAAAATAATTCTAATTGACCTTCTGAAGAACAAATGAAGCGTCGTTTTTGGGAGAACTTCCAAAATGGTCCCCCCTAATAAAGCATAAATGGTTAAAAATTCCACTCAGGATCCCTATATTTTTAACGGATTTTGGTTTTGATCTATATCTTTTTTTCCATTATTTTTTGTCTATATAAAGGTTAGTTCTTATAGTTTTATAAGGATTTGAATATAGGCTTCAAAAGTATCATTCTTTTGGACATCTATTCAACACAATGTCAAGTATTAAATGTGGTAACATTTCCCAGCAAGGATTCAAATAAAGGTTGGTCACTCTATAAGGGACATGCCCATTCTATTAGACCAACCCTTGTTGGTTAACGGTGTTATAACTTTGTTGATATAGTATTAATGCCGTTAATTACTGCTAATTAGGAGTGATATGGCTTACATGTAATAACTCAAATCAAAACACGATAAAAGTATAAAATTATAGGCACCTAAATTGAATTTAACTCAACAAAAATAGCAACTTCAACGCGTGATAGCGGACACATAAATTGATTTTGACTAACAAAATAAATTTTTATCCCTCGGGATTTTCACCAGTAAAAGATTATTTCCAACGTTTGAATCCATGTGGCAAAAACATGAAAATCAATTTTATCCTCCGTGGATTTTCTCTCTTGTACAGTGCACACTTGAATTCATACGCAGATGCTTTAACAAATCCACGGAAGAAAAATTGATTTTTGTCCTTTGGTGCATGAATATAATTTAGATTCAATGCTATATACATGATCTAAAATAATTGGTAGGAATCTATTAAAATTTTAAGAACAAGGGACCCTTTAAAAAACTAATAACACGTACGTTGTGGTTTTGGAAAAATTTCAAAACGGTCCCCCTAAATAAAACATACGCAAATCCTTCATTCTTACTTCGAATGAATTCTTTAAATTGCGAATAGCTTCTTGGTGTTTTGCATAACAATCCCATTGAAACAATTATTAAATGCAAGGCTTCTCTTTCTCATTCAAATGTACTCCTAAATTGTTTTATAAAAAAGGTACTCCTCAATTACTATAAACAAAAAGGTTTATTACTGCCAAGCCATCAAACCCATTTAATCTTTCAATGAAAAAGTTTATATATGTAATAGACTTAACGTCCAAACTACTTGCTTGTTATAACATGAAGTGGCTTGTTGAAACTCTAAGCTTAGCTTAGTCTATTTAGTAAATAGGCCAAGTTCAGGTTCATGCCTATTGCCAAGCCTAACATATATATATATATATATTTAATTTATACTAGTATATATTATATATAATAGTATCTAAATAGTTTTATAAATTATTTATAAACTTATTAACTTAGCCTTAATCCTAAGTTTCACACACCACAAAAAAGGTATTGAGGATTTTTAGCTTGTCTAACCACTACAAATGCATGAAGTAGCGGTTTCTGAAACTGCGACAAAATTTGGTCATTTAAACTGGTTTATTTAATATTTCTCAAGTGCATGTAGTAGTGATTTTTAGTGGTTTATTTAAAATGGTACGCAAGGCAAACAAACTGCTACTACACTTGTCGCTTTTTAAGGCATCCACTACAATATTCGGTTATTGCTGAGCCGTTCAAGCGAAAAGTTGTAGCGGTTTGTCAACAGCTACAAATGTGCCTCCAATTTTCTTAGAATGAATTGTAAAATTGAAGTGGTCAAATAACTACTACAAATATCATGCCAATGGCAAACTTTGATTGTGGTCCCATGAATTTTTCGCATCAATGATTTTTTGTGGTTGAGGAACTGCTACTAATTTAAATTTGATTCTTTTTTTTATTTTGGCAATAACTCCCTATGCATTTTTTGTGGCGACTAATATAATTGCTGCTAATTGTTGTATAAAAATTTAAAAAAAGTTAGTGATTAATTTTTGCAATGAATTTCTCTATGATTATTTTAAAAGGTGGTATAATATATATTTAAAATGATAATAATTATCAATTGATAAGATTTATTAAATTAATTTAAATAATTATGTGCATTAGGTTTATGATTGATGAATGATATGCAGAGGCAATACTAATGAATTAAGGTCTTCTGTAACCCCCTTCCCACCCTATGCCGAGATTAAGTTCGTAAACATGTAATTAATGTAGAATTAGAGACCATATTTCAAATGGGACTTATTAAGGTAATCTTTTGCCCTAAATCGGATTTGCAAAAATTTTTCAAAATTTATTCACAATGGTCTCATATTCATAATACAAAACAAATATGGCCTGTACCGGTGGATTCCATTTACAAATATCAGAGTGCAAAGTAAATTCCCGACTCACTCGGGTTCCATTCATTTAATAAGGGTTTACACAAAGGCATAAAGCCCATAATTCATACCCTTTTACTTGGGGATTACACAAAACTGCATCACAATTACCAAAATATACATATACCTCCCACAAAATATCCAATAATATACAGTGATAACCAATAACCAAAAAGGAATTCCTAACACGGAGCTCTACCCACTCTTCGTCACCCGTTTGCCTTTCGATCCTTCAGCCTTGTCTAAAATGTTTAATTTTGGGAGAGTGAGATTCTAAAGAATCCCCGTAGTGTCAAACCAATCATATAATGTACAATAATAAGGCATGAAATCAAATCATCATCCATACAAGCAACTACAACGGCAGTTCAATGGCAATGGTTAGTATGACACATGTCATCCCTGACAATTGCTCATGCTGTACTGCATCACAACAATCTACACAATATAATTCACCACAGCTGGGATCCATATAAAGCATTTCGTAACGCAAGCCATACAGGCAAGATACACATAGGCCACGGCTGGTTTCACAAATGCCGCCCCACGGGTCAGATTCACAAAGATCCATGTCAATTCTGATGGCAGTTCAACGGCCAACCTAGAGATGACCAACGTCAATCCCTATATGGCTCACGCTGAAGTGCTCACGCTGTAATGCACCATAGCACACATTTCACAAATTCAATGATAAGTTATGCATACCAAAACATCATACACAATATGAGAGAAGAGTTACTACCTGAGTCCTTCCGTGCGTGTCCTGACGCCGGTCTCTCCCGAGTAGGGCAAATGTTGTATCCTAGAATCATAATTAGGGACGAAGAGTCAATCCTCTATTCCAATTCGAAATGACTTCTTAATACTTAATTGGTTATCATTATTACTCCTTTAGAACTCTAAAACACCTCTAACAATAGCCCTAAGGGGTTGGAAGAACTATTCCAAAGATCCCCTTTTGGAAGCACAAAAACTGACATTTTATACTG
The DNA here is from genome assembly GCA_963210345.1 of Inga oerstediana. Classification (NCBI taxonomy): domain Eukaryota; kingdom Viridiplantae; phylum Streptophyta; class Magnoliopsida; order Fabales; family Fabaceae; genus Inga; species Inga oerstediana. The sequence goes on from OY723405.1 coordinate 45,154,689, forward strand.
AGGCACTTGAGTGAAGACGGCCTCACTCGAGTGATGGTACGGCCTGCACTCGGGCACCAAAGAGTGAGAGACAGCGAGTGCATACCCGAGAGCACAACGAAGCTTTTCAGAGACAGGATCACTCGAGCACACTAGACCTCACCCGAGTGAAAGCCAAATGCCTCACTCAAGCACCTGAGAGTAAAGTCCAGAGAGTGAGAACCCGAGAGCACAAGGAAAATGGCAGTAGCCCAAATGGCTTACTGCACTCGAGCACAACACAGCTCACTCGAGCAGATACCCCGTACCCGTGAGTGAGAAGGCACACTCTTGCACTATACTCGTGAGTGACAACCCGAGAGGCAAGTCCTTGGTGCCAAATACACCAGTCACTCGAGCACAAGGAGGCTCACTAGAGTGATATTCATCCCTCACTCGCGAGTGAGACTATACACTCTCGGATTTTCCAGAAAGCACAACAGAAAAACTGAAGGGAAAACAGAATTTAGGCACAGCACTCGAGCATGGATCAACCCTACCCGAGTGATGATCATCCCTCACTCGAGTGAATCCCAAATCACTTGAGTGATTCTATCAGAACTAGAAAACGCAGAAAACAGAGGCATTTTCCCAACACTTGCCCACTTGATCCCTATGGCCATAAAACTTTACCCAAAGCCACTCCCACAAAAAACACCCAATAAACTCAATGGGATCATCAAAATCATCAAAATCCTACTCCGTTATCATGCTTTGGGTTTTGGGCAACAAAATCAACAATATACCAATCTCATCCAAACATCACATTTCAATCACCAATCAATCTATCTATCCTAGACTCACTCCAAGATACCATTCTCATTCCAAAAACATAGCAAATGAACAGTGGCGCTCATTTTCGGATTTAAGCCAAAATTTCCAAAAATTATAAACTTATTCATTTGGCATGAAACTTAGATAGATAGATTTGTCTCACTTACCTCTTTCACTTTGCCAAAAAGACTTCTTGATTCACCAACCTCCAAAATTTCGTGTGGCACAAATCAACACCAAATAGGCACACTATACACATCAAAATGAAGCTCTTAACCCAATGATCAACATTAAAGAAGAGAACTTGAGCAATGGAAGCCATTTACTTACCTCAAAATTCAGCTTTTCCTTCTTCCTTTCTTCCTCTTCAATGGCCAAATGAGAGAGAAAAAGATGAGAGAGATGAAGAGTGTGTGAGGAAGAGGAATGATGACAATACTCCCCCCCACCATGCTTGCTTCAGCGAAACCAAGGGGAAGAAGAGAGAGAAAATATTATAAAACTCTATTTGACTTTTCTCACTCTTACTTCATCTCTTTTTGCCACATGTCACAATGCTATTGGTTCTCACCAAATAAGTCACCAATTAACTTATCTAATCCCTCCATTAGCCATTTAATCAAACTTCTCATTTTTTTCCTCTTAGTTAGTAATTAATTTCTTCCTTAATCACTAACTTATGACCAATATATCCATTCTCTAAATTTTCCAACAATTATAAAATATTAATTAATATTCCCATGAAACACATAGTTTTCCAATTAAATTTATAATTATCCACAATAAACATGATTAGCCCTTGATCAAAAATTGGGATAATTAATTACATGTGTGTATCTATATGCTTCATGATATCATTCTTTGTCATCATCCCTAAGGGAAAATGTAAAGATAATGTTGGGGTTGAGTGTATTTTTCAATAACGTATATTAAATGTAATTGATAATAAATGTAACTTATAAAAACGCACCTAATAGGTAAATTGCCATCATCTTGGGTGAAGAATTTTGCAAAATTAGCACGCTAAAAGGGCTCGCTCTCGTAGGTGATGTGATCACCATCACTCGTGTCATAAAGGTCCTGAGGCTTTAAGTGAACCTGTTGGAAATTGTACCCTAAGGGCTAATCATTGTACTTTGAACATTATTATTTAATGAATTTCTCCATTTTGTTGTTATATTATTCACATTTTAACTATGATAAATGTATCCTTAGACAGATCATAAAGATTGTCCTAAATTCCCTGGTCGATCATCTATGCAGAAGCAGAGATGGAGTGAGACCAGTATGAATTTGATGAGCTATGGAGATATGAATTAAAGTCTAAGGTACTTGTAAGAGTACAAGGTGATGGACTAACTCGCTATGAGAGTCGTTAAGCTTTGACCTAGTCAAAAGTCACCTTTGACCAGGTGATGATAAAGGCTATAGTTGAGCTTGGTGGTTTTCATGCAGAGGAATATGAATGGTCAAGATGGAATTTGTCTCTCACATTAGTAAAGAGATATTATTGGGCCCCTCGATGTATGAGCCTAAGAAATGTATGGCTATACTGCGATGGAAATGAGCTTTCATTTCTATTGTCAGACTACTCAGGAATCGGGAAAGTAATGGTTATAAACCGGAGGATGACATTATTCGTTCCTCATCCTTGGTTGAAATACTGTGTGACAAAAGGAACGTGACATGGTTCTATGACAGGTTGCATCGTGCTGACGATCCTCTTATAAATTGGGTAGTCGTAATGTCTTGCTAGAGGATGCTTGCGACTTGTAGGTTAGTACAGTTATGGTCTACTGCCAACTTCGTATGGGCCTACAGGGTTGCACACAAGAATAGCCCAACACGAGCTATAATATCCAGGTTCATTGAATCTAAGATATGTCTAAGATTCAATGAATATAATATTTAATCGAGGGTGGGTGAATTTTACACACACACACACACACATGATATAAAATTTGTGAAAGGCATAATAATAATAATAATATTTGTTATATAGTGTTAGTTTTAGATTTAATTTTATTTGATAAATTAAATGACTAATATTGATAGAGATATAATATCTCATATTTAATTTATAAAGATAAGTTAAATCTAATTCTATAGGCTCTTTACTCAGATTAAATACATAGGTAAAATTAAAATTATTAGATAGATTTAATTAAACCAAATTTATTTAATTAGCTCATCAAAATAATTAAGTGTTAATTGATTTTGAAGATCCAAGATAGCTCTTATTAGTTATAAAAAACAAGGGGGTAGGTTAATTAGAGCATGGATGAGAAACTAAGGAGCCGCAAGGAAACCCTAGGGAGATGGGAGACATTGGAGGCGCTAGCATGCAATCCATGTTGGGGTCGTATTCATGTGGATACTGGTAGAGGGAGCTGATCGGAAGTATTGGTTCCTAGAGATTGAAAAGGCTAAATCGAAAAAAGTATGATTCTTTCTAACTTGATTTAAATGCAGTTGATAGATCCATAATTGGGATTGACGAACTTTTGCAATTTTAAATTTCCGCTGTGCCCGCCAATTCCAACAGTAAGGCTTTAAGTAAGCCACCATATTCCAATTTCTATGCTTCTTATCCTCCACATAATAAACCTGGTGTGCCTCTAAGGAAAGAATATATGGCTTAACTTCTTCATCTTGAATAGTGTGAATTAGCCTAGACAAATTGATAGATGTGATACCTAATTCGTCAGTAATGAGCCCCCATCAAAGAACACTTCAAGACTGTTATGATAAGACACCCCTAACAATTTAATTTGATAATATTTACAAGCTTTATGTTATAAAGGACACCTCCAAATTGCATGTTGCCATCACTGCTGCTCGAATAACACCTTACCTCAAAGGTGCCATAAACTTCTTGTCCTGAAAGTAGACATCCAGGGCTTTAATTTGATAGGTATTATAAGCTATTTTGACCAATGGATTGAGAGTTATGAATTTTTGAAATTTTCCTAGCAAAATTGATTATTTTCTGGAGCAGCATGGAAAGATTAAAAATCCGGGAATTATGCGCTTCCAATTGGCAAGAGTCTATACTTTTCCTTGAAACTAGACTCAATAAGGGTTTTATAGCCTTTAGAATTGCTTTGAAAAAATGTCTACAAAATTAGATATGATTTTTTGAAGTTTGGCCAGAAAATCCGAAAATAAAGAAAAATGTAATAACAAACTTGTAATTTTGCCGAACAAGTGCTAAATCAATTATTTTCCAATTAATTGAATTTCATTTCAATTAATTAAGGAAAATAAAAGGGAAAAAATATATTTAGAATATTTTGGTCAATTTAATATGAATTTATGAAAAATTTGAGCAAAGAGTGCAACTTTGACCAAAATTGAGACTTTACATATATACGTAACCGGAACAAGTTGTGAAGCCAATTAAGACTATAGGGAGGGACCCTTATGTGTCTCCTACATGTGGCATGGAGAAGGAAATATTTGTTAGCTTAATGGACAAGGTTACATTTACATAGAGATTTATGTACATAAAGTTAATTTTGGAAATTTTGGAAAATTAAACAATTGATTAAAATATTATAATATATATGATAAAAAGCAAATCATCATCTCCTTCCTTCCATCAGCCCCTAAAATTATGTCCTTATTGCAGCCAAGGAGAGAGAGAAAGTTGAGAGCTTTTAGAGAGAGAAAGGGAAGAAAACTCACAAGGTAGGTCGATTTCTTCGGTGAATTCGTACCTAATGCGTATAACCTTGTTCCTAAGTTTCTCTTTCATGTTATTTAAGGTGTTGGAAGCTCAGTTTTCATGGTTAAAAAGGGCTAGGGTTCAGACATATTAGGGAAAAGCTAGAAGAAGCTTGAGGTAACTTTCAAACTCTTGTATATTGACTATTCTGGCTGCTGTGGATAATTTAATTGGTGAAATTTTGCTGGATTGTCCTTTGTTTTAAATGTTGGAAAGGTGTAGGCCTAGGGGTTATGCTACCAAAATTGGGTCTAAATGGTAGTTGTAATCTAATGTAATAGTTAACAAAGTGGTTAGGAGTAGAAAGGAACACGTTTGCGGAGTCGGATTTCGAAAAGCCCTTTGTTTCGCCGGATTGTCCTTTGTTTCAATGATTTTATGATTTCATTGAGTCAGGAGGGAAAATTAGGTGAGGTTACAGTTGGTCACATTTTCTGAAATGCCCGAAAAAGCATAATTATGAAAATGCCCCTGAAACCCTTAAAGTGGAGTTGCAAAGGGCAATTTCATCTTTAGGCAATGAATTTGTTAATTCCAAGTCTGAAAATAGATTCCTTGGGTGGAAATTTGTCAGGATAGCTCAGGTTAGAATTTTGAAAAAAGTATAGTCAGACCGGGTACAGCAGGGCCAGGCTGGGTCCCTAGGGGCATTTTAGTAATTTTTCAACATAGACTCATATAACCCCCAGAATCACTATGGAAATGTCTAAATGGTACATTTGGCATTGTAGGATAGAATATGGAGTCCGAGCTATTTGCACGTAGATCGAGAAACTATTTTTGTTTAGCAAAAGGAACACAAGGTAGGGGACTTACCTTGATTGCATGTAATTGATATCTTTGCTTGTGCAATGATGTATATGATTGATATACTTGATTGTGTAGAGCATATTTGAACGAATGAAGCTCTGTTTCTATTTTGCTGTGGCCATAGTTTTGTTACATGAAACATTGAGCATGCAGAAATGTCATTATGGGGCATGCATCTAGATAAAGCTAACATGTCATACACAACATCTATCATGCATGCATTTTGGTATCTGTTTTCTACTGAGATTCTCTTGAATCTCACCCTCTGCTACCAACAATTTAGACAGGCGAATATAGAAGATACACGGGAATCAGAGAAGAGAACTGCACAAGAGAGAGTTGCAGTAGTGTAGAGAAGACGGGAAGAAGTCTCCATTTCACTGGGATGGGTTTAGTCACCCTAATAGCCTTGTGTGGCTACCTTAATCATAAGTATCATGTACGAACTCTTATAGGGATTTTCTGTAATCATACACATATTATCAGTATATTTATGCTATTCTTGTGTTGCCCACCGTACCGCACATTAATATTCTGCTGCAAGTCAAAATAAGAAAAGGGGGTGACACATTGCACTGCATTCAGGGTGTAATGGGATCGAACTAAACGGGCCCTAAGAAAAATATTCTAAGATATTCTAAAAACATTGAGGATAATATGTCAACTATAAAAATTTAAATCAAGGATATAATAATAAGATATTAAATAATGTTCTTGAGATTACTATTTGACAACTCATTTATCTACAATAATATCCTAAAAAGAAAAAAATAATAATAAATTTAAAAATTCGTAGGATAATTTAAAATATCTAAAAGGTATATCAAATCTTCATAATAATGTACTAAATACAAAATGACTCTCTTAAATAATAAAATTACATAAAAAAATGATTTAATTGAGAGCCCTATTGAATAGGTTATTTTATTTGTCTGGCTCTATATGTGCCACTTGAAAGCTGAATAACACACAAAATACCTAACATAATTGACATAATTGCCCTCTCGATTCCTATTACAAGATAAAGAATTGATGGTCGAAAATGCTTTAGATTCCATGCTATATACTCCTTCCGTCCCTATATGTATAAGGTCCTTTTAGTTGGATTGTGGGATTATAAAAAATAGTTAAAATTAGTTAATGTAATAAATATGTAGGAAATATAATTTTTTCCAACAATGCCCTTATTTATTTATGAATGAGTATGAGGGTGAGTAATAATGAGTAAATGATGGAAAAGAATGTAGGGGGAATAAATGATGTAAGTGTAATTGAGTCCAAAATGGATAAAAGTGCATATATTATTGAGACCAACTCAAACAGGACCTAATAAAAAGGGGACAAGCTCATTCAAAAAAGGAGACCATATATATAGAGATGGAGGGAGTACATGTGGATCTAAAATGACTGTCCTTATCAATAGATAAAGAATGCCGAGAATGATTTAGATTCCATGCTATACATATGTGGATCTAAATTGTCTGTCCTTTTTTTTTTGGACATAAATTGTCTGTCCTTATCAATATACAAAGGTCGAATGTAATTTTTGACTTCATGCTAAGTATGGATATAAAATAATTGGTACGGAATTAATCTACCTGAAGAACAAATAACACGCCGTCATTTTCGGAGAACTTTCAAAATGGTCCCCCTTAATAAAACAAGGGTTATTTTCGGAGAACTTTCAAAATGGTCCCCCTTAATAAAACTAAGGATTATTTTCAGAGAAATTTCAAAATAGTCCCATAATAAAACATAAAGGGTTATATGCACTCCATATCCCTATATTTTTAACAAATTTTAGTTTTAATTCTTATATTTTTTTTACGTTACTTTTTGTTCATGTACCTTATGTTATCCAAAAGGTTAGTTCCTAAAGCTTCATAAAGATTTTGATATGAGCTTTATAGACATTCTTTTGGAGGCCTGTTTGTGGCTCTGTCGATTATTAAGTGTGGCACTTCTTTCAATAGGAAGTTTGAATATTTGGTTTGCCACATTGTTAGGGATTAAACCCTTCCTCTATATCCAACCCTTATTGGTTAAAGTGTTATAACTTTGCTGGCATGGTATTAATATGGTTAATTAGCCTGAGATGGACTGCTTATAACGACTGATATGGCTTACATGTAATAATCCACACTAAGTCAGGTTAAAAGTATAGGACGTGAAGGCAAAGTAATCGATTTTGTTAGACATTCAATTTTATGAGGATAAATTGCTTTTCACTAATAAAAAGTGATTTCCAATATGTGAATTCATGCGTCAAAAACATGAAAATAAATTTTATTCTCCGTGGATTTTCTCCCTTGCACATCGAACATTTGAATTTATACTCAAGCTTCAACACATCCATGGATGAAAAAATTGATTTTTGTGCTTTTGCTGCATGGAAATAATTTAGATTCCATTATATATATGAGTGCGTGCGTGTGATATAAATAATTGGTAGGAAATTAATAAAATAATAAGATCAATGGACCCTCTAAAGAACAAATAACACGTACGTTGTAATTTTAGGAAAAGTTTAACTGTCCCCTTAATAAAAATATAAAATTATTTCAATCTCACTTGGATGAAATTATGTAATTAATTGCGTACAGCTTCTTGGTCTTTTGCCTAACAATCCCATTGAAACAATAATCAAATGCAAGGCCTCTTTCTCATTCAAATGAACTCCTGAATTTTTATAAACAACAAAGTACTCCTAAATTACTATAAAGCAAACTATCATTCGTCTATTGGATGATCTTATTTCCGCGCATGATATTTTTCTATGATAACTGTAATACCCTCCGTAATTATATCCGAAATATGCTATTAAAGTGAAATAGAGACCAATAATAATCAAATAACATTTAAATTCCCATATACTAGATGGGGTTTTCACAAATGCATTTCAAAATCTCAATAACCCGGTCTCACATTCACATTTCGAATATAATTACAATGCGGAATATCACATTCATAACAATCAGAGTGCACAACAATAATCATGACAATCCCGGGTTCTATACATTAACTCAAGGCATTATAGGGCGCAAACGCCCTTCACAAATTCTCATATGGGGATTACACAATATCCTTTCAAATACATATCTGAATATACATTCCCAAATTCAAATTTAAATACAAATACCAAATATAGAATACTCCCAACTATGACAACTAACAACCAAAATCACATCCTGAAGGAGTCCTTGCCCTCCTCGGTCCGCTTGCTCCCTCCTCGGTCCGCTTGCCCTGTCTAACTTTTCCTCTTTCCCAAACCAATTCCTTGATTCTTCATCTTTCCAAATTTCATCAAGCCATCAAACACCTCCTTTCAAAAATCTAAAACCATAGCAATGAAGCTCTTATCACTATGAACAAGATTAAAGAAGGGTATTTGAGCATACAAGGTAAAATGAGGCACTTACCATGAGCTTTCTTCTTTCTCTTTCCTCCTTGAGCTCAACAAAAATGGAGGAGAGGAGAGAGATGAGAGGATGATGAAGAAGCATCAGATTTTGAAGCAAAGGAGACCCAAAAAACGTCCAAATAAGGGAGAGAGAAAAGAAGGAAGAGTTTGAACATTTGACCCAAATCCAAGGGTCCATATTGTGCCAAGTGTCACATTCTCATTCCATCTTCCATGAGCTCACATACACACATATACACTTGATTCTACCCCTTGATTTCTACACAAATCAATCTCAACCATTGACCTTGAAGTTACTAATGAGCTTCCTCTTCGGTAACCGATCAATTGGTCGGTAACTTTACCGTTTTGCCCCTAATTATGGTAATTCTCACTGAATCACCATCAAACACATTCTTTTGATTCCAATACACCATACATACGCCCTCCTCCTTATTTTTGTCCAATTTAGATGTTAATCTATAATTGAACTCAAATACAGGGTTTTGGCGCTACTCATAACACAAACGACTACAATTCACATCATATTCTCCAAAAAGGTTTATTTATCACTAATCACATCCACTTTTAGAGTCATTATCCATTAATCCACATTTGGAATCTTGCTAAACTGGGGCTTAGCAGTCCACTTATCTCAAGCTTATTCTCTAACCTCAAATCTCAAAATTCGGGGTATTACAATAACTAGGGTAAAAAAAATAAAAATAAAAGAATAGTTCTTTTCCAGTTAATTTTTAATTTTCACACGAATTTACAAGCTTACAAATTAATACATTCAACTTCAAAGTCCAAGGCTGAATTTTTCGGGAGAATAACAATTCAAAACCTTATAACAAGGTTAACACTAAATTGGGATCTCATCACAACTTAATTCCCAGAATTCAGTCTATTCATTGAAATTCTGAAATCCATATGAGGATCCAGGCGTGGGTCCCACAACTCCAAACAAGAATCCAATGCGGGATATCCTCCATCTCTATATAATACCTCTCGTTTTCTCGTTTATCATCATCATCGGGCCATTAGCTAGCAACTTGAGCACGCCGTCTCTCCAATGATGAAGTTTCAACTCCTTTCCATCATTCCTTTTCTCACTGTCAGCTTAGACTTTTTTTTTTATATTTTTTATACTTTTAATGCTCAATTATCCCAGTAAAATAAGTAAATATTATACAAATGATGACATTTTTATTTTTATATTTTTTTAAATATTATTGTTTTAGTTTTTGCTAGATAAAAAAAGTCATTTTAATTGGCAAATGATAGTTAAAATCTTAATAAATTTATTAAAATGATAAAAGTAACCATATGGGATTTAATATTATGAATCAAGATACAAATAAGTTGTTTGTTGAGGTAATAAATGGTCCTACCGTTAGAAGGAGAACACAAGTTAGAATCCTGTAAATCACTTGTTGGTAGAAACAAAAACCCTTTGCTCTCTAAGTTTTAAGAGGATAAACCCTTGATCAAATGATATTATAAATCAAAATTTTGAGGAAATTAAATTTAAATTTTGAAATGTCAGTGGTGATTTATAATTGACCAAAATTTAGGGGGTTATATATAACAGATCAAAGTTTAGGGGGTTTTATGAAACTAGTAATTTATATAGGATGCCACGTGTCATCATTTAATTTGATGTAGAAATTTTTGTTAAAAAGATAAATGTCAATTAACGACAGAGGTTAATAATAAAAAATAAAAGGTCCAGGGGGTTAAATTTTAATTTTGAAATATCCGGGAGTTATATACTGCCGATCCAAAGTTCAAGGGGCTCTGTATGATTTCTCTTAAAATAATTGGTAGGAAACTACTAAAATATCTACATCAATGAACTCTCTCAAGAACAAATAACACGAACGTTGTGATTTGAGGAAAAATTTCAAACGATCGCCTTAATAAAATATACATTATTATTTCATTATCACTTGGGAAAAATTATCTAATTGCATAGCTTCTTGGTGTTTTGCATAACAATGCCATTTAAGCAATTATTAAATGGACGACTTCTTTTCTCATTCAAATGAATTCCAGAATTGTTATAAAAAAAGTAATCCTAAAGTACTATAAAGCAAACTATCATTCGTCTATTGGATGATCTTACAAGCTTGCAAATTAATTTTATAGCATGTTTGGGAAACCCCAAAACCATGGTTTCAAAAGCCCTTTTTTACAAGTTGAGATAAACCTCCTCTCACATGTTTACATTGTAAATTGTAAAAACTAGTTTCCAAAAGCGAATCCAATAATTTTCAAATGAACTTACAAGCTTCCAAATTAATGCATTCAACTTGAAAGTCCAAGGCTGAACTGTTTGGTAGAATGACAATCCAAGACCTTATAAAAGGAAATATGATTTTTATACTATATTCAGATTATTCACATAAATAAATCTAAATTGGGATCTCATCACAACTTTATTCCCAGAACTAAGTCTGTACATTAGAATTATGAAATCTATATTAGGATCAAGGACTGGGTCCTATATCTCAAAACAAGAATCCAATGCGGGACATCCTCCGTCTCTATATAATACCTCTCGGTTTCTCGTTTATGATCATCATCTATCATCGACCATTAGCTAGCAACTTGAGCACTTCGTTCCTCCAACAATGAAGCTTTCACTCCTTTCCATCATTGCTTTTCTCACTGTGAGCTTAGACGCTCTTTCTGTGTTTTCTTTTTTTCATTTTTCCCCCCTCCCCGCAGAATTAATGTGAATCTGTATCTCTATATGACTACACACACACGAAATTGCAGGTTGTGCTGGTGGCAACGCATGCTGCCTTACCTCCTGAGATTTATTGGAAGTCTGTGCTTCCTAATACTCCCATGCCTGAACTCCTCAAAGATCTCCTCCACTCAACTGGTTAGAAAAGTTCATGGGTAGATTTTTTTATGAGTTTCAAAATTAGTTAAGGGTCAATTTTATCCTGGGAGTTTTCATGCAGGAGATGTGAGTGTTTAAAAGTTTTCTTGAATAAATATTGCCCCAAAGTGTTAAAAAATGAGCAATGTCGCCCCTTGCTATAAAAAATATAAAAGGTCGCTGTTGATATTTTAATAGTCGATATTAACTTTGTTTAGTTGTTCCTTTTTAAACACTTATGGGTGATATTGATTAAAAAAATCAGATACTCACAGCCCCTACACAAAAATTTTTGGGGAAAAATTTAACCTTCATGATAAATGCAATATATTCCGCTAAGTGCTTTCAGCTAATGTTGGCATGCAACTCAGGTGGTGGCACTACCATGCATGGTGTTGGTGGGATGGATGATAGCCTAGTTAGCAAATTTTACAATTACCGTGAACAAGATTTTCTTTCATCACGCTCCTCCAAGACCCAACTACTCCAACATTACAACTCCAATGAGACTCTCTTCTTTTTGGAAAAAGACTTGAAGGCTGGTAATAAAATGAACTTTCTCTTCCAGCGGACCTCCAACCATGCCTCCTTCCTACCTCGTGAGCTTGTAAAATCCATTCCCTTTTCTTCAAGCAAGGTATAGTGTCAGATTCATTCTACAGTGAACCAACAATAATCTCAAGAAAAGAGATGTAACCAAATCTTATGTTATCTGATATGTTTCGTTTGTGGTTATTTACTAACAGATGGATGAAATATTGTACAAGTATGAAGTGAAACGTGGGTCAGTAAGCGCCGAGCAAATGAAGCATATAATTAACATTTGTGAAGAGCCTGCAGGGATCAAAGGAGAAGAACGGTACTGTGCGACATCGTTAGAATCCATGGTTGATTTTGTGATTTTAAAGCTTGGAAAAAGTGTTAATGCTTTGTCCATGAACGTGAGGAAGCAAACAAAGAAAGAAGAATACACAACAATGAATGGAGTGAAGAAGGTGGGGGAGACACTGGTGGGGTGCCATAATCTGAATTACGTGTATGCTGTGTTTCTCTGTCACAAAATAGACAATACGGTTGCCTATACAGTGCCGTTGGAAGGTGTAGATGGGAGCAGAATTAAAGCTTTATGTGTTTGTCACAGAGACACATCAAATTGGAACCCAAAACATTTGTCCTTCCAATTGCTAAAAGTGAATCCAGGGACTGTTCCAATATGCCACTTCCTTAATCAAGATGCTGTTTTGTGGGTTCCCAAACAAAACTAATGTGAATTTGAGTGCTATGCTTAAAAAATGACGCCACGCTATCCATCTAGCCAATCCCTCTTAGACTTTGATGTTATTGTTGCTGCTCCTACTGTTTCAAAAATAAAGGCACATAGTGTGCGAAACCCCCATGTCAAAAGAATTTCAGTATTCTCTATCTGTCTCTCTCTCACCTAAATAAGAACTCTATGTACGCTTGTTTGCAGGCGATAGCATGGCTTGTTTATGTATATTGAAATATGATATGCACTTTGGATATTCTCAATTTCTCGTTTTCTCTTTCCATCACTGAAAACACAAAAAGAATCTCACATTAGCCCTTGGCATGCAACTTGGTCATTCTTCTCAAGACACAAAAGCGACTGTCTGAACAAAAAGAAACAAAGAAACAAAATAGTAGAAAGCAAAGAGATGATTATGTATATAGAGAGGATATGAATCTCATATAGAGCATTACTCTCTCCTACATCTGAAGGAATAAAAGCACTAGATATAGTGTAGAAACACGTACCGGGTCGAGTCGGATCCAGGTTTGAGAGCCCACGCAAGTATTAGACTACAAGAGTCTAATATGGAATTGCACAGCAATGCACCAGAACAAGTAAGATGGTAGATAAGAGGGTATTGCCAGAAAACTCAATGGCAGGGGTGATTTGCAATGGTAGAGGCACACCCTATTTATAGTGATCAGAGTGACCACTGATTAGGTAGTGTGTGTACCATTTTCTTGCTCTCCAAGATGGTAATTCAATTTGATTGATTCTCAATCAATTTCTTAATCATGGCGATTTGTTCCTTAATCACAATCCCATAATTAATTACCAACTCATTTATCAGGCCATAATTATTGCTAATTGATTTGTTATTTGATAAGGCCACTTATGTCCTTAATCAAATAGTCCAGCCCATCAAGGGAAGGCTTGGACCCAAAGTCCAACATCTTCCACTCACACTTGATGGGCCATCCATCTTGCGACTACATCTTCTTCTTGTTTCATACTTGGTGTCTGCCATGACCGCGTGGGCACAACATCTTCAGAACCTTTGGTACTTGTGAAACTAGAAATCCTCGATATCGGATCAGCATCCAAGGACACCCTTTTTGAACCTGTAAATTGTTGCCTCATATGCCCTAGGTCTGTGCATACACTCAACTCATGGCATATCTGATCCCTCTCGAGTCATAGTTCCTCTTGTTTCTGAACTTGACCCAGATTGTCTACTATGCACGTGGTATCCACACTTACTGGTTTTTCTTATAACCTGTAAGGGACATGTCACAGATGCCACTGCAAAAGGTGTACTTCAAGTTAGACCTTCCTTTTTGACTAAAAACATCGATATTTCCGGACTTGGTCGGTTTCCTAGCTTTTAGCTATCTGATTGAATCGTGTATGATCATGAAGCTTTGGCTAAAGTAGCTAGCCCTAAGTTAGGTTTTCAGGATGCCTGCCTAAGTCTTGAGGGCATCGTAGAAGGATTTTTCCTTCCTGGGACTCTCACCGTAGTAAACCAGGGATCTTTTACCTATGTCCCATATTGCAGTCATTCTCTCAAGCACATGCAATATGAATTGCATGCTACGGTGATTTTGTAGTGGTGTACGTCGATTTTACCTTTATCTTTCACCGTACAGACTTTAATTCAAAAAGCACTCAGCTTTGGAACCAGAACTTCCTTTTTACGATCATTCCCTTTTGGAACCTCGTTTGTAAAGCATAGTCCTTTGCCTGGCTATAGGTCTGATGATACATCGTTTGTAATCATGCCTCGATCCATGACGTATGTATATACATTCGGATCTCATCTCAGTTCAACTGAGGCAACTCAAGCGCAAAGATCTTCCTTACCCATCTCATAGTGATCATTTGCTCGTCCTATCATCCCACACCCTTACAAATCATGGGAAGACGATTGTTCGTGTGAGTGAACCAACCTTCCTGACCTGTACGACATACGGAATTGCATACCTCATGCCTATGCATTAATATATACACAATATATTTAAAAAACTGAAAATTCATCATTTTATTGCTTTGATAAAACAACGTTCAATACATTACATTCTACGCATGCCCAAAGCATTTACATGCTTAACAAAAGGGTTTATGGCAATTGGCTTTGTAAGGGGATCATCTAACATCTTATGAGTGGAAAGGTATTGAATGGTCACTTGTTTCTTAGTGATCATGCCTCTTACAAAATGATATTTAATGTCTATGTGCCTTGTCCTACTGTGGTCCTTAAGGTCCTTAGCATAGGCTATTGCGGCTTGACTATCGCAATGTATTAGAATAGGACCCTCCTTTATGCTTTTCATTCCTATATGTTCTAGAAATCTCTTAAGCCATACAACTTCTTAAACAGTGGTAGAACAAGCTATGTATTCATATTCCATGGATGACAGAGCCACACAGGTCTGTTTCTTGCTACTCCAGGAAATTGCTCCATTGTTTGGAGGTACGCGTATCCTGAGGTGGAGTGTCGTTCATCTATATCTCCTACCTAGTCGGCGTCAGAGTATCCTATTAGATGCATATCTCTACCTTGGTAACATAGCTCGTAATCCATGGTTCCCTTCAGGTACCTCATGATTCTTTTCACAACTTCCCAATGCTTCACTCCAGGGTTGGATTGAAAATGGCTTACAAGTCTGGCTGCGAAGCATATGTCTGGTCTAGTATAGAGCATAGCGTACATCAAGCTTCCAACTGCACTCGAGTATGGGACTCTTTTCATGTGTTTTATTTCGGATTCTTCCATGGGACACATGTCCGTGCTGAGGTGGTGTCTTTTAACCATAGGGGTATCCATAGGCTTGCAGTCTCTCATATTGAATCGTTCTAAGATCTTTGCTATGTATGTCTTTTGTGACAAGGATAGCAATCTTTTCGAATGATTCCTCTTTATCTTGACTCCCAAGATATATTCTGCTTTGCCCATGTCTTTCATTTCAAAGTTCAAGGATAACCAATCCTTGATTGTTTTGACTACCTTAAGACTCGTTCCGGCCATAAGTATATCATCTACATAAAGAGACAAGATCACAAAATCATCTCCAAACCGCTTTATGTAGACACAGTGGTCTTCTTCAATCATCTCGAAGTTGAATGAGGTCACTGCCTCTTGAAATTTTAGATACCGCTGTCTAGATGATTGTTTCAGTCCGTAGATAGACCTTAGGAGTTTGCAAACCTTTTGTTCACTTCCCTTTTCTATGAATCCCTCAGGCTGCTCCATATCTATCTCTTCATCTAGTTTTCCATTAAGGAATGTGGTTTTTACATCCATTTGATGTAACTCTAAGTCCATGCTTGCCACTATGGCGAGTATGAGTTTTATTGAGTTAAAACGTACCACATGTGAGAAGGTATCTTTATAATCTATCCCTTCTCGCTGGGTATACCCCTTAGTGACCAATCGTGCTTTGGGTTTGTCAATTAATCCATCTGCCTTTCGTTTATATTTGAGAACCCACTTGTTTCCAATTGCCTTTCGGCCTGGTGGCAAGTCAACCAATTCCCAAACTTGGTTAGCTTTCATGGAATTCATTTCCTCCTCTAAGGCCTTTTGCCATATTTCCTTAGCAGCTCCGGTTAGTGCTTCTTTAACGCTTTTCGGATCTTCCTCATTGTCTTCTAGATTGACAATGAGTACTTCCCCTTTAATGGAGGAGCGTTTTCTAGGGATTATATCCCTTTGGCATCTTCGGGGTTAGAGCTTTTCAGGATTCTCTTCCTGTGATTGATTATCATTTCCATGTTGTGAAAATGACTTATTTCTCCCACTTGGGTCAGTGAAATGAAGAGCGCCTTCAACTTCCTCACTCTCATATAGAGTTTCAGTTTGGTTAAGGCTTCCTCTACTAGGAAAATCTGCTTCTAGGAACACTGCGTCTCTTGACTCTACCTCAGTCATTGAGCAGTCCTCATTTTCACCAATGAAGACATATCCATTTGATTGCTCAGAGTATCTTATGAAGATACATTTCTTGCCTCAAGGTCCCAACTTTCCGTGTTTGTGAGACGAGTTGTGTATATAGGCCGCCGATCCCCATGGTTGGAAGACACTTAGATCTGGATTACGGCCTGTCCACAGCTCATAAGGGGTAGAAGTGACTGATTTAGAAGGCACTCGGTTAAGTATGAATGTCGCAGTCAACGATGCATCACCCCAATATGAAAATGGTAGTTCAGCTTGTGACATCATTGACCTAACCATATCTAGAAGAGTTCTATTTGTTCTCTCGGCCACCCCATTTTGTTGAGGAGTGCCGGGGATGGTCAGCTGTCTGACAATTCCTTTTTCATCACAGAGCGTTTTGAACTGTTCTGAGAGATACTCTCAACCTCTATCAGTTCTTGAGGCTTTAACCTTAAAGTTTAGTTGATTCTTAACTAGATTAAGGTACTTCCTAAAGCATTCTAAAGCTTCAGACTTGTGAGAGATCAAGTATACATGTCCATATCATGAAAAATCATCGATAAATGTAATGAAGTACCACGCTCCATGTCGTGCCCTCAAACTCATAGGTCCGCAGATATCTGAGTGAACTAGTTTAAGAGGATGTTCTGCTCTAGTTTCCTTTCTGAAGGGTTTCCTTATGCTTTTGTCAGCAAGGCAATGCTCACATAGAGACATTTCCTTTTTTGACACTTCTCCTAGCAATCCTTCATTTACTAGTTTGGTCATGCGTTCTTGATCAATGTGTCCTAATCTAGCATGCCATGTATCGTAATTATCATTAGATGGAATTGTATAGCAATTAATAGAATTAAAATCATAATTTATTAAAACAAATAAACCATCTGAAATACAACCAAATCCGAAATAATCGGTCCCATTTGAAATGTCAATAACTTGATTATGTAAGTTAACATTAAAATTGAATTTAACTAAAGAAATAACAGACATATGGTTTCTTCAGATCTCCGGAGCGTGGAGGACATCTTGCAAAATTAGGGTTCTCCCGCCTTGTAAAGTCAATTTACAGGTGCCGATCCCTTTAACTTCTACCATCGCATTGTTCCCAACGTAAAGCCATATGCTTCTAGCTAGTAGCTTGTGAAACTCTGTGAAGTTACCATGATCTTTGCTCACATGGTCTGTGGCCCATGAGTTTACAACCCACATAGGATTAGCCTCAGTTATAAAGGTAGTACTAGAAACAAAAAAAAATGAGAAGGGTTATCACATAGCACCTTGTTCTTCTCAGGGCAATCTTTTACAAAATGGACTTTCTTTTCGTAAGAGTAGCACTTGACCTTGGAAAGGTCTCGCTTCTTTGCAGGTTTCTTGTTCTTCTTGAAGGCATTCTTATCCTTCTTTGCCCTTGGGTTCCCCTTCTTCTTTTGGGGTCCCTTGCCTTTATTGGGCTTCCACTTCTGGGATGAAGCTTCTTTTTCTTCAGTTAAGAGTGCTTGACCATTGGTCTTTGCACTGTACATACTGTCATCCTCCAATTGGATGTGACGAGCAACGTCAGTAAAAGTCTTGATGGTGTTGTTGTGAGCTATGGTGTGTTTCATGTGATCCCAACTTGCAGGGAGTGAACTCACAACAGCTTGCACTTACTATGCTTCAGAAGGGTTCCTCCTGCCTCGATAAGTTCCCTTATCATATTCTGCATTTTCCTCAAATGCTGCCTTATGGTGGTGTTTGGACCCATCTTATAGTTGTCAAGCTTGACAGTGATTCTCCTGAGTCTCACATCAGAAGTACTATCAAACTCCTCTTTCAGTGCTGTCCATATGGCAGAAGCAGTAACATGTCCTTCAAATTGACATATCACATCATCGGTCATTACCACAAGTATTGTGATCCGAGATGATATCCTTTCTTTCCCAGGTAGCAAAAGCGTCATGTTCCCTTTGTGATGCATTAGGATCGGGTTGATGAAGCACATTGGTCAAGACGTCCATGACATCTTGTTCCTCCAAGAAATACGAGATCTTATGGCGCCACATGCCGAAGTTCTCACCATGCAACTTGTCTCCTCTAACGAGATCAGCAACAAAAGTCTTGCTTGTCATTTGAGCCATTTTTCTGTCACATAGACTGCATTTTCATTAGGTATGCAATTTCATTTTGAGATACTATCTCTTTGTTTAAGTAAGAGTAGAAATTAATAGAATGAGAGTTTGCTAGCTTCGTGTTCAGAAATCAACTAGGTTGACCCCCATCCCACTCAATCTAGTTTACCGCTCATTTTTCTTAATTTATATTCTTATTCAAACATATCCCCATAATTGTTTTTTCAAGAAAACACAATTCCAGAAAAAAAACATGCTCCCACTCAAATAAAGCATCATCAGGAAGTAGAATAAATAATTCCAAAAGAAATTTATTCATTAAGTAATAATCCATGAAAGGTTCATATAAGTTGCAATGAAAACAAATTCAAAAACAAGCAAACTATAACATGGATAATCAAGTTTCAATAACGAGGTATATCAATGCCAAAATCTAGAAAGGTTTTCCTAGCG
The DNA here is from genome assembly GCA_963210345.1 of Inga oerstediana. Lineage (NCBI taxonomy): Eukaryota > Viridiplantae > Streptophyta > Magnoliopsida > Fabales > Fabaceae > Inga > Inga oerstediana. The sequence goes on from OY723405.1 coordinate 45,174,061, forward strand.
TTATCTCTATGAGCTCCTTTATCCATATTGTTTATGCCTTTCTTGAAAACGTCTTTCCAAAATCCTAGGCCATGAAGATGACCCCTCTTTGTCACTTGCTCACGGTATTCCACCATAGCTCTTACGTAGAACTCAACGTCACTGGCGTTAGTGACTTGTCTGCCATATCCACAAATGACCCCATAGACGCTCTTAATTTGAACATATTTATCAGCATCTTTTTCAACAAGAGATTTGATTAAAGCACTAGTTTTTGGTCTATCGACCTCTTCCTCTTTGAACTCATCGAATATGAACTTTACTTTCTCTTCTTGCTTCACCTCGTCAGTTGTGTTGGAGTCTTGTTGTGACAAAGAGGAACCATTCTTATTGGTGCTCCCAACTCCACTTGAGGTCTTCACCTCTTTTTCATCATCAGAAGCTGGAGAATATTCAGGGGGAGTCCCATCAAAGAAATGGTAAATCTGTTTACTTGCCATAGCTGACCAATAATTGTTCATCACAAAGAAAAACAATTTTCAGAGCTCATTTTAAATAATTTAGGGTCAAAAATGCTAAAAAAAATATATAATATGTTATGAATAATTTCCAAAAGCATACAAACAATATACCAATTTGAAGATCATGAATTTACAAATTTTTAGGGCCAAAAAAATTCTAAAAATGCCCTTGCACGTGCCCCCATGCGGCACCTGAAGGTTTCTTGTTGAAAAAATTCATTTAAAAATAGGAAACTGTGAAGTTCCACTCTCGAGTGGTGGCGCATGTCTCTCTTGCGCCGCCCTAAGGACCTGATTTTGACACGGTGTCAAAACTACTGGACTTGTCTCGGTGCACTGAGTCCGATGATGTCCTTGATTGGCCCATATGGCCTTGGGGTAGGTCCCACGCGCCACAGAGCCGCGCTGAATTTTTTTTTAAAAAGAATTTTAAAAAATAAGAAAAAAGGTTTTTTTTTGAAATTGGGTTGGGCCGGTTCGGGTCAGTTGAACCGGCCCATTGTCCTTTGAATCAGGTTTCGAGTCGACTGACCCGAAATGCTGCGTTTCACTTGATTGAAACGCAGCGCCCCCCACTGGCCGAAACTACGTCGTTTCTGCTAGTGCCTAAACGCCATCGTTTCACTTAGTTAAACAGTGTGTTTCGGGGTGCTGGCCAAAATGATGTCGTTTTGGCCCCCCTGGGTCATCTTCTTCCTCTGAAACCCGGCCGGAGCTTCGGCGGGTCCGTCGTGACCCGCCCGGCTTTTACCCCTTATATCTCCCTCGTCCGACCTCTATTTCAAGCGATTCCGGTGCCGTTGGAACCATCTCCTCGAGTACTTCACGTTCATCACCTCTTTTCACATAGAGGCTCACGTTTTTGAAGACCCAATTCTTGAAGCTCATCGATGATCGTCAGATTCACACAGAAAACACGGTCCTTCTCTTTTTTCTTACATTTAATGATCTCATGCAGTTACTTATATGTTCAAGTTGTCATTTTTGGAGTCACACAGTTTCCAGACACAAACGATGAATTCACAGAGAAAAGAAAATGAGAAGAGAGAGAGAGAGCATATTCAATCATGATCTTTAAAGAATAAAGGGACATGCTTCAAGGATATAGGATCATGCTTATAAATGAAAAACACAGTGCACAGGATACAAGCATGTGAACAAGAAACGAAAATTGGAAAAAAATATGCAACAGAGTGGAGAGAGAGAGACGAAGGGAGTGGCGCATGTTCATATATACATATGCATGCTTCACAGACATGCAGATACACAGAGTAGCAGCGGAATAAAAAAATATATGAACTTGTGCAAACAAAAAAATATATATATACTTGGCGTGGTCATTTTTGGACATATATATATGTATATATTTAAAAAAATGGCAGAACACATATCATATACAGCCACAAGATCAGGCAGGCTCTGATACCAATGAAGGAATAAAAGCACTAGATATAGTGTAGAAACACGTACCGGGTCGAGTCGGATCCAGGTTTGAGAGCCCACGCAAGTATTAGACTACAAGAGTCTAATATGGAATTGCATAGCAATGCACCAGAACAAGCAAGATGGTAGATAAGAGGGGATTGCCAGAAAACTCAATAGTAGGGGTGATTTGCAATGGTAGAGGCACACCCTATTTATATTGATCAGAGTGACCACTTATTAGGTAGTGTGTGCACCATTTTCTTGCTCTCCAAGATGGTAATTCAATTTGATTGATTCTCAATCAATTTCTTAATCATGGTGGTTTTTTCCTTAATCACAACCCCACAATTAATTACCAACTCATTTATCAAGCCACAATTATTGGTAATTGATTTGTTATTTGATAAGGCCACTTATGTCCTTAATCAAATAGTCTGGTCCATCAAGGGCGGACTTGGACCCAAAGTCCAACAACGTCTTTAGTGTATATCTTTGAAAATATGCAGTATAATTGATACAATTTAGCTAAAATGGGAAAATTAATTAGCAATCTCTCATAAGAGAAATCTAATCACTAAAAAAAATCCCATGAATTGTCAATATGCCATAATCCGTTGCCATTGCCATGCTGCTAATTTATTATGGACCTTTTAGTAATTAATTTCTTATATGTGACTCCTTAGTAAGTTTTCGTAAAAGTAATGCTCAAAATATTGAATAGTATTGAAGCATAGATTACCATTGATAACTAGAAATCCACCCCTGCATTTCACGGCCATATATTATATTATATTCACATAAAATAAATTTAAATGGCTGTAAAAAAAATCAAATTTTTAAATACATAGATTAATACTACACATAAGTCTTGAAAATATTTTGAAGTTTGAATCAACTTGTTAGTTTTGATAATCTTCATTTACTTTCAAAATTAAAGGTATACAAAAGAAGGGGTGACAAAATAATCTAATATTTCAACAAAAGTATTAAATTATGCCAATAGATTAAATTTTTCCAGCACATGCATTCCTTGTACAATAACATGACACTATACGAGTTCATCGAGGAATAGTGTTCCAGTCTTTCTAGTGCAAGTGACTTCCACCTAGAAACTCATTTCTAGCGTACCAAACAACACCGTTTTAGGGTTTGCGAAGACCCTATTTTGTTCAGGCCCGATTTAAAATATAAACATAATAAAAAGACAAAAATAAATGAAAATTCGCTTATTGATGATAATTGGTGTCTAAATTGGCAATCATCATTAAAGGGACAAATCAAAAAAGAGAAAATAAGAAAATCCTCTTATTGATGATGATTGGTGTCTAAATTGACAATCATCATTAAATGAAAATAAAAATAAAAAAGAAAAAAAGTTCTCTTATTGATGATGATTGGCATTCAAATTGGCATTGTTATTCATTAAAGGAAAATATATATATATATATATATACACATAGTACAAAAAATATCTCTCATTCATAGGTTTAAATTAGGAAATTGATGGTAAGAAAAATATATAAAAAAATAAATAAAAAACGAAAATTAAAAATGAAAAAAAAAATCTCTCATTTATGTTGATAGTTTTAAATTAGGAAATTAATTGTGGAAAAATAAAAAAAATTAAAAATGAAAATTAAAAAAACAAATCTCTCATTGATGGTGATTAGGTCAAGCTAGGAAGTTTTATTACTAAAAAATATAAAAAATAAAAAAGAAAAATTAAAAAAAGAAAAAAATCTCCATTGATGGTGATTGGGTCAAGTTAGAAAAAGGATTTATGAAGAAAAGTCTACCTTAAGAATATAAATAGGGGAGTAAGGGTTGAAACAAGGCACAAGAATTTGACAAGAAAATTTTGAGAGAAAAATGATGGCAAGGTAGAAAGCTAATATAATTTTCTCATTTCATTGTTCATACATAATTCTCATAGGGAAGGGTAGTTGACATAATAGGCCATCTTGTTTTGCCTTGTCCAAATAAGTTGTTAATATTCTTACCTAGGCCAATGAACATTTCTAGTTAGCGATGGAGGCATACCCGTTTAAATATTGGGCAAATCCTTAGATGTAAGGCTTGGAAGAGTTTTGTTAGTTTTCCATTTATTTGCTTTATATTCACTGCTCTTTGATTATGATTAAATTCGCATGCTCCTCTTTTATTTGTGGCAATGTTCAGCCACTTGTACAGATGATATGTTTGACCAACTCTTCCTCCACTATGCTTTTTTATGACTTTGTTCAAGTCTTGATGCTTATCTCAATGACCCACACAATCACACCAAGAAGTACGTGAATCATCTACTTTAATATTTGTTAACATTGCTAGACATGTTGCGTTTGGGATCAAGAGGTAAGTATTGCCTTGTCTTCTAATGGTGCTAGGTGTCTTGCTTGATAGCTATAGATAATATGATTATCATTGCCTCATGTCTTCTAAAGGTACGCACTCTTGCCATGTCATTAATGATCTTTTTGCCTTCTTGAACATTCTACAATGAATGATATGATGAGAATGAAATTCCTTGTTGGCTTAATAAACTCTCATCCTTTTTTTTCCTTTGCAAATAAAAAGTTTCAGAAATTTAAAAAAAGAGAGTTTCTTTTCTTAAAATAAACAAATTTGGATTCATATGAGAAAATAAAGAAAATGTTTTTTAAAAAATTAAAAAACACAAACCAAATAAAAACTATTTTTTCAAATAAATTAAATAAACTTTTTTTCTAAAAAAACACCAACCAAGAGCCACGCTTTTCTACCCCTAACGAACTACATGGGCTTTTATCTCTCTAAAGGGTAGACCCTAGGTTTTCATCCTAGGTCAAGTTCAGCTTTGTAAATAAATATATTTCTTCCCTTATTTTTATTTTGCAAATAAACAATATTTTTTATTAGTCTTACTTTATTTCTTTTTTGTAAATATGAATTTTTATCTCTTTTTGGGTAATTATAATAAAATTAAAGGCCATATTCATTTTTAAATAATTGATTCATGGTAACTGTTCTTATGAGCAGGTGCTGTGGGGTGCTTGATACCTTCCCCATGCACAATCAACTCCCAAACCTAATGTGATTTTCTTTTTTTAAAAAAAAAGGTTTCCAAAATTATCTTATTTTAAAATATTGGTGGCGACTCCATATTTTCCAAATTTCGGGTTCTACAGCTTGACGACTCTACTGGGAACATGTTTGAGAGTCAAGCCCATTTAAGTTAAATGTTTAAAAATAATGTGGCCTAAATTTTATTTTAATTACCCTTTTTTTTATTTTCTTGTGAGAATATTTGTTTTTATTTATTAAATTCTTTATTCATCTATTTTTTTTATTTTCTATCTATCTTGTGATATGCTTAGTAGATGAGGGTTGGGTAGAACCTAGGCCCAGAGGTTGGTATGCTCTCCACACATACTGGACATATACAATATTCTCCTCACACATATTTTGGCCCCTATACCCTGGTCTGGGAGTTCCTCAGGTGAGTGGAAATTTCTAGTGGTCTCCCTGTGGGGTTTTTGGAACCCCCTGAGGTTACTGTGAAGACTTCATCCAAGCTGTTACTCATTTGATGAGGTTGATCCCTGTGGGGTTTTTAGAACCCCCTGAAGGTCAATTTCGTTAAATGGGGTCTTCATCTTTATAATGGGGGTAGTTAGGAGGCCTTTATCATTGAGAATTAGAACCACATTGAAATCATTGCACCTATTTTTGGAAATTTTTGACCTACCAATTAATTAGTACTTGCCTTTCTTAGGGTAGATATCCCAAACTAGGGTTATTCATAAAATAGGACACTCAAGTGCATATATTTATTTATTGTTGATAATCTTTATTGTCATCCATGCATAATCAATGAATTCCCTAGGATCAAGAGACTAATTGTCACTTTACCTGAGTATGTATCTAGCGTTACTCCACATAAAGATACATTATAAGGACGGTGTATGCATTAGATAGTCAACCCTAGTCTAAGGGTCTATGACCCAAAAAGACCATTATCTCATCAAATCTATCAGTTAGAAAATATCTTAATGAGAGACAATCCTTTAAGACTCATGAGGGGTCATTACATCATTTATCAGCATTTTAGCTTCATTTTGATATGGGTCTTGGACATAATAATCATTTTTCAAAACCGTTAGCCATGTAATAGCTTAGGTCGTATGCTGGTTAAAGAGCACTCCATCCTCCTTATGAGGTATGGATCTCTTAAGGTGGTGGATTTCTTTTTCTTACTGTCCATCACCCATATCAAGGCTAGAAAGCACACGTAATCATTTGCATAGCATGCATTTGGAAATACTTTCTCACTCTTCCTTCTCTTTTCCTTAATGAAGGGCAAGCGAGTTATCTTACAACTAAAAATTTGGCATAAAGGTTAAATGGCACAAAAACTAGATCTAAATAAAGTTCCTACAGGAAAGATGTATAAAGTGAAGGGCATCAGACTAACTATAGGAATAAAACCACTTGAAGGCCTGATTCGGTTAAGACACCACATTCATGGTTCAGTCAAATTGGGCTTCATGAAGAAGTATAGAAACATCATTGATTTGTTACATGTGCCTGTGCATATTGATGTTATCGTAGAGTTGGGCTAGTATTGGGATGCCTCTTTAAGATACTTCACTTTCTCTGATTTTCAGTTGGCCTTAACCCTTGAAGAATATGGGGAAATCCTTAGGATGTCGATTAAAAGGAACGATAAGATCTACCATTATCCAGACTAGCTACCTTCTCAAGGAGGAATAACGAAGCTATTGGGGGTTTACATGGAGGAAGTATAGATTGTGGGCACCGGACCGAACAAGTCAAAGGGATTAAAAGGACTATAGTAGAAGCTTGGTTAGCAAGATTAGCGGAGAATAAAGATTGGGAGAGATTTTGTACGGTTTTTGCCTTTGCTATTTATGGCATGATCCTTTTTCCTTTATCAGCAGGAATAATCGACTTTGGAGCTATCAGTGTCTTTCAATCAGTTGAATAATATATTGTCTTGCATTACTTGAGGAATGGATGTTGAGTCATATGTATGGAAAGAAGTACTTCCAGGAAAGGCATGACAAGTTTACTAATCCACTAATGGCTTTCAATCATCTTCAATCAAACAAAAATGATTGGAGGAAGGAGTTCTCATAGTTAACAGAAGATTCTCTCTTACGGAAAGTTAAATGGTGGGAGGATGAAGAGATTATCCATCACTACGAAGACTTTTCTAATGTTCCTCTCATGGGACCAAGAGGATGTATTAATCACAACCCTTCTTTAGCATTAAGGCAATTAGCATTTCGGCAAAAAGATCCCTCTAGGGAAGAAGTGCAAGCATATACTTCTTGTACGAAGAAGAGGGCATGAGGGACTTGTGTTAAGAAATCAAAGAAGCTTGGAGCAAGATAGCATACAAGGGAAAGGCTAAGCTAGGGAAGCGAGAAATAGGCTCAACTTCAGGCTATAAGGACTGGCTTAAAGACATAATTAAAGGAGCCAATCCATCTTATTCTCCTCAACATCCTTTACTAGAAAACAATGCCCAAGAAGTAAATATAGAATTCGAAAGGCGCTTGAAAATAAGAGAAAAGGAACTAGAGGAGTTGTCTGTGATGGAATCTCAAAATAAGAGAAAGATGAGTCAGCTAGAGGACAAATGTGCATACCTCTAAGAAAAATTGATAGAAAAGAGAAAGATAAGAGATTTAGAAGAATGCTCAAGAATCATGAAGCAGGAAGAAGAAAACAAAAGCTTAAAAGGGCCATGCAAGAAAATGACAGGCAAGTGAAGAACAATAGAGTTTGACAATTGAAGATGACTACAGAAATATAGTTGCTCGAAGAGAAATTGCAAGACAATGCCCCCCTTAAAAAATTGCAAGGGGAAGTTGATATTCTTACTCAACTCTTAGAAAGCAAGAAGGGTGAATTAGTTGCTGCAAGAGCCAGTAGTACTGAAACCATCTAGAGCCTTATGGACAAGCTGAATCATGAAAGGAAAGTTTTAGAAAACTGGGAGCTCCTCTACCATAGACAAGTTGTTGTAACAGAAGAATGGGTAAAGAGGTGTAGTAACTTAATCAACTTTGCTAACACCAGAATCCCAGAATTTGCTAGCACATTAAAATGCACTAAAGGCATGATTATTCCTTTGAATCCACCAGCAGAGATTATTGAATTTTTCTACTTATGTAGTCAAATAGTAGAGGAACTCAAACTTGTAACTAAATTTTGATATTATCAAATAAAAGTATATCTCGCCCCATTTACTATCATTTTTTGCATGCTATCACTATGATCAATAATGAGATCTTGGGCTAGGATGGGATTCAAGGTCCCCCCTGTCTAATGATCAACTCTAGTTCTCCCTGTAGAATAAAGGATTCTCTGAGGAGGCTAGATGACACTTGTTTCAGAGGAATATATACTGACTGAACACTCACCAATGACAAGATCTTGGCTAGGATAGGACTCAAATGGTAGTTATAACATAATTAAATAGTTAATAAAGTAATTAGGAGTATAAAGGAACACATCTATGAAGTTAGAATCAAAAAACCCCAATTTTTCCAAAAGTCTTGTGAGTTTTGACTAGAGTTAGATGGAAGGGTTAGAGTTGGATTTTTGATGTTTTGATGATTCCATTAAGTTCATGATGGAAAATTAAGTGGGGTTACAGTTGGCCACTTTTTCGAAAAAGCCCGAAAAAGTATAATTATGAAAGTACCCCTTAGAACCGGAAAGCGGGGCTTCCAAGGGCATATCTATCTTTTGATAGTGAATTTAGTAATTTCAAGTCCAGAAATGGATTCCTTGGGCAAAAATATGTCAAAATAACCCCAGTCAAAATTTTGGGAAAAGTACAGTCGGATCAGGTACTGCGGCTAGGCCCTGGAGGCATTTTGGTAAATTTTCACAATAGGCTAATAGAGCCACTAGAAACACTATGGAAGTGTCTAAAAGGGTACATGAATGAGTTTTAACCTAATTCTTGTACATTTGATACTTTAGGACTGAGTGGGGACCTTGTGCTTGGTACGTTTTACCGGGCACACAAAATGGGGTGAAAGAGACTTGAGGTAGGGATCCATCATATATCATGCCATATTTCATATGATTGTGTGGTTGCCATTGTTTGTGCTTTTATTAATCAACATGGTATGCCTAGAAGAGGCAATTAGTGCCGAAAGTGCACTTACACCTGGGGGTTGGGTAAGAATCCAACCGGTGTACGATTAGTAGGGCAGGAGCCCTATTCATGTATACATGACAATAATGTTTTATATTGTTTATTAATAGGTGCATACATAGTACATATCATATCTACTTTTCACATTTTATATGAATGATAGTATGCTGCTACTGGGATTCCTTGGAATCTCACCCCTTTTTCTAAACAAACATATGTTAGCAAGTGCCAGTGGCTCAAAAGGCAAGGACGTAGATACAGCACACTGAAGGGCATGTTTCCCGAGATGAAGATCATGGTTATATATAGTCTGAATTGGGAATATTTTTGGACATTCTGTAAATGTGTGTAAATATTATCAGATTCTATACAATTGAATCTGGTTTGTAAACAAAGGCTTTTATCAGTATATTTTTACTTTTTTTGTATGCCTGTGAAACTTGGTCTCTATTACTCTATGAATATCGTAATGAAAACGGGTGTTGACACCCTTCATATTAGCTTTGGTACTGTGTTTTTTTCGAAATGACATAATTTGTTATTTATTTCTACCTTTGAGATTATACCCTCTAAGGTCTCTATTTCCATCTAGGAAAATTCGATAATTTTAACAGAGTACTCTTAGATATCAATTCTTTTGTCTTTCTACTAATGGAGATATAAAATGATTATCTTATTGTCTGTTAGGCTTGTAAGTTAGTCCCTTGTGTATCATTTTCTTGTTATGACAGTTATCTTAGGACATTTTCATTAATGGTTTCATCAAATTTTGCTCTGTACATGTATTGGTATACTTGACTAGCTCTTTTGTTTCTTTTGCAGGAATTTAATTCCAATTGGCTACAAGCATCAAGGAGCCAACTTGTTGCAATAGGTTCACATTTACCTGATCTAGTGAGTTATTTTCTCTGAACATTTTGTAGTACAGTGTTAAAATATAATCTCCTTTATGTTCCAAAAAAAAAAGAATTATCACCCTTTTTGTTTCAGCCTGCACATAGGAAATAGTAATGAGTTCATTCTCCATTTGAAAGGTGTTCTTTCACTAATTATTGGAAATGTGTTCTTTCACAAGTTCTGCCAATTTTATAAATGTGTAGTTGTTAAGATACATGATGTAATTTATTTCATTTTCATTTACATGTATTTTGACTCATGTTAGTTCATGTATGTAGTTTATGAACCTTTGTATGATCAATAGTTGTTTGATTAAATTTGTTCACACTTTAATTGCAAGATTGGCATATTTTTTATTAATTATTGTCAAGTTTTTATCCTATGAGTTGTTGTTTTTCATCATTTATTTACAGTTGTCATAGCTTACTCAAAGTTATTTGATAGTAAAAAAAATAGGGCGCTTTTTTTTTTGGATTGGGGTGATTTTAAAATCCTTCCAATCCAAAAAAATGCCCTATTTATTTTTTTAAAATAAATTGTCACTTTTTAAACCAGTTGTGGAGGAGATCATGTCTAAAAAGTCTGAATTTTAAGATCGATTTTGTAAAATATGAGGTCTAAAAAAGACTTTTTTGATCGGTTTTTAAAATAAATAGTCTTAAAAGTATAACTTTTAAGATCGGTTATTAAAAATGAGGTCTAAAAGAATTTTTTAGACCGGTTTTCAGAACAACCGGTCTAAAAAGTCCGGACTTTTTCGACTTGGTCTTCCAGCAACCGGTCTAAAAAGTGAATTTTAAGATCGGTTGCTTAACCGGTCTAAACAATAATAGACTTTTTAAACAGGCTATATCAAGACCTCATCCAGAACCGGTCTAAAAAGTGATCTTTCCACCTGTGTTAATACATAGCCACAAATGCTCTAATCCATATATTTATTATCAAATAATCATTTTCCCTCTTATTTCTCCTCATTTAACTGAAATTATTAAGATCAAAAGGGATAAATAATTTCTTCTTGTTTTGTTGGCAAATTACCATTTTGCCATTATATTTTTGTGATTTTCTCACAAGCTGATAAAATTTTCATCAAACTTTGAAAATTCATAACTAATTGTACATATGTCCAATTGGTATGGTTCCAAAGGCTATTTGACCCTTATTAAGTCTATTGTTAGGGACAAATATAGCCATAAGCCAACTAGAAGCTCATAATTCCCAAAATTTCCATTTTTGGATGTTGTTACAGAAACTTGCCAGTTTCATCGGGCTAACTTCAAAAATTTATAACTCTTTGTGTATAACTCCAAATGACTTATATCAGCTCCAAATGACTTATATGACCTATCAAATTAAAGCTTAATAAGTTTATTGTCATTCAGAAAACTTTCATAAGCATTGAACATCATTTGCCTATCTTAAAATGTCACATAACTAGATTGCCCTAGTGGAAAATACCCTGGCGGTAAATTGTAACTTTGAGAGTTCTTCCAATGATCTGAAATTCATAACCTGATTTAGGCTTATTCTCAAGCCTCTAATTCTAAAATTTGGGATATTACAACAGATTGAAGCAAGACACAAGAATTTGGGGAGAGCAAGGAGGCATCGTAGATAGCTAATTTCTAAACATATCTTGTAGTGGGTTCATTGTAAGTGGTGCCTTCTTGTTCCTTTTGATACTATCTCTCCTCTTGGATATTCCCATATGTTCATTTGATCTTCTTCTATTGTTTCTTATGTGCTTGATTAAATTAAACATATCTATGAACTTGAGTTTATACAATGTCACAAATTATGTATTAACTTACCTATTGGCTTGCTACTGATTATTTCATTTCTAAGCCAAAAGGTAGCAAACTATCATGCATGAATATTGTGAACATGTGGTGATTTTGTAAGTGCCATAATTTTATTATATAACCCCTTTACTTTGTCTCTTTCATAGCAACCCTCAAAGCACCGGAGGTACATCCTCTCACCATGTCTTTATTGATTTTCTTGCCATTTTGGACTTTCTACAATGAATGATATGTGGAGAATGAAATTTCTTGTTAGCTTGATGAACTATTGTTTTAATTTCTTTTAAAAATAAAAATGTTTCAAAATAGAAGAAAAAGAGGTTCTTTTCTTAAAATAAATTAATTTAGTTTAATATGAGAAAATAAAGGAAATGCTTTTAAAAAAACACACAAACAAACAAAAAATAATTTCCTCAAAATAAATTAAGTAAATCTTTTTCCTAAAAGACATCAACCAAGCGCCACGACTTTTGTCAGACCCTATCTTTATTTCGACATTTAATAGAGTGTTTGCGTGCAGTTTAGTGAACATATAGAAATAGTATGTACATACTGATATAAAGTACTTGATTACGTTACAAGAATTCCTGATAAGGTTTGTACATAATACTTACAGATTCCAAGAATAATAATAAAATTCACAGATAACTAATGACTCGTTTGAATTGGACCAGAACCTTCAGTTGCCAGTTTTTACATCTTTGCCCTTAGAGTTGTTTCCTTTAGTTGGATAAGCATGCAATTATGGAAAGGGTGAGACTCATACGAGTCTCAATAGAAACATACTATCAATCATATAAAATATGATAAATAAATACGCAATGCACCACATAGTGTAATAGAAAATTCATACTGTAACATGTTTATGCAAACTGTTCAGAGCTGAATGACTGTTTGGACTCCTACTTGTTTGTCACCTTAGTTGGGTCCTAGACCACAGCTAAGTGTTGTTCATACTGTATATATCATAGCTGGGTCCTAATAAGCCAGCTGGTACTTGTGTTTTTCCTACCGAATAGTACTTGTGCTTTTCTCGTACTATAGCTAGATATTGTGCCCCAGGCACTGTTCATATCACAAAATATGGCATACATACAACATATAAAAAATCACATATTTTCTGAGAGATAGAGTTACTACCTGAATTGCCTTTTCCTTGCCTATTTATCGCTCCATTATCCTTTGTTCGGCTTGGGCTATTGGCAAGTCCTAAAATTCCAAATTTATAATAAATAAGTTATTACTTATTCTTGTCTTATTCTAAACTCATGTTGTTGGTTATCTGTCTCAAAAGTGTATATTGACCAAAATAACCCTGGGGGACCTGATCTAAACTCCTTTTTACACGGTCTAACTGTACTTTACCAAAAATTATGACACAGGCTATTCCTAAACAATTTCATGTGTATAATCCATTTTTGACCTCAGATTTGACAAATTCATGCTCAAATTACTAGAATACCCCTGACAGCCACTATGTTAGTGTTGGAAATTGTGCCCTAGAGGGCAATCATTGTACTTTGAACATTATTAATTTAATAAATTTTCTTTATTATGTTATCATATTATTTGCATGTTCACTGTGATCACTGTATCCATGGACAAATCATAAAGAGTGCCCTAAATGTCCCTAGTCAGTCATTTATGCAGGAGTAGAGATAAAATAAGACCAGTATGACTTTGATAAGATATAGAGATACGAATCAAAGTCTTAGGCACTTGTAAGAGTACAAGGTGCTGGACCGACCCATTATGAGAAAGCTGCATAGATCAAGTCATAATCTTATCTCATGTATAACTACATCACAAAGCCCTTCAACCTGAGGTTATCATAAATTCCTACATAAGAGTTGTTAAGCTTTGAACTAGTCAAAAGTCACCTTTGATCAGGTGATGATAAAGGCTACGATAGGGCTTGGTGGTTTTTCATTTAGAGGAATATAAATGGTCAAGATGGAATTTGTCTCTCGCATTAGTGGTGAGATATTATTGGGGCCCTCAATAAGTGAGTCTGAGAAATGTATGGCCATACTACGATGGAAAGGAGTTTCCATTTCTATTTTCAGACTACTCAGGAATCAGGAAAGTAATGGTCAGGAACATGATGATGACATCATCCATGCCTCATCCTTGACTGAAATATCGTGTGACAAAAGGGACATGATATGGTTATATAACAGGTTGTATCGTGTTGACGATCCTCATATGGATTGGGTAGTTGTAATGTCTTGCTAGAGGCTGGTTACGAATTATGGGTTAGTACAGTTATTAGCTCACTGTCAACTTCCTATAGGCCTACATGGTTGCACACAACAATGGCCCAACACAAGACAATGTTTAATCTTGGGTGGACAAATTTTATATTTATATATACATATAAATATAAAATTCATGGAAAAAAAATTAATAATGTTATATATATGTATTTTCGAAATACATATATATATATGATAATATTACTAAATTATGTTAGTTTCAAATTTAGTTTTATTGGATAAATTAAATTTAATAACTAATATGATAGAGATATAATATCTCAGATTTAATTTATAAGGATAAATTAAATCTATTGGCTCTTTATTCGGATTAAATAAATGGGTAAAATTAAAACTGTTGGATAGATTTAATTAAATTGAATTTATTTAATTAGCTCATCAAGATAATTAAGGGTTAATTAATTTCGAAATTAATCAAGATCAATTTTGAAATCCCAACATAGCCCTCATAAGTTATAAAAATGATAGAGCAAAGAAACTCATGTACGGATGAAAATTTAGAGCCATAAGGAAACCCTAAGAGATATTAGAGGCGCTAGCATGTAGTCTGTGTTGGAGACACATATGTATGGAAACTGGAAGAGGGAGCGAATATGAGGTGTTGGCTCCTTGAGATCGAAAACCCAAAACTAATAAAAAGGTATGATTCTTTCTAACTCGATTTAAACGCCATTGATAAATCCACAGTTGGGATTGGTGAAATTTTAAACTTTCGTTGTGCCAGCCAATCTTAACAGTAGTATCAAAGCCAAATCAATTGTGCATTTAAATTGAGTTTATGTTCTTATGCATGTGATATATATGGGATATATATGTATGTTTATAAGAAAAAGACCAAATATGTATCTAATATGGTTAAAGAAATCTGCTGCGTATTGTGTGCGATCTTAAAATCTGTTTACAGTCTTAATTAAATTGAACTATATGAAATCTACTGCACATTGTATGCGATCTTGAAATCTGTTTTCGGTTTTAATTAAGTCGAATTGTATGCGATCTGTTGCTAGTGTCACAATTTCTGTTCTGGATTGGATCCTAAACTGGAACTCATCATTTTTTGTTTTGAATTGGTTGAAGCTCATGGCTGGTTGCAAGAGTAACGGGGTCTAGTTTGGATCTCTATTCAGGTTTTAGGGATCTAAAGTTTGGGGAAGATGATTCGAACTAGAAGTGTTCTGGGCCATTTTTCAAACTGGGCTGAAATCCTTTTGAATTGTTTATAGCGCGACTGCCATGACTTACTGTTCATAGCGCGATATAAGCTAATCATGATATTTATTGCTTTTCATATTATATGAACTGTTACTTGTTGTGGTTTATTCTTCAAAATTGTTTGGGTATGGTGAATAATATGGCTTTTGTTTTTACAAAGGGTTGTAATATTTAAATACGGCATGTGTGCCGTGCCTTACTCTAAATACTCTGAATGTACATTCTATTCTCGTCTCACTCCCCCCGTATGTTTAAATGAGGTTTCTTTCAATGTATTTCTTTTCTTATTTAGAGAAGTCCTCTCATTAGCTTGGGAGGATTTTAGGTTAGGTGAGTCATGTTGTGTCATGTTTAAATTATGCTATTAATTAGATCATTGCATGATACTTTTGTGTTTATATGTAGTTATCTGTATGAGATACAATGACGATTGCATTCATATAAACAAAACTAATTGATTAAGCCCTCCAAATCAAATCTTAAGTCATAATGCCATCAATTAATGAATACTTATCAAAAACCTAGATCGCTTAATTATAGGAGCCACTAAAGTGGATACTTTTGAGTTATCTTGGTGAGACAAAGCATGAGGAATGGTGCTACTCACAAAATTCATTATTGTTTTGACTTAATTGAGATTAAAAAAACAGTTTTGGATCTCAAGGTATTAGATGGGATTAAACATACCAGATCATATGATGATCGAATTCCATAAACATCTAAGAGTTACATATGATGTAATTGGTAAAGAGGTTACCTACCTAAATAACTCAAATTTAAGCTCCTAGCCAAAGCGGACTTAAATTTAGGCGAAATATGTATCTTAGCCTACTAATTATTATATTGTGGGTTGTTAATTTAGTGAAAGATTACTAACTAACTTTACAAATTTTAACTGTAAAATCATGTCAACTAGTAATACTGCTACACTATCGTTGTGATCGGTCCATGAGAAGGACAAACTCAATGGGATGAACTTTCTTGACTAGTTCAAGAACTTGAGAATTGTTCTCAAACAAGAAAGAAAGGCTTATGTCCTTGATCAACCTATTCCTGAGGAGCCTACAGCCAATGCTCTAAGAGCTTAGAGAGATGCTTACACGAAGCATAAGGATGACTCTGTGGATATAGGTTGCTTGATGCTTGCCACCATGATTCCAGAACTCCAAAGAGATCTGGAACTTATCAAGGCTTATGAGATGATTGTCCATCTCAAGGAAATGTTTCAGCAACAGGTAAGGCAAGAAAGGTGTGAGACCAAAAAAGCCTTACATTCCTGCAAGATAGCTGAAGGTACATTAGTTAGTACTCATGTGTTAAAGATGAAAAGCTATATTGATCACCTTGAGAGGCTTGAATTTCCCATAAGCCAGGAGCTAGCTATAAATTTGATCTTGAATTCACTCCCAGAAAGTTATGACCAGTTTGTTATGAACTATAATATGAACAATATGGAGAAATCAATTTCTGAATTGCATAGGATGTTTAAGACTGCTGAGCAGAAG
Organism: Inga oerstediana; assembly: GCA_963210345.1. Classification (NCBI taxonomy): domain Eukaryota; kingdom Viridiplantae; phylum Streptophyta; class Magnoliopsida; order Fabales; family Fabaceae; genus Inga; species Inga oerstediana. The sequence continues at coordinate 45,190,852 of OY723405.1, forward strand.
ATTAAGAAAAGGCCCAGTAATGTTTTGATCGTTAAAAAAGGAAAGGGTATGAAAAAGAAAGGGAAAGGCAAATGGAAGGGTTATGGCTCAGGTGGTAAGACCAAAAAGTCAAACAAGCCCACACTCAAGAAGGCAAGCCTCTAAGGAAGGAGTCTTCTACTTCTGATATGAACCCAATTATTAGAAGAGGAATTGCAAACTCTACCTAGAAGATCTGAAAAAGAACAAGAAGGATACCAGGGCTATCACTTTAGGTATTTATGTTATATATATTCATCTTTATACTTCCTCTATATGGTTATTAGATATTGCATGTGGTTCACATATTTGTACAAATGTGTAGGGTCTTAAGGATAGTAGAAAGCTGAAGAAGAGCGACGTGGACCTACGAAATGGAAACAGAGCAAGAGTTGCTACTTTAGTTGTAGACACTTATGAACTAGTTTTGCCCAGTAGGCTTTTGTTACTTTTGAACAATTGCTATTATGTTCTTGCTTTAAGTAGTAATATTATTTCTCTTTCTTATTTGGATAAGGAAGTATACTTCCATTCCTGGGAATGATAAATGTTCTATTTGTCAACACCCGTTTCCATTTTGATATTCGTAGAGTAATAAATGCATAGTTCTACAGGCATATAGAAAAGTACAAATATACTGATAAAAGTATTCATTTACATACAGGAATCAACCATGCAGAATTCGATAATATTTACAATTTGGTTCAAAATGTCCAAAATAAACTATGTATAAACCACTATCTTTTCCCCGGGATACGTGCCTATCCATTTCCCATGTCAACAACCTTGCCTTTAGAGCCGCTAGCTCCTACTGAGACATTTTTGTTTATTAAAAAAGGTGAGATTCCAAGGAATCCCAATAGCAACATATAACCAAACATATAAAATGTGAGAATTAAATTTCAATGCACCATATAATGTATAATGCCAATTCATAACAATACAAGTGTGTACACAAAGCTCAGGGCCAAATCGCTGTTTGAATCCCCTCCATATACCTCAGCTAGGCCCCTAACCACCACTAGGTAATGTATCCCAGGTGTACCTCAGCCGGGTACCTAACCACAACTAGGTAACATACCTTAGACACCATGTTCATATCACAGAATACAGCAACATATAGCATATCAATAATCACATAGTGTATAAGAGATTATAATTACTACCTTAACCCTTTTCGCCTCGAAATTCATGCCTCGTAAAGCACGTCAACAACTAGGCTCTCAACTCGATCCTAAAATATCAAATGTACAAGAATTAGATTAAATTCATGTACCATTTTAGGCACTTCCATAATGTTTATAATGGTTACAAAAAGCTATTGTGAAAATTTACCAAAATGCCCCCGAGGACCCGGCTTGACCCCGCCTTACCCGGTCCGACTGTACTATTTTTGAAATTTTGACTTGAGCTATTCTAACATATTTTCACTCAAGGAATCCATTTCTAAACTTATAATTACCAAATTCACTGCCAAAAGACCAGAATGCCCTTGGCAACCCCTATTTTAAGGTTTCAGGGTTGTTTTGGTAATTATGCTTTCTAGGGCTTTTCTTGAAAAGTGTTCAACTATAACCCCACCTAATTTTCCTTCCTGAACACAATGGAATCATCAATTTCATGAAAATTCAACTCTTAGCCCCATGAATATCCCAAGCCAAAATATACATGTTCTTTGGGAAAAGTTGGGGTTTTTCGATCCCAACTCCACAGACTTGCTCCTTTTTACTCCTAACAACTTTATTAACTATTTAATTATGTTATAACTAACATTTAGACCCAATTTTGGCAGTATAACACCTAGAACACAACATTACCCAAACTTTACAATCAAAGCCAATCCAGCAAAAATTTACTGATTAAATTGCTCACAGTCATAACAATCAATATTCGAAGTTCCGAAAGTTATCTTAAGCTCCCTCTTTTCTTCCTTCCTATGGCCAAAACCCCACTAAAATTTCAGCTTCAAACATCTTCAATAACATAGAAGAGAAGCTTAGGGGAAGGATTATACATGTTAGGAATGAATTCACCGAAGAAATCAACCTACCTTGTGAGATTTTCCTCCTTCTCTCTAGAATTTTCTCAAGCTTTCCCTTTCTATTTTACTGCACTTGGGTGTCAATTTTAGGCTTTAGGAAGAAGATGGAAATTTTTCTTATATCATATTGCTTTATGCCATATTTTCCTTAATGGTTTAATTAGCAACATTCATAAATTTTAACTTTTATGACATAAAATTTATGTGCATGTCAAAAACTCCCTTGATCTTGAATTAATTTCTCCCTCTCTTGGTACCTGAGATGCCATCCTAAGGTCCTTCCTTTTGGTCTCGATTGGTGTCAAAACTTGTTCAAGTTACGTGTACACTTTATGCCACAATTTCGGTCAAATTTGCACTTATGCTCCAATTTTCCATAAATTCATATTTATTTGACCAAAATATTCCAAAAATATATTTTCCCTTTATTTTATTTAATTAATTGAAATTAACTTCAATTAATTGAAAAATAATTTATTTTGTGCTAAATTGGCACAATTACGATTTCGCTATTACGTTTTTAATTCAATTTCTTTTCTCTTTCTCTTTGGCTAATTTCCATTTATTATTGGACCAAATATTTTTCGTCATTATTCCTCAAATTTTGGATGTTAATATTGGGCTTTTTAAATTACCTAAATTTTTCGTAATTATTTTTGCCCAATTTCTCATGAAAGTGAAAATTTATAAAATCTATAAATTCCAAATTCATGAATATTTACCATTTATTGAATATTTCGAAATAATTACAATATATTTGGTGAATAAAATTTGGGGTGCTACAGTTCTCGGCCACTTAAATAAACTTCATCCCCAAAATTTGCTACACCTATACATCCATGATTTCCGGGTAACGTTTCCTCATACGTTCTTCCGTTTCCCATATCGCCTCTTTGGGAGATAAACTTTTCCAGACTATCTTGGTGAATAGAATGCTCTTACTCCTTAGCTGCTTTTCCTGTTGATCGATGATCTGGTCAGGTGTGACTTCATAAGTCAAGTTATCACGCATTTCCACATCATCATAGTCAATCACATGCTCTTGATCAGGTTGATACATTTTCAACTGGGAAACATGGAAAACATCATGCAGCCTGCTCAGGTTTGGTGGTACAGCAATGTGGTATGCTACTGGTCTGATCTTTGCCAAGATCTTGAATGGACCAATGTACCTCTGATGCAGCTTCCGTACTTTCAATGCTCTGCCAATACCCATAATTGGTGATACTTTTATGAATACGTGGTCGCCGACTTCAAATTCTAGAGGTTTTCGCCTCTTATCAGTAAAACTCTTTTGCCGGCTCTGAGCAATCAGCAATCTCTGTTTAATCAACTTTATTTGTTCTGTTGTTTGATCAATAATATTTGGTCCAAGTAAACGCCTCTCAGACAACTCTATCTAGCACAAGGGCAATTGACATTTAAATGCTCAAATGATTGCTATTGTTGTTGGCAAACTCTACCAATGGAAGGAATTTATCCCAACTGCCTTTGAAATGAAGCGCACACGTCCTCAGCATATCCTCAAGTGTTTGAATCATTTACTTTATCTGCCCATCTGTCTGAGGATGATAAGTTGTGCTAAACCTCAATTAAGTACTTAAAGCCTCATGAACAGCCTTCCAGAACTTGGAAGTAAATCGAGGATCTCGATCCAAGATGATGTTCTTTGGAGTACCATGTAATCACACAATCTCCTTAATGTAATCGCTGATGTTCAACTTTCACTTTCTGACATGTTAGACAATGAGAGACAAACTTGGTCACCTCCCTTTTCATCCCTGGCTACCAGTATTGGGACTTCAAGTCATGGTACATTTCGTAGCTCCTGGACGCAGAGTATATTTAATCTTGTGTGCCTCCTCCAAGATTTGTCATCTCAGCTTGGGTTGCAGTGGAACATAAACGCATTTTTTGTACCTGTCTAGTCCATTAGGTGACAAGTCATATTCCTAAGTTTCATGCCTATAAATCATACCTCTAATAGACAGTGCTCATCTATCCTACAGTTGTGCCTCTTCAATTTTTTCTCTTAGATCATTATACACTTCACTGGCACCACTGCTCATCAGAATCTTTCTACACAAGTTGATATCTCTGAATACGATCAGTTTCTGCTCATGAATCATCATGGCTACCACTTACACTGATTTACAATTTAATGCGTTAGCAATGACATTAGCCTTTCCAGGATGATATTTTATTTCTAGATTGTAATCTTTTAGCAACTTCATCTGCCTACATTGTCTCATATTAAGCTCTTTCTGATCATATAGGTACTTCAAGCTATTGTGATTGCAGTATAACTCTATGGTCGCACCATAGTGATAATGTCTCTAGATTTTTAAAGCAAACACAATCACTGCCAACTCAAGATCTTGAGTGGGATAGTTCAATTCATAAGGTTTCATCTGATAAGATGAGTATGCCATCACTTGGCTATGCTGCATCAACACACATCCCAATCCATGCCTAGTGGCTTCTGTATAAACAACGTACGTAAACTATAGATCTGGGATCATCAACACTGGTGCTATAGTCAACCTCTGCTTCAACTCTATGAAGCTCTTTTCACAATTCTCATACCACATAAAAATGTTGAGTTTTCCGTGTCAATTTCGTCAATGGCAATGTTGTTCTGGAGAAATTCTAAATGAATCTTCTATAATACCCAGCTAGACCCAGAAAACTGCGCACTTCAAATACAGTCTCTGACCTCTTCCAGCTCAGTACTGCTTCCACCTTGCTAGGATCAACAAAGACCCCTCGCTATGAGACAACATGGGCTAAAAACTTTACCGTTGAAAGCCAAAATTCACACTTACTCAGCTTGGCATAGAGTTGCTTATCCCTCAACATATTCAACATAGTTCTCAGATGCTACTCATGTTCGGCTTTACTCCGCAAGTTTACCAGAATATCATCAATGAAGAGTACTATAAAATGGTCTAGATACGTATGAAAGATTGGATTAATGTAGTCCATGAGCACTGCAGGTACATTGGTAAGCCCAAATGGCATCACAAGAAACTCATAATGGCCATATTTGGTCCTAGAAGCAGTCCTCGACACATCGTCTGCTTTGACTTTCAACCGGCGGTATCCCGATCGTAAATCAATCTTTGAGAATAAACAGGAACCAGATAACTAATTGAGCAAGTCATCAATTCTAAGGAATGGATATTTGTTCTTGATGGTCACCTTATTTAGCTCTCTGTAATCTATACAGAGACCAGGCTTCTATCTTTCTTTCTGAAAAAAAGTACTGGAGCACCCCATGGTGAAACACTAGGTCGAATGAACCCTTTCTCAAGTAGCTCCTCAATCTACTTCTTTAGTTCTACCATTTCGCTCAGAGCCATTCTATATGGGGCTTTGGATATTGGTCCCGCTCCAGGCTTAAGATCAATAGAGAATTCAACTTCTCAGGAAACTCGTTCACTACAGGGATACTTTCTAAGGCTACTCTGGCCTCTAACTGCATAGAGCAAAGCACTATGTGCCCTTGACCACCTTTTCATAAACACCTCTCAGTCTCAGTTGCGGAGAAAAGATTAAGAGTGATTTTTGTGTCAACATACGGCTACTAATTCAGATATATAACCCTCTTCTCTTTGTAGTCTAGCAATACACTGTTTACTATCAGCCAGTCAATCCCTAGAATCAATTCTAACCCTTGTACTGGTAAACAAATCAGATTTCAGATCGATTGGTACCCCTCAGCATTTACCACGCAATTCAAACAAACATCAGCTATAACAATTTGAATACCTGTGGGCGTAGACATAACTAAATCATTCAGGGATTTATGCACAGTTAAGTTCAACAGCCTCATGCAGTCGTATTCAATGAATGAATGACTGGCACCCGAATTATACATGACATGCACTACACTACCGTTTAGAGAAACCGTACCTTGAATCAATTCTGGAGACTTCCTGGCTTCTTCTTGTGTCAATGTGTAGACCCTGTCTGGAACCTTAGGCCTTATCTCCTCTGGTTGGTGTTTCTATGGGCACTCTCTGGCAACATGCCCTGGTTAGCCGTATATGAAACTTATAGGTTATCTACTAAGATCTTTTTTCAATAGAGTACCATTACAGGCTTTACCAAGATGGAACGAATTATGGCAATGCCAACATGTTTTACTTCAAGAGAAACCCTTGTTTCCACGGCCTCTAGTTTGATTAGGCCTCTTGTTACCACCCCTAGAAGATCCACCTTGATCCTTCCGCTTCTATGATAAACCACCAATTCCAGAAGCACCCTTATTACTGTGTTTGGTGGCCAAACTCAACATATATTTCTTGATATAACGACATTCTTCCACTGCTTTACTAAACTCAGTGAAATGCTGTGAAATCAGTTTGTCTTTCAACTCTGGTCTCAACCCCTTAATCAATATTTAGCACTCCACTCTTCGCTACCATGAAGCTTGAGATATGCTGAATACCGAGGTAATCGAATGTATCAAGCCAAATAGTTGTCAAAGCTCTTACTATCATGCTGTTGAATATTGAGAAATTCCTTTTTATTTTTCATGCCTGACAGATGGGGGAAAATATTTCTAGTTGAACTGTTATTGGAATAACTCCCAGGTTATAGGAATAGTCCTTTCCCTCAGAAGAAGCTCGGTGTTCTACCACCTCCGATCTGCGTCACCCTCCACTTGTAAATGGATAATAGAACCTTGATTTCGCTTGGGCATCGCAAGATATTAAAAATCTTTTTCTAGACGTGACAACCAATCTTCTGTAATCTGTGGGTTAAACTTCCCCCGAAAGACAGGAGGTTGTTGTTTGCTGAACCTGCCTACCCAGGTTTGTATGTCAGCTTCTGGTTCTATAAAATATCCTCCAGTAGAGGTTCCTCATATAGTTCCTCCTCACTATTTCCTCTGGCAACCTCTTCTAGGTGATCTTCTAGGTGGTCTTGCCTAAGCTGTACTTCCCTCAAATCTTCTCTGATTTCATTCATTGTAGTTTGCTGTTGATTGAGCATATCCAAAATTTGCTACTGGAATGGATCTAGTCTAGGACCCTAATCTTCCTCATTATCACCATGTCTACCCTATCTTTGACCTCTACCTCGTGGCCTTCCGTGCTTCATCCCTATAATTTACTCTACATGAAAATAGAGAAGAAATAAATTTCATATAAGAGTAAGGGCATTTTTGTCATTTCATAATAGTTTGGGTATACAGATATGTAAAACATAACATACATAAGCTATTTACAGTAGTTACAGAAAGATAAAAATATCATACAACCTATAAACTAATGTACTTAACATACCTATCCTTTTACATTTACATTACATGCAACTTCCCAGGGGTTACATTTACATTTACGTACATAAATCTCTATACCAGGTTGGCCATATGCTCCAGAAATGCATAAATGTTCTTGTTTGGACCCCGCTCTACAATGTTGATCTTCTGTCGATTCCAGAAAGCAGTGTCTGGGAAGTAGTCCATCACCATATACACCCAGAACTCGTCAGGAAGCTCTACCCCTAGCTGCTCCTTGATCTCATACAGAGACTCAACCCTGGTCAAGAACATGAGGTAACTATCTACAAGAGTGGTTTGAGCTCCAAATGCCTTACAGTATCTACCATGAATGTAGTCCTACAAGTCCAAGTTTGGCTGCAGGTCATACTCCACCTTTACAGTGTCAGCTCGAGATTCTCGATCACTCGGTTCATCCTCCAGGATCTCCTCTAGACCATCCTCCTCTAGGTCATAATCAGAATCATCCGACAGTGGTTGTCCGTTCTTCCAAACTAGTGACCTGCCAGTAATATTGGCCATGGCTCAGGTCAATATATGGGTAGTACCAGCACACTCTTCCTCACCGTTCGTAGCATATGAGCACCTCCCCATGCAAAGTACTAGAGGTAGCTGGTTCATCGATAATTCTGATCCCTCATGTGACTCGCTAGAGCTACTTATGATATCTTGTCATCATGCAAACAATACCACATCAGTATATTATTCTGATAATGCAATAACCACTTTAAAGCTTTGATACCAAAATGTCAGCACTCGTTTCAATTTTGATCTTCGCAGAGTCATAAAGGCACAGTTCTACAAGCATACAGAAAAGTACAAATATACTGATAAAAGTATTCGTTTATGTACAGGAATCAACCGTGCAAAATTCGATATTATTTACAATTTGGTTCAAAATGTCCAAAATAAACTATGTAAAAACCACTATCTTTGCCTCACGATACGTGCCTGTAATTTTCCTGTGTCTACAACCTTGCCTTTAGAGCTGCTAGCTCCTGCTGAGACATTTTTGTTTATAAAAAGGGGTGAGATTCCAAGGAATCCTAGTAGCAACATATAATCAAACATCTAAAATACGAGAATTAAATATGCAATGCACCATATAATGTAAAATGCCAATTCTTAACAATACATGTGTGTACACAAAGCTCAGGGCCAAATCACTGTTTGGACCCCTTATATGTACCTCAGCTGGGTCCCTAACCACAACTAGGTAATGTACCCCAGGCATACCTTAGTTGGGTACCTAACCATAGCTAAGTAACATACCTTAGGCACCGTGTTCATATCACAAAATACAACAACATAAAACATATCAATAATCATATAGTGTATGAGAGATTATAGTTATACCTTAACCCTTTTTGCCTCGAAATTCATGCCTCGTAAAGTGTGTCAATGACTAGGCTCTCAACTCGGTCTTAAAATATCAAATGTACAAGAATTAGGTTAAAACACATTCATGTACCATTTTAGGCACTTCTATAGTGTTTAAAATAGTTATATAAGCCTATTGTAAAAATTTACCAAAATGTCCCCGGGTCCTGACCCGGCCCCACCATACCCGATCCGACCGTACTTCTCCCAAAATTTTGCCTTGAGCTATTCTGATAGATTTTTGCCTAAGGAATCTGTTTCCAAACTTAGAATTACCAAATTCTCTGCCAAAAGACCAGAATGTCCTGGACAGCCCCAATTTCCAAGTTTCAGGGGCGTTTTTATAATTATGCTTTCTAGAGCTTTTCTGGAAAAGTGTTCAACTATAACCCCACCTAATTTTCCCTCCTAAATGTAATGGAATCATCAATTTCATGAAAATCTAACTCCTAGCCCCTCTAAAGAGCCCTGTCTGAAATACACAGGTTCTCCAGGAAAAATTGGGGTTTTTCGATTCCGACTCCGCAAACTTGCTCCTTTCTACTCCTAACTACTATATTAACTATTTAGTTACATTATAACAAACATGTAAACCCAATTTTGGTAGCATAATGCCTAGAACACAACATTCCCCAAACTTTACAATCAAAGCTAGTCCAATAGAAATTCACCAATTAAATTGCTCACAGCAGTTAGAACAATCAATATTCAAAGTTTCAAAACTTATCTTAAGATCCCTCTTGCTCTTCCTTCCTATGGCCGATACCCTAACCCTTGAAACACTAAAATTTAAGCTTCAAACACCTTCAATAACATAGAATAGAAGCTTAGGAGAAGGATTATACATGTTAGGAAAGAATTCACCGAAGAAATCGACATATCTTTCGGTTGTAGGAGGAAGATGGAAATGTTTCTTCTATCATATTGCTTTATGCCATATTTTTCCTTAATGGTTTAATTAGCAAAATTCATAAATCTTAACTTTTATGACATAAACCTTATGTACATGTCATAAAATTCCCTTGAGCTTGAATTAATTTCTCCCTCTATTGGTACCTGAGATGGCATCCTAAGGGCTATCCTTTTGGTCTTAATTAGCTTCAAAACTTGTTCAAGTTATATGTACACTTTATGTCATAATTTCGGTCAAATTTGCACTTTTGCTCCAATTTTCCATAAATTCATATTTATTTGACCAAAATATTTTAAATATATATATTTCCCCTTTATTTTCCTTAATTAATTGAAATTAACTTCAATTAATTGAAAAATAATTTATTTTGTGTTATATTGACAGAATTACAATTTTGCCATTACGTTTTTAATATAATTTCTTTTCTTCTTTTTCTTTGGCCAATTTTCATTTATTATTGGACCAAATAATTTTCTCCATTATTCCTCAAATTTTGGGCCTTAATCTTGGGCTTTTTAAATTACCCAAATTTTCCATAATTATAATTGCCCAATTTCTCATGAAAGTGAAAATTTATAAACTCTATAAATTCCAAATTCATGAATATTCACCATTTATTGAATATTTTGAAATAATTACAATATATTTGGTTAATAAAATTTAGGGTGTTACACTATTTATCATAATGACTTTTTGTATGATGATGATGATTTTCATGTTGGCCATTATATATTCAATTTAGAACATCCTAATAGTGGAAATATCTATAACATAACTACCAAAAGGATCAAGTCAAACGATTTGAATCCAACCTACCTATGGCATTGTCATCTAGGCCATACAAATGAGAAACACATTTCTAAACTCTATCAAGATGAATTTCTAAACTCATTCGATTTTAAATCATATGATACATGTGAATCTTGCTTATTAGGAAAGATGATAATGACACCTTTTACTGGGCATAGTGAGAGGGCCACTGATATATTGGGCCTCATACAAATAGATATATGTGGACCAATGAATATATCTGCCAGAGGAGGTTATATGTACTTTATACATGTATAGATGACTTTAGTAGATATGGCTATATCTATCTCATGAAACACAAATATGAATCTTTTGAAATGTTCAAAATATTCCAACATAAAGTACAAAACCAACTTGGCAAAATAATTAAAGCACTTCATGTGATCAAAGTGGTGAATATTTGAGCCAAGAGTTTATTGACCATCTTAGAAGTTATGGGATAATTTCATAATTGACTCCTCCAGGAACACCACAATAGAATGGCGTTTCTGAACGGAGGAATCGAACACTATTAGATATGGTTCAATCTATGATAAGTCAAATAGATATTCCACCGTCCATTTGGGGACATGCCCTAGAGACAATTGTGTTCACACTAAATCATGTTCCATCTAAGGAAATTGAAAAGACACCATATGAGATACGGACTAGAAAGAAATCAAGTTGACCTTTTCTCAAGATTTGAGGATGTAAGGTATATGTTAAGCAACAAGCATCAGATAAATTAACGTCCAGATCCTCAAAGTTCCTTTTCATGAGGTATCATAAGGAAACAAAGGATAATATGTCTACAATCCCACTGATAACAAAGTGTTTGTTATTCAAAATGGTAAGTTTCTAGGAAGAGAGTTTATCTCTAAAAGAACTAGTAGGAGCAAGGTACATCTCGAAGAAGTTTGAGAGTCACAAGAAAGAACAGAACCACATATGGAAAATAGAGAAGACTCACAATAGGTTGCTGAGCCTCCTCAAGTAACATAATGTCTATGTAGATCTGATAGGACATGGCATCAGTCTTACAGATATGGATTTCTGATTACTGAAAGCTGTGATGTATTGCTCATTAAGCGAAATGAGCCAACCACCTATCGAGAAGCCATATGGGACTAAACTCCGAGAAATGGCTGAATGCCGTAAAGTTTGAAATGCAATCCATGTTTAACAATCATGTATGGACCTTTGTCGACCCACCTGAAAGTGTAAAAACCATCGGGTGAAATGGGTTTTCAAGGAGAAAATTGACATGGATGGTAATGTAAATGTCTTTAAGGCACGACTGGTTGTAAAAGGATTCACTCAAACTCATGATATAGACTGTGATGAAACCTTTTACCCAGTTGCAATGGACAAATCAATTATAATCTAGCTTGCTATTGCAGTATATTATGACTATGAAATATAGTAGATGGAGGTCAAAACAGCATTCCTTAATGGAAAGCTGCTTGAGGATATGTACATGACACAACTTAAAGGCTTTGTGTATTCAGAGGACTTTGGTAAAGTGTACAAGCTTTAAAGATCCATTTATGGATTAAAGCAAGCAAGCATCCTGAAGCTAGATGATGGAGTTGTCAAAGAGTTTGGATTCCTTCAAAACATCAATGAACCTTGTGTTTACAAGAAGGTTAGTGGGACCACAATTGTATTTCTAATGTTTTATATAGATGACATCCTCTTATTGGGAATGACATTCCTACATTGCAGAATGTCAAGACTTGGTTAGGAAATTCTTTCTCGATGAAAGACATAGGTAAAGCCACCTATATCCTAAGGATTAGGTTCTATAGAGATAGATCCAAGAGACTAATAGGCCCAAGCCAGAGCACATATATAGATAAGATACTGCATAGGTTTAGTATGCAAGATTAAGAAAGGGTTTACATGCCCATGTCTCATGGCATATATCTTAACAAGGATCTGTGTCTTAGTACACCTGATTACCGAGATCACATGAGCAAATTTCTATATGCCTCAACAATTGGATCCATCATATATGCCATGTTATGTACTCGACCAAATGTCTCATTTGCCTTAAATATGACTAGCAGATATCAATATTATCCTAGTGGGGGTCATTGGACTAATGTTAAGAATATCCTAAAGTACTTAAGAAGGACTAAGGACTAATTTTTGGTATATGGTGGATTGGATGATGACTTTATGTAACTGGTTACATAGATACAAGTTTCCAAACTGACCAAGATTACCTTAAATTGCAATCTGACTACATATTCCTCTTGAATAGTAGAGCAGTAAGCTGAAAGAGATCCAAGCAGAGCACTATAGTAGATTCTGCAACAGAAGCTGAGTATATAGCAGTATCAGATCTAGCTAAAGAAGCCGTTTGGATCATAAAGTTCATTACTAAACTAGGGTGGTACCTACCATCTCAAATCCAATAAATTTGTTCTATGATAATAGCGATGCTATTACATTAACCAAGGAGCCTAGGTCACATCAAAGGACTGAGCATATGCTCAAGCAATTTTATCTTATTAGAGAAATCAATGATAGAGGTGATATAAAAATATAAAAAGTAGAAAGAAAAGACAATGTTATTGATGCTCTTACCAAGCCGCTTGCATAGGTAAAGCATGAGCGTCATGTTAGTATAATGGGAATTAGGAAAATTAATGATTATACCTAGTACAAGTAGGAGCATGTTGGAAATTACGCCCTAGCGGCCAATCATTGTACTTTGAACATTATTAATTTAATGAATTTTCTCCATTATGTTATCATATTATTCATATGTTCATTGTGATGACAATATCAATGGACAAATCATAAAGATTGTCCTAAATGTCCCTGGTCAGTCACCTATGGGGGAGCAGAGATAAAATAAGACTAGTATGACTTTGATGAAATATGGAGATACGAATCAAAGTCTTAGGCACTTGTAAGAGTATAAGGTGCTAGACCAACCCGTTATGAGAAAGCTGCATGGATCAAGTCATAAGCTTATGTCATGTATAACCACGTCACAATGCCCTTTGACCTGAGGTCATAATGGATTCCTACATAAGAGTTGCTAAGCTTTGAACTAGTCAAAAGTCACTTTTGACTGGGTGATAATAAGGCTATGATCGCACTTGGTAGTTTTTCATGTAGAGGAATATAAATGGTTAAGATAGAATTTGTCCCTCACATTAGTAGAGAGATATTATTGGACCTCTTAATGAGTGAGCCTGAGAAATGTATGGCCATACTAAGATAGAAAGGAGTTTCCATTTCTATTGTCAGACTACTCAGGAATCAGGAAAGTAATTGTTAGGAACAGGAGGATGACATCATCCATGCCTCATCCTTGATTGAAATATTTAGTCACAAAAGGGAGATGACATGGTTGTATGACAGGTTGTATCATGTTGACGATCCTCATATGGATTGGATAGTCATAATGTCATGCTAGAGGCCGGTTGCGACTTAACGGTTAGTACATTATTGGCCTACTGCCAACTTTGTATGGGCCTACAGGGTCATGCACAAGAATGGCCCAACACCAGACAATGTTTAATCTAGGGTGGACGAATTTAATATTTATATGTATATATAATATAAAATTCATGGAAAAGGAAATTAATAATATTATATCTATGTATTTTCGAAATGCATATATATATATATATGATAGTATTATTATATTATGTTAGTTTTATTAGATAAATTAAATTTAATAACTAACATGATAGAGATATAATATCATAGATTTAATTTATTGGCTCTTTATTGGGATTAAATAAATGGGTTAAATTAAAACTATTGGACAAATTTAATTAAACCAAATTTATTTAATTAGCTCGTCAAGAAAATTAAGGGTTAATTAATTTTGAAATTAATCAAGATTAATTTTGAAATTCCAATATAGCCCTCATGGGTTATAAAAATGATGGAGTAGAAAATTTCATGTATGGATGAGAATTTAGAGCTGTAAGGATACCCTAGGAGACATTAGAAGTGCTAGCACACAGTCTGTATTGGAGACACATTTGTGTGGATACTAGTAGAGGGAGCAAATCTGAGGTGTTAGCTCCGAGAGAAAACCCAAAACTCATAAAAAGGTATGATGCTTTCTAACTTGATTTAAATATTGTTGATAGATCCGCGATTAGGCGACTGGGATTAGTGAAAATAAAATTATTCCGTTGTGCTTACCAGTCCCAACAGTTAGGGTTTTAGGGGTAAAATTGTCATTTCACAACATAAAGTATTCATATTTTACATGTTCCCTACACAATTTTCTGTTCCCTGCAAAATTTTTTCCATTCTAAACATAGTAGAATCATTGAAAACACCAAAATCTAGTCCAAACATAGTGAGAATATCCCTTAGACGAAATTTCATCAAAATTGGGGAAAATGGAATTTCTTGATTTCAATCAACCAAACAGCTTCCTTTCACTTCTAATCACTTGTTTAATCACTCAAACACCTCTTCCACATAACTAATTAAAAATTGGGTAGCACTGCCCCTTAAGGTTTGTGCATCCCAAATCACAACATCAAAGCAAACAAAGCCAATAATCAACCACAAGAACAACAACAATCTTGAATCATCAAGAAAACAAGGTTTATTGGCTTACCTATTGTTATTCTCTTTTCTTGCTCAAAATCATGGCCCTTCCTCTTTCTGTTTCTTGATTTTGTGCTTGCTACATGTGTGTTCAAGGAAGATATGAAGATTAGAAGAGATTTCTAAGAGATTGAAGGCAAGAACATATGAACTTTACAACCAAACATACCTTGTTTGGCTTCTTGAACTCTTGTGTTCTCTCTTTATGTTCTTGTTCTTCAAACATACACTCTCTTTCTTTTCTCCAATTCTGGCCAAAATATGGCCTTGGATGAGATAAATGATCTCTTAACAATATCATCATCCACCTCCTTATGATATAATATTTAATTGCTAATTAATCACATGTCATTTGACTTTTTGCTCTTATTTTTCTACTTAGTCTAATATGCTTCCTATAACACCCTAATTTTCATCACCAATATTCCCTTTATGTAATGAGATATTTAATGGGATAAAATAGTGAATGGGGATGTACATAAAAGGATAAATACTCCAATTGGTGGTCACACACAACAAAAGCATGGTTAAAACACAAAGTGTAAACAATTGTATTTGCTGCCAGTGAGTTTCCATATGTAGCAGTCTTCTTGTGCGACATTTTTAATAATACAAATGATGTCCAAAAATTGTGAAATTTTACTGGATGAAAGTAGACATCCTATACTTTAATTGGATAGGTTATATAGATCATTTGGAGCTGTACACAAAGAGTTATGAATTTTTGAAGTTAGCTCAGTGAAACTTGCCAGCATCCGTGGCAGCATGCAAAAACAATAATTTTGGGAAGTTTGAGCTTCTAGTTGGCTAAAGGTTACATTTTTCCTTAAAACTAGACTCAATGAGGTTTCATAGCCTTTAGAATCACTCGAATTGAATTTCTACAAATAAATATATGCATTTTCAAAGTTTGATGAAAATTCTGCCCAGTTTTCTAGCAAGTGCAAAAATGGAAATAAATATAAGGGCAAAATGGTAATTTAACCAATAAAGCAAGCAGCCATTTATGTTACCCTTTAATTGGGATAAATTTAGGTTGAAGTAGGGAGCAAGAAAGGAAAATACTTTACTTGGCTAGGATTAATTCAAGAAGGAACATTTGCGTCCAACTAAATTAAGCACATGGTGGAATTTCCATAAAATATTATATTTGTGCAAATAGGTTGGAAACTTGGAAGAAACTAAATTGGGTGTATTAAGGGGCACTTGGGACATCATTTATGGGCCAAGGAAGGGAAGGAAACTTGGTTCAATTGTAATGGAAGGGATTATGACACACTTAGTAGAAGATAAGCCCAAAGTACAAGTGTTGTCATAAATTGGATTTATTAATAAAAATAATTAAGGAAAATGAGGGAGATATTTTAAAACACTTGGTTCTTCTTTCTCTATCTCATTTCCGTCCAAGCCTCATAAAGAAAGGGAGGGAGAGATAGAGAGAAAGCTTAAGAAATAGTGAGAAGGAGGAGCTCAAGGAGGAAAATCTAAGGTAAGGCTTTGTAATTTCAAGTATTAAGGCTTCTAACTTGTGTAATCTCTTCTCTAATCTCTTCTTCATGGAAGACCTTGTGTAGCAAACAAAATCTCAAGGTTGAGGAGAGAGAGTGAGATGCCTAGAGAGAGAAAGTCCAAGAAATCAAAGGTAACCTCAAGAACTTCAAATCTTTTGGTATATTGTAGTTGTTGTGGTGGTTCTTAGCTTGGTTTGTGGTTTGGTTGTTGATTTTGTAAATTTTGAAAGTTGAAACCTTAAGGGGTTATACTACCCAAATTTCCTCAGATCATGTTTAATAAGTGTTTAAATGGTTTAAGAAGTGGTTAGGAGTGAAAAGAAGTAAGCTTTGGGTGTTGAATTTCAAAAATCGTATTTCTCCCTTTTTAGCATAAGTTTTGGCCAGCTCTAGAAATAGGGGTTAGCACTAGAATTTCATTAATTTGATGGATCCATTGAGCTCAAGAGGGAAAATTGTCTAGGGTTGATGTTGATCACTTTGTGAGAAAAGCCCTAGAAAGTGAAATTACAAAAATACCCCTAAAACCCTAGGTGGGGCGGTCAAGGGCAAAACTGTCATTTGGTAGTGATTTTTCAAAAACCGAAGTCAAAAATGGATTTTACGCGTAAAAATGGAGTATCCTGGGTCAAATTTTCTAGAAAAGTATAGTCAGATCAAGTACGAAGGGATTTAGACTGGGTCCCCAGGGGCATTTTGGTAATTTTACAATATTAGACTAATATAACTAACAAAAATACTTTGGAATAGTCTAAAGTAGTACTTGAATGGGTATTAACTTAATTCTTGTACCTTTGGAATTTTAGGACCGGATTGATAGCCCGGGCCGTCAGAACGAAATTCAAGGAACAGTTTTCGAACAAAAGGGGCTTAAGGTAGTAACTCTATCTCTCATACACTATGTTAATGTTAATATTTTGTATGTTTCTATATTCTATGATATGAACACAGTGCCTGGGGCACATTACCTAGCTGTGGTCTGGGGCCCAGCTGAGGTACACGAACAAGTAGGGGATCCAAGCAGTCATTTGGCCCTGAGCATTATGCACACACACGATACAGTATGGATATTCATTTTACATTATATGATACATTGCATATTTAATTATCACATTTTATATGATTAATTTTATGTTACTACTGAGAGTCATTTAATTTAAAAATATTCTAGCAAAAGCTAGCGGTTCCAAGGCAAAACGGTAAATGTTGGCAACTGAGGTGAGCGGGACAAAAGAATGGAGTTGTTTGGTTATATTTAGTTTAATTTTGATATTTGGGGAAAACTGTATATATCTTATCAAACCCTGAGGGGAAAACCTATGATGTAGCCAAGTACCTTGTATCAATATATCAGTATATTTACACTATTCCTGTGTTGCTCACCGAACTACGCAATTACTAATCTGATTAATATAAAAAATAAGTGATATATAAGGCGGGGCCTTATACTTCCACTTGGCATATTTTGTGTCCAAGTTTTATTTTCCCTCTTCCTTTCCTTGTTAGGCCAACTTTTGCCCTAAATTTTGGAGAAATAAAATGTGTTTTGATTTATTGGTCAAATGACTAGTTTGCCCTTACATTTGTGCATTAAATTGGGCTTCCTTCCTTTCTTTTCCTTTTTAGCCAAAATTCACAATATATTTGTCACACCCCTTATTTATTTCAACATTCACCTGAGTATTAGCGCGCAGTTCAGTGGGCACACAGGAATAGCATAAATATACTGATACTAAGTACAAAACTGTTATAGGAATTCCCATAGGGTCTTATACAGCATATTTACAAACTTTAAAATAATACAAAGCCTGCAGATAACCAACGGTCTTGCTTGATCAGCACCGGAACCGTTAGTTGCTGGTAATTATGCTTTTGCCCCTTTGAGCTGTTGCCTACTACTGAAACCTATATACATTTATAGAAAGGGTGATATTCTAAAGAATCTTAGTAGTAACGGGCTATCAATCATGTAGAATACGATAAATAGATATACAATACACTACATAGTGTAAATATAACAATAACACTGTAAATTGTAATGTGCACATTATTCAATCCTACTTGTCCGTCATGTACCTTAGCTGGGTCCCAGACTACATCTAGGTAATATGCCCCAGGAACTGAGTATCATAGCTAGGTCCTCACTAAGCCAAATGGTACTTGTGCTTTTCCTGCATCATAGCTAGATAGTGTGTGCTCATTATCTATATCGCCTAATATAGCAACATATAACATATATATCACCACATAGTATATAAGAGACATAGTTACTACCTGGATTGTGTTAGATATGATTAGTTTTGATGATGTTAAATATAGATGCCAAATATTAAGCATAAAAAATTTACATAATATACTTATCTCCTACACTGACTAACTACTATTTGATGTGAAATTTCTTGTAGATTTGTCAAGCAAAAGGAAGATTGAAGATAGTCATGAAAATAAAGAATATATCTTATTGGGTTATGGAGAATGATTATCAAAAAGAAAATCAAGAAGAAAGGAGTTAAAGAAAGAAGAAATTGTAAGATCTGATGAGAATATCAAGATTTAAGCTCTTAGAAGTGATACTGAAGGTTTTTATGATCAAATAGTGGTTGGAATGGGTTAATATGAAGCCACGATAACTTATATGGAAGTTATAGCACCTCCAGGATGATGCACTTGAGTTATACATCTAAACTTGAGTTATTTGCTAAGATAACTCAAGTGTTGGTAGAGAACTTGAGTGAGGAAGCACTCTGTTGTGCTCTGTTTTTGTTCAGCTTGACAGAGGTTTGGTATTTGGACATATCTCTCAAACCACAACTCTGATTGAGCTAAAACTTATTTCATTTGAAACTAGACTTCTAATGCATCACATAGACATCAAAATAAAGCTCAACAGAGTTCATATGAAAGAGAAATGATTTTTGAAAGATAACACACAAATCACCATCATATTCCGTAACAGGTTTGGTATTTTGGACATAACTCTCAAACTACATGTCTGATTGAGTTGAAACTTGTTGCATATGAAACTAGACTTAAAGAGATTTCTATGGATAGATCATTTATCAAATTTGGAGTTTTATTCTAAGAGTTATGATTTTTGGAAGTTGATACTCAAAATTCAAGTTTTATACATATGCTATACTGGAACAGAAAATTGCTGAGAAACTCGAGTTTTATGGCAAAACTCGAGTTCTGGACTGAAGAGCACCCGAGTTTGGCTCTCTAACTCTTGCAAGTTTTATCCAGAGGCTAAGAAAGAAACTAAAACTACCTGAAGAACTCAAGTTCTGATACAATACTTAAGTTCTGGTCTCTAATGCACTCGAGTTTGGCAAGTGAACTAGTGCAAGCATGTTCCAAAAGCAAACCCAGAATTTGAACTTATGACATACACTTTAGTTTTCATATAGCACTCGAGTATTGCATGAAAATACTTAAAAGTACAAATTCACTCTTACAAGTGTTGTCTATAAGCAAAACTTGAAGCTGAAGCACTCTGATGCACTCGAGTTTTTGTTAAAGTGAACTTGACTTTGGGAAGTTAAACCCTGCAAGTGTTATCAAGAAGTCAAACAAAAAACTTCAAGACTTGGATGTGGACTGAAAAACTAAAATTTTGGCTGAAAACTCTAAAAAGTGAAAGTTAACTCTTGTAAGTTCTTGACAGAGATGAATTGAAACAATGCCAGCAGATTTAGAAACTTGACTTTGTGAAGATAACTCGAGTTTATCCTTAAGAACTTTCAAGTTCACTTGCTAGTGCAGAGAGTTGGTACTATAGCATTTTAAGTTGTGTCTAAACACTTCAAGTTAACTCTCACAAATTCAGAGTTGGAACTTTAGAAATTGATCACGCACTTCCAATTGGACTTGAAAGGTATCATGCAGTTTGAGTAATGCTTCGCAAGTTTAGAGAAACAGATGCTAGAACTTTAAAAAGTGATCACGCACTTCCTGTTGCACTTGAAAGTTATCTCGCACTTCCAGTGATGTTTTTCCTGGAAAACAGAGTAACTCTTTGTTACTTTTGAAAATCATTGGAATAATTTTGTAACTCATTTCTCTTGTTTCTAATCACTCTAACACATTATTGTATTAGTATTTAATATATTTCTCCAGGAATACAACAAAGAGATAATGCGAAGAGAAGAAAATAAACTTTATTAAGCACAAGGAGCATCCAACATAACAACTAGCTTTTTCAGATACTATAATGGTCAAGACTAGCAACGGGACTTAATAGATAGGTTGAAATACTTATAACGGTCAAATCCTACTCAATTATAAATACAGGAGATTCAAGTAGAATACAATGACAAAAAACATGCTAAGATCATGAATCATCCATTCTAACTTGAATACTTTCTATTTATCTACCTTCGATATCATTTATCTTAGAGAGAGAGAGAGATTATTTGTATTGTACTTTAGTGATTATCATATCCACTTTGTGAGAGAGTCTGTAAACACTTTCCAATTGTATCTTTGAATTGATCTCAACTTAGAGGGACATTTAGATGATTGATTTCTTTACAGGGAAAGCTATAGAGAAAATTCTTGATAAGACTTTCTTCTTGTAAAACTTACAAGGTGTAAGTAGTAGAGAACATTGCTACTCGTAAGACTTATAGGGGTATAAGCAGGAGAGAACGTTGCTGCTTATAAGACTCGCATGGGTAAATAGGAGAGAAAGGTCTTCAGAATTGTTCTGCTCGTAACTCTTGCCGTAAGGGGGAGTATCTCGGTGAGAGATTTGTAAAAGGGTTTACAAGTGCCCAGCTAAACTTATAGGATTGTAGAGGCATCTCTTATGCCCAGATTAATTAAGAGGATAATGGATTGAAAATCTCATGAGGAGCCTGGGGATTAGACGTAGGTCACTGTGGATTGGATCGAACTAGGATAAATCACAGTTTGCATATTCTCTTCCTTAAGCTCTTATATTTCCAGCATATATTATTTAATCTAATTGTTGATTTATGATTCATTACTATCATACTTATTGCTTTTACTAAGATGAGAAATTTTTTTCAAAGTTCTTAAGTTTTGTCTTATATCCAATTCACTCCTGCTCTTAGGTGTCAGCAGGTTTTAATAGATTGCCCTTTCCTTGCCTGTTTGTCTGCCTAATATTTTTTGTCCGGCTAGGGCTACTATTCAATCCTAAAATCCCAAATTTACAATAAATGAGTCATTATTCATTCATGTACTATTCTAGACTCATACTGTTGGTTATCTTTTATGTTATTACACCAATCCAAATGAATAGTCAACTAACCTAGGGTGCTTATTATCACGCTTAAAGTTCAAGATAGTTACATCTTGTCATTATCTTTTATTTTAGCAGCTTAACTGAAATCTGCCAAAATTTTCATCAACCTTTGAAAATTCATAACTTTATTACCAATGTCCAATTGTAGTGGTTACAAAGTATAGCTGGGAATATGGGCCGGCTCGTTTAGGCCCACTTTCTATAAAACCCCCAATTTTTGAAGCCTGCAGCCTTATAGGGTTGGTCCTGCACTAGCTCGAGTCTAAACGAACCTAAACTTATTTAATTCAAATAAAATTCATTTTCAAGTTTTACAATTTATTTATTATTTTGCTTTAAATTGAGATACATTATTTTTAAAACTCATAAATTTTTAGTTAAAATAATTATCAATATCCAAATTAGCCTTTTTTTTAAAGTTTAGATGAATAAACCATTGTAGAGAAAAAGCAAATCAAACCATTAAATAAGTGTTAGTCTGCTACTAATACTCTATTAAGCACTTAGATGTCTCTCATATTGATCATTTGATATAATAATATTACATAAATTAATTTTCTTTAAAAAAATATTAAACGGCCCTTTTAGGCCCTTTTAGAGCCTCTAAATCATAAGCCAGGCCCTTGAAGGGCTCGGGCCTAAACGGGCTGGCCCGACGGGCTTGGCTCGATTTCCCAGCTCTATTACAAGGGCTATGAGACCCTTATTAAATCTATCTTTATAAAAAAAATATTACATTTAGCCAAATGGATACACAACATTCCAAAATTATCATTTATTTGACACTGCCACAAAAACTTGCCAGTTTTACTTGGCTAACTTCAAAAATATACAACTCTTAGTGTACAGGTCCAAATGATCTATCAAATTAAATCTTAATAAGTATACTTTTATAATCGAAAATTTCACATTCATTGGACATCATTTTCTTGTTTAAAAACATCACACAACCAGATTGCCATGCAAGAAATCACACTGGCAACATAGTTTACTTTTCAATTTTCAGTGTTTAAATCTAGTGATCCAGAATTTTTAGTGAGAGGTGATTCCTACAAATTTGTTTATGTTGAACACAATGAAATCATCAATTCTATTAAATCCCAGCCCAAAACTACCCAAAACAGTTCTGGATGAAAATCACAATAAATTGGGGAAAATTGGTGTTTCATGATTCCATTCAATTAAATACTTTCTTTCACTTGTAATCCCATGATTAACCACTTAAAGACCTATTAGTCATGATTAGTGGCAATTTGGGAAGCATAACCCCTTTGGGTTTGTGCATCCCAAATCACAAAACCAAGACAACCAAAGCCACAAATCATCCATAACCACAATAACAACCTTGAATCAAAAAAGAAAACAAGGTTTTATGGCTTATCTTTGGTTTCTCTCTATTGCTCAAGAAAACTGTCCCTCTCTCTCCTTCTTTCCTTTGAATTTGTGCTTGCTACATGTGTGTTTCAAGAACGCATAGAGATTAGAGAGTAGTGCATGCTTTAGAAGGCATCAACACATAGATCTCAATCTACTTACCTTGATCTTTGCTTCTTGAACCTTATGCTTCTCTCTTGCGTTCTATGTTCTCGCTCTTTTTTTATATACTCTCTTTTTTTCTCTTGCTTTCTCTTGTTGGCTGAAATATTGCCTTAAATGAAAGAGAAAATCTTCTAAAAAAATATCCCTTCCACCTCCTCAAAATAATAATATTTAATTGTATTTTTATCATGTGATTTTTTTGACTTTTCTACTTATTGTACTTGGCCCAAATTATTTCAACTTTTGACATAATTATCTCCAAATATTTATTTCCCCTTGATTCCCCTCTTTGACCAAAATTGGCATTAATTGTTGGGGAAAAATAATAACTTCTTTTTTCATGGCCAAAAGACCAATTTCACAGAATTTTGGGACTGGAGGCTGAGGAATAAGCCTAAATTAAGCAGATTGCTAAGCCCCAGTTTAGTAGGTGTCTCAAACGTATTCCCTAATGTTTCTTATATTTGTGAGGTATTAAAGCGAATAAAATAGTGAATTAAAGAGTATGGGAAATTTGTATACAAAAATGGAATTAACTCTTGGGTTTTCTATGAAGCCTAATATTGAGATCCGAAGTTGAGGAATACAAGAAAAGAATATTTGGCCCATACTAATGTTAATTTTGGTCATAGGATATTAGAAATTAAAGATAAACAATGTTTTCAGTGAGATCGCCTATGAGGTAGTGAGCTTGACATATGATTTTGTATGTTCAAATGATAAGCAAAAATCATGAGATTTTACAAGATGAAAGTAGACATTCTGAGCTTTAATTTGATGGTCATATGACTCAATTAAAGCTACATACAAAAAGTTATGAATTTTTGAATTCAGCCCAGAAAAACTATGAAGTTTTTGGAACAACATGTAAAGATTAAAAATATGGGAATGATGTCCTTCCAATTGGCAAAAGGTGATATTTTTCCTTGAAATAAACTCAATAAGGGTTCTATAGCCTTTGGAATCAGTCCCATTCAATTTTTCTAGAATTAGCTTTGATTTTTTTAAGTTTAGGCAGAAAATCTGCCAGAATTTTGTAAATATCCGAAAATTGGGAAATTGATAAATAATTAAATTATGACATAAGCCAACATAATAAAGCTTCATCATCCTCTTTTCTCTAGCTGAAACCGATGCACACAGTAGCTGAAAGAGAGAGAAAGGTTTGAGAGCTTTTAGAGAGAGAAAGATAAGACAACTCGCAAGGTAGGTCGATTTCTTCAGTGAATTCATACCTAATGTGTATAACCTTGCTCCTAAGCTTCTCTTTCATGTTCTTCAAGTTTTTGGAAGCTCAATTTTCATGGTTAAGAAGGGCTAGGGAAAGCCAGAAGGAGCTTGAGGTAACTTTCAAACCTTTGTATATTAACTATTATGGCTGTTGTGGAAAATTTAATAGGTGAAATTTCGTCGGATTGTCATTAGTTTTAATTTTTGGAAATGGATTGGCCTAGGGGTTATGCTACCAAAATTGAGTCTAAATGGTAGTTGTAACCTAATGTAATAGTTAATAAAGTGGTTAGGAGTAGAAGGAACACGTCTGCGGAGTCAGATTTCTAAAACCCCAATTTTCCTGGAAGTATTGAGGATTTTGGCCAGCTCTAGATATTGTCCCTTAGAGTTGGATTTTCAATGATTTAATGGTTCCACTGAGTTCAGCAGGGAAAATTAGGTGGGGTTACAGTTGGTCACTTTTTCAGAAAAGTCCGAAAAAGCATAATTACGAAAACACCCCTGAAACCCTTAAAGTGGGGCTACCAAGGGCAATTTCATCTTTTGACAGTGAATTTGATAATTCGGAGTCTGGAAATAGATTCCTTGGGTGAAGATATGTCAGAATAGCCCATGTTAAACTTTTGGAAAAAGTACAGCGTGACCTGGTACGGCAAAGCAGGCCAGGTACGGTGGGGCCAAGCTGGGGTCCTGGGGATTTCGGTAAATTTTTACAATAAGCCTATATAACCATCTAAAACACTGTAGAAGAGTCTAAATTGTACATTTGGAATTGTAGGACCAAGTTGAGAGCCCAGTCATTTCCACCTTTTACAAGGCAGACCTTTCGAAATGAGGAAAGGGCTAAGCTAGGGAACTTACCTCGCTTGCATGTATTTGATATTTGTTGTAACCACCATCGTAATTATGATTCGAAATACGTATTTTAAAATGAAATAGAGACCAATAATAATCAAACTCATTTACAATCCCTTCCTTACGGAAGGGTTTTCACAAATATTTTCAAAATTTCTACCTTACCCTGGTCTCAAATTCCATAACTCGAATATAATTACCCTGTGCAGTTATATCACATTTACATAGCAGAGAGTACAACAAAATCCCGGCAACCCCCGGGTTTCATACATAAACTAAGGGTTTATAAATTCCCATCAGGGGATTACACCACTATCTCCAAAACAACAATTATAAGATATACGGTGATCTCCCAACAAAACATGATATCCAACACCAAAATATAAATCTCCCTAAGGAGCCTTATCTGCTCTTGGTCGTCTCCTTTCCCTTCGAGCCACTTGCCCTATCTGAAGGTTTGTCAATGGAAAGAATGAGATTCAAAAGAATCCCAGTAGTAACAAATCACTCATACCACATGTAATCATAAAGCATGCAAGAAAATCGTCAAGCAGCATCACAGCATAAAGCACAGCACGCCGGCTGCCACATATGCACATAATCACATAATCTCATCCCCCGTATTCCACCGCCCCGAAGCCACGGTCCTCCCACCGTCAACACCGATGGGCCGCGGGTGAAGGTTACACAAATAGCCTTTCGGCTTTCACAAATAGCCTTACGGCTTTCACATAGTCTCATCCCCCGGATTCCACTGTCCCAAAGGTACGATCCTCCCACCGTCAACACCGATGGGCCGCAGGTGATAGACACACAAACAATGATCAAACAAACATACCATGTATCACATATAGTATAAGGGAAAAGAGTCACTACCTTGTTCTTTCCTGACGTGCGCCGGCACAGGTTGCTTGCGATTAGGGCAAATGTCGAACCCTCAAGCTCCCACTAGCTTTTCCTCAAGGTGGCTGAAAACCCTAGCCTTAGAACACCCAAATTTGTGCTCCACAAACCGTACAAGTTCTCTTCTACTTCTCTCTCTAGAATTTCTCACACCTTCTCTCTCTTGTTGCAGCTGAATATCACGGTTTTGGGCTGATGGAGGAGGTGGATGATGATTTAATATAATATAATATTATTTTCTAATTATTTACTAAATTTCCATCAATTTCGGATTTTCACAAAATTCTGGCAGATTTCTGCCCAAACTTTGAAAAATCATAACTAATTCTAGAAAAATCAAAATGAGGTGATCCCAAAGCCAATAGAAAGCTATTTAAGTCCTCTTTATTGGAAAAATATGGATCACTGCATTTAATAACCTCAAAAATACAGAATTGCATAAATGTCCATACTGCTCCAAAACAGATTCCAGTGTCCATCCCAAACTTTGGAAAATCATAACTCTTAGCTCAAAAATTGAAATGACACAAATTATATGTCCATTTTGAAGCTTGGAATGTGAAATTTAATACTGAAAAATTTCAGAATTTTTAGACACTATTTGCATATTTAAAACGTCCATACAAATCGACTGCCCTGTACAGAGTTTCAATGGACAGACTTTCCAACTTTTGCACAATTGTTCCCAATGGTTCCAATTTCACAATAAACACTCTCCCCACACGAATTTTCACAAGGAAGCAATTGGAATCATTAAAACATCCAAATTCCCATCACCCATTCTCCAAAAGTGTTTATTCAACAATAATTACATTCACTTTTGAAGTCATTAGCCCTTAATCACTTTTTGGGATATTACATTTCTCCCCCCGTAGAATAAATTTCGTCCTCGAAATTTGTCACACCACTAGAGCCATAAACCCCGGATATCGCCTACGCATGTTCGCTTCTGCTTCCCAAGTTGCTTCTCTTTGAGTCATTTCCTTCCAGATCACCTTCACATACGGAATGCTTCGATGTCTGAGCTGTCGTTCTTCTCGATCGATAATCTGTTCTGGCTCTACTGCATAGGTGAAGTTGTCTTGTAACTTGACTTCTTCATACTCAATAATGTGAGATGGATCCGGTTGGTACTTCTTTAGTTGGGAAACATGAAACACATTATGGAGTCTGCTCAAGTTTGGGGGTAGGGCTACTCGATACACAACAGGCCCAATTCTTGCAAGAATCTTAAAAGAACCTATATACCTTGGGCTCAGCTTCTTTCGCTTGATAGCTCTCCCAATGCCGGTGACTGGTGACACCCTCAGAAACACATGATCACCAACCTCAAATTCTAAAGGTCTTCTTCTCTTGTCAGCATATTTTTTTGTCGACTCTGCGCTGCAAGGAGCCTCTTTTGAATGACTTGAATTTGTGCTGAGGTTTGATCAATAAGATCTGGCCCATAAAGCTTCCTTTCGGACAACTCATTCCAGCACAGGGGTGATTGACACTTCCTCCCATACAACGCTTCGTACAGCGCCATCTGAATGCTAGCATGATAACTATTGTTGTAGGCAAATTCAGCAAGTGGAAGAAAGCGATCCCAATTCCCTTTGAAGTCGAGGACACAAGCTCGCAACATATCCTCTAATGTCTGAATGGTCCTCTCTGATTGTCCATCCGTCTGAGGATGATAAGCTGTGCTGAATCTTAGCTGAGTACCTAATGCCCCATGCAAAGCTTTCCAGAATCTTGAAGTGAATCGGGGATCTCGATCGGAAATGATGTTCTTTGGTACACCATGGAGCTTCACAATTTCTCGAATGTAAATCTTTGCTAGTTTGTCCGGAGAATAACCAGCATTGATTGGTAAGAAGTGTGCCAACTTTGTTAACCGATCCACAATCACCCAGATCGCATCATAATTCCTGATTCTGGGCAATCCTACAACAAGGTCCATGATCACACTTTCCCATTTCCATTCCGGAATCTCAGGACTTTGAAGCAAACCAGGTGGTCTCTGGTGCTCAATTTTTACCTTCTGGCAAGTGAGACACCTCGCTACATATTTTATCACATCACTCTTCAAGCCCGGCCACCAATACATAGACTTCAGATTATGGTACATTTTAGTCATACCAGGATGAAGAGTATATCAGCTCTTATGCGCCTCATCCAGAATCTTTTGTCTCAACTCCGCCTTTAGTGGAACACAGATTCTCTTCTGATAGCGAACCAATCCACTAGGCGATAGATCATAGCCCTGAGCTTCTCCCCGTTCAATCCGAGCTAGGTTGCGCTGTATCCAGCCATCTTGCTTCTGAGCTTCTTCAATTTCAGCTCTCAAGTCACTTTCCCCTTGGGAAACAGTATAGTTGGCACAGTTGATCTGATTCGACAAGTTCAAATCTCGAAAATCTGCTATCAATTTCCCTTCTTGTATCATCATTGCTGCCACAAGCACCGTCCTTCGACTAAGAGCATCCGCGACTACATTTGCTTTACCCGGATGATATTTGATTTTCAGGTTGTAGTCCTTAAGCAACTCCATCCAACGACGCTATATCATATTCAACTCTTTCTGATCATACAAATACTTGAGACTTTTGTGGTCGCAGTACAGTTCTACCTTCACACCATACAAATAATGCCGCCAAATTTTCAAAGCAAACACAATGGCCGCAAGCTCCAGATCATGGGTGGGATAGTTCATTTCATGAGGTTTGAGCTGTCGAGAGGCATAGGCCACCACACGTCCCTGCTGCATAAGGACACACCCCAATCCCTGCTTACTCGCATCACTATACACAACATAAGTCAAGCTGGGATCAGGTATAATCAACACAGGTGCCGTAGTCAATCTCTCCTTCAGCTCCACAAAGCAATTTTCACATTTCTCATCCCACACAAACGGCTGATCCTTTCTCGTGAGCTTGGTCATTGGCAAAGCAATACGGGAGAAATTCTGAATGAATCTCCGGTAGTAACCAGCAAGACCCAGAAAACTACGTACCTCAGCAACAGTTTCTGGCCTCTTCCAGTCCAGTACTGCTTCTACCTTACTGGGATCCACAGAGACCCCTTCTTACGAGATAACATGGCCTAAGAATTTTACTTCTGGCAGCCAAAACTCACATTTACTCAATTTGGCATAGAGCTGCTTCTCACGCAAGATGTTCAACACAATCCTCAAATGATGCTCATGTTCCTCCATACTGTTGGAGTATATCAAAATATCATCAATAAACACAACAACAAACTGATCTAGATATTATCGAAAGACACGGTTCATGTAATCCATGAATACTGCAGGTGCATTGGTTAGCCCAAATGGCATCACCAGAAACTCATAATGCCCATACCTAGTTCTGAAAGCAGTTTCCAGAACATCTTCTGCTTTCACACGCAGATGATGATATCCTGACCTTAGATCAATCTTTGAAAACACACACGAACCAGACAGTTGATCTAAAAGGTCATCGATTCTTGGGAGAGGGTACTTGTTCTTGACAGTAATCTTATTCAATTCTCTGTAATCAATACACAAACGTAAACTCCCATCTTTCTTTTTGACGAATAACACTGGAGCTCCCCAAGGCGACAAACTAGGTCTAATGAACCCTTTCTCAAGCAAGTCTTCAATCTGCTTCTTTAATTCCGCCATTTCATTTGGGGCCATACGATATAGGGCCTTTGAAATAGAACCAGCTCCAGGCACAATCTCAATTG
Organism: Inga oerstediana; assembly: GCA_963210345.1. Lineage (NCBI taxonomy): Eukaryota > Viridiplantae > Streptophyta > Magnoliopsida > Fabales > Fabaceae > Inga > Inga oerstediana. Next base: position 45,220,900 of record OY723405.1, read on the forward strand.
GGAATTGAACTTCCCTTTCTAGAGGCAATCCACTAAGGTTATCAGGAAATACCTCAGGGAATTCATTTACCACGGGTATACTTCTCAAAGTTTCTCCGGTCTCTCCTTGAATAGAAAAGAACACCATATACCCCTGGCAACCTTTCTCTAAATATTTCTCAGCTTTGGCCTTTGAAAGGAAATTCAGACTGCCATTCACATCCTCAACACTTTGAGAAACAGGATACACTATCCTCTTGTTCCCACAATCTAATAGCACATTATTTGTCGTCAACCAATCGAAACCCAAAATGACTTCTAATTGATAGAGCGGCAGACAAATCAAATCAACAATGGATTGGTGCCCCTCCACAATTATGACACAATTTAGGTAGGCTTCGACAGCTATAGCTTTGACACCCATTGGCGTCGACACAACTAAATCAAAGGGCAATTTATTTACATGCATACCCAGGCGCTTCACGCAATCATAAGGAATGAAAGAGTGACTTGCACCCGAATCAAACAACGCTTGTAACACATTACCATTAAGGAGAATTTTACCTTGAATAAGATCAAGGGACTTTCGGGATTCCTCATGAGTCATGGCCAATACTCGACCCTGAGTCCTCGGTCGCTGCTCTGCCTGAGGCCGCCGACAATCTCTAGAAAGATGGCCCGGTTGCTTGCAATTAAAGCAGATCATTTCGCCCCGACAATTTCTACCATAGTGTGGCTTGTTGCAATGGCGACATACCTATTCTGTCAAAGATTTCTGGGGCTCCCGATCTCTAGGCTGGTAGGGCTTCTTACCAGTACCCCGGGACGAAGAGGATCCCTGGCCCTTCCGCTTCTGGGAAGTATTACCCTTACTGGGTTCATTGCGATTACCAGGAGCTTTGGCAGGATACAATTCCCTCAAATTATTTTCAGTGATTCTACACTCTTCCACCGCCTTGTTAAAGTTGGTAAACAAGTGTGTAGCTAACCTCTTCCTCAGCTCTCGTCGCAGACCACGAATAAGCATGTCTGCACTCAACTCTTCATTATCCGCCTTCTAAAGATAAGAAGAATACAGAGACAAACGGATAAAACGGGACAGATAGTCATCAAAGGTCTCCGTGTCCCCTTGTCTGATGTTCAGAAATTCAGTTTCCTTCTCGAGCCGCACTGATTTGGGAAAGTATTTCTCATTGAATTCTTGTTGAAACAATTCCCAAGTTAACGGTACATTTTTGCTTTTCAAAGTTAAGGCAATGTTCCGCCACTAACGATCTACATCCCCCTCGAGCTTATAAACTGCCAGACGTGGCTTCACCTCGTCCGGGCACCCAAGGACCTCAAATATCTTTTCCAGCCTGTTTAACCAATCTTCAGCTGCTTGGGGATCAAACCTCCCTCTGAACGCTGGAGGCAAGTGCTTACAGAATCTTGAAACCCAAAATTGCAGATCTCTTTCCTCTCTAATTGGAACTTCATATGATTCTTGGTTTGGTCCAGCATGAGGAGGTGATTCGAGTGGTCATACCGACCCTTCCACAGTTTCTTCCTTATGAGTCCCCTCCTGGGTCTCCTCTTGTGTGAACGGACCCTGACCCTCATTTCTTTTAGCCTTCTCTTCTTTGAGCTCCTCTCTCAGCTCAGCAATCATGTCCCTTTGATCTTTAATAAGACCCATCAATTCTTGCATCGGGTCCGGTGGATTATCATTGACCACCTCTACCTCAGGGTCTACTTGCTGAGTATTGGGGCGTCCTCTAGTGTTCTTCATTCTACAAATAACTTACCCCATTAATATAGCAGAAATAGTATGCACATATATTCACAAGTCTCGTATATATCCATATCAATAGAACGTACATGTGCATACACAACAATTATTCATAAATGATCTTCTATCCCTAAAGCCAACTAAGGGATCTATCCTAGCAACTCTACCCTTGCCAGGAACTATAGCTCTGATACCAAAAATGTAACCACCATCGTAATTATGATTCAAAATACGTATTTTAAAATAAATAGAGACCAATAATAATCAAACTCATTTACAATCCCTTCCTTACGGAAGGGTTTTCACAAATATTTTCAAAATTTATGCCTTACCCTGGTCTCAAATTCCATAACTCGAATATAATTGCCCTGTGCAGTTATATCACATTTACATAGCAGAGTGTACAACAAAATCCCGGCAACCCCCGGGTTTCATACATAAACTAAGGGTTTATAAATTCCCATCAGGGGATTACACCACTATCTCCAAAACAACATTTATAAGATATACGGTGATCTCCCAACAAAACATGATATCCAACACCAAAATATAAATCTCCCTAAGGAGCCTTATCCGCTCTTGGTCGTCTCCTTTCCCTTCGAGCCACTTGCCCTATCTGAAGGTTTGTCAATGGAAAGAATGAGATTCAAAAGAATCCCAGTAGTAACAAATCACTCATACCACATGTAATCACAAAGCATGCAAGAAAATCATCAAGCAGCATCACAGCATAAAGCACAGCACGCCGGCTGCCACATATGCACATAATCACATAATATCATCCCCCGTATTCCACCGCCCCGAAGGCACGGTCCTCCCACCGTCAACACCGATGGGCCGTGGGTGAAAGACACACAAACAATGATCAAACAAACATACCATGTATCACATATAGTATAAGGGAAAAGAGTCACTACCTTGTTCTTTCCTGACGTGCGCCGGCACAGGTTGCTTGCGATTAGGGCAAATGTCGAACCCTCAAGCTCCCACTAGCTTTTCCTCAAGGTGGCTGAAAACCCTAGCCTTAGAACACCCAAATTTGTGCTCCACAAACCGTACAAGTTCTCTTCTACTTCTCTCTCTAGAATTTCTCACACCTTCTCTCTCTTGTTGCAGCTGAATATCACGGTTTTGGGCTGATGGAGGAGGTGGATGATGATTTAATATAATATAATATTATTTTCTAATTATTTACTAAATTTCCATCAATTTCGGATTTTCACAAAATTCTGGCAGATTTCTGCCCAAACTTTGAAAAATCATAACTAATTCTAGAAAAATCAAAATGAGGTGATCCCAAAGCCAATGGAAAGATATTTAAGTCCTCTTTATTGGAAAAATATGGATCACTGCATTTAATAACCTCAAAAATACAGAATTGCATAAATGTCCATACTGCTCCAAAACAGATTCCAGTGTCCATCCCAAACTTTGGAAAATCATAACTCTTAGCTCAAAAATTGAAATGACACAAATTATATGTCCATTTTGAAGCTTGGAATGTGAAATTTAATACTGGAAAATTTCTGAATTTGTAGACACTATTTGCATATTTAAAACGTCCATACAAATCGACTGCCCTGTACAGAGTTTCAATGGACAGACTTTCCAACTTTTGCACAATTGTTCCCAATGGTTCCAATTTCACAATAAACACTCTCCCCACACGAATTTTCACAAGGAAGCAATTGGAATCATTAAAACATCCAAATTCCCATCACCCATTCTCCAAAAGTGTTTATTCAACAATAATTACATTCACTATTGAAGTCATTAGCCCTTAATCACTTTTTGGGATATTACATTTGTGCTGGTGTATTGATGCATCTTATTGCTTTACTTGATTATGTGATACATATATGAATGATTGAAGCTCTATTTCTATTTATGCTATAGCCATAAGTATGTCACTTGAAACATTGAGCTCACAGATACGTCATTGTGTAAGCATGAGTTTATGTAATGCAAGCATGTCATGCATTAAGCACTTATCTTGCATGCATATTGGTACTATTTTCCTAATAAGATTCTCTCAAATCTCACCCTCCCCTACAAACAATTTAGACAGGAGGAGATAGAAGATATGATGAGAACAAAGAAGAGAACTGTATAAGGCGATTGCAGTGGTGGAATGAAGATGGGAAGATGTCTCCATTTCACTAGGATGGGTTTAGATACCCTAGAGCCCTGTGCAGCAACCAAGTTTGTAATTATTATGTACGAACCCCTATGGGGAAATTTCTGTAACCATGCATATATTATCGGAACATTTATGTTATTCCTGTATTGCCCACCAAACTACGCATCAATATTCTGCTGTAAGTCAAAATAAGTAAGGGTGTGCCACTATCTTCTTTCCCTTTGTGTTTGGTCAAAAATTACTATTAATTGGGCCAAAGATTGTGTTCTTATATTATCCCATTTTAGGCTACAAAACTAGGCTTTTATGAAGACAAAAATTGGACTTTATGTTTTCTGTTGGCCTATAATTCATGTGGCCACTAATTACACTGTTTGGCAATTCCAAGTGTGCCAAAATTCATCATTTTATTCCTTTTTTATACCATAAAAGTATAAGGAATTTTAAGGGATAAAATTTGGGATGTTACAATATTAGGCCCAAATAATGTGCTCTTCCATTCTCCATTTTTGGGCATCAATAATCGGCTTTTTAAAAAAATGAATTTTTTTATGTCTCATGTTGGCCCAAATTTTGTGTGGCCACTTTTAGTAATATTATGCCATTCTTCCAAGTGTGCCAAAATTCACCCTGTATTCCTTTTAATGTCATAAAGGTGCAAGGAATTTTGGAGAATAAAATTTGGGATGTTACACCTTCTACCCCTTACGAACTACGTGGGCTTTGATCACTTTGAACGGTACGTAGGCCCTAGGTTTTCATCATAGATCAAGTCTAACAATGTAAATAATTAATCTTGTTTTTTCATCTTGTAAATATTTTATTCTTAGGTAATTCTATTGAACTTTTAAAAGGCCATATTTAGTGTTAGATAATTAACTTAGGTTAACCATTATTATGAATGGGTGTTGTGGAGTGTCTAACACCTTCCCCATGCACAATCGACTCCTAAACTATAAGTAGTTTTTGTAGACTATTTCCCATTTTTAAAAAGGTTTCCAAAATTATTCTATTTTAAAATTTTGGTGGCGGCTCCTTGTTTCTCAAATTTTGGGTGCTACAGCTTGGTAACTCTACTAGGGATGGTTTGAGAGTCAAGCCTATTTAAGTTAAGTTTTCAGAAATAATATAGTCTAAATTTTATTATAATTACTATTTTTATTTATTCTTATTTTTTATTTTTTGTGTGCTTATTTGTTTTTATTTATTAAATTCTTTATTCTTTTATTTGTTTATTTTTTTTCCTATATCTGTTTTGTGATCTGCTTAGTAGATGAAGGTTGAGCATAACTTAAGCCATAGGTTGGTATGCTCTCCACACTTTATGAACTCATACACTATTCTCCTAACATATATTTTGGGCCCTATACTCGGGTTTGTGTGTTCCTTAAGTGAGTGGAAGTTTCTAGCGGTCTCCCTATGGGATTTTCAAAACCCCTTGAGGCTATTGTGAAGACTTCATCCTAGTTGTTACTCATTTGGTGAGGTTGATCCCTGTGGGGTTTTTAGAACCCCTTGAAGGTCAATTTCATCAAATGGGACTTTATCTTTATGGTGGGGGCAGTTAGGAGACCTTTATTTATGAGAATTAGAACCACCTTGAAACCATTGCACCTATTAGTGGAAATTATTGACCTACCTAATTATTTAGTACCTGCCTTTCTTAGGGTAGATACCCCCTACCTAGGGCTATTCCTATAATAGGATACTGGAGGGCATATATTTATTTATTGTTGATAATCCTTATTGTCATCCATGTATAATCAATGAAACCCCTAGGATCAAGTAACTAACTGTCGCTTCACTTGAGTATGTATCTAGCATCACTCCATATAAAGATACATCACATGAATGGTGTATGCATTAGATAGCCAACCTTAGTCTAAGGGTCTATGACACTAAAAGGCCATGATCTCATCACATCAATTTAGAAAATATCTCAATGAGAGATAATCCTTTAGGACTCATGAGGTATCATTACATCATTCATATGCATTTTAGCTTCATTTTGATATGGGCCTTGGACATAATAATCATTTTACAAAATCCTTAGTCACGTTATAACTTAGGTCGTTGTAGGTTAATGGTCAATTCATCCTCCCTATGAGGTAATAGATCTCTTAAGGAGGTGAAGTTCTTTTTCTTAATGTCCATTGTAACACCCCATTTTAAGTCACTAATATTCCTTATATGTAATTGATATAGTTAATGGAATAAAATGGTGAATTGCGATGTACATGAGTTTTTTTAGAAATATGTAATGACAAAATGGTGATTTGCTAATTAAGCAAAGAATTACTTAATATTCCTACTTAATTAAGGCCATTTTCGGCTAAATGGAGAAAAGGATGGGAAAATAAATACTTGACGATAAATACCCTAATTTTAGAGCATTTGTGGCCAAGTAAAAAAATTGTTGAAAAAGTCAAAAAGTAAAAAGGTGAATTCATTAAATTACTTGAAGAGAGAGAATTGTGGAAATGCATGAGGCAATTTTTATTCCTCTTCTTCCTTATGAATTTCACCTAACAAGGAAAATAGGGAGGGAAAATAATTACTTGGATGAAGATGGTGCCATGTGTCATTAGCTTAAGCCAAGGAATTATTAATAATAAAGCATAAAGCAAAAAGTAAGCACATGGTGAATTGGACATAAAATATAATATATTGGCAATTAGATAAAGCAATTAAAGAAACCAAATTGGTTTATTTGGAACCCAAAGTTGGCATCTTTTTGGGCTTAGAAGGGAGGAAAGATTAAGTCCAATTAAATAGACGTAAGGCCAAGAGAAAAACATGTGCAAAAACCCATTAAAATAATATATTCCAAAAGAGAGGAAGATGATATTTTGAGCAATCCCCTTTCCATTTGGGCATGAGGTTCGGCTGAACCAAGAGAGAAAGAGAGAGAGAGACAGAGAGTTAGTCAAGGTTGAGAGCTCAAGAACAATAAGCTAGGATTCCAAGAGCCAAAATCAAAGGTAAGAGCGTGTATCTCAAGTGCTTATGCCTTCTAATCTCCTTAGAACTACCTCTAACCTCTTCTTCTCCTTGAAATCCATGGATAACAAGCCAAATCAAGAGTGTATAGAGAGAGAGCTGAGGCAACTTAGAGAGAGAAAGTGGTGAAATCAATAGGTAATCTCATAAACTTGATCCTATTGTGCTATAAGACGTTGTTGTGGTTGTTATTGTTGGTTTTAGCTTGGTTTTTGATTGTTTTGTAATTTTGGGATGATGAACCCTAAAATGTTATGCTGGAAAAATTTCCTTAAATCATTTTCATTTAGTGTTTATGTAATATCCCAAAATGTATTCAAGGGCTAAATGTACAAAATAGATGGTGGGATTAATGACATAATTACCTCTGGAAAATTTTGTTATGACTTTAGTCAAGTTTCATATGCAAAATTGGCAATTTAATATTATATTGTAAGATGATATTTTACAAGATCATCTTCTTCAAAGGGCCATGATTTACGTATGACAAGAGGAAAAGTAAGAGTAAATACATATTGGCTACTAAATATGACATATGGAGACAATTTGACCAAGATAACAAAAGAGGAAGACTTGGTCAACAATTGCAGCTAAAGTAAAGAGGATATTTCAAGATCTTTCCTCTTTCCATTTTAATATGCCTTTCGTCCAAATCATAAGGGAAAGAGGGAGGGAGAGTTGAATTAATACCATTGTTCACCTTTTCCTCAAGAAAAGTGAGTCAAAAGGGTCAAAAGTATATCAAGAGAAAGGAAGAAGACTTGTTAACACAACTCCCTCCCCTCAAGTCAATTATTTCGGCTATGTCATCAAGAAAGAAAGAGAAAAGATAAAGCAAAGATTTCTTGGCACATTTTGGACGTCCAATACATGAATAAAGAAAAGACTTGATGAAAGGGGAAAAAAATCAAGTTAAATTGTTACAAGTATTTGACCAAGGTGAATCAATTTTGACCACAACTTTTTACCACCTTTGGACCACAATTTCGGCTGCCTCTTTAAGTGATAAGGGAAAGGAAAATTTGATCATTTATCTCTCTCTCTCTCTCCATCTTCAAGTCGGTTTGCAGAAGCCCAAAACGTGGAGGAAGAAAAGCAAGGTTTCAAGGTGAGTTTAATCTTGATTTTTCACCTCCTTAACCTCATCTATGGCTCAAATGTCCTTCATAAACATTGTTCCTCTTGATGAGGGCTTCATTTCTATGGTTTTAGAATTTCAAGAGGAGGTGTTTTGTGCCATCATCCAAGAACAAAAGCTGAAAAACCAAAGAAAAGAGCTAAGGAGAAGCAAGAGGTGAGTATTAGCATCAATTTGAGCTATTGGTTGTGTTGGTTGAATGAGAATTTTGGCATGTGTAAATCTGCCCTGATTTTGGCTAAACAAGGGTTTGGGTAATTCATGATGTTTTGGTTATATTATTGGTGGTTTATGATGATTGGAAACCATTTGACATAAGTTTGATGCTGAAATTAGAAGTTGGTAATTGTTGGGATTTATTTTGATTTTTCTGCCAAAACAGGACATGGAGAATGAGTGGGAATTTGTTAATTTTGATGTTACCATTGTGTTCTACATGAAAAATTATGTGGGAATAGCCCTGGGTTGTGAATTTTAGGTCATTGAAACTCAAAGTGTAAATTTGGGTTTTCAGCCTGAACAGAATTCCAGCAAGGTACTCTACTTGTGTGGTGTTTTTGGATACCCAAATGATCTCTAAAAATTATGAAACATTCCAGTCTTAAAGCTCCCATTCCAACCTTCAAAATGGACATATAATTTGTGTCATTTAGTTTTTTTAGCTGTGAGTTCTGGTTGCCCAAAGTTTGATGTCAAAACTGGACTTAATTCTGGAGCAGTGTGGGATTTTGTGTAATTCTGAAATTATGTGGTGATTTCCAGTAATGATTCATATTTTTCTTATGAAGAGGACTTCAATAGCTTTCCATAGGACTTGGGATCACCTCATTTCGATTTTTGTATAATTAGTTATGATTTTTCAAAATCTGGAGAAAATTCTGGCAGATTTGGTCCCTTATGCGAAAATTGAAAATGTAATGGCATAATGTAGTATTGTTGAACTTTGAGGTTAGGAATTGGTCTTTTAGGTTAATTGACCACTTTAACTCCTTAGTTGATTTGATTAATGTCCCTAATGATAACCAACTTGAGTATTTGAATTAAAGAATTGGATTAAGTAATAACATGTCGCCCGTAATTTTAATTATAGGATTTGACATTTGCCCTGCATGTGATAAACCAGTGCCAGTGCACGAGCGAAAAGAACAAGGTAGTGACTCTCTCTCTTATTCTGTGTATGATGCCTTGCATGTATGTCATTTCATTGAATATGCTGTGATGTAACATTGCCATTGTGAAATATCATTGTTGTGTTGTTGTGATACATGCTGTTGTGAAATATGCCGTTGTGAATGCAGCGAAAGCTGTTGTAGAAATGCCGTTGTGTTGTTGTTGTTGTGATTTGCTTATATGCTTTGTGATTGTACATGTTATAAGTGAATTGTTACTACTGGGATTCTTTTGAATCTCATTCTTTCCAATGATTAACCTACAGCAAGGGCAAGTGGTTCAAAGGAAAAGCAAGTGACGAAGGGCGGTTAGAGCTCCTAGCTAGGAGTTTTAATTTTGGTAGTTGGTTGTCATATTTTGTTGGGGATTAGTTGCACATGTTGTATATATATGGAATAGTGTTGTGTAATCCCCTGTATGGGAAACTAAGCGTTGTAAACCTTTTATTAAGTAACGAAACCTGAGCGTTGTCGGGAATGTTTTATTGCACTCTGATATGTATAAATGAAACCGAACTGGTCAGACCAATTATATTCGAGATATGAATGTGAGACCGTACTAAACAAGTTTTGGAAAAGTTTTAAGTTAACCACTGGTCTCTATTTCAACTTAATGACGCATTCTCGAACTATAAATATGGTTATTAAGGTAGGGGGTTACAGTTTAAGTAGTTAATCTTGTGATTAGAAGTGGAAAGGAAGTGGCTAAGTAAGAGAAATCAAGAAAACACATTTTCTCTCCTAAGAACCCTAGTTTTAGCTAGGTGAAGAATAGTGGGGAGGAGCTAGAATTTCATAATTTTGATGATTCCATTGGATTTTGAAAGGGAAAATTGTGTAGGTATACATGATTTCATGATTTTTAGATGTTGGTAAGCAAATCAGGAAATTTATAAAATTGTAAGTGCACGCTGTTTGATTGTCTCATTAGAGGCAGTGGTATTGAGCAATGAAATTCATTTGTCAAACCTAGTCCAAAAATTATGAAACTTGGAAGGATTAAATTATACATCTAGAGCTTTAATTTGATAGGTAGTTTGTAATATTTGGACAAGGATATTAAAAGATATGAATTTTTAAAGTTGTGCCTTGTTTCTGGAAGAAAATCAGGAATAGTTCAGGTTTGGCGAATTTCTAGGAACAATGTGAGTATATTGGTTAGACTTAGGTACTTGTACATGAAAATACATTTAAAAAGCTTCATTTAGGCTTTGGAATAAGTCAAATTAGATTTTCCTACAATTAGTTTTGAATTTCCAAAATTTATTGAAAATCTGGTAGTTTCTAGAAATAGAGAAATTGTACTATGCAGAATTGCACTGTGCAAAAACTGTTATAACTGCATTAGATTAATTTGATTTAAAGGTAGTAATATTACAAGTTATAACCACTTACTCGTTAACTTTAATTTGGATAGGAACTGAAAATTTCCCAAGCTGAAACCAAGGTTAGGACCAACTGAGGAATTGAAAAAGGAGTTAGGTAGTAACTTTTTCTTGCATATACTATGTGATTATTATATGTTTGTGTATACCATTTTACCTTTGCATACCCACTACATCTTAAATATTAACGATAACAGTGTAGGAGGTTTTTACCTTTGTATACCTTTACCTTAGGTACTTGGAGGATTGCCTTTGCATACCCACTACATCTTTTTTTGAAGCTCTGTTTTTGCGTATTTGGCTTTAGGATTATGCAAAACTTTCTCATATGATGTAGGCTTTGAGAGTATTTTTCTTTGTGTATGAGATATCCTCCTCTTCTTGTTCTTCTTAAGATAGTTGAATGGTATATTATGATAGCCGTTCGTTGAGGTAGAACATTCTTCGTTTATCCATTACTTCTTTATTTGGTTATACTCTGTAGCTCCAGCAATGGGTGCTTCGAGAGTTCTCCTTTTTGATATAAATGATATGAACCTCTTTATTGGGGCATAAGAAACTCTTGGCTTCTTCTTCATCTTCTCCGTACCCTTGTGTCTATTTTTCTTATAATCAATCTGCACACATAAAGTACTAGATGGACTTTTTGGTACCCACATATACTTGGGTCCTTGATTGTTAGTATTAACCCTTACATGTTTCTTCGGTACCCAAATATACTTATTTCTCATATGGGAATTTCTTCTAATATAGCATGTGTGATAAATATGACCGGATTTGCCACAATAATTGCAAATTGTATGAAGATATGCATTATGGGATATCATGCAAGTATTATGCCGATCATGAGAGTAGAAACTCAAATGGATTTTATTTGGACATTCTTTCTTCCCAACAAACTTTCTAGCATATTTGAAAACATTTTTTGCTTTTCTGAATAGAATCAACAATTGGTTGAGAAACAAACTTTTGTAGACTCTAAAAATCAGTTTTACAAAAATCATACAAAGAATTGGAACTTTCTACCTTAAGTTCATCTTGAGCTCTGAAGAGTGATTTTTCATGTTCGTCCATAATGAGCTCTTTTCGGGAATCCTCTTCTTTTTGTCTATCCAGGTTGACTGCATGGAAATGTTCTATGATCTCTCCACCTTCATCATCAACTTCCAATTGTTCATGCATAGTAGATGCGAAGCGTGTAGTTTCACACGAACTGTCAACACTTTCAACTTCAACACAATTGTTGGAAGCATAAAAAGAATCAAGAGTGTCCCAGATATGTTTAGCATTAGAACAAAATCTAATTTTCTCAAAATCATTTTTGGTTAAAGCCCTATACCAAATTTTCATTGCTCTAATGTTCAACGAAAACATTTTCTTTTCACTTTCTGTCCAATCCTTTCTTGGTTTGAAATCAAAAGCATTTGTAAAAACATTCCACATATCAAAATCATTAGCTTTTATAAAACTAGTCATTCTAGCTTTCCAAAACCAAAAATCAATATCTTTCAAAAGAGGTAAGATTGTATAATCAAAACCTTCTGAAAGGATAAAAACACCCAAAATCAGCCATGTAACTCTTGAGACGGTTAAGTCCTTTAAACAAGAGCCCAAGCTCTGATACCAAATGTTAGAACCGGCTGACACCCAAGAGGGGGGTGAATTAGATGTAAGATTAAAACTTAAGAACTTTGAAAATCTTTTCACATCTTAGTAAAAGCAATAAGTATGAAGGTAATGAATCATAAATCAACAGTTAGATTAAATAATATATGCTGGAAATATAAGAGCTTAGGGAAGAAAATATGCAAACTGTGATTTATCCTGGTTCGGTCCAATCTGTGATGGCCTACGTCCAGTCTCTAGGCTCCTCCTAAGATTTTCAAATCCACTATCTTCTTGTTTAATCCGGGCACAAGAAAAGCCTTTACAATCCTACAAGTTTAGCCGGGTACTTGTGAAACCTTTTACAAATCTCTTACTGAAATACTCCCCCTTACGGCAAGTCTTATGAGCAGAGCAATCCTAAAGATCTTCCTCTCCTGCTTACTCGTGCAAGTCTTATGAGCAGCAACATTCTCTCCTGCTTACACCCCTGTAAGTCTTATGAGCAGCAACATTCTCTACTGCTTGCACCTTGTAAGTCTTACGAGCAGAATGTCTTACTAGCAATTTTCTCTACAGCTTCCCCCGTAAGGAAATCAACCCTCTCAAGGTCCCTCTACCTTGAGATCAATTCAGAAATACAGATGAAAGTGTTTATAGACTATCTCACAGAGTAGATGTATATGCTCATTGAAGTACAATACAAATAATCACTCTCTCAATGATAAGTAATATAGAAGCTGCAGAACAGAGAGTGTTTGGGTAGAAGCAGAGGATTCATGTTTCCATCATTTTTCTCATAGTTGCTCACTGTCTCAGTTTTTTTATTGACTTTGAATGCTCTCTTATTAATAGTTGATGAAGATGATGACCGTTGTGAGCATTTGTCTATTGGAGTCCCATTACTTCATTTTGACCATTGCGCGCATTTGAATATCTACCCACTATGAAATATCCGTTGCAGATTGAAGCATCCCATTGAAGAGCAGGATGTTTCATTATGAGCTGTACGTCAAATTGTGGAGCATTTGTGTTTCAGACATTCATTTATGGTGGGTCAATCTTTTGTCGTGGTAGGTAGACGATACTCGGTGTGTAATGATGCCGCCCGCTTTAATTGACTCTCTCATTTGAATATGTAATCTCAACGTTAAATTTCCTGTTTCACACTACAAAATGCTTAATCACTAATATGATGAAGTGTTAGTCATGGGTATATTGGATCATTGGTCAAAAGCTGAATTTCTGGCTTCTAGGACTCATCACGTTGAGTGACAATATTTGCCATAAATAACCTCCGTTCTTGAAGATGCAATCCAAATGTTTAATCTCCTGTTTTACCCTTGAAATATATGTTAGTTAACGTTTAGGAACAATAACAATTGAAAACATAATGAATGTATAACATTTAACCACGTTTGGATTGATGGCTCTGAGAGTCTGAACTTTCTATGTTTTGGTTCTGTCAGGACTTCACTCGAGTTCAGTATGGCTCACTCGAGTGCATTTCATATTTTCAAGTTCTGACTTCATCTCGGGCAAACATTGCTGCTCTTCACTCACAGGACTCGAGTACAATTCTGGACATCACTCGAGTGCACTTCTTGTTTTTACGTACATGGTTCTTCTCGAGTTAACACTTGCATGACTCAAGTGCAATTTTGATCCTTACTCTCGTGTGTTGTTCAATGCTCGAGTGTTGCTAAATTTCTCCACACTTCAGCCGCTTCTGAACAACACTCGCATGACATTTTTTAAGAGTGCATTTTTGCACTCGTGAGTGATGTGGGGCCATGTCAGACTCAATTTATTTATTTGGTTCTAAATATGGAAAATGATACATTAGAAGAAAGCTCTTGTCATATGCATTGGAAAACAAAAAGAATCAGCTCCAAACTCATTGTATTCTACAAGTTATGATTGAAAGAGTGTCTATCGCACTAGACTGCACAAGCATCAACTTCCAGAAGGCATAGCTCCTAGAATATAAATTCAAATTAGATAAATTACCTATCCATGGAAAGTTCTTTGAATCTAGTTTCATATGGCACTAGTTTCGTCTCAATCCAATGTGTCATTTTTGAGTTATGCTCAAAATACAGAACCTGTCTTAAGAGGTGACGATGATTTCATTGTCAACTTCCGCGGATCATATCTCCTTCATCTGAGGTTTGTTAAATATGGTATTGGTGTACATTTTTCGTGTTGTGAGTCTTCTTTCATATGCCACCAGTTTCGGGTCAATCAGACTTGTGGTTTGAGAGTTATGGGCAAAATACCGGACCTCTATCAAGCTGAACGTAAAACAGAGTAGAACAGAGTGCTCCAACACTCGAGTGTGTTCTTGCTTCACTCGAGTGCTATAGTGTTGCACTTGCTACAGTGAATCTACACTTCCTCTTTGCACTTCGAGTGCTATAATGCTATAGCACCCGCATGCTACAGGTTCACGTTTAGTGCAAGACTTTTCTTTTTCCTGTCACCAATCTCTTCAAGTTCACGTTTGAACTTTAATTTGCTTCATATTCAGAGAGACTTCCAAATAGATAAGCAACTGATGGCATTGTTTTGTCTTTCACTTCCTCTATCGTAGTGACTTTGGCTCCCACTCTTTACAGACTATGTTCAATATCTTTCTTACTTGGGCATGTTGATCATAGACTTTCCCAAGCGCTGCAAGTTGATTAACAAGATGAGTATATCTAAGCTCAAATTCAGCTATTGACTCACCTAATTTCATTCAAAGTAAGTTGAATTTAGTAACCAGAGTGTTGATCTAGTTTTCTTTATTCCTGAAGCTCCTTTGTGAGTAAATTCCAAGGTTTGCCACATTTCCTTAGCTGTTGGAAGTGTGCAAATCCTGAAGCACTCATTTTGACTTAAAGCACTTTGGATTATCAGAATTGCTTTGCTGTTAAGAATAATGAGTTTCTTGTCATTTTCATCATACTCTGCTGGTGTCTTGGGAACTTTATGTGAATCTACAATTTTTACAGGTTCATAGTTTCTATTCTCAATCACCTCCCACATTCCGTATTCAATAGCTATTATGAATACTCTGAACTTCACATTCTAGAAAGAGAAGTATTTACCACTGAAACCCAGTAGTCTGGCAATAGAAACTCCGTCGGGAAGTATTCCTTCATCCATGTTTGCCATTGGATCCTTCTTTAGTTGTTATACCTAAATAAGAAGACTTATGCTCTGATACCAAATGTTAGTGCAAGCGTTTCACCCAAGAGGGGGGTGAATTAGGTGATCACAAAAAATTCAAATCGTATATAAAAATTGACAGAATTTAAAGTAGATAAGAGTTTGGAGAGATATCACTGAAGTATACACTGGGAGATATACTGGTTTAGTTATAACCACTTTGACCTACGTCTAGTTCTCAGAGTTCCTCTGAGAGTTTTACTATATCTTCCAAGATTGAGTGGGTTCTTGGTACCTCAATAAATAGCAAGTTCTTTCATTGGACACTCCCTCCCCCTTACATATTGTAAGCAAATCCCCAACTAAAGGTTCCATAACCTTAAGTTGTCTCAATAACAAATATTGAGTTTGTAATGAAAATCTCTCTCACATAGTAAATATATGATCACTGAAGTATAAAGAATGAATATAAGAAAGAGAGCACTATAAATGTGTTGATCGATGTATGTTCGTGTGTTCTCAATGTCTGTGTTCTTCATTGAATGTTTCCATATTTATAGCTAAGTTGTGATAGCCGTTCGAAGCATTTCAACATGTCCGTTAGAGTTACACAACTTCTTTTAACCATTCTTTAAATTTTAAAAATATCCGTTATGGTAGGTGAGCATTACGGACATCACGTTTGGCTTTTCTCTCTTTAGCATGATCTCTTTATTGCTTCCCTAAAAATATACTTAGAATACTAATATAATGATGGGCTAGTCATATAGATAACAAATCAATAAGCAATAGATTATAATTATGCAATCTAGACTTCATTACTCGAGTATTCACTCGAGTGATCCAGGGCCATCACTCGAGTGATCCCTTTTTATAAACTTGGTAGAGAGTTGAAACAGTAATTCTGATTTTATCACTCCAGTGATCACTCGAGTAATTCAGGGACATCAATTGAGTAATCTCTTTCAAATTTTGGCAGAGAGTCACTGGCTCATTTCATACCTGGTCACTCGAGTGGTCACTCAAGTGATCCTTAGTAATCACTCGAGTGACACCTATCAAAATATGGCAGAGAGTTTCTGGATACTTTTAGGACATATCACTTGAGTTATCCCTTCTGAATTCTACCAGAGGCTCTTTCTTTTGTCCTTGACTTCTTGTCCTTCTTCATCACTTGAGTGCCCACTCGAGTGATGGCTCTGTATGCCACCAACTACTTTGTTTCTTTGTTTAAAACTCTTTTGCTCAATATTAAATATTTTATAGATAATTCCAATATTTGCTATCATCAAAACATATAGGATCTAACATCTAGTAGTGTAGTATTACTCATTGGAGTGTCAGCTCCTTTGGCATTTTCCATTCCGTACTTCTTCAATAACTCCTTCAAATATTTGGTCTAGGATATAAAGATCTCATTCCTTCGTTGCTTAATTTGAAGTCCAAGAAAGAAGTTTAGTTTATCTATCATGGACATTTCGAATTCTCCTTGCATGAGCTTAGAAAACTCTTGACATAAAGATTCGTTAATAGCGCCAAAGATTATATCATCAACATATATTTGTACAATTAGTAAATCATTCTTGTTATGTTTGATGAAAAGTGTAGTATATACTTTTCCTTTGACAAAGTTTTGGTCAAGAAGAAATTTGCTTAGTCTTTTGTACCAAGCTCTAGGTGCTTGTTTCAAACCATATAAAGCTTTCTTGAGTTTGAAGACATGATTGGGTTTTATTTCATCTTTAAAACTAGGAGGTTGTTTTACTTAAACTTCCTCTATAATATAACCATTTAAAAAAGCACTCTTAACATCCATTTGACAAAGGTTAAAACCTTTAATGCATGTAAAAGCTAAGAGGACTCTTATGGCTTCTAGTCTTGCCACTGGAACATCTGTTTCCTCATAATCGATACCTTCTTCTTGAGTATAGCTTTTGACAACTAATCTTGCCTTGTTCTCATAGTGATTGGCAATTCATAAGGTTTATTTTTGAAAACCCATTTGGATTCTATGATCGAGTGATCCTTAGGTCAAAGTACCAAATCCTAAACTTGATTTCTTTGAAATTGGTTTAACTCTTCTTAAATTGCAATCACCCAATCATTGTCAAAGACTGCTTATTCAATACTAGAAGGTTTAATTTCAAAAATAAATGTAGAAAATGTCACTTTATTATGAATTCTATTTTTGGTTTTGACACCTTCATGAACATCTCCAATTACTTGATCAATTGGATGTTCTTTCATGTGTCTCCATGCTTTTAGCTGAGAAAGTTCATTGACATTTTCTACATTTTGAAAATCATCTATTTGAAAATCATTTTTGATTTGAAATGGTTAACTTTTTAGTTTTCTTTATCAAATCTATTTCCTCTTCTTCAAAGGACTTTGCCTGAGAATATATCTCATCAAACACAGTATGAATGGTTTCTTCTTCAATGCATGTTCTTTTATTAAAGACTCTATATGCTTTACTTCTTTTTGAATAACCTAGAAACAAACCTTCATCAGACTTTGAATAAAATTTACCCAAGTTTTCTTTACCGTTGTTGTAGATGTAGCATTTGCATCGGAAGATGTGTAGATGAGTAAGGTTTGGCTTTCTCCTTTTGTAGAGCTCATATGGTGTCTTTCTAAGTGACTTGTGGACATATGCTCGATTTGAGATATAACATGTAGTACTCATTGCATCTGCCTATAACAATTATGAAACCTCTTTCTCATTGAGCATTACCCTTGCCATCTCCGTGGGGACTCTGTTCTTTCTTTCCACAACTCCATTCTATTAAGATGTTCTTAGAAACAATAGAGATACCTTTCTCATTTTGGACCATCTTGGCAAAAGTAATAAATTCAACAAGAGTTTCATCTTTAGAAGCAAAAAATATAGTCCATGTAAATCTTGTAAAATCATCGACAATTACTAGAGTATATAGATTTCCTCTAAAACTCTTTACTCTTGCTGGTCCTGCTAAATCTATATGAAGTAGTTGCAAAGGTTTAGAAGTTGAAATCTCATTCCTTGTTTTGAAAGAAGATTTAGTTCGTTTCCCTTTTTGATAAGCATTACAAATCATGCCGTCTTTAAATTTAAGTTTAGGAAGACTAATAACTAAATCCTTTTTAATTAATTTGTCAAGTTGATTCATATTGACTTGTGCCAGACACTTTTGCCAAAACCAACTTTCCTCATATTTGCTAAGAAAACAATTTTTAGAAGAATTTGAATTTAAATCAATAGTATAACAATTATTGTCCTTTTGAGCTCAGATCTTCGCTTTGATAGATTCTTTGATAATCGGTAGATTCTTCTTGTTCACTATCAAGCATTCCTCTGAGTCAAAGATTACCTAGTTATCTTTGTCAGTATTTTGACTCACGCTTAGGAGGTTGTGGCATAATCCTTCAATGTAATATACATCGTTGATTTGGACACCATTGGTTTTTCTGACTTCACCAATTCTGATAATACGTCCAGATTGATTACCTCCAAAGGTTACCTTTCCTTCTTCTTCAGTTTCCAACATGGTGAACTTATCTTTGTCACCAGTCATATGTCTCGAGCATCCACTATCAATGTACCACTTATTTACCTGTGATGCTTTGAGATATATCAAGAGTAATATGAACAAGTTTTAGGTATCCATACTTTCTTTGGTCCTTTGTGGTTAGTATGAATTACTCTTGGTACATGCGTCCCTTTCAAAATCCATTTATATATGCCAATGGCGTTTCCTTTTATAAAATGACATTATGAAGTATAAAGTCTTTTCCTATTACAGTAATTACATTATGCAAATAGATTTGATGTATAAACAGAATTCTTAAAATATTTGAGATATGTCTTACTTCCTTTCTTCTTCTTTCCTCTATTTTTATCTTGAACAGAATTATATCCAATTCTAGATTTATCATGAATGATGCTTAGTGATTTTAAGATTACTTTAAGACTTTTGCCTCCCTTAGTAAATTTTTCTACAATTTTTGTTAAATCACTTATTTTCTTATCATTCTCTTCACACAATGCACATGATGAATATGATATGACAGTACTATTTCTACTTTCTAATTCTTTTATTTTCTTCTTATAGGTTACCATTTTTTTACTATCTTGATGAATTCAGTATATAATGCATTATATTTAGATAATAATTCAACATAAGTGGGTTCAAAATCACTTACCTCAGAATTCAATTCTTCTTCTTTGGCTACCAAGCAAATATTTACAACTTCATCGTCATTACCTTCTTCATTTGACAAACTATCACCCCATATGAAAGATATAAATGCTTTGTTTTTCTGCTTCTTATTGTCTTTATTCTTGAAGCATTCAGACTTGAAATGTCCAGGCTTTCCACATTTGTAGCATATTATTTTTTGCCCTTTGTTTCTTTCTTGCTTGGTCCTCCTTGATGATTCTTGAAGTTCTTTTAGCCTTTTCTATAGAACTTTTTGAATTTTGCCACGATCATTCCCATATCATCATCATCAAGTTCATGTTCGCTTTTTGATGATTCAACTTCCTTAATGACTTTGAGGGTGACTCCTCTTTTCATTTTGTCATCAAACTCTTCCAACTCCTTTTTGAATTTCAGCTTTCCATCATACTTAGAAAAGACTACCAAACAATGCAGCTACGGATCTCATTGATTCACCTTTTACTTCTTCAACAGTTGTCACTTTTACTTCCCATTCTTTTGTACAAATGTTAAGGATCTTCCTTACTTGAGAATTTTGATCAAAGGTTTTCCCAAGTACTGACAGTTGGTTGACACGATGGGTATATATGAGTTCAAATTTAGAGATCCTTTCTCTAGGTTTCATTTGAAATAGATTATACTCTGTAATTAGTGTGTTGATTCTATTTTCTTTGATTTCGGATGTACCTTTGTGTGTGATTTTAAGTGCATCCCATATGTCTTTAGCTGTTGCTGCATGCAGATTCGAACATACTTATTTCAGCTGAGAGCACTCTGTATTATTAAAATGGCTTTGCTATTTAATGTTACCAATCTCTTGTCATTGTCGTCAAATTCCTCTGGACTCTTTCTCACAACTTTATCTTCTACTTTATTTGTTGGAACATAATCACCGTCTTGTATTACATTCTATAAACCATACTCGTTCACCAATATGAACACCCTAAACTTAGCTTTCTAGAATGAAAAATGTTCTCTAGCAAAACTAAGAGGTCTACTGATAGAAACTCTATCTAGAAGAATGTTTTTACCCATTTATGCCTTTGAATGGATCCTTCTCAAGTTGTTAAACTCTTCTGAGAAGACCTCGCTCTGATACCAAATGAAAAAGGCAAGCTTTACCCAAGAGGGGTGTGAATAGGGTAATGTAATAAAATTTTTTGTGCGTTACTGTGTTATAGAGATAAATGAAGAGAGAGTAGAGATGAGAGAATTTGCACATAGAGAGTTATACTTGTTCGGCCCAACCCCAAGCCTACATCCAATCCTTAGAGATCAATGCCTACAAGATTTCACTAATCTTCCAAGTTTCAGTAGGCTCTCAAAATGACACAAAACAACAACTGTCCTCATAAGACTACAAGCAGAAATATTCTACACCTAGAATTTTCTCCCCTCTTACGACAAGTCATATGAATAAAACAATTCCTATAACATTTCTCTCCTACTTAACTTATACAAGTCTTATGAGCAGTAACGTTCTCTCCAACTTACACCCCTATAAGTCTTACAAGCAGAAACATTCTCTTCTACTTGCACCTTGTAAGTCTTACAAGTAGAAAGTCTTACTAGGAATTTTCTCTACAACTTCCCCTATAAGAAATCTACCCTCTCAAGGTCCCTTTAACTTGAGATCAAAATGAAAATATAATTTGAAGTGTTTACAAACACTCTCACAGAGTGAATATGGTAATCACTGAAGTATAATATGAATATAGAGAGAAATATGAAAACCGAGACTCTTGTAAGTCTTTTGATGTATGCTTTCATGCTGTGTCCTCCTTCAACTTATCTCTAATACTTTGTATTTATAGCCAGTCTACAATAGCCATTATGCAATATACAGTTGAGCAGTGGGATATTTTGTTATAAAACTGAATGTCACATTGATCGAGATGTAAATATTTGTGTTTTCAGACATACGTTAATGGCGGGTCAACTGTATGTGATGACAGTTGTCCAGTAGTCAGTATGTTATGATTATGCTTGCCGTAATTGACTTTCTCACTTGAATCTGTAATTCGAACATTCAGTCTCCTGTTTCACACTTGAAATATATGTTCGATAATGTTTATATATAATAACAAGTGAAAATGTAATGAATAAATAACATTTAACCATATTCAGATTGTTAGCTGTGACTCTATATTGCATTATGCTTTTGAGACAGATGAACTCGAGTTCTTGCTTCACACTCAAGTCCATTTGAGTGCACACTCGAGTTTCAGATTCACACTCAAGTTCTCTGTGATCTTTGTATGGGTATACAGAGTAATCTCGAGCACACTTTCAAGTGCACAGGATACTTCTCAAGTATTGGTGGCCACACTCAAGTTCTTGATCTACACTCTAGTGCACTTCCTAAATTTTACCGTCTGACTCTCTACACTTGCGAGAGTGAACTTGCACTTGTAAGAATGTTCATGCAAAACTCGAGTTCTCTATCATGGACTCGAGTTCACTAGCTGGTCATCACCTTTTCACTTGTTACTATAAGAAAGTGTTAAGAGTACACTGGAAGTGTGGCACCACACTTGAGTGCTTTACCCACACTTGAGTGCACTATTGTATGTCAGATTGATGATGTTTTCTGGTTTTCCTTTTTGGAACAGAATTTGCAAGAGTGATCTTGCACTTTTAAGAGTTTTCATGTAATACTTGAGTGCTATATTTAAACTCGAGGGTATGTCATAGGTTCAAACTTTGGTTTTGCTTTTGGAACACACTTGCACTAGTTCACTTTCCACACTCGAGTGCATTTGAGACCAGAACTCGAGTGCTGTTTTAGAACTCAAGTTGTCCAAGTGATTTTGGTTTCTAACTTAGCCTTTTAGAAAGAACTTGTAAGAGTGAGAAAATGAACTTGAGTGCATTTGGGACTAGAACTCGAGTGTTGAGATAGAATTTGAGTGCTCTAGATAGTTTTTGTTCTGCCTTGACTTGCTATAAAATACTTCCATGGGCACACTTTCTAGACCCGAGTGTTATGGTACACAGAACTCGAGTGCACTTCCAAAACTCGAGTGCATCAGTAAATTTTCAGTTTCTTTACCAGCTTCTGTATCAAACTTGCAAGAGTGAAGAACCAAACTCAAGTGTTGAGGCTTAGCGAACTCAAGTTCTTTCTCCAAACTCAACTGCATTAGACATTTTCCACAGCAACTTTCTATGACTTTGTAAAATGAATTTGATAATTGAATGGGCTCATTTTTACATCTTTAAAATATGAATTCATTTGTAAAATAATGTACTAACACTTTGTTATAATCAAAACATAGATTCTAACAAATGGCACATATAAATGGATTTCAAAAGGAACGCATGTACCAAGAATAATTAGTACTAACCATGAAAGACCTAAGAAAGCGTGTGTATCTAAAACATGATGAGAATGCTCTAGGTATGTCTCAAAGTATCACGAGCACACAAATGGTACATAGATAGTGGTTGCTAGAGATGTAATGCCCAAAATTTTGATTAAGGGCTAATAACCTTTTAGTAGGTTGTAATGAATATTTAAAGAATGCATTTATGAAGTAAAGTTGATTTGAGACCCAAATTAATTATTGAAAATGCTCAACACCTTGCATTTTAGCATAATTATGTGATAATAATTCTTAAGCTAAAATGGAGGAAAATGTAGCATAGGGAAGAAGAAAAGAATTAAAATATATGTTATGTGGCAATTCAAGTGAATGTGCCATAATTAGGGGCAAAATTGAAAGAATGGAAAATTTCCGGGCAATTAGTCAGTGATTAAAGGAGAAATTAATTACTAATTAAAAGGAATGAGATCTGTGACTAAATTGCTAATGGAGTAGTTAGAGTAACTAATCAGTTAATTACTTTATGAGAGCCAATGAGAGTTTGACAAGTGGCAAGAGGAGATGATGAAGGAGTAGTTGAGAAAGTCAAAAAACAATATTTTAATAATTTTCTTTCCCTCTTTCTTCCTTGGTTTAGGCTGAAGCAAGTATGGGGGCTCAAGAGTAATCATTTACCTTCTTCTATTGGCTCTGGAACCATCCCATTTCAATTTTTCTAGAATTAGTTATGATTTTTGGAAGTTCAGCCAAGAAACAAAATTTTTCTATGGTCCCAGCTTTGAATGAATGATTGGTTTATAGCAGTTAGCCCAGCCTTGAATGCATGATTGAGTCATGACGAGTAGCCTGGCTTTGAATGATCGATTGGGACGTGGCAGTTAGGTCGGCCTTGAATGCTGCTGTTGCTGATTGAGTCACAGCGGGTAGCCCAACTATGAATGTTGTTGTGTTGCTAAATTGTGATATATGCTTATATGCTTTATTTAATTATGCATCATATATGTGAAATATTACTACTGGGATTCTTTTGAATCTCACTCTTTCCAATTAACAATTTTAGCCAGCGCAAGTAGATCAAGGGACAAGCAAGTGAACAAGGTCGACTAGGATTGCCGATGGTAGTCTTAGCATTTTTTGGTTTTTGGTTATCATTCTAGATAAATGTAAATATATATTAACCTTAGAATAGTACTTATGTGTAATCCCTGATATGGGAAACTGAGATGGGCAATGAAGCCCTGTAAAACCCTTTGGTTAATGATTATATCCCAGGTGAATGTTGGAAATTTTGCTAACACTTTGATATTGTGTATGTGACAAATCGAACAGGCCAAATATTTTTATTTAAAAATGAATAGAGATTATATTATACAGGTTTTGTAAAAAGTTTTTAATTATCCTCGATCTCTTACTCAATTACAAAATGTGTTTTAAACACTAATCACGGCCTTGATGATGATGGGGGTTACATTTATGGTATCAGAGAAGAAGTTCCTAGCAAGGATAGTTGTGATAGTTTCCTGTTATGTGGGTAGTTAACCCATGGCCATTATTGTATACACTTAGGTGTTCCTATTATTAGTTGGTATGTGATTTATAAGGAACATGTGTTTACACGTAGTGTGATATTGATATTGTGAATCATTTGTGTTAGAGAGGAAAGAACACGATGATTTGACCAAAGATTTGACGGGTAAAATCGGAGGTGGGAGAAATAAGCCATAATCTACCTGATCTCATACAGTGGATGATGGGTATGCTATTGGAGCAGTTGGATATGATCTATAAATTTAGAGATGAGCTCTCAGAAGTGATAGTAGAACGGAATGAAGATAGAGTTCAAGTGACACATGACGAGATGAATTACGAAGAAACGATAGAAGGGACAATTCGGCCTCAGGAGTCAGGACCATACTCTGAGCCGAATCAAGAGTCACATGTGGTGCCAGCCGGAAAGGATCAAGATCTACAGTTAAAGGGAAGATATGATCCCCAAGCTGCTAAAGGTTGACTAGTCCTACTCAAGAAAACTTTTAAAGTGTTAGAAAGCCTAACTGTGGTGAGGGCGCTATTGGCCTTTACTCCTTGTACCTGTCACTCATGGATAATAAAGAGTGGAGCTCTGATATATTAATCAGAGGATTAAGGTGTGAAATGAGGAAACAATTGGCCTTCAGATATTTTACTGAATTTAATAAGCTGTGGAGGAGGGCCAAATTGTGGAGGAGTGTGTGAAAGTTAAGCATGCTCAACCCAGGGAAATCCTAGGTTGAGTGGCCTTAAGAAGTTGAGTTAGTAAAGTCATGGATACTTGAGGAATGATTATGATCTTGAGGTTTCTTTATGACTAATAATCATTTAATTGAGATGGTTTAAAGGGTGCTTAGATGTATAGTGATGTTGATAATGTAAGCATTGATTTTGAATCGGGAAAGTTCTGTCATGACAAATACTACCAGAAAAGTCTACTTCATAGGGATATAGCAATTTGAGGCATAGTAAATGTTTTATGATTTCTCCATGTTAAGTGATGATCCTTAGTAATACTATAGGGTCAAAGGAATGTAGATACGATATATGGTGCTATATGAGGAGTGGTGACCATATCGTTTGTTAATCCTAGGAGATCGGATATGATGATAGTGAATATTGGAAATAGGCCTAAATTGATCGAAGCTAAAATAATGCTTGGGTTGAAATGTGAATTGGTTGCACTATGGTTCTGGTGCATGACAGGAACTCAAACCATGTGAACATGATGGATAGTGTTGAACCTTTAGTAATATTTTGAGGTTATTACCCAAATACTGTGAAGAGTAGAGTAGGCGCTATAGATCTTGATTCTTAATAGAATCTATTGGGTATAATTGTGGAAAATGATTTCTAATGTATGTGATATTAAGGTTCTAGATTTTATGATGAAACTAAATATTCGGTTAAAAACCCTAGGCTGTATGATATTATATGCCAATGATGTTATAGTCGACTTGTGTGTCCAAAGGCCCTAAACTTAAGGGACCAGTGTGCCTTTAGGCTGGTAGATATACTTAAACTTGTGTTGGGTTAATGATGCTCCGTGGCAATGAGAAACTGATTTCCCGACTTAACTAATGTTGAGGTTCTAAGAGTTGAATTGTGATCCAAGGATCAAACTCAATAGTTGAACTGATTCTTAGGAATTTGATTTGACCTGGAGGGTCTGAGGTACTAGAACATGATATGAAAATGAATTGAAATGTGTATGAGTCTCAAGGATGCTAGTTTCTAATCTAACATAGGGAAAGATCTTGATAATAGAATATTCCCATATTGAATGAGAATAGTTCTTGATAGAACAATGAGTGGTTATGTAATATGGTCTCACGGTTGAGACAGAAAATTGAATATATGAGTGGCTTTCGGATTCCCTGTATAACGTGGGTAGAGTACCCCGTTAAGGGCAGTAGAATTTGTGAATATACCAGGCGTGAACTGGTAAAGGAAGCCCATATGCAATTGCCCGGAATAATTTAAGTTGAAACGGGCAAAGAGTGGGCATAGAGGGACATAGATTATCAGTATCGTCAGGTGTAGTAGAAGGTTCCTAGGGGACTCCTATTAACTAAAACTGACATTATTAATGCACACATAAGGAGATAAACCTCAAACTACATAGCGAAAGCATAGCGAAAGTGATGTCTTTAAGAATTGCTCTGAGCAGAAGGTCGAGGCGATAACAACGATGTGTTAGTTATGGCTTATGGAAGTAAAACTTATGGGCCAAGTTATTTCGTGAGAAGGGGTCTCAGTGGATCCCAGTATAGTGGAAGTAGTGTTGGATTAGCAGAGGCCAGAAACTGTTGATGTGATGTTATTACCAAAAGATTCATTCATAACTTCTTCTGGATAGTTTTGTCGATGACCAAGCTCACATGAAAGGATCAATCATTGAGTAGGATGAATGATATGAATATTGTGAGAAAAGATTTTGTTGCTAAGAGTGGTATTGTTAAAGGCATTAGTGTTAAATATGCCCTATCCCATCCTAGCTTGTTTATATTGTGTACCATGATGTGAATGAACTAGGATTAGGGTGTGACCGTATGTAGTAGAATAGAGCTAGTTTAGCTGATGGCAAATTCAACTACATGATCGGGGGTTCTCACTTGTGAGGGCACTTACCCCGGCATGGCCAGTATGGCTAGCCACCAGGCTGGTTATACCGGTGTTGACCCTAGGCCAAAAGGCAAAGCTTAAAACTTTAGTCTGTTGTGAGTCTGCTGTGAATTTGTAGTGACCATGCCAAGAGTCATCAGGTAGCTAATAACAGCCATGATGACGGCGGGTAAAAAAGGATGAGGGTGGGATGTGACTATGCCAAGAGTCCTCCGGTAGCTAACAACAACTGTGGTGACGTTGGGTGAAAGAGGATGAGGGTGGCGTATAGAGATTAAGACTCCCGGCTGGCCGGCTGGATAGAAAAGACCGAGACTCTAGTTGGGCTATTACAGTAGGGTGCTTCGGATAGAAGAAATTGAGATTCTGGAGTGGCCTGATGTTGTTGTTGATGCCTAAAATTCCCGGTTAAAATTAGCGGAGTTACTAGTAGGTATACGGATGGGGGTAACGCCGTGGAAGTTGATACGGTGAAGTAATCTGGTTATTAATGACCAAAAGTCCCAGTTACCACTAACGGAGTCACTGGTGGGTATACGGGTGAGGGTAATGCTGTGAAAGTAGATATAACAAAAGCTAAGATATTGTTGCAAATGGCAAAAGCTGAGGTATTTTTGCAAATAGCGAAAGCTGACGTACTTGTAAAAACAGCTAAAGCTGAGATATATGTGAATACAGTGGAAGCTGTCATTTGTGTGTAGTGAATCTATGGTGCTTTGAGTTATTCCCAGAAGGGGTGACTAGATTGAGAAGAGTGGTGGCATATGCCTCCCAACTGCTGAGGTGTTATGAAATGACTCATGATCCGGGACTTACCACGATTGTGTTTAGGTGCTGATTGTGTGTAATGCCCCAATTTGGGATTAAGGGCTAATGACTTCAAGAGTAGTGTAATTATTATTAATTAAATACTTTTTAAGTACATGATGTAAATTGTGATATAAAGTGTGCTTGATGATGATTTAGTAAGCATTGTGATAATCAGGGGCAAAATGGGAAATCGTCAGCCAATTGGTCAGTTACCGAAGAGAAAACTCATTGGTAACTTAAAGATCAATGGTTGAGACTCACTTATCAAAGAATCAAGTGGGGCGGAATCATGTACATGTAGGCTTATATGAGTTCATAGAAGAAAGCATAAGATTAAGACATGTAGCAAGATGTGGGCCATTAGATGAGGTCAAAGTTTCAAACTCATTTTTTTCTTCCCTCTCTTCCTCCAAGTCGGTTTGTGTATGGGAAAAAGGAAAAAAAATCTGCATCTTCATCCTTCTCATCTTCTCTCTCATTTAACCTCCATTTTCATAGAGTAATGGAAGGAAAGAGAAACTGTAAAGGTGAGATTTTGACTTGTTAGATGCCTTCTAATGCTCAAGTGTTCTTCTTTAATTTTGTTCATGGTGACAAGAGCTTCATTACCATGATTTCAGATTTTTGAAAGGAGGTGTTTTAGTGTTGGAAGGAATTTAAAAGTTGAGAAATCAAGAAACTCTCTTTGGGAAGAAGGAAGAGGTAAGAAAAAGCTTTATATTAATATAAGTTTTGTGATCATAGGTTGAGTTTTGAGAATTTATGATTTGCCCTGATTTTGGTAAATTTTGAAATGCATGAATTTAGTGGGTGTTGGTGTTGGATTTAATGGCATATTGTGTCTTTAAGCCATTGTGATTAGTTTGGAATTGAATTGGGAGATTTTGGTAGTTGTGGTGCAATATGGGTCAAAACCCAAACTTTTTGCTAGAATGGGAATTAGGTTGTTTTGGGGTTACCAATAGGTTCCTTGTAGAATTTTGTGTGGGAGTGAACTTTGGTATAAGTTTTGAAACCATTAGAATCAGATTTGGCAAATTTGGGAAATGCAGTCAGTTGCTGCGATCTGGCTTCTGATAAGCTTCACTTGAGTGCAGCAGCATAATTCCTCCTTTTCTTCAGCATATCAGTAGAGGTCTCAAGAAGGAAGCAATAGTGCACCTTTTCACTTGCGAGTGATATAGGTCATCACTTGAGTGAACTTACCTCACTTGAGTGTAAGGGTGTTTTGGATTATAAGGCCTCGTCTCGGGTTAACACTCGCAGGCTATTTTTCAAGAGTGTGCCTCAATACTCGCGGGTTGTGTGGTCACTCGAGTGCCAAAGCTTGTGCTCGAGTGCACTTGTAACTTTAGGGTTCTTAGTGCTCTCGGGGAGTCACTTCTTATGCCTTACTCGGTAAGACTTGGGTAAGTACAAGCTATTACTCGAGTGTTGAGGTCAAGACTCGAGTGCTGTGACAACTTTCTATCTCAGTGTATGTTCTCGGCCAAACACTCGTACGAGTGATCTTTCGTGCTCGAGTGCCAATCTCTAAATCACTCGAGTGCCTGAGTCAAAAAATATTAGTGTGAAGCTTCGGAAAAAGAGATCTTTGGTCAAGTATTTCCAACCCTTTAGGCATATGTTTAGACTTTTAGTAGCCACCTAAAGAGTTCAAATGATAACCAACCTTAAGTGTTATGAAGATAAGAATTTGGAATACAGAATAACCTATCGTCCTTGATTTTGGATTATAGGCTTTGACATTTGCCCTGATCGTGAGCAACCGGTGCCAGGTCACACTAGGAAAGAACAAGGTAGTGACTTTTTCCCTTATAATATATGCGATACATGGTATGTTTGATTGATCATTGTTTGTGGGTCTATCACCTACGGCCAATCGATGTTGAAGGTGGGAGGATCATACCGTCGGGGCGGTTGAATCTGTGGGATGAGACTATGTCAAAGCCGAAAGGCTATATGTTAAAGCCGAAAGGCTATTTATGGGTCTATCATCTGCGGCCCAATGGTGTTGACGGCGGGAGGATCGTACCTTCGTGGCGGTAGAATCCTGGGGATGAGACTATGTGATTGTGTGCATATGTTGCAGCCTGCGTGCTGTGTTTTATGTTGTGATGCTGCTTGATGATTTACTTACATGCTATGTGATTACATGTTGTATGAGTGATTTGTTACTACTGGGATTCTTTTGAATCTCATTCTTTCCTTTCACTAACCTTCAGACAGGGCAAGTGGCTCCAAGGAGAAACGGACGACCAGGAGCAACTAGGATTTGTAGGGAATGTTAACTTGGACTGTTGGTTATCTATTTTCGAATAGGGTTACTCTATATTGTTTTGAAATGTAATAATATTTTGGACATGGTATGTAATCCCCTAGTTAGGAATTATAAACCCGATAGATAGTATATATATAAGACCCGGGGGTTGCCGAGATTTTTTGTTGTACACTCTGATATATAAATGTGACTTAACCGCACAGGTAATTATATTCATATTATGGAATTTGAGACCAGGGAAGGCAGAAATTTTAAAAATATTTGTGAAAACCCTCCCTTTAAGGAAGAGAATGTAAACGAATCTTTTGATGATTATTGGTCTCTATTTTAGTTTAATAACGTATTTCGAATCATAATTACTGTTCCAAGGCAGGGGGTTACATTTTTCGTATCAGAGCTGTAGTTCCTGGTAAGGGTGGAGTTTGCTAAGATAGTTCCCTTAGTCTTGGCTATAGTGATAGAAGATGAATCCTATTGGTTTGTTGTGATACACATATGTGTTTTGTGCTGTGGATATATGTGAGACTTGTGAACTATGTGTATACTTTTTTTGTGAAATTGACGACGTGAATTATTTGTAGAATGAAAAAGACAAAAGGTCGCCCCAAAGTTCAGCAAGTAGACCCTGAGGTGGAAGAAGTTAATAACAATCCACTAGATCCTATGCAAGAGCTGATGGGTTTGATAAGAGATCAGTGAGATATGATCACTAAGCTAAGAGAAGAGCTCAGAATAGAGAGAGGAAAGAATAAAGAAGACCGGGGTCAGTCTACAAAAGAGGTGACCCAGGAAAGGACCCATAGAGAAGAAATTGCTGAAGGGTCGGCACGGCCACTGGAGTCGCCTCCTCATGTAGAACCAAACCAAGAATCACATGGGGTTCCAGTTAGAGAGGAAAGGGATTTGTAATACTGGGTTTCAAAGTTTTGCAAGCATCTGCCTCTAGTGTTTAGAGGTAGATTTAATCCCTAAGCAGTCGAAGATTCGTTGAACAGGCTGGAAAAGATCTTTAAGGTCCTTGAGTGCCCGGATGAGGTGAAAGCATGCCTGGTAGTCTACAAGCTTAAGGGTGATGCAGACTGTTGGTGGCAGAATATTGCCTAACGTTGAGGAGCAAAAATGTGCCATTGACATGGGAAGTGTTCCAACAACAATTCAATGAGAAATATTTTCCCAAGTCAGTACGGCTGGAAAAGGAGACTGAATTCCTTTTAATCAAGCAGGGTGACTCAGAGTCTTTTGATGACTACCTGTCTCGTTTTATCCGTTTGTCCCGATATTCCTCATATATACAGAAAATGGATGATGAGGAATGGAGTTCAGATATACTCATCTGGGTTACGGTGAGAACTGAGAAAGAGGTTAGCTACCCACCAGTTTACCGAGTTCAACAAGGCAGTCGAAGAATGCAGAATCACTGAAAATAACTTGAGAGATCTTTATCCGGCCAAAGGTAATCGTAACCGCAGTGAACCCAGTAAGGGTACTACTTTCCAGAAGCGGAAGGGCCAGGGATCCTCTTCATCCCAAGGTACTGGTAAGAACCCCCACCAGCCCAAAGATCGTGAGCCTCAGAAATCTTCTACAGAGTAGGTATGTCCCCATTACAATAAGCCGCATTATAGTAGAAACTATCAGGGCAAAATGATTTATTTTAATTGTAAGCAACCAGGGCATCTTTCTAGAGAATATCGGTGACCATAGGCGGAGTAGCGACTGAGGACTCAGGGCTGAGTATTCGCCATGACTCACAAGGAAGCCCGGAAGTCCCCTAATCTCATACAAGGTAAAGTCCTTTTAAATGGTAATTGGCTACAAGCGTTGTTTGATTCAGGTGCAAGCCACTATTTCATTGCTTATGATTGCATGAAGCGCTTAAGTATGCATGTACATAAGTTGCCATTCGATTTAATTGTGTCGACGCCGATGGGTGTCAAGGCTGTGACTACTGAAGCCTGTCTAAACTGTGTTATAACTGTGGAAGGGCTTAAGTCTACTGTAGATTTGATTTGTCTGCTGCTATATCAATTAGAAGTTATTTTGGGTTTTTATTGGTTAATGGCAAATAATGTATTGGTTGATTATGGGAACAAGAGGATAGTATATCCTGCTTCGCAAGGGGTAGATGATGTGAATGCCCGAATTTCCTCTCAACAGCCAAAGCTGAGAAATATTTAGAGAAAGGTTGCCCAGGGTATATGGTGTTCTTTTCTAACCAAGGAGAGACAGGAGAAACCCTGAATAGTATACCCATGGTAAATGAATTCCCTGAGGTATTTCCGGATGATTTGAGCAGATTGCCTCCGAAAAGAGAAGTTCAGTTTCCGATTGAGATTGTACCTGGAGCTGGTTCTATTTCAAAGGCCCCATATCATATGGCTCCAAATGAAATGGCGGAGTTGAAGAAGTAGATCAAAGACTTGCTTGAGAAAGGATTTATTAGACCCAGTGTGTCGCCTTGGGGAGCTCCAGTGTTATTTGTCAAAAAGAAAGACGAAAGTCTACATTTGTGTATTGATTATAGACAATTGAACAAGATTACTGTGAAAAACAAATACCCCTCCCAAGAATCGATGACCTTCTGGATCAACAATTGAGTTCGTGTGTATTTTTGAAGATTGATATAAAGTTAGGGTATCATCAGCTACGTGTGGAAGCAGAAGATGTTCTGAAAACTGCTTTCAGAATGAGATATAGGCATTATGAGTTTTTAGTGATGCCATTTGGGCTAACCAATACACCGACGGTATTCATGGATTACATGAATCCTGTCTTTCGACAGTACCTGGATCAGTTCATTGTTATGTTTATTGATGATATCTTGATATACTCTAAGAGGAGGGAGGAGCATGAGCATCATTTGAGGATTGTGTTGAACATCTTGTGTGAGAAGCAGCTCTATGCCAAGTTGAGTAAATGCGAATTTTGGCTGTCAGAAGTAAAATTCTTAGGCCATGCTATCTCGCAAGAAGTGGTGTCTATGGATCCCAGTAAGGTGGAAGCAGTACTAGACTAGAAGAGACCAGAAACTGTTGCTGAGGTACGCAGTTTTCTGGGTCTTGCTGGTTACTACCAGAGATTTATCCAGAATTTCTCTTGCATTGCTTTGCCAATGACCAACCTAACGAGGAAAGATCCACCATTTTGTGTGGGATGAGAAATGTGAAAATTGTTTTGTGGAGCTGAAGGAGAGATTGACTACGGCACCTATGTTGATTATACCTGATCCAAGCTTGACTTATGTTGTGTATAGTGATGCGAGTAAGTAGGGATTGGGGTGTGTCCTTATGCAGCAGGGACGTGTGGTGGCCTTTGCCTCTCGACAGCTTAATCCTCATGAAATGAATTATCCTAGTAATGATCTGGAGCTTGCGGTCATTGTGTTTGCTTTGAAAATTTGGCGACATTATCTGTATGGTGTGACGGTAGAACTGTACTCCAATCTGTACGACAAAAAAGAATTGAATATGAGACAACGTCGTTAGATAGAGTTGTATAAAGACTACAACCTAGAAATCAAATACCATCCAGGTAAAGCAAATGTAGTCGCGGATGCTCTTAGTCGAAAGATGGTGCTTGTGGTAGCAATGATGATACTATAGGGGAAGTTTATAGAAGATTTTTGAGACCTGAACTTGTCGAACTAGATCACCTGTGCCAACTACACGGTTTCCCAGGGGGAAAGCGATTTGAGAGATGAGATTGAAGAAGCTCAACGGCAAGATAGTTGGATACAACATAATTTGGTTAGAATCAAATGGGGAGAAGCTCAAGGCTATGATTTATCGCCTAGTAGACTAGTTTGCTATCAGAAGAGAATTTATGTTCCACTTAAGGCAGAGTTGAGACAGAAGATCTTAGATAAGGCATATAAGAGTCGGTACATGCTTCATCCTGGTATAACCAAAATGTATCATAATATAAAATCTGTGTATTGGTGGCTAGGCTTGAAGAGTGATGTGACAAAATATGTAGCGTGGTATCTCACATGCCAGAGGGTAAAGATTGAGCACCAGAGGCCACCGGGTCTACTGCAGAGTCCTGAGATTCTGGAATAGAAATGGGAAAGTGTAACCATAGATCTTGTGGTAGGATTGCCTAGAGTCAAGAATTATGATGCGATATGGGTAATTGTGGACTGGTTAATGAAGTTGGCACACTTCATACCAATCAATGCTGGTTACTCTCCAGATACACTAGCAGGGATATATATACGAGAAATTGTTAAGCTCCATAGTGTACCGAAGAACATCATTTCTGATTGAGATCCCCGATTCACTTCGAGATTCTGGAAGGCTTTGTATGAGGCATTGGGTACTCAGTTAAGATTCAGTACAGCCTATCATCCCCAGACAGATGGACAGTTAGAGAGGACTATTCAGACACTGGAGGATATGTTGTGAGCATGTGTCCTCGATTTCAAAGGGAATTGGAATCACTTTATTGCACTAGCAGAGTTTGCCTACAACAATAGCTATCATGCGAGCATCCAGATGGCGCCGTATGAAGCGTTGTACAGGAGGAAGTGCCAATCACCCTTGTGTTGGAATGAGTTATCCGAAAGGAAGCTTTATAGGCCGGACCTTGTTGATCAAACCTCAGCATAGATTCGAATTATTCGAAAGAGGCTTGTTGCAGAGCATAGTTGACAAAAAAGCTACACTGAGAAGAGAAGAAGGCCTCTAGAGTTTGAGGTTGGTGATCATGTATTTCTGAGTGTATCCCCAGTTACTGGTATAGGGAGAGCTATCAAGAGAAAGAAGTTGAGCCTGAGGTATATAGGTCCTTTTAAGATTCTTGCGAGAATTGGGCCTGTAGCTTATCGAGTAGCCCTACCCCTAAACTTGGGCAGACTCCATGACGTAATTAATGTTTCCCAACTGAAGAAGTACTAACCAGATCATCTCATATTGTTGAGTATAAAGAAGTTGAACTACAAGACAACTTTACATATGCGGTGAGCCCAAACAAATTATTGATCGAGAGGAGCAACGACTCAGACATCAGAGTATTCCATATGTGAAGGTGGTCTGGAAGGGAATGATGGAGAGAGAGGCAACTTGGGAAGCTGAAGCTACATGTGTAAACGGTATCCAGAGTTCATGGCTCAAGTTGTGTGACAAATTTCAAGGATGAAATTTACTTTTTGGGGGGAGAATTGTAATGGCCCAATTTGGGATTAAGGGCTAATGACTTCAAGAGTAGTGTAATTATTGTTAATTAAATACTTTTGAAGCATATGGTGTAAATTGTGATATAAAGTGTGCTTGATGATTATTTAGTAAACATTGTGATAATCAGGGGCAAAATGGGAAATCGTCGACCAATCGGTCAGTTACCGAAGAGAAAACTCATTGGTAACTTAAAGATCAATGGTTGAGACTCACTTATCAAAGAATCAAGTAGGGTGGAATCATGTACATCTAGGCTTATATGAGTTCATAGAAGAACTCATAAGATTAAGACATGTAGCAAGATGTGGGCCATTAGATAAGGTCAAAGTTTCAAACTCATTTTTCTCTTCCCTCTCTTCCTCAAGTGTTCTTCTTTAATTTGTTCATGGTTACAAGAGCTTCATTACCATGATTTCAGATTTTTGAAAGGAGGTGTTTTAGTGTTGGAAGGAATTTGAAAGTTGGAAATCAAGAAACTCTCTTTGGGAAGAAGGAAGAGGTAAGAAAAAGCTTTATATTAATATAAGTTTTGTGATCATAGGTTGAGTTTTGAGAATTTACGATTTTGCCCTGATTTTGGTATAATTTGAAATGTATGAATTTAGTGGATGTTGCTATTGGATTTAATGGCATATTGTGTCTTTAAGCCATTGTGATTAGTTTGGAATTGAATTAGGAGATTTTGGTAGTTGTGGTGCAATATGGGTCAAAACCCAAACTTTTTGCTAGAATAAGAATTGGGTTGTTTTGGGGTTACCAATATGTTCCTCGTGGAATTTTGTGTAGGAGGGAACTTTGGTATAAGTTTTGGAACCATTAGAATAAGATTTGCCAAATTTGGGAAATACAGTCAGTTGCTGCGATCTGGCTTCTGATAAGCCTCACTCAAGTGAGGTAGGGTCTCACTCGAGTGATGCAACATAATTCCTCCTTTTCTTCAGCATATCAGTAGAGTTCTCAAGTAGGAAGCAAGAGTGCACCTTTTCACTTGTGAGTGATATGGGTCATCACTCGAGTGAACCTGTCTCACTCGAGTGAAAGGGTGTTTTGGATTATAAAGCCGCTTCTCGGGTTAACACTTGCAGGCTATTTTTCATGAGTATGCCTTAGCACTCGCAGGTGTTGGGTGGTCACTCGAGTGCCAGAGCTTGTGCTCGAGTGCACTTGTAACTTTAGGGTTCTTAGTTGCTCTCGCGTAGTCACTTATTGTACCTCACTCGGTAAGACTCAGGTAAGTACAAGGCTATCACTCGAGTGTTGAGGTCAAGACTTGAGTGCTGTGACAACTTTTTGTCCTAGTGTATGCTCTCAACCAAACACTAGCACGAGTGATCTTTCGTTCTTGAGTGCCAATCTCAAAATCACTCGAGTGAGGTCTTCTTGACTAGAGTGCCTGAGTCAAAAAATTAGTGTGAAGTTTCGGAAAAAGAGATCTTTGGTCAAGTATTTCCAACCCTTTAGGCATATGTTTAGCCTTTCAGTAGCCATCTAAAGAATTCAAATGACCACTAACCTTAAGTGTTATGAAGATAAGAATTTGGAATAGAGAATAACCTATCGTCCTTGATTTTGGATTATAGGCTTTAACATTTGCCCTGATCATGAGCAACCGGTGCCAGTGCACACTAGGAAAGAGCAAGGTAGTGACTTTTTCCCTTATACTATATGCGATACATGTAACACCCTGACTTTAATCACGTAATTATAATTCGATATTAAGTAATTAAATTAGATTAGAGACCTTTGGATAGTTTAAAACTCATTCAAAATTCCCTTTAGTAGTAGGGACCTTTCGAAATTTTTCGAAACTTCATTCCTCTTCCGGTCTCAAGTTTAATTATCGAATATAATCACCTGTGCAGTTTATATACATTTACGTATGACAGAGTGTATAACCAAAATCCCGGCAAACCCCGGGTTCAACTACATATATAGTGTTTCACATCCTGATTAGGGGATTACGAAACCAAGTTTCAAACTATATACTTCTCGAAATATTATACAATAATCCCCTGTCCAAAATGAATAGCCAACCAAACGTCTATACTAATGTCCCTAATATACTCTAACCGCTCCGGGTCACGCGCTTCTCCTTGGAGCCAGTCGCCCTGTCTGAAAGGTTAGTTCAAAGGAAAGAATGAGATTATAAAGAATCCCAGTAGTAACTAAGCAATTATACCACATATAAGCACATAGCATGTAAGCAAATCATCATGCAGCAGCAGCACATATCACACTCCAGCCTCCTCCCCTTTCTCCGCCGGGAAGGCACACTGCCTAACCCGAACCGTTGTTAGCTACTCAGGGACTATTGGCGTGGCAGTGCATACATATAGCCTGATAGCACATAGCTAACCGGCTTCACAAACGGCTCGTCAGCCTCACATATAGCCTTTCGGCTCATAACCGACCTTTCGGCCCACATCCGACCTTTCGGCCCACAATCAGCCTCTCGGCTTTCATGTCACATAATCACACCTCATCCTCATCCCCTTTCTCCGCCGAGAAGGCACACTGCCTAACTCGAACCGTTGTTAGCTACTCAGGGACTATTGGACTGACGGTGCTCACATATATACACATAAGTCGCAGCACACGAGCTTATCACAAATCAATGATAATACACACATACAATGCATCACATATGGTACGAAAGAAAAGTCACTACCTGATCCCTTCCTGTTGTCTCTGGGCACAGTAGGCTCACGAGGATAGCAGATATCAAATCCTATAATCAGAATAGGGACATTTGGTTAATTTCCTTTTCCAAGTTCTTACTTCAATAACACTTTAAGTTGGTATTCATTTGGACTCTTTAGATGGCCATTAAATGCCTAAACATATGCCTAAAGGGTTGGGATAACTATCCCCAAAGATCCCTCTTTGGAAAGCTAAACTCTGATTTTTGGACCCCTCACTCGCACTCTCACTCGAGCACAGAAGGCCGTGCTCGAGCACAACTCCTACTCACTCGCGAGTGACCTCCCGCGAGTGCTTGCCCGAGAGCAAACTTCCCTATAACTTCACACTCTCACTCGAGCACAAGAGGCTGTGCTCGAGCAGAGACCCCGAGCACACTCGAGAACCACGGAAGTGAGGCCTGCGGGTGACAACCCGAGAGCACCTCTCAACCTCTTCCTCCACCTTCACTCGAGCACAAACACCTGTGCTCGAGCACTGACCCTCAGTGCTCGCGAGCACAAGGCAGCGAGTGTCTGCCCGAGAGCACCCCAACTCCCAGGCAACAGATTCACTCGAGCACAACCTCAGTGCTCGCGAGTGAATCCCCAATGCTCGCGAGTGCCAGCGCACTCTTGGCAATCTTCCCGCGAGTATCTCCTGAGACACTCACCCGCGGTACCAAAAAGGCACCCTCACTCGCGGGCACAACATGCTCACTCGAGCACGTTCATCCTGTGCTCGAGTGAGTTCTTCTCTCACTCGAGAATTCACCTCAGAAACCCAAAACGCAGCAGCTGATAGGATTTACCAGAATTCACCAAATGAATTCCAATGGTCCTATAACTCATACCATTACCCATTCTCATCTAAAACTTCACCATAAACCCATTGGTAACTCAAAATAACCAAAATTCAACTCCATTAACAAAATCTCATCTCTAATCATCAAACCACTCAAAACCACAACTTAACACATTTCCCTTATTCAACTTCCAATCAATTTCTAATCACTCCCAAGTGTCAAAACTGACCAAATGAACAGTGACACTCTTACCAAAACCTACCCTTCACTTAACACCATAATTAGGTCTAATTTCCAGAATTTTCATTAGTTAAGCAAACATCTTGACATATATATCAAAATGTATTACAAACCTACCTCTTTCACTTGCTGAATTCAGAACTTGGATTCTTCCACTTTCAGATTTCCTCAAGTTTCCACACACCACCAATCCAAAGTCTGAAATCATGGAAATAGAGCTCTTGACCTCTTGATCAACATTAATGAATGTAAAATGAGCATTTAGAATTAAATACCCACCAATAATTCAAGCCCTTTCCTTCTCTTTCTCGTTCGGTTCAGCGAAAATGGAGGGAAGAGAGAGAGTGAGTAGGTGAAGATGATGATCATGCTTCCCTTTCTCCCATGCGCTTGGCCAACTAAGAGGGAGAGAGAAAGAGTGTTTGAATATTTGTCTCATCCAATGGCTCCTACTTAGCCACTTGGCATCATCCCATTACTCCCACCATGATTACACATAAACTCTTCCACACTTGATCCCACCCCTTGCTCTTTCAATCTCAACCATTGATCTTGATTACTAAGGGGTTTTATCATCAGTAGCTAACCCGGACGGTTGGTAAATTACCATTTTACCCCTGATTATCATAATACTCATTAAATCATCACAAATGATCTTAATATCACATTACACAATATATACTTCAAATATGCTTAATTAACATTAATTACGTCATTTGAAGTTACTAATCCCTGATTAAAATCCAGGATGTTACAATTCTCCCCCCGAAAATTTAATTTCGTCCTCGAAATTGCTATACAACTTGAGCCATAAACTCCGGATATCTTCTCCGCAAATCTTCCTCCGCTTCCCAAGTTGCTTCTCTCGGAGTCATTCCCTTCCAGATTACTTTCACATATGGAATGCTCCTATGTCTGAGTCGTCGTTCCTCTCGGTCAATGATTTGCTCTGGCTCCACCGCATATGTGAAATTATCTTGTAGTTCAACTTCTTCATATTCAACTATGTGAGATGGGTCTGGTTGGTACTTCTTCAGTTGGGAAACGTGAAATACATCATGGAGCCTGCTCAAGCTTGGGGGTAAAGCTACTCGATACGCAACAGGTCCAATCCTCTCAAGGATCTCAAAAGGACCTATGTATCTAGGGCTTAGCTTCTTCCTTTTGATCGCTCGCCCAACACCTGTAACCGGGGATACTCTCAGAAAAATGTGATCTCCAACCTCAAATTCTAGAGGTCTTCTCCTCTTGTCAGCGTAGCTTTTCTGTCGACTCTGCGCTGCAAGTAACCTCTTACGAATAATCTGAATCTGTGTTGAGGTCTGATCAACCAAATCTGGTCCATATAGCTTCCTTTCAGACAGTTCGTTCCAACACAAAGGTGATTGACACCGTCTTCCATACAATGCTTCATACGGAGCCATCTGAATGCTCGCATGATAGCTATTGTTGTAGGCAAATTCCGCTAGTGGAAGAAAACGATCCCAACTTCCTTTAAAATCAAGGACACATGCTCGAAGCATATCTTCCAGTGTCTGGATTGTCCTCTCTGATTGTCCATCCGTCTGTGGATGATAAGCCGTACTGAATCTCAATTGAGTTCCCATGGCTTTATGCAGCGCTTTCCAGAATCTCGAAGTAAATCGAGGATCTCGATCAGAAATGATATTCTTTGGTGTACCATGGAGCTTCACAATCTCATTGATATAAATCTCTGCTAGTTTATCAGGAGAATAACCAGCATTGATTGGTATGAAGTGCGCCGACTTCGTTAACCGATCCACAATAACCCAGATCGCATCATAATTCCTGATCTTGGGCAATCCCGTCACAAGGTCCATGGTCACACTTTCCCATTTCCACTCTGGAATCTCAGGACTCTGGAGCAGACCAGGTGGTCTTTGGTGCTCAATCTTCACTTTCTGACAAGTGAGGCATCTCGCCACGTATTTTGTCACATCACTCTTCAAACCCGGCCACCAATACACAGATTTCAAGTTATGGTACATTTTGGTCATACCAGGATGAAGAGTATATCGGCTCTTGTGCGCCTCATCTAGAATCTTTTGTCGCAACTCCGCCTTAAGGGGAATGCAAACTCTGTTCTGATATCGAACTAATCCTCTAGGCGACAAGTCATATCCTGGGACTTCTCCCCGTTCAATCCGAGTTAGATTACGCTGTATCCAGTCATCTTGCCTCTGAGCTTCTTCAATCTCCGCTCTTAGATCATTTTCCTCCTGGGAAACGATGTAGTTGGCACAGATGATCTGGTTCGTAAGATTCAAATCACGAAAATCTTCAATCAGTTTCTTCTCTCGTATCATCATAGCTGCAACGAGTACGGTCTTCCGACTAAGAGCATCAGCGACTACATTGGCTTTACCCGGATGATATTTGATTTCCAGGTCGTAGTCCTTAAGCAATTCCATCCAGCGACGCTGTCTCATATTCAGCTCTTTTTGCTCATACAGATACTTGAGACTCTTGTGGTCGCAGTACAGTTCCACAGTCACACCATACAGGTAATGACGCCAAATCTTCAAAGCAAACACAATGGCCGCAAGCTCCAGATCATGAGTGGGATAGTTCAATTCATGAGGTCTGAGCTGTCGAGAGGCGTAGGCCACCACACGTCCCTGCTGCATAAGGACACACCCTAATCCCTGCCCACTGGCATCAGAGTACACAACATATGTCATACTGGGATCGGGTAAAATCAACACAGGTGCCGTAGTCAACCTCTCCTTCAGCTCCACAAAACAGTTTTCACATTTCTCATCCCACACAAACGGCTGATCCTTTCTCGTGAGCTTGGTCATCGGCAACGCAATACGGGAGAAATTTTGGATAAATCTCCGATAATAACCAGCAAGACCCAGAAAACTGCGTATTTCCGCCACAGATTCTGGCCTCTTCCAGTCCAGTACTGCTTCCACTTTACTAGGATCCACAGAGACCCCTTCTTGCGAGATAACATGGCCTAAGAATTTCACTTCTGATAGCCAAAACTCGCACTTGCTCAATTTAGCATATAATTGTTTCTCACGCAATATATTCAATACAACTCCCAAATGATGCTCATGCTCTTCCATACTCTTAGAATATATCAGAATGTCATCAATAAACACGACAACAAACTGATCCAAATATTGCCGAAAGATACGGTTCATGTAATCCATGAAAACCGCAGGCGCATTGGTTAGCCCAAATGGCATCACCAGAAACTCATAATGACCATACCGGGTCCTGAAAGCCGTTTTCGGAATATCCTCTGCTTTCACTCGCAGCTGATGATACCCTGACCTTAGATCAATTTTTGAGAATACACTCGATCCAGATAACTGATCTAAAAGGTCATCAATTCGAGGAAGTGGGTACTTGTTCTTGATAGTAACTTTGTTCAATTCCCTATAATCGATACACAACCGTAGACTTCCATCTTTCTTCTTTACGAATAACACTGGAGCTCCCCACGGCGACACACTGGGTCTAATAAACCCTTTCTCAAGCAGATCTTCTATCTGTTTCTTTAGCTCCGCCATCTCATTTGGGGCCATACAATATGGGGCTTTTGAAATAGAACCTGCTCCAGGCACAATGTCAATTGGGAACTGAACTTCCCTCTCAGGAGGCAATCCACTAAGGTCATCCGGAAACACCTCCGGGAATTCACTTACCACGGGTATCTTACTCAAGGTTTCTTCGGTTTCCCTTTGTATAGAGAAAAACACCATATACCCTTGGCAACCCTTCTCGATGTATTTCTCAGCTTTAGCTGTAGAAAGGAAATTCATACTCGCATTCAACATTTCAACTTTCTGACAAGCAGGATATACTATCCTTTTGCTCCCACAATCGAGCAATACGTTATTTGCCGTTAACCAATTAAGACCCAAAATGACTTCCATTTGATAAAGCGGCAGACAAATCAGGTCTATAACAGACTGATGCCCTTCCACAGTTATGACACAATTCAGACAAACCTCTGTGGTCAAGGCTTTAACACCCATCGGAGTCGACACTACTAAATCGAATGGTAGCTTATGCACATGCATA
The DNA here is from genome assembly GCA_963210345.1 of Inga oerstediana. Classification (NCBI taxonomy): domain Eukaryota; kingdom Viridiplantae; phylum Streptophyta; class Magnoliopsida; order Fabales; family Fabaceae; genus Inga; species Inga oerstediana. Next base: position 45,263,968 of record OY723405.1, read on the forward strand.
CCCAGGCGTCTCACGCAATCATACGCAATAAAGGAATGACTGGCACCCGAGTCGAACAATGCTTGCAACAAATAACCATTTAGAGAGATTTTACCTTGGATCAACTCAGGAGATCTACGAGCCTCCTCGTGGGTCATTGTAAACACTCGACCCTGAGTCTTCGGCCTTTGTTCCGCTCGTGGTTGTTGACAATCTCTAGAAAGATGTCCTGGCCGCTTGCAGTTAAAACAAATCATCTCTCCCTGACAATTCTGGCCATAATGTGACTTGTTGCAGCGTCGACACCTCCACTCGGTCGCAAATCTCTGAGGTTCACGACCTCTAGGCTGGTAGGGCTTCTTATCACTGCCCTTGAATGAAGATGATCCTTGGCCTTTCCGCTTCTGGGATACATTACCCTTGCTAGGTTCATTGCGGTGACCAGTAGCTCTACCAGGATACACTTCTCTCAGGTTGTTCTCCGTGATTCGACATTGCTCCACAGCCTTATTAAACTTCTTGAATCGGTGAGTCACCAACCGCTTCCGCAACTCTCGCCTCAGACCCCGAATGAGCATGTCTGAGCTCCATTCTCCGTCATCCTTGTACCGGAGATAGGAGGAATACCGGGACAAGCGGATGAATCGGGACAAGTAGTCATCAAAGCTCTCCGTGTCCCCTTGCCTGATATTCAGAAATTCTGTCTCCTTTTCAAGCTGAACTGACTTCGGAAAGTACTTCTCGTTGAATTCTTGTAAGAACAACTCCCAAGTCAGCGGCACATTTCCGTTCTTCAATGTTAGGGCGATATTCCGCCACCAACGATCCGCATCACCCTCGAGTTTATAAACCGCCAGCCGTGGCTTCACATCATCCGGACACCCGAGGACCTCAAATATCTTCTCCAGACGATACAGCCAGTCTTCTGCCACTTGTGGATCAAATCTTCCTCTGAACGCCGGAGGTAAATGTTTGCAGAATCTTGTGACCCAAAACTGAAGATCTCTATCCTCTCTGGCTGGTCCCCCACGAGACTCTTGATTTGGAATAGCACGAAATGGGGATTCTGATGGCCGTGCTGATCCCTCAGCAGTGTCCTCATGTTGGGTTCTCTCTTGTGTTTCCTCCGGTGTAGACTGAACCGGAACTTCCTTGTTCTTTGCCTTCTCCGCTCGGAGCTCTTCTCTTAGCTCAGTTATCATATCCCGCTGATCCTTGATTAGACCCATTAGCTCATGCATTGGATCTGGTGGATTATCGTCGGCGACCTCCACCACAGGGTCTGCACGCGGAACTTTGGGGCGTCCTCTAGTCTTCTTCATTCTACAAATAGCTTACCCCATTAGTCCAGCAGAGACAGTATGCACATATAGTCATAAAACTCATCTACCTCCAAATCATTTAAACACATATGTGCACACACAACAATCATTCACCAACAATCTTCTATCCCTAAACCAACTAAGGGATCTATCCTAGCAACCTCTACCCTTGCCAGGAACTACAGCTCTGATACCAAAATGTAACACCCTGACTTTAATCACGTAATTATAATTCGATATTAAGTAATTAAATTAGATTAGAGACCTTTGGATAGTTTAAAACTCATTCAAAATTCCCTTTAGTAGTAGGGACCTTTCGAAATTTTTCGAAACTTCATTCCTCTTCCGGTCTCAAGTTTAATTATCGAATATAATCACCTGTGCAGTTTATATACATTTACGTATGACAGAGTGTATAACCAAAATCCCGGCAAACCCCGGGTTCAACTACATATATAGTGTTTCACATCCTGATTAGGGGATTACGAAACCAAGTTTCAAACTATATACTTCTCGAAATATTATACAATAATCCCCTGTCCAAAATGAATAGCCAACCAAACGTCTATACTAATGTCCCTAATATACTCTAACCGCTCCGGGTCACGCGCTTCTCCTTGGAGCCAGTCGCCCTGTCTGAAAGGTTAGTTCAAAGGAAAGAATGAGATTATAAAGAATCCCAGTAGTAACTAAGCAATTATACCACATATAAGCACATAGCATGTAAGCAAATCATCATGCAGCAGCAGCACATATCACACTCCAGCCTCCTCCCCTTTCTCCGCCGGGAAGGCACACTGCCTAACCCGAACCGTTGTTAGCTACTCAGGGACTATTGGCGTGGCAGTGCATACATATAGCCTGATAGCACATAGCTAACCGGCTTCACAAACGGCTCGTCAGCCTCACATATAGCCTTTCGGCTCATAACCGACCTTTCGGCCCACATCCGACCTTTCGGCCCACAATCAGCCTCTCGGCTTTCATGTCACATAATCACACCTCATCCTCATCCCCTTTCTCCGCCGAGAAGGCACACTGCCTAACTCGAACCGTTGTTAGCTACTCAGGGACTATTGGACTGACGGTGCTCACATATATACACATAAGTCGCAGCACACGAGCTTATCACAAATCAATGATAATACACACATACAATGCATCACATATGGTACGAAAGAAAAGTCACTACCTGATCCCTTCCTGTTGTCTCTGGGCACAGTAGGCTCACGAGGATAGCAGATATCAAATCCTATAATCAGAATAGGGACATTTGGTTAATTTCCTTTTCCAAGTTCTTACTTCAATAACACTTTAAGTTGGTATTCATTTGGACTCTTTAGATGGCCATTAAATGCCTAAACATATGCCTAAAGGGTTGGGATAACTATCCCCAAAGATCCCTCTTTGGAAAGCTAAACTCTGATTTTTGGACCCCTCACTCGCACTCTCACTCGAGCACAGAAGGCCGTGCTCGAGCACAACTCCTACTCACTCGCGAGTGACCTCCCGCGAGTGCTTGCCCGAGAGCAAACTTCCCTATAACTTCACACTCTCACTCGAGCACAAGAGGCTGTGCTCGAGCAGAGACCCCGAGCACACTCGAGAACCACGGAAGTGAGGCCTGCGGGTGACAACCCGAGAGCACCTCTCAACCTCTTCCTCCACCTTCACTCGAGCACAAACACCTGTGCTCGAGCACTGACCCTCAGTGCTCGCGAGCACAAGGCAGCGAGTGTCTGCCCGAGAGCACCCCAACTCCCAGGCAACAGATTCACTCGAGCACAACCTCAGTGCTCGCGAGTGAATCCCCAATGCTCGCGAGTGCCAGCGCACTCTTGGCAATCTTCCCGCGAGTATCTCCTGAGACACTCACCCGCGGTACCAAAAAGGCACCCTCACTCGCGGGCACAACATGCTCACTCGAGCACGTTCATCCTGTGCTCGAGTGAGTTCTTCTCTCACTCGAGAATTCACCTCAGAAACCCAAAACGCAGCAGCTGATAGGATTTACCAGAATTCACCAAATGAATTCCAATGGTCCTATAACTCATACCATTACCCATTCTCATCTAAAACTTCACCATAAACCCATTGGTAACTCAAAATAACCAAAATTCAACTCCATTAACAAAATCTCATCTCTAATCATCAAACCACTCAAAACCACAACTTAACACATTTCCCTTATTCAACTTCCAATCAATTTCTAATCACTCCCAAGTGTCAAAACTGACCAAATGAACAGTGACACTCTTACCAAAACCTACCCTTCACTTAACACCATAATTAGGTCTAATTTCCAGAATTTTCATTAGTTAAGCAAACATCTTGACATATATATCAAAATGTATTACAAACCTACCTCTTTCACTTGCTGAATTCAGAACTTGGATTCTTCCACTTTCAGATTTCCTCAAGTTTCCACACACCACCAATCCAAAGTCTGAAATCATGGAAATAGAGCTCTTGACCTCTTGATCAACATTAATGAATGTAAAATGAGCATTTAGAATTAAATACCCACCAATAATTCAAGCCCTTTCCTTCTCTTTCTCGTTCGGTTCAGCGAAAATGGAGGGAAGAGAGAGAGTGAGTAGGTGAAGATGATGATCATGCTTCCCTTTCTCCCATGCGCTTGGCCAACTAAGAGGGAGAGAGAAAGAGTGTTTGAATATTTGTCTCATCCAATGGCTCCTACTTAGCCACTTGGCATCATCCCATTACTCCCACCATGATTACACATAAACTCTTCCACACTTGATCCCACCCCTTGCTCTTTCAATCTCAACCATTGATCTTGATTACTAAGGGGTTTTATCATCAGTAGCTAACCCGGACGGTTGGTAAATTACCATTTTACCCCTGATTATCATAATACTCATTAAATCATCACAAATGATCTTAATATCACATTACACAATATATACTTCAAATATGCTTAATTAACATTAATTACGTCATTTGAAGTTACTAATCCCTGATTAAAATCCAGGATGTTACAATACATGGTATATTTGATTGATCATTATTTGTGGGTCTATCACCTATGGCCCATCGATGTTGACGGTGGGAGGATCGTACTTTCAGGGTGGTGGAATATGGGGAATGAGACTATGTGAAAGCTGAAAGGCTATATGTGAAAGCCGAAAGGCTATTTGTGGGTCTATCACCTATAGCCTATCGGTGTTGACGGTGGGAGGATTCGGCGGTTGTGTATATTGGCGATTACGGATTTGGGGCAATTGTGTTGTGTTGATATGTGTTACAAAGTTATGGTCCCATCGCCTGTTTGGGGTAACGGTAGAATAATACAGCGACCATTAGTATCCCAAGTATCCCAGAGATCAAGTGTCATCTGGTTAAAGTTAATGTCGTCGTGGATGTGTTTAGTGTGAAGGTAATTCAGATTGTTGTAGTGATGATTGAGGATTGTCGAGATCTAATTTTCTTGAATCAAATTTTACATGTTGAGTATAGTGTACCCTAAGGGGAAAGTGACTTGATGTCTAAGATTGAAGCAGGTCAAAGCCAGAATGGGCGAGTGCAGTCCATCCAAACCATGATCGAATGAGGTAAAGACCTCTAGAATTTGAAAACAGAGATCACATGTTCATGAGAGTGTCTCAGGTCACGGGAATCGGTAAAGTGAGTAAGAGAAAGAAGTTGAACCACAATGCATTAGTCTGTCGAGATTCTTGCAAGAATCGGACCTATAGCGTACCATTTGTGCAAGTGGTCTAGAAGGGATTGTTCCCAATGAGAAATAATTTGAGAAACGGAAGCTGTCATGAATAGGCGACCAAGGATTATCTCCCAAGATGTGTAACAAATTTCGAGGACGAAATTTATCTTACGGGGGGAGAATTGTAATGCCCCAAATTTTGATTAAGGGCTAATGACCTTTTAGTAGGTTGTAATGAATATTTAAAGAATACTTTTGTGAAGTAAAGTTGATTTGAGACCCAAATTAGTTATTGGAAATGTTCAACACCTTATATTTTTGCATAATTATGTGACAAAGTAATTCTTGAGCTAAAATGGAGGGAAATGGCACATGGGGAAGAAGAAAGAATTAAAATGTGTTATTTGACAATTCAAGTGAATGTGCCATAATCAGGGGGAAAATTGAAAGAATGGAAAATTACTGGCCAATTAGTCATTGATTAAAGGAGAAATTAATTACTAATTAAAAGGAATGAGACGTATGTGTGATAAAATGGCTAATGGAGTAGTTAGAGTAACTAATTAGTTACTTACTTTATGAGAGCCAATGAATGTTTGACAAGTGGCAAGAGAAGATGATGAAGGAGTAGTTGAGAAAGTCAAAATACAATATTTTAATCATATTCTTTCCCTCTCTCTTCCTTGGTTTTGACTGAAGCAAGCGTGGGGGGGCTCAAGAGTGATCATTTCACCTTCTTCTTTACTCTCATCTCTCTCATTTCTCCCTCATTCCCTTCTCCATTTTCGGCAGCCATTAGAGTTCAAGGGAGAGGAAGAAAGCTTGGGAATAGGTGAGTTATTTAACCCTCAAGATGAGCTCTAATGCTAAAACTCTCTTCTTTAATTTTGTTCCTTGGGTTGAGGGCTTTATTTCTATGGTTTTAGATTTTCCATTGGTGGTGTTTTGAGCACTCAAGAAAATCTAGAGGTTAGAGAAGCAAGGAACAAGTTTGGGAAAGTTGTTAAGGTGAGTAAGAGAAACGTTTCTACATAAGTTTTGTGGCATTTGATTGACCTTATAAGTTCTAGGAATTTTGCCCTATTTTTGAAAATTAGGGTCATTGAGGGTATGGCATATTGTAGACGTAGAAATGGTGTCTTGTTATGTGTTTTGAATAGATAGAATTGATTTGAGTTTGAAATGTCAAGTTTGGCAATTTTGCGATTTTGTGTTGAATGTTGCCTAAAACAGAGCATGATAATGGAATGAGAGTTTGGTTGTTTTGATGTTTCCATTGGATTCCTTGCGGAGAATTGTGTTGGATGAGAATTTTGGAACATTTGAAAAAATTTGTCGAAAAACAAAAAATCCTATGGTGAAAAGCTCTATGCAAGCAGTCAGTTTGCATGGACGTTTTGAATGGGAAAATGGTGACCAAAATTATGAAACTTTTCAGTCTAATAGTTCACATGCCAAGCTTCAAAATGGATATATAATGGATGTCATCATTTCGATGTGTATACTAGGAGTTATGAATTTCCAAAGTTTGATGTCAAAACTAGGATCAATTCTGGAATAGCAAGGAGATTTGTTGAATTATGTATTTTTGTGATTATAGTCAGTGATGATTCATATTTTTTCTATAAAGAGGACTTAAATAGATTTCCATTGGCTTTGGAATCATCCAATTTCAATTTTTCTAGAATTAGTTATGATTTTTGGAAGTTCAGCCAAGAAACAGAATTTTTCCTTGGCCGTGGCCAAAGGTTATTGGGTGTAGCGTAAAAGCTTCTGTCCTGCTTCTAGCCGTAGCCAGAGAATTCTTGGCTGCAGCCAAAAACTTTCAGACCTCTTTTTGGCCATAGCCAGAATACTCTTAGCTAGCCAAAAACTCTTTGAGTTGTTTTTTGCCGCAGCCATAGATTTTTTGGCCGTAGCCAACCCCTGTTTTCAACACTTCTTAATTTTGAAAAGTAGTTTCTAACCTAATACTTCCTAATCTTTTTAGGCTATTGTTAGAGAATTTCATAGCTACCTAAGGGACTTTAATGATTACTAAATCTAAGTGTTTTGAAGTCATCTGAGTATTGAGATAAGTGATAACTTTTCTTCCTTAATTATGATTATAGGATTTGATATTTGCCCAGAAAGTAGAAGGCCTGTTCCTGAACAAGAATGGAAAGACCAAGGTAGTGACACTTTCTCCTATATCATGCTTAAAGCATTGCTTGTTTGTATTTATCATTGAATGAATGATTGGGTTGTGGCGGGTAGCTTGACCTTGAATGCTATTGATGTTGATTGAGTTATGGTGGGTAGCCCGACCTTGAATGTATGATTGAGTCGCGGTGAGTAGCCTGGCATTGAATGATCGATTGGGATGTGGTTGTTAGCCTGATCTTGAATGCTGTTGTTGCTGAGTGAGTTACAACGTGTAGCCCAACTTTGAATGTTGTTGTGTTGCTGAATTGTGATATATGCTTCCATGATTTGTTTAATTATGCATTATATTCGTGAAATGTTACTACTGGGATTCTTTTATATCTCACTCTTTCCAATTAACAAGTTTAGCTAGGGTAAGTAGATCAAGGGATAAACAAGTAAACAAGGGCGACTAGGATTGCCGGCGGTAGACTTAGCTTTTTTTTGTTTTTGGTTATCATTTTGGGCAAATGTAAATATATACTGACCTTAGAATAGTATTGTTGTGTAATCCCTGATATGGGAAACTGAGATGCGCAAAGAACCCCTGTAAAACCCTTTGGTTAATGATTATATCGTAGGTGAATGTCAGGAATTTTGCTAACACTCTAATATTGTGTATGTGACAAACCAAACAGGCCAAATGTTTTTATTTAAAAAATGAATGGAGATCGTATTACACAGGTTTTGTAAAAAGTTTTAAATTATCCTTGATGTCTTATTCAATCACAAAATGTGTTTTAAATACTAATCATGGCCTTGATGATAATGGGGTTACACGAGACACATGATTGGTGACATAGATAAGTTTACAATGTTGGAAGCTAAAGAAGGAGGTAAAGTAACATTTGGAGGTAACCAATCTTTACGTATTGCCAGAATTGGTGAAGTCAAAAAAACCAATGGTGTCCAAATCAACGATGTATATTATGTTGAAGGGTTATGTTACAACCTCCTAAGCATGAGTCAAAGTACTGACGAAGATAACTGGGTAATCTTTGACTCGGAGGAATGCTTGATTGTGAACAAGAAGGATCTACCGCTTAACAATGAATCTATTAAAGCAACAATCTGAGCTCAAAGGAATGGTAACTGTTATAAAATTGATTTAAATAAAAATTCTCCTGAAAGTTGTTTTGTTAGCAAATATGAGGAAAGTTGGTTATGGCATAAGCACCTGGCAAATGTCAATATGAATCAACTTAACAAATTAATTAAAAAGGATTTAGTTGTTGGTCTTCCTAAACTTAATTTAAAAAAGGCATGATTTTTAATGCTTGTCAAAAAAGAAAACAAAATAAATCTTCTTTCAAAACAAAGAATGAGATTTCAACTTCCAAACCTTTACAACTACTTCATATGGATTTAGTAGGACCAACAAGAGTAAAGAGTTTTAGAGGAAATTTATATACTCTAGTAATTGCCGAAGATTTTACAAGACTCACATGGACTATATTTCTTGCTTTTAAAGATGAAACTCTTGCTAAATTTATTACGTTTGCCATGAAGGTCCAAAATGAGAAAGGTATGTCTATTGTTTCTATTAGAACCGATCATCGAGGAGAGTATGATAATCAACTCTTTGAAGACTTTTACAACAATCAGGGAATAGATCACAATTTCTCCAACAACGTCTCAACAGAATGGAGTTGTGGAAAGAAAGAACAAAGTCCTCATAAAGATGGCATGGGCAATGCTCAATAAGAAAGAGGTGTCACAAGTGTTATGGGCAGATGCAATGGGCATTGCATGCTATGTCACAAATTGACCATAAGTTCACAAGTCACTTGAAAAGACACCATATGAGCTCTACAAAGGCATAAAGTCAAACCTTGCTTATCTATACATCTTCGGATACAATTGCTACATCTACAATGATGGTAAAGAAAACTTAGGTAAATTTCATTCAAAGTCTGATGAATTTTTATTTCTAGGTTATTCAAATAGAAGTAAAGCATGTAGAATCCTTAATAAAAGAACATGCATTGTAGAAGAAACCATGCATGTTGTGTTTGATGAGATAGACTCTCAGACAAAGTCTTCTGATAAAGAGGAAATGGATTTGATAAAGAAAACTAAAAAGCTAACCATTTCAAATCAAAATAATTTTCAAATAGATGATTTTCAAATTGAAGAAAACGTCGATGAACATGCTCAGCCAAGAGCATGGAGACACATGAAAGATCATCCAATTGATCAAGTAATTGGAGATGTTTATAAAGGAGTCAAAACTAGAAATAGAATTCATAATGAAGTTATATTTTCTGCATTTATTTCTAAAATTGAACCTTCTAATATTGAAGAACCATTCTCTGACAATGATTGGGTGATTGCAATGCAAGAAGAGTTAAACCAATTTCAAAGAAATCAAGTTTGGGATTTAGTACCTTGACCTAAAGATCACTCGGTCACAGGAACCAAATGGGTTTTCAAAAACAAACTTGATGAATCTGCAATCATTATGAGAAATAAGCCAAGGTTAGTTGCCAAAGGCTATAATCAAGAAGAATGTCTTGATTATGAGGAAACATATGCTCCAGAGGCAAGATTGGAAGCCATACGAGTACTTTTAGCTTTTACATGCTTTAAAGGTTTTAAACTTTATCAAATGGACATTAAAAGTCACTACTACAAAAAGGGGTTTTAACGTCCCAAATTTGGCACTTTTAACGTCCAAAAACGGGGGGACGTATATGTTGGGGGCGTAGTATGTTCTAAGAAAAGACGTCCCAAAAAATGGGACATTTAAAGTGAAACTTTAGACGTCCTAAATATCAATTTGGGACGTCTTAAGTCCCCCGTAGATGACTTTAGACGTCCCAATTCTTAATTTGGGATGTTAAAAGGTTAGATTTTGTTTTATACCATCATTTACATTATGTATTACCCAGCAAATTCAAACTGCAGAAATAGAATAGAAGATAGATTCATAAACCATAATGTCCATTACAAAATGGTAAGGACATCCAGCACTACAATCTTTACTATATATACATACAATAACAACTCATACAACCTACTACTATATATATCAACAATAACAACCAGAAAGAGTCAAAGCGCTGTCATCACACAACTACAAACTGATATAAATAAAAATTTTACTGCTCTATATGTTGAAGAAGATGTCCAGCCAAAAGGTCTCTGATCAAATCAAGGTCTTCACGTAGGTAGGCATCTTCATTATCAAAAATCTGAAAATTAGAAAATAAGCTTTGATGAAATGAATCAAGCAAATGAATTAATTAGCATTTCGATTAAAACACCAAACATATTATCATTTAAGAATGAAGAAGCGATTACCTTTTCAAAATCCCTAGTAATTCCACTTTGAGTGATATTATACATATAAAGTATAACATAATATCCGCATTCAGTGTTGCCAGGTTGTCGAGGGCATTTTAAATTAAAGGCATGCAATTGGTTGTTAAAATCAATAAAGGTATGTCTAAAAGGACCGTCAATGAAACAATTAGAATCGAAACTACTTACTATCGGATAAAACCACTTTAGCTTTTTGACAATTGTACCCTCGCGTGACCCGCCTAAGACTCTATATATTTGACAAGCACTATCATGAAAATCAAAATGAATAGAAATTAGAACTATTCATTCTTTTTAAGAGTCAATGAAATACAAACAGAATAACTTACGTGTCGAAGACGGATTTTGTATCTTTGTCTGGCTTTTTACTCAAGGGATCAAACCAATAGACTACGTTGCAGCGAGGACATATAACACACAAACTCCAATGGTAACTATAACAACATGTACAGATTAAAATGAAGTTAGATGACAAGACAATTATTTATTAAACTTTTTAAATTGACAAAATGAAAATACGAACCGTTGAACAATAGGTGCTAGATAACAACGAAGTTTGCTCTCTCCCATTGCGTGGCCGACATAGTGAGTCCTATGCGCCACAGTATTGGTATCCCCTGTCATATTCGCAGGGCATAAGAATCCATACCAATCACGTCTTTCCATGTTTGTGCAGAGACCGTGGAAGATGCTATAATAGAATTAAAATAAGGAATGGATTATTGAATGTATGAAATCAAAAAACCACTAAATGAATTCTATGGGAAAATTAAAAAAAAACTTACCGGATTGCAAATTTCACCTAGCCTGCATCTATCTCCTCCAACCTGATAAACTGCTTGAGATCTGTATTGTTAATCGTGTAGGGATACTCCAATGTAAGGTCCACAATCCCTTGAGGCATCTTCAAGTCAATCTGTTTAATGCCCTTGTAGATCTGCTGCAGCCGTGCTAAGTAGGGCCATTTCCTTACATCTTCGTCATCCTTTTAGAACATCAAAAAACAAATTGTTATTAGGATGCCAACAGATTTTCAGTAATAGTAAGGTAATTCTTACCATTGGAGGTGTTGCGTCTAAACCAATAAGATTGTAAGGCCAAAGGATTAAAGATCCTATCGCCTGACCTAATGTGCTAACCTATAGATCAAGAATAGGGATGGCTGTACCTTCTTCCCCCTTTCTAACACTCATCACATTCACCCTACGAAAATCCTGTGGAATTTGCTGATGATGGTGGGTAGTAGCACGTGTGTGAACGAGAGCATCAGCAACAACACGCAATAGTGGATCATCCAAATAGAGGGTGGAAGGGTCTCCCGACACTGGAGTGGGAGAAGGGTCGCCAAGTGGTTCCTCTAGAGGGTGGTAACTTCCTTTGGTGCTATTGAAGGTCGGGGATTCCTGAGTTCTATGCTTGTCCCTTACCCTTTGTGCTTCGAACATCTTTGCCATTTCAATTTGAAGCTCTGGCAATATCTCTTGTCAGAGCTTGTCACGAAGGTTGGCCTCGAGCTCTCGTTCGAGGTCTTCTCGAATCTTAGCCACAAGGTCCTTACTAGGTCCAGCTTGTGACGAATAACGTGAGTCTCGTCCAAAATACCTCGCGACACTAATTCCCCGTGTTTCTCCTCGAACACGACCAAGGTCATTTGCCTTCCCAATAGCCATTGACATGATGTCCATCCATCTACTTGGATTGAATGAACCTTGGCTACTCTGATCTTCCAGTTCATCCTATAGCATACAGTTTATCATAAATGTATCGAAACCACTCGCGATATGCAAAAAATTAGGTACTTATGGTATAACTACTTACAATCCTTGCAGCAACCTCAGCAATAGCCATATTTATGTACTTCTCAGCCTTAATCCTCCCTGCTTTCCATTTTTTGTAACGTGGAGGAGGTGCCGGTGGCTGGATAACAACACTAGGATCAAATTCCGCTACTTCCTTCATTTTCTCTAACTCTTCTTGCATCATTTGCCGCTCAAGCTTCCGATATCCACCACGAGATATGTAATGTTGATATTTATTTTTTGATTGCCTCTATGCATTTGCTGCACTTAATTTCTATGAATGAAAAACAAAAAAAAATAAATCAACGATATCAAGTATATGAAAATTAAAAGCTCTATATCATGATGACAGAAATCTTACCAAAAACTCAAGATCTGCCCGTGATGCCGCAAACAACCTCTAGTCCTCTGGAGACAAATACGAATAATGTGTACATTGAAGAAAACGCACAATCTTGTTACAGTGGTTCGTACTTCATCTTTCATTATGCCTCTAATAGCTACCGGTAATAGTTGTTGCATCAACACATGATAATCATGGGACTTCATTCCCACTAACTTCAAATCGTCCATTGAGACACATCTTCTCACATTCAAGGAATACCCTTGCGGCACCTTAATTTCATGCAAACACCTACACAAACTTCTTTTCTCTGCTTTTGATACTGTATGCGCTGCTGGCTCCATGTATGCCCTCCTATCATCATCTCTTAGTTATGGATGTAGAAGTTCTCTTATTCCCATATCAACAAGGTCTAATCTCGTACTAATCCCATCCTTAGTCTTTCCTGGTATGTGCAAAAGCGTACTGATAAGGCTATCACAAACGTTCTTCTCCACATGTATCACATCAATACTGTGTCTCACGTCAAGCGAATGCCAATATAGAAGATCAAAGAAAATGGATCTCTTCTTCCATATGTTCTTCTCACCCGCAATCCTCTGATTCTTTCCAAAAGTGACATTGATACGTTCCACTCGACTGTAAACTTCCTCTCCGGTTAATGACTTTAGAACCATTCCATGCTCTGGTAAGCCGTTAAAACGCTTTCTTAGCCTACGATACGGGTGGAACCGATGAAGAAACCTCCTGTGGCCAAGGTAGACAATTTTTCTTCCATGCTTTAGTTGATAGAAGTGTGTGTCTGCTTCACATATTGGACATGCTTTATGACCCTTCATGCTGTACCCTGACAAGTTTCCATACGCAGGGAAGTCATTCATCGTTGTGAAAATCATTGCATGTAGCTTGAAAGACTCATTCTTATAAGCATCAAACACATCTACGCCTTCCTCCCACAACTTCTTCAAGTCCTCAATCAAAGGCGCCAAATAGACATCGATATCGTACCCTAGCTGTTTTGGTCCAGAAATCATCATAGATAGCATCATATACTTACGTTTCATACATAGCCAGGGAGGCAAGTTGTAAATTACAAGGAGAACCGGCCACGCACTATGTGTGCTAGTAAGAGTTCCATACGGATTGATGTCGTCTGTGCAAAGCCCAAGCCGAAGGTTTCTCGACTCGCTGCCAAATTGAGGGAACATTTCATCTATTTTTTGCCATTGTGGAGAGTCAGCTGGGTGCCGAAGATATTTCCCATCAGATATTCTCTCATCAGAGTGCCATCTCAACCTCTTCGTTTTTATTGCAGTCGCAAATAAACGTTTAAAACGTGGTATTATTGGAAGATACCACATAACCTTTAAAGGTTGCCTTTTACTTGTCACATCGCCACAACCACCATCTTTTTTCACTTTGTATCGTGCAGTTTTACACTTAGGACACTCACTAAGACCTCCATACTCATTTCTGTACAGTACGCAATCATTAGGGCAAGCATGTATCTTTTTATACTCCATACCAATCATAGACAGGATTTTCTTGGCCTCATACATACGATTTTGAAGTACATTATCCTCTGGAAACATATCACACAATAGTTCAAGCAGAAACGTGAAACTACTATTAGTCAACCCATAAGTTGCCTGTAAGTTAACCAAATGTAATGTTCCCGTCAGCCGCGTGTACTTACTCCCACGGTACAATGGTGTCTCTGCATCACTCTGCAGGCTGTCATACTCCTGCGACTGCGCAAAGGATTCTACCTCAACATCGTGAATCATTTTGTTCATTCTATCTTCATCTATGACATCCACATCTTCCTTCTTGTGCGACGGACAATCCGTTACTTCCTCACCATGACATATCCACCTTGTGTATCACAGATTTATTCCATCACAAAGTAGGTGATCCTTTATGACATCAACATCCCATCGACTCTCATTTAAACAATTCACACAAGGACAAAAATACTTCCCATTTTTTGCAGGAGCATTCTTTTTAGCAAATTCAATAAATTCTTCCACCCCTTTCTCATATTCTTCACTAGTTCTCAAAGCATTCATCCAACTGTGATCCATTTTGTTAGCACCTAAGTCATTCCCAATAAAACTCACACATTTAGTACAATTGTCAATGATATAGGATGAGATTGCCTTTTTTTACTTTTTTTCAACAAAAATTTCGACAGCATTTCCCCTCAAAAGTAAGACATCTCAAAATTTCAAGCAATTCTATCTTAGTTATTAACTCTGAATTCTTAGCTATTGATAATATAATTCTCCTATAAATATATAAAAGAATATAGAATTTCAAATAAATATTCAATTTTTTTTCTATTCTAGGACATAAAGAACTTATAATAATTTGAAGAGAAGGATTAATAGAATATATTTCAATCTATTTATTAAGTATATTATGTTTCTTAATAATCAATTATATATATTTATTAATGATTAATGTCTTTATCTTATTAATCTCTTTATCATAAAATAAGATTTTCACCACTACACTAATAATAATCATACTAATCCAATCTAAAGAAAATAAAACCGACCATATTTAAAGAAACAAAAATTATTATGTTTAATTGTTGTTCATTTCATCAAAATCAATCAATAGCTCCATTTATTTATAATAATATACATACATTTTTTCCCTCTCAATTTCCAAGCTCCATACATATAAAACAAACATTTTCAAGCTCCATACATATCAAACAATATGTTGTTGCAAGCTAAATCACTCCAATAACTAAAATCACTCCAAGTCAAACAATCTACTAGCTAACAACGATTCTATGCTTCTGGGCCAAAAAACACACAAAAATTCAATCACAAGGTAAAATCACTCCAATAACTAAAATCATATAAAATAATTTCACATTCCAAGTTTAAATTTAATTCAAGTCAATTCATATTTAAAAAAACTAACCACAGGGGGGAGCTGCGTCCGTCATAATGGAAGGAAGGAGGTGGAGGCAAGGGCGTCACAAAGGTGTGTTTTAATTTCTTCAGAATCCGCAGCAAGAAGAGTGAGGAAGTGAATCAGAGAGTGAGGACAGGGGACGCGTGAGACAAAGAAGGGAGGAGGAGGAAGATTAAATTAAAGATGAAGAAGAAGGGAGGAGAGGACGAGTTGTGAAGAAGACAAAGAAGGGAGGAGGAAGAGTTAAAGAAGACTCAAGAAGAAGGGAGGACGATAATGGCCAGAACGCCGAAGAAGATGAGTTGAGTGTGAAGAAGACAATGAATGAATGAATGAGGGAGATGGTCAAAAGGTAAAGGAGAGAGTGTGTGTGTTTGAGAAGACGCATGTCAGACAAGTGGCTGACATGCGTCCAGGGACACCTTAGGCATCCCAAATGGCTATTTGGGACGCCTAAATATGAGTTTAGGCATCCCAAAATCCATTTGGGACGCCTAAAGTGAGGATTTAGGCGTCCCAAATTGATTTTGGGACGTCTAAACCCCATTTCTGGCGCTTAAAAAAATTTTGGAAAATTTAAATTCGCGCCATGAAGCACTTTAGCCTTCCAAAATTCAAATTTGGGACGTCTAAAGGTTTCCCTACATACAGTTAATTATGAAAATTCCACCGCCTTCCTTTTAAACCACCCAATTTTAAAATTGGGACATCCTTAGGGGTGGTTATATCATAATTCTGTAGTAGTGAGTACTTTTCTAAATGGTTATATTATGGAGGAAGTTTGTGTAGAACAACCTCCTAGTTTTGAAGATGAAACAAAACTTGATCATGTCTTCAAACTCAAGAAAGCTTTATATGGTTTGAAAAAAGCACGTAGAGCTTGGTACGAAAGACTAAGTAAATTTCTTCTTGATTAAGACTTTGTCAAAGGAAAAGTAGATACTACACTTTTCATCAAACTTAACAAGAATGATTTACTAATTGTACAAATATATGTTGATGATATAATCTTTGGTGGTACTAACAAAACTCTATGTCAAGAGTTTTCTAAGCTTATGCAGGGAGATTCAAAATATCCATGATGGGTGAACTAAACTTCTTTCTTAGACTTCAAATCAAGTAACAAAGGAATGAGATCTTTATATCCTAAACCAAATATTTGAAGAAGTTATTGAAGAAGTACGGAATAAAAAATGCCAAAGGAGCTGACACTCCAATGAGAACTACTACACTATTGGCTGCCGATGTGAATGGCCCTGACTTCAACATTACCAAATATAGAGGAATAATTGGTTCATTACTTTATCTAACAGCAAGCAGGGTAGATATACAATTCAATATTGCTATGTGTGCATGGTATCAATCTGCTCTAAGGTATCACATGCAGAATGTAACCCCCTGCCGTAATTAATATCCGGATTAAGCAATTAAAGTGAAATAGAGACCAATAAGATAAAACAACATTTCTTAACCCATCAACCAGACGGGGTTTTCACAATTGCATTTCAAAATCATTTAAAACACGGTCTCACATTCACACTCCGAATATAATTACGATGCAAAGATAAATTACATTTATACAATTATCAGAGTACGCAAAATAAATTCCCAGAAATCTCGGGATCATATCTTCGCTCAATAATCATAGGGCACAATAGCCCATACAACTCCACCAATAGGGATTATACAACATACTCGAATACATACTCATGTATTGATCCATATAAACTAATACAGAATCCCAATTACATACTGATAACCAACCCTAATCTCTCACCCAGAAACGAGTCCTCTTCGTCCTTGGATGCTTGCTTCATCCTCAATCTTCCTTCCCTGTCTAAAATCTTGATAGGGGAGGGTGAGATTCTGGGGAATCTCAGTAGGAAAACAATACCAATATGCATGCAGATAAGTATTTAATGCATGACATGCTTGCATCACAATAACTCATGTTCACATAATGATATATTCGCATGCTCAATGTTCACACAACATACTCATGGCCATAGTACAAATAGAAACAGAGCTTCGATCATTCTCATAGGTTTCACATAATCACGCAAGGCAATAACATGCATCAATACACAAATACAATTATCAATACATGCAGGAGAGGTAAGTTCCCTACCCTCTTTCCACGTAAGCTCCAGCTCCGGCTGCTCACGATTAGGGAAATCATCAAATTATATAACCACAATCAAGGACATAGGATTAATCCCTTTTTCCAATTCCTTTACATTTAGACACTCAAGTTGGTTATCATTATTGCTCTTTAAGCACCCTCAAACACCTCAATCGATAGCTCTAAAGGGTTGGAAGACTATCCCCAAAGATCCCCTTTTGAACACTCAAACTTGATATTTCTCACTGCTTCACTCGAGCACAGAAGCTCTTACTCGAGCACGAGTACGGACATCACTCAAGCATGAGTACGGACATCACTCGAGTATTGGTACGGACAACACTCGAGCACAAGAGAAAGTGAAGACAGAAAGCACATGCCCGAGAGCACCACCAACACCTGAGGCACAAGCTCACTCGAGCACGCCAAGCTCACTCGAGCACAAGGCCAAATGCCTCACTCGAGCACCCGCGAGAGAAATCCAGGAGGTGAGAACCCGAGAGCACACAACTCTCAAGAAGCAGGATCACTCGAGCACAGCCATATGTGCTCGAGCATACACCTCACACCCGCGAGTGAGAAAGTACACTCGTGCATCTTCCCCACGAGCATCCACCCGAGAGCAACCCTCTACTCTGGGCGTACACCTTCACTCGAGCAGAACCATGCTCACTCGAGCATGTTCTTCGCTCACTCGAGCATAAAGCGATGTGCTCGAGCAGTACCCATGGAAAACCCAGGTGCACTCGCAGCACAAAGGGAAAAACTCACGCAACACTCGAGCAGGATCTTCCTCACTCGAGCAATATTCATCCCTCACTCGAGCACACCCCTGTCTGCTCGAGTGAATCTATCAGATTCCAGAAAACGCAGCAAAACTCACCACATTTCCCTAACTCTTGCCCAATTGATCCAAAGGGATCCAAAACCTCTACCAAAGCTACTCCCACACAAAATCACTCACTGAATTCAATGGAATCAATAGAATTACCAAAATCCCATTCCATTAACATGCTTTGGTCTAGGGCATCATAATCATCAATTCTCTAAAATCACCAACCTTACACATTTCAATCCCAAATCCATTCTATCTATTCTAAACTCATACCAATATACCATTTCCATAACCATAACATGCCAAACTACCCATTGACCCATATTTTCGAAATTAGGGCAATAATTCCAGAAATTCCAAACTTAATCATTTGGCATGAAACATAGATAGAAAGAGTGGTTTCACATACCTTATCCACTTTCTCAAAGACACTCTTTGATTCTCCAAACTTCATATTTTCGTGATCCTCAAATCACCACCAATGGAGAAGCTACAACCACCAAAATAGAGCTCTCAACTCAAGGATTAACATTGGAGAAGAGAGTTTGAGCTAAAGAGGCCATTTGCTTACCTTAAAATTCCACTTTTCCTTTCTCTCTCCCTAGCATATTTAGCGAAAATGGAGGAAGGAAGAGAAAAGAGAGAAAATGAGAGAGAGAGAGAGAAGAGAGGAGATGGAGATGATGATGATGTCTCACATCCAAGGGCTCACACATTGCCACTTGTCACCATCTCACTTCAACTCTCATGGGCTCACATGCACTCACATACACATGATCATGCCCCTTTGCCAACTACACAATCAATCCTAGCCATTGATCATTTTAATCACCCATCTCATTTTCTCTTAGCTAGTAATTAATTTCTCTATTAATCACTAACTAATTCCCAACAATTTCACTCTTTCAATTTCCACTAATTATGGCATATTAATTATTATTGCCATAAAACACATAATTATTCTCAATAATTATCATTAGTCCTTAATCGAAAATCGGGGTGTTACATTTCTCCCCCCGTTCAATAAATTTCGTCCTCGAAATTTGTTCCACCACTAAGGACATAAACTCCGGACGCTTCTTCACGACAACTTCCGTTTCACATTTATTCCATATTGGGATGGTATCCTCTAGACCACTCAGACAATCCGTACACAATAGGTCTGACTCTAGCAAGAATCAAAACAGACCAATGGGTCACAACTCAATGTCTTTTGCTTGACCATCTTTAATGATCTCAATACTCGGAGACACTCTTACCTATACGTGATCTCCATTTCAAACTCGAGAGGCTTCCACCTCATTCGATCATAATTCAAATAGACTGAAATCATTCAGCCTGACTGTGACCCTCCACAATCACAATCACCAAATCATATACGGCCTAATGTGTCGTGTTTGGTTTCTTTCCAACCACACAACACTCGAGATTCTCTTAATCGCCGTCTAATACTGCTATTACCCTACTCGGTAACAGCACCACATCTTTGGCATAAACACATATGCAACATCGTTGCTATAACGGTCGCAACCGGCCCATTACACGATTGCTACCCGAACACAATCATCACACTATTCCCAAACAAGGGTAGTCGCCTCCACATACGATTGCCACACATTCTATCATCACATAATCACAATCGTCGCAAGCCCTCCTCACTCATGAGTGGCTATCCCATCACATTATCCGGTGACTCTAATTCATGAGCCATATCATAAGATTTCAGCAGTTAGGTGGCATAGGCCACCGACCTGCTTAACTCAATCTAGTGATTCCATCCTGGAATAACTTAACAACATCGCAACTCATTTTACCACAACAGCCTCAGCCGTATACACAAACACTTATGCCGTCGCTGTATCCACTTTCATAGCATTACCCTCACCCGTACGTTCATCAGTATTCCACTGGTGATAACCGAGACTTTCGGGTACTCACAACAAGATCACTTTGCCGTATCAATTTCCACGGCGTTACCCTCACCCATCTGGGACTTTTGGTTCGCAATCACAATGTCCATGACAAATTCACATTGCAAGAATACCTCGGCTTCCGCCGCTTGCACAAATACGACAACTTCCCCCTGTCTCACAAATACACTTTGCCCTTCCGGCATACACATCACAGTTTACATTCACCTCATCAGGTCACTCCAGAATCTCAATCTCTTCTATCCGAAGCACCCTACCGTAACGGCCCACCTAGAATCTCAGTCTCTTCTATCCAGGCGACCGGTTGAGAGTCTCAATCTCCCAACACCACCTTCATCCTCTTTTACCCACACAAAACAACTACAACGGCAGTTCAACGGCTGAGCTAGAGATGACCAGCATCAATCCCTAAACGGCTCACGCTGACCTGCACACGCTGCATTGCACCTCAACACAATTCACACAGTATACTTCACCACAGCTGTGATTCATATAAAGCATTCCATACACAAGCCACACTGGCATGATGTACAACACACAGCCCACAGCTGGATTCACAACACGCCGCCCCACGGGTCGGATTCACAAATATCCATGTCGATTACGACGGCAGTTCAACGGTCGACCTAGAGATGACCACTGTCACTCCCTATACGGCTCACACTGAAGTGCTCACGCCGTAATGGACCATGGCACACATTTCTATCTTTATTGTCACACCCACCCCGCTACTCACATTTCGCGGCAGCCGGTACCCTCCGTATGGGCCTAGGCACTCCCGCCTTACCCTCCCAACTGGGCCTCAACCCCTTGGGCCGCGAGGGAGACTTACAATACACATTCACATCAACACCCATCGCAGATTCTAATTTTACGCACCGCCTTTCGGCCTGGGGTCAACACCGGTGCAACCAACGTGGTGGCTAGCCAGGTTGGCCATGCCGGGGTAATTGCCCTCACAAACAAGAATCCCCGAACATGTAGTCGAATTCGCCATCAGCTAAACTAGCTCTGCTCTGCCATGCATCCACACCTCAATCCCAGCTTGATCACAGTTGCCACAAAGTATACAAATCACACTCCACCCTCATCCCCTTTCTCCGCCAGGAAGACACACAGTCTTAACCTGAACCGTTGTTAGCTACTCAGGGACTATTGGCGTGGCAGTGCATACACATAGCCCTACAGCTCATACAGCTATCTGGCTTTCACAATCGGCCCGTCGGCCTTCACAAATAGCCCTTCGGCTTTTCACATAATCACATATCACATTCCATCCTCACCCCCTTTTACCGCCGGGAAGACACACAGTCTTCACCCGAACTGTTGTTAGCTACTCGGGGACTATTGGCATGGAATACACATAGTTACACCCTACCCTCATCCCCTTTTACCGCCGGGAAAACACACAGTCTTTACCCGAACTGTTATTAGCGACTCAGGGACTATTGGCGTAGCGGTGCTCACACATAGCCTTTCGGCTTCCACATCACACTCCACCCTCATCCCCTTTCTCCGCCAGGAAGACACACAGTCTTAACCCGAACCGTTGTTAGCTACTCAGGGACTATTGGCGTGGTAGTGCATATACATAGCCTCGCGGCTCACAAATAGTCAATCCCCCGTAACTACCGCCCCGAAGGCACGGTCCTCCGCCATAGGAATCACCCCATACGGCCGCAGGTAAGAGACTCACAATGCACAATTGCAACAAGCTGGAACCAGGCCTCTTAATAATTCACCTTCAACATCTCAAATTCTTTTCACGTACTGAGATCCTTCAAGACCCCTTATTCAACACTACTTGACCCCGAAGTTTTACCTCCCGAAGCCATAGTTATCATATCATTCTCACGCTTCCGCTGCACACTCTGAGGTCATACTCCTCATCTGTGCATTCACAATGTCAAGTTGACTTAACAGGAGTCCCATAGGAATCTCCTACATCACCCGACCACATTCATAATCTGTACCAAATCTTGGCTTGATTCAACTCGAATCATTGAAAGCCATAATCAACTCATCGTTAAGAGCCTATACTCCTAACGTCCTCATAGTTCTACTCTACGATTCAACATCACGGCAACTGCTCTCCACGGTTCATTATCAAGGCGGCTGCACTCTAGGGTTCATCGTCACAGTGGCTCCACTCTAGGGTTCATCGTCATGGTGGCTCCACACTATGCTACTGCACTCGGTGCTTCACTCAGTCCACTGACTGGTCAGCCCCCCCGGTCAGACTATCTATAGGTAGCCCTTTCCAATCAGATCTCACCGTAGGTAGCCCTTTCCGATTGGATCTCACCGTAGGTAGCCCTTTCCGATCAAAAGTCCCCGTAGATAGCGCTCTCCGATCCGAATCCTCCGTAGGTAACTTTCTCCCTGTGCTGGATTAATACCCAACACTCTCCGAATACCTGATACACCTTTCAATTCACTTCTAGTACTATACCCTGGTACCACAGACCATTAAGGCCAAATTCAATTCCTAAGAATCAACCCAGCTATTGAGTCTAATCCTTAGATCACAATTCATCTATCCAAACATCAACCTTAGTTGAACTGGGAAATCACTTCCCTCATTTCCACGGAGCACCATACTCCTCAATGCAAGTTCAAATATCTCGGCCAGCCTAAGGCACACAAGTCTCCTAGGTCTTAAGGCTTTTTCACACACAAGCTCAGTATGACACTACTACATGTAACATCATACCGCCTTGGGTTTCATACCCCACATCTAGGAAATCATTTTCCTCCACCTCTAGGTCTACACCTTAGATTTTCAGACGAATCACTATATCTTTCGATTACACAATGATCCGTCACTCAAAACTAACCAACAATGTATACACATATTCCACAAATCTCTTATGTCCACAATAACAAATCACACATGTGTATACATAATCACTATCACAAGACATCATCTACCACCAAGGTAGAGATCTAAGAGAGCTATCCTAGCAAAATTCCCAAGTTTGCCAGGAACTGTAGCTCTGATACCAAAAATGTAACCCCCTGCCGTAATTAATATCCGGATTAAGCAATTAAAGTGAAATAGAGACCAATAATATAAAACAACATTTCTTAACCCATCAACCAGACGGGGTTTTCACAATTGCATTTCGAAATCATTTAAAACACGGTCTCACATTCACACTCCGAATATAATTACGATGCGAAGATAAATTACATTTATACAATTATCAGAGTACGCAAAATAAATTCCCGGAAATCTCGGGATCATATCTTCGCTCAATAATCATAGGGCACAATAGCCCATACAACTCCACCAATAGGGATTACACAACATACTCGAATACATACTCATGTATTGATCCATATAAACTAATACAGAATCCCAATTACATACTGATAACCAACCCTAATCTCTCACCCAGAAACGAGTCCTCTTCGTCCTTGGATGCTCGGTTCATCCTCAATCTTCCTTCCCTGTCTAAAATGTTGATAGGGGAGGGTGAGATTGGTGAACTTAGGCTTTGTCAGCTTTTATGCCTTGGTAACCTCTTCAAAATTTAAACCAAGGATTGCAATATAGGGTACAATCCCGGATCGTCTCTCGAAGAGCCTTTTATTAATTACCTAGAAACTAAGTGCAATGATTGACATGAAATGAGTTAAAAATGATCTTTGAGCTTTTTATCTAACAACTAAATTGCAATTAAACTAAAATGCTTTTAAAACTAATATTTTTGGATTTTTGGAATAAAATTGAAGAAGGAATGAAAATTGGTTAGAAATGCAAGTGATGAAGATGCTCTTGGAAATGATTTTCAATGGCTATCCTTGCTAAATTAAAATATTTGGGGAATTAATACACTAAGCTTTTAATATACCAAACCTCAATTACCATTGAGTCTAGCATCACAAGAGAGGAACCCCTACCCTTGAAATGCTACTAAGCCCTCTTAGTGTAATGAGTTTCTCTAAGTTTTCTAATATATCAAACCCCAATTACCATTGAGTCTAATGCTTAAACTCATGAACCCATTTATTTAAGCATTATTAAAACCCCTTAGAGAGTGACTATGGAATAAGCAATGCATTTAGGTTCAACTACAATTCCAATTCAATCAAACCATTCAACAATACCATGTTAAATAGATAGAAAGCAATAGAATCATAGATAAACATATATATAACCATATATATTGATGAGCACAAATCCTCATTACAAATTCCAAATCACAACAACTCAATCCATAAAATAAAACATAACTAAAATTATAGTCTCAATATATCAATGAATTCTTAAACCTAAGAAATCAAAAATACAATGAGCTATAGATAAAATAAACTCCCCTTTGAGAAAGCATATATGAGCTCAAGTCATCTTCAATTCATCTCCAAGAGCACAAAATTGCCTAGCTTATCATGTGAATAACTTCTAGAAATATAACCACACTTTGATTCAAATTCCCAGTCATGAAATCACATATTAAAAATGACAAATCAGCATTTAATCAATTGAGCATTGGGGTTGGATTTGATTTCAGAAACAGAACAGAAAGAATCACGGCTGAGATGATGCTGGAACAGAGAAGATTTGATGCTAGAAAAATGTAAGACGAAGGAGGAGGTAGTCGGTGAAGTTGCCAGTAATCTACAATGAAGAGGTTCACCGGTGTTTGGGCTTTTGCAGGTTCTGTCTCTCTGGTCACCGGCGGCGATGGCAGTGAGGGTGAAGAATGCCGCCGGCGACAAGGAAGAGAGGAAGAGAATGATGGTCTTCGGCGCCGGTTCTCTGGTTCTGCCCTTATGATCTGCGATTCTTATCCAGCTCAGGTGATTGCCGCGCTGTTCTATATGCTCTCCTCAAATCTCAGCTTGCGTCTCCGTATCGGGTCCTCAGTCGGGTATATGCATATCCAGATTGCATGTCCACCGGGTCGCCCGTTTCTGTTTCTTTTCAACTGGTTTGGGCTTGGGCCCGCGTCTGGCTTTGTTTTTTTATTTTTGTTAATCTCATCTGATATCCGTTCTGGGCTTCCTAATTGGGCCTATTCTGTTTCTTTTTTTTTTCTTTCTTTCCATTGGGCCCAATTCTCCTCAAAATAATTAATTTGAACATCCCAAATCCTCAATTTATTTCTTTAATACCTACAATGTAAAATTAAGCACAAGGTAATATCAAAAGTTCAAGGGACAATAAAAAATATAAATAATTAATGAATTGTGACCATTTTGCCCATAATTCCCATTAATTCAAAATAATTGTCCCTAACCAAAATTAATGCTTAATAATCCAATAATGTCTTAGAAAATACATTAAAATCCCAAATTAATCATGAAAAATTCATATAAAAATATGGTTCAATCAATTCCCCCACACTTAGACCTTTGTACTCCTGAACAAAGGCAATGAAGCACAAGTTTCTAAATCTAAATCACTAATGCATTTAAATGACGAGCAATTTCATAATTGGAAAGCAATGTATCAACTAATCAAATTCCTCAAGTCAACACTAATCATAGTCAAGAGATGCAAAGAAATTAGCTAACCACACAATCCAAAATATTAGAATGAAGCATAAGAGAACTCTCAAGAAATTAGTGTCTAACTCATCTCACTTCATTAGGGTCATTTCACTCTAATTCACTTAATCAACACCTTACCATAGGCTTGTAACAACTCTAACTTCTCCACTACTTATAACATTAAATGCAATGAATCAAGAGGGCTTAAAAAGGTTGTTATGATCGATGAAGGCTAGATGACATGAATTAATTAGAAAAAGGAAATAGTTGATATGCAAGTCAAAGGTAATGGTCAAGTTCATAGCATCTAAATTACTTCAAAACTCTTGCCAATTCTTTTCTAAATTCATGAACAAATGCCTTCTTGATATTTCTTTTGTTTTTCTCTCTCTTTTTTTTTCTATTCAATGTTCTTCTTCTTCTTCTTCTTCTTCTTCTTCAATTCCATTTTTTTTTCAATACTTTTCTTCTTTCTTTTTTTTTTATTTTTTTTTTCAATTCTCTTCTACTTCTCTTTTTTATATACATGGCATTTCAATATATACCTTGTTCAACTTCTTTTTTTTTTAATTTGGCAAACCACTTTGATTTTAAAATGCCATGAACACTATGATTAATAACATGACATACATACAACATAAAAATGGCTCAAAGGGGTAAGCAAATGGTCATGAATGAGGGTTTGTGTTTGGGTGCAAGGGTTTAGAACAAATGCCTCTTTCATTTCCATCACATTAATGCAAATGCTGTTTCGAAGAAGAGTTGAAACAAGTTCTAGAAGGTAAAAGACTAAGTGAACATGCACACATAGAAAGAATTCAAGGCTCAAATAACCTTCCAACAAGGCTTCTCCCTAATGCTCACTCCAACACAATCAATTGCATAGGAAGCTAACCACAATGCATTCACTTAACTAATTTGAATGCTAACATTGCAAACACAATTAATCAAAACATTGCAATCAATTATAAGAATGCTCAACTCTTAAAAGCATTAATGATGTGGAAACTTTCTTTATCAAAACAAGGAGTTAACAAAATCCAAAATGTGGGTTTATTTCTCTGCCCATTCACTTGAAAAGAACAAAACATGGTTTCAAAAAGTTGCCAAAATACTAGATCTCATGAAAGCTCAAAGAATTACTCACAAATCCCATTTCCAAAGTGACAAATGCGACCCTTTACCACTTAGGACATGTATCAAAGCAAGTCATTCTTGAAAAATTTTTGAAAAATTTTCTAGTTAATGGCATTTCTCATTTAAAAACAACCAAATAGTGGGATTTGAAATGTATTCTCTCCCCCACACTTAATCAACACATTGTCCTCAATGTGGACAAACACTCTAAAGAGAATGTTGAGCAAGTTGAAATTCAAGGAACAATGGTAATTAAGTAGGGTAGTGGCCACAAATGATGCAAAGCATACAAAGGGGGTTTTTATTATACTAAACGACACTACTTCTACCTTTTTCTACTGGATTGTGTCCCTCCCCCACACTTATCTTCCTCACACACATGTAAGTTCAAAGAATCATAGAAAATAGGAAGAAAACAAGTGAGGAAAGAGACAACCTGTGTTAGAGAATCTTGAGTCGTTTGAAGGAGAAGTTCTCATCCTTGATGAGAATCATGCATTTGTCATTGACAACATCTTCTCCCGCATTGGATTCCCTTGGTGGAGGTGGCTTAGGATCAATCGGAAGAGGTCCAAGGATATACGGTGGATGTTGGTTCCTCCGATAACCTTTCCAAGGATGTATCTGTAAAGAAGACAGGCAACCAGTAGTATCCCATCCAAAAATAGAAACATGGAGAGATTTCAAGTGAAGTAAAGGTATATTAAGTTCCAAACTCTCCAAGTAACTATCACATCCAAGGAAATCAATGGTTCTCCCATCAGTAGGAGTCAAACAAACAGTTAAATTCTCTTGTGTTTGCAAAGTGGAAGGTGCGGAATCCAACTTAGTGTTGGGGTACACCACATCATCATTGCAATCATAAGAGATGGAAGGGAAAAGAGTGGAAGAAGAAGGAGAATTTTTCAAATCATTACCACCCAAAACTTTTGAACTTTCAAAAGAATCATTTTCCTTTTCTATATCGGGTGGCAAATCACAAGAAAGAATCATATGGAAAGAATCATTGTCATTTGTAATATTATCAATCAAAACAGTTGAATCTTCCCTTATGATACTATCAAGCAATTCATTGGAATCAAAAGAAAGATCTTTTTCTAGGCAATGGTCTTTTTCATTCACAACAATCACATTAGCATCCACACAAGATTCAACATTTTCACAAGTGTCATGTTTAGAAACATCAATAGTACAAGGAGATGTACCAAGATGAACGGTAGAATCAACCACTTCACTAAATGCTTTCTTTCGAAACTCAACAAGCAAGTGGCATTTATCATGATAACAATCAACACAAATATGATCTTCAGCACAAGAACATGAAGATATATCATTCAATTGACCACAATCATCCCTAGTACTATGAAGAGAAGCATTTTCAACAATAGAAGCATCACATAAAGAAGCAGAAGCACAGTCATTGACAAGTACAATCGAATCACTACTACTTGAACTAATGGGTTGAGCAATTACATTTTCAAATATTTGAGGGGATTCAACAATGATTTCCTCATCCACCTCATCATCACTCAAATCAGGAATTGCTTCACTAGTTAAAGTAGTAGAAGAGTCTACTTCTATAAGGATAGGATCATTACCGAATGGTAGAGAAGACTCTTCAATACTATTTTGAACTTGCTCCACTTCATATGTTTGTGTGAGAATAGGCACAGGAGGTTTGAAGTCTTCCACTCGTGAAGTGGCATATGACCCTTGAGCTTGGACTCCTTGTTCCTCCTCCATAGGAAGGGAAGACTCCTCTGGAAGTTGAAATCGCACCTTTTTGACTTTCTTGACTTGAATAGGTGGATTACATGTAGGCAATGGAGGAAGAGTCTCTTGTGGAGTGATGCACGTAGAAATCTTTTGGGACAACAACTCCATATTTTTCTTAAATTGTTCAACATCTTTCTTCCATCCCTTCGCTTCGTTTGATGGCTGAGTGAGACGCTCAAAGTCCTTGGCCAAACTTGGACGCTCTTTATCTCTTTGCTCCATTGATCTCATTATAGAGGCCATGCAATTGGAAAAGGTGTCCTCGTGTGACTGCTCCTCATTTATAGTACGAGTCATTGGTTTCTGGAATTCTCCAATAACTCCACCAATAGAAGGTTCTTGGAGAGGCACACATGGTTGAGAATGATATCCATAAGATGGTTGAAATGGTGAGAATAGAGGCTCATGAGGTGGATGGCATGGTTGGAAAGTGGAATGGAATGAAGGAGAAGGGTCATGATATGGCATGTGGTTATATGATGGAGGATTAGAGTGAGGCTCATGGTATGGGTTGTATGGTGGCGGAGAAGGTGCATGGTATGATCTATAGGGTGGGTGTGGTGGGTAATGAGATTGGAATGAAGGTTGAAATGAAGGTTGTTGGTATGGTTCATGATATGGAGAGTGAAATGGACCATTACATTCTTCACCAATTGAACAATCTTGACATCCCATCTTGGCTTGAAGAAGCTGCAATGTTTGTCGAATAGCATAGATGCTTTCAAAGATGGACTCTTTCCTTTCAGTTGAATCTGCTACAGAAGAGTGAGAGTGAACGAATAAACCTTGATTACCATTAAACCAAGCCATGAAATCCAATCACAATAAATTCCAATGAATCACAAAGAGGATTATCTAACAAAAAAAAAACTATAAAAACTAAGGAAAAAAAACTAAGAGAACACAAATGCAAATGAAAAAGGGGAAAAGGATTTCAAAATGACAAAAGATGCAATATGCTTTGAAAAACATGCAAAACTACCTAAACTAACTAAAATGCAACCTAAAGGCTTAAGGTACCAATTAATCAAAGATTGACACTTAGCTACTAAGGAACCAATTACTTGGCAACCCAGCAACGGCGCCACTTTGGTGAACTTAGGCTTTGTCAGCTTTTATGCCTTGGTAACCTCTTCAAAATTTAAACCAAGGATTGCAATATAGGGTACAATCCCGGATCGTCTCTCGAAGAGCCTTTTATTAATTACCTAGAAACTAAGTGCAATGATTGACATGAAATGAGTTAAAAATGATCTTTGAGCTTTTTATCTAACAACTAAATTGCAATTAAACTAAAATGCTTTTAAAACTAATATTTTTGGATTTTTGGAATAAAATTGAAGAAGGAATGAAAATTGGTTAGAAATGCAAGTGATGAAGATGCTCTTGGAAATGATTTTCAATGGTTATCCTTGCTAAATTAAAATATTTGGGGAATTAATACACTAAGCTTCTAATATACCAAACCTCAATTACCATTGAGTCTAGCATCACAAGAGAGGAACCCCTACCCTTGAAATGCTACTAAGCCCTCTTAGTGTAATGAGTTTCTCTAAGTTTTCTAATATATCAAACCCCAATTACCATTGAGTCTAAAGCTTAAACTCATGAACCCATTTATTTAAGCATTATTAAAACCCCTTAGAGAGTGACTATGGAATAAGCAATGCATTTAGGTTCAACTACAATTCCAATTCAATCAAACCATTCAACAATACCATGTTAAATAGATAGAAAGCAATAGAATCATAGATAAACATATATATAACCATATATATTGATGAGCACAAATCCTCATTACAAATTCCAAATCACAACAACTCAATCCATAAAATAAAACATAACTAAAATTATAGTCTCAATATATCAATGAATTCTTAAACCTAAGAAATCAAAAATACAATGAGCTATAGATAAAATAAACTCCCCTTTGAGAAAGCATATATGAGCTCAAGTCATCTTCAATTCATCTCCAAGAGCACAAAATTGCCTAGCTTATCATGTGAATAACTTCTAGAAATATAACCACACTTTGATTCAAATTCCCAGTCATGAAATCACATATTAAAAATGACAAATCAGCATTTAATCAATTGAGCATTGGGGCTGGATTTGATTTCAGAAACAGAACAGAAAGAATCACGGCTGAGATGATGCTGGAACAGAGAAGATTTGATGCTAGAAAAATGTAAGACGAAGGAGGAGGTAGTCGGTGAAGTTGCCAGCAATCTACAATGAAGAGGTTCACCGGTGTTTGGGCTTTTGCAGGTTCTGTCTCTCTGGTCGCCGGCGGCGATGGCAGTGAGGGTGAAGAATGCCGCCGGCGACAAGGAAGAGAGGAAGAGAATGATGGTCTTCGGCGCCGGTTCTCTGGTTCTGCCCTTATGATCTGCGATTCTTATCCAGCTCAGGTGATTGCCGCGCTGTTCTATATGCTCTCCTCAAATCTCAGCTTGCGTCTCCGTATCGGGTCCTCAGTCGGGTATATGCATATCCAGATTGCATGTCCACCGGGTCGCCCGTTTCTGTTTCTTTTCAACTGGTTTGGGCTTGGGCCCGCGTCTGGCTTTGTTTTTTTATTTTTGTTAATCTCATCTGATATCCGTTCTGGGCTTCCTAATTGGGCCTATTCTGTTTCTTTTTTTTTTCTTTCTTTCCATTGGGCCCAATTCTCCTCAAAATAATTAATTTGAACATCCCAAATCCTCAATTTATTTCTTTAATACCTACAATGTAAAATTAAGCACAAGGTAATATCAAAAGTTCAAGGGACAATAAAAAATATAAATAATTAATGAATTGTGACCATTTTGCCCATAATTCCCATTAATTCAAAATAATTGTCCCTAACCAAAATTAATGCTTGATAATCCAATAATGTCTTAGAAAATACATTAAAATCCCAAATTAATCATGGAAAATTCATATAAAAATATGGTTCAATCAGAGATTCTGGGGAATCTCAGTAGGAAAACAATACCAATATGCATGCAGATAAGTATTTAATGCATGACATGCTTGCATCATAATAACTCATGTTCACATAATGATATATTCGCATGCTCAATGTTCACACAACATACTCATGGCCATAGTACAAATAGAAACAGAGCTTCGATCATTCTCATAGGTTTCACATAATCACGCAAGGCAATAACATGCATCAATACACAAATACAATTATCAATACATGCAGGAGAGGTAAGTTCCCTACCCTCTTTCCACGTAAGCTCCAGCTCCGGCTGCTCACGATCAGGGAAATAATCAAATCCTATAACCACAATCAAGGACATAGGATTAATCCCTTTTTCCAATTCCTTTACATTTAGACACTCAAGTTGGTTATCATTATTGCTCTTTAAGCACCCTCAAACACCTCAATCGATAGCTCTAAAGGGTTGGAAGACTATCCCCAAAAATCCCCTTTTGAACACTCAAACTTGATATTTCTCACTGCTTCACTCGAGCACAGAAGCTCTCACTAGAGCACGAGTACGGACATCACTCGAGCACAGATGCTCTCACTCGAGCAATGGTACGGACAACACTCGAGCACAAGAGAAAGTGAAGACAGAAAGCACATGCACGAGAGCACCACCAACACCTGAGGCACAAGCTCACTCGAGCATGCCAAGCTCACTCGAGCACAAGGCCAAATGCCTCACTCGAGCACCCGCGAGAGAAATCCAGGAGGTGAGAACCCGAGAGCACACAACTCTCAAGAAGCAGGATCACTCGAGCACAGCCATATGTGCTCGAGCACACACCTCACACCAGCGAGTGAGAAAGTACACTCGTGCATCTTCCCCGCGAGCATCCACCCGAGAGCAACCCTCTACTCTGGGCGTACACCTTCACTCGAGCAGAACCATGCTCACTCGAGCATGTTCTTCGCTCACTCGAGCACAAAGCGATGTGCTCGAGCAGTACCCATGGAAAACCCAGGTGCACTCGCAGCACAAAGGGAAAAACTCACGCAACACTCGAGCAGGATCTTCCTCACTCGAGCAATATTCATCCCTCACTCGAGCACACCCCTGTCTACTCGAGTGAATCTATCAGATTCCAGAAAATGCAGCAAAACTCACCACATTTCCCTAACTCTTGCCCAATTGATCCAAAGGGATCCAAAACCTCTACCAAAGCTACTCCCACACAAAATCACTCACTGAATTCAATGGAATCAATAGAATTACCAAAATCCCATTCCATTAACATGCTTTGGTCTACGGCATCATAATCATCAATTCTCTAAAATCACCAACCTTACACATTTCAATCCCAAATCCATTCTATCTATTCTAAACTCATACCAATATACCATTTCCATAACCATAACATGCCAAACTACCCATTGACCCATATTTTCGAAATTAGGGCAATAATTCTAGAAATTCCAAACTTAATCATTTGGCATGAAACATAGATAGAAGGAGTGGTTTCACATACCTTATCCACTTTCTCAAAGACACTCTTTGATTCTCCAAACTTCATATTTTCGTGATCCTCAAATCACCACCAATGGAGAAGCTACAACCACCAAAATAGAGCTCTCAACTCAAGGATTAACATTGGAGAAGAGAGTTTGAGCTAAAGAGGCCATTTGCTTACCTTAAAATTCCACTTTTCCTTTCTCTCTCCCTAGTATATTCAGCGAAAATGGAGGAAGGAAGAGAAGAGAGAGAAAACGAGAGAGAGAGAGAAGAGAGGAGATGGAGATGATGATGATGTCTCACATCCAAGGGCTCAAACATTGCCACTTGTCACCATCTCACTTCAATTCTCATGGGCTCACATGCACTCACATACACATGATCATGCCCCTTGTCGAACTACACAATCAATCCTAGCCATTGATCATTTTAATCACCCATCTCATTTTCTCTTAGCTAGTAATTAATTTCTCTATTAATCACTAACTAATTCCCAACAATTTCACTCTTTCAATTTCCACTAATTATGGCATATTAATTATTATTGCCATAAAACACATAATTATTCTCAATAATTATCAATAGTCCTTAATCGAAAATCGGGGTGTTACACAGAAACCATGAAGAGAATCTTCAGGTACTTAGGAAATACTGCAGAACTTGGTCTATGGTACCCTAAAGGAGGAAATGAATACTTGATGGCCAATTCAAATTTCAATTATAGAGGATATAAAACTAATAGAAAGAGCACTAGTAGATAATGCCAATTTCTCGGAGGCTCTCTGGTATCATGGTTCAGCAAGAAGTAGAACACAGTTTTGTTATCCTCTTTTGAAGCTGAATACATAGCTGTAACAAGTTGTTGTTCTCAAGTACTATGGCTAAAGCAACAACTTCAGTTCTTAGGAATTAACTTAAAGGAGGTACCAATTTACTGTGACAACATGAGTACCATTAGCTTGGGTAAAAATGTTGTGCAATATTCAAGAACCAATCACATAGACATCCTATATCACTTCATACAAGACCATGTTTAAAAGAAAGATGTCAAAGTAGAATTCATTCCTACACAACTTCAACTTACTGATATGTTTACAAAGGCTATAGCTAAGGACTAATTTTTATATATATGGAGAGAATTAAAAACGGCTAATCCCAATGAGCTGTAAGATTTACTTGTTATTAATTATGTAAGATTTACTTGTTATTAATTATGTTTAGTATATGTTTATGTTTTGATAATCACTATACTTAAGCATTAGAGTATGTAGAAGTTTGTTTTGCAGGATTGTTATGTTTACGATCACTAAAATAGAGGTAAACAGAGGTTACATAAACATTTGGTATGACACTTGAGTGCCAGGTGAATACTCAAGTGCAAGGTATGAACTCGAGTGCACATTGAACACTCGAGTTCAAACTTGAGAATCATATACTCTACTTTCAATTTGTAAAACAATGATTAACAGAGAATACATAACCTCTAAATGAACACTCAGTCCAACAAAAGTTTTTTCACACACTCGAGTACAAGTGTCACACTCGAGTGCACACTTGAAAGTGCAATAAGAACACTCTAGTTTAGGAAGAGCACTGTAGAACAACTTTAGACAAAATCATGGTTTACTAGAGTGATCATGGAAGACTTAAGTACAAAGATACATGAGGATAAAACATAAACTTGGGTGTCTACAAGCTACACTTAAACCTAGTACGCAATTGCAATTTTTTGTAAATTTTTCTATAGCACTCGAGTGCATATGCACTCGAGTTCTTAGGCAGAACTTACGTGTCGGGGGTTTATATAGTAAGTCTAAAATTTCAAACGACGTACAAGTTTACTCTCACCAAAGCATTTCTTCACTCAAAAATGTGTGCCCTCTCAAATTCGATCGTTACTCATTCAATCGTCACATCCACTACCACTAATCACCTGTTACAACCTTTTAATCCACTCTAAACATTAGATTTCTTCTTGAAATTCCCACATCCGAGCCCTAATCAGTATTCATCTAAACTTTACAAAATCCTATGTTTTCTTCACAATGGTTTGTACAAAAGTGCCACAAGTCACCCAAGACTCTTCTTCATCTTCTTCTTCATCATCATCACACTCTGTCTTTAAACTTTTCAGTGAGTCTCCAATACCAACGGCGACACCAACAACAACTTTAACTTTGACTCTATCCTAAACACCTCCTCCTCCTCCTCCTCCTCCTCCTCCCAAGCCACTTATCACCAAGAAAAAGGTGACTCCTGTGAAGAAGAAGTATCCTATGCCAAAAGTGAAGGATGTTCAACCTCCTTCGAAGAAAGCTAAGGGAGTGGCAATCAAGCAACTGATTATAACTTATTCAAAAACAAAGAAGGTACAAGGAAGAGGAAAGAAAAAGCTACAGAAGTTTTACAAGAATTATCTTCTGAAAGTGAAGATGCCAAATGACTCTAAGAGGATTGGAACAATCAAGGTTAGAGGCCTTAGTTGGTGAGATTGCTTCACAAGCCTACTCCTCTGCATCTCATCAGTTTCCTGGACAGTTTAGCCGTGCTAGTTCAAAGTCAGGAGCACCATCTGCATCTCAATCACCAGAGGAAGAAGAACTTGATCCTGTCCCTCTAGAAAACTTCAATACCCAGGAATTAAAACCCTTCAACGAAAAGGTATATGATACTGAATTCTCTAGCCATAGCTTTTGCCCAATGGTATATATAGACCTGGACTATCTGAATGATCATTATGGCCTAAACCTTAGACCATACCTAGCCTTTTACCAACCATGGCTAATTGAACACCTACCATATTCACCCTCAATTTTTAGAAACTTCTATTACAACATGAAAGTGAAGAATACAACATCTGAAACTGGTGAACTAATAGAGGATGGGATTGTTACTACTGTTAGAGGCCAACCTATAATGATTACCCTTTCTATTAACAATACTATACTTGGATATATCATACTACCCTCTGATCCTACTGAAGCATTTACTCCTGCCCAAGTCTTCTATTTGAT
This sequence comes from Inga oerstediana, assembly GCA_963210345.1. Lineage (NCBI taxonomy): Eukaryota > Viridiplantae > Streptophyta > Magnoliopsida > Fabales > Fabaceae > Inga > Inga oerstediana. Next base: position 45,300,282 of record OY723405.1, read on the forward strand.
AAGACCCAATGAACCTGTAGGACCCTGAAATTTCAAGCCTATTACTATGCCAGATTCTTATCGTGTCCTTTTCTATATCTATACTTGAAGCATCATCAATAAATCCAAAAACTTTACACATTTTGCCCATAGGGATTATTATTTGATGACTTTATTTCTGGCCGGGCAATAAAGGAATGTGGGATAACAAATTTTCAGTGAAATGAGGAGATTTAGATTTTTTTCAGCTAGAACCACCACCATTCCATATGCTCAGATTGTATCCCTCATCCTCTAGCACAAGAAAATCTGGTACTTAGAAGGCATCAGAAGGTTAAGATTCCTAGATTTAGTATGACTCAGTTGAATCATATGGGAATATCTTTTCCTTATAGTAAAGCACTTATATCACAATGAGAGACCACACTTTCATTCTTTCGTGCAAAAGGAAGATCTTCGTCCCTTTCATTCTTTCATGCATCTATTCAAGGCTTTATGTCAGAGGTGATCAATAAAGTAATGGCAAACCTGAAGAAGGAGTTGTTTGTAGAATATGATAAACTGGTTGGGAAAATGGAGTCTCAAGTCATAAAATTTTTAGAAAAGACCAATCTCAACTTTGATATGATGATTAAGACATATAGGGATCACACAGGGAGACTGAATGAACTAGAGACCTTTCTGTATACTCACTTACATGTTCATCCTACCTCTGTACCTCAGACCTCTAAACCTCAACCAACCACCTCTGCATCGCCAACTACTACTGCTCCTACCACGTCCATAATGTTATTCACATACACTGATCCTATCACTTCAACCACTATAGATGTCACTTTTGATGGTCAAACCTCGCAGTAGGATGGCACTCAGCCATCATCGTCACAATTTATCCCAGACCCTATAGATCGCTCTAATGCATTAGTCTTATACACTCTACCACAACCATCTGATACTGATCCTATCACTTTCCCTTAGCCTCCCTTTTTTGATGAAAACAAAATAGGGGAGTAGAAGGAGTGATGCCAGCTTTTGGAACTTTTGATAGCGGTCAGAGTTTAAGGGAGAGCATGTTTTGGTTGTTTTTGTTTTGGTTACAATGTTATGTATTTCAGGATTATGTACTTGATTTTGAGTTATAAATTTTCAAGTTTGTAATTGAATTTATCAATCAATGAAGTTATGTTGTGAATTTTCAAGTTAAGTTATAAATTTAAATCATATACTATGACTTGATCTTGTCACAAGTTTTGTAATGAAAATCTTGCAGAAATGTTGATGAAAAATGCCGAACAACAACAAACTTTGAACTTTGGTAACTTTGGTATTTATGGATTTGAAAATCAAATAAGAGTTTTCAACAAGGTTACAAAAGAATTAAGTTTCCAAATCCATCACTAAGGTTTTGTCATCATCAAAGAGGGGGAGAATGTTAGAATATCCATATTTTGATGATAACAAAGTTTTAGTACAATGTTTTGTAAAGGAATTCATGTTTTGAAGATGTAAATATAAGCCAAATTGATTATCAAATGCATTTCACAAGTTCACAGAAAGTTGCTGTTGAAAATATCAGCTGCATTCGAGTTTTGATGAAGCACTCGAGTTCTGAGAGCTGAAACACTCAAGTCTATATCTTTACTCTTGCAAGTTTGATATAGAACTGATGAAAAAAATTGGAAATTTACTGATGCACTCAATTTTCAGAGGTGCACTCAAGTTCTGTGTGCTTCAGAACTTGAGTTCATGAAGTGCACTCATGGAAGTGTTTCACAGAGAGTCAAGGCAGAACAAAAACTATTTGGAAAACTCAGGTTCTAGCTAAACACTAGAGTTCTGGTCAAAGTTGCACTCGAGTCTAGATGCTCACTCTTGCAAATTCTTTCCAAAAGACTAAGTTAGAAATTAAAATCACCAGGACAACTCAAGTTCAGATACAACACTCGAGTTATTGCCTTAAATGCACTCGAATATGGCAAGTGAACTAGTGCAAGTGTTTTGTAGAAGTAAAGCCAAAGTTTGAACCTATGACATGTACTCGAGTTTTGATATAGTAATTGAGTGTTACATGACAACTCTTGAAAGTGCAAGATCACTCTTGCAAGTGTTGTTCCAAAAAGGAAAACCAAAAATGTCAACAATCTAATATACTCTTGAGCACTCGAGTATGGTGCTACACTTCCATTATACTCTTAACACTTTCTGATAGTAACAAAGTGAAAAGGTATTGACCAGCCTAAGAACTCAAGTCCATGATAGAAAACTCAAGTTTTGCATGAAAACTCTTGAAAGTGTAAATTCACTCTACTAGTGCTTGGCAAAGACAACCTAGAAAAATGACAACAGTTAAGAGAACTATAGTATGGAATTAGAACTCTAGTTTACATTAATAATGTAACCCCCTACCGTAATTATATCCGAAATACATGATGAAAGTGAAATAGAGACCAATAATAAGCAAAACTCAATTTCAAACCCATCTACCAGACGGGGTTTTCACAAATACATTTCGAAATACAATTACCCTGGTCTCACATTCACACTTTCGAATATAATTACACACAAAGCATCTAATCACATTTACATATCAGAGTGTACAATATAATTCCCGGCAATCCCGGGTTCCAATTATTAATTAAAGCTTTACAAGGCGCAAACGCCCATTTACAAATTCTCATTCAGGAAATCACACAATCTCCTTGTCAAATGCATATCAAATATTCATCCATATATACATAATTCTCCCAACTCCAATGATATCCAACTACCAAACTTAAATAATCCAAAAGGAAGTCCTTACTGCCCTTGGTTGCCTGCTCCATCCTCGATCCACTACTCTGTCTGAAAGGTTAATAGGGGAGGGTGAGATTTGAGAGAATCTCAATAGGAAAAAAATACCAATATGTATGCAAGATAGATTTTTAATGCATGACATGCTTGTATTACACAACTCATGCTCACACAATGACAAATCTATAAGCTCAACATTTCGAACGACATACTAATGGCCATAGCATAAATTGAAACAGAGTTTCAAACATTCATATATGTTTCACATAATCAAGCAAAGCAAAGACATGCATCATTACACCAAAACAAATATCATAGACATGCAGAAGAGGTAAGTTCTCTACCCTGATTCTTTCCACGTATGCTCCAGCACCAGCTACTCCCGATCAGGGTGAACATCAAACCCAATAACCAAAATCAAGGACATATGGTTAATCCTTTTTTCTAATTCCGTAATTGGTTATCATTCATGACCTTTAGGTGGCTACTCAAAGCCTAGACATATGCTTAAAAGGTTGTGAGAAACTTGACCAAAGACCATCTTTTGAAACCTCAAAATCCCATTTTTGGCTGCATCACTCGAGTGATGGATGATGCACTCGAGTGATGAGATGACTTGCACTCGAGCATGAAAGATCACTCGTGCGAGTGCTTGACCAAGACCAATACTCGAGTGATGCCCACACACTCACCCGAGTCCCACCAAGTAAGGCACAAGAAGTGCTTACCCGAGAGCACAGAAAACCCAGAGTCAGAAGTGCACTCGAGCATTAGCTCTAGCACTCGAGTGATGGCACAAAAATCATGAGTGCCAACATACACTCTTGACAAATCCACTACGAGTGATCTTCCGAGAAGTGAGCTCATAGCACAAAACAGACATTTACTCGAGTGAGCCATGGTGCACTCAAGTGAGGACCCACTTCACTCACAGGTGAGGAAACGTACTCTTGCTTCTTTCACATGCAAGTGCAACCAAAACTAAAGGGGAAAGGGAAAATATGATGCTGCACTTGAGTAAGACCCCTATTCACTCGAGTGAGGCTCTATCAGAAGCCAAAATGCAGCAGATGACAGAATTTTCCCACTCAACCAATATGTTTCCAATGGTCCTAAAATTCTTATCCAAGACTATTCCCACACAATTTTATACAAGGAATCCATTAGAAACCTCAAAACAATCAAAATCACATCACAATGACATTTTCCCCATTGGTCACACTTATTACACACATTACCAAATTCCACCACTTTTACTTCTAATGTTCTACATCAATACTAATGACCATATAACACATCCAAACACCATTTTTACCATAATATAACATGCAATTCATACAAACAATCTGAATTCAAGTGTGAAGTTGACACTCGAGTATGATACAGGAACTCGAGTTCATCTGTCTCAGAAGCAGAATGTAATATAGAGTCACAGCAAACAATCTGAATATGGTTTAATGTTATTTATTCATTATATTTTCACTTGTTATTATATCTAAACGTTATATAACATATATTTCAACTATGAAATAGGAGATTGAATATTCGTATTATAGATTCAAATGAGAAAGTCAATTGCGATGAACATTATTATTACATACTGACTACTAGACAACTGTCATCACATGCAGTTGACCCAACATGAACGAATTCTGAAATCACAAACGCTTAAATCCCGCTCCACAATATGACGTTCAGTTTCATAACGGAACATACTGCTCCTCAACAACACGTTACACAATGGCTATTTCAGACTTGCTATAAATACAGAGCATTAGTGGCAAGTCAAAGAAGAACACAGCACAAGAGCATACATCAAAAACTTACAAGAGTCTCTATTTTCATATCCATCTCTGTATTCATATTGTTCTTCAGTGATTATCATATCCACTCTGCGAGAGTCTGTAAACACATTTCAAACTATATTTTTTAGTTGATCTCATGGTAAAGGGACCTTGAAGGGTAGATTCCTTATGGGGAAAGCTGTAGAGAAAATTCTTGGTAAGATTTTTTGCTCGTAAGACTTACAAGGTGCAAGCAGGAGAGAATGTTGCTACTTCTAAGACTTACAGGGGTGTAAGCAAGAGAAAACGTTGCTGCTCGTAACACTTGCATAGGTAAGCAGGAGAGAATATTTCTGCTTGTAGTCCTTACAAGGATAGTTGTTGTTTGTGGCGTTCCGAGAGCTCACTGAATCTTGGAAGATTAGTGAAAATCTTGGAGGTGTTGTTCTCTGAGGACTAGATATAGGCCTGGGGTTGGGCCAAACCAGTATAACTCTTTATGTGCAATGTCATCTCTACTCTCTTCATTTATTTCCATAACATCGTAATGCATAAAAATTTTATTACATCACCCAAGTCAACCTCTCTTGGGTGAAGCTTGCCTCTTTCATCAAATATTAAGTATGATTCTTTAAATGGCTGGTAATAAGATCAAATAGAACACTCTTTCCTTATTATAAAAAGGAGCATGGCTACAAAAAAGAGAATACCCCACACAAAAGAAAACAAAAAGACACTTAACGGGGATATAATTCGTACATCACTGTAATTGATTTTTACAAATTGATTACTTTCGTGAATCAAATATGTATAATATTTTATAAGGATTATTGATTTTAGAATTAAGCAAACTATAATTAAATAATTTCTATCATCTGTCTACCCTCCTTTTCTTTTCCTCTATTGTTGTTCCACCATGATGTTTTTTGTGCAAATTACAATTGCAACTAAAGTCAAAGTAAAAGTAATCTTTGGGTTTAATCAATGCCTTTATCTGTTCCTGATTGTGAAATCTTTCTTGATTACTCAATTATTAGTGTGAAATAAAGAGTAGAACAATGAAAGAGATCCAAATTAAGAAGAAGAAGAAGGAGAATGAAAGGGGTAAAATAAAAGTGAATCACACACAAAGTAACCTATAACCTCCTGCCTTATATACAGTAACTATAATTCAAAAATACATAATTAAAATATATTAGAGACTAATGGATAATCAAACTTATTTTAAGTCCCATCATCACAATAGGGTTTCCATAAAATTTCTTTCAAAATCCAATTAACATGGTCTCATATCCAAATTTTGAATATAACCATCCTGCGCAGTTAAATCACATTTATACATATCAGAGTGTACAACAAAAATCCCCGGCAACCCCCAGGTTTCTTATATTATCAAAAGGGTTTACAAGTTCCCATTTAAGGGATTACACGATATCACACCAAAATTTACATTCCAAAATATACAGTAATCCCAATCCAAAATTAGATAACCAACAATCAAAATGTAAGACCTAGCCGCCCTTGGTTGTCTCATTCCCCTTAGAGCTACTTGCCCTGTTTGAAGGTTAGTCAATGGAAAGAATAAGATTCAAAAGAATCACAGTAGTAACAAATCAATCATACCACATATAATCACATAGCATGCAAGTAAATAACCAAGCAGTATAGCACGAATATAGCATATACAAGATGTCACATACACACATTGCCATCATGGCATTCATATTTACACATTGCCATCATGGCATTCATATTTACGCATTGCCTTTCCAACATTCACATTTACAACGGTATATCAATGGCCGGGGTAGAGATGACCAACGTCACACCCTAGATGGCTCAAGCTGACATGCGCACGCTGTAATTCACATAGCCTTACGGCCCACAGATAGCCTTCCAGCTTTCACATACACAACAAATCCACTGTTACACCCCACCCTTGTCATCTTTTACCATCGGGGAATGCACACTGCACTCACCCAAACCGTTGTTAGCTACCGGAGGACTATTGGCATGGTGATGCAACTCACCGAAATATTCCCAATCTAATAACATCATAAACATACAATGCATTACATACAGTATAAGAGAAAGGGTCACTACCTTGTTATTTCTGAGCATGCTCCGGCACAAGTGGCTAACAAGCAGGGCAAATATCAAATCCTATAAACCAAAATCAAGGACAACAGGTTAATCTCTATTCCAAATTCTTACTTTCATAACACTTAAAGTTGGTTATCATTTGAACTCTTTAGGTGGCTACTAGAAGCCTAAATACATGCTTAACTCATACACTCGAGTGATAGATGATGCACTCGAGTGGTAAGATAACTTGCACTCGAGTGAGGATGGCTCACTCGTGCTAGTGCTTGGCCGAGAGCAACAACAGAGACAGAAAATGATCACAGCACTCGAGTCCTAAACTCAACACTCGAGTGGTAGCCTCATGCTCACTCGTGTCCTACAAAGTGAGGCATAGGAAATGACTACCCGAGAGCAACAGAAACCATAAAGCGAGAAGTGCACTCAGCACTAGCTCTGGCACTCGAGTGATGGCATAGCACTTGCGGGTGATATGACACACTCTTGAAAAATTGGCTACGAGTTCTAACCCAAGACGCGAGTTCATAGAGTATAATACTCTTACACTTGAGTTAGACAAGGCACACTCGAGTGATGACCCTTATCACTCGCAAGAGAGACAATGCACTTCTTCTTTCTTTGCTTGGGAGTGCAACTAAAACTTGAAGGAAAAGAGAAAACATGATGCTGCACTCGAGTGAGACCCCATATCACTCGAGTGAGGCTTATCAAAAGCCAAAACATAGCAGATGACAGAATTTTTCAAATTTCTAACCAAAGTGCCCAATGTCTCCTAAAATTAACAAACAACCTATTCCCACACAAAATTTCACAAAGAATCCATTGGATACACTAAAACAACCAAATTCCTATCACAATGACATATTTCACACTTCCAACACATTGAAATCCAAACCACTAAATGACCAACTTGGCTTCCAAGATTTCCAAATCAATTCCAATGACACAAAGACACAATATGACACCAATTCCTCTCAAAGACACAAAGACACTAAGCAATTCATCCATTTCAAAATCATATTATAATCAAGGAAAAATCAAAAATTTCAAAACTTAACCAATGCTCTCAAGATTTAAGTCAAAATGCATCAAATACTTACCTCTACCTCTTCCCAAGGTTGGTTCCTTGATTCCTCAACTTCCAAATTTCTTCAAATACTCAAACACCATCTTTCAAGAATTTAAAAACATAGCAATGGAGATCTCATCACCATGAACAAGATTAATGAAGAGGTCTAAATCACTCAAGATCATTCACAAGGCCAAAATTTTACCTTTCATTTTTTCTTTCTTCTTCCTTCTTGGATGAAAATGGAGAATGGAGAGAGAGAATGACATGATGATGGAAGATCAAATTTTTGGCCCTTCAATTGCCCATTTGGCCGACCTTGGAGGGAGAAAGGAGAGAGGGAAAGAGTTTTGAACATTTGACTTGATCAATGGCTCACAAGGTGCCAAGTGTCAATATCTTGTTCTCTCATCTATAAACACACATGAGCTCACATATACATGATTCCACCCTCTTGACAATGAATCTCAACCATTGATCTTCAAATTACCAAAGAGTTTCCTCTTCAGTAACTGACAATGGATCGGTAACTTTCCTTTTTCCCATTTTGCCCCTGATTATGGCAATTCTTACCGAGTCACCACTAAGCACCTTTATATCATTCATTTATCTCAATCATGCGCCCTCCCTACTATTAGGTTCATTTCAAGCTTTACAACACAATGAAGCTGAAATGCAGGGTTTAGGCACTGATCATAACACATTCAGATAAAATTTCATATCATATTCTTCAAAAGTGTTTATTAACAATAATTACATCCACTTTTGAAGTCATTAGCCTTTAATCCCATTTTAGGGTCATTACATAACCCATATGGTTCAATTTATATAAAAAACACTACTTCTTTAGTGTATTTATTAAAATTATTATTTTATAAAAATGACTTGTTAATTTATTTAAAAATCATAAAGTACATGGTAAACAAATATTTTAAATATGTTTTTAAGTTTTTTATACTTTTTAAATATTTTAACTATTTAAAATTATATATCAAATATGAAGCATGATTCTTTAAATGTCTGGTAAATAAGATCAAATAGAACACTATTTCCTTCTTATAAAGAGGTGCATTTTTTTTGCCAAGAAAGAAACACAATATATTTATTCAGGCAGAAACTTACATCAACTTACAAACTAAAAGACAGCCTATAAACGAAGAACACTAGTAAAATTTTAAAACATACAAACTCTAAAACAACAAACATAAGCCAATAAAAGGTTCTCCATTATATCAAACACATAGATCATAATCAAAATAAACATCCACAACACCAGTGACCTGAAAGGCCAACATCTGTGATAGAGGTCGATATACCCAATGCACAGGGCGAGACCATCTAGGGAAGCTTTGGCAGTCCACACATTTTCCAAATGTGCTTCTATGAGAATCCATCTTTAAAAGAGGTTCCTGACAAATTTCCTTGAGCCCAAATCATGCTCAAGGAGGTCAACAATCCAAATACTGACAAACAAGGCATATTCAGTATGGCAGTAAATGAAAGAACCACAATTCCAGCCCCATGATGAACAGTGTTGCCATACCCACTGAACAGGCACACATTGATCCCAAATATGAACAATGTTGAGAATAACACTGAACAGGCAAATGTCTACCCAATAAAGAACAAAGTGTATGAACCCACTAAACAGACTCAAATTGAAAGTTCTATCATCTAAACACCCAATATACCAATTCAGAACCGCACCTCTAGCCATACAACTATGCTCAAATCCCATCCCCAAATGCAGAATACATGATTTTGAACTATAAACCCCGCAACCCAGAGGAGCATGATAACAGAGCATCCAAACAAGAAAAACGAACCCAACCTCAAGCCTCAAAGCTTCAAACCAGAATACTTAATTTATCCTAGAGAACTCAGCAATAATCAAAATGGCCTTACCAGAAGCAAAACTCAGACTGAATCGGCCATTATTAGGGAAAACAGAAACCTTAAGCAAATTACTCACCTCCGAATCTAAGAGCCGATCAATAGGTACCTTGAGTACATCTACTTCTCTGCCTTAGGTTCACTCAGGTCAGTTACCATTCCCCAACAGCTAGCCTCCATCGATCTCGTTGTTTCGCTCGGATGGAGAAAGAACCACCGCATCGAGCTATTCATCCTTAACGGGATCCACGGTGGAACCCATCAGAGATCTTCATCGGAGGCCTTCACAACGGCTTGAGGCCTAGCTGCCTTCTCTAGCCCCTCCTCACTTCCTCCCCGTTTGCCTCCGTCACCAGTTCCACTCCCCACCAATACCTCCACCGCCCACAGCATAAGGGCTACTCGAGAGCTCCCCAGGGAAGGAGGGACAGCCTTACAAAGCGAGACGTGATCTACACCTAGCAAGGTCAGCCTGCCGCTGGAGGAGATCGACGCCGGCTCGAAGGAACTCGCACCGACGGTGAAAACCCTAATAGAGGGTAAGAAATCGCACTGAGGGCAATCCACAGCACTAGTTTTTAATTAGTACATTTTTTCTTATAAAGAGGTGCATGGCTACAAAGAAGAGAGCGCCCCACACAAGAGAAAACAAAAAAACAATTAACGCTGATATAATACGTGCATCACTATAGTTGATTATTTACAAATTGATTACTTTTGCATATCAAATATTTATAATATTTGATAAGGATTCTTGATTTTAGAATTAAGAAAAATATAATTACATAATTTATATCATCTGTCTACCCTCCTTTTCTTTTCCTCTATTGTTGTTCCACCATGATTTTGAGCGAATTGCAATTGCAGCTAAAGTCAAAGTAACATTGTTTGTTGTGTCTAATTAATGCCTTTATATGTTCCTGATTATGAAATCTTTCTTTATTACCCAATTATTAATTTAGAATAAAAAGTAGAAAAATGAAAGAGATCCAAATTAAAAAAAGAAGAAGAATGAAAGGGGTAAAATAAAAGTGAAACACGCACAAAGTAACCTATATAGTTCAATTTATATAAAAAAATACTACTTTAGAGTATTTTTTAAAAATTTTATTTCTTAAAAATGACTTTTTAGTTTATTTAAAAATCATAATTTACAATTTTAAATATGAATTGTGCAAATCTAACCACAACAATAAGCAATATAGTTAGAGCTGTTAAAATGGTCTAGCCCGATGTTTGATGACCCACGACTTCGATGGGCCTGACTGGAAAAGCCTGCATACCATAAAGTCATCATATTATTGAATTCCGACTCTTGGACATGCGGGCTCATGGCTGATTTGTGGGCTTCATGTATTTTTATTAAATTTTAATTTTTGAAACTACTTTAAAATATCCAATTTGAAATAAAATATTAAATCTCTTAAAATTTATATTTCATATAATATATTTTAATAAAATAAAGTGTCAAGCTATTGTCTAAATTTCAAAAAGTAATACAAATCAAACTTCAAACACTAATAAATTATTGTCCTAACTTAAAAATGACCAAAACTAAATAATTTACTTCGTTTTTTGTAGTCATAAAAAACTTTCAATAGTTAAAAAGACAAAAAACATATCATACTTATTATATATAAAAAATTTATGCATCACTATTAAATTTTCTTTTTATAATATTTTTTAATTTAAAATTTACTTTTAGAAAGTCTTGAAAGGTGATTATTAAAAAAAGTTAGACTGAAATTATATTGTTTTAAGAAAAATATTTTATCATATTGCTTTCAAAAGTCCATGTCTCCTATGTGTAATGGATGTATAAGTCCAGCAAAAAATAGGTATATGCATGAATGGGACCAAAACATGTGTACAACATTAAATTTTGAGGAGAGGATAGAGCTAGACATATAACCTCTACTTGAAGATTTGAAGTTTAATAAGGGCAAAGTGTGTGTGAACTGAAGTAACTAATTTTGTTTTATATTATCATCCGGTATCCTCTTTGAGGTTTGTGGCAGCCCTTCTCAACATATATGTCTCCTTTAGGACTTGAACTCAAAACCTAGAGAGGTATAAAGGGGCTTTACACCACCAGACCAACTCTACATTGGTAACTAGCTAGGTTGTTTTCAAGTAAGAAGTATTGCTTAATAAGAGTGAGTACTTTTATTTTAATAAAGAAAAACAGGTGGGCCTAAAAGGACCAGCCCATTAGCCCTCAACCTTAATGGGTTGATCCTTTTATTTTTGAGCCTTAACAGGATAGTCACTTTAAGTTTGATTTCCTTCTACACCCCCTATATATACATACCCCACCCTCAACTTATATGAGCTAGCTTTATAGGCTTAGCCCCTTTTGACAGCTCTAATTATGATACTTATAATTATGATGAGCACTGAATCCAGTTCCTCTACTTGAACACCATTTCTTGTTTGTGTGTTGTAAATAGATGATATGGGAGGCAGCATGCATGGCTTTGAATTTCTCTTGCTTTAAAATGCATTATGATCCTTCATCCTTAGTAGAAGAAAGTGAACTTACACTACGATAAATTTGGGCATTTATAACGTCTAATATATAATAGTTACAACTAACACTACTACATAAGGGACTTTTAATGACCGTTTTTATGGCCTTTATTAGATGATTGTTTTCAAGGGGATGTTTATGTTAGTGTCGTTGAAAATGCGAGAAAAGGCGACTGCTTTTAAACAGTCATAGTATCAGAGATACAACAACTGTTTTAGAAAAAAAGGTCATTGTATCTCACATATACAGGAGATATAACGATTATTTTTTCTGAAACAGTCGTTGTAATTATGTTTTTTTTAACGTTTTACTCCTTACAACCACCAATGCCATTAGAAAATCACCAACCCAGATAATTACATTTTGAATCTTTAAAGTAGGCACGTAATTGGTGGGTTACACAGGAATGAATAACCCTTCCCTTTCTCAAATATTACTTCTCTGTGTGGATTAAATTGATAAATGAGAGAAAGTTTGGGCGTTCAAAGTTATATTGTCCCTAAAATCTATCTCCTTTCATCATTTACAACCTCAAGTCTAATAGTGATTGATGATTAAAGGCTCCTGAAACCTTAATGCTGGATGAACCTATCCTAACGAGTTCTCTAACCTGTACATTACTATCTTTAAAAGAAAAAACCAAATCCACAAACCATTCTCTCATGATTAACTCTCTAGCTTCCCCTATTACTTCATGGAAGGGAAAATCACATGTTAATTTTTCTATCATATGACATATAGCGCATATATCATCATAACATCATTTCAATGTGCAAACTTCAACTTTCTATGTAAATCATGACAATCCTATGGCCAAAGAGATGACATGCTTCCATGAAATCCTTATGCTTCATTATCATTTTCCAAAGTGTTCTTTATAAAGCATAATGCCTTAACAAATTCAAAGTACTCATAAATAAGAAACTAGGAAAAGTATTCAAATATGCAAACTTATATAGCACTGTACAAAACCACTGCAATATATTAAAAAACCTCTACTAATCATCACCCCTCTATGTGTCGTAGAAGATGTCCTGACAAAAGGTCTCAGATCAAATTTATGTCTTTGATTGTGTAGGGGTCATGATTACCAAAAATCTGTGCGCAAAATGGAGAATATGTTAACATAAATCAATAAATTGAATGAAATAACTAACAATTCAATTACATGAAAAGAAATGAAATTCAGTTGAGAATCAAGAAATAATCACCTGCTCAAAATTTGTAGTAAGAACACTGAAAATGATGTTATACATATATAGTATAACATAGAAGCCGCACTCAGTTTTCCCTGCTTGCCGAGGGCACTATACATCAAAAGCAAATGGTAAAAAAGAATAAAGGCATATGTAAAGCAATAGTCAATCAAAGAACTTGAATGTAAAGAACTTACCTTTGGCTGGAACCACTTTGTCGAACCACTTTTACCTTTACGCTTGCCACCCATTATATAATATGTCTTTAGTGTACTGTAATATTTAAAATGATAAACATAAGACATTAAAACAATTGAGTATAATCAAGAATCAATGACTGACAAACAAATTTACTTACCTGTTAAAAATATTTTTGATATCTCCGTTTGGTTTGTGACCCAATGAGTCAAACCAAAAGATGACGTTGATCGAGGTACAAGGAACATAAAGACTCCAACGATAACTATAATCACATATATAGATTAAAATGGGGTTAGATTACATGATACTGCTTAGCAAAGTAAATGTGTATAAATATATCAAATTAAGTTACTTGCCCTTCAACAATTAGTGCTAGATAACAAGGCAGTTGAGTCTCGCCTATTGTATAGCCTACATAGCTCATCTGATCTTCCAACCTATGGTTATTACGCCATGACATATTGCCAGGACATAAGAACCCATATGTATTGTTGCGCTCTCATTCGACACACATTTTGTGGAAGCAGCTAGCACATAAATGAAATGAGAAATGACTCAGAAAATGTAGAAACCTAAAACTCCTAAATATCAGTGTATTAATTAAAGTTAAAAATTATAAATAAACTCACATGATTGCAAATGTGACCCATCCTATGTCTATTTCCTCCAAAGATAGGAACTCTCTAATATCTTTATTATCAATTCCCTAATTATACGAGATTCTCTGACCTATAATCCCACAAGTCATCTGCAAGTTGACCTTGTTAATTTCTTGATGAATATTTTGCAATTGTGCCTATAAGGGAAATTTTATCGCTTCTTCTTGATCCTAGTAACACACAAAATAAAGATTATAAGTAAGATGTCAAGGATCAAGTAACAATAAGGTGTTTCCTACCATTGGAGGCGCTGGCATAGTCTGAACAAGATGTTGAGGCCATAAGATAAAAGATCTTGTTGCCTGACCTAGTCTGGCAACCTCTTCATCGAGGAACGGGACATCTGCACCTTCCACCCCCAGTCAAACACTTGTGACATTGACCTTATGTTGATCGTCCCGGATTTGGTTATTATGGTGGGTGGTAGCATACGTGTATACAACAGCATCAGCAACAACACACAGGGATGGGACATCCAAATACAGAGTGCAAGGTTCTCCAGGCTCTAGTGAAGGATCAGGGTCACCATGTCCAACCTCTAACGGATTGTAACTACCTTTAGTGCTGGGAAAGGTCGGTGATTCTTAAGTAAGAGAAATGAAAGAATTAATTAAAATAATGTAAGGAAAAAATCAATATTATATTAAATGAAATTATTTACAAACCTGAGATCTAGGCTCCGCGTTACACATCCCGCCTTGGATGTGAGACAACACCATCGAATTCATCTCACCATGTAGCTTACTCACCAACTCTTTTTTAAGCTCATCTCAAAGTGATTGATGTATTTGCACCTCTAGCTCTGCTCGGATTTCCTCTCGAACCCTAGCCATAAACTCCTGACTCATTTCACCTCATCCATAAGGTTGTGAACCTTGTCCAAAGTATTTTGGGAGACCAACTCCCCGTGACTCCCCTCTAACTTGACCAGGGTGATCTAGATTCCTAAGCGCCATTGATGTCCATCCTTCCAGTTTGAGTGAAGGAACCCTGGCTGCTCTACTCTTCAAGTTCATCCTGTAGCATACAATGGATAAATAGAAAGTAATTACATGTAATCTTGTTAAGAAAATGAAACACACTTAAATATACTTGTTATTAAATACTCACAATCCTTTTAGCGACATCGGCAACAACTGGATTTATATATTTTTCTCCCTTTATCCTCCCTGCTTTCCATTTTTTTGTGATGTGGGGGAGGAAGTGGCGCCTGCAACACAATACTAGGATCTGCTCAGGCTGCTTCCTCCAATTTCTGCAATTCATCCTGCATCATCTTCTTTTTGAGCTTACGATAACCCCCACACGACATGTAATGCAGATAACTGTTTTTAGCTCGCCTCTCTTTATTTGCTTGACTCAATTTCTATATAAACAAAGAATAATGAAAACTGAGTTAGTGATGTCAAGTAAGTTCAACTAAAATGTTTAACACTAAGATGAATAAAATATACTAGGAATTTGGGATCCTACCTCGATGCCACAAACAACCTCCAGTCATTTGGAGAAAGAAACGAATACTCTTTACAAGGATCCTCATGACTCCTTAACCATCGAACGTACTTGGTTGTGAGTATGGACTTGAAATCTTTCCATCGCTCACGAACTTCCCCCATCCAATGGTTGTACATCTGCCTCGTATTGGGAACATCATAGGTTTGCTACAAAACAAAATATATAATAGTTATATATGAACAAATAGAAATAAAGATAGAGATAAAAATACAACTTTACATACCAAAAGTTGTTCCCAAATCATAGCCTTCGTGTCCTTTGAAACTTCCCTCCAGGTAGGAATTAGAACGCTAACTTTGCTCTGACCCAGAAAGCCAACATAGCTAATGAACGTGTCTCCCTCTTCGCCAATTGGTTTGAAATCAGCATCAAATTCCATGTGAAGCCTCACCTTTTCTTCCTTATGATGTTTGACCAACGACCGCAGCTTCGTGCTTTCTCTAACCTTTTTATTAACAGGTAAGCTAGCAGAGTCGCCTGAATTTGAACTTGCCATGATCCTGCTAAGAAACAAATGTGACATATGATAAGTAAATTGAAATTACATGCATACTTTAAACAATTCAAAATATTACTTTAGTGTTTTCCCAAATTCTTTCACAATGAGCAATTCTAGCTGCATATTCATCATCATCTACCAATTCTACTTCAGTTGGCATAGGTGGATTTATAGTGAAAGGCGGTGTGTCGTCAAGATTCAAACTCGGATCACCATCCTTCTGTTTTTTACTTTGGAGTACAATAGACAATTTTTCATTTACTGGATCAATGACATAAAACACTTGTTTTGCCTGACTTGCTAGAATGAATAGCTCATCTTTATAACTGACCCTTTCAAGATCCACTGAGGTAAATCCAAATTGATCTCTTTCAACAGCATTATTGTTAACCTACTTGCATTTGAATAAAGGAACTCTCAACTTAGTGTAGCTTATCTCCCATATGTCTTCAATAACTCCATAATAGACCATGGATGCCAAAATGGGGCATTTGTCTTTCAAACTAGAAAAGTGCATTGATTCGGCTACCACCATTACCCCACTATTTTGTATAGTACTTCTGTTATCCTGGGCTTTTGTATAGAAGGAATACCCGTTTATATCGAAACCACTCCAAGTTATGACCTCGAAAGAAGGCCCCTAAACTAACCATTTGATTGTCTCAGACATATTGGTCTCATGCACTATCTTATCCTTGAACCACTCTATGAAAGTCTTGTTTTGCTCATTAGCTATCTGCATGTCATTTTTTCTTTGGTATATCTCCTTTAAACTCTTCCTGTGTTCGGCTAAGTATGGCTGAACTTCTTCTGTATTATTCAAGATATACAAGTGTGCTTGCAACACCTCTTCACGGAGCATACTGTTCACTTTGAGCCCTCGTGTTCCATTACTTGTACCCTTTTCATGATGAGATTGGGCCTTCAAACTTGATAGATATTCTTTGCAAAAGTCCATAGCCTCTTTAATGACATATCTTTCCATAATTGAGGCTTCAAGCCGATAAGGATTTTTAGAATACCTTTTTAAGTTCTTCATGTATCGCTCGAAACGGTACATCCACCTTAGATAAACTGGGCCGCAAAGTCTTACCTCTCTTACTAGATGAACTATTAAATGCACCATTATATCGAAGAATGCGAGAGCAAAATGCATCTTTAGTTGGGAAAGAATAGTACAACCCTCATTTTCTAATTCATCTAACTTTCCAATGTCAACAACTTTACTACAAATAGCAGTAAATAAACTACACAACCTTGTTATCATGCTTTGCATATCATCTTTCATAATGCCTCTAATAGCTACTGGTAATAGTTGTTGCTTAAGACATAGCAATCATGGGACTTCATTCCTACTAACTTCAAATCTTCTATTGACACAAGCCAGCTCATATTAGAAGAATACCCTTATGGCACCTTAATGCAGTGTAAACACCCACACAAACTTCTTTTCTCGGCTTTTGACAATGTATGCGCTGCTGGCTTCATATAAGTCCTCTTACCATCATCTCTTAGTTTTGGATGTAGCTGTTCTCTTATTCCCATTTCAACCAAGTCTAGCCTCACACTAATTCCATTTTTAGTCTTACCTGGTATGTGCAAAAGTTTACCAACAAGACTATCACATACATTTTTCTTGACATGCATCTCATCAATACTGTGTCTTACATCAAGACTACGCTAATATGGAAGATTAAAGAAAATTGACCTCTTCTTCCATATGTTCTTCTCACCTATAGTCCTCTGATTCTTACCAAAAGTGACATCGATTCTTTCCACCCGACAATAAACCCTGTCTCCAGTTAATGCCTTCGGAGCCATTCTATTCTCCCAAAAACTGTTAAAAATCTTCTTTAGCCTACGGTATGGGTGGAACCGAGGAAGAAATCGTCTATGACTAAGGTAGACTATTTTTCTATCGTGCTGCAGTTGATGGAAGTATGTGCTTGCTTCTCATATCGGATATGCTTTATGACCCTTTACACTATAACCTGACAAGTTCCCGTATGCAGGGAAGTCGTTAATTGTGGTGAAAATCATTGCACGTAGCTTAAAGGACTAATGGTTATATGCATCAAACACATCTACGCCATCCTCCCACAACTACTTTAAGTCCTCTATCAAAGGTGCCATGTAGACATCGAAATCGTTCCCCGGCTGTTTTGGTCCTGAAATCATCATAGAAAGCATCATATACTTGCGTTTCATACACAACCAGGGAGGTAAGTTGTAAATCACCAGTAGAACTGGCAATGCACTATGTGTACTACTAAAGTACCAAAAGGATTGATTTCGTCTATACAAAGCCCAAGCCGAATGTTTCTTGGTTCACTGCTAAATCCGGGATACATTTCATCTATTTTCTTCCATTGTGGAGAGTTAGCCGGGTGCCGAAGGTATTTTCCATCACATATTCTGCCATCACAATGCCATCTCAACTTCTTCGCTTCTTTCGCATTAGAAAATATTTGTTTAAGTAACAATGTGAAACTACTGTCGGTTTATACTCATTTATGTACAATACACAATCATTAGGGCAAGCATGTATCTTTTTATACTCTATACCCATCGCAGACAAGATTTTCTTAGCCTCATACATACGATTTAGAAGTATATTATCCTCTGGAAACATATCACACAACAATTCAAGTAACAATGTGAAACTATTGTTGGTCCACCCACAAGTTGCCTTTAAGTTGCCAAGTGCAAAATACCTGACAAGCGTGTATACGTAGTACACCCAAGGTACAAAGGTGTCTCTGCATCACTCCGCACGCTATCTTATACAGGCGATTGTGCAAAACATTCTACCTCAACATCATGAATCATTTTCTCCATTCTATCGTCATCTCTAACCTCTAAGACTTCCTTCTTGTGGGACACACACATGGTTACTTCCTTACCATGCCATATCCACCTTGTGTACCGAAGATTTATTCTATCACAAACTAAGTGATCTCTTCTATCATCAATATCCCGTCGACTCTCATTTAAAAACTTCACACATAGACAAAAATACTTCCCATTTTTACTAGGCGCATTCATTTTAGCAAATTCAATAAACTCTTCCACCCCTTTCTCATATTCTTGGCTAGTTCTCAAAGCATTCATCCAGCTGTGATCCATTTTACTACGCCTGGCCTATTCCATTTTCAACAGTACTCAATTTTAGACCAATTGTCATTATAATATGAATATAGGTCAAGATAAGGCATGGCTTGCTCATTTTTTAAAAATTTCAGTAGCATTTCCCCTTAAATGTAATACATCCAAAACTTCGAACAATAACCCAAATAACAATAGCAAAACTTTGACATACCAGAGAGGATTTCAACAGTGGTTATATACAAAAAAAGGTTTCTTTCTTTACCCCATATGTAGGACCATAAGAGTAAATTTATTAAGATCCTTGGAAACTGCAATTTAACAAACAATCATAGCCATTCTAAATATATAAGAAGCTATCATGGGGATTTGTCATTTACCTAGAAAATACAGGAAGAACATTGAAGAGCTAATGCCTAGTCAGTAATTATTTTTGAGTTTCTGTGGGATGACCTTGATTCACCAATTTACTATTTTACAGCGTGTACACTTGCGGTGCCTAGCTAAAATTTGGTAGCATCAATATAAAAAGAGGAGATTTATTATAATACACTTGCTCTGGAGGAAGTGTTAAGATTTGGTAAACAAGTATATATGTCTTGAGTGAAGTGTCTAACAAAGAGCATATTTGTCTAACGAAGAGCATATTAAAATAGCTCATTGTTCAGTACATACTATTGGCAAGATCAACGAAGAAGTACCAAATAAATAAATAGTTGTATTGCTGGGAGTACTTGAAAAGGGGATGTAGTAGATTTGGTTTATTAGTAAGTTAAGTAGAGCATCAGGAGTTGGAAAAGCCATTTAACAATTGAAGATACCGTGGAGTGGAAAAGAATAACAATATACTGTTATATGTTTGCCCCTTACTATTATGGAATATTAATTACTTCGGACTAAGGTTTAAATTCCTACCTAATCCAAGTTCATTCCACACACTTACTATTACTTACCCTTATGACTTAGGATTGACTATATTTGTTGTGGTCCAAATTCCTAACCTGAAAAACACCCAACACTTATTGTCACAAATTAAATACTACTTTAAATTAAAATTGTCCTAATGGATTAGTTTCAAGTTTCAACTTTGAACTTTTGAAATAATGACAGACAACACATGGCTTTCTTGACAAATGAGTACAATAAAAAGTTTAATAATACCAAAGTCCTTCTAACCTTGAAAGAAAATTCAAAATTCTGCAGAATATTGTTCATCTCATCAGATCTAGAAACTCTCAAAATATCTAAGCTTGGGGGTGACTTAAAGTTCACACATTAACTCACTTTAACTACCAATATTTAATTTCTTGTCATCCAAAACAACCTTTTCTTAACATGATATCTGATGAATTTGTACTACATATTCCTATAGTTTAATGAGTTACATTTTAAGTCACTTTATGAGGTCTTGGGGTCTTAGTAGTCATAAATTGAACCTCAACAATCACAGAGAAACTAGGAAAATGAAGAAATAACAGCTACCCAAAGATTGTAAATAAAGGGATTTGTCATTTACCTGGAAAATGCTGTAAGAACGTTGAAGAGCTACAGGTCGACGACACACCGGAGAGGAGAGGTGGAGGGAGAACGATGAAGTAGAGTACAGACTATCGATCTTGTGAAGAACAAGTGAGGGATGAAGAGTGGGCGGGGAGAAGGACGCGTAAAGAGCAAAAGCAAATAAAATGTGAGGAACAGAGATGGGCAGGAGAAGGAGGCACGAATTGAAAGAGAAAAAGGTAAAGTGTTCAAGTGATAACAGAGGCGCCCTATATTGTAATGGACTGAGATTTAATGACCGTTCTATGAGAACGGTCGTTGAATCTGTATTACAACAACCATTCTCTAGAACGGTCGTCGAATCTTAACTTACAATGACCGTTCTTAGAGAACTGTCGTTGAAAGATCATTACAACAACTGTTATTGGAAACGGTCGTTGTATCAAGACATTCAACAACCGTTTAACTAAAAACGGTCGTTGAAAATCTTGCTGGAATTACAGTTTTGCCACCGCCCTCCTTTCTACTTCTGTTTTCTTGAAAATGGACATTGTTTGGTGTGGAATCATTTTCTTGTTGTAGTGTAATAAATGTCATGTATGTTGAGGCGGAGGTCATGCAAGGATACATAATACTTAAAAGTAACTGCTAATTATACACACCATCAAATATTGCAAGCCAAAATTTGTAAAAACACAAAAAAATAATAGTTGTAGTTAAATAACTGTCATTTATATAGTGACAAAAGTGATGGTTACTTTGAAACAATTATCATGTAACACTTATAAATGCTTCATCTTCTAACATTGTATTAGTGAAAACACATACATAATAGTTATGTCAAATGACTATAAAGTATGAATGACAAAAATAACATTTCATCATTCATGTAAAGTACAAATCTAAAAAGCACATTTTCAAAACCTTATTTGATCTTAAACCAAGTACTAATTCTCCTAAAGTTAAATACTTTAGAATGAAGTACATTCACCTTGTTTATAATACATTTCTAAGAAGTACATTTTCATAACCTCATCCTTCTCTCCCTCATAATGATCAGACACCAGAGAGCTCTTTCGATTTGCCCTCCTCCTCATCCCAATGCTCGCCCTCCCCTTCCCCCTCCCTCTCCTCCTCGTCATCCTTACCCTCCTCACCCACAAGCCCCTCCTCCTCCACCTCCACCTCCACAAGCTCCTCCGCCTCCTCCTCCACCACCACTTCCTCCTCCTCCTCATCTTCCTTCTCTCCACTTCTGCCTCTTCTTCAAATGGAGGCTCCGCTGTAGATGTTGACCAATCTTGACCGCTCCACAAGGTATTTTGCTAGACATGCCCACAGTTTCAATAGGAAGTTAGACCTCATCTTTCATCACAATTAAGCTGTATATAATCATTTCCAGTCAGTGTAATATCCCAATTTTTGATTAAGGGCAAATCATAATTATTGTGGATAATTATGAATTTAATTTGAATTAGTATGTGGTTTATGGCAATATTAATTAATATGTCATAATTAGTGAAAAATTGAAAGAATGGCTATAAGTTAGTGATTAATGGAGAAATTAATTACTAACTAGGAGAGGAATAAGATGTGTAATTAGAATGGCTAATGGAGGGATTAAAGTGATTAATTGGATGATTACTTTATGAGAACAAACCAAATTCTGACATGTGGCAAGAATGGGTGAGAGAGAGGTTAAGAGAAAAGTCAATGGGTGTATTTTATTATTTCTTCTCTCTCTTCCCTTCCCCATTTTCGATGAAGAGCCATGGAGGGGGGTGTCATCATCAGCATTCTTCATCTCTACACTCCATCTCTCATCTCTCTCATTTTCCTCTCTCTCGTCAGCCATGGAAGGTCAAAGGGAAGGAAGAAAAGTCTAAAAAGGTAAGGGAAAATGATCTCAAATGCTCAAACTCCATTCTTTAAAGTTGATCCTTGAGTTAAGAGCTACATTTCTATGGTTATAGTTTTCCATTTGGTGTTGGTTTGAGACTTCAAGAAATTGTGGACGTTGGAGAATCAAGAAGCTACTTTGAGAAAGTTGTTAAGGTGAGTTTAAGAGACCTTTCTATATAAGTTTTGTGCCAAATGATTTAGCTTGGAAATTCTGGAAATTTGGCTTGAAATTTCGAAAATTAGGGCCTTGTGGTGTTTGAATTGTTGTTGTCATGGAATTAGTGCCTTGTTAAGTGTTTTGAATGAATGGTATTGAATTGAAGCTTAAAGGTGAAGTTTGGGAACTTTATGTTGGTTTTGTGCATTGGGCAAAAATAGGGCATGTAATTGGGTTGTGATTTTGGTCATTTTGAAGTTACCATTGTGTTCCTTGAGTGATTTTGTGTGGGAATAAGCTTGGTTATTGATTTTGGAGTCATTGAACACTTTGATAGAAAATTGGAAAATCTGTCTTGTGTAAACTCTGTCTGGGCAGTCAGTTTGCACGAGCGTTTTGAATGACCAAATGGTGTTGGAAAATTTTGAAACTTTCCAGTATTAAAGTTCACATCCCAAGCTTCAAAATGGACATATATGTTGTGTCATTTCGTTTAGTATTCTAGGAGATATGATTGTCCAAAGTTTGGGATGGAAACAGAACTCTGTTTTGGAGTAGTGTTTAGTTTTTGGTGATTCTGTATTTTTGTAGTGATTTGAAGTAATGAGCCATATTTTTCCTAGAAATAGGACTTAAATACCTTTCTTTTGCCTTTGGAATTGCCTCGTTTTGATTTTTCTAGGATTAGTTATGAATTTTGGAAGTTCAGCCAAGAATCAGGGAATTTCTTGGCCGCGGCCCAAACCTTTCTGGCCTGATTCTGGCCATGGCCCATGGGTGGCCGGCCGCGGCCAGTGGCCTTCTGACCATATTTTGGCCGCGGCCAACCCCTGTGTTCCAGCACTTTGAGTTTTCGAAAGGAGACCTCTAACCTATTGTTTCCCAACCTTTTAGGGCTTTTGTTAGAGGCATTTGTGGCCTCTTAAGGGTCAATTATGATAACCAAATTTAAGTGTTTCAAGTTAAATAAGTCTTGAAATAGAATATAATTCTTCGTCCCTAATCATGATTCTAGGATACGACATTTGCCCTAGGCGGGAGAGACCGGTGACAGAGTACGCCCGGAAGGATCAAGGTAGTGACTTTTCTCTCATGTTGTGTATGATGTTTTGGTATGCATAACTTATCATTGAACTGTGAACTGTATGTACCATGGTCCATTACAGCGCAAGCAGGGATTGATGTTGGTCATCTCTAGGTCGGCCGTTGAACTGCCGTTGTAATCAACATGGAACTTTGTGAATCCGACCCGTGGGGCGGCGTTTGTTAATCCAGCCGTGGGCTGTGAGTTTGAATCTTGCCTGTATGGCTTGTGTGATGAAATGCTTTATATGAATCCCAGCTGTGGTGAAATATATTGTGTGGATTGTTGTGATGCAATGCAGCGTGAGCAATCGTAAGGGATGACATGTGTCATACTAACCATTGCCGTTGTAACTGCCGTTGTAGTTGCTTTGTGTGAATAATGATTTGATTTCATGCCTTATTGTTGTACATACCATGATTGATTTGACACTACGGGGATTCCTTAGAATCTCACTCTCCCAAAAACCATGTTTTAGACAGGGCAGAAGGATCAAAGGGAAAGCGGGCGACGAAGAGCGGATAGAGTTCCGATTTAGAAGTATATTTCGGGTTTTTGGTTATCATGTATATCATTTGATGTTTTTGGAAAACAATTGTATTAATGGGATTGGTAGTATAGTTTTGTGTAATCCCCAAGTTAAGGGTAATGAATTGTGGGCTTTGTGCCTTTGTAAAACCCTTATTAATGAATGGAACCTGAGTGTGTCGGGAATTTGCTTTATACTCTGATATTTGTGAATGAAATCAACTTGTACAGGCCATTTAGTATTGAAATGTGAATATGAAACCGTTATAAAATGGTTTTGTAAAAGTTTTTGTAAGCCATGATTTTGGGAAGTTTGGTTTTGTTTAAGTCCCAAAATCATCTAAGGTCTCTAATTCTACATCAATTACGTGTTTATGAACTAAATCTCGGCCTTAATCGTGAAGGGGGTTACAGTCAGACCCTTCTTCTCCTTCCTCAGATGTTGATGATATGCTGAGCGAGGGGGAGGGGCAAGAAGAGCCGGAGGATAGTAGTAGCGGTGATGATTGAAAATCACTACTGCTTTTTTATTTTTTGAATATTAAAAAAATTAATCATTATGGCAATGTAGCCCAAAAATATTAAAAAAAACAATTGTCTCTTCTCGGGTATTAGTAAACAATTGTTACCAATTTAGGCATTTTTTGTTTGTTTATTCAAACTCTCATTTTCTTTTTTTAATTTTTTGTTTGTACTATGGGGTTGAATAATCAAATTTAAAAATCATTAAAAAATGTCAAATAAGTAATGGTTATTATGTAAAATCCCTCGCTTTTTAGAATACCATGTCAAATACCTAACGATTATTAAGAAATCACTGTCACCATTTACAAAACCTAACGACTTTTATGTTAAAACCGTGAACTTTCATTCAAAGGTTCACTGTGATTGTAAATTATGAATTGTAAAAAAAGGCCACCAATCATAATGGTTTTATACTTAGAACTGTGAGCAAATTTCATCAAGCCTTTTAAACACATACCTACTATCTTGAGCCTCTTCACATTCCCAAGCTATTACACTTAACATGCATGTCTTTAGTCAAATGTTACCCACCATCCTTGAAACTGCACAACTCTGGTTCACTCTGCCATTAACAGTCACATCCAGGCAAACCACATCCTCCACTACTTTCTTTGAATTTTGGTCTAATAGTTGCGTGAGTCTCTTCGATTTCCCTAACTCGCTTTTTTCGCTTTGGAGCCCTAGCTAGGTCACATTCCTTCGCTTGCTCTGTTCTTCTTATTTTAAGGTATGATTTCTCTTCTGCATTCGCATTCTCCATTCTACATTCCGCATTCTCCTTATTTTTTATACTTTGTATTGCCTAGGTATGTCTTGACCCTAGTCGTGCATCATATTTCACTGCTATAAAAGAGGGATTTAGTGGTACCCCTCTTATGCACTTTTTTAAAGAAGTGCCATAGATGATTGTTCTTTTTAAATAAATATTCAAAAGCTATGGCGCTTCCTATTATAAATGTCATAGCTAGTGTTAGGCTTGTGTGACACTTGCCTAAACAAACGCCATACATTAGCCTTTATTTTTGTTTAAAATAAATAAATAAAGGGCCAGCTATGGCTCTTTCTTAGGAAGCGTCATAACTAGCCTTATTATTAAAAAAAAAGGTGAACTTGGAAGGCACTTCCAAGGTCATAAGTGATTACCCTTGGAAGGCACTTTTCTCCAAGGCCAAATACCTTGGAAGGCACTTTCTTATGAAGTGCCTTCCAAGGCTATGTATTGTTTAATTTGGAATTCCACTTATGTCCCTCCCCCCTCTCACACACAATTATGTAAATTATCCTTATTCTTATATATTGTTTGGTTCTTGTACTAATTTAAACAACTGTCATAGATACATATATTTTTTGTGGCATAATCATTTTAATGCCTTACAGTGTAAGCAAAGCAAACATGCATATGCCCTCCTAACTGTAACACCTCGAATCAAAACAACCAAATACTTAATAAGAATGTTTCAAATATCGCCAATAAGGATATTCAACATCCAAACCATCAAAATATAAATCAGTTCAAATAAAGCCCATGTCACAATGTTAAATCAAATCCTCAAAACATTTCAGCAAAACAAAATAAAATGGGAAAGTCTTAGGGTCATGGCAAAAAAAAAATTACATAACATGAGTTATAGGAGCACAAAAGAGCCTTCAAGGCTCACTATTTTAAACCACTCTTGCATTGAAATTTAAAACTGAGAGTGAACTTGAAACCAATAAGCTTTGGACTACAATTGCATTAGTGCAATTTATATTATTCTCCACTTTCAGTGATTTAAGTTTTGATGTGGTTAAGGGTTATATAACCTAACTTTTTATGTCAATCAGGATTTTAAAAACATAATAGCCAAATAATTATAGATTGGTTGGTGAACAAATGCCTAGTAAGAAGTAATAATGAAAACTTGATAGGCACCTTCCCCTGCTCCCTACTAGAACAATCACCTGAAAATGTTAATATATAGGGATGAGATTCCACGTCTCAGTAACTACTGAAAGTTTCTACCGTACACAAGCAAATCACATATGATAAAAAGAAGGAACCGATTACATATATATTTGTATATACCATATTCCTCATACAAGACAAAAACAAATTTAATTATCATCATGTCAATCTGTGTTTTCATCACAACATATAATATACAATTATGCAATATGCAATATGTAAGATGCAACCTCCCTTATATCACCGTTCATCCTTATTCCGCTGACTGGAGTCATAGGCTAACACATAGTCCAACAGAAACCCATCCATTTGACTGGATTGTCTCAAGCTCACCAATTCTTAAGATACACCCGACAAAAGATGTAGAGCTTAAGTCTGGACTATGGCTCCCCTCCTTAAAAGAACACAACTAAGGAGGTGTTACATGTCCCACAGCTCCAATGCAAGAGAAAAAAATAAGGAAGGAAGAGAGCTACCTGAGCGGCTGTAGATGATGCAACGGCTACAGGGGATGAAGGAAGGAAATGATATTTATATGGAGAATGATGTAGGGTTTTTTTCAACAATTGGGCTTTTTTTTTTACAATTGGGCTCTTAAAAGATTTGAATATAAACTTTTTTTTTGCCAACCTGAATATATACTTTTTCTATATTTTAACTATAAACTACAATTTAATACACTTGTTTAAACTTTAAAGGCTATTCACATATTAAAACTTAATCAAATATAAATAATTTGACTCAATCCATTTAAAACCTTACAATTATTTTTTATTTGCAAAAATAAAATTTGTCGACTTTTATTTAATATATATTCTTATATGTATAAACAACTTTTATATGGTGGAGTTTTATTTAATATTTAATTGTAATTATTTTGTTTTAAGAAATAGACAATTCATTAAGATGTGAATTATTTCTAAAGATAGTCTCTTACTTAACCTAAGTTACAATTGATTTCTAAATTTAAAAAAAAAAAGGATGTTACAGTTCTCCCCTCCTAAAAAGAATTTTGTCCCCAAAATTCAACACCTTAACCAACATCCAATGAGTTTCATTAGAAAATACACCTCTACTTCAACACCTTAACCAACATCCAAATGATGTCAGTCATAACATCTACAAATCAATAACATTGAACTCAAACCAACAAAATAAAAGAGACCTATAACAAACAAACCACAAGCATAGCAAAGGCAAAAAATGTTGCAAAATAAAATAAAATAAGTATATAAAACTATATAATCTTCAAACCATAGAAGAGAACCCTTTACTTTAGCATACCAATTTAAAACAAAATTTGATTAACACCATTTAGCATATAATTAAATTCTTCATATATTTTTTTCTTTTTTCATACGATGTTATTTGGCCCATAATTGCATAATAGCTATCCTCATTCTTTTTCTTTTTCTTTTTTTGAATGATGGCTATCCTCATTCTCAAACTAGTTAATCAAATAAGATCATATGGAATCCTTAATGAATTTCTAGTCTAGAATCCCTTTGAATCATACTCTTACAAAATCTATATATTTACCCCAACATAATGTTATGGTACCATCCTTGACTTGATCTTAATTCACTACCCTTTTTTTTTCATGTAAACTTCCTAATATCCCAGAGACATTTTCCCAAAAGTTAATTGAGTATCTACTGCAAATTACTAATCTCAAACAAAATCCCGATGTCATGGATCTCTATCTTTCCTTTAGTACTAATCACTCAACATACACATCATAAAATATTTTTCATTATATATTTAAATAAATCTAAAATTTTGCAAATCTCTTGTATTTTGAAAAGAAACCTTTTCATGGGTAAGATTTTTTTTTTTGTGCTCCAATAGTTTTCTAAATGAAACTTTGGTATCCCCACGCTAAAATAATGACGAGCAATTTCATGCACAATAGATAGCAAAATAAATTTATTTAGAATACATGAACTTGTTAGGTTATATGTATATGTGAAAAAATTGTTTTTGGAAAACTACATTTCGAAAAATTGTTAGTAAACCTAATTTCAAAATCTTTTCTCTTGAATTCACAGAAAACTTTTGGTTCACAATTTCCTTTATGAGAGGAAAAGATTACTTTGACTAAGAATTTCTATTTGACTCAATATGTGAATAGAGTCCTAACAATATGTGAAGTTCCAAACGGTTCGTGATAATTTCAAAACTCTAGGAAAGATATATGCTCATTGTATATATCTTTGATTAAAATATGGTTCACAACAATTTTCCATTTATTACAAAACTTTGGAAATCACAATATATCATATACTTAGAATTGCATCTCAACCACTCATTAAAGCCAAATATTTACCATTTCATCTCTTAACCTCTTTATCTGCTTAAAAAAAATCCTTAGAAGACTACTATTGTATCATCCCTTGTGTCCAACGCATCCTTAATTACAAGGTCAATCATTCAAACACTCACTCACCAACTCTTAATTATAATAGTCATCATACTTTGCTTCACAATATAAGTCTCAATCTAGGGATTCTCTTTCTTATACCAACACTATTAATAAATATTTCACTTACTACCTCTAATCATCTTATTCCATCCATGAGGTTTTGATATTCAGTCAATCCAGTCAATCTCAAATTCTTTCGTTGAGATTTGTTAGGTACCTACATGATCACAACTACATACCATAGTTTCTAACCACGATTCTATTTTAACATCAACTCTATTGTTGCTCTTGTACTTTAGTACTTATTCCTATCATTGCTATTACTATGATTCATGCTTTAGAAACATAATTATTTAAGGGATTCCTTTCCAAACTCACCTTAACAATCAACTGGGTTTTCCTCCTTCAAATAACAATAACCTACTTTTCAAAACCCTTTTTCTTAGATACAGTCAATAATATATTTACTTAATTATTTTGATGAACATTTGTTCCTAGTGTATCACAAAGGGATACATGACACACAACAATTTACAATCCATAGTTCACAACATACTTACAATAATATGCCACCTATCACTCACAACATAACAACTTTTAATCTTTAGCAACATGCGACATTTACAATCATTTATATATATATTTCCTCACCTTTCAATAATGAATACATCCCTATTATAATTTGATATAATCCTAAAACTTAAGTTTCTGATTTAAAACAACAATCACAATCCTTATAAAACACTCATAGGCATAATGACACATGTAAATAATAATTAATACTCATATAATATTTTTTTTAAATAAAGAGTTAGTTGTTGATAGGACACATACAATCATGCCTATAGCTTATGTGTCTTCTCACTATAATATTTATAAATATTTTTAAATGTGACATGTCTTTTCAAGCTTAGCGTAGCTTCTTGATTTTTGATTGATTGTTTTTTTTAAGCCTCTTTTAACATTATATCATCTTTGTAGTCTATAACAATCGACACAAAATTCTCACTCCTCGTAGCTTTGACACTACACCCATTTAACCATAATTTCCATACCATGCCTTGTCAAAACTTAATTAGCAGTAAAAAATCATCATCATATCCACTTTAGGGGATTCAACTAGGTCAAAGTACAATCTTAATTCTTTTTGCTAAGGAAAAGAACTACACAAAAACATCTAGCTCATCTTTATCTAGTAAGAGATACTCTTCTTGTAATGAACTATGAATTTTTTTTTTGTTGGGGTTGATTATACTCTAGAATATATTTTCCTACTTTTCTTTCAAAACTCCTAGCTTCTACTTATTTTAGTAACAACCATGTGTAATCAGTATTCCCATAGAACCTTCAAATTTAAGCCTAAAGATCCAACAAACCCCGCACATAGTACCGTTTGCAACTTCCAAATTCAAGCCTAAAGTTCCCATAAATCCATACACCTTTATGAAACCAATTGTAGGTGTAACTACATTTACATTAAACAGGAACATTTACTGATATAAACCTCATCATCAAACCTCCTGAGATTATAAAATTCAATTATACTTTAATCATAAAATTTATCTATACATCCATTCACATTTGATTTGGCAATAACCTGTGGTTGAGAAAACTTTAAAAGTCTACTTAATCTAGTGATTCTATCATTAAAAAAAATCCTTTATTGTACCTTGCAAAACAATCAGAAAGCATGACTATATCCTCAACATAAAACAAATATCATGTTTTCCATATGATATATATATATATATATATCTCACTTCAAAGGCATAACCGCTTCCTGACTTTGTTTTGGGGGCTTCCTTCTCCTTTTTCTCATTTTTAGTTTATCCATGTACTTCTTTGTTTCAACTTTACATAATTCTTCTCCTATGTCAGCTATTTAACCTTCTATTATAGTCATTCACTGCTTTAAATTTAACTCTCCTATCGAGATTTAGCATTATACCCATTATTTCTAGCAAAGTTGCAACATCTTGATATAATTGCTTGCTACTAATTAATTGAATACCTCTGGTCAATCACCCTTCATTGGGTCATGAATTGGCAAAACTTAACCACAACATTGCTTAGTGTGATAGTAGAGCTGAGCCTAAGCTAACAAAAAATGCTTAACTTATGAAAATAGATTTAAATATCCGGATCATTTCCTAGGACACAATCCTCAATCAGAATTTGCAATTGGCACAAAATAATTTCTCAAAGTGATCCCAACCGTCAGTATGGCAAAATTTTCAACCATTGGACAAATAAATATACAAATAGAATGAATAGATCCATGAAGCAAATATGTCATCTCTCGCGTCTTCTAACATTCTAGGTGGAGTTAAATGAAGGCTTTCCATACAATCTAATTAGAAACTTAAAACCAATAAAAAATTGTTAGAATTCAAAATGAGACCGAACATTGATATGGGTTTAATATTATATAACTAAAATATCTTTCTTTTAAAACTTAATATCATTTAGTTAAGATTTACCATTATATCTCTTATCTGCTCCTATATTGCATCTCTTGATGTAAATTCTCATTACTAATCAGTTGAATATCTTGGGTTAATACATTTCTCCCCTCCTATGATAAATACCATATGGACACTAGGAAAGCTAAACAAATAACCAAACAAATTCCAAAACTAAATAAAGGGAAGTGCACATATTATGATATTTATTTTGCCATGACCTCTAAAAAGTTAAAAGAAAACATTTAGAAAATAAAAAAAATAGCCAAAGAATGTAGTAGATCTGATACCAAAAATGTAACACCTCAAATCAAAACAACCAAATACTTAACTAGAATGTTTCAAATATCGCCAATAAGGATGTTCAACATCCAAACCATCAAAATATAAATCAATTCAAATAAAGCCCATGTCACAATGTTAAATCAAATCCTCAAAACATTTCAGCAAAACAAAATAAAATGCGAAAGTCTTAAGGTCAT